>JAIUSX010000142.1:1286022-2567044 GCA_026573805.1 Hesperophylax magnus | reverse complement strand
AAAAATGTAAGGGTTCGGGTGCAAAGGTACTTAGGATAATGATGTTTGCCATCAAACTGACCACGAGGTAATAAGTTATGTAAACGTCAGAGGGAGGATAAGCCTAAAAGGCTTTCGCCATTGTTCCGGGATCGACCAGCTCAGTTGAATGCCAGGATTAAAAGTTTTGCAGAGTGTTCAGCAAAAAAAAGTTGAAATTTTTTAATCTGATAAGGTTAAGAAAGTAGTTACGTCATTATCATCACCATCGTCATCATTAGTAATTCTGTCGTTGAATAGTTCTGATCGTCTCCAGGAAACGTATCCACTCTGGATAGCATTTCTCCAGTTCCTTGTAACTTTCCTCTCAACTTTTCTTCGTCCTGCAGACGAATTATTGTGAATACACGAGTATTATTTTGTTTTACTGTTAAGCGGGCCATGAAAGCTATGGCCATGGCTTGATAAAACGATGTGGTCACACATTGCTCACTGAGCTAAGCCATGAAAACTACAATTTTCAGGATGCGTTATCAAATAAAAAAACAAGCAAGTGGCAGCCGTGGCCTTGCAGGCTTAGCTCGGCCGACAAAACTCTAGCAACAGACGCGTGTGAATCTGACGTCACACACCCACGCAGTTGTGCGTAACGCGTGGCTAACGAACAAAACTAAAGCCACGCGTGAAACGTACAGCTATCTGTGGCCCAGGTTGCATAAATGGCGATAGTATCTAACTTGTTAGGCCCTTATCCCACAGGGATACGCAAGTATCAGATTCTGATGATGTGTATTCACGTCGCAAAAAACAACTTGTCGTGCACAGTCTGTCCATACATCGCCATTGAAATCACGAGAAATTACTCGTTGTTGAACTCTCGTATCATCAAGACTGTGTTCCACAACCTGAATACTTACTCACAACGTCACAAACAAACAGTTTCTGTAGCTATCATACGACCGACTGCTAGTCGAGCGTCTTATCAACTGGGCTATAGACCACCTTTAATAATAGACCCGATATAGTTTTAAATGACAAAATTAAAAAAATAACTTAAATCATTGATGTCGCTATTCCAAATTCCTGTAAAATTCAAAAATCTGTTAATAAAAAATAAGAAAATACACAGATTTAGGAAATGAGATAAAAATAATTTGGCATTCTCAGACTATAAAAATATTACCATTTGTTATTTCGGCTACTGGCATTATACCTAGCTCTCTCATTCAAAATTAAGGCATATTAGATGATAAGGCATAATGCAAAAATCATTCATTTTAAATACATGTAGGATAACGAAAGATTTTTTAAATATTTTTGTTGAAGAATCAGTAGGATTTATAGGCCCTGTTAGGAGTTCTACCGAGCCGAACCCTCTGATATGAAAATATCTGGAGTCGGTGAATTATTTTCCCATTTGATCTCTGGTGAGTTGACGTGTTGTTCTTGTATTGTTTTGTATTTATTTTACTTATATAATGCACTTGCATAATTTTGATTGACTAGATGATCATTTGTGGAAAAGTGTGTGGAAGGGTTTAGTTTTTCCTATGGGAAAGACTTGACAATAACTTTTACTTGTAACTTGACTTGTAAAGTAACTACAAATGACTTATCTTTAATTTTTTCTTACTAATAATCGCCACGTGTCGTCAGCAAACACGAGTCCAAGTGGACAAGTGTTGGGTCTCGAGATCGAACCCCAAACTGAGCAATTATCAATCTAGTTATATAAGCCTCTCGACAACCGCGCAAGCCAAATCGCCACTTCAAAACGACCGAATGAATTTCTCTAATTGATTGGGACAATGGATTCCCGATTTAACACTTTGAGGAACTGAAACAGAAAAAAATATTGCACGGAGAAATATTACTAATTTTTAAAATTGCTTATTTATTAGGAATCTCTTCAAATTTATCGTAATTCGGTTAAAAACGGGTTTGCAGGCCCTTAATGAATGAATTGATAGGTTTTCTAATGAACTTTTAGTAAAATACGAACGTATTATCACGATATCGGAACGCACGTTCATAAAAATAATAATATGTTCTCATTTCGTAATTATATATTATCAATAACACGTTATCGGAACACGTGTTCAATTGTTAGCAATTTTTCAATCTTATTTTTAACCGGATAACAAATAATTTGAAGTGATTTTTGATAATTGTTATGTAGGTAAAAAATACTAAATCTATATTTAATTTAATGGAAATTAATTGGTCTAGAACATATGAATGTTTATTGTTATAATTTTTTACTGTACGACTGTTTGCTTCCTAAATAAAAAGAAATAAAAAAATAAAATAAAAAAATTAGCAATACCCATTTTTCTGTCTGTGGATAAAAGACTAATATTAGAATAGAATGTGATTTTTTTTTTTAAACATACAACAAACGATGTTGTATTCCCATGAGTTATTAAACTCATTAAGGGATCGCCAATTGGCAGTTTTGAAATAGAAGAGTAAAAAAATTAAAAAAAGAGTTTTGTACAGAAAAATTAGACCCAACCCAACCCAATGTCCAGACACAATGTATGAAGAAAAAATTTACAAAACATTTCACAGAAGCAACATACATTTCTTATCAAAAACACTATTTTCGGTTGTGTGTCTGTCTGTGTACCTCTGGTTAAATTTATTCAAATTGTCTTTAAATTTAAATTTCATTTTCGAAATTGCAACTATTTGCGAGAAATTTGAATTCAGAAAAGCCATATTAGAGATACCTACCTGCTATACAATATATTTAAGAGAAATTATTCAATTTATCATTTTAAAAATTGGAACTGATTTTTCAACGATTCACACCATTCCGCGATTTTTCACGAGTCTACTCTATTACATAATATCATAATAATTTGAATGGTATATATTATTATAGAATGAATCACGCTGTACGAGAAATTTATAGATTTGCACAACTAAGTCAAAATAAAAATGGTTTTGAGTACCTCTCAGTAAAAAAACATATTGAGTTATGACTAAAGTTTTTGTTTAGTTGGATCGGTAGGTAAAAAGGGTTCACTCATCATCCCCAATGATGGCATAGGCCCTGAGGTAAATTATTTTTCTAGGGGCCTCTTGTGTGCAGTTAATATTAATGAAAGTAGATAAATATATACAAATCAAACCCAAAATCGGGCTGAATAAAGGTTTGTTAAAAAAATTTACTATAAAAGAAACTGTTTATGTTCTTTTTATAATTATGTTAACAAACTTACTTTTGTTATAATTACAATTATATTTAATCGAATAAGTAAGGTACATAATACATACATAGAAATGGATAATATTGATGTGGGGTTTCTGGGCTGAATTATTACAAAAGCGACAATATAGGTAATACAAAATCACCAAGTATATATTTTTTGACAATTTTCTTGAATAGATTTAACCAACCTAAAGTTTTTTAAACATATTTTCTCTAAGCATATTATAAAACAAAAGAGCTTTATAAGAAAAACTCCTTTGTCCAAAGGATGTTCTGGTATTCACCGGAATACCATTACATTAAAGAAGAACTCAATATGGTGTTGCCCACTTGTTGTGATCTTTTGTATTAGATTTGATGTTCGTATTAGATGTGTTTAAACATTTAGTTTGAAGATTTTTATGTTATGTGTTATTGTACCATTTTATTAATTGATAATTGTTGGGTAATTTTTCACACAAGTGATGAAATGATGGCTCTAAAAGTATGCTTTTATAATATTTATTTAAATCAATATGAACAGACTTAGCCTCGATCCTGAATGAGTTAAAAGCCAAATCCCCCCGATAAAGCTTTTTGAATCGTTTCTTCAAAGGAAACTCCTCGCCTATTAGCGGTGCACAATTCATTGTCAATTGGGTATCGGATCGCGGATTTAATTCGCATTTCTTTTTTACACCCACTTAAAAGCTCATTTCTAGTAGAAATTGGCGTAGTGGAAAAAAGTCATTAAAGTTTCAAAAAATAAAATATTCAATAAAAAAGTCTGTCTGAAGACAGTGAGACTATGGCATCCTCAATTGGGGTATGTTATCAGGTTGAAGGTAGTGGGGAGTAGAGAGATTCAAATAAAATTGACTTGCGCACGCCGGTATTTGAACCCCCGGCCTCTAGCTTGCTAGTCGAGAGCTTTACCCTCGACCACGTGGCCCGAACGGTAGATTAATTATTGAAGTTAATAAAGTGGATATCAAACATATATTTAAATAGTGATGTACCGCAAGTATCGTTGAACACAGTTATTATGCTTAAAAAAATTAGCTGTCAGTTTTAAAGACGTCTATTTGAATTTCACGTTTGTTTTCGGTAATTATGGAATGCAAATCTAGGAAACAGAAATTAACCCAGTTCCCGAAATCCGATCGAGTTGAAACTCGACAGATAGACTCATTGTCGATGACAATGCGTTCTATCAACTGTTGGTGGCAATGATGTACACACACGCGGACATATCCGCATTTCTCTGAACTCGGATGACTTCACAACAGTTAAAATACGAAATATATGACGGTCCTACCCGATCGGCATTTGGCGAGGTAGGTAGAGTTTTCAACTGCAGTTCTTGGAAGGGAACGGTTTACTTCTCAGACAAACCAAAAAATAAATACATTTTTTACGGGTTGATTTTTAAGCATTTATAATGCACAGAAAAAGGAGTGTCAAGAGAATGAAGTATCTACTTGAATAAGTTTGTTTTTTATTATTACACCTGTCCTAATACATTTCACTATTTTCTGACGTTCTACTCATATTCATTACGCGTTATAACGAAGGTTACAGTTTTATTATGGGGTATCGTAAAAATGGGGTGACTATGCGATATTGAGATCTGTAGAGGTCTATTGTTCTCGCTTTGTTGTTCGGTGTTGGCGAAAGGGCTTTCTAATACGTTCCGCAGTCTTTCCCGGGGCGGTGACCATGAAGTTTATAAAAATGGTACTGATAACTATAAAAAGAGCTTGACAGAGATCAAGCTACCATTTTGACTAAGTGAAAGAAACATATGTTCATACCATAGTTAACTATCTCTAATTATGATTGGTATTTTGCAGTTCATTGTACGTCATATTATTTTTAAAAACCTTTTTAAACCACGCCGATTTCATCATAATGGGGATCAACAGACTGGAACGTTTAAAAATCAAACATTTCAGTTTATTTTTGTTACTCACCGTGACATCATCAGATCAAAATATATATTTTTTGAAGGATGCATTTTTGATTTCCAGATGATTTTTCTACTGTGGCATACCTACTGCTTACATTTCAATCGAAAATACAAAATTTAAACATTAAAAACCCTAGCTGTCCAATGCACGCTCGTTTTTATGTGTTTTTAGTTGAATAAACAAAGTAAGTCAATTGAAAACAAAACTTCGTCTACATTTCTCACTACTTAAGTATCTTAAAAATTACGGGTTCTAAATCATGTACGGCTCATAACACCCTGTATATACTCGGTATCCCGAAAATCGTAATACAAACGGAAAACTAGTGAACTTGGTAAACTTGACACTATATATCAAATTTGTAGTTGATTTCATGATACAACTGTTCTTTCGCTTTCGAGGAAATCGAGTCCGAAGTTGTAATTTTTTAAATCAAATAATAAAAAAAAAACGGTCCCTGTGGGGTTAATATGAGCAATTTCGTATATTTTTATATGCGTCAAATCGCAGACCAGGCTCCAAAATTTTATTTAACCCCTTTATTTGCCGAAAAAATTGTAAAGTTTAAAAAAAATCGAAAAGTTGATCAAAATAAGTTATATACGTGATATAGTTTTTTAGGCCAGTTTCCCGCTTGTACTACATGTTTTCGGACGCCATAAATATCTTAATGTTTATATTACAATTTAACCAATTTAATGGTAAAATAAATAAAATTAAGTACAATACTTTTTTTATAGAATATTTTATAGTCACTCGATGACTAGTGTACTGGACACCTACTGTAAAATGCCGATTTCCTCTCGGGGGTACCTTGGGTAAGGATTTGCAACACAACTTTGCGAATGTCGTCGGACAACTGACTGGTTGGGCCGGTTGTTTGCGTATTTATTATATAAGGCGTCATAGCGTCGAGAATTAATTACTGAAGTCCCATAGTTTTGTCGTGCAAGTGATTCATCTTTGAACAGGCGATTTGACACGTGTGCGTTGATTTAAAATCTTATCATCGTGCCAGATTAGCTTAAAAGGAGTCGGCGTCGTAAAATATGTGATATAAGACAAATATTCATTTTCTTGATTATTTAATATTTATTTAGGTACATCCATCTGCTGTCCGGTACAACTAGCTAAAATTCAAGAAGCTGTTCCGGGCTGCAGCTTAAATAATGGTTGCCCCGGTGATAGTAAACCACCAATAAAAGAGATCGATATTTTATTTTTATCCCTCATTTTTATTCTAATTGTGGTCCCCCTATTACAAAACTTAAAATTGAGCGCAGTACGAATGTGAAGGATTATTTGATTTTCAACTTACGCCCTTAATGGAGGGGAGATAATGTTCAATTTGCTAAACGCTTCCACTTAAAGTCACCCCATTTCAAAAGGTAAGGGGACCGGGCCACTCGGTACAGAAAATTAAATGGGAAATTATATTTCAAGACCTGCACAAATACTGGAATCAAATAAAGAAGTTATTAATCTCGGATTATTGGATGTTGAGATTGGTATTGAGGCATTCATGTTGTAATCTTGATGTGGTGTGCGATTGAATGTTGGAAGATTAATGATTTTGGAAATAAATAGGTACCAGATTAACTAGCGTGTGAAGGATCATATTGTGTGGTTGAATTTTTCAGATTTTTCTTTTGGGGTTGAAATAGGTTTCATCGATTGTCGTCCTTGGTTTGGACCAAGAATCAGAGGTCAATCACAGAAAGGATGGGATAACTGTTTGTGGAGAACGGCAGGCTTTGTTTAAATCGACCATATCTGAGGAAAATTGAGTCCTATGTTCAAAGAAGAAAATAAAGTTCAAATGTTTGTTCATCTTTTACAAAACTATTTTTTGTGTACCTTTCGTTATATGGTGTCTAGAAACTGGTTGCACAAGCGGGAAACTGGTGAATGTACATAATATTTTATGTCGATTTTGTGTCAAAATCTATATGAAGTAAATATATATAAATACATGATTTGAGCTTCAGTTTTCAGGTAAATCGATTTTGAAAATTTTGCTAGAGACTAAATATAAGCTGTTAAATGTTTTTTAAGAGCTTCGAAGCGTAGACGGGGCTCATAAAAAATTTGAACTCTGTAGTTGCAGAAAACTAAAGAAAAGGGTATTCAAAAAATGTAAAGATCGAAAAAGTTGTTTGTGTTCTCTACGTGATGTAGATTCACCGGTTTCCGGATTTTACTACAAGTTTCCGAACACCGTGTATAAACCATGTTGGCTTTGCAAGTAGATTTATCTGGTACCTAATCTAAAAGACACAAAAAATCATATTTGGACCTTTTTTATCATTACATATGTAATGATAAAAAAAGTTAAATAATTAATAATTAATTTAATAATTAAATTAATAATTAATTTAACAAATATTTGTATTATAATTTTTATACAAAATAATTGCCAAAGTTGCCTTCAAAATAATGAAAAAAGTTTATTTAATCGCATATATTTTATAATTTCTAACATAAATAAACAAAGTATACACATCCGTACTAAATTTACTACACTTTTTGTGTTCGGGTATTTTGGTCTAAAATCAAAAAAGTCTTTTTATCAATTTATGTATTCTGACCAAAATAACAAAAATCACTTTTTTACATTAGACTCAGGAGGCCCTAATTTCCCTCAGAGCCTATGTCATCTTTGGGGATGCTGTGTGAAGGGTTTTTTAAAGGAAAGGAAATAGACAAAGTTCTGGAAAGTAAAGGTTTGTACGTACGTACGAGTCCATCCCTCCGTCTGTGATGCAAAGTGATGGTTCGAGAAGTCCTGCTGGAAATGTCAAAAGGTCTTCCTCAACCAGTCTCTCCAGATCCCGTCCGTCACGCAGTGGTTAAGCAGACGATTCCACTGGCAAGACAAACCTTACCCCATAAATCTGGGCACCCCTACTAACTCAACAAACGTAGCGCACCACTTAGGGTGACCTATGGAAGTGGCGTTGGTTATCGAATAAATGCACCAAAGAAATAAAAAAAATACAAATGTACAATCAAAAATAGCAATATTAAAGTAGTCATTTTAAGACCGGTAAGTAGCTGAGTTGGCATCATGTTTGGGTCCCACCAAGACGTCGCACGTTCAATTCCTTGGCTGGCTAAGACTCCCATCACAACACAAATAATATTCTCCGCTTACTGTGGTGGTAGTAGGAGATTTTCAAATATTGTCAGGTTATTTGTAACCCGGGAATGTTAGTTAAGATATTTCTTTTCTGCCTGCCCTCGTGTAAACTTCCTTTAACGCTATCAACAAATGCAGGTAATCATATATAATAACAAGTAATAAATCGTCAACACCAATAAACAAATTGCTAAAATTCTCATCATTATTAGTGTCGGTTTATCCCTAATATAGTTTTTAATAAAGTCCTTTGAGGGCGCGCGATTAGGTTAGGGCAGTGGTCGGCAAAGTGCGGCTCCGGAGCCGCATGCGGCTCTTTGGCTCCATGAGTACGGCTCTGGCACAAATATCCACGGGAAGCAGATATCAGCAGGTTTCAGGATTTTAAAAACAGCAGAGCGACCTTAGCATTCTTCAAAAATCCTCTTAATGCTGCGATAACTGTGTTGAAATTTTCTCCTTTTGGCATTAACAAAGGTAGACATGGAGCTCTAAATTTCAACGTCTTTGTATTAATTTGGAAATATTGGAGAAGAACAAATGTGATCTTAGTTCACAACACAAGTGATATGCTTTGAAAGACCTGGAGAAGGAAGACATGATCATTTTTAACGTCTGGAATAGTACTCCTGACTTTTACGATCAACTGAAAACACTCGCGTTTGCTGTTCTTTCCCTTTTTCGTTTTACATATTCATGCGAACAATCTTTTTCAAGCATGAACTTTATCAAGAGTAAACTGAGAAGTCGTTTTATTGACGAGAACCTGGAATCAAGCCTGAAATTGAAAACAACAACATAAAAACCTGACTTGAATCTTTCCAAGAAGATGCAAGGACATTGTTCGCAATAAATGTTTGTCAGTCATTGTCATGATTTAAATTTATGGATACCTTACTTTCATATCATTGTTTATCAACGAATAAATCAAGTTTTATTCAGTGTACCCGTAATTTAATGACGGTCTAAAATTATAATAAAGGTTTACTAAATTAAAAAAAGAACAAATTTTGCTCTCAGAATTTTTTTTAATCGTTGTAATGTACATATTTGGCTCTTTGGCCAATAAGTTTGCCGACCACTGAGTTAGGGTATGCCTATAGTATGGTTATAGGTATTAAGGTAATTTATAGAAGTATGTATGTTAAATTAATGTGAAAAACAACATAATTAATGTGTTGGTGCATTATTGCCTGTATCCCAGCAGGTGGCACACATTGCTCACTCGATAAGCTGATACGTACATTGACTGTAATGAAAATTCTCACTCACCATTTGGAATAGAGTTCTCAAACTGTCTCATTTTTAAATAAATGTATTTTAAATTCAATTATGTTTTTGCGGATGAATGGGTGCAATTCTTGAATGTGAAAATTAACACACTTCCTGATATTCGATCAAGCTAAAACTCGGCTGTTGTCCAGACATATAATGAAGATATAATATGTCTCGACGCCATCTAGTGAGAAATTTAGCACTAACAAAGCCTTTCCTACAAAAATAAAGTTGGTTGTTTACAGGTGGAAAAAATATAATAAGCAGTAATTGTTGATTGATGTACTAGTACATATTGAAAACAGCCGACATAGCTCAGTGGTTTCAGAGCACCTGACCGGACATCAGAAGGCACGGGTTCAATTTCCGTTGACGGCATTTATTTTTACTCGGGAGATATTTTCAATTTGTATTGATATTTCAGACGACTAATTATTGCTTATAATTATTTGTTATCCTTTTTGCTATGCATAAAACCTTGTCTTATAAACATTAGTTTATCATTAAAAAATAATAAACTTTTAGCACATTCATAAAATATAGGAACACGTATTCCTGCACATGCACTTGCCTTGATAATATACAATGATAAAATGCGGAAATATTTTGATTCTTATGAACACGTATTCCGACATCGTGATAATACGTTCGTATTTTACTAAAAGTTTATCAGGAAACCTATCAATTCATTCGTTAAGGGCCTGCAATCCCGTTTTTAACCAGATTATCAATAACTTGAAGAGATTCTTAATAAATTAGCAATAATTATTTTTCTCCGGTTGTTTATTAAAAAGCAGGGAAGAACATTTGAGAACCGCTTTTGGTTTGTATTGAATTTACGTATTATTGCTTTATAATATTGTCCACTTGATGGAGACTCAATAATCCCGCAGTACTCAGTACCTACCCGCAGAGGTGGTAAACCATTTGATAAGGCAATACTGTAATACATCTCGCAGATACGAAAATTAATCTATTTTCTGCCGTAATGGTGTATATCAAATGTTAATTACACATTATTAAACCGGCAAACCGTTGATAAACTAACTGATTATGATTACACACACGTCTGTGAACAGGGCCTATAACTGACACATTCACAAACAATGATCGATCATTCAATTATCACAATAATCTAAAAGTAATATAAAATAATTTTCCACGAAACGTGGAAGAATTGCTTCCATCTTCACACGGAGAAAATTTCCTGATAAAAAATATTGCTAATTTATTAAAAAATCTAATGAAATTATTAATTTTCCTGTTAATAACGGGATTGTAGTCCAATTACAAATGTATTGATAGGTATCCTGATAAACTTTAAGAAAAATTCCAATGTTTTTTGACGACGTCCGAACACGTATTCATGAAAGTCCCAATAGTTTTGCATTTCGGCTTGATATATTATTAAGACAAACGCAGGTGGATGAACACGTGTTCCGATATAATTACGATTTTACCAACACTTTATCAGGAAGCGGCTTGCAGTCCCGTTCTTAACAGAATGACTAATAATTTGAAGAGATTTTCAATAAATCAGCATTACTCATTTTCTCCGTGTACAAATTTATAATAAGGCTGGCCGCATACATACGTTTTCCGTATTCGATTTCCGAATTCGTTTTCCGTATTCGGACATCCGAATGCACGGAATCAGTAGAAAATACATTAACTGCCGCACACGTTCGTTTTAGTTCCGAACGGAACAAATTCCGTACGCACGTTCCGAATGCGAGCCGGTGCATTCGGAGAAAACGAATGGAAAAAACCTAATGACGTCATGTGGAACGCAGCTATTGCATACAGTTTGTTTGTGCCGACGCAAACGCACGGAAATTTCCGTTCGTAATTCAGTGTTGCCAACGGATCTTGACCTAATATCGCCGTTTCTCATACATAAGGTAGCGTAAAGTAGCCGAATTTGCTGTTAGGTGGGACATGTTTAAAATTGATGTTTTTACGTGAAAATAAAAATTTCGTGGGGGGGTGGGCTAGAGAATTTCGGGACATGTTTAAAATTGATGTTTTTGAAGTAGCTTAATTGGCGACCAGTCGCCTTTTAGATTTTTTCGGCGCCGATTCTCGCTCTGAGTAGCCTAAATGGCGATATATCGCCCTTGTTGGCAACACTGGTACTGACGTTTATACATTCCGAATGGAGAAAAACGAACGTTTGCGCTAGTCTCACGGAATTCCGAATACGGAAAACGAATTCGAAAATCGAATACGGAAAACGTATGTATGCGGCCAGCCTAAGGGGTCACAAAACGTTATTAAATAAATAATTTATTTACCCAACTAGTAGAGAAATATTATCGGGTCTAACTAGGGAGCTAGTCTATTTAATTATACTTATAAAAAATAAAGGTTTATGTGCTAAATAGTAGGTATATATTGCTACAAAAAATATTGCAAATATCGGACATAAAATGAATCCGTGAAAATACTCACAAAATGTACATAAAATACTCAAAAAATACACACAAAATACTCACAAAATACACACAAAATACTCGCAAAATACACACAAAATACTCACAAAATATACACAACATACTCAAGCAACAGAATTGCAAAAGAAATAGTTAAAGAGTATATCTGAAAATTATCGGTAAAATATCAATTGGTCCGTTGATTTTGATATAAAAACCTAACATTATTTTTTTTTTATTCGAATAGCTTTTCTCACGTTTTATTACATCAGATAAATCCTTATATCTTTGGACTTAGGTATTCGTAGTGATGTAGTTTTAGATATTCGTAGCTAGGTATAAATATTGGCGCTACAGTCGTTTGGTTCGCTCTAATACCGCCAGAGGTGCATTCTTCTGCCAACAGGGGAACTACTCCAGTTGCCGTGCGTTTTGGCCGGTAAAGTAGGGATCGACCTGAACTGCTCGATACCCAGCAACGGCCAATAGCCAATGGCTGGGATTTTGAACTGCGTAATGCGCGATATAACTTTATTGAATTTTGAATGTTATTATTGTCATAGATCGTAAAGACAATATTATATTTCATCATAACCATTTACTTAGAGTTTTATTATTGCTTACAATGCAGACGATATGTAAGAATGCTGAGTATGTTTACATCAATGTAACCTGCTATACCAACTTTTTGTATTGATTATATCAAAAACATCGGTAATGGTTTAGTTATATCGACTGAGCATAATAATGGTCAAAATCGAGCCGATTGTAATTTTTAACAAAGGAAGATTTGCATGACAAAAGACGCCACGAGCAAATGCAAAAGATATGGAGTGACAGAGGCATTATTAAGACCACCATGATGAAACTTTTCCAGGTTCTGGTTTTCTATATTTCTATACGGTGTGGAAACATGGATACTTAGAGCCAGTGATAGATACGAATAGACTCCCTCGAAACATGGTGCTGGAGAAAAATGCTCAGGATTCCATAGACCGCCAGACACATAAATGTGTCATTATGGAAGAGCTAGACAGCTCAGATTGCCTATGATTGCTTTGGAGACAAGTTAATCGCCAAATTGAGTACTCCAACTTGGAGAAGCTCAGAAGGCCACTGGCAAATTTTAAGGCAAGAGAAGCAGAAAAACATCACCACAGAAGGAGAGGGGCCATTTCCACCATAAAATTTACCATGGGGTCACGATTCACGATCCCCAGCAATTAGAAACCGAATTAAAAAGAAGATTTTCATATAATTAGGTAAAAAACTGAAAAAATATTATTTCTTACAAATTTTCATATTATATTGTTCTGATGTTTTTAGTTATAATATATTTTTAAATGAAGTATTGAATAACATTAAATTTTACTTAACACACCTTTTTTATAAAAACTCCGTAGGCCTTATGTCATCTTTGGGGATGCTTTATGAAGGGTATTTTTGATGAGAGGAAGGAGTGAACACGGGTCTTGAAGATACCCATGTTGTAGGAGGGAGGAAACAGAACCCAAGAACGAGTCGAGTTCTCATGTTGAAAATGTCAACCGTATACAAAAGTACCTACTAGGGAATTTATTCTAAATGCGAAAAAGGGAATTCGAAATAATATATTTTACATTCTTTTAAAATTTATTTAAAGGATAACCTTGAAATGTCGCACTATCCATATCGGTCAACTAACAAACATGTTTGCCTAAGAATTATCAACAAATATGGAAAAACAACCATCCATTCGGCAAACAATAAATAATCAGCAACAAATAAAAATACAATATAGTATAAATTTCCACGTATTACTAGAAACAAATCGTACTATAAGCAGGTGTCCACGGTCGAGTGGCAATGCCCCCCTCACGAACCAAAAGCACCTGTTTGGTTCCCGACCAATGCAAATCGGCCCGAACAATACTCGCCGTTGTTTGTTGGGTGTAATTATCGAATAGGTGATGTATGATAGCTCAAATTAAATGATTTATCAGATTATTCTTTGGTAGAGATAAGGGACTGAATAACGGACGTCAAATTACTACAACATCCCCTTATGTTGCTCATGTGACAAGTGACAACAATGTTCAGCAAGTTAGTATGGAATAGTTTTTGCCATCACGACAAATTAACGGTAACCGAATAAATCATCACAATGATAATTCATCATATCTTTAAAAAGTTATATAAAGTCATGGAAAGTGATGAAACAAAAACTTTATTGACTGGGTTATGTAGGTTAGGTTAAGTTAGGTTAGGTTGGGTTAGCAAAAATTTTTTTTTCATCGTTTCTAATGACTTTATAGCACTTTTTAAAAGTGTGTTGAATTGTCAATGTGTTGATTTATGATGGAACCCAAATTAACAGGCCTTATTAATAAAACACCAATTTAAGATACAAACAATTTATTTAGGAAAATTGTTAAGTAATTTATTCGGCTGCAATCCCGTATTTAACTGGAATTGCCAATAATTTGAAGAGATTATTAATATTTTTGTATAAATATAGGTATATGTATACAAAATAAATGTTTCTTTGTTTGTTATGTATTTGTACCTATACCGTTCATCCGATTATGCTGAAAGTTTCAAAATTTATTCTTATTAGTGGCAGGAGTGCTTAGAGTTTGAATGCTAGAAGATGTCGGGGACGTTCTAGAAGTGATGGTAGAAAAAGTCGGGAATGCCCGAGGAAGATGATAATCAAATAATTATTTATGGTAAAATTAGACGTAAGTGTTGAACGAAGAAATGGCTGTAAGGATATTTTATGACTTAGAAGTAAATGGTTGAAGAGATTGAAGTCGCCCGAGGAAGACATGGCACGATCAAGCGAAACCAATACTTATTACAATACAATAATTTATCAAAAATAAAATAGGAATACTAGAATTCATAACGTCAAAACTTTACCCCAACCATTTACAAGTCTAAGTAACTTAATTTATTTTGATCAAGTACCTACCGAGATGTATGGCAGTGAAGTATGGAACTGGCAGAGGAAGGACCATAGTAGACTGAATGCTGTAGAAATGGGATTTCTAAGGAGTGTGTGTGGCGTAAGAAAAATGTAGAGATTCGCAAAGAATGCAAGGCTGATGTAAGCGTAATGAGTAAGATTAAGAACGGGACGCTTAGATTATTTGGACATGTAAAGCAAATGAACGAAGAAAGGAGTGTAAGGAAAACACGTGACCCGAATGTTAATGGTGGAAGAAGTCGGCGACACCCAAGGAAGACATGACACGATCAAGTGAACCAATTACTTGAGTCAGACCATGTCAAGAGTCAGAATAACACAAGAGTATTTACGAGACGATGTATGAATATGAATGAAGCAAGAAGTGTGCGCCCTGACCGGTCTGTCTTCTCTGCTTACCCCGCGGGGATACAGTGAGATTGTCAGTTAGTTAGTTATTTAGAGTAATTAAATAATTTGATACGACAAGAACAGGTTTTTTTAGCACATAGTATCTAAGTAACTTTTCATAATTGATTTTAAGATAAAAATTTTTTGGGGAAACAGCATTTTTATTATGATATTATTTAATAATTTCAACATATAGGCTTAAAAAATAAATGTAATTTCTGCCTTCTCAAAAACATAATATAAAAATTATTAGTAACTGTGTACGTAGTAATAAACACACTTTTGAAAAGTGATATAAAATCATTAAAAGTGAAGAAAAAACTGTCCTTTAAGCCTAAATCTAACGCCGGGATCACACGAGGACAATACAGAAGATAAAACAATAGTGTCCTGTCCTTTGCGCCGGGAACAGTCCCCACCGAGCAGAACAAGACAAGGGGACCAGAAATTCTACGATAGTTACACGACGACGCGCGGTATGAGCGAGTTATAATATAGCGCAAAAATTTTATCTTTCTTTCAGTCTTTTATACAAGATGTATTGTAGTTTTCCATTTACGCCACATTTTTAACCGAAATACGATATCCGAGTGTCGAGAACCAAGATACGTACGCACGGAGCGACCGACTATTGTCCTACTGTCTTTTCAAAAAGAGTAAGATACTATTCTGCGAAGATAACTTGCCAGTCTATCTTTGGGAGAGTGCTTGGTTCATTGTCCTTACTTCCAAATTACTGTTCAAACCAGGACAGTGGGTCAAGAGCTGGGACAAAACAGTATTGTACCTACTGTCCTCGTGTGATCCCGGTATTACTGTTGAAAGTGCCACTGTCCTGAGTTGGCTGGCTATCGTAATTTTGACTTATGTGTTTTGTCATACTTATTACTTATGTCATATTTCTAATACTTACCAATTTGCTTATGTTGTACAGGGTTTTCCAATAAGAGGTGTTATTTTTAATAGCTCGCTATTTCGGTACATGTTACTTTTCAAGCTGTTATTTTTTGACATTTGACAAGTAAAAACTACGCCATTAATAAAAATGGAACGATATACGTTTGAACAACAGATTAAAATTATTAAAATTCAGTTGAGTGAATCAAATGCAAATCATCTTGAGTGATGAGGCCCATTTCCACCTCGGTGGCTTCGTCGACATGCAAAATTGTCGCATTTGGGGCTCGGAAAACCCAAGAGTAATTGTTGAAAAGCCTTTCTATTCTCTCTTCGCACCAAATGTGTGACTGTTTGGTGCGTTTTATGGTCCGGCGGAGTCATTGGACCTTACTTTTTCGAAAATGAGGCTGGAGCAACAGTTACTGTGAATGGATTGGGCTATCGAGAGATGATTAATGATTTTTTTTTGGCCGAAGTTGGATAGTGTTGGTCTGGACAACGTTTACTTTCAACAAAACGGCGCTACGTGCCACACAAGCAACAAAACCATTGATCTCTTACGATTAAATATCAAAATAACACCTCTTATTGGAAAACCCTATATTATATATTTCATCATAAAAATCCAGTATCACGTCTAAATCATGTAAACTATGTAGCCCACCTTCGACGTGAATTCTCAAAAGCGCACTTAAGATAAAATAACCCACACTAAAAATGTATTGTTATCGAATAAGATCAATATCATTTTCAGTTTATTTGTTTTCTGTGATATTTGTGATCAATATCATCTCCCATCCTTGCTAAACGCTACAATATGCCTCACCCAGTAAAATCTGCACTGGAATCCGTAACAATCAGTTAAACCGTGTTTTTTGTTGCGTTTCAAGCACTTGTGTAAAAAAAGCTCAGAGATTAAAAAAATCAAAATAGATTTTATCATTTTAAGCACCTTTTTGATTGTTCAAGAGAATCATTAAAAAAATTTCGTTGATTCAGGTTTTAGTAAAACAAATACAAATTATAAAATTAGCACGGAAAAAAACACAGTTTTTCAATCGAATCATTTGTCTATATTTAATGATTATAATATTTAATTATAACATTATATTTTATAACGTTTACTATTCAATCAAAATTCATTACACATGTTTAAGTTTTATAAATTTTCTACACACAATTAATAATATTATAATAAGATAAATAAATAAACAAATAGTGCAAAACTATGTACAAAAAATGTAAATTTTTGGAATGACATAAATCTGTAATCTCATAAAATTGCTAGATATTTATTAAACAAAGAAAATATTTAATTAATTATTTGTGACATTTTTATTTATTTAAAAAGTGTTTTTATTTTTCACAATCACAATGAATAAATTTTTAAATTTAAGATTTTTTTTATTCAAAAGTTTTGTTTTAAGTTCTTTTGCGTATTTGCATATTTTTGCTACCGTAACATTTTTTAAAACCAGCAAAAAATACTCATATTTCTAACTTCTAATTGATTACGACTTATTTTTTCAATTCTTATAAGTCCTTTATTGTCAAATAACTTTACATGTAAACTAATTTATTTTAAAATTGAAACCAAATTGAAAATGAAGGCTTCTTAAATTACAAGACATATTAATATCTACATACAGTTAAAATTGCCGGTCCATATTCCCACCGAAAATGTTTTTCAAGAGGCTATACAAATTTTTACACGTATTTTTTTAACACTTTGCAATGTCCAGAATTTTGATTGATATGTTGTTAAATGAAAACATACCTAATATAATTTAAATAACTTATTTTTGATATCTTTCGAAGGTTATACTCATCAATATAATATATCGTTGAAAAAGAAAATAATACTAATAAATCTAAGCGAAACATGAAACAGAACGAGATACAGAAAAATATAAATCATATGTTTTTTCGGGATACTATCAAGGTTAAAAAACAATTCATTTAAACTTTATAAACATTTTAAATAAGAACTGCAAAAAATATGGCAAAAATACAGCGATTTCCAATAAGAGGTGTTATTTTGAATAGCCCGCTATTTCGGTAGATGTTACTTTTGAAGATGTCATTTTTTGACATTTGACAAGTAAAAATTACGCCATTAATAAAAATGGAACAATATACGCATTGAAATTATTAAAATTCACTTGAGTGAATTAAATGCAAATCATCTTGAGTGATGAGGCCCATTTCCACCTCGTCAACAAACAAAATTGTCGCATTTGGGGCTCGGAAAACCCAAGAATTATTGTTGAAAAGCCTCTTTAGCCTCGACATGTGACTGTTTGGTGCGGTTTATGGTCCGGCGGAGTCATTGTACCTTACTTTTTCAAAAATGAGGCTGGAGCAACAGTTACGGTGAATGGATCGCTATCGAGAGATGTTTTACGATTTTTTATGGCCGGAATTGGATGGTATTGATTTGGACAACGTTTACTTTCAACAAGACGGCGCTACGTGCCACACAAGCAACGAAACTATTGATCTTTTACAATTGAATATCAAAATAACACCTCTTATTGGAAAACCCTGTAGTTGCAAGTTTGTATTGTTAATTATGAACTTAAAATATGAGATTGACAAAAATATCGTATCATAATTAGGTTCCAATGATTGAGTGGTTAAAGACGTTGTCACGATATTTTTTTATGTTTACTGGCTATTTTTCTGTTTCATGCATTATTAAGATTTATTAGTATTATCTTCTTCTCGAAGAAAATATACATTTTTACATTTTTAGATAATGTGTAAAGGTATAACAGAAAATTACTTTATTCACAAAAACAAGAATACTTTTTTATTTTTTTCAGCATTTTTGATGTCACGACTTTGCTTTAGGCTTTTTTCGGAATAGAATTGACTAGCGAGAATTCCGAGGTAGCAAAGAATATTATAGTCATTAATCATTATTTTTTTTAAACTATAATCTGATTAATTTCTTCATCATTATTCTGATGAAAACTAAAAATCTCTCTACATAATTAGCATTACATACTAAATTTCTTACGCTATTTCATAAAATACATTTTTATACAAATAGAAAACTTAAAAATAAATAAACATAATATACAACTAAATTAACATCACGCTGAGCACAGCCAATCAAGGATACAAGAAAAATAAAATTATCTTTGTAAATTATTTAAATTGTAATAAATAATAAAATTTTAAAAAACATGTTATATTCGGAATTCAAAATGGTCAAAGTAACAAAAAGTAAAACTGGTTTGCAACAGTTTATTAAATATAATTTTAATCGTAATAATTCAGTGAAAATATTATAACTTGCACAAAATTTGTAATGAAACCTCAAATAAACACGGTTCCAGAAGTGATATTGATACAAACTACATTCTACATTTAGTGATAAAGGAATCCATTTACAAAACTGTGTCTAATTTTTTTAGAAACATTCGGTGTTTCAGAAGTGATTTTTGAAATCATTTAATCTATTACCTACAGATTGTATATGAATTAATACGAAGAGTAGGTACACACGAAGTTAAAACTTCACAGAGATGTAATAATAAATCATTTATAGCCACGAACATACAATGTTATTTATTGGATTGAATGCCATCTAAATTGTCCGAAACCAGTTAGGGATGTTAAGTACATAGGACTATGGCTCGGAGAATAATAAGTATTGCTATTTTATCTACAATCTCTTCAATCAAATTATTGTTAATCCTAAAAGTGAGATTTTAAATTAGAAATGCTCATTTTTCTCCGTGTGGCTCCACGCGATTACATCTTCACAGCGCGTATTTAAGCTGTACTGTAATACTATAGAATTTTACATAAATTGAATAGATATATATTATAATTGTTTTGTGAATTTTCTTATGTCTGAACTTTGGATTTTAAAATGAGATGTTGACCACCACTCATCAGCAAGTGTTCTTGCGCTCTAATCCTCAACGCATCTATACTATTCTTCCTGGTTTCTTCTCCAGAATCCTGAAGAGTGGGGGATCGACTCCCGTCGTCGCTTCGAGCTGGAGACTTAGGGGATCTCGAGCTTCCTCTCGCGTCGTCAGGACTTATGGATCTCGAAGGTGCAGAGTTAGGAATCTGGTCTTGAACGTGTTGGAATCCAGGGAAACCAGGTATCTGAGGAAATCCTGGTGGCATTGGGATGCTGCCGCCTCCGGCCATCATGTATTGGGAGAGCAGGGCGTGGAAGGACGGTACGGAAAATTGAGGAGGTGCTTTGTTCTCTTGGTGTGACCATGGAAGTCCCAGGGCGGCTGGATTTGGATGGAGACCAGCGAACATGTGGGGGAAGCCAAGTCCTGGCCAAAAGGGATCTGAAGGTGGCATGGATAGCTGTGCGTGTAGAGCAAAGTCGGGTACTCCTGTGGACAAGCAAAAAAAAACAAATTAGATTTTTTTTAAATTACCTTTCGTAAATCATTTGCCATTCAACGGTGTGAACCATTTTGGTGGCCTATCTTCTAATTACATCACATTGCATCTTACGGGGAAACTTTGCGAAGGACTTTGAAAAGAAGGAATAATAATAACTCTTAGAAGTGTCTTCAATGTTTTTATTGCATTAACAAAAATATGTTCTTCGTAGCTCATATCATCTTGCCATTTTCCAAATAATACGACCTACTCACAGAGTTTAAAAAAAAACAATTTAAGCAAATCACCCCGGTTTACTGTAGATACGCATTTTTCAAAAACATTTGTAAATATTTAAATAAGCTTCAGGTTAATTTACCTGTTACAAAAAAAAAAATTAAAAAAATTGTTGATAGCAAAAACAAATTCTATAAAATATTAAATACAAAGGTATGTTGGTTTATTTATTTATTTATTATTTCTATACATACATTACAGTGTCTACCAAATTATTTACATTTGTATATAACACATAAATTTAGAACTGTTGTTAATATGGTGTTTGTTTTATGCTGGGTGTGAGGTAGGTTTGAGTAGGTGACACTGTGGTGGGTAGTGTTATATGTTTCGTGAACACCTCACTGGGAGAACCTGTGCTGAGGTGTTTACGTGGTTATGATTAAATGGTATATGTTTTTATGTATATTGGTTTAATTTTCTTATATAAATGTAAATTGGGTTTTTAAATTTTTTTAATGGTTATTGTACATTGTAATTTAAAGATAGTACATACAAGGTCTTAAATTCTTACGGGTTTCAAATAATTTAATCTTTTTTAGCTCATTATTAGAGTTTTATGTACCTACTTTACAACATAAATCTTTTAACTTTTCCGGATTAAAAACTTAGATATAATATGTTGACAGGTATTTCTTATTAGAAGTGTTATAATAAGATAGCTTGAAACACAATACCGTCTAAAATAAGTAATAACCCCGTTATCTGAAATATTTTTTTTTATTTTTTTGATAGGAAAAAAGGTTTTGAGAAAAGCCTTAACATCTGGGAGTAAAGTACTCATAATATACTTTTAATGCAAAAGATGTAGGAACTTCGAGAAGCCTGCAATTTTTGCTATTGTAATAAACAATTATTAATATTTCCAATTATTTAACAGTGAAAACACTGTTAATTAAGCTAAAAACTAAACATCACCATTAAAACTGTCTAATCACCCCAATCTATCGATCTAAAATACAAACGAAATCAATTAATCCCTCCTGACACCGAATGTGCAACTATCTAACGCGAGTTTATTTCTCTATTAATGGCAAATGTGTTTCCATATTATCATTGGCGGTTCGTGACTCATTAAAAGAATGTTTCAGAATGATCGCATTAGCTCCTTCGTGTTCTGACCACGGACCGCCACTGTCTGCGCTGATCACGACCTATGTTTTCCCAGTAATTATTCATAAAATTGACTTAATGTGCAGAGGGATTAAAGGTGATATAAAAGTTTGCCATTCTACCATAAATTATAATATTATCATTTACGAAGAGTTGAGTTAGACGACTGTCTTTTTCTCACAGTAAACCTATGAAATGATTAAACAAAATTAATACCTAGAAATAGAACACAAACTAAATTATAAACCCAAATTAAAGTGTTATATTGACTTTGTTATGGCATAAATCTGCTGTTTGAAATAGTAAAATCAATCAAATAGTGAGTTGTGGTTTCGTGATTAGCAAAGCTTTTTTCTAAACAGCAAATAAAAATAGTGTAATGTTTTCAGTCTGAAATGAAACACAAAATGACGTGAGTTGATATGGTAGAATAACATCAGTTGTCAGAGCACTTCCCCGACAAGGAAGATGTCCTGGGTTCAATTAGATCAGTGGTCAAAGCACTTTCCCGGCAAGGTAGGTGTTCTGGGTTCAATTGGTTCAGTGGTCAAAGCACTTTCCCGGCAAGGAATATGTTATGGGTTCAATTAGATCAATGGTCAAAGCACTTCCCCCCCAAGAAAGATGTCCTGGGATCAATTAGATCAGTGGTAAAAATACTTCCCCGGCAAGGAAAATGTCATGGGCTCAATAAATTCCTGGATGCGACTAAATATTTTATTGTTTCAGAGTGGATTTAATGATTGAATATCAATATATTATTCTTAACATTATTTCCTGCATGTTTTAAATCTAAAAGATCTCAAATTCATTGAAAGACGTAGTAAAAGGAATACCTATTTTATATTCAGATTTTCATAAAAATGATTACAAACAGTATAATAATAATAAAAATTCGAGACGAACCCTCTGATATGAAAATATCTGGAGTCGGTGAATTATTTTCCCATTTGATCTCTGGTGAGTTGACGTGTTGTTTTTGTATTATTTTGTATTTACTTTGCTTATATAATTCACTTGCATAATGTGGATTGACTAGATGATCATTTGTGGAAAAGTGTGTGGAAGGGTTTAGCTTTTCCTGTGGGGTAGATTTAACCCGGACATAAAGTCGGAAAACACTATTATTAAACATGGCATTTATATAGCGCAGTTTAGTGTCATGTCTTAAATTAAGTACCTATTTCTTTCGCGGTTGGCGCTCTAAAGTGAAAACGGTACTAACTCCAACAAGAATCAAAATAGAAAAACTACAAAACGATAATGAGAGAAGTAAGTATGTGAATTGTGCAGAGATGAGATTGAATGAGAAAAAAATGGATGGTCTAAGCATAGACGAAACATGGAACCACATAAAAGTGAGTCTTTGTGAATCTGCTAGAGAGGTGTGTGGAATAAGTACGCAAGGTAGAAAGAAAGGTGATGCGTGGTGGGATGATGATATTAAAGCACTGGTCTCAGAGAAGAAGAAAGCATGGTTATGTCTGATTGCGGCTGGCAGTGCTTCCAGCGAAGAGAAGGATCGAGCGAAAGAAGTATATAAGGGATGTAAGAAAAAAGTAAGAGTTGGAGTGAAAGAACGAAAGAAACGCCTGGAAGAGGAAGAAGGAATGAAAATGACAAACCATTTCCAAGAAAACATTAAGTTGTTTTGGAAGGAAGTCAAATGGTCCCGGTGTGGCCCTGAAACCGGAAGCATGAAAGTAATAAAATCGAAAGATGGAAAAATGTTGACGAATGAGGAAAAAATAAAAGAGAGATGGATGAAGTATTTCGAGGAAGTCTTTGAAAGCGAAGTGAGTGACAGTGATTCTAGCGGCGAATCAGATATGAATGATGATGGACTGAATGTTACCGAAATTAGCATGGATGAGATAGAAAGATCAATTAAGTGTATGAAGAATGGTAAGGCTGTCGGTTTCGACAATATTGCTGCTGAATATTTTAAAGGAGGTAGCCGTATAATTCTCACATGGTTGTGCAATCTTTTTAACCAATGTTTAAAGGAAGGTTACACGCCCTTAGATTGGAGAAGGGCAGTGATCATGCCATTATACAAAGGTAAAGGGTCACGTATGAAATGTGGGAATCATAGGGCTATTAGCCTGCTAAGTTCAGTTGGCAAGCTGTATGGTAGAATTTTGATTGAAAGGGTAAGAAAGGAAACAAAGGATAAAATATGGGATGTGCAAGGTGCTTTTATGAGTGGAAGGGGGTGCATGGACCAGATCTTCTCATTGCGTATGCTCACCGAGAAGTTTCTGGCAAAAAACCAGAAACTTTTCTGTGCCTTTGTAGATCTACAAAAAGCATACGACCGAGTCGACAGGAAAAAGCTATGGAAGGTGTTGTCCAAGTATGGAGTGAATGCGAATCTGACTCAGGCAATTGCGTCTCTATATGAGGGAAGCATTGCATGTGTTAGAGTGAACGGTGGTTTTACGGGGTGGTTTGATATCACAAAAGGTGTTAAACAAGGCTGCGTAATGTCACCGTGGTTATTCAATCTATACATGGATAATTGTATGCAAGAATTGAAAGATGTGGGATTGGGCGCGAATTTTAGTAATCTGAAAGTATGTTGCCTGTTGTATGCTGATGATGCGGTGCTGATTGCTAATAGTATGGATGATCTGCAGTCTCTCGTGTCTAGGATGAACGAAGTATGCATGAAGAATGAGTTAATGATGAATGTAAATAAGTCTAAAGTAATGGTGTTTGAAAGAGAAAGTACGAAGACAGTGTGCAATATAGCTGTGAATGGGGAATACTTGGAGCAGGTGGATGAATTTGTGTATTTAGGAAGCATGTTTACGAGAGATGGGAAGGCGGACAGAGATATTGAAAGAAGAGTAAATGCAGGTAACTCCATTAATGGAGGACTGAACGCAGTTGGCGCTAACAAAAAATTGTCCAAACAAGCGAAGTTAGCAGTCCACAATGGAGTGCTGGTACCTACCCTGATGTATGGAAGTGAGGCATGGAACTGGCAAAGAAAGGATGAAAGTAGATTGAATGCTGTTGAAATGAGATCCCTGAGGCGTATGTGTGGTAAAACCATGTATGATCGTGTGAGGAATGTGGATATCCGCAAAGAGTGCAAGGCTGATGTAAGCGTAATGAGTAAGATCAAGAAAGGGACGCTTAGATGGTTTGGGCATGTAGAGCGAATGAGCGAAGAAAGGAGTGTAAGGAGAATATACGATGCAAATGTGAATAGTAGCAGAAGTCGGGGACGCCCGAGGAAGACATGGCACGACCAAGTGAATCAGATACTTGAGTCGGGCCATGTCAAGAGTCAGAACAATAGAAGAGTATGTATGAGACGATGTATGAATGTGAATGAGGCAAGGAGTGTGTGCCAAGACCGAGTTGTTTGGCGGTCCGTCCTCTCTGCCTACCCCTGCGGGGAATCGGCGTGATGGTTAGTTAGTTAGTTAGTTAGTTTAGTGTCATATTGTCAAAGTGCGTTTTACGTCCAAATTCGTTTTCCATTCTAGCACAATAAAACGAAAAACAAAATAATTGAATTGGGTAATGATTACAATCTAGGTACATCCTACAACTTTTTTAATATTTTCGCACGGCAAGCTTTTTGAACAACCCTCAATTAAGTACCTATTTATATTGAAACATTTTGATCTATCAGGTTATAAATAAAGCTTTTGCCGATAGTTAATCGGATACCGGAGCAATTAGGAGACACATTCCCTACATGCATTTCATGCCATTATTCTTTGTAATACTTGATTTATTTTTTACAGTACCTACCCTGTCATGTTCTGTTGCATTAACGTAATTATTTCATTTTTATGTGCACTGATCGGAAGTTTAAAATCACCGGTTAATACAGAAATCGGTGGATATTGATTGTTAAAAATTCTAATGTAATAAAGTTAGTTTTTATCATATTAATAATTTTTAACACGATTTGTTTGTCGTTCTCTAAATAGCATTTAAATTATTTTTAATTCTCTCGCTTTGGGGGTGATCATGGTGATAAATTAAATTTTTCGGCTTGGTTCGACTTTGAGATACCATTTTTCATAAGTTTACTAGATAATTTGTACCCGGCATAACGGGTATTTGTGGATGGGTGTATTTGCATATATGTTTATGTAAGTACACTTGGTTAACCAATAATGACAAAAAAAAATTATTCTTTTTACAATATAAATGACTCGAAATTATGATAATATTTGAAAAATAAGGGCTTTAAATATGGTAAAGATGTGAAACGGCATATTTCGACACAGGAATTCACTAGTGAGATGAACGCCTACAATTTTTTTGTAATATTCTATTCTTGAATAAATTTATAAAATACATTTCCTTTTTTTTGTCTAAAATATCTGAAAAAACAGCTTCACGATTATTCAACGGACAATATATTTGAATATAACTAGTGACCAACTAATTTGACAGTTATTTTCGTAGAGAAATTGTATCAACTTCGCCCGAAAAAAAAAAGTAAAAAAGAATCCATTAATTTCTGAGTGGTAGTGATTTCCGCGATGAAAAAAGTTGCCAAATATTACAATACCTAATTATCTACAATTTTTATAAATTTCGGTGTGTTTAATGTCTTACTAGTAATTGCAAACTTCCCTCTTGCCACTATTATTATCTTCCTTTATCTTTCACCAGGCTCACAACATTTCCCAATTTTTTTTTTAAAAAACCGTTTTGTGCAATATCTTTCATTTACAACCCGAGGTACAAGTACCTCAGGTAATAAAGTGCAGAAATAAAGATATATCTCCGTCTCTATTTCTAATATGAACATGTAAAGTCCAGTGGCGTCGCTAATGACGTGTAAGCCATCATACCCCCAACAGATCGAGCCTGATAATTTAATTGCAAAATCAATACTGAAATGATGCTTCACTGTTTTGTTTATTGGGGAAAGGAAGAGATATATTGAAGCAACTTGCATACAGGACGTTTACTTGTTAAAATTTTATACAGATACTTACAGCTTTCAGAATAATTAAATGCATAACTATGGTTCTCATCCCGCTCATCTTATGTATCCTGGAATACTGTGTAAAATAAGTATAGCTAGAATCTCTTATCACCCAATTAAGGACCTGCAAATAAATCACATCAAGGACCTGCATTGCCTTAAGGCGATGCCATACGTAGTTATGCAAAATCATGTGTTTTTGGTTTGAAAATTTGGTCGCCTAGAAATGTTTCAGATGCTTTATTTAAATACTGCGAGTAGAATACATCTTGGCCTTTGAAATGATCGAGTATTTTTTAGATAAGTCTTTTTATAAGCCCAGAAAAAAATAATGTAAAGGCCTATGAAAACTGCTTTAAAGTTCAAAATATCCTACTTTTGAACCCATTTTCGGTTATGATTTTATTGTATAATGTGGAAAATTAAGTTATTTATAAAATGATCGAAAAAAAAAATAAATATTTGTTCCTGAACATCCACAAAATAAAATAAAAGGTACTTTTTGGCCATGTTTTTTTCTTGCATAAATCAAAACAGGCGGATGGGTTAAGCGAGAATTTAAACCTTATCGCCATCTACGTAAGGGTTGTTATTGATAGTGGCTCAATTTAAAATATTACACGACGTAGTGCATCGCCTTAATAATATATAATGACGAAATGCTATTGTATTAGGATTTTTATGAACATGTGATAATATATTCGTATTTTACTAAAAGTTTATCAGGAAACTTATTAGTTCGTAAGGCTTGCAATCCCATTTTAACCGGATTACCAATAATACTAAGATACTCTCAATAAATTAGCTGTACTCATAGACATATGAATATTCCTATGTCTGTGGCTGTACTCATTTTTAAGATTGAATTTGATTGTGGCCAAGAGGGAAGATTTTACATAGGTATTTATAATTTTGAAAAGAAATGTAGTGTCATTTTTGTAACCAATTTCAAACGAACGTTTAAATAAACGTATATTTATTTTATTTTATTTTTTTTTAATTGTTTAACTTATAACATTGTTACATTATACATAATTTTAGGTCATAATTGGTAATAGTGTAAAACATATGTAATTGAATTTCTACTCCAATGAAGAGTGCTAGCTCTTGAGCTTGGCGTAGGAGTTATTTGACAATTATTTCATGTTTATATCAGTAATTAACATAAATACAGTACAATAAATATAAACTTAAAAGAGGATTGTGACGTTAATTTTGGTTGTAACATGAATTGAAGTTATAACATTTGATAGGTGATATTAATTTTTTTTTAAGATAAATTTGACCTTTTTTTTGAATAAAATAAAATCTGGTATTTTTTTCACTTCTTCGGGAAGACTATTAAAATATCTTATGCCTTTGTAAATGTAATTATTGTGCATTTGTTGTGTTGAAAATAGAGGAATTTGGATGTTAAAATTATGCCTTAAGGATGAGTTAAATTTGTGTTTTTTTTATTACAGTTTCTTTATATATTTGTAATATTGCATCTTTTTTATAGAGGTCTTCAATTTTTGGTACTTCGAAAATTTGTATATTTGATGTTCTTCTGACATCATTTGTTAAGTACCTACCTACCAAGTTGGAATACGACTATGAGGGGCACAGTTATACTAGAAACCTGGCTTTACACTCGTAAGTGGTATCAATGATACATGTTTAATTATTAATTCATTTTTAATTGGTCTGTCATATATTTTTAATCGCACCCTGTTTGGTGTTGTTTTGAGCATGATTCAATAAGCATTATACCGGCTGTTTAATATAAACAGCTCATGTTTAAGTTTGGAAAAAACACGTGTAACTAAAAACATGTCAGCGATCTGTATCTTTTAAAATGGTAATGCGATTGTAATGGCAGTGGGTTCGGTACCTCACAACCCACTACGGACACTACCCTTAGTAGATAGACAGGGGGTGGTTAGGTTGTTAAATGAGGGGGTGGTAATCACTCTAAATGCACTGAGGGCAAATAAATGACGAAAAACACCCTTTATATCCGGTGTATTTATGAAATTTAAGGTGCGATTATTGAGTATGATTTGAGGTTTAAATATTTAATCTTTGTTTTCACTTATTTTCTAGTTGAAACGTGTTCAATCGTGTGTTGAAGTGTAATGTAAAATATTTATAATTATATGTGAGACGTGTATTATAGCATATGCTTTATATTAATTTTTAGCGTTGGAAAAACCTGCCTCACTAGACGAACATGTGTTGAGACAGAATTCTAACGACATTATATATCATTGAATGCATTTCGTTGAAGTTTTCTATATAACAATTCATTACTTTAGTTTATCAACATTTCTTGTACACAAAACAAAAATATTATGTTATTTACCACCATAAGATTTATTGCAATTGAAACGATAGTATGTCAGTACCCGTTACGCGAGGATCAAACACGGCCCGTCCGAGTTCTAGTCGATTGTTAAAATACCTGTATGATATTATGATTATAAATCTGTGTAAAATTAAAAAAAAATCTTTTCACAAAATTTAAAATATACTTGAATTGTCAAAATTGTAAAATTTTCACCGGTGGTACTTTCTTTTTACGGGCTGTGGTTGTTGGGGGACGGCAGTGAAGAAAATACATTTTAAAAGTAGGCAATGGTTCAAAAAGATTAGGAACCTCTTAAAACTAAAAAGGCAAATTATGAAAATGCTTCTATGTGATCTGCAATGATAGTATTTATGCTAAAGGTGTTGCCTTTTTTTGACGATTAGTAAGTAATACGTAAATGTGTATTGTAAAACACATATATGTATGTAAAACGGTCTTTAGGTACTAGGTAAAACTAATTCCTTATTTAATTATACTCATTTGAAAGTCGTTTGGTTCCATTATCTGCCTTGTCCTATTTCAAATACATTTATATCTTATTATTATTTAAGGAATTATTTCAGTGTTAATGCTAACCTTATCGGGCTGGTGGTATGTTTTTTTTTATGTAAAAACGAGACATTTTTAAATCGTTAGTTCTGCTTAATGCCGCTAATGTCTTTTAACTGTGTAAAATATCAGAATAACACATTTAACATTTAAAACCACAACGAATTTAATGACTTCGCGTTGTGTGTAAATAACATTTACATATAGAACGTTGGAATTACTGATTTCAACTCAATTTGATTTTAATTACACTATAAAAACATACAATGTATATAGTTTAAAAGTAGTCTAGTCTAGCTGAGTTGGGATCACGTTTAGGTCCCACCCTGGCGTAGTGTGTTCGATTCCTCTGCTGGCTAAGTCCTCAATCATAACACAAGCAACATATTCCACTTACTGTGGCGATAGTAGGAGATGTTCATATATTGTCAGGTTATTCGAATCCCGGGAATGTTTGTCTTTCTTTAAAAAAAAAAATATGTAGACCTTAAGAATACCTCTCAATCCAAAAGACAGGTTGAGTGGCAATCAGCTGACGCAGGAAATGACCCCACTAAGCGGATTCTCAATGCCTCGTAAATTCTGGTCCACCATCAATAAGATTAGATCCTCTCACAGCCGCTGTTCCCACATGATGGGGAAGTAGTGGGGCCTTAAGAAGTCGGTTACGTGTGAATGCGATGCAGTAAATCCAAACAAATAGTCAAATAATTCCCGCTGCATTCATTCCCCGGCGGGATTCATGAAGTACACAGGGCGACGTCTGAGGCCGCAGATTGGCTCACTGAACTAGATGACCCCCCCATCATACGAAAGAAGAAGAAGAAAATTGCCAAAACAATGTTGGCAGACGTTAAGCTAATTAAATAGAGTGAATTATCATATTATATTTGTCATTACGAAGGTAAATTAGCGAAACCGGTAAGTATGTGGAAATAAATTATATCATTGAGCAGAAAATTACACCGTTTCATATTAAATTATTATATACAAGTTAAGTACCTAATACTCTTGAATTATCAATAACGTTAATTCCTTAATTACATTGAAATCAAACCAATCGTGAATATTAAACCGTGGCAAATATTACAATAAAAGGTATAATTGGAAATTTTTAATAAATTTCTTCAAATATTTACAACTGGTTGAAAATTAATTTCAACTTTTTCCGTTATTTGGGTAAGTAGTTTTAAAATAATTTATACGTCGCTCTATTTCAGTTGAATTAATTCTGTTGAAGACGGAATATCTCTCACACATTGTTCTTAAATTTACTAAATTAAAACTATATATTCTTTTTAATCTTCGCCACCCTGTTTTGACCGAGACTTTTTGTACTTTATATGTTTTTGTGCCCAAATTTTACAAGTTTATGGATATTTCAAAGCACCGTAACGCATCGCAATCAGAAAATAATTTCACCCGTAAATTTCAGGAAGAACAAGCTGTGACAAATTGATCCGGAACACAAAGTTCAAGAGTGTTAGTACCTAGTATTGTTTGTTGAAAGATGACAAGAACGTGCAATAAAATGACACTACCAAAACAGGACAAAACTAATACACAAAATAATTTACTACTCAAAGGAATATAATAAAATAATGAGCTGTAGGAAACCATAAAGTCTATGCACCAATACACCAATTGATAGATTCAAACTGGATTGTAGGAGCCATATTAATCTAAAGAAAATGCAATAATATAAAGTAAATTAATAATAAATTAGACATGTATTAATATGGATGCGCAAATGGCTTAAATAAAATTAATAAATAATATAAAATGCGAATAAGTGAAATTCTTCCATAAATTAAATCATATTGAATATATTTTACATCAAATTAAATATATTTCAAATCATATTCAATATATTTAAAACCATATTCAATATATTTAAAATCAAATTCAATATATTTAAAATTATATTCAATATATTTAAAATCATATTCAATATATTTTCAATTATATAAATATATTTTATATCATATTCAATTAAAATTAGATGTTAAAGTTCCCGGAAAGATAAAATCCAATCAAAGCCGAAAATACCTGCTTAAATGCTCTTAAAACGCGTTCCCATTTCAGCGTTTCAATTATTGTACCTTTTCCAAGTACCAGTGTAGCCTTTTGTAAATAAAAATTGTTCGCCAATATCAAATTTCAGGATAATATTGTTTGGGATTACAACCCTGGTGGGGGAAGAGTTAATATTCAAACTAAAGTGTTCGAAAACTCGTGGTGTAAATACTATTTTTTGTTGGTTGTGATAGGAATAACCGATGTGTTTATTAATCTGATTAAAATTATCTTGCACTATACTATTCCTTCTGGAATAAAGTTAGTATGGCTAGATTGTGATGGCGTTATTTATTGTATTAAAACGACAAATAACCTAGTTAACATCACTACATTTTTAAACACACAAACTATATGTTCACTTCTACAAGAGTGAATTGTTTATTTTATATTTCTTTAGTGCATACTAATTAAAATAAAGTGATGTAAAATAAGTAATTTCTGTTTTTAATAAAAGTAATTGTGGTTATTTGTTTTATGAAAAACTTCTTTCAGCGCGCCTAGAGGTGGAAAACTGACTCTTGCGTAGCAAGCGTGGCAAGATGGAACGACGCTCTTGCACGGAACGACGATTCATTCGACAGCCTCGTGACTCTTCGACTCTTTCCGCCCGACCGCCAAAACTCTGTGCGGTATATTTGCTTCTACTCTCACTAAAATCAAATGGATCTATCGTAAATGGATGAATTTTTAATTTGTAATCTATATATTTTTTTTGTTTGCATTAATAGTAATAAAATTTTATTTTTTCAATCTAAATATAAAGACTTGTTTACTTCCAATTCCAATCCTTCAATTCTTCAATAAAAATCAATTTCGTTATTTTATATCTGCCAGACGTCCCGTGACGGCTATTTTGAAGAGAAGACTAAACTGTTCTACTTTTTTTTTGTTCGATAACACCACTCTCAGTGTCTTCAAAATTTTTACTTCTAGTAATGTTCCAAGCCACCAATCTTCGGTCAACTTTAAGTCAATCATCAGTAAGCGAATTAGGTAATGGCAATATATCATATACTAACTATTTATGACCAACTTCATTGAATCCAAACGAAAAATGTGTAGCTCTCTGTTGAACAATGCAACAGTCAAAAATGTCATAGGTCGATAAGGTCGAATTATTTCAGTGGTCAGAGCCCTTTTTCGGCAAGGAAGAGGTCTCGGGTTCAATTCCAACATTTCTGTTTTACATCTTTCGTTTGGGAGTTGGTAATATTGTATTCAATGATTAAATAATACAATTTGAGGTTTTAATCATTGATTTATTCCAAAAATAAAAATACTAAACATTTAGCAAAATGAAGAGAAGCATACGAAAATGACCTCTGATCATATTGAATATTTCGAAAAATAAGTAATATAAAAAAATAAAAGATACAACAAAAAACTAATAAAATTGATATACAAGACACGACTTCCCGTACACTCTGTATCCAATACTCGTAGATGATTCTCCGGCAATTTTTCTATCGAGCTTCATAGAGCGCAATTATAATTGAATTTTCGGACGTCGATATATAGATGTCGTGTGAATGTGTGTTAGTGCGGTAAAGGCTGTATAGGTAACATTGCAAAGCAGAGAAATACCATTTTGTCGTCGTTTGATCAATGTCATAAAATGGCTGATGCGTCTCGTAGTTTGCAAATGATATTTGCATATGAATTTTCAAAAAGTGTTTGAAATCGATTTCCATCAAAACATGAAAATAATTATTGGGATAAAAAATAATCAAGTATCTGTGTTGGCACCGCATCGGGTTTCCACCCGGTTGTCGTGAGTTCAATTAACTGGCCAAATCCTCCATCACGATACAAGCATCATTTCCGCTTTGTGAGATGTTAGTAAGAGTTTTTTTTTAAAACTCGTCGGGTTAATCGTAGCCCGGGAATGTATCCTTTTCTTTTTAAAACACAAAATAATAAGAATATTACCGCAGCAGAGAAAACGCCATTCTCTTTCTACGAACTTCGAAAAAGAAAGATTCAACGTACCACCGGAGACAGTTTTTACGCCATTAGCTTTAACTGTGCTAGGACGTTTTGTAAAAATATATGAACAAGGAGGTTAATTTTAATTTTAATTGCATTCTTGAACTATAAGCTCTGGCGTCATTAAATTTTCAAAGTGTTCCATATTTTTATTTTCTATATCTGTGAAGATCTTTTAAAAAAAATTCTAATTTTGAAACAGTTCATTTAAATGGATTTTTTAATTATTTTTTTTTTTAATTAATACTTTTTACCTTACAACGAGCACCTTCGAACTGGAGATGCCCGTTGTAAGGCGAAACCAGTCTGGTAAAAAATAAACAAGTGGGAATAAGTTATAAAAGTTTTTTAAGTTTGAAATCATCACTTCAGCCACGAGAAATTCGCCATTTTGCTGTTTACGTGAAGTATTTTTCAACTCTGAACGTTTGCCATGGAGCCTAAAAATATCTATTTCATCTTGTGAACATAAAACGTCATAATAATTTCTTTTTTTTTGTCCAGGGTAGTAAATACAAGCGATTACAATTTGTATTATGCGTATTAGTATATACTAATTATAAAAAAACCCCTTAAAGGATGTATTTCTCCAAACCAATTATTAGGCTTCGATTAAAAAACTACTTACACCAAAAAAACAAACACATTAGTGCCGGACCAATTGTTTATTTATTAATGGGTTTAATATCATGGCGGATACAATTATTATTATCGCCTTTATCAGGAAATCATTCGATAATCACCCCAAATTCCTAATAACGGCGCCCTTAACGGAATAATGCTAACGGATTCGTTAACGCTTGGGCGGGGCGTTAGAACAAGTGACCGACCATAGAATACAGGGTGTCCGAGGGTAAATTGCACTAACTTCGGGTGGTAATTCTACGTGATAGTACAAGTTTCGTCAACCGAAGCCACGTTTTAAGTTATACTGAAACACAATTACTCGAACAACAATTTTTGAAATTTTAGATATTTTAATTTTTTATTTTTTAACATTAAAAAATCTTATAAACGATCGCAAAAATTTGTTGTCAGTAGATACATAGTCAGTCATACTAAAAAGGTCTAAAAATATATGAATTATTGAAGATCGTGTTAGTTATTTAAATTATACAATGAAATCGATACAAATGCGCCCTTGAGGTGTTTTTGCACAAAAACGGCGCTATACAAGTCATCCAAGTATTATTATTATTATTATTAATAATAAGGTATCAATGGCCCAATTGGTTGGACCAGAGGATCTGTGTTCGAGTCCTAGTTGCGACCGTTACCTTTAATTTTCAGTGTCTTTATCTGTTTTGTGTTTTCGTTGAGAGTTGTTGATAATAATATGATTCTCTCCGATGAAATAATTCACTGTGGTTTATAAGTAATTATATTCACCAAGTTATCTATTTCTATTTTTTGTCTCGTACGTGTTCCTGTACTGATCATCCGATTTCGCTGATAAAATAAAAGTTTGTTCTTATTAACAACAGGGGTGATTTGAATGGCAGAAGAAGTCAGGGCGCTCGAGAAAGACTTATCATCTCATTATCATCTCTCATTATCATCTCATTATCATCTCTGCACTGTATTGAGATACGTAGTCCAATTATAGTCGACATACTGAAGTTTTCAACACTAACTGTGTTGATTTCACGATACTACATGAAGTGAATAGTGGAAAAAGTCGATGATGCCCGAGAAAAAGCAGGATCAAATAATCATTTGTCGTTAAATGAGACGTACTTGATGAACGAAGAGATAGGAGTAAGGTAAATATTTGACTTGGAAGTTAATAATTGAAGAGATCTATGACGCCCGAAGTAGACACGACACGATCAAGTGAAACAAGCACTTATTACGATACAATAATATTATTTCCACCTTAAAAATGAACCAAGTTTTCCGGTACATTAGAATTCCCAGCGTCAAAACGTTACTTCAAACCATTCACAACCCCGAACAAAGTCGGGTATACGTCAGCTGGTCCTTAATAAATTGGAAATCCTAGACAGAAAAAGATTTACAAATGATTTCACCACGCAAACAATTTTTCGGCTAGATGGTTAAGAATACATGCGTGGTTACATATTCACCACCGGGCACCACTGGACATAAAAAAGGCGTTAATTTTTCTATAAATGACCTCCTTTACGAAATATGAAATCATTAAGACATTTCACAAACTTCTTAACACAATTCAAAAATCAGTTAAATCAAAATTCAAAAAAAATTGTGATTTGTATTTGAAATTCAAACTGCCACTTGACTCGACTAAATCTCTTTTTAATTACGCGGGCTTACGTGGTATTTGACTAGCAAAGCAGGGGCGTGCAATAGAAAACACAAAACCATCGGATATGTGCCAGGGGCGCGAGGGGAGGCCACCCTCGGTTTAGTTTAAGTGCTAGAACTGGTACACTCGTATGACTAGAGCGTTGAAAGGGGATTATTATAATATAACTGGTGTAAAAATTTTGATTAACTTCTTGATTGACTGATCAACATCAATATCCTTAGGATGAAATTTTTCACAGAATTTGAACAATTCATCAAATTTAAACGTTCATTTTTGGACTCTGTGAAAGTCTTATTTAAGTTCTGTTATTATATCATTATAGGCTAGTTGCTTAACAGAACTAGTAATATATTTAATCAAACTATTCGTATTCCTGTTGAAAACGGGACTGCAGGCCCCAAACGATTAAATTTATAGGTTTTAAGTTGAACTTATTTAAAAAAAGGAGTGTATTAACGTGACGTCGGAACACGTGTTCATAAAAATCATTATATTTTCGCATTTCGTCATTACATTTTATCATGTAAAACGCAGGTGCATGAAAATGTGTTCCAGTAAATTCAAAAAAAAAATTACGAAACCTAAAAAAAATATTACCTGTCCCGTTTTCAACAGGATTTTAATGAAACAGCAATACCAACTCATTTTTCTCCGTGTATACTGGAGAGATTGAAACAATAACATTCAGAATAGAAAGTCAAGTGCAATTTGCTCCGTATAAAACAGTAAAAATAAAGTGCAAAACGTATGTTTAATCAACATAAAACCTGTGAAACAGAAGCATAAAAGTGTTGCTGTAAAACTGAAGCAATTACTACGTATGTACATGAACTATATCTAAGAAAAAATTGATTTAAAAAATTCAAATCACTGTGATTTTTTGACATTTAATGATTTTATATCGAATACTCTACCTACATACGTTCCACTTATCGCTACCTGTCAATAGATGGCAGTAAATGCATAAATTTAACCATAATCGCAAAATAAACTAATAATTTGCGCTAATAAACAACAGATGGCTGTTAATACATAAATCAATTAAAAATATATTATTTACCGCTATTGTTCAATAGAGGGCAATAAGTGCATACAATATCAAATTCTGTTGAATAATCTTTGAAAATGGAAAAAGGTAATAAAACACCTAAATCAAAAAATGAGGACCCGTTTACAAAATCCTGTCTGACCCCAAGATCTCCAAATCAACACGAGGAGGATCCTTATTCAGATTCGGAGGATAAAAGAGAAAATGAAGAAGAAACGTCCACAATGATAGAAGCAAACGAGGTAAATAATGCCCTGAAAAACTCAAGACTTACCATAAATAATATTAAAAAAATAATAACGGAAGGGAAAGGAAAAATCATTCTGAAAGAAAAAATAAACGAAGGCATGGATAAACTATTCGACATTATTGCCCACTTAGTGGCTGAAAATAATGAAATGAAGGGCGAATTAAAAATATTACGACCACTAATAAAAAATTTTACCCAAAATATTATTGAAGTAAAAAGTGTAATGAATGAAAACAAGTCGCTTCTCGTAAACATGGCAGAAAAAAATGAAGAATTTAAAAACAAATTGCATCTCACCAATATTAATAACCAAAATAAAGAAATTAAAACACCCCTTCTGGCACAGGACATCACACATCGCAGAATTAAAACAGCACAACTTCAATGGAAAGAAATAAAAATACGGATCTTTGGAGAAGAAGCAGGCCACCAAATAAGAAGAAATCTGGAAAAAAACTATAAAGATGTAGATTGTTCCAGCTATATATACCCTGGGGCAACACTAGACTGGTACACGGCAAACATCATAAGAGAAAGTAAGAATTTAAACAAAAATGATTTTGTAATTTTAATAGCCGGAGAAAATGAGACATCCCCTAAAAACTTTCTAAGCAACTTGTACTACACCCTACGACAACTAGCCCATACTAATGTCCTAATACATCCAGTTACTAAAAACAACTATTTAAACATCTATAAACTGAATTCTGAGATTACATCTCACATCTTCGAATTCAAAAATTATTGTAAATTTACTGGGCCCATTTTTTATGAAAAAATGAATAACCATACAATTATCAAAATGATGAGCTTAACAAGGGCGTATATAAAAAATGAGATCAATAAAATATCAGTCTACAATTTTGAGCACCCACATCCATCAGAAAAAAACCCAAAATATACTCATTCATCCATTCCTACACAAACCCGAGATGACAGGAACTCACCTTACCCGGAACAACAAACTATTTTTTTATGAATAATACTCGTACTCCTAAACTTGACGACATCAAATCCACCTTCAATATAATGCATCAAAATGTACAATGCATTCGAAATAAAATGTTAGAATTAGAAAATATTCTGTATGAAAAAAATATCGATGTACTTTGTGTTAGCGAACACTGGCTACAAAAGGATGAAACGACATCTATTAATTTTAATGGTTATAAATTAGGTTCAATTTTTTGTCGAGAGAGTCATATTCATGGAGGTGTCTCCATTTACTTAAACGAAAACATTGTATTTAAAGAACTAGAATTTGTTAAACAAATAACAAAAGAATTTGTATTTGAATGTGTTGGTATAGAAATTCCAAAACTTAAAATGATAATTTGTACAGTCTACTATAATGACTCTGATATAAATATTTTTTTTGAACAACTTGAACTATTATTAAACAAAATTTGCAAAAACAACAAAAAACAAATAATACTCTGCGGTGATTTAAATATTGATACAAGCTACAAGAACAAAAACGCAGATTCACTCAAAAACACACTAAAATCTCACAACATACGCTTGATTATTGATAAACCTACTCGTATACAAGGAAATAAAAAAAGTATAATTGATCATATAGGTACAAATATATCAAAAAGCTCCTACACATGGGAAGTCACAGAATTAGCTGTATCAGATCATATGGCACAGTTAATGCACGTAAAAACAGAATATAATATAAACCAAACGTGGTATACAAAAAAACAATTATTTAACACAGAAAACACAAACATTTTTAACAATTACTTATCGTGTATATGTTGGGAACCACTGAATTCCTTTGAATCCATTAATGACAGCTACGAATACTTCATTAATGAAATAAATAATGGTATGAAGCTTTGTTTCCCCTTTAAACAGTATAAATATCCCCAAAAACGCAAAATAAATTGGGTAACGACTGGTATTAAGATATCTATTAGACAAAAAAGACATCTGTACATGAAACAAAAAAACACAAATGACCTCACAATCATAAACAATTACAAACAATACAAAAAAATTCTCAGTAAAGTAAAACAGGTAGCTAAACGAAATTACAATAGTAAACGAATTCAAAACGCGCAAAATAAAACCAAAACATCGTGGAACATAATAAAAGAGAACTCAAATAATTCTAATTCTAAAAGTAAACCAAAAATCTGTCTTAAAATAAATGATAACCTGGTATCAGAACCAAAAAACATTGCAAATGAATTTAACATTTTCTTTGCACCACCGCCACCACCACAAAATACATCTCTACATCCACAATCTGCCAAAACAGTCAAAAACAAAAAGTCGCGATCATTCTTTATAACGCCTGTAAACAGGGAGGAAATTATTAAAATCATTGTAAAACTGAAAAATAAAAGCAGTGTCGGCACTGACAAAATCCCTATAAAAATTATAAAAGCATGTGCCGAAGCGTTAAGTTACCCGTTGGAAATATTAATTAACAAATCTTTTGAATCAGGAACCTTCCCAGAACAATTAAAACAATCTATTATTGTACCTTTGTATAAGAAGGGTCCTAAACAGGAAATCTCAAACTACAGACCGATATCCTTATTACCAAACTTTTCAAAAATATTTGAAAGAGCCATGTACAATCGCATTTAAAACTTTCTCGAAAACTTTGAGATAATATGTCCACAACAATTTGGATTCCGTAAAGGCCGTTCAACAACACAGGCAGTATTCAATTTTTTGAACAAAATTCTAGAAAATATTAATATTAGTAAAAAAACTGTAGGTATCTTTCTCGACCTCTCAAAAGCATTCGACAATGTTGATCATGAGCTTCTTCTTATTAAACTTGAACATGTGGGTATTAGAGGTTTAGCATTAAAATGGTTTGAATCGTACTTAAAAAATCGTCAGCAGAAAGTTCAAATTTCAAATATCAATGAAAAAATGGTCCAGTACATGGTAGAATCCAAATGGAGAACAATAAACAAGGGTGTGCCACAAGGAAGCATTCTTGGGCCTCTCCTCTTCCTTATCTATATAAACGAACTTCCAATAATTGCTGGCACAGAATGTTCAATGTTTGCTGATGACACCGCTTTGTTGTTTGAATGTAATGGAGACGTTGACGAATTTAACAAACAAGTTAACGAGACTTGCCAATTAATAGCAAACTGGCTGTTATCGCAACATCTATCACTCAACACAAACAAAACCCAAATTTTAAAATTTTGTCCAGTGCAAGCTACACCTATAAATATAAATGTAAACATTAATAATAATATAATCGAACCTTCCCAAACCTGTTCACTACTGGGAATAGAATTAGATACAAACATAAACTGGAAAGAACATGTCTCAAAAATTGTAGCAAAAATCAGTAGTTTTTCTTATGTTCTGGGTACCTTGAGAAAAATATTAAACACCGAATCAGTAATAGCCGCATACTATGGTTATGTATATTCAATAATAAAATACGGTATTATTTTTTGGGGAAACTCGGTAAACGCTAAAGATGTTTTCATCATACAAAAGAGATGCATAAGAAAAATTACAAACTCTGATCGTTTAGATTCATGTAGACCTATGTTTAAAAATCTGAAAATTATGACAGTCACAGATATATATATTATGGAGTTATGCATGTTAGTGCGATCATTTACAGACAAGTTCCCACTAAAAAACTCGACACATAAATACGCTACAAGGCTCACAGAAAACTTACTAATACCAAAAGCAAACAAAACAATATTCCAAAAAGGACCATACTACATGGCCATTAAAGTATATAACAACCTTCCACATAACATTAAACAAATACAAGATACACACAAATTCAAATCGTTACTAAACACTTTCCTTGTTAATAAATGTCACTACACGTTGAGTGAATACCTCACGTAAATGAAACGCCTATTTTTATTGGTATATATATTTGTATTTTTTTATTTTTTCATTGGTATATTGTTATTTTATCTGTATAAACATTGTACAAAAAATATTATATAAACATTGTAATTAAATAAATGTGGTTAGCTGGAAGAAATGGGGTCTACCCATAAGCTACACCTTTTGTAATTTTTATTTTACAATAAATAATTTTTGATTTGATTTGATTTGATTTGATTTTTGATACACCTATTTAAGTGTATGTTTTATTTAATAATTTTATTAGTTTTATTAATTTTATCTTACTTTAATCAAAATATCATAAATTTCTCAAAATTCTTTATATTTATAATAGTAAGATAGATTACACTAACGGAGATTTCCTGTGCAGCGAATATGCTCATACATTTCTTACTTCTATTAAAAAAAATCAGTGACCGTCCGTTTGAATCGTGATTTCCTATGAAAATAATTCTTAACGACAGCTACCGTTGCTTGTTCAGTTACCCCATAAATAACGCATTTGAATTTAAAATAATATTTCTTTTGTAATTAAAAATATTTTTTTCTTTACCTTGATCAGGATGCATGAATGCAGCGGTGTCTCTGCCCATCGCCTTTTCTCGCTTCCTCCACTTAGCACGCCTGTTTTGAAACCACACCTAGAAAGAGAGAGACATTTTTTTATACGGTACAACATTTAACATCAAATAACTTTACATTATTATACTGTTGTGGAAATCTGAATTCTTCAACGTATCTTGGCAAAAGTAAACTAATAAATCATCCCTTCAAAATTATTTGAAATTTTGTTTATTTATTTATTTATTGACGCCCTATTGGGCTTTTAAGTACATAACAATTACAAATTTCATTTTTAACAACAGTATAAAACAAACAATAGGAAATCAAAATAAAATATAATGATTTCTCATACATTATTTACATTTAAAAAGTGGTGGACTAATTTGGCTTTAAATGTATTGAAGTTTAAATAAAATATGTCAACGACATCATTTAGTTCATTGCCCAACCTATGTATTCTTTCTAACACAGAATTCGTAGCGAAGTTATTGTTGTAGAATAAAATATTCCGTCTATTATATTTTGGAGGTATATGTAAAGATAGCAAATTTATAGTGTCAGGGCAGTCTAACCTTGAATGAACAATTTTATATAATAAAAGGAGATCAAATATTTTTCGCCTTTCAGATAATTTCGATAAGTGACTGCGTAAATTGACATAATTGATTTCAATTGTAATAACTTGTAGTTCTCATTCCCAACGCTTTTGTGTACTGAGATCTGTTTTACCGACAATGATAGCTTCACTATAAAAAATCCGTTGTCAGTAGGTACCTACCACATAATTTTAAATCAGTAAGAACTATCCACGTTTTTTCGGCAATTCTTATTCCGATTTCAAAAATACGTACAAAATAAGATCACACTCTTTTGTTTCAAATTAGAAAAATTATCACGTCAAGCACAAAAAACATTCACTGCGCTTTTGTCACTTATTTACCGATAAAAACCGGCGTTTTTTTGTTAGTTTCTTGATATAATTTCATTGTTTCAAGATGGGAAGTCAGTTATCCAACTTTGGAGGGTACCCCAAGGAGTATAACCCAAACGTTCACGGCATTTATGACCCGGCAAGGTATTATGGCAAACCGGACATACCATTTGGCGATGTGAAGTTGGGAGAACTTGGCGCTTGGTTCAAAAGAAGAAACAAATCTCCTAGGGCGATTATGGGGTCTTGTAGCAGAGGTATATATATTTTTTGGTAATTGTTTACCTACAACTACGAAAGTTTCATCACTTTTTTTACAATGCTTTGGTTTGACACTGTTTTTTCTCTAAATCCTTGGGCGTCCCCGAATATTTCCACCATTCTTCTTTAAAAATATATTTTTCCTGTAGGTTACTGGCGTTGGCAGCACAAATACTCTCAACCAAGGAGAGCTCCAGCGACTGGCGTATACCAGATATTAGTTTGTGCTTTTATCTACTTTTACGTCATTAACTATGACAGAATGACCCAACATAGGAATTACAAGTACCACTAAAGACCGATATATATTTTTTTATTCTTTAAACTTTTTTGTTTTGGTTTGTGTTCTAACCTTCAACTAACAATACAACAATCTTAACACTGATGAATATATAATATTATTGTTTAGTAAATAAAATAAAATGTTTAAAAAAAAAATCGAAACATCGTTTTATTATCAATTTTTCCATCTTTTGTTAAGATAACAATAAAAACTGTTTGTTGCTTTTGCAAAGTTAACTATCGAACCATAAGATATCAAGAACTTTTCATTTGCTTCATCTGTATGGAATTTTCATTTGAATGTTTTTTTTTTGTATTTTATAATTTTCATCATGAGCACAGGGCTATTAAATAAAATAAAAAATACCTACTATGTTTTTCAAATATTAAATTAGACGAAGACTATTAGATTTCTTACTTTAATTTAAAAATCAAAAGGCTTTATGCAATTTTTTTTTTATTGTATGGTCAGAAATTAAAACTTCACTTAAATTTAATGAAGTTTCCTTTAAAAAAAACCTAAAAACCCTTTGACCTAAAAAGCCCTGGACAGAGCATTAGTGCGATTTTTGTATCAATGACATTGAAGCCAAATCTAGGATAAGGGTAAACTGCCTGGCAGCCATCTTGTTTGACAATCTTTTGAAATGATTTGAATGCAAAGTGGTGGGTGATAAAATATTATCATTTTATTTTTGTGTTGTCATTGCAGTTATAACGGCTTGTAATTTTTTGGGGGTATTTGGTGAGACTATGAATGGGAGGTGTCATTATTTTAATAAAAAATTAAGTAGTTTTTGGAATTTTTCCTACATTTTTTCCCTCTTCCCGCGGCTTCAAATTGTACTCGAATATCTTTCAAAATACCTACAAGCTTTTTATCAAAAATAAACGATTTTCTTTACATAAATATAATATCAAAATCTCTAAAAAAAAATTTATTCCAGTCTCAAAAATAATTTGTATCTTGCTTCCAATTTGAACTAAACTTGACACATCGCTTTCTAGAAAAAGGAAATTTTCTTCTATTTAAGCCTAATTATAATTCAAAACATAATATATTAATAAAATAGTTTTCTGTTTATAAAATAATGAATCGCAATTTATCGCAGAAATTGATTTATACTAAAAGGTACAGGAAAACGTTTTGAATTCAATCCTAATATCAATTTCTCTCTGTTATAAACCATAATATATAATATCATGAAATGACATAAATTGAATCATTTTTTGACTGCAGCATTTCCGTTTCGGTAACAGAAGGGCATGAGTGCACGGAGTATGGTGATATCGGATGGCGATGGAGTGCAATGCTTCCGGAAAATTTGCATATGAATGAGGAAATAATTCAGCTCCGACCATTAAATGCTATTTCCCCGCGTCATCGGTCGTACGGGAACGGGGTGGAATTTCTCCCCTAAATCCAATAAAAATATATCAAAAATGATAATGTGTGTTTAATAACTACCATGATTTTTTAATGTTAAACTGATTCTAATATAGCGATAATATTATATTACTAGTTCTATGAACAGTATGCCAGTGGCGTAGCGTTAATTATTTTAATTTGACAGCTCGTAATGCTCATGCGAACTATAGAGGAATAAAAAGGTGCTATCCAATGGGGCCACCATCTTGACAGGATTAACCACATATGGAATATAGAAACAAAATTACAGACAGACGAACGTCGCTACGCTCAGTCAAATCAAGTCTCAGATTTAAGTGACAGAAAAAAACATGACGGATTTGTAAAAATATAATCTGCAGTACGAAGAAGGTTAAAAAAAAAGAAAAAAATTCACCATTAGCTAGAAAGATTATTAACAGGGACCAAAACATCTATATATACAGATAAGCAGCTATTGGGGTTGAAAAATACAATTTCTTAGTTGTAGTTGAAAATGTTTAAATAATTAAAAGTGCTGGTAAAATGAACGTACATATTTATGTCTTTTAATGGAAGATTCAAAGGATCGTAGCTTAAAACACGTGTGACAAACTTATGGAGTATTTGTAGGTACTTTCTGATGCATTATGCAGGTGCCAAATGCACAATGAGTCCCGATTAGCCGGCCAGTTAGAGCGAAGTTACACTGCGGCTAAACGGCCCGTTAAACGGCCGGTTAAACGCCCGGTTAGCTGCGATTACGGAAATTCAATTAAACAGCCCATTGTGGGGCAGAAAATGGCAACAATTCAGTTTAAATTAGAACGATTACGTCACATTAGCGAGGAGCGTGCGGAAAGTGCACAGACTGTACCGGCTGGAACGGCGGGAAGTGGTAATTAAGCAAATTAGTGCAATTTGTGTGAATTCAATTATGAAAATTGCAGCCACTTATTCCTTTTGTAATATAGTTGCAAAATGAGCCATTTTGTAAAATGCACTATCCAATTAAATAGCTGACATTATTGTGTTGTATAAATTATAATTTTTACTCATTTTCAACATGGCGAAGTAATTTTCTTTTGTATATGTACTTCCATAATATTATTATATTTATTCTTCAAAACATTACATTTGTCAAAAAAAAATAAAAAAATTGTACTTTAAATCGGAAAATTGTGTGTCGAGGCAGAAAACCTTCTTGAACATTAAGATCGGGCGACATGAATTTACTAGGTTATCTCTCATTTAAGAACGCATCGTTTCTGGCATTTCCATCAAGGCTATGGAGATTTAAAATATAATTTTATTTTGTAAATCCGATTCCAATAGGTATGACAGGACCAAGTCACTCCATGTTTATTACGATTTAAGCCCATGCTTAGCTTTTTGTAAATCAAACGGCTTAACGTATTTATTCAACTAAAAATTAAAAAAATATTTATATAGAATTCAGACACAAAAAAGAGACCAATTAAATTAAGATTCGCAAAGAGAACAACAAAACAAGAATTTACTAATCTTCCGTTCCTCTCCCAACCATTATTTCGTTCAATCAGTGAGAAATAAAATCTCAAAGACACCATTAACTGTCGAACAAAAAATGATTTTGTCAAATTATCCCATAAAAAAGCACAATCACGACTAAAAGAAATAAAATCACAAAAGAATTTAAATTCTATTAAAATGAGCAACAAAAATAATAATGATTAAATTGACAAAGGACTTTACAGATATATTGGAATTTTCCTTTGGTTCCGTTTCTCAAAAGAATCGGAAGCAAAGTAATTGTGCTGCGGGACTTTTAGATCGCTCCTCCCGCTTTTAGAAGGAGCACATTGCGGACTTTTGCCGACAATAATTATGTCTCACTTCTGCTCGCTAACTCGGTAACAATACACACAATTAGCTGGCGAGGGGCGTACGAACAGTTTGAAGATCAAAAATAATTATATTTTATGTAACCGATTTTATGTATTTTTGATAAAAATGTGACCATTGATAGTAATTATTATAAATAGGTTTGTAAAAATAAAATAGCACGTGTGTGTTTGTGAACATTGATAATTGCGAACTTAAAAATAGTAGTTCTTTTGATCCAAAAAATCCAGTCATATTTTCTTACTACAGAAAGTCAGTATGGAGGATTTAGCCATACGAGGAAATGAACTCACGATGCCTAGGTGGGAACCTGACGCGATGCCAACTCAGTCACTGACTGGTCAAATATAAACAAATAAGTTTTATAACTCATTGACATGTAGCAAAAAACAAATAAAATAATAATGAAACAAGATAAAGATTCCCGTACTGTCAACGATATGTTCAATGACATTATTTCATCTAAATAGCACAATTTTTTCCTTTTTTTCTGATGCCTCCGAATCTCCAGACTCTTCCAGCTGCGGTATAAGGATTAACATTTACCACAATAATCAATGTTTAATTAAATTTCAAATCAATTTTCAATATTTTCAGCAAAGTGCATTGCAATAATCGAGTCTCTCAAATGTATAACAACCAAAAGTTTTAAACATTCCTTTGTTCTCTTAGACTCTTTCAGCTCCCTACAAAAACTTAAATCGATTCCTTCTTCGTCCTGATGATCACTTTGTATACTCCATTCAAAGCTTTGGAAAAACCGTATCTCTTATTTGGATTCCTGGACATGTTGGTATCGTGGGTAACGATATTGCGGATTCTTTGGCAAAACAAGGAGCATCATCCAACCCTGTTATTTTTCCATCCTCAAAGATAGATCCTGCAATGTTTTGACAGAAGATGGGCACATTAATAGTCAATACAATGGTGTACTCTTCACCTCAATACAAAGGACTACCCCATCAAAACCGTGGTACAACTATTTTCTTCATTCTTCTAAAAACAAAATTTCGTAATTTTTTTCAAATGAGATTTTGATATTGTTCTATTCCTTCTCACCTTTATAAAATTCACGTCTAGAAGTGGGAACTAAAGATCACATATTTTTGGTTCTTTTTCCCTACACAAATATCTTCTCTTCTATCAAGCCTTATCTAAAATTGCTTCCCCCATTCAATAGCTCATATCTAAGTCTGAACTCGACTACAATTTTCCATATAATTTTGAAATTTGCCCACTTAAACAAAATTAGTATATGAATTCACCTTCCGTCTCTCTATAATTTGAAATGATAGCCTAGAAATCCCTTGAAAAGTGAAAATCAGATAAATTTAAAAAAAAAACGATAAAGCTTCCTATTTTTTTCGGTCATTTTTTTTAAATGCAATGCATTACTACTTGTCTATGTTGTAAAAAGATTAGTAATCAATTCCATTAATTTTATTTTTCGTTTCAATATAAAGTCAGGATGATATAAAAAGTGATTTGGATAAAAAAAACTTGGATATTTTACGCCTCTGAACAAATCAAAGCTCTCGTGATCGCAAATGAAATTAACTGCCCCAATTACACCCCTTCAATACAGACATCAAAAGCGCCCTCCTCAATCCGAAATCACAGTTTCAAACGAAACCCGCTCTTCGCTCCTCGGCAATAGGAACCGGTTCCGTTTGGCCCGCTTCGCGTTGTGTCATCCCTGTCTTTTGTCAGAGCGAGCGAGATGGGAATGGGATTTTAATAGACGCGCAGATGAGTGCAAAAGAGATGGGGATAGGGGATAGTAATTAGGGGTGTGTAGGTTCCAACAATGGGGTCCAATCGGAAGTGGATCCGGCGACGCAGCTCAAGTGACGTAGGGATGAATTTTGTATAGCGGATTATTATTTGGACTGTTGTTTCTCAACATTTTAAAGTACGATCCAACTGCATTTTTTTTTTAATATTTCAACCTTTTTTTAAATGGAAGCTCTTATTTTTTACTGTTTGATATTCAAATCAATTTTTACATTGAATTCGCTTTTATACTAAGAGAATTTTATGGGACATCTACAGCACTAGATTTCTAAAGAAACTATAATTACTAAAGGCAGTGGGGAGAAAAATAAGAAGATAAGACGAAAAAGGCAAAGTTGATAGCAATTGGTCTCGCTCAGTGAAATCGATAACTTTACAATGTAGGATCGATAGGCATAACTACCAATGATTTCATACCGATCTTCCAGCAGGTCTCGATTTTTTTGCGATTTATATCCAGACTGATATTGATAACGCAAAAAATCAAAATCGATGTATGCTGGCAACACTGGCGCATTTATCTATGAAATGACATTCCTTAACGTCAGACGTTTTAAATTAAAAAAATACTAATAAACTGACAATGTCAACAACTTTAATATATATGGGTAGTCCGCATGTACTTTTTGACACTAAAAAAGAAGTAAATTAGTTATTGAGGTCTTTATTCACAACTTGTTATTTGAATAAATTTACATTCCATATTAAAATTTATGAACTGTTCAAATTTTGTCAAATAAGCCGCCCTTAATCGAAGTTTTGACATTTTTTTACACCTAGGAAAGGATGACTTAGTAGTCGTATATATTAAAGATCGGGCATAATTCTTCAGCAAAATACAACCATATCTGACTCCCGCACTTAAAAGAAAAACATAATTGGTTTACTGTCATAACACGGAAAAATCTTCCTAACTGCACAGTCCAAATATTTTTTAGTCGTCAAATATGTTTTCTATGCTAAATTAACACACATAAAAAAGTGTAAGGCACATGCCTAAATGGAAACAGTTGAATATAAAATATTAACTTAATATAAAATATTTCGAAACAAACTCACAAAAATTATTAAAGACACGAAAAAATAATCCTTGCGAAGAAAAACCCTATAAAAACGTGGAACACTATAAACGAAATTATGAATAAAAATAAATCAACTATAAATGTTATAAACAACAGTGGAACCATATTAAGTGTTATCCGAGAATCAAAAAAGTGTGCAAATATTTTATAGTAACAATTTTATCGTAAACGTCGGACAACTTGCATACAAAATCGATTAAAATTATCAACCAGATGATATACATGAAGATAAACTCAGTAATAACAAACTATCAGATTTTAAATCGACTACGTAGAAAACTATTGAAAACATATAAAATCACTAAAAAATGGTGCTGCACCCAGGTGCAGATATGACGGTGTAACTACAGAAATCTTAAAAAAATATTCTAACTCATTAACGAAACCAATTACTCATATAATTAATGTATGCATTGAAAGTGGAATATTCCCATCAAACTACAAAAAATCCATTATAACACCTGTGTATAAATCCGGAGATAACAATTACCGCCCAATATCGCTAATATCCAATGTAGCTAAAATATATGATAGAGTATTAAAGAAAAAAATTGTAGATTACATGGAAAACAAAAAATGTACTAACTCTAGTCAATACGGTTTCAGAGAAAAATTGAGCACGCAAGATCATATTTTTGTAGTACCACCATATAATTTTAACTTCCTCTTTGATATATTCTTGACTGTTTTATTATTCCTAATGTTTTATGTACATCCCATATACATTTCTTGTTTTAATTACGAGTACCTTTATAATCTTATTATGTTAATATTATGTCTAAATCTCTAATACCTATGTTAAATGCTTAAGTTTTTTAATTTATTAATAAGTTATCCTCTCCTAACCACAAGTGTCAGCTTTTGTAGGAGATTGTATAAAATATGCTTTAATATGTTACATTTTGTAAAAAAGAAAAAAAAAGTTTGAGAACCCAAGTCCCAGATATAAAAAGCTGCATCTATCTGTCAAATAACAGTAGGTAAGGTACAGTAAGGACTCATACAGCCTTATAACATGCATGAAAACTGAAGAATGGATGATTAAATGTAACGCTAGGAAGTAATCTTCTCCCGTACAAAAGAATGCGCGATGTAACAACGCGAAAGAAATGGGCGGAGAGGACAAAATGGCTATTGTTACATACTAAATTATAGCAGTCGGAAGACAATGAAACATGCATGGAAGAAATGTGGAAAAATATAAGTCGATTGTATAATAGAATGTCGATTGTTCACAACCATCTAAAGTCAGTGAGACTAAGGCAGCTACCCTCAGAACAGGTAACACTTAGTCAGGTAGGTAACGTAAGGAATACAAATAAATTATGTAGCAAATCAATTCAGGTATTTTTTGCATGAATCTGTAAAAATAATATTTTTATAAATGCCGATTTATCGGCAGTGAAAATGAATAGTGTTTTTTCAAAAATGCTCCTACACCGAAAGTGTCTGATACAATGTTGCGGCTTCGATTGGAAAAGATTTAATTTTTTTTAAGAAGGAGCCAGTGAGACTACGGCATCCTCAATCGGGGTATGTTGTGATGCTGATTATAGTAAAAAAGGGAAGGAGTTGACGTAAAAGAAGGCGGTGGAGTACCGGGATATTCAGATGTGGCCACCAAACACGGCCAAAGTGATTGCAAACAAATTTTCGGTTCTGAATGGTGGTTTTTAACCAACATCACATAATCAGATTCCATACACGAAATTAAATCACAGTACAAGAGAAAATCATATTTTTTTTGTAAATTCGTCATACATCCAAACACGTGCTCATGCACCTGCATTTGCCTTGATAATATATAGTGACAAATACAAAAATATTAGGATTTTTATGAATGTCCCGATTTCATGACAGTAGATTTCAATTTTACTAAAAGTTTATCAGAAAACCTATCAATGCAATCGTTAAGGGTCTGCAATACCGTTTTTAACCGGATTACGAATATTTTGAAGAGATACTTAATAAACTAGCAATATTAGTTTTTTTTCTACACAGTTTTTCTTAAAATCCACTTTCAAAGAAAATCATGAATAAGGCGTTATTCTTATGTAAAATATAATTTAGAATTTACTAGCGAAAATTTTGTGATACGATTTTAAGATGGCGAAATTCTTTTGATACAGTGGGGAATTAGTTGTTTCGAAATTCCCTAGCCACCCCCAAAAATATAGTGGGGAATTAGTTATTTCGAAACCCCAAGCCAACTCCGAAAATATTGTGGAGAATTAGTTGTTTCGAAATTCCCAAGCCACCCCCGAAAATATGGTGGAGACTTATATATTTCAAAATTCCCTATCCACTTCAGAAAATATGGTGGGGAATTAGTTATTTCGAAATTCCCTAACCACCCCCTAAAATATTGTGGGGAATTAGTTGTTTCGAAATATCCTAACCACCCCCGAAAATATTGTGGGAATCCAGTACTGAGCAAATCGAGAATACCTCATGCATACAAATCCTTTCTGAAATCTGGGGAAATTACGGACAGAAAAATCAATATTAGGATAGCAGGGGGACTACCCAAAACCAAAAAAACTTAATGTGGTCTACGGGACAAAAAAATTTAAGGACCTCTGGTTTAAACCAATGTATTGATACTTACCAATTATATTGTTCGTTAATTATTGAAAATTGTCACGATTCGCAGTTATCGCTTGATGTTATCAGTCAATTTACATATTTATAATTTTCCATCAAAAACCTGTCTAACGATCCATAATTCACTAAAAACCATTTTATGAAGCTCGAGGCCGATGGGTTTCAAATGAAATAATTCTAATTAATTGGGTGCAACCTACCTGAAATACATTTAATTCAGAGTGATTATTAACAATCTAATACGGCGCGTCGGAAAATAACAATTATCAATTAATTAAAATCTGATCACATCAAAATTATAATTAGTCTATTCCAGAAGCAATCATAACACTACAAAAAGTTGCTACCGAAGATATTATAATACAATCTATAATATAATTTTATTATAATTATGGAATAATAATTTATTGTAATATTAAAAAATCTGTTTCTGAATATTTAATAAAATGCACAGATTTAGGAAATGAGATTAAAAGAATTTGGCATTCTAATGATATAAAAATATTGCCATTTGTTATTTCGGCGACTGGCATTATACCCAGCTCTCTCATTCAAAATTTAGGCGTATTAGATCTGTCAAAGAATTTATATATAAAAATGCGAAAATCAGTCATTTTAAATACATGTAGGATTACGAAAGATTTTTTTAATATTTGTATTGAGGGATCAGTAGGATTTATAGGTCCAATTAGAAGTTCTACCGAGCCGAACCCTCTGATATGAAAATATCATTATTATTTTCCCGTTTGATCTCTGGTGATTTGACGTGTTGTATTAGTATTGTTTTGTATTTATTATGCTTATATAATGCACTTGCATAATGTGGATTGACTAGATGATCATTTGTGGAAAAGTGTGTGGAAGGGTTTAGTTTTTCCTGTGGGGAAGATTTAACCCGGACATAATATCGGAAAAAATAAATATTATAATCTTTGGTTCCAACATTATAGATGGGTGTAAATAATCATGGTTTGAATATCATTAATTAACATACCACTGGATTCATAAAAAAATATGGTTCCGTAAAATATGATAATAGTTCCATAGATGAAAAAATTTAGGTTCATATTGCTAAATCTCTTGAATGTTGAGCTCAGCTGTCTTTTTCTGTAATTTCTTGGTCAGCGTCAAGTATTTTCAGCCCGCAACATCATTTATGTCAGGAACTATGAAATTGTGACATATCTATTTAACCATTTAAAAAAACAGACACGACGCAATATCGTTATTTCCATGATGTTCAATGACTCTTGGGTTAAAAGGTTTCAAATTCAATAGAAACCGGGTAGTACGACGTGTAGTAAAAGATCTGTAGGCTCTTTGGATGTAGAACCCCTGATCACTATTTGGTATTATTTTTGGTCTGTTTCACTACTTCTTCTACTTCTTCCACTTTACCACTTCCATCAGCCTCGCAAAATTCTCCAAAGGGTATTCTATAATACCAATTTGAACATCTCAAAACAGAACTGCAGTTAAATATCACACAAAATGGTAAATTTTCTCAAAATTGACGGACCCAAAACCCGTTGGTGCTCTAATAACTGGCAAGGCATCCATAAAATTGTCTGATTTGCAATAATAACACAAAATGTAGCATTCTCCTGCAATACATACGCAACCGATGATCAAACACATTCACTAACCAATAGGATGCACGATCTGAGCAACAAGTTTGGGGGCAATATTAATTTATTTACTGACTCCATTTACAGAACTAAGTTTAATATGCACGAGCACTTTGTTGAATCCTACAAATTATGGTAGCGTTGGTAATGTAGCTTTAGTGATTTGTCTTATATGCAGAATTGTTCTTGTTTCTATTTTATTTTATGTTACTGCAACATGTTTTACTAATATCTTTTATCATTTATTTCATGCTTTAAAAACTCACTAAGTTATATTCTGTTCTAATAATCCTTGTAAGAGCCCAGCTGGCAGTAAACCAAATAAAATAAAATATATATAATTCAAGCAGTAAATCAAACATGAGAGCAGATTTCGTAAAATAGTGATTGTGTTTTGTCAAATCTTTTCCAACGTTTGTTTACTGACGTTGATATCATGATCAGTTTTGTGGATCTTATTAAAAACTTATCTTAACCCTTACCTAAGACCTTTGGTTGTCAGTTTGTAAATCTATCTGATCTGTTATTTTATTTTTTTTGTTTCTTATAAATTTATTTCATAAATTTATTTTTTTAGTACAAATTCTTTCGCATAAAATAAATCTTGGGCGTAAAATAAATAAATACAAATCCGACCAGTAAGTGAATCTAGGAGTGAATTTGGCTTTGCCAGTTCACAACATACTTTAATAATAATGTGATAATTTTTTTCATACCATTCAAAACAAGAGGAAAGTCACCGTCTATATTAAATTTCGAAAAACTATTTGTAAAACCCAGGCAATGCTGGGGACTTAAAATATAGCTAGTATTAAAAAATATTTAATCTTACCTGCACTCTCGCCTCACTAAGATCCAGCCTCATAGCCAGCTCCTCTCTCGTAAACACATCAGGGTACTGCGTCTTCTCGAAGGCCCTCTCCAACTGATGCAGCTGGTAGGTGGTGAAGGTGGTCCTTGACCTTCTGACCTTGCGGGGCCTGTCCCCGTGGTCCGTGAGGTCGGAGAGCAAGGGCAGGTCGTCCGCGCAGTTGAGACCCTCGTCTCCGGGGTCCATTTCTGCGTCAGAAGCTGTGGCGGTGGAACCTGATTCGGCTTTGGAGATATGGTTGGAATCTGAAAAAAAAAGTCGTGTTTTATTAAATATTTACGCCTATTCAACACTACCGTTTTTGTTATATTAGAGAGCTCCCTCTATCATTCGCATTTAGATACCCCCTCTCAAAACATCTTCAATAATCTTCCTTTTCTTTTTTAACGCCATTAACTGAACCTTAAAGGCTTAAATTCATAGGTGTCCAAGCCAAGTCCTTTTACTAATAAAAACATCAAAAAATATCACTAAGATAATCGTAATGCGCGAGTCCTACTAAATACCTCAAGCACCCTTATTGAATTCAAATAAAACACTAACTGAAAATGGGATCCGATTTGAACCCGTATCACAAATTTAAATAGAGGATTACACGAGCTTATCAAAACATGAACTGCTGTTTTTTGTCTCCATTATTGTAATATAACTGTTAAGGTAATCGTTCAAACGGCAATGTACGAATAACAAAGCTGTTAAGTCTCAAATTCTTCAAACGCCAATCGAACAAAGCCATGACATGTCATGTTAGTATAGGGAAGACCCGCTAGCACTGGGGGTCGGTTGACAATACAAATGAAATTAAAAGCTAGTTTATTTATTCAAAAGGACCGGCCCTCTACAAACGTTATTCGTTTATACGATGGGAATGAATCTCCTTTCAATAGCAGTGCTTTGTAAACAGATTTTTAATTGAACTAAAAAAATAGATATGTATTTTCTTTGTGAAGGAAAAAAATGTGTCTACAGAATCGAACACACAAACAAAAAATTGTCAAATAATATCTTAAATGCTTAATTATTTTACAAGCAATAATTGTTCGCCTGAAACACTCATCCACATTGAAAAATCTCCTGATAAAAGATACATGACGCCAACGGGACTCGAACCCGTGTCCCTTCGATTTCCGGTCGACAGCTCTGACCACTGAGCTATGGCGGCTTATCTCTTACCCGCGAAATTATTCAATATATACTAGTGTTTCATTCAACAATTACTGCTTGTTACATTTTTCACCTGAAAACAACCAACTTTATTTTATATGAGAAAGGCATTGTAAGTGCTAATGAGTGTTTCAGGCGAACAATTATTGCTTGTAAAATAATTGTTACCCTTTGTGCTATGCATAAAAAATCTTGTCTTAAAAACATTAGTTTACCAAAAAAATAATAATTAAATGCTTAAATTTACAAATTGTCGGCAAATATTGTTTGAGTACAAAAACTGGATAAATTTTTTTACACACAAATAAAAGTCACTATTATATTTATTTTTTAACGAATACGGTTTAACACTGTCAACAACTTACAGTAAATGCTCGTATAGCTGTTGACTGCTAGTATGAAATATTTCTGTAACATATATCTTTGGAAAAGTATAGGGTCGAGGCGCCTTTTGGCGCCTGGGTTTCCTATTCGAAAACGCACCCCTAAAATGGGATGACAAATTAATTCCAAAAAGGATTTTGTGAACGTGCAAAATTACTGTAATTCTTATTGATAGATATATTTTTTTTCGAGAGTACTTTTTTACCAGTAGTATAAGCTGTCAACTATATCTCATTTAGAGTTGATTTTGTGCCATAACTTTTTTTTAATTTTGCTTTCGCTTTCGAATAAATCGAGTCCAAGGTTGGAATTATTTAGGTCAAATTTACTTTAGTGTAATCTTTTTATTGTCTTTTGAATGCGTCGAAGCGTAGACCTGGCCCCAAAAGCGTTTTAACATTTTAGCTGCCAAAAAAGATTTCATTCAAAGAAGTTCTTTGGTTTCTGGCTGTGACGTCGTTTTATCAGTTTTCCACTTGTATCACTAGTTTCGGAACATCGTGCATTTTAAAAAATTAGACATGTATAAACTATGAAATAATTAAAATATTTTTTGTCAGTTTCCCGAAGTTACGAAGCATATTATTAGGCTAAGGCCAAACTTAATTTTAAATCACTGTTTTCAATTAATATTTACTAAGAATCCGTTTACATTATAAATACCGAAAATATGCTTTGAAGCTTTTTCTAACGCTTTCCTTGAACAGAATTGAAATAAAATTGTCAATTATTTAATTAAAACATAAGCTTAAACCACAAAAAAATGTATTTCTTAATTAGAAATGTCTGAACGCATATAAAAAACAACTTTTCTTCAAATACAATTTTATGGCTAAGATTTTCTGCGACTATTTTAGTTAACTTGATTTATCATTCTAACAAAATTATTCACAAAATAAATAAAAATCACTTTTGCGCTTGAAATCAAGTATTTCCAAACTTATTTGCCAAGCGATTTTTATGCCTATTAGCTATATTCGTAGTGATTAGATGTAGCTGTATTCGTAGTGATTCGTAGTGTTTTTTAGTGCAAAATCGTGTGTTTTTGGTTTGAAAATTTGGTCGCCTAGAAATGTTTCAGATGCTTTAATTAAATACTGCGAATATAATAATAATAATAATAAATAATAATAATAATAAACTGCCAGTAAGCCATAGGATATTTAGGTAAATAAATAGGATTTAAAAAAAAATTATTTGAGGACCCCAGTAACCAAGGTAAACAACAGTATTTGACATTCATTTGAAAAAAATAAAAATATATTTTAATGGTATATTTTTATGTTGATAACGTTTTTCTGGAATATAATATATCATAGATTCGTAATGTTGAAAGGTAGTTGAATTGGAAATTATAGATTTGTTATGTCGAAAGGTAGTTTGATTAGAATATTTAATTTGGTCACATTGAAAATTATTTATTGATTTGGTTACTGGAATGTAGTAGTAAAGATACAATCATCTCCAAGTTGTTTTGCAAAATGACAACAATGTCATTTGCAACCAACGTAGATGAACAGGGGATTATTATGTCATCTGTACAGATGAACATGGATAGTCTAAGACCCCAAAAAACAAAAGCAGGTATTCCTAGACAGCGTATGAAATGGACTAACGATGTCAATATGTTCATTGTTCGTTCATATTTTTATGTAACCAAAGTAGAAACAGATATGTTGTTATACAGGAAAAAATTACATTTACTTTTCTCACAAAATTATCCGATTGCCCAAGTAAGCGAACAAAGATTAGCAGACCAAAAGCGAGCTATTTTCAAAAATAATTTAATTTCTGTAGTCACATTAGAACAGATTAAAAGAGAAGTAGCAGATAGATTGCAAAGGGGAAATAATTTAGAACAAATTAACACAAGTAATAATGTCATATCAGATTCATTGAATGTAGATAGTTTGGATAATATTCTAGTCGAAATGTCCAATGATATTACAGTAGATTCAAATAACTTAGCCGTTATTTATAATCTTAGAGAAATCAACATTGCAAATTTAAACTTTGTTGATGAAAATGTAGTAGAATTAGCTAACTTACTTCATAATAATATAAACAGATATATAGATGTAGAGCCAACAGTTAGACCAAAATTACCGAAATTACATACGTCAAAGAAATTATCTAAATTAATTTTCGAATTAAATAACATAATTTTACCAAAAATCATATTTGACGAAATTAGTTTTTTAGATCTTCATACAATAGTATACGCTAGTGCGATTACTGTTTGTAATAAGTTAGGAATTAAATTATCATCCTCTGACGATAGATCATATAGTTATAGTAAACCAGAATGGCAGATCAGATTAGAAAATGATGTAGTATTTTTAAGAAGTAACATAGCTAGAGTAATAGAATATAAAAATGGAAATAGAAGTAGGAAAATTTTGAGACATGTAGATGAAATTGGTAGAAAATTTGGTTATAACATTGATAGTCATAATAATGAAAATATAATCAATGATTTATTGGATTTATTAAAACAAAAATTAGGCGTAAAAGCTAGTAGATTAAAAAGATATAATTATAAGTATAATAAAAAAAATAATAATAGATTATTCCAGAAAAATGAAAAAATATTTTATTCCAAACTTGACGATAAACAAAATATTATTTCGAATAATAATATTCCGTTGCCATCTGAATCAGATATGCGCGATTTTTGGACTAAAATTTGGAGTAAAGATATAAAACATAACTAGTCAACTCCATGGATAGAAAATGAAGAACTCAATTTTTCAGGTATTGAACAAATGAGTTTTTCTAATATATCGGTTGAATTGTTATCCAAAATTATTAAAAATACTAATTATTAATTGGAAAGCCACGGGTTGCGATTGGATACATAATTTTTGGTACAAACGTCTGACTACTTTACATCCTCTTTTGGCAAAAAATCTTTCAAAATTTGTCAGTCAACCTCAAAATTTTCCAAATTTTCTAACTAAGGGCATTACTTATATGTTACCCAAAAGCGAAAATATTAATAATCCTTCTCAGTACAGACCCATTACATGTTTACCGACAATATACAAAATTTTAACCTCTTGTTTAACAGATTTAATATATACTCATTTAGATGAAAAAAATATTTTATCTGAACAACAAAAAGGTTGTCGCAGAAAACATATGGGATGTAAAGAACAATTAGTTATCGATTCTGTAATTCTAAAACAGATTCAAACTCGAAAACGTAATTTACATACTTGCTATATAGACTACCAAAAGGCTTTCGATAGTGTCCCGCACTCGTGGCTGATCAAAGTATTAAATATATATAAAATTAACCCCATTATTATTAGCTTTTTGGAAAATATTATGTCCTTTTGGAATACCAATTTACTTATCAATTTAAAAGGTAAGAAAATAGTAATACCGGGAATTTCAATTAAAAGAGGGATTTTTCAAGGAGACTCATTGAGTCCTCTTTGGTTTTGCTTAGCATTGAATCCTCTATCTAAAATGTTAATTAGAAGCAAGTTTGGAATAAAAGTTAAGGGTAATACAAGGGAGAGTAGTACAATTTCGCATTTATTATTTATGGATGATATAAAATTATTTTCGAATTCTGAACAAAATTTAGAGAAAATGATCGAGGTAGTTAAAAACTTTTCAGATGATATCAAAATGACTTTTGGTTTAGATAAATGTAGAACGATCCATATAGAGAAAGGCAAAATTGTAGATGGGGACGAGAGTATATTTAGAAATTTCCAAATTACTAGTATGAAAAGGGATGAGGTTTATAAGTATTTAGGATACCCACAATCAAATAGATTAGACCATACTAGTATTAAAAATGATATTAGGATTAAATTTCAAACTAGGATCAGGAAAATTTTAAAATGCAATCTATCTGCTAAAAATTTAGTAAAAGCAATAAATACTTGGGCAATACCTCTATTAACGTACTCATTTGGCATAATTAAATGGTCTAATACAGATTTAGATAACTTAGAGAGATTAGTTAGAACTACGCTAACAAAATTTAATTGCCATCATCCAAATTCAGCTATAGAACGAGTTAATTTACCTAGAAATTTAGGAGGTAGAGGCATAGTCAAAATAACTTCTTTGAAACATAATCAGGTAGAAATGCTAAGAACTTTTTTCCATAGGAAAGCTCATAGCTCAGAAATGCACAAAATAATTTGCAAGGCAGATAGAAATATTACACCTTTAAATTTATACGATGAGAATGCCAACATTTTTATAAATCCCAACCAGGAACTATTAGATTCCTGGTCAAATAAAATTTTACACGCAAAACACTTCAATTATCTCAACCAAACGTATGTTGACAAATTTTCGTCAAACAAATGGTTGAGTATTGGAGAGTTGAGCGCAGAAATAGAAGGATTTATGCTTGCCATTCAGGATAGAGTCATTAATACTAAAAATTATAGAAAGCATATAATCAAAGATACAAATCAAATTGATGATTTGTGTAGAAAATGTTTGGCTTTTCCGGAAACTATAGAACATATTATATCGGGATGTTCTATATTAGCACCGTCCGAGTATACATTTAGGCACAATCAAGTTTTAAAAATAATTCACCAAAGTTTGGTAATTAAACATAACTTGATTGACTGCCGTAATGTAGTACCATATTATGAATACGAACCAAATTCATTTTTAGAAAACGAATTTTATAAAATATATTATGATAAAACTATACTAACAGACCGAACGATTAGTCATAATAGACCCGATATAGTTTTACATGACAAAATTAAAAAAATAACTTATATCATTGATGTCGCTATTCCAAATTCCTGTAATATTCAAAAATTTGTTAATGAAAAAATAAGAAAATACACAGATTTAGGAAACGAAATAAAAAGAATTTGGCATTCTCAGACTATAAAAATATTACCATTCGTTATTTCGGCTACTGGCATTATACCTAGCTCTCTCATTAAAAATTTAGGCGTATTAGATCTATCAAAAAACTTATATATAAAGATGCAAAAGTCGGTCATTTTGAATACATGTAGGATAACGAAAGATTTCTTAAATATTTATGTTGAGGGATCAGTAGGATTTATAGGCCCTGTTAGAAGTTCTACCGAGCCGAACCCTCTGATATGAAAATATCTGGAGTCGGTGAATTTTTTTTTCCCATTTGATCTCTGGTGAGTTGACGTGTTGTTGTTCTTGTATTGTTTTGTATTTATTTTACTTATATAATGCACTTGCATAGTGTTGATTAACTAGCTGATCATTTGTGGAAAAGTGAGTGGAAGGGTTTAGTTTTTCCTATGGGGAAGATTTAACCCGGACAACAAAATCGGAAGCATAAAAAAAAAAAAAAATAATAATAATAAATAATAATAATAATAAATAATAATAATAATAAATAATAATAATAATAAATTCTTTATTCCAGGATGTGGGGAGGTTAGTGCAATCCCACACATCCCATATAGAGGATATAAGTACAAATAGTATTTACATGTAGTAAAATAAATAAAAAGATAAAAAAAAAATAATAAAAAGTATAATACATTTAGTATTTTTAGATAAGTCTTTTTATAAGCCCTGAAAAAAATAATGTAAAAGCCTATGAAAACTGCTTTAAAGTTCAAAATCTCCTACTTACGAACCCATTTTCGGTTATGATTTTATTGTATAATGTGGCAAATTAAGTTATCTATAAAATGATCGAAATTTTTTTTAATATTTATGCCTGAACATCCACAAAATAAAATAAAAGGCACTTTTGGCCATGTTTTTTTCTTGCATAAATCAAAACAGGCGGATGGTGTTAAGCGGGAATTTAAAACTTATCGCCATCTACGTAAGGGTTGTTACTGATAGCGGCTCAATTTAAAATATTACACGACGTTGTGTATCGCCTTAATTATAGCGAAACTGGTTGGTTGTAAATAGTGCTTCATACAAAGAACCTAATTGCGTTATTACTAATAATATAATGGCAAATCAAAAAATTGCGTTGGATGGGTACTATATCACATAAAAATCGTGGTCGATGTGTGTGCAGGGTGAAAAATAATGTTTGCTAATTTATTGAGAATCTCTTCAAATTATTGGTAATCTGGCTTAAAGCGTGATGGTAGGAAGTGAACGAATGAATTAATAGATGTTCTTCGTTCAGAGCATGCCATCCTGTTTTTAACCGGATTGCCAATAATTTCAAGAGATTGTTAATAAATTAGCAATATTTATTTTTTCCGCATGCAATGATATCAGCGAATTTCTATTTGAAATGAAAACTAAACTTCTATATCCACTGGAGTGATTTTCGGCAAATTATGCCAAGATTGCAAAACGTTCTGAGCAATCGCTTCTCATAATGTGCCATATGCATGTATCCTAAAACTTTTTCATAATCCATGTTAATATTTAAAAGAATGATATTAATCAAATAATTTTGTAAAGGTACATAAAAACAGCAAATTGCTCGAGTGGATTTATTAATGAACCATTATGTACCTTTCAGCAAAAAAGTTCTCCTGAAATACAAATCTTGGCTGTGAATTTTAAACGATTTTTTTTATATTCTCCCACCTTTAAAAGGATATATACCTACGCGCAAACGAATGGCAAACAGAATACATCGCTTAATTCCACTTTAGACAAGTACCACCCCATTTTACGTCGGATTATCATTTGCCAGACATTGTTTTGATTGTGCCGGTCACGAATCACCCCACTCCACCCTTGCAGAACGAAAAAACAGGGAAATGTAATAGGGGAGAGTCGATAGTGTGGTGCAAGCGCACGCATATGCAGTTTTTGAATAATGATGATTAAAGATAGTGCATATTTTTACCTGGAGACAGTATACATCAGTTCAAATTTTGTTTAATTAAACCATTATAAATAAAAAGGTTTGAATTGCTGCCCGTCTTTTCATTTTTTTTTAAATACATCTATTTAAATTTTACTTTTGTTTTCGGTAATGAATAAATGCAAATCTTGGAAGTGGAAAATAAGGCGACGTAAGACTTTAATAATGGGGGGGTTGGCTCGGCGTTCACATTTTAATTGTTCCTGATCAACATATTACTAAAATCTCTAAATTTTCTATAGGGATTCCTACGGAAGTAAGTTATTTATACATAAGGAATCCCTCAAGAAACATTTAAAATTTTAGTAGTTCATCAGAAATAGTTAAAATAAACCGGAAAGATCGATTTTCAACTCCTGCTAAGGCAAAGTTGACCGAAGGTCCGTCCATTACGCCGGGCCGCCCTCCAAATATTGTTTTTACACGACTTCATCACTTATGTCGTTAAGATTCCCACTTTATTTTGGAGATTTGATAAGGCGAATTCAACCCCAGGTCTGTCCAATACATCAGAACCGCGCGTCACATACTCGTATTTTGGTGCAAGGATGCTTCTCTTACGTTGGTAAAATTCTGGCTTTATTTTAGGTTATTGTCTCGTTTTGACCCACTTCCCGGTATCCGATCGAGCTGAAACTTAGCTGATAGACTCGTTGTCGAAGACTATGCATTTTTCCAGTTAATGAACAATATTTTTATTTAATAACAGAACTCGAATCGTACTTTCACGGAAGCCTTTAGTACCTCCCTGCTCGAAATCATAGAGTTACTGCAAAAATAATGTTTTATAAGCTTTATTTTCATTTAAATTGAGATAAACTCGTACTTTTAATATACGTAAAAAATATACACGTCTGCACTATATTTGTAATGTTTTCTGCAACTTATGTTGTCATCGTACACTCGTAAAATGCAGTTCTCCCTTCAACTCCGCATAATATTGCATTTCTATCTCTCTATTACGTAATAGTGCCGACTACAATATGTCATTCAAACAAATCGCAGCCAATTAAGTATTATAACAATTTGTAACGACTCCGATACCCCCTCAAAGCCACGCCACTGGAAGATTAAATAAATAACAGGGTGGTGGGAAAACAATTATCAATAATCGTTTTTTTTAATTTTTGTAATGATTTAATGAGTAAAATCTCAAATTGTAATATTTAATATTATCAATTCTCAAACGAAAACTTGAAACAAAAAAAAAACAGAAAAGATACGTTCGTATCTAGGGTTCGTATCATATTTATAGACTCTTGTAGATCCTAGATACGACTTATCTTTTTCTGGTTTTTATGTTTAAAATTTTTAAAATTTTCGTTTGAGAATCGCTAATATTGTCTTCAATGATTTACTAATGATTCATCCTTGTCTTGCAGGAAAGTCAAAAGATGTCGCACATTCAAATAAAAATTGACATATTTATCGAATACACTATCTAGATTACATTTAATTCGGGAAGAATCTTGGGATAATACATAAAGATAGAAAATGAAGATAAAATTGGCAGTTCTAAGTCGAAGCATGATACAGTTTAGTCCGGGCCAAGGTCCTGGGTTCAGTTCCTAAATGCGACGGTATTTTTTATAATTTTTTGTTTCAAATATTCGTTTATATCGTTCATTCATATTGTCTTTCATGATTAAAAACTAATTAAATTCATTTTCTTATATATTATAACGACCTCTTCAACGTATCCTTATGACTGATCCCTTCGTGAGGAACTTTCTAACGCAGAGGAAATTCAACTCCGATGGGCCACGTCTGAAGCGTCAAACAGACTGATCGTATTTGTATAAATGTTGCGATGTTTAGGGACAGAGTATTCAAAGCACCGGGTCAATAATCTTGGAATGATCTGCTATTTTAGTCTGAGGTCAGAAACTGACTTGATTGGTTTAAAAGTCAATTATAAAAACAAATTTAAAAAAAAGCTGTTTTACACAACACCCAATTTAAATCTCTCTCGAGTTGATTAAATCACTAAAAGGCGCTCTACAAATTTATACGAGTATATTTTCATCGTTTATTTTATTACCAACCATATTCTCATCGGTGCTTAAGTCTATGACACATTATTTCAAATTAATGACCAAATATTGAGAAATTAAATCAGTTTACAATTTCATAAAAAAAACCCTCTGAGTCACAATAAAAACCCATTTTGTCATTAATGACTTGGTTTCAAATTAATTTTATCTATTTTAGTTTTGTGTTATATATATTTTTAATGTTATGACACATCGCTTACAGATCCCGTAATTGTGTAGGTAAATTATAAAATTCATAAGAATCTATAGAATACCTTGTCGGCGTGTCAGCTTGCCAAAAGTAAGCTCACATTTTCCTCACTTAATACTTCTGGGGAAATGATACAAACTTTTTCAAAAAATAAAAATTGATGGCCTCTGTGGTTGAATGGTTAAGATCCTTGGGTATCCGGAGGTAACGGATTCAAATCACGGCGTGCGCAAGAAAATTTTATTTGGTTAATTTATGTTTTACAAACGATTCATGAAAAATAACATGTTTATAATTGTATTCTATATTTTTGACACGTCATAGTAGTAGATAGCCTCAGTAGCGCTCTGGTGAAAAACTACCATTCAGAAATGAAACGTTGCTTGAAATGGGTTTAGCCGTGTTTGGTGACAAGATCTGAATAGCTAGGTACCTCCAAAACCTTCGTTATCACCATCTCCTTCCTTTCCCTACTACCTACAGCCTCACAACAATAAATTCCAATTTATTATGCATTGTCTCACTGGCTCCAGACATAAGTTACTCACATAAGTTGGTTAGCCATCTGCAATATGAATCAAACCCGTTACATTCTGACGCAAAGTTAGACGTTTAGACGATTACGCTTCTGCGAACACAAGAAAAGAGGTAATCTACAATAAAGCTATTCTGTTCACCGTGTACTTAAGGGCTAGTACTAAGTCGATTTACTGGAATATTTACTAAAGAAAATTCTAAAGAGCCAGGGTTGAACTCCATCTAATTCCTTGGCAGTTAGATAATTAGTCAACCATTTATTACTTCAAATTCACTTTGACAGATAAAAGGCGATAAAAAATTATAAATTGGTTTTCAGTGAATTTTCTAGCTCAATACTCAAACAAATTAATAAATGCAACGTAGTTGAAACATATATAGCCCATGTATCCAAAAATTGCGATTTTGAGTTAAAAATCCAGAAATGTCTGTGAATTCACCACCTTTTTGGGTAAAGATATCACGACTGCTATTTATCTAATTTCATCGTTTTTTTATGTAAAGATACCACGTTTGCTATTTACTTAATGTCATCGTTTTTATGTAAAGATACCACGTCGTTATTTATCTAATTTCATCGTTTTTTTTATGTAAAGATACCACGGTTGCTATTTACTTAATGTCATCGTTTTTTATGTAAAGATACCACGTCTGCTATTTATCTAATTTCATCGTTTTTATGTAAAGATATCACATCTGCTATTTATCTAATTTCGTCGTTTTTATGTAAAGATACCACGTCTGCTATTTTTCTTATTTCATCGTTTTTATGTAAGCATACCACTTTTGCTATTTATCTAATTTCGTCGTTTTTATGTAAAAATACCACGTCTGCTATTTATAAAATTTCATCGTTTTTATGTAAACATACCACTTTTGCTATTTATCCAACTTCGTCGTTTTTATGTAAAGATACCACTTCTGCTATTTATCTAATTTCGTCGTTTTTTGTTAAAAATGTTTCATCGAAATTATTTGAATTTTACATTTGTGTTTGGTTATGAATGAATGCAAATTTTTAAAGCGGAAATTTCTGATATCCGATCGAGCTGAAACTCAGCAGTCAGACTCGTTATCGATGACAATGCATTTTATTACCTTTTGATGAAAACCAAGTACACATACGCGGATGAATACGCATTTCTCTTAGTTTTCGACTCCAGTACCTGGGTAGGAAGGTTCAATCCCCAGTCAATCCAAAACAACATTTTTTATTTAAGTTTTAAAACACATTTTCAAATAGATTTATTATATATATATTTTTTTATTTATATGTAGTTCAGACTCTGTTTTCTCAAATCATAAGATATACAGATACGTTTCTTACAAGCATATTAAAATCCGGCACTGCATGGACGTATTATAACATTTCATCACAATAATATCAAGCAGTATTATAAATTATAACGATGCAATTATATTCACGTCGGGTATTAGAACCAATAAAATAGTTGATGGATGCATCGGGCGAATGTGATAATCCTTTTTATTCAATGACGAGGGTTCAACTCCCCACCAGATAGCTACATAATATGTATTAGGTTGTGCCAATTATGACTGGGAATAAGGAATATCAAAAGTAACGTTCAAGACGAATTATTGAGAGATTAACTTTGCCTTTTTCATGGGAAACTATTACTAACGTTTTAGTGAGTTGATATTGTATGACTTCGTGCACGAAGAATAATGAGTATTACTTATTTATTAAGAATCTATTCAAATTATTGGTGATCCGGTTAAAAACGGGACTGCAGGCCGTTTCCTGATAAACTTTTAGTAAATTTATAATATATCGGAACACATATTTTTCATGCACCTGCATTTGCCTTTATATAATCACGAAATGCGAAAATATTACGATTTTTAGAAACACGTGTTCCAATTTCGTGATAATACATTCGCATTTTACTAAAAGTTTATCAGGAAACCCGTCAATTCATTCGTTAGGACCTGCGATTCCTAATAAATTAGTTATACTAATTTTCTCTTTGTATTATATAACTTCGTAGCGTTTTGTATTTCTTTTCGTATGATGTTGTGTAAAACGTTGACTTTAAAAGAAGCTATTATTTTTTTTGTTTTAATTGTTCGCTGCAGATGTTGTACATTTGAGAATTGAATATTTGCATGCAAATGTCTTCATAAACGATTTTATGAAAATAATGAGTAGGTACATATCACAATCATTATTGTTTTCAAAGTAATGTACGATATTTGATCATACTGTTAGGTCAAGCCTAAACACTTTCAGATAGATATAGATGTATAAATGTTAACTTGTTTCACTTAAAAATATGATGCCAATTTTAGCCCTTTTTACTCAAATGAGATAGAGTGTGCTAAAGCAGACATTTTGTCAATAATTAATACGGAGAAATAAATTAATTACTAAGCAAGTCATATTATGTATCACTTATGTCTCTCTTGTGTCTTAACTCTCTATGGATTATTAAATTTGTCAATTTTGTCAATTCAATTTAGATATTGTGTATCCTTTGAGTGAGTAGTTTTTTTGTAATTGTATGTACCTATTTGTAAAATAACTAAGTTTTTATAACTGGACAACTTTTTACGATGCTGACCTCATCATTTGGGAGAGTTCGATATTTATTAATAGATATGTATTTCTCTGACTACCTACATAATAAAAGTGTCATGGCTATCCACATTTCAAAAGAAGCTTTCGATAAAAATAACTAAATAGGTATATATAGTAGAAAACTATTAGGGCGGTTTCTTTTAGCGGTAACCCATCAAATGTAAAACCTATTCAACCGGAACTCTCTTAGCATAAAGAAGTATAGGTAGGTACATTAAAAAATGGATAGATTTCTTAAAAAGCGTACTGCTATTAAAAATAAAAGCCTTATTGATGAAAACCGCACCCTCAGAATGCAATCAAGCCTATAAATGCACAATCGATCAGTACATTACTACCTCAATGATCTTTCTTCCACCCTAAGTGCGTCTCAAGCACATAATAGCCTATGAATTCCATTGCGAAGGGTTGCAACCCTTAACCCCTGAAGACTTTTAAAACCTGTCAATAACTCAACCCTTTTGTACTTCAAGTGTTGCATTTTGTTGCGGAACATTGTAGGTACAATATCCCTTTGTAATACCCCACTTAAATTACTAAACTAGCGTTACAAATTGGGAGATAGATGATTCAAAACAACTAACCCCAAATTTTTTTTCATTATTTCCGTGTCCGTGATTTTGTATTACTTATGTAATATTATTTTTATAATACTCTGCGGTGCGAAAAGATGTATTATTATTTATATTTGTTTAAACAAACGAGTGCCAGTAATATAATGGGGCTTATTTTGTTATTAAAGTTTTGGTTTGGACGCCCGCTGAGCTTTTCAAAGTTCTAACAATAATGCAATGAGTTTGGATGAACTTTTGTTCGCGGACATCTGTTGCCGAAATATTGAAACAGTACAGAGAGGCATTTCTTATTGTGTTCACTACTTGAGTAGGTACATAATAAAACCATGCATAACTAATTATCACACAGCAATGGTTTTCCTATATGTACTGCAAAGTACAAACGTTTTTACGCGCTTCAATTTACTGAAAAATTAAAAATATTCTGCACTTATATTAATCACGTTCGAAAAACTGAGATTAATGCCCAAATAATAATGTTTTAGCGTTCGTATAAGCATGTCTATATATAGCTGTTCTAGTGTCAAGTCTATATATAACTGTTCTATTAATGTGAAAAAATTAACATAATTTTTGTAAGCGTTAGTTAGAACCAGAAGTTTCCAAATGAATAATTGCTGTTACTAGGCATAAAATTAGAATTGCTATTAAATTATCATGAAAAAGTTCCCCAAAGTTTCGCGGTACGAGCGTGGAACATGGTGTGTACGGATCTTTACAAGTTATCGAATTAATTTTATTATTATTTGGGAACAAAATTAGATTCATTTTCCGGGTGATTCACCAAAATTAAAATAAAAACTGGTTACATGTGTCTCACAAAAAGCTCTCAAACACAGACCTCTGGCGTCATGAAAATGTTTCAACTTTTTTGGTCGCAAATTTGTTAGCCATTGCAAATGTTTACGATTTTATTTCCGTTGAGAGCTACAAAGCTTTTAAACATTATTTTAACGGTCAAACTAAAATCTTAAAAATTTAAGAAATCAATAAATCAATAAGGATATTTATCACTGTTTTTGTATAATTCTATTTAATTTCTACTATATTAGAACAGGGTCAGCTTGGTGAGGTGATTTATACGAAAATGAATTTTCCGTTTCTGTATTTATTTTCTTCTGTTAAATATTTTAAAATATTCTATGAATTTTCTTTTCGAGTAAAGTTTTCCAAAACTGTATTTAACTATGTGTTACTAAAAATAATAAATATCGAAATAAAATAAAAATATTTCGTTAAATAGGAAGGGTGTGGATTCAATTCTACACAATTTTAGAGAGAGAACATACATAGAAATATCTTGAAAATTTGAAATACAAAACATCTATCACTGCACGGAGAAAAATTAGTATTGATAATGTATTAATAATTTCGCAATGTAATTCGTAATACGGTAAAAATTGGGATCGCAGGAAATAACCAATGAATTGATATGTTTTCTGACAAACTGTTAGTAAAATTCGAATTTATTATCACGATGTCGGAACACGTGTTCATAGGAATACTAATATTTTCACATTTCCTAATTATATATTATCAAAACTAATGCAAGTGCACGAATACGTATTTTTATATAATAGGAATGTACTAAAAGTTTATCGGGAAATGGCCTGCAATCCCATTCTCAACCGGATTACCAATAATTTGAAGAGTTTTAAATTAGCAATTCTCATTTTTTGCGCGTAGAATACATTGACATTTTTTTTTAAATAGATTCCGCTTTTATTTATTCTAAACCCTGCTTCACAGGATTTTAAAAAGGCTTGAAAGACAGTTAAACATTTCCAGTTTAATATCATAATGACATAACCGAGCAACTTTGAATGGGAAGATTATAAAGCAATTTGAAAATGGCTTTTTGCAGGCTAATTTACTGCGCATCCCGCATTCCACGAGTAGGTTCCATGATATACACCAATATCATGATACAAATTAATTCGCGCTTTATACATTGACTCAAAGAGGAAAAGATTTTCCATATACAAAGATATTATTTGAACTTCTTTACTGCAGTGAAAAGGGGCATCAGGGATGTACCAAGAAATAAACGGTTTTTACGTTAAATTTACACAAGATGCCGTAAGGTAAATAATTTATTTTTTGGAGAGTCTTTTCAGGAAGAGAAAGGAGTGAACATAGGTTTTAAAGATTCATGTTTCAGGAGGGAGGAAAAACAAAGACTACAGTTTTATGTACATTTGGCAAAATGTGCGATTTATAGAAATTTACCTTAGCTACATATTAGAAAATTGTTTTCTAAAACTGCGAAAACTATCGAGCGGTAAGCTCTGGCATTCAAGTTCTGTTATTATACCATTGTAGGCTAGTTGCTTGACAAAACTGAAATAAAAACAGAACTTGAAAAAATCTTTCACAGAACTTGAAAATGAACGTTGAAATTTGATGAATTGTTCAAATTCTCCGAAACAACCCGTCCTAAGAAACACTTGTTTTATTATTTGCAGAAAGCTATAAAAATACCTGATAGTTTCGTATTTTTAAGAAGTTGAGTTATAAAGGGTTAAAACCTCAAAACATAATATTATACCTATTATAGTGTGACGGTACCTACTGTCAAAAATTTCTAATTTTGAAATCGATTTTTTTGGATCGCGAGTTTTTTTGGCGAGAATTAAAAATATATTAAAGATACGTAGGTATCTACCTTTTTCTGTAATTTTAAAAATTCAATTCTTTAACATTATCTAAGTATTGTTACATTAAAAATAATTGTTTTACTATGGAATCAGGGACAATTTTTGCGCCAACCCTGTTACAACCACGTATGAATTTCATGCCTTTGAAAAGATGCAAATGAATTTCTATTTAGCATCGTCCGGTCGTAAGCGAATTGCCCCGCTTCAAAGCTTTTACAAAACTAAATACCGTATTTATACGGCGACACTTTACCCCTAGCTCTTGCTATATGGCCTAATGCGACCATCATTTTCGTAATTGAGTTTTTAAGGAGGATAACATATGCTAAATGTTTGAGAGCTTTAAGCTTTGTTTAACGGCTTTAAACAGGTTTAAAGTAAAATACCTACGTTCCATTTATTAGGCGTTATTTTTATATAGAGTCAAGCGGGGTAACCGTGCGCGGTTGATAAGTGTACGCGCCGATCTTTGCGATAAATTTGTGTATGCTTTCTTGGTTTGTTTGTAAGGCTTTAAACAGGTTTAAAGTAAATAATAATACTTGGATGACTTGTATAGCGCCGTTTTTGTGCAAAAACACCTCAAGGGCGCTGTATAAACTTATAATACATTTCTACAGTGATCTATGTTATTACTTAACTATTTATGGAGAAAATATACAGTACAATACTCACCTGGTAGGTCACTTGAGATTAACACTTAATTAATATTATCTAATTGTTTATTGGCGAAATTTAGATACAGGATTTAGAACTTAATTGAAAAATTGAATATAACTGGACTTTTTCTTAGGATTGGTAGATTTAATTTAAGGGTACGACAGCTTAAAAAGGTAAGTTTTTAGTTTATACCTGAATTCTGTTGGACTTGTTATGGATCTTAGTTCCGGAGCGAGTTTATTCCAAGCCTTCGGCCCAGATACTCCGAAAGCGCGATCACCAAACTTAGTATTTGGCTTGCGCTTAGGTTCTATCAGTCTGCCTACAGCTGCTGATGTTGCTGATCTAAGCGTTGACTGCCTCAGACCAGTGTTTTCCGGGAAGCATAGTTCAGAGATGTAGGGTGGGGCCATTTCATTGATGGATTTAAATACCATCCAGCACAGTTTGTACTGGATTCTTTCAGGGCACTTGAGCCAGTGAAGGTTACGAAGGTGTTCTGAAATGTGCGAATATTTTGAAACCCCGGTTATGAGTCTTGCTGCTGCATTAAACACTGATTGAAGTTTGTCAATTTGATATTTTGGAAGGCTGGCATAAATGCCGTTGCAGTAATCGAGACGTGAGACTACGTAAGAGTTGATAAGTAGTTTTGTTGCTTCTGTATGAAGGTTTCTTCGGACAGACTTGAGTTGTCTTAGGTGAAAAAAAACCGGTGCTTACAGTCCTATTTATTTGACTTTTAAACGAAAAGTCTGAATCTAAATTGACACCGAGAAGTTTAATGTTGTTTTTGGGATGATATCGCTGCCGGAAATAGTAATAGGTGAATTGTCTATGAAATGTTGACGTTTGTTTGTGGCTGCCCAGAGAAACTCAGTCATAGATGGATTGAGTTTCAGCTTGTTTGAAGACATCCAACGAGTTATTGCTTCTAGACATTCAGTTATACGGATCTTGAGACTATTGATTTCATTTGGAGCGCAGTAAAAATAAACTTGCTGATCGTCAGCGTAGCAGTGAGACAAGAGATCAAATGACTCGATTATTTTGGCGACATCATTTGTAAAAAGGATGAAGAGAAGTGGACCCAAAACGGATCCCTGGGGTACCCCTGAAGAAAGTGTTGCGAAGTTGTACAATTTATTTCCAACCCTTACGGCTTGTAAGCGATTGGATAAATAGGATACCAGCCAATTTTTTATGTCGGAATTCAAACCAAATGTTTCCTCTAATCTCCTAATGATAATAATCCTCTAATTCAGTCATTAAAATAACTACGGTCCATTTATTAGGCGTTATATAAAGTCAAGCGGGGTAACTGTACGCGGTGGATAAGTCTACGCGCCGATCTTTGCGATATATTTGTGTATGCTTTCTTTGTTTGTTTGTAAGGCTTTAAACAGGTTTAAAGTAAAATAACTACGGTCCATTTATTAGGCGTTATATAAAGTCAAGCGGGGTAACCGTACGCGGTGGATAAGTTTACGCGGCGATCTTTGCGTTAAATCTGTGCATGCTTTGTTTGTTTGTTTGTAAGGCTTTAAACAGGTTTAAAATAAAATAACTACGGTCCATTTATTAGGCGTTATATAAAGTCAAGCGGGGTAACCGTACGCGGTGGATAAGTTTACGCGGCGATCTTTGCGTTAAATCTGTGCATGCTTTGTTTGTTTGTTTGTAAGGCTTTAAACAGGTTTGAAATAAAATAACTACGGTCCATTTATTAGGCGTTATATAAAGTCAAGCGGGGTAACCGTACGCGGTGGATAAGTGTACGCGGCGATCTTTGCGATAAATTCGTGCATGTTTCACCTGTTCCTTGAAAACAAAAAAAAAATGACAACTAAATAACTTTTTCATGGTTTTCTTATTTTTTCGCCTCTATTACCGATGAGGGCTGTTGTGTAACCAATTATGTCAGAACGGTGTGGTCCATAACGGTTTTTACAAAAATAATGATAGTTTCACAGACGCAAAGAGGCAATTCTTGCACAGGTAACTATTTAATTTATTTATTTAAGTATGTTTTATTTTTTTTTCTTATCCTCTTATAATAATAATTTCGGTACATGCGTATATGTCAACTTCTGTTTAATTTTTACATTGAAATCCTTGTGTATCTAATGTTTCTTCTAAAAGCATATTGAAATTAGAGTGCGAACACTTATACTTCAGTATGCGTACGCTTATCCCGCATATGGATCAAGTGTACGCAATCGAGCTGTTTGTGAATTTTCGACTGGTAAACATAAGAAGATGAATACATCTTGAGCGTTTTAACCTAACTTTACCGAGTCGCTCCTACGTGACTTTTTTCTTCTGTTTACAGATTAGGTACTGTAAGAATTCGTGTATCTTCTGATGACATCCTAGATTGTGAACGGAAACAAAGGTTTTTAAGAGAGGCGTTGGGCTGACGACCTAATGAATTATTTTGGCTTCAGAAGGGTTAAAGGTGCCAGGAAAGCGCAGAAGTTGAGATATTTCCTGACGTCCAAAATTTGATGCCGGAAGGCACATATAAAGAAGAGTATGAAAAGGTGTTAAGTAATTATATAATACTGACGAAGGAGTAAACCAACTATGTACATTTAGTTGAGACAATAATGTGAATAACGCTAGAAGTTTATTGAGATATAACATGTTCTACTTAATAACGACGAGCGGCTACATTAAACTCAAAGTATTGAGACGAAACTCTACAAACCCAATTTGAATATACTAGTGCAGCGGTTATTTTGGCTTTGAAACTATTAACGGTAGACCTTATTTTGGCAGAACCCCAACTCCTGTTAATAAAATTAATTGGTATTTGTGAAAATAAAAACAATTTTTTTTTTTTTTACCATTATCAATCTAACTGTTTGCTTATGTGTCACGTTTGATTTTAAAATAAAGACTTTAATTATTTTTTAAATATTTGTTTTTAGGTATTTTTCATTAATTTATAAATAAAAGATTTAAATTAGGTTTGATGTCCGACAGTTGAATTCGCTGTTGCGTGATGCAGGCTTGTGCCGCGGGTTGATACCGACAAGCTCCAGCAATCGACGTCAGCTGCCTGGTTTCTGCAACACGCCCACTCCCTAACTTTCGGAACCCCCGTTGAAAAACTTTAAGAAACGCTGTACTAGTGCGCCCCACTGTTGAATTTCAGAAACGGGCGTACCAGTATTTCAATGGAAAATGCTCCGAGGAACTAGCGTCATTAATCCATTCGGCACTGGTGTACAGTCGGGAAACATGCCAAACCTACGCCCAACATTTGTACACCGCTATCATTTTTGCATGAGTAACATTCACGGGTAGTTTAGACGACTTGTTTTTGATTGCAACATCTTGTTTCTTGTTTTGTTCTTTGTGTTTCCTCCCTCCTTCAAGATGGGTATCTTTAAGATGCGTGTTCACTTTATCCTCTCCTCAACAGTAATATACATCCTATATATATATATCTCAACATACCATCCCTAAAGATGGCATAAGCCCGGAGGGAAATTATTTTTCTGTGATTTGTAGTTAAAAACAAATAAGAGGATATGCGGCTAAATTAGATTTAGGTAGGTACCTATTTAAAAATCTGTAAGTTTACTGCCGGACTACGCCAGAAATTATTTGACTGAAAAATATGCCACAAACAATGAGCTTTTTTCAGTTGCAATGACTTAGATGTATCTAACATAAAAATCTGTACAATTCCTCGATGCTAGAGATCTTCGTTTAAGAGCTTGTATTGCCTCCTACACACGTCTAAATATAATCACACATATTGTATGCACATACTTTGATTAATAAGCGTTGTATTAAAAATATATCGAAAATTCCAATTATGTTCTGTGTTATTTCGTGCGACTGTATCTAAATTTCTCTAATAAACAATAAAAATAGTTAATCTCAGGTCATCTCCCAGATAAGTATAGTCCTGTATATTATCTACCAGTACATCATATAAATAAATAATAGTATCTATATGTAATGCAGCATCACATTCATTGGTCAAATGCATTGCACTCGGAGAATTGCTGATTTATTGAAATAGGGTTATAAACGGGATTGTAGGCCGCTTCCTGTCAAAATTTTAGTCCGTTCTTAATATATCGAAACACGTGTTCATGTTCCTGCATAAAATGAAGAAATGCGAAAATATAATGATTTTTCTGAACTCGTGTTTCGACATATTCCGTTAATGGCCTACAGTCCCGTTTTTATATTATTACATATTTGTAGAGTGACATTGAGGTAATTTTGCGTTGATGAATTCGATTTGATTTGTTGCGCAAAAACGGCGCTACACAAATCATTCAAATATTAATAAGTAATCGAATGAACTCGCTTGTGCAAATTCAGATTCTTGGTAAATTCTTGCATTAGGTATCTACCTTTATGCATACATAAATACCTATAAAGGTTTCAAAATAAACAATTCTATAATTGACATGGTGAAAATTTGTGAGTTATTATTATTGCCTCCCATCATTTATTAGTTGATCTTCCATTGATTAAAAAAATTAAGTAGGTATTTTAAATCTAAGTAGGTACCTACTTACTCATCTCAGTTTTTGTACGTAATTTGCCATTTATACGAAAGATATATGTTCACAAGTTTCCGTTTATTAGCTATTTAGCTACATGTTTACACAGGAAAGGTTTACACAAGGTATGATTCATCAAACATACCAATTTCGGTGCAAGCGTGAAACGACGTGGAAATCTTCCCGCGTGTAATTATTTGCATTCACTGAACTTTTAAATTTTAAAATTGGTAAATTGTACCTTATTCAGACAATCTATCAAGTAGGTACGATTTTTTTTAATAATTCTATATTTGGAATGTGTACTTCTCTTGTATAAATTTTTGACAGATGATTTTTGCAAAAGTTTACCTCTTTTTACATAATTCGTCAACAACAAAAATATCATTATATTGTGATTTCGCAATAATGTTTTTTAAAAATAATGTGATCATAAGACAAATACTTTATGAATAATTTTAGCTTTGCAAATCCTACAATTGCAATATATTTTAACTATGTTAGATCAAAGTATGAAAAAGTTATTGCTTTCAATAAAATGTAATAATTGATATAAATTATAAATACCTTCGTGTTTCTTGAAATTGTCGTCAGGATGTTGTTGTGGATTGTTTCCCAGGATCTGATCGATGCTGTACATGGCTCTAGGTCTCATCCCTGATGATGGAGAGGGTCTTCCGTTTCCTTGTCTGGAGATCATGGTGCCTGTAAAGCCTCCTCACTTTTGTTTACAGATCAGCGAAAAACACTTGTAGAATTCACTGTATTTTTGCGAGTGATATTCATATAACGGAATATTGTCTTGTAGAGTTCTTTTTTCATCAAAGTTTAACTCTCCGTAAATAATTTTTTAGCACTGTTGAAATTAATATATACTTTAGTAACACCGAAGCATAGATTTATTTACGTCAATGTTTTGAGTAAAACTTTGACAGATTTGGTTGAAATTGAACGCTCTTGGATTCTTCGTATGTTTTCAAATCAGTATTAAATTATTAATGTTCACTTTAATTAATGACGTCTAGTAAATTAAGAACTACTCTCAATAGATCTTTATCAAAACTAGTTTAATGTCAACTTCTGAGACAAATCAATTAAAACCATTAATTGATGCAAATCACATCAATTTCAGTTTTATGATATCAGAACAACACAATTAAAACATTCACGTGCTCACTTAAAACTTCAATAATAGTTATTGTTTGTTTTTATCACTTGAAATTGTCACTTGTTAGTCCAATAAAATAGGACTTATTTTTCAATTCTATAAAACAAACACTTAGAATCAAATAAACAGTCTCAAAAACGAAGTTTTATAAAACAAAGTTCACATTTTTCAAATTCATAAAAAAACACTTATCACAATAATTATAGTCCCAAAAACGATATTTTATTAAATAAAGTTCACAGTGTATAAACGAATATAAATCGTTTTTATTAAGTCAGAAGTTTACTAGATGCCTGATGAATACGTATCACTCCTTCCCTATCTGTTATGGGGGTAGTTCTAGGTGGTGGCTTGCTAGGGGTGCGACCGCCCTGTTCAGAGGCTAGCGAGAGAATGAAGGCTGCGCCGCTTGCGCCCCTGGGCCAGCTACGCTGTGCCCTCGTTGCCGTGGGTAAGTCGGTAGATAGAGGGACGGCACTGTACTATAGGTATGTATTTCTACAGACCGAATAATAACTTTCAATATATGTACTGCCAGACAAGTTTTGAGGTTAGATTTTTTCAAATATGTACTATTGATTGAGTATTGATAGTTTTTAATTGGCTGATCTTACTTGTTTAAAATCGACCGTTTTGCATTTGTAATTGCAATCCATTTAATTCGTGTTTTATGACAGTTTTTTATGAAACCTTTCAATTAATTCGTTTAAGGCCTGCAGTCCCGTTTTTAACATGAATATAAATAATTTGACCAGATTTTCAATAAAATAGCAACATTTTATATCAGTAAGTTTTCTCCGTGTAGATGGCGTGAACGCCAGATTCTTACCCACCACTCACACCTTTTTCTTTTCCTGCACTTCATCTCCTTCCTTTCCTTAAAAAATCCCTCCACTCATCATCTCCAATGATGATATAAAATAATTTCAAAAAGTCTATAAGATTTTAAGATTCTCAAGTGAACCGTGATTCTCAAGTAAGATTTTTAAGTGAACCGCTTAGTGTCCGGACACCATGTGTAAATTTATTTTTTCGAGTGGAATTAAAATAAAATAAACATAACATTGAAAAACCAACCTTAACACCTTTTCAGAAAATTACCCAAATGATATTACCTATTAAGTATCCGGTAATCATTAGCATTTTTCATTCCTTCCGAAATTTTTATGAGTCATACAAGGTCCCTTTATTAAAATACTAATTTAACAGCGGCCTACCCAGTGTAAGGTAGTGCTGATTATATTACAACTGCGAAGCACTAATGGGTAGGTTTTATCGGAATACCTGCTTGAAGGGTACCTACCTTATATTTACCTAGCACTTAATTCAATTAAGTCAGATAATGTGGGGTTTGTTGTCCCCTTGACACCTGCGAAATATCAACAGTTCAAATTAAGAATACTAAATAAGTACCTGTAACTGACTGTAACATCTGGAATTGGGCCACTTACAATAACACTTCTTATGTAGATGGCGATATGGTTTAAATTCCCGCTTAACACCACGTGGAGAAAAACTAGTATTGCTATTGTATTAAAAATCTCTTCAAATTGTTGATAATCCGGTTAAAAGCGGGATTGCAGGCCTTTAACGAATGACGTAACAGGCTTCCTGATAAACTTTTGGTAAATTACGAATTTATTATCACGATATCATGATAGTATATTGGTGATTTGCCAAAAGTTTATCAGTAAGCCTTCGGTTAAAGGAAAAATCCTTCGTTAAAGGCCTGCAATCCCGTTTTTAATCGGGTTAAAAATAGTTTGAAAAGAACCTTTTTTATTTATTTAAGAAAAAAACATGGCCAAAAAGTGTGTTAAAAATCAAAAATATTTTTAATTTTTACTAAAGAACTTAATTAGCAACATAAAGATTTTCAACATGGGCCCGATACATTTTTTTTCTGGGCTTATAAAAAGACTTATCAAAATCAAAAAAGTTCTTGGTTGTTTCAAAGATTTTTTCTACTCGTGGTATTAATTTAAGCATCTACAATATGTCTGAGCGATCAAATTTTCTAACCAATAACACATTATTTTCATTACTGTTTATTAAAAAAATATTGTGGTAAGTACCTGCAGACCCAGGTTAATAAAATACATTCTGAATGTGAATATGTAGGTACCGAGTTTAAAACAAAATATTCAAATAAATAAAAGAACGATACCAAACTAGTAATTACAAATTATTTTAAAAGTGGATAAGAACGATTATTCAAATTAAGAGTAATAAAATGAATTTAGGTAGTACCTACCCAGTTTAATACAATCAATTAAAACGGTTATCCATCAATAGTTAAGGTTGATATAATTGATTGTAGTACCTACCTATCTACACAGTTCATTGACATATTTTTAAATGTGATTGCAAACGATAATATCAATCTGTGAACGGCTGTATAAAATATTACATTAAACAAATGTATAATTTTAAATATTGATACGGTTCGTCGTAAATGAACATAATACCTACATGTTCATGTCAAAGTAATTCGAAGATTTTGTTATTTTGACATGAATAAAATATATAATATTCATCATTAGGAAGGTAGGTATCTAGTACTTTATTTTAAAATAAGTAATTCCTATGTGTTGGGGGTCCTCTTTTTTTGACATTTTAATAGTAGATAATATTTTCTGTATTTAAATTTGGGAGTAGATCATGGGTACCGCCGCCCCGGGAACCATTAATTGGTTAACCAACAACTCTGCCATAGGTCACCCCAAGTGTTTCACCACGTTTGGTGACTTTCTTTTGGTGATTCTCTTTTTCCTTCGTAGATCTTCTTTTTTTTTCCTTTCCTTATTAAAAACACCCCACACAGCATCCCCAAAGATGACATCGGCCCTGAAAGACATTATTTTCCTCAGGGCTTCCTGTGTGGAGCTAATGTAAAAAACCAAAAGAAATCTCGAAATGATTTCACGTAACCATGAATCTTGATTTATTTTTTGTTTTATTATGCCGTGTAGCTTATAATCTGGGAAGATGTGTAAGTATACTGTAACGCTGTCTGAAACGTTGGCTAAAGAATAAGGTAGCGCAACACGGCATAATACCCCAAAACTAAATCACGATAATAGTTTTGCAGTGAAAATCACAATCGTATCTCATAATCGTATGTAGGTTTTATCAGAAAGAAGACATCTTTGTAAACGACATTATTATTCATTTATTCATTAAAATACACTTTTGAATACCTTTATATGTTTCTTAATTTATGCTTTGCTAATTGACCTGAAATATTTATGATGGTAATAAAACGTATGTTTACGATTTAATTACATTTACGCAAAAATTTGATAATTTCTTTATCTATGAATGACAATGCTTATTTATACGTTACATAAATAATTCCAACGATATCTTCCCTATGAGTATAGAGCAGTAAATAACTTTAATAAAAATGCACAAAATATTATTAGGTAATTACATAATTACCGTGACTTGTGAATTTAGTTAAGATACGCGTATTTCTTTGACTTTTACTGCGCTTCAACTGTATTTCTTCTAGAACTGAAACAATTAGTAATTACATTTCGGTTCATACCTACATTTTTTTCTATCAGTGTATTTCACTCCTTTCAAACACATAAAGGCGATTTCATAGTCCAGGTAACAGCTAGAATTTTCCATCCATGTCGTTTTTTATTGATTTATTTAACGCCCATAGGGCTTTTGAAGATATAAATATTGTTTTAAATCTCCTTTACTATAAAAATGAATAAAACTGTATTGCAAGTCAGTAAAAATAATATAGTGCTGAATCAATTAACTACACAATAATCAGGCCTGTTGAGAACCGGGCACCCTCTATTTGCCGAGGGGGATATTAGCCTCTAATCCCCCCGCCCCCTCCCCCTCCCCCATAGCGATAATGGTCCCCCAATTCATTAGACGACAAATAATGTATTCAGCTGGGCTAATGAGGGAAAAAATACTATCGCACCGGAAAAGGGGTGGCGATGAGATTTTATTTTTATTATTTTGTCAGGTAGGTACCTACTATTTATTATTAGTAACCGTGAAATAATTGTTAGCTTAAAATGCCGCCTAGGTACCAACCTACCTACATTGCAAGACAAAATATCGATAACTTAATGCAAGATTTTGCAATCGGCTGAAATTTAATGCGAAGAATCTGTTTGTTTATTTAATGCAGTAAGAAATGTAGACCAATTAGCTCCGCTGTCATGAAATCTGCACATATTTTCTATGAAATTAGTCATTTACAGATATCTTAGTCTTATAAGAACTAGCTCTCGCATCAGTACCTACCTAACTTAATTTATTCACAATAATATCTACGTAACTCCTTACTGATTTTCAATTGATCGACCCATTGACAATTGATCGACTACAATTTGACAATGCCCTGAAAGGCGAAAGAGTCGTCACTCGTAAAATAACGAAATATTTTGAGTAGAATTTTTACCATAAGAGTTGATTTCATCATATTAAACGTGAGGCCATTATTTATTTATATATTTATTTTGTAAGAAACAAACAGCTTTTACATAATATACAATGATAGATATAAATATACAAGTTAACTGAAGTTAAGCCACAGAAGTTTCTTATTTATACGAGTATATACATTTTTTTAAACGAAAGACAAACATTCCTTCAATCTCCTACTACAGCCATAGAAAGCGGAAAATATTACTTGTATCTTCATGGAAGATTTAGCTAGCCGAGGAATTGAACTCACTACGCCTGGGTGGAGCAAAACGTGATGCTGCGATATTTCGTAACGTGAGGTTTTAGAAATCAATAATTATTTAGGAAAATATTAAAATACACATTTTTGGTACGAAAATCGTAATCAGAGAAATACATTTTAAATATTCTACATATTTTTAACGGAATTCTTTGGTTCGGGAAAATACACCAATTGGCCAAGAGCATTAACGTGTGAACACCGTTAGCGGGTTGGCGCCAACGTTGGCCCAATACGTTGGGCCAAAGTGTGCTAGAGGCATCGCGTTCAAAATTAGATATTTTGCACTTTTGAGACAGACTTACTTTAGTTTGGATAAGTGCCTACAAACGTTTACCAAGAAAAAAAGGTTAGATAATAAAGGTTGAAAAATTTTGATTTCACGCAAATATTGTTTTTAAGGTATTGTTTCTTCAAGGAAAATGTCTATTATCTTTTCAGTTGTCAAATTAGTGTCTTCTCGGTTTTACGCCAAAGGTAGGCACGTGCTTTTGGCTTAGGAAATGATACAACATTTACAATAAAATAATTATTTTCTATTTCCCAATGATTTAGTCATTTGCCTTAATCTTTTCATTAGCACACAGCGGCCATTTCTAATGCTGAACAAATACATTAACACCCCTTACAATGAACAATAGTTCTATTATTATTCCTCAAAGATTATAGTCAACATACCATTAAAGCAAGGTACAGAATAATAGCGGTTTCAGTAAAATAAGATTTTTTTTTATATTGGAATAACTTAACGCGTAAAACCTCAAATTTTAATATTTAATCAATGAAGGTAATATTAATCAATTTGGGAAACGGGTATGGAAGTCATTGAATAATCAACATCTTTGCCATCACAGGGCACCCCAAATTTTTCGCTACGTTTGTTGACTTAGCAGGGGTGGCCGGGTTCATGAGGTGAGGTTTGTCTAGGACTTGGCGGCGGATGCGTTTGCCTACCTACTGCCTTGCGGGTAGGATCGAGAAAGACTGGTTGAGGGAGACCTTTTGTCCTCTATATCCGGACTCTCTCTCTCGACCATCGCAATTGGAGGGATGGATTTATGCGTCACTCCTGAACACATTGACCAACAGATTCCTGCCCACTCCTTATACCTATTCCTTAAAAAAACACTCAACAAAGCATCCCCAAAGATGACATAAGCCCTGAAGGAAATTATTTTTCTCAGGACCTTCTGGTTTTTCTTATTTCTAATAATACCCTCCACACAGCATCCAAAAGAAAGCATACGCCCTGAGGGCAATTATTTCCCTCGGGGCCTCTGTGGAGCTAATGTTAAAAATATTCCTCCTCTGCTCCTCTGAAAAATTAAAAATGTTGAATGGAAAAGACAAAAAAATATTCGCTTTCATGAAACATAAATTATCCGTAATTGTAAAAAGCATTCACTTTGTGGCTCATCATAATTTACAATAAAAACACATAAATTTGTTTTTGACCACTATAGTTTTATTTTCACTCTACCGGTTTCGGAAGAACCCTTCCTTCGCCAGGAGAATATTAAAAACTGATCTACTACACAAAATATTGGTCAAAAACAAATTTATGTGTTTTTATTGCATAAATTATCCTTTTTTTCTGTTTTACATTTTTCGTTTGAAAATGATTAGTATTTTCTTTGAGGTTTTAATAAATAAGTTTTTTCACTAAAAAAATGTTAAATACTTAATTTTTTCCATCATTATAACCATGAACATTCAAAAAAAGTACAATGATATTCGGATGTCCTTCCTCTTTACCACTAATTTATTTTTAAGGGCTTTCTGATACGTGGGATTAACCGGTGACACTACATTGGCAAAGGTGCACAGTAAATTAAAGGTACTAACTACCCGAACCCACAATGAGTATCTGGGATATCCCGTTCAAGCCGTTGTAAGGTAAATTTTCGTTGAATTTACAATTTTTTCAAGGAACCAGAGAGAAAGTATTACTTAGGTACTTTAATTAATTTAATACAAGTAGATAGGAACTGAGCAACTGTACTTGTTGTATGAATTCGTCATGTGTTTTTCCCGTAAAGGTCAAACATGTATAGAATCGTTAAGATATTAGGGAATAGAAATGTATTCATTCGAGTAATTCCAAGTAAGATAAATTGCACTTACCATAGTTACAATATTTTGATGATTTGTGTAGCACTGTTTTTGTGAAAAATCACCCCATTAGCGTTGCACTTTCGGTTGCTGCACTTCCAGTTCTAAATATAGCTGATAGTATCCGAGTGGACAAATGCGTCATGTTCCCACAGAGGCGTCGCGACTTCTTATGCAAAGAATTGTGAGACAAATTAATATTGCTATTTTGTTAAAATTTCAATTTCAATTTCAAAACTTCAATTATTGGCAATCCGGTTAAACACGGGATAGCAGGCCTTTAAGGAATGCATTAACAGGTTTCCAGATTTCAGTAAAACGCGAATATATTATCACGATGTCGGAACACGTGTTCAAAGAAATCAGAAATAAAAATGTTAACTCATTCGTTAAAGACCTGCCATTATGTATAATTTGAAGAGGTTCACATCATCAGGATCACATACATGTCGCTAGCGTACACTTGACCCATAAGCGGGGTAAGCATACGCATACCGTGTGCGCACTCTGCTTTCATTCTGTCTTGGGTGCAAAATAACCTATCCAAATGGTTCCTGACTCGGGGAAATATTTCACAATAAGAATCAAACATGAGATGAAATATGTGTATATTTAAAATCATTTTGTCGTATAGGGGTAAGGCGTACACTTACACGTACCCCCGCACACTTACCCCATCACACAAAAATAAAATTAAGAATGTATCTTTTGTCCCCGTGAAACTAACACTATTTTTATTAAAAATTGTCGTTGACCACACCGTTCTGATATAATTGGTTACCCAATAACAACAATCTCAATTTCTGAGGCGTGTATGGGTACCGCCGCCCGTTAACCATTTATTGTATAAACAACACCCCTGCCATAAGACAACCCAAGTGGTTCGCTACGTTTGGTAACTTAGAAGGGGTGCCCGGGTTCATCGGGTGAGGTTTGTCTAGGTCTCGGCGGCGGGTGGGTTTGCCCATCTAAACGCAGCAACTGGTTAAGGGAGACCTTTTGATCTCTACAGCCGAACTTTTACTCGACCCGTCGCCTTACACCGTAGTGGAAAGTGTGTATTCATACCAGCTACTTAAAAAAATGGTAACAGGACGAAATAAATAAGAAAAACATGATAAAAGAGAAATTTCCAGTTACTTTTTTACAATGGGCTCACAATACACATAGAGTCAAGGCGGCCTATAGAATCGAAGAATGTTCACAGGTGAATCTTGCACCAATTGCTTACGGTTACTCCAAGTGACTCTACAATATTTTATTAAAATTGTAAGATAAAGTTGTACTTAAAGGACCTTTAAAATGAACACGAATTTAATGTTTAAATATCTACATTTCCACAGGGAGGTGGCAATGGAAGATGAAACCCCGCAAACTCTACATTTACACATTGACCTTTCTTCGTTAATTTTTTTATGGATTTTGACATGATGTGGCTATTTGATTCACTCGATCTCATAAATTCTCCTTTCCAACCTTTCTCCGTCCATCCAGCCTATATGCCGATATCATCTGAGGCTACCTTTCTTAAACCTAATTTCGTTATATCTAGATAGTTTATACGAGATAGTTTTATAAAACAATCAACTAGAATTTTTAATGTTTTGTTACATATTTTCTCTTTTACATATGTAACTTCTGTTTCATCTTTCAAGCAACTATGATGGAAAAGTATTTATAAGTTTTCTATGAATAAATACATTTGAAAGGCTTCACCCCAGCTTGAGGTGTTAAAATATAGGTACCTACTCAGATGGAAAATTCTTACTTCTGAGACGGAATTTCATGAATGGGCGTATGAACAAGATATATATAAACATAGTTTGAGCAGAATGCCATCTTAAATTTTGATGAAATACCTATCTACACGATAAAATACATATTTACATCTAGAATATATTTATAATGAAAGTATTTAAGTCATTTAATAAGAGAACGAGGTGGGAAATTTGAGGTATAATTAGAGGACGCAACTCCTCACAACACATACGTTTCTAGAACCTACGATCTTTGCTCTTCTGGTACAGGACTCTTGACATTTTCATGTGCCAATTTTCTTTATCCCGGTACACGAAGAAAAATGATCCTCTTAAAAAGGTGAATCATGCCAATTTCCTGTTAAAATATTAGGGGGTTTTTCACTATCTCTGATTATGTTCTGACCAAGCACTAATCCGCGGATTAGTCATTTTTTCGTTTTCACTATATCTGAATAACGCTAACGCTCGGGTTAAAGTTAGATTTGACTAATCAGTGCTCGAACTTCACGTTAGGCGCTATTCCTCGAATCAAAGATGGCGTCAAAACATTCCGAGTTTAACAGCTGAGAAGTGAGTCGAATTTTGTAGAATGAATTTGAATGCTTGTATGATCCATCCTGAATTATTTGATTGTGTTCAAAATAAGAAACAATGTATTAATTCGACACGAATCTATCTAAAATGACCTGATAATCAACATAACATAACCAAAAAAATGCACACTTCGCGGTGTGCGGACTGTGACGCATGACAGCCGTGGCAGTAGATGGAGAAACTGCAAACATTTTGCGATGTTGCCAGACTATTTCGAGTGTTATCTATCCGGCAGCTCGAAACAATGGTGAAACGGTCGCCGTTGAATAACGAAGTTATTCTGAACTTTAAAGCCAGCCAACGGATAGCTATTCAGATATTTAGCCCGACATAGTGAAATACCCCCTTAGTCATTCAGAATATATGGAGAACACGTGTGAACACAAGTTCCGCGTTCCCATAAAAGCTTCACTTTTAACTGATACATCGTTAGGAACTCTGTCCATTCAGTCGTCAAAGACCAGCAGTCCCGTTTTTAACAGTCAAACGAATAATTTGACCAGATTTTTAATAAATGAACACTATTTCATATCTGTATGTTTTGTCCGTGTATCTCTTCAGCGTATTCCTTTGTCCGCTTTCACGTCGTGTAGGGTAAACCGGGGTAACTTGATTAGATAATTCTTTCTGGAAAGGATACGTGAAAGCCGCGATAGATTTAATACATATTATGACGCCTGTGAGCTATTGTTCCAAAAACAATATCAGGAACATGAGACATTAAAAGAAAAAAAAAGTAACTTTGACGTTACAACCTCCCCCCCCCCCCCCTCCACCCTCCTACAATAGATAATCAGGGAGCTGCCGTGGTCACGCGCTGTCAGCTGTAAAATAAATAATATACCATGCTCTCTCCTTCTCTTTCACACTTCCCTTAAATAACTCTTTAGAGTATTTATGGCGCTCGTCTTGACTAGCATAAAAGTCATATAATGTAAAGATTATGGGCATATAATTGATATTTTCCAAGAGTTTAACACAAGAATTCTATGGTATTACATAAATTATTTCATTCACTTACATTCATTTCCAACATCTTATCATTCTTACTCTTCTCTTGTGTCGACTGTTTTCACTTTCCCAGAAGCGTCCCCCACAGCTGCTTCCATCCACTTGCGCGTAAAATACATATTCTCATGAACCCGGGTACCCCTGCTAAGTCACCACACGTAGCGAAACACTTAAGGTCACCTATGGCAGAGATTTTGGTTATCCAATGGTTCCCGGGGCGGCGGTACCCATCTCAAGGTCCTTTCTCCGACTCATACCACTGTTTATATTGCTTACATTGATCTACCATTATATTCGAATCTTCTCATGGACTTTTCTTTCACGAATCAAAAATACTAATTCCTGTTTATTTTTGTCCTGCGTAACTCTGATTCATTGAACTCTGTAACTGGGATTTGCTTTGAATATAAGTGTCATTTTCAAACCTACCTGCTAAGTAGTAGATAAATCTCAGTCAGTGATTTGAGATTTTCACGGCCACATATATTATTATGGCGTGTTGTGCTACCTCCTAATTTAGCAAACGTTTTGGACAGCATTACGGCGTCCATCAACAGCCCACTCATCTGCCCTGATGACGGAAACTGTAATGCTGTCCGAAACGTTGGCTAAAGAAGTAGGTATAATACCCCAAAAATAAATCACTTTCGTAGACACATTTTCGTGATTATTTTTTCTTGATCATTCTGCAGCCAATGTTCAATAAAATTTCAGTTTCGCAAATCCTACAATTATGATGGTAACTAACTAACTAACCGTCACGCCGTTTCCCCGAAGGGGTAGACAGAGAGGACGGACCGCCAAACAACTCGGTCTTGGCACACACTCCTTGCCTCATTCACATTCATACATCGTATCATATTCTTCTATTATTCTGACTCTTCACATGGCCCGAATCAAGTATCTGATTCACTTGGTTGTGCCATGTCTTTCTCGGGCGTTTTTCACATTTGCGTCACATATTTTCCTTACACTCCTTTATTCGCTCATTCCACCCACATGCCCAAACCATCAAAGCGTCCCTTTCTTAATCATACTCATTACGCTTACATCAGCCTTGTATTCTTTGCGGATCTCCACATTTCTCACACGATCATACATTGTTTTACAACACGTACGCCTCAGGGGATATCATTTCAACAGCATTCAATCTACTCTCATCCTTCCTCTGCCAGTTCCATGCCTCCCTGCCAATGCATTAGGGTAGATTCCAGCACTCCATTGTGGACTGCTAGCATCGCTTCTTTGAATGATTTTTTTAGCGCCAACTGCGTTCAGTCCTCCATTAATGGAGTTACCTGCATTTACCCTTCGTTCAATATCTCTGTCAGCCTTCCCATCTCTCGTACACATACTTCCTAAATTATGATTATGACATTACCTATATCCCGTGATTTTTCACTGGTCAGCGGTAGTAATAATATAATTTTATTACATTTGTATTTCATTATTAACACACTTAAGTAGCTCATACCTACAATTTGTAATAAGTACCTACCTATCTTATCAACTCGAATACTTTACTTTTTAAATTATTACCTGACTTATTTAAAATCAACCAATAAATTCAAATTCCGAACTTGGAACCTTATCTGAAACGCGCCAATAAGAAAGCTCCTCTCGGGATACTCCGGAAGGCTGCGTGTAATTCAATTAGGAGGCTCTATACTAAAGTAGGTACCCCCGCTAATTCACTTAGCTCCGAGAATTGGGTCGGGGGCGGCGCGCAGGTCTGTGATTGGTCGGCGCGGTCACGTGGTCTTGGACGGATACGCCCCCTCAGATATTCGGAGTTCTGAAGTTAATCAAAGATAATGTTGCTTCTGTTGAAGTTTGACTGATTGATCGAGGCTTGCTTGTAGTTGGATATGTATAAATTTAAAATATAATTTATTGGAAAAGCTTGAGTGAAATGGCGTTCCACCAATAAAGTTATTTTAAATATATTGGTTTTTAATATAATAAGGTTCCTACCGACTTCGCTTTGATTTGGATTATTGACATTATTGTATCTAATTATCTAGGTACCAAGGAAAGTATTGTAAATTCAAATTCATTCATTTTGCAAATAAAAACGAAGAAAAAAAAATTGTCAGACAATTAAAAAAAAAACGCGATAAATTTAATCATCAAGGTCACAGCATACCTACTGAATTTCAGAAATACACATTAATATTTCATAGCTCCATAGCTCATAATGGAAATTCTATGTAAATAATAAGTCAGCTATGTAAATTATGAAGTAATATTGTCAATTTGAAGGTTCTAAAACTGAAATTTCGAAGTTGGACAGTTTATGATAATATTGTAAATTATATGTGGATGAATTATTATTAGTACCTACGTATTACACAATATATATGATAACATCAAGCGATGACGTTACGTGCCGGTGTTCACACGTTCAAAAATTATATTTTCTTATCAGCAAGAAACAAATCACTATTGCTCCACTCTAAATAACATTTAATAATACAGGGTTTTCCAATAAGAGGTGTTATTTTTATATTCAATCGTAAAAGATCAATGGTTTCGTTGCTTGTGTGGCACTTAGCGTCGTCTTATTGAAATTAAACGTTGTCCAGATCAATACCATCCAATTCCGGCCATAAAAAATCATTAATCATCTCTCGATAGCGCAATCCATTCACCGTAACTGTTGCTCCAGCCTCATTTTCAAAAAAGTAAGGTCCAATGACTCCGCCGGACCAAACAGTCTCTCATTGAGAATAGAGAGGCTTTTCAAAAATAACTTTTGGGTTTTCCGAGCCCCAGATGCGACAATTTTGCTTGTCGACGAAGCCACCAAGATGATTTGCATTTGATTCACTCAAGTGAATTTTAATAATTTCAATGCATTTTTGAAGCGTTTATAGTTCCATTTTTATTAATAGCGTAGTTTTTACTTGTCAAATGTCAAAAAATGACAGCTTCAAAAGTAACATCTACCGAAATAGCGGGCTATTCAAAATAACACCTCTTATTGGAAAACCCTATATAAACACTGTCATAGTCTGACACACAGTGTAATAATTACATAAATCGATAATCTACTAATTATAAATATTTACCTAATTATATTTAGAAATTGGTGCAATTTAGAAAGTGTCATTCTGGTAAATTTACTACAAGCTGACGAAATTACTACTTTTCATTCATGAAATGAATTCTCAAATATTTAGTAGGTACCTGTTATGTTATTGCAAAGTTATGTTCTAATCACTTTCAATAACTTCCTAGTAATTATTAGAGAATAATGGGATGCTATAATTAAGGTGATAATCGTCGATTATTACTCGGGTATTTACAAAAGGTTTGCACTATCAAGTAAATGTGAAATTTTTAAACCTTTTAGTCATAGTGTAGATTTTCAGAGTAGATTGAAATTGTAAATTAGTGAAAACTTTAGGACAAAGTAACTTCAAGTAAAACCGCCATGGTCTATGATATAAGATGTCTCGAAATTTATTCATGTGGTCGTAATATTGGTGGACCTAATTAATATTTTTAATGGCACAACTGCATGGAATAGCTGGTTAATATTTAGTAAGAATTGGGAAGGAATTCTTACTTATCCCTGGTCTTCTAAAACTCGACTTGATGCCAATCGATATTCTGGCCCTGGGGGACAACGCGGCTTGTAGGTAATCACTACACAACGTTTCCGTAATAGATTCGATACTATACACACGGAGAGAATATATTCACTTTACCTGTTTCCTTAACAGACTCGTAAGGTGTAAATAAATTGTTGCAAATGTCACTGATGTAGGTATTCCACATTGTCAGACAGGGACATTTTGATTGGGTAAAATGTTGGTTGCGGGAATGCAGGAACAGAAATGTTAAAGGGAGATGCAAACATTTATATTATAAAACCAATTTATCACATGCCTATTCATAAAACCAAAGCAAAACAAATATTGGATTAGCTAAATAATCGTAATTGTACTTTTGAACAAAGAAGCTCTCAATTTTTAGCTGTTATGTAATAGTTAGAACAAACTCCAACCTACACGGCAAAGAATACATATTGCTATTAAATAACTCTTAACATTATTTGTAATCCGGTTTAAAACGGGATTGCAGGCCCTTAACAAATGCATTGATAGGTTTCCTTATAAACTTTTATTAAAATATAAATATATTGTCACGGTGTCGGTAGGGAAAATTTTAATATTTTCACATTTCGTCATTGTATATTATATTACAATGAAGATGCATACATAGTATGATAACGTGTTCCGATATATTAGGAATTTATCTTCTAAAAGTTTTTCAATAAACGGCCTGAAATCACATTTTTAAGCGGATTGCCAATAATTTGAAGATTTTATTTTTTATTTTTTTTTTATTTCCTTTATTTATTCCCAATTTATATATTTCACATTACAAGTTTTATAATAATAGGAAAGGGAACCCACTAAGGCGCAGCCTGTGCGTGGGTAATATAAGTTAATACCTTAGATTTTTGTACCTAAAAATATTTAACAATAAAAATAAAATAAAAAACAGTAAGCATAATAAAGAAAAACTAAAGTCTAAAAGATTGTGCAAGAGGTGCATATTAAAAATAAATCAAAGTAAAAATAAAGATTCTATGATAATATATATGAATTAAAAGAACACAAAATAAAATAATAATAAATATACAGAAACAAAATAGAAAAGAGTAAACATTAAATGAATAATGCTTCAACATTTGCATTGTACAGCCACAACTTTATTTTTTTTGGTATTGCGCTAGTTTAGTAGTTACTTGAATTTTTTTAGATACTCTTAATAAATTACCAATACTCTTTATTCTACGTGTAATATCAAAGAAATTAAATCAATTAATAACTGCATAAGTCCAGAAAATCTTGGCAATATCAATCAAATAACTGACTAGTATTTAAAACAATATCGTCTTAGAAGATACTGAAAATAACGTAACCAAACCTTGGTATAACTGTCGCTGTGAAGTGAAACCGCACAATAATCCCACCTGCTCCCAACCGTCTAGAACCAGTGAGACTATAACATCCCTAATTGGGCTATGTTGTGAGGCTGAAGGTAGTGGGGTGGGGAAGGAGATAGGGAAGAGGAAGGTAAGAAAGGTAGAAAGCATCTGGAGGTTCAGATGCGGTCACCAAAATCGGCCAAAGCCATTTCAAGCATAGTGAAATAGCACAAATTAATAAAATAAATTAACACGTCAGGATTTGAATCCGCGACCTCCAGCTAGCTAGTCGAGAGCCTTATCCATCAACCACGGAGGCCGTCGAATTGCAACTACTTGTGACTTTTGACTTTTATGTTTGCTAGTCAACATCGTCATCTACAGCCCTTGAAGAATCCTGGCTGCCTACATAAAACGAAGTAACTCTGTGGATCTCCTGTTGTGTTCCTAAAATTCTCAATGTCCAAGGATACGTGTTTCGCTTGTAGCCACATGAAATCAGGTCTCCGAACACAAACTCGCCCTGTGGGCTCATTAAAAAGAAGGTCCTGTGCGTAGGATAATATTGTGTAGGTACTTCACAAAAAATCCTTCTCGACGTTTAAGAGTTTTAATATCCACTCAGCAATACATCCTGCTTACCATCGGATAATTATCACAATCTCTACTAAACATATCTCTGTTTAAGTTATCTCAAATAACTTAACGCCATAATTACTCCATTGTCATTTAAAGTAATATCCGTTGTCAGTGGACAATGGGGTAGCCATCTAAGAATGGGGAATTTAAAAACCATGCTTGCGTAAAACATATCTACCTACATAGATTAATTCTAATTCTAAGAGGCTGTCTCGGGATGACTGCACTTTACATTTACTTATTTTATGATGAATGAAAATTACCTTGGCCTTGGGCGGAGTTAGCCATAATGTAAGGAATTAGTATCTACAGGTAAAAAGGGTTTGATAATATACATACAAATTAATAGACTTACCCTAACATGAAATCTGGGTATCATTTCGACGAGCTGGAGGCAAACCACGAGACCATATTTTCGGCACCAAGAGGATGGTTTGTATAATCTACGATATCAATCGTACGTTGAATGCCGAAGAGCACACATCGAAATAACCAGACCCTGCGCAGAAAAGTAAAAGTAGCGATGCAAAAAATGAGCTATGCGGGTAAGTGTCTAACTAAATATTCAGTTTTGGAAACAAGCCCGAACTTTTGGTTACTCAATTTTGTTCATCTCAAGTTTTACGCAGCCAGAAATTTGCAAGCCATTGTAAAAAGAACTAGTAATTAGTAAGCAAATTTTATTTTCGCGGATAAATTGGTGATATTACAATGCGAGTTGACTGCATACTGTCAAATTAAATTAAATTTTATAACAAAATTTCAGAAAGGTGGAAGGTAACGCCCTATCCGTGATCCACGAACTTGATTTGTTCCCTTTTCCCTGATGGGCTAGTCTATCAATTTTTATGTCTATGGGTTTGATAAATAACTAAATTCGTGCATTCGTGAAACTTAGGTCATACATTCATATTAATAATAATATTTGGCTAATTTATATCGCACCGTTTACGTGAAAAATCACCTCAAGGGTGATGTGCAAATGAATCTATTAAATAATTAATACTAGAACTACTGACTTGAAACTAGTGACTTACATCTAAGACTATAACTACTATCTTAATGACATATATATTTACAAATATAGAAAATATTGGCAGTATAATTTATAAACTGCAGAGATCTCACAAAATATATTGGTGGAACAACCCTCTAGAGGGAGGCAGGGCGGGATTTTTGAAAAATATATGTTTACAAATTAGGTCGAGTGAGGTATCGTTTACTATATTTTAATTAGTAAAGTGCTGAATCGAAACCCACTTACACAGTATCAAGGCACGTGTACGAACACAGTTCCGATATATTAGGAATTTACTGAAATCAGGAAACGGCCTACAATCCCGTTTTTAACCGGATGGCCAATAACTAATTTTTCTCCGTGCAGGTACATCCCTCAGTAAGAATTTACTCATCTTATAGTAATACTTCTTTATGCACCCGTATTTTTAGTAAATCAAAAATCATTTTAAAATGTTCGTAATTTATTTTCGGTACCCCTCTGCCTAAATAATGTTATTATCGTCCAGTAGCTAAGTATAGGAAGTGTGCCTCATTGTTTTAAAGTGATAAAAGTTTTACAAAAATACATCTTTTTTTATAGAAAAACCTTTTTTTAAATTACTGAATAGTAGTATTATGGCTCTTTAGCATTGTGTGCTAATGATTTTCGAAATCATCCCTTTGTTCTCCGGCAGAGCGTAAGTGGTGAAAGAACTGGCACCCCTAAAAACTGATCTGGGCAAATGTATTTAGGATTGAAGAAGAACTATACAAGTACCTACCTATAGAAATTTTACTTTAAACAATTCTCTCTTATAATAAACCTGCTTCTAAAGACGAAATCGTAATTGAAATAATTGAAAATAGGTTCTTTCCACGCGATAAAATGATCTTCTGATCTTGTTACAAATAAAGTGTTGAATTATTAACTGTAAATAAATACCACGATTATGAATTGTGATGAACTCAACAAAGTAATACTGAAATTGTCTTCAACACTGGAACAAGGTAATAATAAGAAAATAAATCGATACGTATTAATAACAACTCAACACTGGAACAAGGTAATAATATGAAAATAAATCGAGAGGTATTAATAAAAACTTAACACTGGAACAAGCTGGCAATAAGAAAATATATCGACAGGTATTAATAACAACTTAACACTGGAACAAGGTAATGATAAGAAATTAAATCGACAGGTATTAATAACAACTCAACACTGGAACAAGGTAATAATGAGAAAATAAATCGATAGGTATTAAAAACAACACAGCAATGGAACAAGTTAATAATAATAAAATAAATCGATAGGTATTAATAACAACTCAACACTGGAACAAGGTAATAATAAGAATATAAATCGATAGGTATTAATAACAACTCAACACTGGAACAAAGTAATAATAATTTTAAAAAATGGTAGGTATTAACAATATCTCAACACTGGAACAAGGTAATAATAATAATAAGAAAACAAATCTATCAAGGTATTAACAATAGTATGCAGTTTATCCGTGGTCAGCATTAGATCCTTGCTTTTCAAATGTATGTGCTTTGTTGCTTTACACATCCTTCTCATGGGGCATGTCTAAGATACCCTCAGTATCGCCCTGGTGTAAGACCACCATTGAGAATTAAAACGTTGCTTGATATGGCTTTGGCCGTGTTTGGTGACCAGATCTTAATAGCCAGGTACTTCCCCATATCTATATCCCCACTCTTCCCCATCTCTTTCCCCTCCTCACTACTTCCAGTCTCACAACATACCCCAATTGGAGATGCCATAGTCTCACCGACTCCAGACGGTTGGGAGCAGTTAGGACTCTTGTGCGATTTCACATAAAAATAAATAAAAAATATTTGGTAACTGGGAATTTTCGCCAAAGTTTGAACAGTGCGTTTTCGACATGTCCCACCATTTTGATTGGATTTTTCATAGTTATGTATTAGAGAATATTAGAAAGTCAAATATTTTTTAAGACGCTCATTTAATTTACCGTATTTAGTCAGTTAAGTACAACTGTCAAACCTGTATTATATTTAAGCACAACTGGCAAACCTCTATTATATTTAAATAAAACACTGTTAAACCTGTATTACATATAATTACAACTGTCAAATCTGTATTATATTTTACTAAAACTGTATTATATTTTTTTTTTTTTTTTTTAAGTTAATAATTAGTAAGTTTTTACCATGTCTCATTTCTATATTCAACGATATAATTAATTTTAGATGTATAATAGTATTTTTGAGGTGTTTTAAATTGCTTACTCAATATATTTATGAAAAATATACAGTTTTTACGTATATGTGGACCAACATTTAAAAAATCACGTTTAATTTTTATAGTTTGGGATCCGTTAATACCATTCCGTGACCCTGAATTAGGGTATTTTACATAGAAATAGCTTATAAAATTAAAGACGATTATATTACTAGTATTCATTTTTTAATATTATTTTTTGTACGTAACTGAACTGCCCCAGCAACAAATTTTTAAAGAGATCGATTTAAGATGTCCACTGAAGAATCCCTATAATTTCCTTCATCAGTTTTCTGGGCAATAAAAAGTACATATTATGGTAGTTAGTCCCAGAAATTCTGGACCTAAAAAAAGCACAAATTTTTCCCTGTGTTTTAATACTCCCTCTTATGCACATACGATTAAATAAATTCACCAACACACGCAACACATTTGTCCCCCTTTCTAACAGAGTTGCTTGTTTGCCAACAATGTCCCTTTTTATTCCGTGGGACAATTTTGTCACTTTATTTTTGCTAAGCGAAATTGAAACGAAAGCGCCAGCAAACCAAAGTAAAGTCAAATTAATTCCTTCACTATTTACCTAAGCTTTTGCACAGGGTGTTCATGGTGTAAAAATTAATGTCTTATCTGATTTTTTGTACGCATAATAATATACTAGCATCTTCCACAAAATGTCGCTAAAATCTTTTGGACAGATGGAGTGGTGAAACGGAAATATCTAATTGTCAAATAATAATAGTTATTGCTATGAGTAAATTATGGTGATTTATAATTGGGGTATTATGCCATGTTGCATCACATCGTCCATCATAAAGATGGATGTTTAATCACATGTCTTACAATTACACATCGGCCCCGATGATGAACATTGTAATGCTGTACGAAACGTTGGCCAGAAAAGGAGATCGCGAAAGATGGCACAGTACCAATATAAAAAAGAATCAATATAATATTGATCGGTTGGTGGCTGAGTTGACATAGCGTTTGGGTTCCACCCAGGTTTAGTGAGTTCTTCGGATGGCTAAATTTTCCATCACAACACAAGCAAAAAAATTATGCGAAATTCAGTCATTTTAAACACATGTAGGAATACGAGAGATTTTTTAAATATTTATATTGAGGGATCAGTAGGATTTATAGGTCCAATTAGCAGTTCTACCGAGCCGAACCCTCCGATATGAAAATATCTGGAGGCGGTGAATTTATTTATTTTTTATTTATTGCATCTCACTATACTACATAAAACACTTTTTTTTCTCATAAAAATCTACCTCACTAGGACTAAGCCTGTATCGAGGTTAACAATTTACATTATAGTGAAGCAAACATAAGAGTAATCACAAACATAAATTAATATCTACATAAATACACAAAATATTTCAAAATTAAAGAAAAAAATAAGTATTAGATGTGTTACCAGATGGGTAATTTGACAGTATATTGTAACAATATTTGAACCATAACAAATCATTAATCATTATTCAAAAGAAGAAGCAAAGTAGATAATAAAGACAGATAGGGTGACATTCAGTTTTTAGTAAATGGGACTTATATAAAATCTTATTATTTAAGAAAGGACAAGGATGAAAAAATATTCAGACAATTGTCTGTCAATACAAAAATCTTAATAAAATTTTTAAATTTAACTAAGGAATTGGTAGACTTAATATGATTTGGAAGAATATTAAACATAAGTGGTGCCTGATATAAATAATTTCTTTGAGCAAAAGAAGTTTTAGTATGTACCGCCACAAAGTTCAATGTAGAGCTAATTCTAGTTGTCCGCATTTGTTGTGTTCTTTCAGCAAATTTAATATTGATAAAAAATCGACAAAGTATTTGAGTGATATATAGCTGTTTTATACACATAACATTACATTCCTTATAAAGTAGGTTGGATGGATAACAGAATTTTTTTTTGTACATTGGATCAATTTTTGAGTAATATTTAGTGGTTCAACATTGGACTTTAGACATTAAAATTAGAATTATTTTCCCATTTGACTTGTTGTTTTTGTTTATTATACTTATATAATGCACTTGCATAATGTGGATTGCCTAGATGATGATTTGTGGAAAAGTGTGTGGAAGGTTTTAGTTTTTCTTGTGGGGAAGATTTAACCCGGACATAAAGTCGGAAGAAATTATTTCTGTAGCTCCGTTTTTTGTGAAAATTTATGTGGGCTTTTAATCCAAGCTTCAAGTACCTACATAGAGACTGTACTACTGATCTCCACATTTTTCTACGTATCTGGTAAGTACCTACTCCAAAATTTAGATCATTTTATCTGTAACGATAGTTCATTACGTTATTGATACCTACTACCTTCGGACTTTATTTTGTCGAACTTTCGTATATTTATTTAGAATAATTAACGGCACAAGTCGCACTTACATACATGATAGTTACTAACAGTCATAGTAATAAATAGATATAAAAAAAAAAAATTATAAAATTATTACAAGTAAAGAAGAAAAAATAATATATGTTAGTACAAAGTTAATGAAAGAAATGAAGAAGAAACAAAAAACCTGTTAATCTTTTTTACTTTAGAGGCATATTAAAAACATTATTTAACATAGCATAAGAGTTACCAATGGTGTGTAATATATTTATAACAGTGGTATAATTATTATACTTGCCTGGGAACATTGATCTAAGGGTAGGAACATAAAAATTGAAGCATAATTTTTAATCTATTAGGGCTATTTAAATTGATATTTTTTTTAAATTAAAATATAAGGTAAAATAATACATGCGCAGACCTGTGATATAAATCGTGGGATAGTTTGAATTCTTGATAAAACAGTTCCAATTTTAAAAATGGCAGTTAAAATAATTCAGTGCTAAAATATTATTTTATTTTTATTTTTTGGAATAACTTAATGAATTAAACCTTAAATTGTAATATTTAATTATTGAAGACAATATTAGCAATTCTAAAACGAAAATTTGACACGGATAAATCAGGGAAAGATACGGTCACATCTAGGACTTGAACCCAGAACCCTAGTCTTGCCGGGGTACCGCTCTACCACTGAGCTAATGGGACTCTACCTCCTTCGGTCATATTTAACTGTATCATACTTCGAATAAGAACTACCAACATTAACTTCACTTTTATTGGCTGCTATCTTTATGTATGATCGCAAGATTCAAATCGAACTAAATGCAATCTAGACAGTGTCTTGGATAAATATATCCTATTTTTATTTTAAGGTAAATTTTAAGTAAATAGATGTGGCACATAAAAATAGGATATATTTATCATATTGTGAATTAACTACAAAAACAATCTTTCAAACCACCCTATACTAGACTACTGCGCCACGTTATATATTCTTTCCCAAATAAGTTGAGGGTAATTTCGCCTGTTTTCTGTTTAGCCGTTTATTTGATTCTACCTCTGGGCCCCACCACTCTCCTGCGCACTGTTCTGTGCTCCCGCTCGTGGCACGTGCGCCGATGTCGTTAGTTTTATATGCCTTTTAATCAGCGTGCTATGCAGCTATTGAAAAGATTTATAATGTGTCGACAATAAAATACTTTCTACTTGTGAACCGGCGGCATAAGAGGAAATGACGTGCGGTCTTTCTCATACAAAACTTACTTTTGGATTTATGGCCAAAATACCCAACGAACAGAATGAAATGAAAAAAATTTTAAAAAATCTAGGTATAGAAGATAAACTAATGCGGATTGCGAATGTGAACTATTTAAGTTAATTTATTTAAAAACAGGTCAAACAAAAAAGTTGAAACGAAAGTTTTACGTTAAAGTTATTACGAGTTAAAGAAAGCAAGGCTGATAGATTAAGAAAGGGACGCTTAGATGGTTTAAGCGTGAACTATGACAATGTAGAAGAAGTTGGAGACGCCCGAGAAAGACATGGCACGATCAAGTGAACCAGATACTTGAGTCGCACAATGTCAAGAGTCGGAATAACAGTAGAGTATGTATGAGGCGATGAAATAATGTGAACGAGGCAAAGAGTGTGTGCGAAGTGAGTTGTTGGCGGTCCGTCCTCTTTGCCTACTCATGCAGAGAAAGGCGTGATGGTAAGTTACGAATAAAAATAATCTTACCCAAGATAAAATAATAATCAATATAAATAAAAGTACAACATTTATTTTATATTCCATCATATTTACAAAATAGCTAGTGTATTTATATTTTTTTATTGACCCACAAATTACCAAGAAACTACCTGGAATCGTTTTTATTAAATAATATATTTCATAATTTGGGTTTGGTGTTTGGGTCCCAACCTGGCGTAATTTTTTTTTTTTTTATAGTAATACCGCACAAGAGTCCCAACTGCTCCCGTCTGGAGCCAGTGAGACTATGGCATCCCCATTTGGGGTATGTTGTGAGGCTGAGGGTATTGGGGAGGGGAGGGAGATGGGGAAGAGGAAGGTGGGGAAGTACCTGGCTATTCAGATCTGGTCACCAAACACGGCTAAAGCCATTTCAAGCAACGTTTCAATTCTGAATGGTGGTCTTACACCAGGGCGATACTGAGAGTATCTTCCACTCTGGAACGTGCCGCAAATATACTATATATTATTTTAAATTAATTAATTGTGAAATAACACAAATTAATCAAATAAAATTTATTTGCGCACGCCGGGTTCGAACCCGCGACCTTCGGATCTGTAGTCGAAAGCGTATACCACTAGACCACGCCGGCCCAATGTGTTCATTTCCTCGACTGGCTAAGTCCTCTATCACAACACAAGCAACATTTTCCGCTAACTGTGGTGGTAGTAGAAGATTTTCAGGTTATTCGTAATCCGGGAATATTAGTCTTAATTTTAAAAAATAATAATATTTTAAAACACAAATAAATAAAATAGCTGGACATTTGCTACAAACATTAAATCAGTTTGGTTGTAATCCCAAATTAAAGGTTGTACGAAAAAGCAAAAACTCTTAAATAGAGAAGGCTTCTTTGGAAATTTCTTGATAAACAAACATCGCAAATCAATTGAAAAATTATATTTTTTTATACAAAGGATAAAGAAAATTATTTAACATCGACGCACAAGCCTTTCAGACTTTTTCCGAGTTTTCGTGAAAATACCCAAAGGTTTTAAACATTGCTTAAATAGAGGTTCAGTGTAAATACACATAATATAACATTAAAGCTACTTCTCCTATTTACAGAAATACCTTTCCTGCAAAAGATTCAGATTATCGTAATAGACTAACAAATGCCAACATTTGCAATAAAAGAAGTTTTGAGACTGCTGCACGTAGAAAAATGAGTGTTACTAATTTATTGAGAATCTCTTCAAATAATTAATTATTACAAATGAATTAATATGCTTTATGATAAAATCTCCTACTACCATCACAGTAAGCTGAAAATGTTGTTTGTGTCGTGATGGAGGACTTAGCCAGCCAAGGAATTGAACACCCTTTGACTGGGTGGGACCCAGGCGTGATGCCAACTCAGACACTAACCCGTAAATTAACGCATTAACGGCTGTTCCGAATATTTTTGCATTACAACGAAAATTATTTGTATCGTCATCATAATTTGATCATCATCTTGAATTTGTTTTATTGATAAGGCCTGTTTTTTACCGTCAAGTCAAAATCGATCTTTCTCGGTGTATCATCCAAGATTATTCATTTTCAGGTGTAGAGATGTAAGTAAAAAATTAATTTTGCGTTTTTTATTAATTTTGATTTTTTGTTGATGTTTTTCATAAATCCATTTAAAAGGTCACTTAAATATGGTTTTGTCAATCCAATAATTCAGTTTGAAAAATATTAAATAAGTGAAATTAATCAAACACAAAAAAAAAGTTTGACAGTCTCTGGTTACCCACCCGGTAGAAATTTGCTTCCTAGTTTTATATGGACCACCAAGTAAATATTTTGTTTCAGTCTAGGTAGTTAGGATAATGGTTGGACAAAGAAAAAAAAACATTCATGTCTAATTTTAAATACATATTTATAATTTATATAACCAACACTATTTTCATTACCTCATTTAAATTGATTCAGTACACTAGGATTCATAGATTAAAGATCTAAAACATGTATTTTAAATTCCATCTCTTTCCCATCTACTTCCCCTCCCCCGTGAAACAAAACAAGACTCAGAAAAATAAAATAAAAAAGTAAGAAACTAAGAATCGTAAAGAGTAGTAAAGACGCCTGTCCCGGTAAGTAAAGAGACTCTGGGTTCGATTTCTAATTGTGACCATAATCTTTTTTTTTCTCTGTCCTGTTGTGTTTAAGATTTTCATTTAGATTTATTAGTAATATCTTCTCATTCTATGATATTACATTGATTAGTATAATAAGTTAAAGAAAAAGTTGTTCCCAGATTTTTAATAAATCAGAAATACCCATTTCTCTCAGTGTGAAGGGAAAATCGCCAATGAGGTGACAAATTGTACTGATTCAATTTTAATTGATTATTTTAGGTTTTTTGGTAAGACTCAGCAATTCTAAAGTTAGATAAAATCAAAAAGAGGAAGAGAAGTAGATTAGGAAGACGATTGATAAATTCTTGCCACATATTATATCTCAACATCTTTCTTTTTAAGAAAGAAAAGGTATTTTAATTTTTGATATTTATAATGTCGGATCACAATACCAGATGTATTACATATTTAAAGTTACAAATTATTTTGAATATTTAAATCTTTGACCTGTATTTTTTGGCTCACCTGTTACTTCATTGCAGTAACGAATAAACGTCGTGTTTTATTATACCGGTGGGGATACTGGAACTCCCGAGCGGAATAAAGTTAGGTTAACTTTTAACGTTTATTTTACCTAAATCTCTCCAATGAAACTTTATTAAAACGGGCTCTACTTCTATTTACCTGCTTAAGCAAATTACTTTTTTATTAAAATACAGATAGTCGGTATATATTTTAAAGCCATTATCAGTTACTGTATAGCATATCCAGGACTGGCTGGATGGATAAATGCATACGTAAGCTGGTCCAGCTGATCCACTAGTTTCAATTCGTTGCTTTGCTTGCGGCATATTTTTACATTTTTACATTAACCCTACACATGAGGTTCTGAGGAAAATAAATTCCCCAGAGTCTCTGTCATCTTTGGGGATGCTGTGTGTAGGGTATTTTTTTAAGAAAATGAAGGAGGGGAAGTTCCGGAAAGGTAAAAGATATGAGGGTCGGGTAGGAATCTAGGGATCGGAGGGGACGGGTCGAGAGACCAGTTGGAGAGGTCATTCCAAACCAGCCTCTCCCGATCTGGCACGCCACGCACCTGGTGGACAGACGCATCCTGAACACACCTCACCCGACGAACTTGGGCATAATGCGATATCACCAAACGTAGCGAGCCACTAGGGTGACCTATGGCGGAGGTGTTATGCAATAAATAGTTCCAGGGGCGGCGGTATCCAAACCCGCTTGCCAAATTGATTACCTATCTTATTTACTTGGTCGATCCATTAAAAATAAATACAATTTTCATTTTAAGGTTTTGTGTATTACTTATTGTGTATGTACACGGAGAAAAATGAGTACTACCGATTAACTACGGATCTCTTCAAATTATTCGTAATCCGGTTTAAAACTAGATATCAGGCCGTTTCCTGATAAACTTTTAGTAAATTCCTCAAATATCTGAACACGTGTTCATGCACCTGCATTTGCTTTGATAATATATAACGAAGAAATGCAAAAATATAGACATTTATTAACACGTATTTCAACGTCATGAAAATACATTTCTTTTCTACAAAAAGTTTAAAAGGAAACCTGAAAATTCATCCCAATTCAATTTCTTAATAAATTAGTAATATTCATTATGTACTTATACAGGATTTTCCAATAAGAGGTGTTATTTTGAATAGCCGGCTATTTCGGTAGATGTTACTTTTGAAGCTGTTTTTTTGACATTTGACAAGTAAATACTACGCCATTAATAAAAATGGAACGATACACGCTTCAACAACGCATTGAAATTTTGGGGATCAATGGTGAGGCACGAAATTAAAGAAGGTTGTGAAGGTCACATGTGTTTTATTGGTGAGTCAGTAGCCGTGACGAGGAGATGATGTAGGACAGATGTTGAATACTCCGGACGCTGCTGTGATGTGTTGGCAGATCAAGCGCGGGTCAGTGAGTCGACGCCGGGCGCTGGTGACCGGGACTCGATGTAGGTCAGGCACTGGCGAAGAACGTAGGTCTTCAGGCACTCCAGTGCTGACGAGACGGCCGAAGGTGCGACGGACCTTATAGGCGGTTGAACGGGAACGACGTGACCAGTGAGGATGCTGCGTGTCCTCGTGGTGGTCATGGTTGCGTGGAAGAAGCGCTGGTCAGAGACGCTGGAACCAGGGCGCTTGTAATCCGTTTCAGCGCTGGCCATGGACACGGCCGAGGCGCTAAGATGATGTCCCGATAGAGTCCATGATGATAGGGGCGAAGCCGGGTACGTGTCCTTCGCGGGGCGCGGGACGCGCCGATCGTCACTCGTGAGATTTATCCACTGGCGGCAGATTGATAACTGATGACTGACTGACTGACTCGCTGCGTCGGGCTTATTTATACTTCTCGGCCGACGGCGGCAGTGGGTAGGTGGATGGCAACTAAATCGGAGACACTCGCTCGATCTGGATCATTCGCGAACTTTCGACGGCTTGGCAATTATGCCTAGGCCGTAGGCTCGTTCCTTCTGGCGAGTTCTCGTAATGTGTAAGACTGATAGCGTGATAGTATTGTCGCGAGTAGATAGAGTACGTAGATTACTTTGTTTACGATTTAACGAGCAAGTAGCAAGTAGGTACCTAAGTAGCAAGTAGCAGTTTATTATTAATTATTTAATCTGGATAATTCGACGCCACAAAATTATTAAATTCACTTGATTGAATCAAATGCAAATCATCTTGAGTGATGAGGCCCATTTCCACTTCAGTGGCTTCGTCAACAAGCAAAATTGTCGCATCTGGGTTTCGGAAAACCCAAGAGTTATTTTAAAAAAGCCTCTCTATCTGCAACGTGTGACTGTTTGGTGCGGTTTATGGTCCAGCGGAGACATTGGACCTTACTTTTTTGAAAATGAGGCTGAAGCAACAGTTACGGTGAATGGATTGCGCTATCGAGAGATGATTAATATTTTTTTATAGCCGGGATTGGACTGTATTGATATGGACAACGTTTACATTCAACGAAACGGCGCTGCGTACCACACAAGCAACGAAACCATTGATATTTTACGATTGAATATCAATATAACACCTCTTATTGGAAAACCCTTTATGTGGTTTTAATTATCGGGTTATTGTTATTGTTTAAATTTTTTAAACCTTGACATTTGTTAAAAAGTGGTACATTTTTGCACTTTAACTATTAAAGAGTTACCCTAATGTAGAAAATATATGTGAAAAATGCTTTTTTTTTCATTTTATTTAAAGATAAATAACAAAATTTATAGGTAACGAAAAATCTGGCATTATCAGCGAAATTTTTTGTTTGTCTAATGATGGAGAACTTACCCTAACAAAGGATCGAACCCACGACGCTTGAATAGAAATCCAACGCCTTTACAAATTTGTTTCTAACTGAACTCTCTGTCTGATAGTATTTAGTTGTTTCAGTAAATACACAAATAGATTTTCTGCTGTATGGTTAAGATTTTGGTACAAAATAGTAAATTTAGAAATTGATTTAACAATTTTTGATCATTAATTATTAATATATAATACTATAATAAACGAATAATTCGCTCAAAACTATAATTTATATAAATAAAAATGTAAATGTAGTGATTTGTTTTGGGGTATTATGCCGTGTTTCGCTACCTCCTTTTTTAGCCGACGTTTCGGACAGAATTGCAGTGTCCATCATCAGCGTAGATGTGTAATTAATGTGATTAAAACACCCCAAAAACAAATCACTGTTATACTTTTGGCCGTGAAAATCTCAAATCATACAAATGTGTAAATATTCGTTTGTTCAAAATCTTAAATCTCCGAAAGTTCTTCACAGATTGTTTTGAAATTTTGACACCCCATTGCATTCGAATACGCGTGTGTTTTTGTATACCTATATAATATAGATGTCACCTGTGACAGGTAAAAACATCTAGCCATTCTGTTGGACTAACATTGTTTTTCTTAAACAGCGCCATCTATTGGAAGTAAAAGCAACTCGCGCTATTGGTTATTTATCAGACAGACTGAGCCACAGCAACGGTTGCGGGGTACAGCTAGTTATTAAATAAATAACTCCGGAACCCCTAAATTTCACTTAATAAAGTGTCACTTGTCACTAAAAGGCAGTTGGGTAGGGAACACGCCCCTATTTGATTAAGAATATTACAATATTAGTTATGCCGTGAATGCTTGAATGAAGTGAAGTCTCCTTTCAATGGTTCTTAATAAAGCCCTATTAGCACGCGTCATTTCCTCCAGTAAAATGGCCTGTAAATTGGAAAATCCGCCATGGAAACGCTGGCTATTATCTCATTTCGGAACACAGAACGTTATCTTGTAGAGAAGTGTTTTTTTTCTCACTTTTTCTACTATGATATTATAGGATTTCTAAATATGTTTTCCACAAGATTTGTACTCAAAATACATGAGGATCATTGTAAGGAAAAATGACATTGATAGCATGTGATTCCCGGACTGTTAACCCTCTGACAGTTTTTCCCTCAAAATCTGATCCCCAGACGATTGATCTTCAGGGAAGTTGATCCCTCTGCCAGATAATCCCTCAGATTCTACCTGATGTTTCTTTTTTTCTACTTCATCATCGCTAAAGTAAGTATTTAGATAGGATATATGGCCATGAAATTAAAGTTGATATACTTTATATCTGCAAGCGTCTTGAGTTTAAATTCGATAAACAAATATTTTTGCCAACAAATATGCCATATGCCGAAAGAGTATCCAGAGTGGATATACCGCCGAATAACAAAAGAAAACTGCAAATTTACGTAACCAATGAAGAAGTGTAATACATATAATTCTTTAAGGGATCAAATGTACGTAAAACCAACTATTGGGGGGTCAACTGTTGAGGGATCAAGAGTCGGGTCACCATATTTTCGGTAAAAACGTCGTAAATAATAGTTCTACTTTGGCCTCCAGTCCTAATTGCATCGTATAGGTAAACATTATTTTCAGAATTTGTTTGATCGAAGATCACAATCATAGACATAGGTGCCTAACTACTATGATCAAATTCGTTTCAAGCGCACTTTGGTATCACCAACAGGACTCAATTTCCTCTCAGCGATAATCTCCACTAAGTTTAAAACCATGAAAGTGTTGTTTACATATTTTTTGGAGGATGACGCCACTCTGATGCTGAAATGAAAATCTAAATATTTATGTTAACAAATGAATGTTATCATAATAATATGATGTGAAATTAATATGGTTTTATATTATGTCCAACTTTAATTGGAAACTTTAAACTTTCGGGTTTTTATTATTTCCATTGCTTGAACAATCAGTTAATTAGTAAATCAGTATGCAATAGAAAATTATAAAAAAATGGAGTGGATGGTACCTTCGTTACCATTCCTTTTTTTGCCAGAAAACGTTTTTCGTTCGTCACTGGGTATAATTTATGTTGTTCTGCTCGGCTTTCTTTTTAGAATATCTAAAGATCTACACGACGACGCACGAATAACCCTTTCCGTTACGGAGTTATGTCTGATTCACATGTCACATGTCACACAGTGTGAATTTCGAGGTTCTTATCTGACTCCCTCCCTGCTCGACTACGTAAGCACACTAACAAGCAACGGACAGTTATCTGTTTTTGGAATATACAAGCCACTTGGCGCCACAACCCTTGGGCTTAGATATATTTACATACACATTTGGCGACAACAAACGTGTTTCATCGCTATCTCTGGTAGTACTTTAGTATGGAAGTATTTTCAAAAAGGATTTTACTTTAATAACAATGAATTGAGATTTCGTTCACTAAGTCAGCAAAAGTGCTAAGTTTTTATTGGTGAAAGCCTCCGCCAATGATTGTTTACTTTTGGAAATTCATTATGATGGTACCTTATCGATCATTTACGTGGACTATAACATAGCATGAAGACACGTCTAGTTCTGCCTTTATTCTATGGTCAACATTGACGCTGGCGTGATTATCATGTATATATAATAGAAAGAATTTACAGGCGGACGCCGCCGAAAGATGACAAAAGGGCAACGAATCAAAGTGCCCTGGGGGTGAAATGGGGTGGTACGCCACTTTATGCGAGGCGGAGAGAATAGGGGTGTTATATTAACCTATTTTACTTCAATCGAGCTAGAACTCAATTAAAAATAATCACCTAATGAAAAAAAAAAAAAAAAAAAAGAAAGTCAGCCAGAAAAGAGCGCCAGTTAGACTATGGTATCCCAAATTTGGGAAGGACAAGGGCAAGTGAATAATAAAATAAAAATACAGTGTGTGGCAAGCCTACGCACGACGGAGATTTAGTATTCTTCTCTCTCTATTTTCATTTCATTATCTCTTTTTTCTGTCTATTGACATATTTATAAGTAGCATGTGATAAAAAAATTAAAAGCAATAAAAAAAGAAAAAAAAATAGTTAGAGCGGGGATCGAACCTCGGTTCTTCAAGACGACAGTCGGGCGCTCTGCCTCTAGACCGCGAAGCTGAGTTTGGAGAGTGACCTAAACTAGGTATATAATATTAGCTAGGCTCCTATAGCGAAATGATCACGGTTTTTCGTGATGGTAATGAGTCGGTTTTACTCCGGTCCTCGAAATTGCATGACGCGCGTAACGAAGTTTCACCTCAATAAAATAGCAATTTTCTCCTTTGAACACGTGCCGTAATGTAATATTGTGACGATACGCTCAGATTAACTTCCACCAAAGACCTTGTAAAAAGCGCTCGTTATTTACCTCTATTAATTTGACTTATCAGAGGTCAACGATGAAAGTCAAAAGTATCTTTATGCGGATTCAATGGACCATAGAGCAATTATAATAATAAGGCTACCAGACCAGGATAAGTTTAGGAACATTTTGAATTGTTAACCACTCCGGTCACGTAGTGCTAAATCTGACACAAAAAGACACGGCCTCATAAAACTCAATACAGTACAGAAATTATGATTCGTGCTTTTTAGTTACAAGCTAGGATATAAGAGAGAGATAAAACTAATACATGGGCTTTTATACTACTTTAATATATTTGTCTCGCTCTTCACTGACATTATTGTCCCGCAGTCAGACATAATATAAACAGATTAAGAAAGAGAGAACAAGCTTTCTCTTTACATTTAAAAGATTACCATAGGCGCTCCCGTATAATTTGAAATAAAATTCCATAAAACAGTAGACCGCTAAAGATTTTTCAAAGTTTAATAAGGGTTAACAGAGATTTAAATATCAAAATGTCGCGCCATTTTGCAGGTTATTTACACCCCAAAGCATAATGAAAATTGTAAGCAATCCGTTTCCTTTTTCAAAATCGTCAAAATATTCAGCCTAACACAATGTATAATCATTTGTATTAATATTATTAAGCTAAAAAACAAAAGGCCCATCGTTCCAAAAGACGCCTGTCTGTTACATAACCTTTATTAAACTTCACATAGATGTCACTAAGTACATTACTAACTACTAACTAAGGTTAACGTGAAACTTAATTACAACTTCTAACTGAGGAAATTAATAACATCGTTACTCCCCCAATATTAATTCTTGATAGCGGAGCCATCTATGAAATCATTTTACAATTAAGTGTATTACATTCCATCTCGCTGTGGGAGTTCAAAGGTGAATTAAAATAGATACTAAATGGTGCTTAGAGTCGAAAGGTATTGGAAACAAATCATTAATTTTTTTTTAGAAAATCTACATTTTGTTTCCCAGTTTTGTTTGACATTTGTATTATGAAATACTGATTACTGACGAATTTTTGTGTCTGTTTGTTGCTACGTAATTTTTTTAATGTTATGCAGATTATTCACCAGAGTCCAAACTGCTCCTGACTGCCCGGTGCCTATAATTGGACTAAGGCATTCCCGATAAGGGTGTTTTGAGAAGGTGAAGAAAGTTGGGCGGGAAAGAGATGGGGGAGAGGAAGGTTGGGAAATTACTGGCATCAAACACAAGGCCATTTCAAAAAACGTTTCTGATTTTTTGCATGGTGATACTAAGAGTATCTACCACTCTGAAACGTATACGAAATATACTAAAGATTCTAAACGCACGGAGAAAAATTACTAATGTTAAATATTGCTTATTTATCAAGAAACTCCTAAAATTATTCGTAATCCGGTTAAAAACGGGATTGCAGACCTTCAACGAAGGAATTGATAGGTTTCTTATTAAGCTTTCAGTAAAATACGATCGTATTAGCACGATGTCGGAACGCGTGTTGATAATCCTTCCGCATTTCATCATTGTATATAAAGGTAAGTGAAGTTACATGAACACGTATTCCGATATGTTAGGAATTTACTAAGAGTGTATCAGGAAACGTCCAGCAAACCCGTTTTAAACCGGATTACTAATAATTTGAAGAGATTTTAAATAAATTAGCAATACTCATTTTACTCGAGTTTCGATGAAGAGGAAGACGAATTACGTACTTAATTTAGAGAAGAAATCTTTCTGTTAAAATTTATTATGCCAATAGACATTTTCTACAACATGCCATCGTACTGTATCAAAAATTTGTACCAAGGCGCCAGAAACGAGAAAAGGCATTATTCCCAGTCCTGATTGAAATTAAACCCAACGAGGCGTCATTAAGTTGTAATATTAAATGTCATTATTATCCATATGATAAAGCAATGCGAACCGTTACTATATTTGTCAATATCACGGTTAGGACGGCATACGAGGCTAAAAATAAGCAGGTTGGAAACAGTGAAACACCATATTTGGCTGATATAGTTATTAGAGTTAATTATTTATTATAAATATCAATTATTGATTGTTTCATACGTTAAAATGTAGAGAAAGTTAAAAGATCAACTTTTTAAAAAAAATTATAAACTACTGACGTGTAACGAAGTAAAGTTTTGAATTCTAGTGTACCTTAAAACTGGGTCTATTTTTAAGATGAAAATAATATTATTATAAAGATTTGAAATAGTTTACTTTCAATAACTTTTTGTAAACCTTGTCCGTAAATGTAAAGTCTGGTAAAGTTTACTTTTTTTTATAAACCTGGTTCGCCATCAATAGGTTAAGGTGCTCCCATAGCCGCTGTGCCCACCGCTGGAACCAATGCGCACACCAGATACTAAGTTCGGTGAGCGTGCTTTCGCCGTGTCAGGACCTAAAGCCTGGAATGGACTGCCACATGATTTGAGAATGATCGCAGACTCGACAGAATTTAGGTCTAAACTTAAAACGCACCTTTTCAGACAGTCGTATCCATAATTTCAGAAACCTCCACTTTCACAGTCGACGGCAATTTAAATTAAGAGAATGTAAAAAAATACTAAAAATAAAATAAAATAAATAGAAATAATAATTAAAAATAAATAAATAAAAATGATAACAACCAACAATTTGTAGGCTTTTTAAGACAGTTAAAATACAGTTAAACTAAAATAAAAACTATAGCAGACTTAAGGTCATGCGATGACCAGTGTTTTTTGATATAGTGTCCTCTGCGTGCAGTTTTATCTTCTATAAGCATAAACTTTTTAATATAAGTGTGTTTGTCGGAAGTGACTTGCCAGGTAAGTATGTTTTGGTATCTTTTCTAAATAACAAATGTAGATCCTAGGAAATAAATTGTACAGCGCCCTTGAGGTGATTTTTCACAAAAACGGCGCTCTACAAATTATCCAATTATTATTATTATTATTGATGCACAGATGGGGCCTTAAATATTGGCTATGTGTGAATGTGGTGTACATTCTACAGGGTTTTCCAATAAGAGGTGTTATTTTGATATTCAATCGTAAAAGATCAATGGTTTTGTTGCTTGTGTGGCACGTAGCGCCGTCTTGTTAAAAATAAACGTTGTCCAGATCAATATCTAATTTCGGTCATAAAAAATCATTAATCATCTCTCGATAGCGCTATCCATTCACCGTAACTGTTGCTCCAGCCTCATTTTCGAAAAAGTAAGGTCCAATGACTCCGCCGGACCATAAACCGCACCAAACAGTCACACGTTGAGAATAGAGAGGCTTTTCAACAATAACTCTTGGGTTTTCCGAGGCCCAAATGCGACAATTTTGCTTGTTGACGAATCCACCGAGGTGGAAATGGGCCTCATCACTGAAGATTTTTTGCATTTGATTCACTCAAGTGAATTTTAATAATTTCAATACGTTGTTGAAGCGTGTATCGTTCCATTTTTATTAATGACGTAGTTTTTACTTGTCAAATGTCAAAAAATGACAGCTTCAAAAGTAACATCTACCGAAATAGCGGGCTATTCAAAATAACACCTCTTATTGGAAAACCCTGTATTATCATCAATTATTCATCAATCAAATGCATTGCACATATATCTTTGTATTAGTGATCGACGAACCGCTGGATGCAATGTGTTACAGATATAAATTGATAATAGTTTGACTACTCTATAGTTAGTAATAACATAGATCACTGTAGAAATGTATTATATATTTGTACAGCGACCTTAAGGTGAACATTTTTCAAAGATTATATTCTAGTTCATAATATTTTATTTTGTCAGAAATGGTCACATTCCATCAAATCAATTATTGTATAAATTTACTTTTCTTTTCCCAATATCAATCTCATTACTAAGGAGATGAACATTGGCACGTAGTTGCTAGTTTTTCCCATGTAAATAACAAAGTAAAAGTTTGGAATATTGGCACATAATCGCTACATTGTCTCAACGCTTCTATGTAAATTATATATTGGGCTCATAATCGCTATATTGTCTCAACACTTCATGTAAATTATAAATTGGCACATAATCGCTAGATTGTTTCAACCCTTCTATGTAAATTATATATTGGGCTCATAATCGCTATATTGTCTCAACACTTCATGTAAATTATAAATTGGCACATAATCGCTAGATTGTTTCAACCCTTCTATGTAAATTATATATTGGCACATAATCGCTAGATTGTCTCAACGCTTCTATGTACATTATATATTGGGCTCATAATCGCTAGATTGTCTCACCTCTTCTATTTATTGTTACTTACTAATCTTAAGTTAACTTACATCGCGCTAATAATTTTAGAATTATATATGCACACATATGTATAAATTTTATTTGTCAAATACATATAAATTAACAAGTTACGTAGTCGAGAACTCGAATATTGGCACATAGTTGCTAGTTTGTCTCAACCGTTTTATTAGATTTTTTTGAGCACATTAAATAATGACATCGAAATTGGTTTGATTAATTAAAACAACATATATTGTGAATATCACATAGATACCATATTCTGCGAATTACGCCTTTATTGCAGTAAAAATCATAACCTACCATTCAGAAGTAAAATCAAACTCAATATCGGCCACCGAAATTAAATTGGCCAAGTACATTATTTGATCAGTAGCCATGTTTTTTTCATATCTTCGCTCAAAGGCAAATCCTCGTTGAATCGCTGCCAATAAGCCAAATTTCGGGCCCACGCTGATACCAAGTGTTTGCGCAATTTTTAATCTGTGGGCCGACTATTCGAGCGCTCCTCTGTCGGGGCATACAATGCCCCCTCCAAATATGATTGCCACCCCGCCAATTCATAGGAACTGAGGGAGGGCGATCAAAAAGTCGGTACCTACCCATAAACTTTTAATAAATTTAATTAATTAAAAAAAAATAGTATTATAATATATTAACTAGCCGACTTCTACCCGGCGTTGCTGCGTGTTTTCTTTAGGAGATAGATATATTACTCTTTTGTAGGCCTTTTTAAGACAAATAATTCCTTCTTAGATTATTTTGATGTATCTCATATCTCATAAATATATTTTTACTACTCGATTACAAAACATCGACTTTTCTCTACTTTCTATAAATATAATATGCATTTATTACATATATAAACCTTCCGGGATAAATTTTCTAAATGATACTGGAAATAATATCAAAATACGATCCATAGTTTAGAAGAACTAAGCGCACAAATAGAGAGCCCCGGACAGTGACTTTGTTTTATAATATTTAAAGATAATATTTAACATTAAATAAATAATAATAATTTATATTTTTAAGGGGTTTATCGTTAATTTTATCTATCCAAATTTTTCTGTGAAACCTATTTCCAACTACTTCTTCCATCCACTTAAACCTCATTAAATGTACTTCTAATGCTTCTTTATTAGTGCATTCACACTTCTTATCCAAAAGCGTTCCTCTCTAATTCTTGTTCATTATGCTCACTTTAACCTTACTAACTCTTCCTATCTCCTCATTCTAAACTCCTCAGACCTCTGGCATATTGACAGTTATATTTCTTAAAGATGCTGTCAGAAAGTCTGAGAACCTTTGTGTATTTCTGCTCATCAATAAAATCCAAATAAACGGAAAAATAAAAACTGTTTTAAGATGAAATGAATTCGCTTTCATTTAGTATTAGAAAATTTCTTGAATATTAAAATTTTGAAATCAAATATTTTTAAAATAGCTCCCTTTGTATTTTTTCGTCTCAACACTAAATTTTAAATTATTGATAACGAAAAAAAAAAATTTTATTAAACAAATATATGTATTACAAACACTATCGCCATCTGACTTTTTTGACGTTCTTATATAAAAATCATTAATATAAATTTCACAAGGTTTCATTAATTATTTTCAAAATGCGGTTGGAATTTGGGTTTCATAAAGGTAAACGTATTAATTCTTCTGTGGCTAACTTCTAGATTTAAAGCGTGGGGTTTTTTCTTTCTAACACCGTTTAGATCATATTTCTAGCCATGACGGTAAGGGAGATACAATAATTTCTATGAGATCATTTGAGCTGTTCCGAAAAGCAGACGAATTGACTTTACTACATTAATACATTCCTCTCAGGAAACTTTCAACAGTCATCTTTCATCCTTCTCTGTGAGTTATCGCCTCACTGTCATACACAAATGCTGGTATCAGAAATCCATTATATACATAATTTGTTTATGTATAAAATAATATACCTCTATGTAACTTATGCTAAAACACAAACAGAAAAGAATGTGTCAATTTGACCATTTGATCCAACCTCAATGTCGAAAATCACAAATTGCATATACGAATATTTGGCAATAATCCGGTCTTTCACCATTTCTGCCTCCCGAAAAAAATTACTGACCCCTAACCCACACCAATGTTCCGCGCCCCTGCTTTAGATGACTGGCTAAACCATCCCTCGGCAACTGTTGGTTTAAGAGATTGAAGATTTTTCTTAGAAATTTAAGCCATATTGGTTTAAAGGGTATAGACGTAATCCTTCTGCCGACTTTCATAAGTAATGTCAATCTAAGGGTATAAAGCAGTGATTCCCAAAGTGAGGTGCAATTTGAATTTTTTTTGGGGGCAATGTGCAAATTATTAATTTTTATTGCATTTATTGTTTTAAAAAATAATACTTCTTTAAAAAACTTGCTGTCTATTCGAGAAAAAATAAAAATGGTAACACCTGAGAAAAAATTCTTCTTGAATCGTGTTAAGGTTGATAACTGAAGTCCCAGGCGTTGCCCGAGCTTTAAAAAGAGTTTTTTTTAAATTTAATGTAGACTGTGTCCTTTCTCTTATTTTAAACGTTAAGTGAGCGACTTTTCATCAATATCAGAAAATAACTGCAGATTTGTGTAAAAACAAATCCATGTCGGCCGCCAAAGACATTTTTGCAAAATGTAACTTTCACTGGGGGGGGGGGGTCACAGCCTCTTGATACTACGAGAGGCTGTGACGATTTTAGGTTTCCTAAGACAAATTTATTGGCAACCCAAAACAATATTTATTCAAGTTCAAATATTAGTACGTAGGTAAGTAGCTTATGTTAAAATTTTATAACTAAATAAAATATACTTAATAAAGGGGGGGCATGGCACAAATAACGTTGAGAAACACTCGTATAAAGTATAAAGCATTGATACTAATAATGTGATCTTTTATTGGGTTTTTTTTATTTATTTTCATATTCTAAAATATTAAATTTCACGGGGTGATATTATTTTACACTTTTACTTAAAGCAGAGGCGTAATTCAGTGGGTTGGTATGTGCCAACCTGTCCATAGAGCAATCAAATTTTAGAAGTATACGTAATCGTCTACGCCTTCGTAAAAAAGTAAGTACTTACGTATCTTTATTATTTAGACCAAATTCAAAATACATACCACGTATACGTTTTCTTTCAATTCTAAGAACTTCGTTAGTTCAATTTCGTTCGTTTACAAGCCAGTAATTTTGCATAACGAACGTTATTATTCATAAAAATGTGTATATTGCCGCGCTAAAATTTGTCTATCGGCCGTCGAAACATTTCTTATCAATTATTGACCGTGCTCGAAAATATTGCTAACTGACCATAGATGACGAATTCAGTCAACAATCATATTTATTAATTGCCGGAAACCCGGGCGTTTATTTCAATAAAATGATCAATATTACCAATATGAAAGTAACCCGCCTCACTAGAAGATTTCTGTTCTGAGGCGGGTACATATATTTGCTTACACATACACATACATTTATACAAATATATAAATCAATATATACATGGAGCATTCCATATATAGTTACATACATATATAGTTACATAAAAACAGGAATTTCGTAGGAACTTTAAATTTACAAAATGGTAACGTCTAAATCACCTAATAATAACATATCAAAAAATTGTTTAAACAACAGTATTAGGTATTGATAAACTAGGCATGCGTAAAACATAAGCAGTTTTAATAAGAAAGAGTAAATCACTATAAATGTAAATAACACATGTTTGTAAATAAGGAATGAGAATTAGACTAAGAAGGGATTGCTAGAAATTTGCTGATGCATGCCCTTTTTTTATGTAGTAACCATGTGTTGAAATGTTTGAGTAAACTGTTTGGGTGTTTATGAGTAATAACATGGAATTTATATAGCGCAGTTTAGTGTCATTTCACTTCAAGTGCGCTTAGTGTTGCAGTAAGTGGTTTCTTTTAGGAAGGTGTTGAAGATGTAAGGTGCTAGGAAGGATTCGTGCTTTTTGGCAAAGGCAGAATTAATTTTTGGCACTTGAAGTTGATTCTGTGATTTTGCCCTTGTGTTATGTGGGTGAGTTACGGGAGTCGCTATATGCACAGCGACTAATCGACAGGGGGCGTGGCCAACATTTCCGAGCATACCCGAAGTTAAGTGTTTCGGCGCTTTATTTGAAATTGGTTGTCCGTTCAGATTTTTTTTGTGACGTCACGGCCGAGCATTTCCGAATATTGCCGAGCAGCCGATAGCTAATTTTCATCTTTCATTTCATACGATTCTTGCACCTTGATTTCATTTGGTTAGATTACATTACTATAGGGCCAATATCATAAAGTCGATTCCAAAGCCTCAATAAAGACTGTTTGGTATGGCAACAACATTCTAATTCCTGCAAATATAATCAACTTTTGGACAATAAAAGACTTGTGGTAGGTCCTATGTTCAACTTTTGTACAGATTCGTATTAGGCCTATATATACTCAAAGTATCTAATCTTTTTACATTACAAAACAGTACACCTATGGGAAAGTAAAACTAGCATTATTTGGAGTCAGTGTGAAAATTTGGATGCCATAAAGCATGTTGAAGGATAAGTGAGCAATGAAGGAAGTTGGGCAATTCATTGATACATTTATTTATTGGACAATTTGTATAGCGCCGCTTTTGTGAGATATCACCTCAGGGGCGCTTTACAGTTGATGCAGGTATTACAAAAATATAAATATTACAAAAAAACTGAATTTAAGTTGATACATATAAGCTGCATATTTGATATTATTTTATTAATGGAAAATAATATATCACACCACACAAAGGAAATATAAACATTGAGGGAAGAAACCCCTTTAAAAACATGACAGATAAACCCTGAATTGAGCCGATCAGGTTCTGCCTCATCCTGAAATTTATGTTTAATAAATTGCTCCAACAATAGACACATCTCGTACTGAGGAAACTCCAGCTTCAACAAGCCTGAATATCTTTTGAATCACAAACCATGTTACACAAACCTAGCGTAACCGCTAAACTAATTGAAAACTGGGATGTTTTTCTTGCCTTGACGCGAGCAGGCGGTATAAAAGGGACACTTTCTTTTGAATCACAAACCATGTTACACAAACCTAGCGTAGCCGCTAAACTAATTGAAAACTGGGATGTTTTTCTTGCCTTGACGCGAGCAGGCGGTATAAAAGGGACACTTTCTTTTGAATCACAAACCATGTTACACAAACCTAGCGTAGCCGCTAAACTAATTGAAAACTGGGATGTTTATCTTGCCTTGACGCGAGCAGGCGGTATAAAAGGGACACTTTCTTTTGAATCACAAACCATGTTACACAAAGCTAGCGTAGCCGCTAAACTAATTGAAAACTGGGATGTTTTTCTTGCCTTGACGCGAGTAGGCGGTATAAAGGAGGCATTTTCTTTTTCATCATAAACCATGTTACACAAACTTAGCGTAGCCGCTCAACATCGCAGAAATAGTTAACTTAAATAAAATTTGAACGTAAAAAAATAAAATCCAGCTAATAAATTTCAATCACAACGCACACATATTAGGTAAATACTAATTTGACGGTATTTAACATTAAAAAAAAACTCGGAACAGCTCGGGTATGCTCGGATATGTTGGCCACGCCCCCTGTCGACTAGTCGCTGTGCATATAGCGACTCCCGTGAGTTACGTGGCATGGTGACGATTATTTGCAGTTTATTTGAATGATCTTTTTAATGAATAGTTTCCTAATATCTAGTATATTATTTGTAATTAGGAGATTTTCCGTTGGATGCATATATGATTTTTTGAACATAATCCTAATTAATGTTTTATGCGTTGTGTCGAGGGGCTTAAAAAACTTGTCAGCGGCTCCCTCCCAGGCTGATAAACCGTACGTTAAAAGGCTTTGACATAGCGCTTATTAACTAATACTAATACTAATTTTTTTTATTTTTTTATATTTTTTTTTAATTTAGTAAAAGATTATACATTTATATACATTATTTAAGAAATGTTTTGACTGCCCAACTAGGAGGATTCCCGTTTTAGGACAGTCAAATTAGGATGAGTATTAATATTTTGATAAGTTGTTTGATAAGTATAGTATTAAAATAATAATGAAATAATAGGTATTTGTACTTTTAACTGGTGCCTAAGCCTACTAACATGTTTGTATAAATATGAATAACAAAGAGAAGAAATACCATAAAATAAAATATTACATTAAACATAAGATTAACTGCTGCTTGGGTAGCATTCTAATTTAAAAGTATTAGGTAGGTACATATATACATATAATGATAAAGATTATAACATAAAGGTATCTTTTACTGTTTTGTTGGAGTTTTTGTTGTTGTTTTTGGTTTGTGTTTGATTTCATTTTTTGTGTAGTAAAAGTTCATTCTCCTTTCTACCTAATTGATGTTACCAATTAGTGGTCAATTTATGTAGAATAGCTGTGTTTTCCTTGTTCCAAGCATCAGGCATGAAGTTGTATAGTTTTGGACCTAAGAATGAGAAGTGTCTTTGAGCGAGAGATGTTTTAGTTGTGAGTGGTACAATTGGATTTCTCCGTGAGTGGCGGGTGTCGTGAGAGTGGTTAATAGATGGGTAGAGGTGGCGTTTTTGATAGGTGTTTAAAATTAATTTTCTCATGTATAGTTGTCTAACATCCAGAACTCGGAATTCTTCAAATAGTGCATCGCTATGATATCTAAATGGTTTTTTGAGGATTACCCTTAGTAGTGATTTTTGAGCTTTTGCTAATTTGTCCAAAACAGTTTTTGCACACCCACCCCAACCTAAGGATGCATAGTCTAGAAGTGACCCACACATAGCATCATAGATGAGTTTCAATTCTTTTTTACGTAAGATATTTCTGATTGTCATAAACATATACGTAAGCTTTCTAACCTTTGTGGCAACTAGATCTATTTTTCCGTCCCATCTAAGATATTTGTCTAATATAACACCAAGGTATTTTATACTGTCTACGCATTCCAATTTATAGCAATTACAGTTAGTCGAGTCAATGCATTTATGTATAAAAATATTATGTGCTTCCTCGGGTTGGCCCGCTTCTGTAGCACTAAATCGTATAAATTTAGTTTTTTCCGAATTAAGTGTCAGCAGATTATAGTCTAACCAAAGTTTTAGCTGTTTTATTCCACTTTCTGCTTTGCAGTGTACATCATTTCATGTTTTTCCTTCAAATATTAGGACAGTATCATCTGCAAATGTTATAATATGATTGGAAAAATTGCTGTTACACAGATCATTGATATAAATACTGAACAAAATAGGTCCTAAGGTACTCCCTTGGGGTACACCAAATTCTACAAGGGTATTTGTAGAATTTGGTATCTGTTAGTTAAGTAACTATCCATCCATTTGTATAGCAGTCCCTGAACACCTATAGCCTTTAGTTTTTTTAGAAATATTTTATGCGAGATGGTATCAAAAGCTTTGGCAAGATCTAAAAAGAGAACGATGGATTTATTACCCCGGTCAATATTATTGGAAATAATATCCGCCAGCTTAGCAATAGAATTTTCTGTTCATAGACTTGGTCGAAAGCTGAACTGGTTATTAGATAAGATTTTATGACTTTCAAGATAGAGGGTGAGACGATTTTTAACGATTTTCTCGATAATTTTTGAGAATGAGTTGAGTAGAGATATTGGCCGATAATTATGTATATCCGATTTGTTTCCATTTTTATGAATCAATATAACAACTGATTGTTTTAAGTGGTTTGGGAATGTGCCTGTCTTGAAACTAAGATTACAAATGTATGCAATGGGACTCGCTATAAGTGTTTTCAATACTTTCAGCAGATTTGAGGAAATTTTGTCTGGCCCACAAGCATTCGATGGCTTCACCTCATCTATCATTTTCATGACTTCATTAATCGTTGTTTGAATCTCGCCTGTTTTAAGATTAAGATCAGTTGAAGGTATGTTGGCTAGTTCAGATTCAGTTTTCTTTAGTTTTTTTTAGTTATTGACATAGAGCTTTATCATTCAATCATGCTAGACCTCTTGGTCTTCCATGCAGGCCTCTTTTCAGTTTCTAGTATCTTTCCAATCACAATCCTTCCCAAACATGATATCACAAGCATCAACCTACAAATTACTTAACAGTCAACCGACACTAACACCAAGTCACTTTACAATTAAGACATATACAAAGATAACACTCGAAATACCTAAAGATACAAATACGGCCGTTGTTCCCAATCCTACTGATCAACAGTTGAGCCGAATTTTGGCAACACTGCTCAAACACACAACTACCCTATTTCCAACAAGGAAAGGTGACGACTGAGCGATCAATCAATTTAAGGAACGCAAACTGCTGGATTGAGCCTGCCTCAGTAAATGACCAGTTAAGTAAGTGTCGACAGAGTGGCATTAAAGTCAAGCAAACAAAATATTTTTAACATATTACATACGTTTGTTTAAAATAAATATAAAATATCTGTTTGTGTGTTACAGTATTTAAAGAAAATTATATGAATTTATAAAAAACAATAATTAATTTTAATTTTAAAGTTTTAACTTTGATGCCATTTTATTGTCTATGAAAGTGGGCGGGGCCACTTAAGATAATCAACGGTAAAGATGTTTTGAAACATGCGATTGAACTTTACTGAACAAATCACTCGGCTGATCGGAGCCTGAGATTGATCCTTCGAAAAGTTGGGAACAACGGCCGATAGTCTACAAATAATTATGAGACAAAATCTCGGAAATATTTTGCCGAATTTTTATGCACAAAGAATAAAGTATAATACTAGAAGTGACTTTCATACAAATTTGAATGTAATCAAAAATGTCATTAATGACTTAGTTCCTTTGAGTTGTGTTTCTTACAAATGCCTGACAATGTATATCGCCATCACATTTGAATTTAAAATATTTGGATCACTAAACACGTCCTCATAGTGTTTTCTATATTCTATGACTAAACTCCATGGGCCTTACTAATAAACTATTTATAAACAAGCACACACTGTAAATAGATGTTTATCGATTACGTAAAATTTAACACATTTTTTTTTAGTAGGAGGGATTTTGACTCTCTTCCAGATACGTAAAACGGACAGCATGTCAAAAATCAAAGTTTAATTAAAATAAAGAATGAAAATAACTTTTCAATAAATTGTAAATATATTTTTTGTCACATTTAATTTTTTCTAGATTTTTGTCTCCTTCTTTTTTCTCCAAATATGTTATCATCCTTCCTATCACTGCTCAATTCCTAACTTGTTCTTTTCTTTTTTACACACATCTATTTGAATTTAAAGTTTGTTTTCGTGAATGAATGCGTGTCTTGGAAGTGGAAATTAATCCCTCGGCAAACAGACTCGTTATCGATGATAATGCATTTCGACTATTTAATTTTGTTTACCATTATGCACGAATACACGGAAATATACTATATTATATTTCTCTGTAATTCGATGATATTACTGCAATAACATACCTCAAACACAATAATCAATCTCAGGAATGATAATATTCTTCTGCATGGCTCCTTGATATATTAGAGTTTTAGCAAACATATGTATTATTTTATTAAAACATATTATTTCTTATTCATAAGTATCAATGAATCGCTGACAGCCCTGAATTGTTAATGCCAAGTTGCGATGCCTACTCAGCTATTCCAAGTACAATTAATTTTAACAATAAACTCACTATTGACTATTATCATAGACACCTCATACTTCGACTTATGACAGGTTTTATACAAACCTAGTATAAAGTAGTTCAACTATTGTTACACTGGTATATATTTCTGTTGAATTATGCACTGTCTTACAGCACTCATATTAATAACTGCATCACTTGCAATAGTGTTTTTGTTTACACAATAATTGTTCTTTAATTTATTGCTTGTAATTCGATTATTTATTTATTTATTTATTCAATTTCGACAGTTTACATTTAATCAGTTTGTACATAAGTATTATATGTACAAACTGATTAAATGACTTTACCTCTACTGAGATTTATCACTGTATTGTAAAAGCCATTATATGGCGTTTGAATAAATAAATAAATATATCAACGCAATGAATGTTTGTTTCGCTGCTATATTTGAATGATCATAAAGTTATAACGAATTTATTTGTAACCTGGATAGTGTCTCGGATAAACATATCCGATTTTTTATTGTATTTAAATAGGTCACCTATTGACTTAGATCCTGGTTTCGATTCCCAGTTGAGACCGTTATTTTTTAATTTTTTTTTGTATAGTTTTGTTTCATGTTTCGATAATTTTTTTTTTGTTTTTTTTTTAATTCCTTTATTTTTCCCAATTTTTACATTAATTACATACAATATTATGTAAATCAATACAAATAATGGGAACCCACTAAGGCGCAGCATGTGCGTGGGTAATATATTTAAGTTATAATATTATTGTACCTAGGAATAAACAAAATGTGGGCATATAAAACAAAAACAAGATTACATTTTGTTTAAGCGGTTTGTATAAAAAGTGTTTACAATAGTGTATAGTGAAATTATAAGTGTTTAGTGTAATATATGGTGAATATTTTATGAGAAACATAAATTGATACAAATTAAATTTAAAAAAAATTCAACTGCTGTACCGAAAAGCCATAATTTTAACTCTTTTAAATATTGAGGAAGTTTAGTAATCACTTGAATATTTTTCGGTAAAAGATTGAAAGTACGAGGTCCAATGAAACTGCAGTGTGTTTGCATTTGTTTTGTGTTCGTTTAGGGAGTATAAAATACATTATTATTTCTAATGTTGATTCTGTTTTCATTTATTTCGAATTTATTTTTGCTTTTAAAGATATATTTTATAGTTTTCAAAATAAATAGTTTACGGAGACAGAATAGTAAGTTTTATTAGCATTATTATCTTCTTCAACATATATTACATTGATGGGTAAAACCTTATATTGTCTAGACCCGTTACAATCAATCAAATGACGCGAAGATATCGAAAACTAAAAAGTTTTATAAAAAAATTCCAATATTATACAATACATTCCATTACTCATAATCACGACTAATAACCTAGAGCTACTAATGATAAAACCTCATGTAAAAGAACAGCGATGTGGACTTATTTCAATATGTGTTGTAGGTTGCACTAAAAACAAATGGTTATTTCGAGAAGCCATTCTTTATAGGTGTTTTACCCTAACAGGCAAAGACATATTAAAGAGTTTTATGTGTTCTAAAGTATTAGGGTTTCAATTATTTGATATTTTATATTCAGTTTCGCAATTCGAACACACTTACCTAAAAATCATTTCAAATGCGTGTTTATTTGTGGACAAATTAGAAAATATTGAAAATGAATATTTTGTCAATGATTGCACCTCATTTAGAGCCAGTCTCTCATAGAATATGAACAATTCATAAAATTTTAAAGTTAATTTGCATGTTTTGTTGTTAGTATATCATTATGAACCAGTTATTTCAAATCAGAACTTGAGTAAAACTTTCACAGAACTTCAAAATATTTTTTTAATACTTTTCTTCTGTTTCTACGCGTTACAGTACTCGTAATGGTGTTTACATTTCCAATTTAAATGCTTTCATTATATTGTCCTTTCTGGAAGGAGTAAAATAATGCTCATTGGAAGTATATAAAAATGTTTCCACATGGTACTAAAACGTATCTTCAAATTCAAATTTATTTAAAAAAATTACGTCCAATTTTGTTTAATTATTTACTACAGCTACTATTCTAAGATTATTATGTTGTCGGCTGCAATACCTGGGTAGGAAGATTCAATCCATAGGCAAACCTTTTTTTTAAATATGTTTTAAAAGACATTTGAAAAAAGATAATTGAAGTAAAAAAACTGGTTGATTTTTTTTCTCTTGTTTATTGAAATTCAAATGAGATGGAGACCCACGATTTTTGGCGATTATAAGTGGAATAGAGCTATTGGGCTAAATGGCTTAGTTATTTCCATTCAAATTTGGATGGAAAGCTAATAATATGTATGAACGAAATGATATAATATTATTATGAAATTTTTGAATGGTATATTCTCTACTAAATAAATATTCAACCCCTTTCAGCGATACAAATTGTAATTTGATCCATCTAATTACAAAAATAAAGTAGAGTTTTAATTAAACTCTAACAAAAGACATCCCCGTTCTTCCTCTTTCTACCGTCCTCGGCGACAGTCGCCTGTCAGTTCTGGTGGTGACGTCACAGGACCCGGCCAAGTCTACCTACTAATTATTACGTAAACCCGCTAATAGATGGCAGTAATGCGACATCTTTTGTTGGGATATGTCACTTGCAGAACTGCGCGCGCGGCGGGAGATTTGTGAACCGATGCATAGGCGTGGGTTACATTTTTAAAAATATACCATTATTTACCTAGAGTAAAAACTACGTGTTGTTTTTTTTTCTATTTTTTATGCAAATTCTTAAGCCCTTTCTTGCTTGCAACGTTTTAATTCTCACATAGTAAGAATTATAATGTTTAAATATTTAAAGATTTTAAAAAAATCACGTATATTGTTTTACAAAAAAAGTACACATTTTAAAGGAATTACAAAAATAATATATCGATGGCTTAAACTTAAAATATTGTATATCCATAAAACACAATATTGATAAAACTGACAATCATAAAATTGCAATCCTGGAAATATTAGAATTTGTGATATAAAAACAAATGTTTAATAACTTATACTGTATCTGAATTTTGTGTAAGTAAAATATTTTTACATGTATTTTTTATGGAGATATAATGTCTGTGTTCGTTTATATATTTTTATGTTTTATTTATATTTATGTTATCTTTGGGACGTTAGGTTTGTGAGATGCAATATTTGAACCTATAAAAATATTGCCTCGCTTTGGTACATTTCAATAAATCATTTTTTATCAAAATTGGAGAAACAATATTTGAACTCTAAGCCATCCTTATACATATTACCGATAACGCAAGATTCGTCATTTTAATAACGATTTTAATATTCCTTATTGCGTTTTCGTGAGTTCGCGTAATGTGCTAGACCAACTCGCAACGTATTGTTGTAGGTAGCTCTAGACGTCGTGAGTAGGTAGTTCACTCGCAAGTAGATAGGTAGGTCGTGTTGTTTACTATTAGCGAGACAATCTAGATAAATATCTCGCTACAAATCTACCACATTGGAATGGTTGTCTTTCACCAGGGCAATAGTGAACGAATCTACCACTATGGAACGATTGTCTTTCACCAGGGCAATAGTAAACGAATCTACTACTCTGGAATGGTGGTTTTTCACCAGGGCGATAGTAAAAGAATCTATCCATTCTGGAATGTGCCGCAAAATGACTTTTATATTTATCAAATAATAAATTGTGGAGAACACAAATTTATCAAATTTAATGTTCTATCGCATTCCGGAAATGTGGATCTGTAGCCCAAAATTGTATTCACTTATGTGATATTAATATTAATTTTATTAGTAAAATATTAATTTTCACTTTGACGAACCGCCCTTGTCCCAGTTCAGAAGTTAAAGCACAATAGCGTTCCCTATATTATTATTGCTATTAAAATCACCTGCTATAGTAGATTGGCACGATTATCAATTTTAATGATAAATTGTTATTAACTCGTTTTTATTCATTCGCGTTATCAAGTAATATAAATTTGGTGGTTATTTTTTTGGTTGGTATCAACAATTATTTTATGTAGGGCTTTTATACATTAGCGAAGGTATAAGGTGAACATACGAAATATATTTTATTTGTCACTAACATCATACGATTATTTATTTGTTTATTAATTAATCAACGGACTTACTTCCAATATATTACAAAGCGACACGAGATTTGGGACATTGTACAATGCAAGAGTAAAGGATAGTATATAAAAGCAGAGACAAACAGGGCAAACATAAGAAAATAGAAATGAAATAGAAGTGTTAAGTCAAGTCAAGACCTTGCTAAAACTAAAGTGATACAAAATACCCTCAATTGCATAGTGAGCGACAAAAAACATCCTGACTTATACCAAAAAAATCAAGGTCTTGACGTGAGTTGACCATTCTACATATTCTGGAAAATTGTGAATTATAAGCATAATTAGTGTTGATTGAGGAAGAGCAGTTTTTTATTTCTGAGTCTACGAGAAGGTATATTGAATGAGATGAGTTCTAGTAATGTAGGTGAGTCAATAAAATTGTTGATAATTTTAAAGAAACAAATGAGATCAGATTTTTTCCGACGGTCTTCTAAAGGAGAAAGGCTTAGAATTTGTTCAATCAATTATGAAAAGACAGAGAGACAAACAGCTATGATAAATGTGCCAATATTTCTATAACTCACTCTTATTATTATTTTATCTTAGAATTATTTTGTAAGTTCTTTTTTGCATTAAGAAACAGCAATATTTTTTTCTAAAGTAAACTATAGCAAATATTTTACTATTTTTAAAACAACATTAAACGAGCCTTTTTAAAAATATCTTGTTAGGTTAGCGTGGTACATTTTTTACAGTATAAGGAGTCGAAGTGAGCTAATCAAAAAAATTGACTAATGAATCGGGAAAAAAAATATTTTGTAAATGCATAGACACTTTTTTTTGGGTTGTGATCAATAGGACTATTCAAAAGATTTTGATCTATGCACAAATGTATGAGTTTATGAAAGTTTTTGTTGTATACATAAATGCAATAATAATAAATAAATAAATATATTTTTTAATTAATCACTGCTCGACAGTTTACATTTATTTCAGTTTGTACATAAGTATTATATAGTCAAAATAAAACCAATTATGGATTTCCTCCTTGTGACTTTACCTGTACTGAGACAGAATATGAATTCAAAAATGTATACAAAACAAAAAATTATTTAAAACGAAAAATATTCAAAACAAAACATTTATCAATACATTTATAAACATGGAGAGAGGTTGTAGATATAAATCAAATCATAATAGAAATATAAACAATAGAGACATAACATTATTCACAAACCATCAGAGAAATATTATTTTATGGACCTCTTGTATTTGGTAAGTTCGCAACTTAAAATATCCACCTTGGATAATACGCTATTGTAATTATTGCATAGTCTGTTCAGGCAAATATTCTGCTTATAGTTTGTTTTGCATTGATCTACCCTGAATAGGACAGAAGAGCGTGTTGAACGCGCATGTACATTGAATTGAATCTTATTTAGCAACTCTGGGCATTGAATATTATTGTTAACTACTTTATACAGGAATAGGACATCTTCATGATGCCTCCGTACACTCAGTAAATCAATTTTAAAGTTTGAAGCTGCTTCTGCCTTACATAATATTTAATAATAATATTTTCATCCATATTTCTTTGTCTATTTTTAAATTTGTTAATTATCATTATACGTTTAACCTGTAGATGAAATGATGGGTTTTAAAACATGTACATCCTTTTTGATTAAATAATGGTGTTTACAAAGTTGTTTATTTTATTTAAATAGTCATATTTTAAGTCTAGCTAACTTTGAGATAAAAGTAGAAAGTAAATCCCGGGGTTACCTCCAGCTGTTTATCCAGGGATTGCAAACCGAACCCGAGGTCGTAATGCGATGAGGTCGCGCCAATTATATACCTCTGCGGGTCTAGCCAGATCTGGTCATGGCACCACCCCCCATATCATTTTCTTTCTCTACCTCTGACTCTTTCTCTACCTCTGACTCTCTCTTACTCCCTCCTTTTTTTCAGCAAGTAGAAAGAAAATTTTTGGATGTTTACAGGAGAGATTTTAAATGATTTGTCATTTATACAATAACGATATTATTTAAAATATTATTATTCTTCGTGCTGTCGATCCAAACAATATTAATTTTCAAAGTGACACACTGCGGTAACTTTGTGTAGACCTTCGTCACGATCTTTGAGGAGATAGATATAGACTGAGAATAAACATAATTACACACTTACACAAGGTTGGCACCTTTAAGATATATTGTGGTACGTATACATTTGCGAACTGAAACGTGAACCGAGCCACGAATTACGTGAAAAGAACGAAGCAACTGCAAGCGGCGTTTACGCCATTTGGGGTTTTTTCGATCCTTTCCCATAAGTTGAGGTTCAGTTCGGCAGTTCTGGTCGCTTATGTATACGTAGCATTACACGAATTAAGACAATTGCAATTTGTGTATAGAGACAGAAATGAGGCCAAAGGGCGGGAATGGGGAGTTTTTTTATGGATTGATGTGTACTTTTATGTGAGTATCGCACAAAAGTCCCAACTGCTGCCAATCGTCTGGAGCTAGTGAGACTATGGCATCTCTAATCGCGGTATGTTGTAAGACTGAAGGTATTGGGGAGGGGAAAAAGATAAGAGGAAGGAGGGAAGTGGGAGGTATGCTCTTCAGCTCTGATCACCAAACACGAGATAAAACCATTCCGTTTTGATTATGAATGATAATCTTTCACTAGGGTGACACTGGAAGTTTATTAGACTCTGGAACGGGCCGCAAATATAGGTAATATATTTACAATTTTAAACGTACTACAATTTTTACAGATACCACAAATAAATCAAATCAAATTTACTTGCGCCCGCCACGATTGCTAGCCGAGCGCCTCACCACTCCACCACATAGGATTTGGACGGATGGGGACAACTACGTATATATCACAAACTATGTAACCTAAAATTAAAAAAATATGTATTTTAAAGTTAGCAATTTTATCATAATACTGACTAACTGCCATTTTTTTTCTGTCAAAACTTGTGCCGCTCGATCGAACTACAACATTTTTCAATGAAAAGTAAATGATTTTTTTCCTGATATTTTAACTATAAATTTGGTTGCATATTTAGTTTTACTCGAGAAATAACTTATGTTCTACCCATTTGTGACATTTTAAGCCGTCTTGGGAGATAATCTAAATAGTTAACTCTTTTAGGTCAAGTTGGTGATCAGATCTGAAGAGACCACCTCGCTCTTCTCTCCTTTCTCTTATCATAGTACCACTAGCTCCAGACGGTGGGGAGCAGTTGGGACTCTTGCTCAGAACTCACTTAGAATTATACTAAAATAAAATTTAAAAATCATTTCTTCAACATCCCTATTTCCGTGCCCTGTATTATCAGAGCGTGTAGTTTCAGCAACAATGATAATTGCGCGCGCACCCCATCTAATTTATTTCCTACAACCTTCCTGTATCTTGCCTTTGAACTGCACCCCTCCCTTTACTCTATCTTCTTCCCTTCCCAATCTCCCACCCACCCTACTGCACCAACCAACCCTCTTTCCTTCTCTACTTGGGATACATTTCATGTTGCAAGAGATTACTTCCACTCAAATTAAAATTATGAAACTAGATTTATTAAACGTATGATGTTTTTTAAAGTGGATTTATTTTGCAATTTAAAATGGATTAAAGAGAAAAGAAGACTCTTTATTCGAGTTAAGTGCTTAACGGAGTACGTTTGTTAAAAAAGTTTTAATTATATTTTGACGCAGTATAAATGAGATCCCTGAGAAGTATGTATTAAGAACCTTTAAATACAGAATCAAACATTTTTTACAATAACAAAAAAGAACTCTGAACAATTATATGGTGAGACCATAGTAATTCTAATATGATAACTGAATTTACAATAAGGCTATGCGAAACAAAATGTTAATTAATAAATATTTTCAATAAATTTGTAATAAGTTCCTTCGGTGCTATTAAAAAGGTATTTTCTTTAGTAATTGGCTACTTCTGTATATTGGTTACCAAGCTGTATACGCGTGATATAAGAGAGTTTATAATCAAATTGATATTATTAAAATTATTTTTAAAGTTTGTTTGACTTTATTAGGAACATGAAGTTAAATAAATTGCAATAATGCAGGTCTGTCAATGAGGGAATTAGTGATTTTTAAAGGACAGATGACCTTAGATACCAATCTTCTGTCGGACAGCTTTATTATTTTTTTTTATTTTTCAAAAGGAGTATTAAGTTTATATTTTCAATAGATATTAGTAGTTTATATTTTCAATAAGAGCATTAAGTTTATATTTTCAATAAGAGTATTAAGATTACATTTTCAATAGATATTAGTAGTTTATATTTTCAATAGGAGTATTAAGTTTTTAATTTATGTCTTCAAAATATGTTCATTATTTTTTCAATAAAATCTCAGTAAGCCTTATAATGCGTTGACCAAATATGTGAGGTGTCCTCTATTTGGCTTCGAACTAATGAAGTATAGAGAAATTTTAAAGTACGTAGTAACATATTTTTTTTTATTTTAACTCTTGACAGGCCAAGATGCCAAACAAAACGTCTGTAACTAAGTGGGTCTTCCGACGACCCCATGCATTTTTCTGTCTTATGGGCTTTTAAACTATAGAAATTCCAATTATTCAGTCAACTATTAATAGTAACTTATGTATTTGCGCAGAAATATGCAAAATACTAAAAGATACGTCAAGTATTTAAGCTAATATGAGGAGGATAGTAATTTTGGGTACCTACTACCTACTCCCCCACTTGGCTGCTGGATAGTTAATGAAACATAATATTACAATTTAGGTTTTACATAGCTTCTGTTTTCTATTTATACTACTCTTCCATTAAAAGCATTTGTTTGTGGATGGAAGAGAAGTGTACATTTGCGAAAAAATAACGGTATAGTAATATAATGCATTATTCGGTGAAATAATTAAAATATTTAAAATTAAATATATATTACAAAAATCTTTGGCAAACATTTATCATGAAACCAAGAATTTTAAATATTTTGTTCGTAATAATACTTATGTTACCACTTTTTTACGATGCATTTGCTGGGGTAAGTATCTGAACATGTAGAGCAGCTTAACGGGGAAAGGAGTATCGGGAAAGTAGGCTCGAGTGCATCAAATAATACTCGTATGTACCTACTTGAGTCAGGTCACGTAGAGTCGAAACAACAGCAGAACTGTGTCAGGTGATCGCGAAGAATGAATGTGAATGAAGCTAAAAATGTGTAACAGTTATGTGAAGCATTTCATTCTATTTATTTATACTGAGAGAATCAAAGGGGAAGATACTCTCAGTATCGCCCTGGTGTAAGATACATTCAGAATTGAACAATTTGCTTGAAATCGCTTTGGCCATGATTGGTGACCAGATTGAATAGCAAGCGCTTCCCACCTTCTCCTTCCCCTTACTAATACATTCAGCCTCACTGGCTCCAGACGGTTTGGAGCAGTTGGGACTCTTGCGCGGTATTCACATACGAAAAATAACATTAATGTTGAACAATACAATTGAAAGTTTGAGAACTGTTGAAGCCTACAACACACATGAGAATTGACTCCATCGCCGCAATTGATTTCAGTTTAACCTTAAATCGAATAAAAATAAAACCGAATCCTTGAACAATCAAATCCCAATTCAACGCCCTATTTCCAAATAAAGAAAATATTCAATAATAGAACGTAGCAGCATTTGAATTTCGCGCTTGCCGCCACCATAGACAATTGGTTCCGCTTCCGCTTTGTGTTCTGTCATTGGGAAAATTTTAAATTCTCTTCCTCTTCCGGTAGGCTCTTTATTATTTGCAATTATTCGTCAATCGCTGCAATTTGAGGCTTTGCAAGTGGATTTCCTTTAGGGTCTTTAGGGCGGGCATTATCAAAGAGACGATATACTATACTATGTACGTTTTGAGCAAGTGAACTTAAGAGCGGAATGATGATGATTTGTGAAAAGATTGTAGGGATGAATATGTGATAAACTCTGTGCTTGATATGATAGGAAGGTATATGAAACTGGTGGAGGGAAATTATTCTAACATGTCGACCACATATTTTTGACGGTCAGTGGCAGAGTTGACATCACGTTTGGGTTCCACCCAAGAGTAGTGTGTTCAATTCCTCGTCTGTCTAAGTCCTCCATCACAACACAGCCAACGTTTTCTGGTGGTAGTATGATTTTCCGATTATTATTTAGTGATTTTCATGTTATGTTATTTGTTCCCCAGAGATGTTTGTCTTTCTTTAAAAAAAAAAGTATTCTTAAATCCATATATTTTTTTTTTGGAGCCAGTTTCATCATTTGGAGCCAGAGAGACGATGTTTTACTCAATCGGCGTATGTTTTAAAGTAATGTAGAGAAGAATGACAAGGTGAATAAGTAGGTGAGGAAGTACTGCTTACTGTGGTGGTAGTAGGAGATTTTCATTATTTGTTAGGTTAATCGTAATCCGGAAATGTTTATCTTATCTTGTAAAAAATGTATTTCATACACAGAGAACTACGTGACTGTGACGCTGGTTAAAGGTGGTTTCCGTAAACGACGCTACCAGAATTATAATGAAATTTATCATTTTCAGCAAGTGCAGCCGTGGAATTAATACGATGTCAAGTGACTCTTGCGACAAAGACAAAAATCTTGTTCTTTATAATAATAATATAATAATAATAATAATGTTTATTTCAGCTGGACAGAGCGGTGTGTGCAATGCTCTGCCTGCCATAAAAGTTTACATTTAAGTTAATACATAAAAATAAAATGAATAAAGAAATAAATAAAAATAAAAATAATAAAAATAAATAAAAAATCAATACATTGATGTGCACATTAGGTCTTTATGGTGGCTTGAGGGAAATTCTCCATCTCCGGTGTAGAGGCGCTCCCTGCCACTGGGCAACGGCCTGGACAAGAGTGTTGTCCGATCTCTGGTAGCGATGCCTCGTCCCGGCTATTCTGTGGCGCATCAAAGCAGCGAACCCATGCACCCTTCCTTCGGTGAACATCTGTGAGGCGCTGCATCGCCAGGGGAGGCTTTGGCCTCCCCTGGGCTCTGTATGCGTGGTTGTACTGTACTCGGAGTGTGTTCATGACGCCTTGTGTGTATGTCGTCCATAGCTCGCTAGTGTAGAAGCTCATACAATATGTTTGGAAAAGTTGCTTCTTCACCGGAGGACTGCATTTGTTGAATCTCCTGACAAGCATGTTAGCTCGCACACTCAGTACTCTTCTTTGACGTTCTATGTCTTTTTTATCATTTAGGTCATCGGTGATGACATGTCCCAAATATTTGATTTCGCTGCAAATTGTCAGGTTGGCCCCGTCGAGACGTATGGGTGGAATGACAGTGGGACCAGTATTTGCTTTAAATATCAGCAGGGATGACTTTTTAGCATTGTACATCAGCCCGTGACTATCAACGTAAGCTTCGCATATTGCCAGAAGTTTTCTCATCGCTCTTATCGATGGAGCTAGTATGACCATGTCGTCTGCATAGCTAATATTGTTCATACATACCCCGGCAATATGACATCCGATTCTTGTTGTATTCAGTGTTTTACTAAGTTCATCCATATATACGTTGAAAAGCACTGGGGACATTGAGCCTCCTTGTCTAACGCCGCACTTTAATTTGGCTGCTTCTGATAGGCTTTCATTCCATCTGACAAAGTTTTCCTGTTGGTTGTACCATGTTCTCAATATATTGACAATTTGTGGTGGAACTTGTCGTTCGGTCAGTTTTTTCCACAACGCATTATGACAAACCCTGTCAAAGGCTTTGCTTAAGTCTAGGAAGCATGCGTACACCGTTGTTTTTCTGGCTTTATAGTATTCGATTGTTTGTTTCATGCTATATATGGCCGTATCAGTAGAGCATCCAGCTTTAAAGCCCATTTGAGAATCCTCTGTATTGAGCTTGTCTTCCGTTAATGTTTAATATTTATGTTTACAATTGTGTTTACAATTGTTTACAATTTAATATTTATGTTTACAAGCAAAAAAAAAGATTTTGGGGTTCACCCGTACAACGAAATAAATGTAATTGTATTGCATTCGTCTCCACCAAAGAACTACGTGGGAATGATAAGAATTGACTTTTCTTTCCAACCTCAGTTATAAAATCCCCTCTAAATGCCGATTCTGTGTCGGTTTCAACATTTGAACAAATTGTAATCAGCAGAAGAGGACAACTATTGTGTTGTTAAGCTTGAAAACTTATTACATTTTCATAGATAGCTGAAACGTACACGGAGAAAAATTACTGAAAAAAATATTGCTGATTTATTAAGAATCTCTTAAAATGATTGGTAATCTGGTTAAAAATGGGATTGCAGATCCTTAAAGAATGAATTAATAGGTTTCCTAATAAACTTTCATGATATTTCACAATAACTCATAATATATCCGCATTTCGTCATTGTATATTATCAAGGAAAATGCAGGTGCATGAACACTTGTTCAGATGTGTTAGGATTTTTCTGAAATGGCCTGCAATCCCGTTTTAACCGTAGGTATCTCTAAATAGTATAAAATAAAGTCGCTATCCGCGTCTGCCTGTTTGTGCGCTTAGTTCTTCTAAACTACGCAACGGATTTTGATAGAGTTTTCATTATCATTTATAGAATTTCTTCCGAAAGGTTTACATATATAAAACGTACATATTATATTTATAGAAAGTAGAGATAAGTTGATGTTTTACAATAAAGTCGTAAAAATATGTTTTCGGGCACTTCATTGCTATACATCCAAATGATGTAATCTAGTATTACTAATTTTTCTCAGTGCATCTAGTATCGGAGTTTAACCAAAACCTCTGGAAGAATCTTTAAGGGCGTGAGCACACAGAGAGCGGTCAGAGTTCTGCGTTCTAGTGACCGTTGACCGCTCAAGAGTTCCAACGCACACAAGCGGCGTTCAAATTCTCGCGTTCTAGTTTCGTTTGGGTCTTTGCATAATATGCAACATGTCACTAGAAAGTTCATCATCCGTAAAAATATATTGCTCTTGTGGAGCTTAACAGCTTCTAAAAAGAAAAGAAAGTATTGGGTGCACCCAATCAACACAACGCGAGAAGAACAAGGCGAATTTACTAATAATAAAATTTACTTAAAATTTAAATTTACTAGTAGCAATTTCAAACCAAGCTTCGACTTTTTTTTCGCGTTTTTTTATAATTTACATCACCTAAATCGTATAACAAACTCTTTTCCCTAACCAATTCAATTAACTTTTCTGTGTTTGTAACCTCAAACATCGCGGCGTTCTGGCGTTCTCTGCCTCGGCGGCAAAAGAACTCTTAGAACGCGGCGTTCCGTTTTGACCGCCGCGGTCTGACTGCCCGCTGTGTGCGTTGTTGTTATAGTATCAGTACATTCTAATGAACGCGGAACTCGGAACTCCTGACCGCTCTCTGTGTGCTCACGCTCTAAGAGGAATCTACAAGCCAAAAATGTGTTTATTCTTGGTATACATTATATCGTAGGTAAAAGGCATTACAATTGCTTGATAAACGGAGTCAAGAAACGTTCGATTTCAAGCAAAAAACTGTTTTTTTATTTATTTTGTAAATAATTTCACAAGAAAGCAAAAAAGTTAATCAAGTGAAACTGTCACAGATAATCGTAGCTATAAAACTGTATTTTTTAAAGTTGTTTCCTTTATGCGTTTATATATTTCTATTGAAATTTTTTTTTATTAGTTAACATTTATATTTTTTATTGAGTAATTTATTGTTTTATTTGCATTCTACTCAAGCGAAACGATAGCAAAACCTTCAATTTATCTAAAGCATATTTTTTGGTATTCATAATGTACACCAATTCGTTATAAAGATTAATAAAAATAGTGATTTGGCATTAAGCTTCGCCTTAACGGGGACCTTTCAAATGTAAAAAATGGCACCGAATGGCCATTTGTTGACATTGTTAAACGTGAATTTCTGCGAAACAACTGGACCTTAAAGTTTCCATGAATTCAAATAAATTGCGACATTTCCTTGAAAATTCGACATTATTATTTGTTGATTCTTTTCAAGATGGCCGATTTCATTATATACTCGAGAGCACTTTAAAATATTGTATGGCGGAGGGAAATTATTGCGGCTGAAAAGCATTGATTATAATCTGGAAGAATTGCTTTCATTGTTTGGGCGGGAATTTTCAGATTTCGAATTCGAAACACTCGAAAAGAACCGTTTTAAGAACCTTTTAGAATTTATAAATATGCTTCAAATTTAGTGCAATATGTAAAAAATTAATTTGATTTTTTTCACGTCATAGATTATTGAAAATAATAGGTGATGAATTTATTTACATTTTAAATACTAAATATCATAAGAATTTCTACATGGAGAGAAGTCGATTTTTTCCCTTACGGTAAATTAACAGGCCTTAATTAATAAAACATCAATTAAAGAATGTTTTATCTATTTACAATGCAAAAATATTTTACCACCTGTTGAAATGTTTATTTCTGGAAACCTGTAATTCATTCGTTAGGCCTGCAATCCCGTTTTTAACCGAAAATACAAATAATTTTAAGAGATTCTTAATTAATTAGCAGTTGTAATTTTCTCCATGTAACATTTGTATTAAGTACCTTCTACCCCGATTTGCCCGAGTTTCAATTTTGTTTTTTGTTATTTGTTTTTGGGGTGTTATGTTATGTTATCATAATAACACATCTGCCCTGATGATGGACACTGCAATGCTGTCCGAAACGTTGGCTAAAGAAGGAGCAATACGGCATAACACCCCAAAAACAAATAACAGAAACACTTTTGGCCGTTAAAATCTTAAATAATAAGTATTATAATCGTCCGATGTTATCATTTATATTATTGTAAATTTAAACATTCCAAGAAATGACTTGAATACTACATAACGAATGGGCCATTACAATTTCTTGATGCCAGAGCTCACCCGATAAATATTAAAACAGTTTTTTTTGTGATTGTTTACGGAATTTTTTTTTTAACAAATTTGTACATTTGTCTACTAATTTGATACATGGGTAAAAACGTCAAGATAAAAAGTTAAAGCAATTATGGCATTATAATTATTTGGTATTTATTAGCAAATTTTCAATAAAAGTCCTACCCACATAATACTTCTCCGCAAAACGTGACAATCAAGTGGTTCTCGTGACGTCATCATTAAGACCGATTCACACCGCGACATTTAAGTGGCGTACTGTAAAGCCTCGTTCACACAATGCGACGTCGCGCGCTACCTACTAACGTACGCTACCTAAATACCCGCATGGCCCCATAATGCCCCGGTACGGATTTGCATTAAACTGTTACATGCATTATACCGTACCAGGCAACATGCATTCTACATTATTTAGAAGAAAAATTATATCAAGGAAAATTTTTAAAACCTTTTGTAATCGTGCCTTTCTATATTTACATATATATTTTTTTTTTCAATGAGGCTAACTTGTTCACCAAAAATATATAAGCACATATTTATATTTTAAATCAATTATTTCTTCAAACTAGTTCCAAAATCAGTGACCGCAAAGTCACCGGTACAGTGTAACCGGAACAGGAACATCGATCGACCATCGCTAAAACTCTCAAATTTGAAGGAATTTCTGATTGGTTTTTGTCTGTATATCGCAACGATTTTAATGTAAGGCACACAGTAAGTAACAGGCTCGACGCTCAACTCTGCAATTTTTTTTTTCATATATATCACGACTGCCGTTAAACCCCAGACCCTCGATACGAGTTGAAATGTTTCCAACGCAATATAAGAAAATAAGGAACTCAAGTGAAAAATATTATGGCTTTAATAGTATGTTAATTCAGATCAATAAATGCTGATTTAAAAACGAATAAAACGCCATCATATTAAAACACACCATTTGATTGGTACAACTGATTTTGATGAGTCACGTTTTGACATCACAACCAGTCTACGTGAATAATAAATTTATGATCTACAAGGTCCACAGTCACACAATTTTTTTCGTAGTAATGGTTCAATACAATAACATTTGTGACGAGCTGCTTAACATTAACATAAAAACGGTTAATCTTAAGAGAAAAAAATCCTAACTTCTATACAAAATACAGCGCTCCGCAAGTTGAAAAAAACGTAGGCTTCTTGAGATTGTTAACTGATGACGTCACACGTCACGTCGTAGTAGATTTGGTGCGATTTTGGGAGACCCGAAAAATGAAATCATTGAAAATTATCACTGTCGATAAATTTTTCTTTTTAAATGGGACTGCAGTTCCCTATTATTCCATGTCATCAATTATTAATGTCCCTTTAAAGATGCGCCTACGTTTCGAACACATTATTTTACAGAGTACGTAGATAATAATTAAAAGAAAAATACTAGTAAATGAAACGATGCATGTCACCCATTACAAATATTATCGTTCTGTTGCAGCTCGCTAGGTACAGAGGCATTGGTGCAGGTTGCGATCAGAAGTCTCATGGGTATGCTCTGGTGTGTGTGTGGGAGGTGGGAGGGGTACGGTAAAGTGGGTGTGTGGTGTCGGATCGCAGTAACACATATGAGAGGAGGAAGTACAACTGGGGAAGAATCTTTCCGGTTCCTGAGAGAAAATGGCCGGAAGGAATGCGAGAGTATGATTATAACTTTGAATTTTGATACTTGGTCTTTTTAGATTCACCTTTTACCACAGAAACTATTTCCACTTACACAAAACAATATTGATTATAAAGGTTTAAAATGTTTAATGACCTCCCTTCTAAATAAATCCAAAAGTCTTGCAGTTTCTCATGGGTTACCTACGTTTCAATGTTTTTAAGTCAATATTTGAGTAAATAGGTCAAATATCATTATAGAATACACACTAGATATAAAATGTCAAAATTTTATAGCTTCATAAAAGGACAAAATATATATTCTGTAAGGCTCGTCATTACGTAAGTATTAACATTAATCATTAAACTTTAACTAATCATAAAATAAATTTGTTCCTTAATAATGATAATTTGTATAGCACTGTTTTTGTGAAAAATACGAGTATCTAGGCTCTATCTAATTGTATTATTTACAGACTGACAAATTTGGGAGGCAAGTTCGGGTACCGCCGCCCCGGAAACCATTAATTGGGTAACCAACACCTTTGCCATAGGTCACCCCAAGTGATTTAGCAAAGGTGAACTGGTTCATTGGGGAGGTGAATTTATGATCCGCCTGTCCACCAGCTGCCTGGCGTGCCAGATCAGATTGGCTGGTTTGGGGATACCCTTTGACCTCTTCAACTTGTCTCTCGATCCATCGCTTTGCTGCAGCGAGACTCCTGGACACACTGATCTCTTGATTTTTACCTACCCTCATGCCTATCTCCTTCCCAGAACTTCATCTCCCTCCTTTCCTTGAAAATACCTCTACGCAGCATCCCCAACGATGACATAGGCCATGAGAGAAATTATTTTTCTCGTGGCCTCCTGTGTGGAATTAATGTAAAAAAATACTTTTTGAAAACATTGGACATTACATGATTTTACGTCTGCAATTTTATTCTCCCTTATTATTGATATCACACTTATTACTTTACAGTGAACTAATACATAACACATTTTGAAAAAAATCTTAAATTTGTGTCCGACTCATAGGTATCTATCTACTTCAACTTTCTTCGGAAATATTGAAGAACAGTGTAATACGTAAGACATCATTTAAAAATTCTTGATGTATTTTGAAGTTACCACATTTGTCACGTGTATTTTCATAAGCATTCAAATATCACATATCCCACACAACCACCTCCCATCTGCTCTCCGCCCATCCCACCTACGGGCCACCTCCTTCCCCCTCATCACTCATAATACTTAGGGGGTGTTATTGGGAAGTAATGCACGCTTCGCAGAGACGATTCTAGGAGCATTGGATTAGTGAGCAAATAAATGACTTGGATTTCAATAATTGATTTCAAAAAAACTAATCATATTATGTATTTTTAGGAAAATTTCATTTCAATTTTCATTTTGTCAGGCTAAATGAAAATTTCATTTCAATTTTCATTTCGTCGGGCTAAATGAAATTTTCAGGACATTTCAATCTGTCAGACTAACGACGGGTTGTATAGGAAAATTTGAACAATTCATCAAATTACAACGTTTATTTTCGGGTTCTGTGAAAGTCCTATTCAAGTTCTGTTATTATATCATTTTTTTTTATTTTTTTATATTTGGTACATTATTTTGTTACAATTTATGTTTTCCAGTAATGTAGGCCTCACTGGGTGGCTTGCCCGTGCTGAGGCCTTCATTTTATAATATGAAAATCTAAGATAGTAAATTTGAAAAGAAAATAATAAATTTAAAATTAAAAATAAAAATACATAATAATACATTTAAAATTAAAAAATAATACAATGAAAATAATCTTGTCATTATAGGCTAGTTGCTTGAGAAAACTGAAATAATAACAGAAATTGGAAAAATCTTTCACGGAACTTGAAAATTAACTTTGAAATTTGAAGAATTGTTCGAATACTCTAAAACATCTAGTCCTAAATGAAAAATATCATAAAATTTGCATTTTGTCAGACTTTAATTTTGTAACAATTTTCAGTTTGTAAGATTAATGAAAAATGAAATTTTCAATTTGTCAGACTAAGGTTGGGTGGATATCAGAATTTGAACAATTCAATTCAAAAATTTGAAAATTAACTTTAAATTTCAAGATATCCAATTATCTGTAATTTTTTTATGAATTTTAAATGAAAATTTTATGGCAATTTTCATTTTGTCAGACTAATATTTATCTCTTTGGGATGATGTTAGGTTTAACCTTTTCTTCAAACACAGGAAACTTATTTTGTGGCACCATTTTACTTAAAAACTAACCTTTTCTTAGTTTCAACTTCTTTTGTTGTTTAAAAACAACCAACATAATTCCGTAAGCACTTTTGGTTTTATAAATTAAACTAAGTTAAAGAAGTGAGCCTTGCTTACAAACCATGTCGGTTGTTTTTTTAACAACATAAGTTGTTGAATCAAAGTGTTTGATTTTGTTTAATTTAATAAAAACTTTTATCGAAAATAATACCGCCCAGAGTCCCAACTGCTCCCGTCCGTCTGTAGCCAGTGAGACTATCGCAATCCAAATCGGGGCATGTTATGAGGCTACCTTGGAGATTGGAAAAATATGAAAAAGAGGAAGGTGGGGGAGTACCTGGCTATTCAGATCTAGTTACCAAACATGGCCAAAGCCATTTCAATAAAAAATATTCCCTGCGTCACGCAATAAATTACCAGCGCATTTATAAAAAAGGAAAACGTATAATCACCTCATACGATCCTTTCACTCTTTGCTGTAAAAATATGCAGCAAAGAGTGAAATAGAGAACCATGAGGCGGAGTCAGATGAAAAAATATTGATGGTATGTCTTAAAAATATAAGTGTTGGAGTATTATATCTAATTTAGTTTGCATAACCGCCTCAAATCTTGTCCTGTCGCTGACTACAGGGTATACTGTATACATGGTAGGTACAGGCTACACAGTGGGTACAGCGATATGATGTCGCTTTAATGAGGTACTACATAGGCATTTCTTATTTGTCCCGTCATTTTCCTTGCTCCCGTGAGCGTTTTAATCAATTCGGTTAGTGTACGTTGGGATGGAAGCGACCCGATGCAGCCTATTTATTGACACCATTAATTATTATTAATGTTTATTGAAGTTCGTTGTGATATCTAGACATATAAGATTTTGTACCTGTGAGACTGTTGTGAAGTGTTTGAAGCGATAAGAAAAAAGAAAGGGAATTATTGAGATGAGATCCCGGATTTTCAGCTGTAACTAAGAATACTCAGTTTTTAATCGTGCTTGCTCGAAACTTAGACAATCTACTATGGAATCAAATCTGACCCGTCTCACAGTTTTCTATTACTTAAGGGCTACATACTTTTGCGGCAAAGAGTCAAAGAAATATAGGAGTTGATTTGTGACCGACAATATATTCGTTTTCCTTTTTTATAAATGCTCAAGTTTTTGATCGTGCTTGCTCGAAACTTGGACAGTCTACTATGGAATCAAATCTGATTCCGTATCACGGTTATCCATTATTTACGGGTTGCATACTTTTGCGGCAAAGAGTCAAAGGAATGTATGAGGTGATTGGTGATCGACAGTATATTAGTTTTCCTTTTTTATAAATGCGAAAGTTTTTAATCGTGTTTGCTCGAAACTTGGACAGTCTTCTATGGGATCAAATCGTTTAAAAAATATTACTTTCTCGAATCCCCTAAAGGATATCGAATAAAATAAAATAAAAGTAATTAGATACCTACAGTATTATCTGATAGTCGACAGTTAATGACGGTAAGTAAATAGTTCTAATTGGACAGAAATTTTCTAACCATTTCCTACCCTACTTTTATTATTATCGTCCATTTTTTACCTTCCCCTATTTTTTTCTTGAAGCTCCATAAAATTGCCTTACTTCTTCTGGTTCCAGACAATACAACTTTTGTATCTTATTCACGTAAAATCACACTTAAATCAGTCGGACAAGATAATATTCTCTTAAGCACGGATTTTTCTTCTTATATACACGGTGTTTGAAAACTAGCGGCATTCGGTACTGCAATTCGGGATCGTTGGCTGGGGGTCATTATAAATCGTTATTATTGACACTTTAAAGAAAACCAATAACACATATTCTTAAAAAAAACGTACTACTTCCCAACAATAAGTATTTCTAAATCTCTTTTCAGTTCCACCGCTAATAAAAATAAAGATTTACCATAGACATATAAAGACCTCAATAAGCTCAGAAATAAGTACTAGTGTTAGAAATAACACAATAAGAAGACTAATGGTTACGTACAACAGCAGCCAAACATTATCTTGTGTTTAGTGGTAAATATGATTCAATTGGATTTAATTTGGAAGGTGGTCAATGGGTACCGCTGCCCCGGGAACCATACTCTGGGTTACCAACACCTCTGCCACAGGTCACCTGAAGTGGTTCGCTACGTTTGGTGACTTAGCAGGGGTGCCCGGGCTCATGGAGGGTTGTGCGTTCTGGATCACACTGATGAATGGGTCGGCCTACTCACTGCGGGGCGGGCCGGACTGGGAGAGGCCGGTTGAGGGAGATCCAGTAAACCGGTTATCGCTGTCCGGGCCGTTGGATAGTACAGGGGCCCGACCCTTGGGCTCACGACCAAGGGTGGGCTGCCCCATCAGCCAGCGAAAAAACCCTGCCGCTGATGTTGTGCCGGTTCGTGACCGGTGAGGACCCAGCATCTAGCGTTTGGGGCGCACTGGGCGACCTCCACAGCCGGACTCTCCTGCCCATTGCCTAGAACCGCAGTCAGAAGAACATACCTTACATTTGGTGTATCCAGTTGCTCCACTCTCCAACTCCCCACCCAACCTTTTTAACCTAATCCTTCCCAACCCATCCTAAATCCCACAAACAAATAAAACAAACTTAAAAACTATGAACTCACAACAAATTAATATAAACTCAGCGACAGCGAACAGTAGGAGTCCTCAGTGTGGACCGAGGATGAAGGTGAATTTCGCTAACATTCGCGGTCTGCACACCAACCTAACTCCCATCCACCACCACCTTCTCTCACAAAATCCCCATCTCCTCTTCCTTACGGAAACACAGATTGCCGAGCCCCCAGATACCTCCTATCTGAACTGCCCAGGATATCATCTGGAAAGCCTTTTCAGGCCCAAAGGAGGTGTCTGCCTTTACAGCCGTGCTGACATCAGCTGCGCTCGTCTCGCAAATATCGAGAGCGCAAAACACGAAGTGTTATGGGTACGTGTGGATCTCACCGGTATGATGAGAATTTATGCGTGCCTATATCGCTCACCAAACCTTGCCGAATCAGACACTGTTGAGTTGTTTAAATACTTGAGTGACACTGTAGATATTCTCTTGCCCCGTTACCCATCGGCCGAGTTTGTAATCCTGGGGGACTTCAATGTTCATAATGAACAATGGCTGAAGTTCTCGGGCCCAACAAACTCTGCCGGTAGATCAGCGGAATCCTTTGCCCTTATCCATGGACTAAGCCAACTCGTAGAATCTCCGACCAGAATACCAGACATCCCATCACATCGAGCCAACCTACTCGATTTGTTTCTCACTAGTGAGCCACTCGGGTACAGAGTGGAGGTGACAGCGCCCTTAGGATCCTCTGACCACTGCCTGATTACCACCTCTGTCCCATCCTCCATGAACCGTCAACCCGACAAACATGTAAAGAGGAAGGTATGGCACTACAGGGCAGCAAAATGGGACGGCATGCGGTCTTTCTTCGGCGCCTTTCCTTGGAGTACTGTATGCTTTAGCTCCGAGGACCCATCAATTTGTGCACGCGAGGTAGAAGAAGTAATCACATCAGCAATGGATTGCTACATTCCCTTCTCCGTCAAATCCTCTGGAGCGGGCACAAAACCGTGGTTTGACCATCGCTGTGCTGAAGCTGTCAGACTCAAAAATACGGCTTTTAATGCACTCCGGAAGATTAGCTCCATGAATAACCTTTCGGAATACCGAAAACGGGCAAGGGATTGTAAGAGAGTTCTAAATAGAGCTAAGAGCGATCACGACCAGAGAATTGCGAAAAAGCTGGCTGACTGCCCCACTGGTAGCCGTGCTTTCTGGTCACTCGCTAGCTCGATCGGAAGAAATTTCTGCAGAACCACTTTCCCACCTCTGACCAAGCCTGATGGTCGGCTGGCTAACTCGGCCCGCGAGAAAGCTGAATTATTAGGCAAAATTTTCGCGGAAAACTCAACTCTTCAAGATAACGGAGAGACTCCCCCTTCCATTCCGCACTGCGGTTTTCAAATGGAGGAACCGAAGATCCGGAACAAAGAGGTTCTCCAAGTCTTGAACGAGCTGAAAGTCGACAAAGCCAGTGGGCCGGACGGAATACCTGCCTTGGTCCTCAAGAGGTGTTCTGCAGAAATGACTCCAGTGCTCGCGAAATTATTTAGGCTCTCTCTCAAAGGTGGAAAGGTGCCAGATCTTTGGAAAAAGGCAATCGTCCACCCAATCCCAAAAAAGGGGGACCGTTCCGACCCTTCTAACTACCGCCCCATAGCCATCACTTCCATACTCTCGAAGGTATTAGAAAGGGTGGTTAACAACAAATTGCTCACATATCTCGAGAATAACAATATCCTAAGCGATCGGCAATATGGATTTCGTCGAAACCGATCGTGTGGCGATCTACTCGGATATGTAACGCATATTTGGGGGCGGTACATGGAACGTTTTGGTGAAACCCAAACCGTTGGGTTAGATATCTCCAAAGCCTTTGACAGAGTCTGGCACCGGGCGCTTATCGGGAAATTACCATCGTATGGGATCCACCCAACCCTGCATAGTTGGATTGCGGACTTTCTGAGGGGAAGAACAATTCAAACCGTGGTTGACGGCTCTTCTTCCTCACCGCACCAAATCAATGCGGGGGTGCCACAAGGATCTGTGCTGTCTCCGACGCTGTTTTTATTGCACATCAACGATCTCGTTGAATGTGCACCAATTCACTGCTACGCTGATGACAGCACCGTTCACGAGGGTTATCTTTTTGACAGGCCCCCTTCCACCTATGATGTCCGAACAGCTCGGGAAGTTTTGAAGCGAAAAATTGACCACCACCTAGAGATGGTTCGTGCCTGGGGTAAGGCCAACTTGGTCAGTTTCAACGTCTCAAAAACCCAAGCGTGTCTGATTTCGGCAAAGAGGGAGATCAATGACTGTCTGGTGCAATTTGATGGGAGCACTCTCCCCAATAAAGACTCCATTGAAATGCTTGGAGTTACTATATCAGACCAGCTCAAGTATCGGGGATCCATAGAAGCCCGAGTAAATCAGGCCTCCAAAAAGTTGGGCGTCTTGTACAGGGCTAGAAGATTCTTCAGCAGTGACCAGCTGCTGACCCTGTACAAGTCTCAAGTCCGCCCAACTATTGAATTTGGGAGCCACCTTTGGGCTGGTGCCCCAAAATACTTGATAAACCTGCTTGAGTCTGTGCAAAGGAGAGCGATCCGTCTGATTGACAATCCGTTGTTAACAGACCGATTGCCTTCTCTGATGCATAGACGCAATGTAGGCATGCTGTGTCTGTTCTACAGGTATTTCAATGGAGCCTGCTCTAAGGAGCTAGCAGCATTGATTCCTGATGCACCGGTGCACGTGCGCGAAACTCGACGGACACGAACTGAACACCCGTTCACGGTTGACGTTGGCTTCATGAGAACGGGCCGTTTTTACGACTCGTTTTTGTGTAAGTCGGCTCGTATGTGGAACGAGCTACCGGCATCTGTTTTTCCTCCCTCCTATAATCCGAGCCTCTTCAAGGCCCGCATTAACAAATCCCTTCCTACAGCCCCTACCTTACTCCGCCTCACAACGCCGCCCAACCGGGTGGTGACATAGTTCCCCTGTCTGTGCACTGCACAGGCAAGGACACTCTTGTGAGGTGTCACATAAAAAAAAAAAAAAAAAAAAATTATCTTCCTACGGACCTGTGAATAGAAAAAAAAACTTTTTAACTATCTCGTAGCCAAGTGGGGGAGTAGATAGTACCCAAAATTACTAACCTCTTATATTGGCTTAAATACTTGACATATCATTTTAGTTTAGAATAACTGGGATTTCTATACTTTAAAAGCCCTTATGACAGAAAAATGCATGGGGTCGTCGGAAGACCCACTTGGATACAGACGTTTGGTTTGGCATCTTGCCCTGTCAATAGTTAAACACCCATCCGAAATCATTCCATAAAAAAAATCCATAAATTTGAGGTATACTAATTTTAGCTGATTATGTATAAATATATACATAATCTCATGCACAGATGAAATATAACTATGCAGCAATATTTATTTTGAAATCTTATCACGCAAAAAAATTGTATAAATAACACAATAAATAACAAATATTATTTCCAAAAAATTTTTAAATTTTTATTATTTTCTTTGTTTATTTTCCTTCCTTTGTTTAAATATTTCAATTAAAAAAAAATCTTCTAAATTTTGCTATCGCTGAAAGAAAAGTTTTTTTCTTAAAATAACGAGCACTTACTAACTAACCATCACGCCGTTTCCCCGCAGGGGTAGGCAGAGAAGACGGACCGCAAAACAACTCGGTCTTGGCACACACTTCTTGCCTCATTCACATTCATACATCGTCTCATACATACTCTTCTATTATTCTGACTCTTGACATGGCCCAACTCGAGTATCTGATTCACTTGATCGTGCCATGTCTTCCTCGGGCGTCCCCGACTTCTGCTACCATTTGCATTTGCATCGTATATCCTCCTTACACTCCTATCTTCGCTCATTCGCTCTACTTTACTCAACACAGTGACTATTCAACACACCTTTAAAAAGTGATAAAAAGTCATTAAAAATAATGAAAAAAAAATTTAAACCTAACCTAACCTTACCTAACCTACTTGACCGACTTAATAAAGTTTTTGTTTCAACACTTTCCATGACTTTATATAACTTTTTAAAGATGTGATGAATTATCATTTTGATGATTTATCCTGTCACGTAGGCATCGCCAGCTCGTAGGTATACTTATGTTTTATTATGCGGGTAAGATTATAAATTATATTTAAAATAAAAATTATATAAATAGGAATGCTTTAATCGACAGCTATATCATCAAACGTAGTAATTTTGGTAGTTTGTGATTATTGTTATTCCTGGGTGAAATTATTCACGTTCAATGAACTCAAATTTGTATTGAAATTTACGTAAAATTTAAAAAAAAAAATTATTTTTGTGAAAATAATTCAAACCAGCAATAAAGTAGGTACCTACCTTAAATATAAGATAGTCTTTTTCAAAATTGAAATTGGAATATCCCGTGATTTTTCCATTATTATATAGTTTGTTTATCTCTATAAAAGTTGTGTAAAATATAAAACAACTTTCTTAGTAAGACTCGTAGTTGTTAAAAAATTCATACGAAATATTCTGCACATTAAATCTCACTCATTCCTTTCTGAAAAAATCTTTCTTTTTTAGACTGGAGAGTGTAAAATAAAATATCATTTTTAATCGCTCACAATAAAGTAAGATTTTATCAGTGAAGCGACAAGTTAAAAGTTAGCCGTCTTTTAACCTCTCCATTGCGCCGGGTCTATCCTAATGGGTCCGTAATCCCCGCGGGTTAAAGAGACCTCTAAATGTATGGATATTATTAAGTATTTATGGAGTAATGTCTTCGGCTTATGGAAAATCGTTTTGTAATCGTCTCACTTAGCCACTGCGACAATAGCAGCCCCCCACCCTTCTCCTCCCCATTCCTCCCACTTCATCCTCCCCCCCTCACATCCACCTCCTAACCGCAAATCAGGGGCGACTGCTAACTTTTCGTAAGAGAGATTGAAAAGGGCGTACATTTATAGTATATTTTTTTACACAAATTTAATGATTTTTCAGGAAATTAATCGACGCGCAACAGTCTAAATATTCAAACGCCCCACTTACACAAGAGGAAGGACCAACCTACCACCAATGATCTATGACTTTTGCTTTATAACAAAAAATTATAACTAGTGACTTACAACTAAAATTTATAACTAGTGCAGTACAAATAAAATTTATAACTGGTGCCTTACAACTAAAATTTATAACAAGTGCTTGCAACTAAAATTAATAACTAGTGACTTACTACTAAAATTTATAACTAGTGACTTAAAACTTATAGTTAGCATTTAACTCCAAAAGTCATAAAACGTACCTAATTTTCTACTACTGGCCTTGTGACTCAATCCCAATTCTGACATTCCCATATTATAATATTGTGATATATAAATAACACTGTCGATTATTATTGTTATATTATTTATTATGTCGACTAATAATAATGATTGGATGGATAAAAATAACAAACTTTAACTTTAAAACTTATAACTAGTTACTTACATATAAGACTTATGGCCAATGACCTACAACTAAGACTTATAGCTAGTTACTTAAAATTTAAATTTAAGACCAAGTTTATCTTAATGCATAATTGTGTATTCATAAGTGAGAAAGTTGTAAATAACAATTGAATTGAAATTATAATGTCAGTAAAATTCATAATATAGAATTATTATCAATTCACAAACACATTTTTACAGTCATACCAATACTAATTAGCTTAATTAATTTTCGATTAAATTACAACAGCTACTGTTCCTAATACACCCCACTTTCCTCCTTTTTTCTCCCAATCCGCCTTTGTGGCATTTGCCCCCTGATCCGTCCCATTTCCCTCCTCCCCTCTCCGCCTCTTTGCCAATCACTCGCTGGTGTAAATGCACAGCCTTTAGAAATGTCACATTAACAGAAAAACCTCTTAACTGTGTTTAATATAGAAGCATTAGTTGGGTATGTGGCACGTCCTAGAACGGTTGCAATTTTAAGAGCAGTGCTCAAAATGGTTGGTAGGTTAAATACAACAAAGTTTAAACAAACCAATATATTTTTTAAACTTATTGAAGTTAAAACTAGTCGTAATAGTTATTCATTGAAAACGTATTAACAAATCCTACTGAAAAATGACATGAAATAAAAAGGTTACGGTTGAACACAGAACGTTTTTCTTACTGGAACAACACTACCAAATGAACTATTGCGATTGGTGTTGGATAGGACACGATTTCATTATGAGTTAGCATGAGGAACTCAAATACTAAACTTGATACGCTAAGAGACTAGTTGCTAATAAACGCACTTAAATTTTACACAACTTATAAACAACCATTATTATGGAGTAAATGTTTGTTTATCTATAAACATTGTGTAAAATATAATACACATTTTTTAGTAAGGCCCTATTAGAACCTCTCTCTCTCTTTTAATACTCTCATAATATACGTGGGCTCAGCCAAATTTCATGTTAGACTTGCATAAGAGGAAAATAATCATATTGGATTTCATTTCTAATGTAGTGTATGTTTTTTTCCTCTGAGAATTTCCATGCCTAGCTACTAATAGGGTGGTAATCAAAAATTTTAAAGTGCTGCTCTCACTTCCTGATGAATTTTGACCTCACCAAAAAAATGTTTATGTAGGATATTCAAATTTTCAAGTTACAATCATTAAGAAAGAGGATAAACCCGGATTCCATGTCCAACCGGTATTGGCTTTGTACGTGTCCATTCCATTATACACCCAATGACATATCCGACCGATATTGGCTTCTTGAGTGTAGATTTCATTATATACACAGTGGCATATCCGGCCGCTATTGGCTTCTTACGCGTTCCATTATATGCCATTCCATTATATACCCAATGACTTATTCGACCGATATTGGTTTCTTACGCCTCGATTCCATTATACACCCAATGACATATCCAACCCATATTGGCTTCTTACGCGTCGATTCCATTATATACCCAATGACATATCCGACCGCTATTGGATTCTTGCGCGTTCCATTATATGCCATTCCATTATATACCAAATACGCGTCGATTCCATTAAACACCGAATGCCATATATATTTATTTATTATTATTATTATTATGTAATGAGCAGGCAGCATTCTGCTGATGCGCTCATATCCGGTTTCACAACAAGTTTGACAGCAATTGAGTGTTTTAAGTTTGAACTAAGTCCTTTCTTCTCTCCAAATGTGAATCCTATAGAGCTTTGAATTGATTTATATTTATTTTCGGAATAACTTTATTGAGTAAAAATTTTTTTTTTGATTTATATTTGTTGCATCGATGACATGTTGTGGGAGTTTGTTCCAAGCATCCACTACTCTATTTGCAAGGAAGTGTTTTCTAGGATTAGATGCAAAAGGCGTTTTGGTGATTTTTTTTGAGTGTCCACGGAGATTTATATTTTTATTAGTAGTGAAGATTTCTTGGATGCTAGGGCAACTGTAATGTCCAGATAAAATTTTGAAAGTCTCGATCAAGTCACCCCTTTCTCTTCTTTCTTGTAAGGTTGGTAATCTCAATTCCTTGAGTCTATCTTCGTATCGTAGATCTTTCAGAGCTCTTGGTATTTTAGTGAAACGTCTCTGTACTCTCTCTAACAGATTTATATCCTTTGTGAAGTAAGGACTCCATATTTGGAAAGCATATTCCAGGAGAGGTCGCACATATGTTTTATATATTTTTAACATCATGTCCGGTGTTAGGTCAAGGAAGGTTTTCCTGATTAGATATGTTAGTGAATTTGCTCTTTTCACAATTCCAGCGATATGTGGTTCCCATTTCAAGTCCTGTGATATGGTAACTCCTAAGTCTTGTTGTAATGTCACTGCTTTTAGAGGTGTTCCATTAAGTTTGTAGGCAAGTGTAGGGTTAGTTTTTCCAACATGTAGGACAGTGCATTTTTCGACATTGAGTTTAAGAAGACAATCATTTGTCCATTGATATATTTCGTTTAAATCGTTTTGCAGTTGGTTGTGATGAGTGTGTGGGTATGCAAAGAATTTTGTGTCATCTGCAAAGCAGCTGGAGTCTGATTTTATTATAGTATGCAGGTCCGTGATGTACAAAATAAACAGAACTGGACCGAGAACTGATCCTTGAGGGACACCACTGGTCACATTTCGCTCAGATGACAGTTGGTTGCCAATTCGAACTTGTAATTTTCTCTCAGTTAGGAAGGATTTGATCCATTCCAGAAGTCGTTTATTATTTTTATTTGTTTATTTATTTTTTATAATATTGATTACATTTTATGATTTTGACTGTCCAACTAGGAAGGATTCCCGTTTCAGGACAGTCAAATTTACAGTTTTCAAGTTATCCTAGACGAATGCAGGATTTAAGACTAGCTAAAATAAGTATGTTAAAACGAAGATGCATAAAAATATACATAAAAAAGATACATAGAGGCGTTCGTGATTTCAAATTAAATTTTTCAGTATCATTTTCGAATCAGTCCTGCCTAAATCCAACAACCATTTTGTCACTCTTGGACCGAAGGATGACAATTCACAAAGTTTCAGCTGAGAGGGGATTTTATTATATCTTTTAGGACCGAGATAAGAGAATATTTTTCAATAAGCCGCTCTGTTGCTTGTTGGAACGGAAAGGTCATTCCTTCCCTTACTTCTGGTTTGATGTTTGTGTTCGGCTGTTTTTATTTTTATGAACATGGATTACAATTTTTTTTATATAGCACTGTCGGACATCTAGTACATTAAATTCCTTGAAGAGAGAGTCGCTCGAATATCTGAAAGGTTTCTTCATAATAACACGTAAAATAGATTTCTGTGCCTTCAATAACGGGTTTAATGTTGTTCTTCCTGCACCTCCCCACCGAATGCAACCGTAGGTTATGATTGAGTTACACAGCCCGTAGTATATGTTTTTTAAGTCTTGTTTTTTTTTAATTTCCCGTAATGAAATAAATATGTTAATCAGGGTGCGCACTCTTTTAGCTACTTTTTCAATCTGGTTCTTCCTTTATTTGAGGTTATTATCAATTATATCCGACCGCTATTTGATGTTTACTTGTATTTTACATTATATACCCAATGACATATCGCTTCTTGCATGACGATTTCATTATATTCCTAATGACATATCCGATCGCTATTGGATTCTTACGTGTCAGTTTCTTTATATTCCCAATGACATATCCGACCGTTATTGGTTTCTTAAGTGACAATTATATGAAATAATCAATGTTTTTTTTTATTAATTCAGTTTCTTTTTTTTACTTACTTCATAGAAAACTGCGTAATATTCAGTTTAATTGTAAGAAATCTCCCATCTCTACATTATTTTAATACTTAAGTTTGAAGTTCTGCTTGATTCATGTTGCAGTACAAATTAAATTTCTAATTGATAGATGTTGCAGTGCGAATTAGAGTTCTACTTGATACATGTTGCTATACAAACTAAAGTTCTACTATCTCTCAGCTTTACATGAATTTAATACTCAAATTAAAAGTTCCACTTGATTCATGTTTCAGTACGAATTAAAGCTCTACTTGATATATGTTGCAGTACGAATTAAAGTTCTACTAGATACATGTTGCAATACGAACTAATGTTTAACTTGATACATGTTGCAGTACAAATTAAAGTTTCACTTGATAAATGTTGCAGTAGGAATTAAAATTAGATTTCTGGCAACTAAAATTGAACGTGATGAATTGAATTAGGTTTTAATTCTAACAACTGTTTTCAACGGAATGTGTGTAAACATATTCGACTGCAATTGGCTTCTTAGGTATTCCATGATATACCCATTATATCCAATGATATGAAATTTAAACTGGCCGAAACGAATCAAAGTTTTAAATATATACCTAGCTTTAGAATAATTTACCTTTAATTATATTTAGGAAAACAACTAAATATTAACTAAGAATTCATGTGACGAAATCTGAAATGCTAAAATCAGTCAATGGCGCTGATCTAAACGAAGGTTATGCAAACTGTCAAACTTTGTTTATTCCTAAAGTTTTTAAGGTGTTTGTAAGGATTTTGCAGATTTTATCATTGATTTAGGTTCAAAGCAAAATTTAGAGTACGTTTCCAAAATTTCACTCCATTTGGTTGGGTAGATCCTAAGAAAACAGCTTTAAAAGTTTGAACCCAAGTCTCTCATTTATAGATGTAAAAATGATGATATTTCTACAAATGCTTGTTTTGCAGATTTTATCTTTGATTTATGTTCAAAACATCAATTTTAGTACGTTTCTAAAATTTCACTCCATTTGGATGAGTTCATCCTGAGAATACCGCTTCAAAAGTTCCAACCCAAGTCTCACAATTGTGCCCTTAAAAATGATGACACTTTTACAAGTGCTTGTTTTTGAGAATTTTATCATTGATTCAACTTCAAAACATAATTTTAAGTACGTTTCTAAAATTTCAATCCATTTGATTGGGTGGATCCCGAGAAAACCGCTTCAAAAGTTCGAACCCAAGTCTCACATTTGTGCCCGTAAAATGATGATATTTCTACAAATGCTTGTTTTGTAGATTTCATCTTTGATTTATCTTCAAACCATCAATTTTAGTACGTTTCCGAAATTTCACTCCATTTCGTTTTGTAGAACTTGAGAAAACCGCTTCAAAAGTTCGAACCCAAGTCTAACATTCAACTCAAATCGACCGTAAAAATTATGATATTTCCACAAATGATTGTTTTTGCATATTAATCATTGATTTATGTTCAAACCATCATTTTTATTTCGATTCCAAAATTTCACGCCATTTTGTTGTGTAGGTCCTGAGAAAACCGCTTCAAAAGTTCGAACCCAAGTCTCTCATTTATGCCCGTAAAAATGATGATATTTCTACAAATGCTTGTTTTGCAGATTTAATCTTTAATTTATGTTCAAAACATCAATTTAAGTACGTTTCCAAAATTTCTCACATTTTGGTTGTGTAGATCTTGAGAAAACCGCTTCAAAAGTTCGAACCCAAGTCTCACATTTGTGCCCGTAAAATGATGATATTTCTACAAATGCTTGTTTTTGAAGATTTTATCATTGGTTTATGTTCATTCCATCAATTTTAGTACGTTTCCGAAATTTCACTCCCTTTCGTTTTGTAGAACTTTAGAAAACCGCTTCAAAAGTTTGAACCCAAGTCTCACATTCAACTCAAATCGCCCGTAAAAATTATGATATTTCTACAAATGCTATTTTATAATTAATTTATGTTCAAACAATCATTTTTATTTCGTTTCCAAAATTTCACGCCATTTTGTTGGGTAGGTCCTGAGAAAACCTCTTCAAAAGTTCGAACCCAAGTTTCACATTCAACTCAAATCGCCCGTAAATATTATGATATTTCCACAAATGCTTGTTTTTGCATATTAATCATTGATTTATGTTCAAACCATCATTTTTATTTCGATTCCAAAATTTCACGCCATTTTGTTGTGTAGGTCCTGAGAAAACCGCTTCAAAAGTTCGAACCCAAGTCTCTCATTTATGCCCGTAAAAATGATGATATTTCTACAAATGCTTGTTTTGCAGATTTAATCTTTAATTTATGTTCAAAACATCAATTTAAGTACGTTTTCGAAATTTCACTCCCTTTCGTTTTGTAGAACTTGAGAAAACCTCTTCAAAAGCTCGAACCCAAGTTTCACATTCAACTCAAATCGCCCGTAAATATTATGATATTTCCACAAATGCTATTTTTGCATATTTTATAATTGATTTATGTTCAAACCATCAATTTTATTTGGTTTCCAAAATTTCACGCCATTTTGTTGGGTAGGTCCTAAGAAAACCGCATCAAAAGTTCGAACCCAAGTCTCACATTTGTGCCTGTAAAAATGATGATTTTTCTACAAATGCTTGTTTTGTACATTTCATCTTTGATTTATGTTTAAATCATCAATTTAAGTACGTTTCCTAAATATCACACCATTTGGTTGTGTAGATCGTGAGAAAACCGCTCCAAAAGTTCTAACCCAAGTCACACATTTGTGCCCGTAAAAATGATGGTATTTCTAAAAATGCTTGTTTTTGCAGATTTAATCATTAGTTTATGTTCAAACCATCATTTTTATTTCGATTCCAAAATTTCACGCCATTTTGTTGTGTCCGTCCTGAGAAAACCGCTTCAAAAGTTCGAACCCAAGTCTCACATTTATGCCCGTAAAATTGATGATATTTCCACAACGCTTGATTTTGCAGATTTTGTCTTTGATTTATGTTCAAACCATCATTTTTAGTACTTTTCCAAAATTTCACTCCATTTGGTGTTGTAGATCTTCAGAAAACCGCTTCAAAAGTTCGAACTTAAGCCTTACATTTTGTGCCCGTAATAATGATCATACATATATTCAGAAATGCACGTTTTAGAGAATCATTGCTTTAACTTCAAAACATCACTTTTAGTACATATCCAAATTTACAAGTTACAAGAACCCAAGAGTTTGTGCCCGTAGATTGATGATTTTACCACGAATGCTCCTTTTCGGAGATTTTATCGTTGATTTATGTTCAGTCCATAAGTTTTCGTACGTATTCGAAATTTCACTATATTGGTTTTGGTTTTGTTCATCCTGAGAAAACCGCATCAAAATTTCGAACCCAAGTCTTACATTTGTTTACGATAAATGATTATATTTTCAGAAATGCTTGTTTTTGCTATTTGTGTCATTGATTCAACATCAAACCATTAGTCTTAGTACATACTCAAAATTTCACTCCAATCGGTTGTGTAGATCCTGAGAAAACGGCTTCAAAAGTGTAAAAAATTATGATTTTTCCACAAATGTTATTTTCTTCAAATTTTTTCATTGATTTATGGCAGCAATGTGTGGAGTCACCATTGTGGCGGTGATGTGTGTATTTATGTAATTTACGGTGGCTGCCTGTACCGTAAATCAGTGTTCAAGGAGTTTGGATGATTGAAAAATAAAGGTCTGCGGTCTTGGTTGAATTTATTCGGATAATGAATTTACAATTTATACGAACGCGGAGACGGTAGTAGTGGAGAGTGGTGGTCTGGTCGAAAGTTGGAACTAGAATGAACGAAGGCTTCTCTTCCCGCTCCCGCCTAGCTCATCCGGGGCATCAGGCGGCGGATTAATTTTAAAAGTGTTACCACATGTGGAATAGGATAAAATAGTCCCACATACCTCCCCACCAGCGTCTCCACGCGATACAACGAAATATAGTGTATATTTACAACAATGGGTGAACACTTTTGGTTCGGTCACAGTATGATGTTTACAACAATGAATATTTTATATTGTCAATAATAATTTATAAAACACAAGTTTATTTACTACGTTAATGTTAAATCATAATATAAGGTACATACTGTTGTAATAATATTGCGCTCGGTTAGCGACAGGAAAGTAATAACAATGGTAAGTAATAATAATATATAGTGGCTCGATGCCGCCGCTGCATAGTAACTGTGTACCTATGAGTGGCACCGAGCTACCTGTGTTTACTATGATTTAAAAATAGCTTGTATTGACAGTTCTATTGTTGTTTTTATTGATGCACATTTGACAGAGTACGTGCAATTGTAAATATTTACAAAATAAAGAATTTAGTGTAGAATGCTTATATATGCGTATTATTGATTGTAATTTTAGATTGTTTTTTTTTAGTAACAGTAATTTATTAGATTGTCTGACATTTGCGATATGATAGTTACAAAATAATTTATGAAATTTATGGATACGTCAATATAAGGTTTCTGGTTAGTTTTTTTTTGCTAATTACTGTGCCTTAATTGTGGTATTGCCAAATTGTTACTGTGCTTGATATCTGTCCGGGAAATGAACATGTCTTCCGGATAGAGTTGTCATTTTTGTTATTGGAGGCTGTGTGAAGGTTTTTCTTGATGTTGATTACTGGGCATTGGTTTGCGGCGGATGTTACGAGGTCCGGAACTGGAGTTCTGCCAGCGTAGTAAATCCGGTAGATTCTTGATCTGCGATGAAATTGATGTTGGTCTGCAGAAATTGTTGCGTTCTGCGGTGAATTTGATGCCTTGTCTGCAGCTGCTGGTGCGGTGTTTCAATGAAATTGAGATTTTTTGGAACTATAATATTCAAATATACGAGTTTTTTGGTTCAGATTAGTGGGTATATTTGATATACTTAAGTATCAGAATTGGTGGGACAATAATGTTTTTTTTAAATGTGCTTTATGATTCGACAATAAAATTCTTATAAATATACTGGACTTAAAAATGTAGAAAATGAGATGGGAAGTAATGAGATTGGAAGTTACTTACTCAATTGTCCAGGATTCCAGCTTCAACGTTCGACCTACCGTGTCCACTAAATATTATTATCACCCAAAGAAATGTCGGGGGTCACCAATATGGCAGCAATGTGTGGAGTCACCAGTGTGGCGGTGATGTGTGTATTTATATAATTTACGGTGGCTGCCTGTACCGTAAATCAGTGTTCAAGGAGTTTGGATGATTGAAAAATAAAGGTCTGCGGTCTTGGTTGAATTTATTCGGATAATGAATTTACAATTTATACGAACGCGGAGACGGTGTTAGTGGAGAGTGGTGGTCTGGTTGAAAGTTGGAACTAGAATGAACGAAGGCTTCTCTTCCCGCTCCCGCCTAGCTCATCCGGGGCGTCAGGCGGCGGATTAATTTTAAAAGTGTTACCACATGTGGAATAGGATAAAATAGTCCCACAGATTCAAGTTCAGGCTACAGTTATCAGTACGTACCCAAAATTTAAGTCCATTCGGCTATATAGATCTTGAAAAAATGGCGTCAAAACGTCGACCTCAAGCCTTGCATTTATGCTAGTACGAATGATGATATTTCCACAAATGCTATTTTCTGCAGATTTTTTTATTGATTGAATTTGAGACCATAATTCTCATTACGTATCTTAAATTTCTTTCCATTCAGCATTAGTTTAATTTATGATAGAGATGTACAACAGGGCAGTCTTGTTTTTCTCAAGAGGTGTAAAGAAGAATCGATTGTACCAGTACACATTCAAATAAAAAGACACATCACATCCCGGAAAGCAGATAGAGTATTCCAAAGAGCGGAGGCTGCGCTATTAAGGGAGAGGATCCACAATGTGCGGAGCGAGCTGGATGGAGTATCTCGGGACCTTTTCGCTCTACATCTGCACCTAAGTGCAACCCTTACCGAAGAAGACTGGAGAAAAGTTGACAACATGACTTACCAACAAGCAGTAAGATCTAAACAGTCAACAGATGCGAGACAGAAACAAAAGTTTGAAAGGCTCAACCGAGACAAAAAAGGTGATCGAAAACAACTCGATCAAAATAAAGTTGTCATCAACATTTCGACCCTTGCGTTGAGCCCAGACGCAACTTCTGTGCTAGCAAAGGGGATGAACTTTGCAGTGGCCCCCAAAAAGATACCTGTGGAATCCATCGTATGTGGCGTAGAGACTGCACTACATACAATGGTGAAAGTACACAAAATGTCAGAGGTGCAAGCAGAGGACATCCGGCAAGAGACTTGCCATATTTTGAAAAGGGCTGAAATACCCCGCCCCAATATCACGAAAGGAGAGTTTGCGGCCCTAAAAGAATTACGCGCTAATGAGGATATCTTGGTTCTGCCAGCCGATAAAGGAAATGCCACTGTCGTGATTAATACGGTAGACTACACAAAGAAGATGGAAGACCTCTTGTGCGATTCCGGCACCTATAAGAATATTAAAAACAACCCCACCAACAAGATTGACATAAAGACAAGGGAACTAGTGAAAGCTTCTAGCATCAGGAAAGAGGATTGGTCTAAGCTTTTTGTAAAAGCCTCTAGAACTCCTGCCCTGTACGGTCTCCCAAAAATACATAAAAAGGAAATCCCAATGAGACCGATTGTCAGCGTTATTGGTGCTCCTACATACAAACTTTCCCAATACCTCTCGAGATTACTGCAGATGCAAACTGGAAAAACCGAATCGTGGATTAAGGATTCAACAGATCTGATTAGTAAGCTCAAGAAAGTTAAGACTGAGGAAGGAGATATTCTGGTCAGCTTTGATGTCGTGTTTATTTTCACAAATGTGCCTCTAGAAGACTCCATGACAATGCTCAGGGAGATATATGAGGAAGACATTTGCAAACTTTTTGAACACTGCCTCAAAACGGGATACTTTGCGTTTCAGGGTGAACTGTTTGAGCAATTGGAGGGAGTTGCGATGGGCAGTGCGTTGTCGCCAGTACTAGCCAACTTTTTTATGGAGAAGTTTGAAGAAGTGGCACTCGACACAGCTTCGGCTGTCCCCAAAGTATGGTGGCGCTACGTCGACGATGTCTTCGCCATTTGGCCTCATGGAACGGAGAAACTAAACGAATTCCTAGACCATCTTAATTATCTCCACAGCAAAAAAAAATTCACAATGGAACTGGAAAACGAAGATAAAATCCTGCCTTTTCTAGATGTGGAGGTGATGCGAAAACACAATGGTAGCCTAGGACATACTGTATATAGGAAACCAACCCATACGAATCGGTACTTACACGCTGACTCGCACCACCACCCAGCGCAGAAGAGAGGACTTATCCATACATTGGTGACCCGAGCGACCAGAATATGTGAAGAACATAAAATCGGAGCGGAACTTACGAAGCTGACCGATGCACTGGAGCGTAACGGTTACCCAGCAAGTCAGACAAGGCAAATCATAAGAGCAAAATCTGCACCAAACGAAGACAGAATTGAACAAGAGTCGAAAGGCTGTGCCTTCCTGCCTTATGTGCACAATGTAACAGACAGAATTGCCAGGCTATTGAGAAAGGAAAGTATCAAGACTGTCTTCGGAACAACAACAAAGATACAGGACTTACTGAGGTCTGCAAAGACTAAGTTTCCTCTGGAAACAGATAGAGTGTATAAACTCAGCTGTTCCGATGTGACAAGGTCTATGTAGGCCAGACAGAGCGGACTATCTCCAAAAGGATTTTAGAACACTTCAGAGCTTGTAAACTCGGCCACCCTGACAAATCGGCAATTGCCGAGCATTTGATTGACACCGGGCATTACTTTGGATTTGTTCCTGAAATCCTGGGGAGACCCAAAACTTATAGAGCACGGCCGATTACGGAAGCCATTGAAATTCATAAAAATCCCGTAAACATTAATAGAGACGATAGAGCTAAGCTTAATAGTTCTTGGTATCCGGTAATTGACGGATACACCAGAGCTAAACGAAGAAAACCACTTTAAATAAAAAAAAAAATAAAAAATAATAAAAAAATTATACGTTACGCAACACGGTATCACAACCTCATACATAAGCTCACATTTTTACACAACCTCAAATAACACATCTGCCCTGATGATGGACACTGCAATGTTGTCCGAAACGTTGGCTAAAGAAGGAGTTAGCGCAACACGGCATAACACCCCAAAAACAAATAACAAAAAAGAGATGTACAACATTCTCTTATAAAATAAATAATTATATAACCACTAGCGCACATATGTCTTTACCTCACTTTTCAACTTACTTCTTTTGAGAAACTAATCTCAAAATTTTTATTTCTGTTGTACGCCACTAATTTGAAAAAAAAACTGCAAAACTTATTTATCATACAAGAGAAAAATTTTGATTTTGAGGAAAAAACTTAATATTTTAATAAATAATTAACTAAAACAATTTTTTATCAAAACTTGTAACAAAGATCTAAATTATTTATTTATTTTGTATTTTATTAATTTTGCTATGACAACAAACATAATTAAGTATAAAATTAGTAATAAATTGTTTTATTGGCTTTAATTTTAAGAAACAAACGACTAATTTGCCCTGGAACCATAAATCTATACAATTTAGAGGTGTTATTGGGTACTTATATCTCTTCGAAACGTATTCCACTATTATTAGTACGCGGTAAGCGGTGCGCGTAGAACTTATTCGGTAGTTTATATTAGAGCGTGGAAAGCTTTGGAGGTCCGTTGGAAAAGAAAAAAGTAAAAAAAAATTGTCTTGAATAAATTAAATATTAGAGAAAGATTATTTTTTATTAATTACCTATTAACTAACAAAATATTGTCAAAGTTGCATCTTAAAAATCAATTCTCAATCAAATCTTTAACGTCCTATGTTTAATTCAAAACACAAATAAATAAAGTAGCACATATTTTTATTGTATATTTGCTGTACCTGTTGTTTAAAAATAAATATTCAGTTTGTTCAGGTATTTTGGCCTTAAATCTATATTTAAACTTTTTACTCTTAATAGGATTATAATCTGATGTATGTTTAGGTAATAAACAATTTACTAAATCTTCATACTTCCTAAATACTTTTAATGCTAACAATATATTTAAATTTTAAATTTGAAGAGATTATTTAATACTCGTAGTTAGCAGCCTGGTCTGCAGCGGGGTGAAACCAGTCTGGTTTAGAATAAATTAGTGAAACAGGGTAAGCTTAAAATCAGTAACTGAACCATAAGATATAACTGAATTCCTACCAGAAAAATCACGCAAAAAAATATGTTTTTTAATATAAAACATTTATTAATAGGTGTAGTGAAAAAAATACTTGATTTTGATTACTGAGGATTGAACCATCCTCCCAGGGGACTGAAGTCAACTGGAACAACTTTCCCATATCCCGATTGAGTAAGACCGATATTTATTTTGCTTTTTTATGCTGTAATGTCGTCCGATTTCAGAAAGAGTGAGTGCCGCCAAAATATTGTTAGAATTGATAGAAAACCAACCAACCAACTCAGTCGGATGCCTAGCAGTGGGTTAATTTACACTTCCAAAATATGCATTCACGGAAACACTAAATTCAAATCGATGTAAATAATAGTGGATGCATTCAAAGAAAAATTAAAAATCAATGAAATTTTATCTCAACTGCTCATCGCTTATAGAGCATAAAACATATCCTACGAAACCACATTTGTTAGCTGAATAAATACATGTGATTCAGCCATCAGCTTTCTAAGTGTCGATTTCATCGAGCATCGCCTCATGATTCACCCTTGAGGATGAACGACAGACAGAGAGGGGTGACAAACCTTTTCACACCCCCAACCACCACTCTTCTCCTGCTCCATCCCCTCACACAATCTACTTGATATTCCTACTCGGCAACTCACTATTGACACATGGAATTCTATTTGCAATGCGATTTTATGAAGAAATCAAAGTTACTTGTGGTAAGGAAGGTACAATAAAAAAAGTTTATAAAAAATAGGGTATGTGCCATCGATTGTGCCCTTTAAAGTCAGGGTTAAAAATAAATTGCCAACCCAACCTTAATCTTCCTTCTTCCTGAACATAATAATCTTTTTAAATTATTCGCAAATTCAAACGTTATTTTTTATGTGAAGAGTTGCAACTTCTCCCAACCGTCTGGAGCTAGTGAGACTATGCCACCCCAATTGGAATGTTGTGAGGCTAAAGGTAGTGGAATAGGGAAAAGAGATGGGAAAGACCATTACTTGTTATATAGAAATTAGGTTTTTCAAAAGTCATATTTAACTTACCTACCTACCTCTTTCTCTTTCTTCCCTTCAGTTAAAAGCAGAATGGAAGGGGCGCACATAAAACTGGATCACTATATGACGCAATTGGTGTCCGGTCATGGGGAGCTCAGGGGGCGGTTACATAGTCTCGCCTTGTCTCCTCATCCGAACTGTTCATGTGGTGACACTAACCAGACAGCCGAGCACATTCTGTGGCACTGCGAGTTGATGAAGGATGCCCGAGAGGAAATGTTGGATGGCTTGAGAGGGATTACAAGACCGGCATGGAATGCCGATCTCGTGTTGAACAGAGAGAATTTTGAATGCTTCAAAAAGTTTGTAAAGTCCTGGGTAGAGAGATGGCCTGTGCTTAGAGTCGCTGATTTAGATTAAAATCATCCTTGTTTCAGGTGCCAAGCGTATTGTTCCTGTCACTCCACGGTTACTCCTCTATAACAACTTTAATATTGTTTATGCGCGATTGCTTTATGTTTTATTTTTATATACTCATTGGTTTTACTTTCTTTGTCTTATGGCATGATCGCAATGCATTTATTATTTTATTTGTTTGTTTTATTATTTCTTATTCATTTATTGTGTATATTGGCTTTTTACACCGTTTTTGCCAGTTCTTTACACTGTTTTTATTTTTTTTGCACATTCTTCCTTTTACTTTTGAATTTGGGCCTTATTTATTAGGAACGCGTTGATAATGATAATACTGTTTCTTTTTGTGTTTTAGCTCTTTAATACTATGTTAATCTTTTGTTTTCCCTTCTTTTTTTTCTATTATGAACAGTCAATTTGTTGTTGATCACAACTTATTTTCTACGTTTGTTATTTGCCTTTTTATTTGTTACTAACAAATTGGTTTATGAATAGGTTGTCGAACTGAACTCTATCGTACTGTATTGTTCATTTCCCCACCACGGGGGCGGATAGACCCTGTTCCTGCATCCAGTAAGGTGACATTAATCCGGGGCGGCTGTCCCACGAACCACGGGTGCCTCCCCCGGCATCATGAGCGGGCCTGGGGAATGTTTGCGCGGGCCCGGTCCCCTTCCGTCCTGCCTCCGGTGACCTGAGGCTCACTTCATTCCCTAGGGTCTTTGGGAGTATCTCCCCCCCCCTCCCCCCATTTACATTTCTTCGAGGGTACTCTCGGAAAACTGGCTAAGGGACGCGGGTGCTTGGGATCGTTGTGGCCAGGCCGCTTGCCACGCTCATTCTTGCCGGGACCGCCCCGTGATAGTGGGGTAAACTGCCCTCGATACGCGGCTTGTATATTTTTATGTTTCAATCATACTTCCACTTATAAAATTTGTGCTCCTTATTTATTATTTAATTTTAGATGCCAAACCACCAGGCGAACACATTTCATATGTGTTCTTATTTTGTGTTACTATTAATGTAAGTATGCATACATTATTTCGTACTAACAATCATGCATGCAGGGACATTGGAGGGTCTAGAATCGTTTTAAAATAAATGTAGCTTCTTTTTACAAAAAAAAATTAGAGTCCTGACGTGTGCGGCTAAGGAGGTTAAACAATCAGTTTCCTCACACAGCCGTCGGGAAAGGGTGGGTCCCCTCCAATTACCTACCTACCTTTACTATGAAATATACGGTTTATTTTCAAAATACGAGTAAGTATTACTTATTAAAAAATACACTTTTATTAACCAAATTTATAAACTAATACCTTATTCAAGATATCGCTTTTATGCTTCTCAATTTCCTCTTTAAAACAATCAACAAATTATAACTATCATCGCCTGGTACAAGGTTTCCAAGAAAAATATCACTAAATTGTTATTAGTTTGTGCGTATTGTACCTTGCGGAATTTCTATGGTTTACGGCTGTAAAATGTTGCTTGTCACAAACAGTGATGCACAACCCACGGCCCAATTATTGCGGCCCGCATGTCAATTTTATACTGCCCACTTGGTTATAGAGGAAAATTGAAATTTTTGGGGTAATGCTTGAAAGCCCTGTGTGAGAAATTTTTTTATGGAGTTTTGGTTGATTTACGCTGCATGTTTGCCGGTTTGCATAACACCAAATTCTAAAAAATCAACAGAAACCCTAAACCTTTAATTTCGCTGTCAACCCCCTCCCCCTCAAAAAAAACAAAAAAAAAATCCACTTGCAAGTCGCGGGCTGTTTGAAAAATAGGCAAAGCAGCCCTTCTACTGAAAAGGTTGTGCATCACTATTAATAATTTACCCCGTGCAGTGATGTAGATAGAAGTAACTAGGTATCTTCATGAGCCTATTTATTGGTTTTTAAAACAAAATTTACGATAAGTTGTAATACAAAAGATGACATAAAAAGGGAACAGTATATGGATAGCAATGTTTCACATAGCCGATAATCTTACACAGGTAGTGTCATAAAAATATGGAATAATTCCCTAACGGAATAATTCCCAATTAATTAATTCCCAATTCAAGTATTCAGAAAATATGGTGACAAAATTATTTGCACGGTGTATCAGTTAATCGACCTCGTTATAACAGCAAACAATTTTATGTAGAAAGGCTGAACTAAAATATAATTTTGTGATTGCTCACTATAACCGTGAACTCGCTATTGCCGTGATCGTTATAACCAATTTCGACTGTAAATGGTTTATTTCTGAACGTATCTGAAACTAAAAATTATTTTTAAAAGATTTTGAAATACGCTTTCAAATTTTATAATTAGAAATAGATATATAATTTAAGTGAAATATTAAAAATTTGAAATGAAACATAATAAAAGTGTTATCATAATGAGTAAACTTACGTTTTTTACTAGACAAATGTATTTTAAAAATTGCTGCCTCCTCATTTTTCTACCTAAAATAAATTTATTTATAATATTTAAAAATAAATTCACAAATTTTCTTACATTTTTTTACAAATTGCTGTCAGTAGCTTTGGTCTTACTTTTTAATTATTCTGTGGTTAACTTCGATATTTAAATATAAAGCTTTGTGTTTTCTCTTTCTAACGCCATTAAATTAATATTTCTGACTATGACGGTAAGGGAGACACAACGATTTCTATTAGGCCTTAAGAGCTGTTCCCAAAACCGAACAAATTAGCCTGAAGAGTTAAGTATCTACCTAAAAAAAAATTTCCGACATTAGACTTGTTTCCGAGAGTAACAAAAAAAGTGTGAAAAAAAACTAGTTGAATTAGAAAATTATTTTTTACATTAGAAAAATGTTCGCCACCAATGTCATGTTCTCATTGATCATATCTTAAGTATGTATGCAAGCAATGTGTATTGCATTATAAAACAAAATCGTACTAACCAATTATTTAAACATGTGTCAAAATATCGTTGCTAATATATTTGTATAGGGTAGACCGAGGCTATTCGGATCGGGTGAGTTATTCGGATCAAGCTAAGCAATATGGATATATCTCGGCTATTGTAACCAAATGACAATGAAAAAATTTGTACATAGCGTCTCTATCTACAGTATGACATAATAGTAAAATTACCGATATTACAGATTGCGTGGGTTGACTGCTAAAAATCGATATGTGTGAAGATCGTACAACTTACGTCTCAAATAAATGCCTGATGTTATATTGTTCTCTGCGTTCTTAGTGTTTTTTTCTGAAAAGGTAAGCTATTCAGTCATGTTCATATGTTATATATTTATCAATCAAATGCATAGTAAACAGAATTAAAACGCAATAAATTTCATTTAGTAGGTTTTTGTACTTTACTTTGAGTAAATATCATATTAATAAATGTGAGGTTAAACGGACCGACGGTGGGCTATTTGGATCATATTTTAATGCTTTTAAAATTCGATGCGTTAATTGTTTTATATTTTTATTTGAAACAGATGGTGCGCAACTATGTGAAAAAGACAACTAATCAATCATGGTCGAAAATTGCAATGGATGAAACCGTTAGGAAAGTAAAATCCCGTGAAATGGGATTACACAGTGCTGCTGTGAGCTACGGAATCCCATATACGACAATTTTAGCTGGCATATCCTCCTAAAAAGGATGTGCCAACTAAAAAGAACTCCTGCGTTGCAAAGGTGCCAATTTTTCACATTACATCTCCAGTAAACGTTTCCAAATTGCGTAAAGATACTGAAAGAAAAATGAAAGCCTCGAACGCAAAGGAAATCAAAAGATCTCTCGCCAAAAACCACCCAAAATTACAGTTCAAAGGAAAAGGTACCACGGGACTTAAAGTTAAAAAATCTTCCGTAACAGCTTCTTCATCGGCTGGGGCTTCAAGAAAGTGGTTTTGCATTTATTGCAATGAAGCTTTTGTACATCCTCCAAAGAAAGATTGGATTCAATGTTCTTCTTGCGAAGAATGGTGCCACGAAAAATGTTACGACAAGAAAGTTTTAAATAAAGTTTTTATTTGTGCGGTGGGTAAGCCAAGAAGAGGGTAATAAGTGTCATGATACTTTCATAAAAGTTATGGGTTCTAAAACATATTTTTGGTTTTTGTTTTTTTTTCATACTTAACTATTTTTTCGGGTTTGATCCGAGTAGCCCCACCACTGATCCGGATCAGTGGAGAGGTCTACAGTAATAGTCATATGTTTTTTTAAAGTTACTTTATGTTATGATCATTAAAATTAAAACATAAAAATGTCAATTGCTTAATATTAAATAAATTTTTTTTTCGAAAATGCATTAGTTTTAATTTTTTTCAAGAAAACATAAAAAATGATCCGAATAGCCTCGGTCTACCCTATGGGTTTTTTTTTTTTTTAAAGAAAGACAAACATTCCCGGGTTACGAATAACCTGACAATATTTGAAAATCTCCTACTACCACCACAGTAAGCTGAAAATGTTGCTTGTGTTGTGATGGGGGACTTAGCCAGCCGAGGAATTGAACACACTACGCCCGAGTGAGACCCAAGCGCGATGTCAACTCGGCCACCGACCGGGTTACATGACGAAATTACACGCGTACTAATATTACACTGCCAAAATTACAAATGGACTGAATATCACATGGATAAAATTACCCATGGCGGGAATAATACGAGAGATGGGAATGCAGGAAACTACATTAATAAGTTAATAATGAATAACTCAAGGACTTTGGCGTTAGGAGGTTAAGAACGTTAAGGAGGTTGGCGTTAGTAAACAACTGTCCAAAGAAGCGAAGTTAGCAATCCATAGTAGAGTAGTGGACCGTACTCTGATGTATGGCAGTGGAACTGGCAGAGGAAATGAGATCCCTGAGGCATATGTGTGTAAAACCATTATGATCGTGTAAGAAATGTGGATATCGGCAAAGATTGCAATAAAGTAGTGTGAGGAGAACATATGACGCAAACGTGAATAGTAGAAGAAGTCATGGAACGATCAAGTGAATTAGGTACACGAGTTGAGCTATGTCAAGAGTCAGAATAATAAAATAATAATAATCTAGGCTATAAATCGAAAATTCTGGGCTCCATTGTATAAGATTCACCAACTAAAAATGAAAGAGTGAAGAATAAATTTCTGCGATTTATTAATTATAAATTAGGAATCCCATTAATTTTTTTAATCTTAATTACACCTTTTAAATCGATTTACTAAACTTAACCGACTTACATGCACATTGCACACGTTATCTTCAAATAAATTTTTCAATGTTCCATAAAACACACAATCGGGCGTTATAAATGTTTGTTGATTACAAATTTGCTTTACAACAAACCATTCCTAAATATTCCTAATATGCTAAACAATAAAAAAGACTAAAATATAGACTCATTATTGTACTCCTGATCAGCTCACCTTCAACATTGTATAAATGTAAAATATTTTGTGTTTGTATGTAGAATTACTTTATGTTTGTGATACTTTTATGTTTGCTTCACTCAAATGTAAATTATTAACCTCGATACAGGCTTAGTCCTAGTGAGGTTGATTTTTATGTGAAAAAAAGTGTTTTTTGTGAAGTGAGATGCAATAAATAAATAAAAATGTCTTATTTATTTTACTAACATCAACAATCTTACTAAATATTGTTCCGCTACTACTTTCAGAGTACAATATAGGTACTTGGTGCTTTAAGTACCTGTCGTGTACTGTAATAGTATTTATTTATTTATAGATGTTATTTATTGAAAAACTATTACTTGAATGTACAACACTCTCAACGATAACTTGTATCGAACCTGCTTATATTGTCTGTACTCTTCCTATTATGCTATATAATACAGACTCATTATTGTACTCCTGATCAGCTTACCTTAAACATTGTATAAATGTAAAAGCCTTCATGGTGTGAATAAATAAATAATCACATGGGTAGTTATTTAAGTACCTACTCACAAATCTTATGCCTTCGGAGGAAATTGTGGTCTTCATTTATTAACTCGTATACGTTCAGAAATATTTTATTTATTTAAATTTCAATCCAAATCGTAAATATTACAGAGAATATGACAGAGATCTGAAAAGTTAAACAAGAAACATAACAAACTTACTGTTTTTGACGTGAAGTCTGAACTTGTTCACATAACTTCTAATGGTAAATACTTATCTAGCATTGTTCAGCAGCGATCCTGTGGTGTGACATAAAACAAAATATTTGTACTGCTAAAACAATAACCTAAGGTTTAGCATCCCTGAAATAAGTTAACCGTGGCTGTACCCACACAGCCAAGAATAGCGAGTCAAAGCCTTATGGAGTGAGCAGACTTTATTAAATCCTCGTCAATGAAATCAATAAAAGTATCAAAGATTCCACTAGTATAATATAATATGAGTCCCTACCCGTCTACCATCACTTACACAGGGGTGCTGAACCTTGATGAGATTGTGAAAATAAGTTTTTTTTTTTCAAACCTCTTTTTACGTCCCCAACTGCTTAGGAGTATGGCATCACCGGTGTAGTAACTCTATTGAGAATCTTTCAATCTAAAATTATTTATTATATCATTTTAACATATTTTTACTTACCCTATTTGTTTATCTCAAGTATTAAAAACTCTCAGAGTGTGAGCTCTAGTGTCATGAAAATGAGCAGCTTTTCATATGTGCAATTTCTAGACCAACGAAACCATAGGGTTTTCCAATAAGAGGTGTTATTTTGAATAGCCCGCTATTTTGGTAGATGTTACTTTTGAAGCTGTCATTTTTAATTTATATACATAATAAAATAAAAGAAGTGATAATAAAGTGATAAGAAGTGATGTGTAGTTTGTGGCAAGTGTGTGTTTATGGTTTAGAAAGACAATTTGACCTCTCCGGCAGGATTCTTTCTGAACTTCGTCTTGCACCTCAGTTGGAGGGTTGAATTCGTATGTCCGTCACTTCTGGACACACTGACCCCCAAATTCCTACCCACCCCTCATACCTTTTTTCTTCCCAGACCTTCCTCTCCTACCTTTCCTAAAAAGATCATCCACACATTACCCCTAAAGATGACATACGCTCTGAGAAGAATTATTTTCCTCACGGTTGCCTGTGTGGATCTAATATTAAAAAATATTATATGCTTTCGAATACCAAATGATTGTGTTGCTCGCGGTAAACAGGTTGTCGAGCACTTGCTTACAGCTTCTTAAGGCCTTGTGAAAGAGGCGGATCGTCAAAGAGAAGCGTATTTCACATTAATATTAACTTCACGGGAGAACCGAACAATTTATTTCAAATGTCAATTGATTTCAAGGAAGTAATGCTGCGTTATTAATATTTGTTATTAGATTTAAAATCTTGAGCGAAATTATTTTCTTTCACATAAAAAAAACTAATAAAATTTTTGGATACATTCTGTTACGTGTATTTAGAGAGCTTTAAGAGCCTAATAGACCATAAAATAAGATAAACTAAAGTAGTAACAGCATCTACCCGGCTTTGCCTAATATTCAAAGATTTTTTTCATATATCTACTAGAGCTACTCGTTACAAAATCTTGTTTAAAAGTAACAATACCAGAACTGAGCATTTCAAACACTGGCTTGCACCTAAATTACACGAAGTTAGTAACAGATACACAGATATGGCTGATATATTTAACTGCACGAAAAGTAGGTACAAGACGGCTATACTATCGTGTATTTCAATAAACATTAATTATTTAACCCATGTGTATTTGTACAGGGTTTTCCAATAAGAGGTGTTATTTTGATATTAAATCGTAAAAGATCAATAGTTTCGTTGCTTGTGTGGCACGTAACGCCGTCTTGTTGAAAAAAATCCGTGAAATATTACGGGTAATTCGATTCTGGGCACATCAGTTCCAATTTTTAAAATGACGATTATAATAATTTTTCTGTCAAAATATTACGTTAATAGGCAGTAACTTCATTGTTTGCCTAAATGCTTGATACAATCACTTCAAATTTTGAAAGTTATACTTAAATACAAAGCAAATTAGAGTTCATTGAACCATAATTATAATCAGTCATACAGATTTTAATTTCAAAAATAAGTTGAAACTTGGGTAAATTCACGTAGTAAATAAAGTAAGTGTATAGTTAAAATAAATGTACCTATTGTCTGAAATTTTCTGTAATAGTTTAAATATGGTTTTGAGTAATTTTCTAGGTATTTACCAACCAACCCTATTTTAACAACAAAATATTGAATGACTAATTCTGTCCTGTCCCACAGATGGCAGCAGTGTTGGTGACGTGAGCCGGATTTAAGGGAAATGTCGGCAATGGAGTGGTCCAATAGAACGAATTGTCGCCCCGAGCAATATCATCCCACCCCCGAGTGGGGGGAGGGGTACCTTCTCGTGAAAGGGTGAGGCTTATTACATACAACTATAACCAGCCTTGCAATGATTTTACTAAAACTGCAGTGTAATATTTTAATACCCGTATTATTAGTTCCGATATTCATTATAAGTGATATGTGCAATTTGTATTTGTGTTTGCTGTCTATAATGTACATACATACAATAAGACAATATTAATATTATACAATCAATAAGACAACTTTACGCCAAAACTGCTCTCCTACATCTCATCCATAATAATCTTCATATTACAAATCAACCAAAAGCCATAATAAAAACAAGGTCATCAACAAATAAAACACTGAACATTCCGATAACACACACCACACACGGACAAAGACACTTTCAATACTACGCAACCAAACTTTTTAACAGTATGCCCATTACTTTGAAACAATTAATGACTACAAATACATCTACAAACTTTCTCAAAAAACATATCGTAGCCTGGATAAAAAATCGAGATATTCACTTTATTCAAAAGATTATAATTCCAAACCAAACATAATCAAAATATAATAAGTAAAATTAAATATTATACACGCTCTTCAAGAATTTTCCAAAATACATACACTCACATATAAATGTGTGTTTTTATGTTTCAATATATGTCTGTGAAAAAAAAAAATAATTTTCTACTACAACATATAAAATACCTGTCACACTTAATCACAAACACGTTAACACCTCAGCACAGGTTCTCCTAGTGAGGTGTTCACGTAATATACAATATCACCCACACACAGTTTTACCTATATCAACCTATGTTCTTTATTTTTTACACCTTTTTTCTGTACTTTTTTCTCTGTGCTACAATATAAACCACTTTAATCATTTGTAAAATGTGTATTCAAGAATAGACATAAATAAATAAAAATACTTTCTAAATTGTAAAGACTGCGAACTTGAAATGTTTGTCTGTGAAATGGGAGGATGCAAGTTTGGTTCCTGCTGCACCGCAAATTTATCTAATACAAACTGACGTGTACCCGGCGTAGCTCGGGGACTTATGAATAGTTAGTGGTAAAGTTTTGAGGTTGTGAAGTCTAGTATTCCTAATTATTATAAGCAATAATTAGTCTCCCGAAATATCCATACAAATTAAAAATATCTCCCGAGTAAAAATTAATGCCGCCGACGGGAATTGAACCCGCACCTTATGATATTCGGTCAGGTGCTCTGGACCACTGAGCTACGTCGGCTTATTTCCAACACGCCAAATAATTCTAAATGTACTAGTACTTCATTCAAAAATTACTGCTTATTATATTTTTTTCACCTGTAAACAACCAACTTTATTTTTGTAGGAAAGGCTTTGTTAGTGCTAAATCTCCCACTAGATGGCGTCGAGACATATTATATCTACATTTGTTACGAAATATTTAGACTTGTCTAATATTATTATTTTATATTAAGTCTCTAGAGACTAATTATTGCTCATAATAATTTGTTATACTTTGTGCTACGCACCTCTCAACTGGGTGTATTTCAAAAGTGGTAATACCATTATTGTATTTGGTATTCATTTCACTCGATCGTGCCATGTTTTCCTCGGGCGTCTTTGACTTTTCCAACCTTCCGAGTCATACATTATCCTCACACTTCTTTCTTTGTTCATCACGAACGACTCATTTTACGACAAATAATTTATCTGATTCGTGTCTTTTCTACCATTCAAATCATGTAATAATTATGAAATCTACATTTTTACTGTTAAAACACTACATTAATAAGAGTTAAGTCTTCCTCGGACGTCCCCTAATAAGAACAAATTTCGAAATTTTCAGCAAAATCGGTGCAGTAGTTTTGGAGTCTATATAGCACAAACAAAGAAAAATTATTTTTTATATATATACAGAGATTTAGATAAAATTCATTATTCATGATAAGAGAGGTCATTCGTGATAAATTTTAGAAAAAAAACAACATACAGTTTTGTAAACAAAATTTTTGTCAACGCTATTTTAGGAAAAATGTGTCATTTACTTTTCATATTAATTATTTGAATAAGTAAAGCACAAAAATGACGGATTTGTAGCCGAGTAGCCAAAGCGTCGGATTCGTTATGTTCGCAATAGTCCATTCCCTGTGGGTAATATGGAAAGTTCTTCATATAATATCAGGTTATTCGTAACCAGAATATGATTGCAGATAATTTTTTTCAATCCAGAAATACATTTTTACGGTTTTAACATCACTTAAAACGTTACCACTCTAAAGTACTCGTAACTCTAAAATTACTAGTCAGTGACCACGTTAAAAGTTCACCCCTCGCACACCACCCTCCTCTATTCCGCTCGCACTCGCTGCCGGCCCATGTGATCTTATACGTGTCTCTCCCTCGCGCGATAGGGGAGTCTTGAGTGGGACAGGCCAGCTTTTACAACGCGTTAAAAAAATCGCCCGAAAGCATTTCGCCGCTAACTGAACATAAATATCTAGCCTGGCTGGGCATAGTGGTCTGATGGGTAAATAAATCATTATTTTTAAAAAATCAGGTAATGGACGATTAGGTGATGAGTGTAGAGCATATGGATAGATACAGGAGTGTTAAGAGAATATAAAATCAAAATCTAATTGAGACACTCTATTCAAAACATCTACTCCAGAAAAATCATTTAGCTAACTAAGAAAATTGTAGAATGTGGTATTAATTATTGAACAGTTGCTTCAAAAAACTGAAATAATAACAGAACTTGGATAGAACTTTAACAGAACTCGAAACACAACTTTTAAATTTGATGAATTGTTCAAATTCTGTGAAACAACCTCTCCTTAGTTTTTAGTATATTTTATGATTATCGTGATTTATTTTGGGGTATTGTCGTGTTGTACTTTCCTTTTTTAGTCAACGTTTCCTGAACTGCCCTGGCAGTTATAAAAACAAATTTCTATATATTTTTTTGCCGTGAAAATCTCATATCATATCTTTGTTGTGCTTATTCATCAATAATTAATTAATAATCACTTAGGACGGGTTATTTAGCAAAAAAGTTTCCGTTTCAGCTTTTCAACGAATTTTGATCATCAGAAGAAGACATTTATAATGTTTTTAAGCTTGTCAGCTTATTAAAATTTAATATATGAAACTGAAACGCACCTAGCATCGATTTTTACCTTTCAAATGTCAAAAAAACTGATCCTACAGCAGTGGAACAAGCTTAACCTTAATAAATAATAATGTAATATAAGTGAAAGAAAAACAAACCTTACGGTAAGTTTTGTCGAGAAATAATAAAAAATAATTTAATTTTATATAATTATACATTGACCATAAAACTGAATAAAATATATCAGAGTTTTCTCTAGTCCATTTATTTGAATTCCACACAAATCACAACCGCTTCCAATCATCTGGAGCCAGTGAGACTAAGTCATCTCCAATGTTTCAAAATCAATCACACTAATAATAACAACAATAGGAGATCATTAAGAAGGAGTAATTGGCTCTTCAGATATAGCTAAAGCAATTTAAAATTAATGTTTCAATTATGATTGGTGCAGGGAGAAAAATAAGAATTACTAATTTATTAAATATCTCTTCAAATTATTGTTAATCCGGGTAACAACGGGATTGCAGACGCTTAACGAATTAATCAATGGGTTCCCTGAAAAACTTTTTGCAAAATATTATCATGATTTCGGAAAAAGTGTTCATAAAAAATCCTAATATTTTCGAATTTCTTCATTATATATTATAAAGGCAAATGCAGGTGAACACGTGTTCCGACGTGATTTACTAAAAATTCATCGGGAAACGGCCTGCAATCCCATTTAACTCACTATAATTTGAGATTTTATTAATTCGCAATACTTTTCTTCGTGTGTTCTTTCACCGCGATGATAATGGGAGTATCTTCCACTCTGGAAGAGGAAGTAAAGGAATATTAACTTTCTAGAAAGCATAACAAATCAATTCGTTGTATTAAAAAATAATGTAAAATGGCGTAAGCAGTCGGCGCGGGATAAATAGAGTTGCGCAATCCAAACACCGGCGCTCTCGACTCGGCAATTTTCCGCCAGAGAATAAAAGATGAAGAAGTTAATAATGGTAGACGAGGATAGAACACTGCGGGCGGGGGGAGAGTACTTAGCTGGGACACTGCGCTGATTTAAGTTCATTATTATTATTAACATTTCGCGTCATTTATAGAAATCTGGAAAAATCGCGATTGCGGTAATGTGAATTGTTTTTAATCTTATTTTACGTGAATGTTTTCATTATTTACGTGCATATAACGCGATTTTTTGTGTTTTTCACTCGATTTTATTAATAAGAAAGCATGCGGTAAAAATATTTCTTTGTCTATGGTTTCGACAAGCCATAAAACAGAATGCTACTAACTTCACGTCGAAAATGCCACGTAAGTAGATAGGTAGGTACTGCCATTCACTTTTCCATTATAAAAAATATGACGTGCCGTCACTTCAATAACACTTTTATGCTGAAAAATAACACCGCCTTTTCCCATTTTTTTTGGTCAGCAATGTTGCCATGTACAGAAAAAAAACTGCAAAATGTTCGCAATTTTTTTTTAATATAGTAGTTTTTTAATTTCTACATATTTTAAGTATTTACTTTAATTGTCTTGATTTATTAATAATACCATTACTTTCGTCCGCACTATGCGCTCTTCCTCTTTTACATTTAATTTATTATCCTTACTTCTCCTTCCTTTGTACATTTAATCACTAGGTGAACTATAAGATCATCTATGTAAGCTTTGAAAAATTTTCTAATACGGAATAAATAACATCTATGAAAGTTCAATATATCATAGAGACAATTTCCATGTAAGCATGATTAAGTACATGTTCCCGCGTAAATCATCAAAGTCACAATCATTGCAATGTTGTCAAAACGGTAGAGATACAACCATCGCCATATTATCATTTTACACAGCAAAATTACCAAATCTTACAAAACACCACCACACCACATAAAATAAAAATATTTGAAGATCTTAATAACCACAAGACATTGATGCATTACAAGAACTAACAATCCAAATAATCACAAGACACCACCGTTGCAATATTTATTTTCAAATCTTGCAATCCAAAACAATAAAATAAACCATTATATTATCAAATCTTTCAATCCAAAACAATAAAATAAACCATTATATTATCAAATCTCGCAATCCAAAACATTACAAAAAAACCACCGTAATAATATTATCAAATATCACAATCCAAATAATCACAAGACACCACCGTTGCGACATTTACTTTCAAATCTTGCAATCCAAAACAATAAAAGGAACCATTATATTATCAAATCTCGCAATCCAAAACATTACAAAAAAACCACCATAGTAATATTATCAAATATCATAATTCAAATAATCACAAGACACCACCGTTGCGACATTTACTTTCAAATCTTGCAATCCAAAACAATAAAAGAAACCATTATATTATCAAATCTCGCAATCCAAAAAATTACAAAAAAACCACCATAATAATATTATCAAATATCACAATCCAAATAATCACATGACACCACAGTTGCGATATTTACTTTCAAATCTTGCAATCCAAAATAATAAAATAAACCATTATATTATCAAATCTCGCAATCCAAAACATTACAAAAAAACCACCATAATAATATTATCAAATACCACAATCCAAATAATCACAAGACACCACCGTTGCGGTATCATCAATCAATAATATAAAATAAAGTCGTGGGCGCTGCCTCCCGCCGAGTTGGGTTTTCATTAAAGTTAGTTACAAGCAAGCCCGCGCTCTGGCAAACACGGCAGCGAAATTCAATAAAATCCCGTGATCTCTCTCCCACTGCCACTGCAGAAGAATCTAAAGTAATTAGTGTCCTTACAGTTTCCCCGACTCTTCTGTTTTCTGTTACCCGGGCACTCCGCACAGCTGGCGAGGCATATTAAAAATTTAACCCAACTTTGGCAAATGAACGGGATTAGCGATGATTTTTTTATTGTATGCTTGGTTCTATTGTTGCTTGAAATGATGATACATTTTGTTTTGTTTTATGTAGTTAGTATTTTACATTTTACGTACATGGTGGCAGAGCTGTAAGCTCCTTGGCTTTGGACCCTGAAGTCGCGGGTTTATAAAAAAAATATTTTTATTTAATCACGCCTTGAAGGCATGTAGTTACATTATTATCAAATTGTTGTACAAATGAGTATAATAAGTGTATGATAACATAATAAAATGAGTACGAAAGATATAAGTAGATACAATATAAGTACCTACACTATCATAGAAAGTTGTAAAAAATGAATTCAGTAGGTGTATAAACAAGATTTCAAAAGAAGTAAGAAATTGCGCAATTTGTGTTAAGTTTGCTATGAATATAAAAATAAATATAAAAAATCTAAAAACAGTAAAGCATGTTTAGCAAACCTTTATTACTCTCAGTTGGGTGTTTTACAGAACATAGCAAAATTAATATAACGATAAAAAATGCACATGAAACCAAATTATAAATCTGTTACAAACATTCAAATACACTGATTTTTAGTTTGGACACAGTGTCGTAAACATCGATTGAACAATACTTATTACTGTAGTCTGTGCAGCCTTTGAACTTTGCACATTTTTATTATTTTAATGTTTTCGCGTATCTTTTCATAATATGTGACAAAATACACTTACATATTATCCATTCCTACATCAATCCTTGTTCCCAACAGGAATGCTTGACTTTTACACCCTACAGGCCCGCCCAAAATATTTTTAGATGAACATTTTTTTTCAAATTAATATCTAGAATTATGTATCTTGGAATCATCTATATTGAAAGAGGTTAACTTGTACGTTTCTAAGAACTATTCTCGTAGAAGATCTCGTGTAGATACTATGTTATGCTCCAAAAGCGATAGCTTTTCTGCTTATCAAAGTGCGCCAATCAACAGAGCAGCTCAACTGAAAGGCGACACAAGACTCTCTTAACGGGGGTTTGCTCTAAGCTCACATTTTCATTAATTCTAACGAATTCGTATATTTTAGACCAATACCTACGGGTGTATATTATCTACATTTAAAATTAATAAAAAGATTATTTTACCATTAAAATATTTTATCAAAAACGGTTTGAAAATTTTATAAAACATTCTGCAACTATAAAATTAGCGGCAAGCAAAAGATTTTATTTTTTTAGACGGTTAATTAGTCACTTCCCGAGGTATTCGTCTAGAAACATCTGTGATTTTAGTAAAACATTAATAAAAAATAAGAAATAAACCCCACGGAAAAATCAAATGTTTAGACCTGCAAGGGCAAATTCGACAGAAATTCGTAGGTTAATCTATTATGCCGGGCCGAGCGCCGAATATTTTGTACACGACTTCTTTACTTATGTCGTAAAGATTGTATTTTTATTTTAGAGATTTGCTGGGGCAAATTCAACCGTAGGTCTGTCCAAAACACTAGGGCCGCGCACCGCATATTTTTGTGTATGGCTTCTTCACTTACGTCGTTAAGATTCCAACTTTTATGGTATTGTCCCATCTTACGATGCTCCGTTGGCCGTTGACATTTTCGACATCACCTACGGACAATAATTTATTTTTTACTTATTTGTAACCAAGAAGTCGTAACATTATCCCCATGACAAGCTGTTGAAAGAATACAAAACAAATTCTTACGTTTTATAAATAATATAATGGGTATTCCAGCAATTATGAACTACAACACTCTGTTAAATTATATGAATATGCTCAAATTGTCAGACAGAAGAATTTTCACTAACTTGGTATTTCTATATAAAATTCTAATTGATTTAGTTGATAGTCCAATATTGCTAGAATTGATAAGATTCCGGATTACACAGCGTAATACTAGAAGTCAAGATTTATCTCAGTGCAGAAATTCTGGGACTAACTACCATATGTATTCCCCTTTTCCCAGAATACTAATGGAGGGAAACAATTATACCAAGTTAGTGGACATCTTCAATTTATCTACAAATATAAAATATTGATAATGAAGCAATTCAGTTATGTACAATAAATAATGTATATTTCTTAAAATTCATGTGTAAAAGCCCCCGAAAAGGGACGTTAATTAATAAATAAATAAATGACCATCGTATATTTAGCCTTTGTTGTTTTTCCTGTTAAAATTTTTCATTTATGTTTAACCATAATATCACAAAACTTAATTTTGCTAGAAACTCCGTGTTATCTCCTTCTAAAAATTTCAAATCATCCTACTAGATGTATTTTTCTGTACTTTTTAATATGGGTATGTTATCACGTTAGTACAATAAAAGGGTAGAGAGATAGGGTAAAAGTCTGATACGTCTGGGTGGATTCGATAGAAGGATAGGCAGGGAGTAGGCTTGTTAAGTTGGCGTAATGGCAGAGGCTTAGCAATAATAACATTGTGAATAGCAGTTTTTAATCTCCCGCCCGCCATGGATTCTATTTCTCCAGTATCTTTACGCTTTTATACTTATTTTTAGTTATTGTTTATTTACAATTTTTAGAAAATTTAACGTGCAATAGAAAACTTATGCTAGTAAATAAATACGTAGGTTATAATACGTACAAAGCCCCTACATATAACCTACTTGGTTTTAAATATGTTTTGATTTTAAGTCACTAGTTATAAGTCTTAGTTGTAAGTCGTTTTAGATGTAAGTCACTAGTTATAAGTGTTAGTAGTTAGTTGCTAACTACAAATAATGTGTTGTTGTGAGTCACTAGTTTTAAATCTTCGCTAGTAATAAATATTGGCTGTATGTTATGAGTTATAAGGGCCAGTTGTTAAATAGAATTTGTACATTTCATCAAATTTAAAAGTTAATTTTTAAGTTTTGTATTACTTACTTGGTTATTAATATGAATTAGTTTTAAGTCACTAGTTATAAGGCATAGTTGTAAGTCGCTAACTATAAGTTTTAGATGTAAGTAATTAGTTATAAGGCTCAGTAGCTAGTTACTAATTACCTATAAGATCTAGTTGTGAATCACTAGTTATAAATCTCAGTTATAACTTATTACTAATAAATATTAGCTGTAAGTTATAGATTTAATAAATTAATATGTAAAGCGCCCTTCAGGTTATATTCCCAGGATACCTAATAATAATCCAACTGCCATTATTATTTTTTACCTGTGGTTTTACATTTAAATATTAACAAACATTCCAGGGTTTCAAATAATAACCAAACTATACTGGACACCTACGCCAGTGACATTGAGTGTAAAATGCCGGTTTCCTCTCTTGGGTGAGGATTTTCAATTGAAACACAACTTCGCGAATGTCGTCGGACAACTGACAACTGACTGATTGGGCCAGTTGTTTGCGTATTTATTGGGTTAAAATTCAACAGTTTCTACACGTGTTAATGTGGAGCAATTATTTTTATATCTAAACAGAAATATTACAATGCGGCTTAGCGCCAAGAATTAATTACTAAGGTAATTCATTCTTTAAATGGCGATACGACACGTGTACGGTGATTTAAAATCTTATCGAGATGACTCATCGTGCGAGATAAGCCTCAAAGGATTCGGCATCTTAAAATGAGTGATAACAGATAAATATTCATCTCCTTAATTATTTCAATAATTATTTAGGTACATCCATCTGCTGTCCGGTACACAAACAATATTTTAATTTCCTCCCTAATCCCATAATCACCACCTAACTGCAGTTTTTGTGGATTTTCAAAAATGTTTTGTAAAACATTATGTTAATACATTAATTTCGAGGGCATAATTGAAGAGTTTTTTTCTACAGTCCATCGCAGCGGTTCCCGAAGTCCGAAGTGGGTTCCGCGGAACTTTAATTAACTGAGAGTAAAAAAACTCTCTGTGTCTTTTTTCACAAAAGTGTCACTAATATTTGAAGGGATTTTATAGAATTTTGCCACTAACCCAAGGGTTTGCCAGTATTTCTATAGATGCATTATTTATCATAAGCCTGTTGACTTCCCGTCTGGCAATATACCGTTCTATCGACACAACCTTTTCATATGTGATCATAAAAAAATATTTTTAAAGAGGATTGTTTTAATATCAGTATTTCCATACTGCAAGCAATTAATTAGGTTAGCTGAATTTTATCGACGAAAAATACATCACTTTAGGTAGCGCCACTACGTAATAATGTAGTTCTGTGAACAGTCAACCTCGTGTCCAAAAAAGTATGTTAATTTTTCTGTTATTTAACCAAAATTTCCTCTGAAATCATAAGATTTGGAAGTAGGTACTTAAATACCTACCTACTTAATTATAAACCATATATTTTAAACAACTTTTTTTTTCAAATTTCAAACAAGGAGTTTTACAATTTGTCCAAAGAAAATGCACAATCTCGATGACAACTTTTACAATTTGTCCAAAGAAAATGCACAATCTCGGTGACAACTTTTTTTTTCAAACTTTCTTCTAGCGTCATGTACCATAATATTTTTTAAATTTAAGAATATTTACTGAACTTTTAAAACGGCTACCATCTTGAAACTGACAGTCTAAACAAATTTACAGACAGACAAAATAATTAGTTACATACTTAACCATTTTAACACGTTTAATGTAGGCTATTCGTAAATCTTAGGGGAAGATTTGATGTATTTTTACTATGTAATAATTGTCTTCATTTTGGTGGTAAAAGAATCTTAGTAAGTGATGATTAGTGTTTGTTACTTAGTAAGTTTTATGTGTTTTTTGATATTTTTGGGCACTTCAATTTATTGTACAGTTTGACCGGTCAGTAGCTGAGTTGGCAAATTTGTAGGATTCATACCAAAGCTTCGTGGGTGAAAATTTGTGTTGAATTGTCATTGAATTAAATTATCGTGGAACCATCTGACATTACCATGACACTCACGGCGGCTCTTTGTGGGATGTTTTGTTGTCCTGGAGCTAATCTCAAATATTTTTCTTCTTTCCCAAATTAAAGTTTGTTGTTGTGCAGTAAGTGTACTGGACCCCTACGCCAGTGACATTGACTTTAAAATGCAGGTTTCCTCTCGGGGGTACCTTGGGGAAACACAACTTCACGAAAGTCGTCGGACAACTGACTGATTGGGCCAGTTGTTTGCGAATTGGGGAGCTAATATTTTTTTATCAAAACAGAAATATTATAATGCGTCATAGCGCCGAGAATTAATTTATAGGGTCCCACAGTTTTGTGGGGCGAGTAATTCATCCTTGAAATGACGATAAGACACGTGTACGTTGATTTAAAATCTTATCAAGATGACTCATCGTGCGAGATAAGCCTCAAAGATTTCAGCATCGTAAAATGTGTGATTTCAGATAAATATTCATTTACTTAATTATTTAGGTACATCCATCTGCTGTCCAATACAGAAGGCTTTCGTCAACATCAATATTTTCACTAAAATCGTCAATATTTTCGAGTAATCTATGGTATTTCTTTATTGAAAAATAATTTGTTTAAGGTACAGCTGACGACACAACTTAACGACATTGTTAAATTAATATTTTATTATATATTTCTTTAAGTGTTTATTTTAATAATACTGTAGTGGTACGCCACCACTTGACTCGAACGTTATTCTAGAAGTTTCCAAACAAGCTTCTTGGATTTTCTTTTATTTTTTTTAATATTTGTTTCTGTAGCAACTGGAATGTTCGAGAATGTTTTATTTTCCACCTAGATAAGAGACAACGTAAACGAAATGGTCAGTACAGTACCAGCAACCGCGACATCGAAATCGAATTATTTTGCCTACGTGACGCGCTTCGGAACATTCTCGAACCTTCCTTTCGTAAATCATTTTGTTGTATTTTCTACGTTTATTTATTGTTTTCGGATGTATTATTAAAAACCGCATCAGCCAAATTTCGTAGTTATTTATTAATAAAAAGAATACCGAACACAACTACAATACTAAAAGAATTGTATTTTTGTCAAAAATGTGTTTCATTTTCTTAAATAAAAATCATTTTAGATGTTTCACATCTGCCAGGAGTCCCGTGACGATAACGTAATCGAAAATTTTGAATGTTAAATTAATCAACAAGTACCTACCTAACTTAATGGACAAGTACTAGGCACCAGTAGCTAAAAGTAAGGCAAGAACTTTAGTTAGGTAGGTACTTATCTATCTACCCCCACCGATCAGCTATCACCGATAATACACAAATATAATAACAGCGAGACGATGCAAATCCCGATCCATTCTGTCAACTGGCAACATTATATTGGCCTTATAAAAGTTTGTTCATCTCGATCAGCCCGGAGCGAACAGGGCCAGACTTGAGGTAAATTAAAATATAAAATTACAAAATGGCCCAATATGTGTACCGTGTGATCCGCGATTATACACGCATTTACTGCCCATAAAATATTTTATTAAGTAGGTAACTATCCTAATTTTTTTTGTAAATATAGATTGTTTTTACGAACCAGTTAAAAAACTGGTATCTAGGAGATATTATTTGAGATTTTCACGGTCGAAAATAGTATAGTAATTTATCTTTGGGGTATTATGCTGTGTCGGACAGCATTACTGTTCGGCTATGATTTGAGATTACTCGGCCAAAAGCATTATAGTGATTTGTTTTTGGGGTAATTATGCCGTGTTGCGCTACCTCCTTATTTAGCCAACGTTTCGGACAGCATTGCAGTGTCTATCATCAGGGCAGATGTGTAATAAATCACTATGAAGCATTACTGTTCCATTACGGCGTTTGTAATTTTTGTAGTTACGTCACATTAATAGCTTCATTATGCTTCTGCCAATCATAGAGCAGAATTTCAATAGTATATGTTGAATCTACACTTGATTTTTGTACAACAGAACAGTTCCACTGAATCAAATGCGAATGGTAGCAGAAGTCGGGGACGCCCGAGGAAGACATGGCACGATCAAGTGAATCAGATACTCGAGTCGGGCCATGTCAAGAGTCAGAATAATAGAAGAGTATGTATGAATGTGAATGAGGCAAGAAGTGTGTGCCAAGACCGAGTTGAAACCGAGGAAACGGCGTGATGGTTAGTTAGTTAGTCGTCTCTACACGTGAAGAGAGATACCGCCGTTAAACATATTTTCAAGACCGTAACGCCGATTGTAGATCAGTCCTTTTGTAGGGCGAGCTGTGCACAATGACCGGAATAAACTGTGCTCTGACGCTTGCTAGTAGTGTCCATATGTCAGAACAATTGCCAATATTAAATATGCCCCGCAGTCCGCAGCGCCCTGGTGCCCTGGTGCCTGGTGCCCAGTGCCCAATGCGCCCCTGACCGGCTGGCTGTGACTTTATTTGATCATTTACAATACGCTCACGACATAAGCCTTGTGATCCGCAATTCTGCGCGCATTCACTGCCAATATTCAATATGCCCCGACAGACTTCATATTAAAAACTTTTCCGAATCGGGCAGCCCCAATTGATTTGTACGTAGCAAGTAGCAAATACTGCCACCGTAGAATGTACGGGGTTAACTTTATTTTTATTAAATATATTTTTAATATATTGCCCACAATGATTTATTTTGGGAGACCAACAGTGAATGCACACGAATATGAGTTTGCATTGCAACAAAAGTGTTAGGCGAAGCCTTAATGCCAAATCACTATTTTGATTAATCTTTATAACGAATTGGTGTACATTATGAATACCAAAAAATATGCTTTAGATAAATTAAAGGTTTTCCTATCACAGTATTGGTGTAGAATACAAATAAAATAATAAATTACTCATATAAAAATATTAATGTAAACTAAAAAAAAAATTCTTTTCAAAAGAAATGTATGAACGCATAAAGGAAACAACTTTTAAAAAATACAGTATTTATAGCTAAAATTATCTGTACAGTTTCGCTTCATTAACTTTTTTGCTTTCTTATTAAATTATTTACAAAATAAATTAAAACCAGTTTTATGATTGAAATCGAACATTTCTAGACTCCGTCTGTCAAGCGATTTTAATGCCTATTACCTACAATATAAGGTATACCAAGTATACACACATTTTTGGCTTGTAGCTTCCTCTTAAAATGTTACGCAATAAATTGTTTTTGATGAAAATATGGGTTACTTTGACTATGAATGCCGTTAAAAATTTATACCTTATTTTCTGATAAGATCATCGTACTAAAAATAGATAATACCAATATTTTCCTTCATAATCTTTTATTTAAAATACGATCTAAAACCGCACATTCCGAAACGTTTCCAACTGGCCACAACGTCATTATGACATAGAAATGCCAATGTCACAAAAGTCGCTCGGCGTGACGTCAACACCGTCAAATTCACCAATAAAAACAAACATGTCTTTTTGGCGGTAAATCGAAGACACATTTTTAATCTTTTTTGAAAATTCATTCCTAGAAAAAATCCCTTCGTTATCGTAATATTTTTCAAGTATAAAAAAACAGTTAAAATACCCTATTGAATCCCGTTTATGGTAAGTTAATTAATTTGATCTGTAAAACTGATCAAAACTTTATCTGTTTTCATAATTATTTATAATTTTTTTTTAATATAGACATACCTTTCCGGGTTTGAAAGTAGCTAATGATATTTCATTCATAGTATTGCATGAGAAAAATAGATATTATAACTTTGTTAAAACTGCATGCCACAATCTGCAATCTGTGTGACTCTGACGCTATGCAGCTTGCGGTTTAAAAATGCAAAGGCGTGTAGGTCGCATAATTTGGGTTAATGACAACAAGGCGTTAATCAAATTATTTTATTAAAATACGCTATTTGCAAGTTATACTTTACAATATTAAGAAGAATTATTTGGTTGCGCCATATAAAAGTGTTTTTAGATGGACTGTAATTTTTTTTCTGGAGTCGAATAAAAACCATGCTTCAACCATGCCACATTTTTTTATACACGACTTGCTGTAATATTAACACTATGTTCTCATCAACAGTATTTGCTGCGTTATGTTACCTGGATGGTCACCTCAGTCGGACAGGGTTCTAACTTCACTTTAGCTTTAAAAACTTGATGTTAGAACTTCGTCATACAAGTATCTACAGAAATAAAACAAGAAGGCTCTGAAAGCTATTTGGTTATAGAGAACAAAAGAAATGGTTTTGCATTTCTGACCTTTGGGTCATTTAAAAAAGATATCGGTTAGATCCTTGTCCAACTGAGGAGAAGGTTCGTAGAAAATATTTATTTTTTCTACTGACTACCTAGGATCCATCAAAATTATTCATTTATCCTAGATTTAAACCTCGGATAATATTATTCTTTCGTTTATTTGAAAAAACTTATACTACTCACCGCTAGAGTAATATGCCAATATAACTTCGTCAGTAAAGAAGAAATCTGCCTTGAGCCTTACCTCTGCCACTTTGACAGTTAATTGTTTGGAGAGGTTATAATACCTTCTTGTTTACAAGCGACGCGTTGACCAAAAGACGTTTTCGTTTATTGTCACTCATCAAATAATCATTAATTTCAATTGCGTCATGACAAAAACGAAACCAGTTTGCGTGCAGTGCAACGCAACCGAATCCCTTTTGTGGCGTCCGCTCGAAAATGGCGAGGTTTGCAACGACTGTTTCACCAACGAAGATTCTAAAAAAGACATCACAGTTAAAGTAGATTCCGATGAAACGAACTCGGGAGATATTAAACAAGATAATACAGAGACGATAACTTCGGCTAGTGGAAAGGTGACAAGAAAAAGCACTAGATCAACAAGATATAAGCTGAAAAATCCAGGATCTGCTTTAAAACCTGGCCCTCCCAAAGGACGCGGAAGGCGCTCCCTTTTCAAGCGACCTCCATTGAAAGCGCCAACAGCAACTGCCACCATAGTCACAAGCGATTCTGTTTATTTTAAGGTAAATTTGTGTAAATCTATTCATAATTTTCGTAAAAAAACATTTTATGACAGCTTATTGAAATTATTCAATTTTTACAAACGTTGGGACACGCCTGCTCTTAGTCCATATGGCCGTATTCGTTGTGAGATTTTTGACGCAAAGTAGTCATGCAGTATTATAAAATTTATTGAATAGTGGATTGTTATTGTGAATTATGAATAGTGAATGTGAATGATAATGAATAGTGAATTATTGTTACCGGTGTAGGTAATAAGACTTTCGGTAAAGTTGACAAATTCTGCTGCACGCTTAAAACACAAAATATTTTAAAATTACACAAACTTGGTTTCAACCATAGACATATGAATATTAGTAGACCTGCCCTAAGTGATTAAAAGCGTATTATCCCCACTCCCCATACCGGTTCCATTGAGCCGGCTGGGCTCGCATATTGGCCTCAAGTGAAATTTGAAAACTTGACGTCATCATTCTTGTGCGAACTATGGTCGAGGCATCATCGGTTCATTTTACGAAATAACACGGCAAAATGTTGACTTTTGATATGGAAACTTGTAAAAATAGATGTGAAAAAGAGAATAAACCCAATTGTCGTATTACATTCCATAAGTAAGCATTATTTTACTTTATTTTAAGCTTATTCACACCGTATTATATGGATCAGTTTTAGAAACATATACTATCACATCACAATGTAGCGATTCTCAAGTGTGCTCATCGTTGTTTACTGGGGTAAGTAAATTATGAGACATTTGTAAAAGTGTCTTAACTAAATACTCTGAAACTAACTACGACTCTGAAAATAGAAGCTGCCTTACTATGCCGAATTTGGACTTCGCAAATTAGTTCATAACGTGGCGAGTAATTTGCGCTCCCATGTAGAAATGTCTATTCATTCAAAAGCAGATTTTACTTTTAAGAACTAAATGGTGATATTATAATGCGAGATGCCTATTTACTGTCAGATTGATTTATTGACGAATCACAGTCAGCCTTACTCCCTTCGTTCTTCAACAGTTGATTTTACCCCTCGCCCTTATCTTCTCGTCTATTAATTCCTATGTCTGTGGTTTCAACTTAATTACTGCACGAAACAACTATTTATATCAGGGGAGATTGTAAAAGATGGATTAGAATTAGGTAATACATCAACTATCTAAACATCCCAAACTAAGATAACCTATTAACATAACAACCTATTTTGTACACGTTTTCCTATCTCCCTCTGACTTAAATAGTTGTTTCCAGTAGTAACTAAGTTGAAATCATTTTTTTGTTTTTAATTGCTTGCATTCAAAGGAATTTGGCAACTTTACCAGGCTGGTAAAATTGTAGAGGCCATTCCAATCCATCCGACTCTATTTTAACTCGTCCGTTTTGCATTTCTTCTGTCTACTAATTTGTTTGTTCATTCCGGTTCAAGAAGGTGGTCGTTTTAACGGTTCAGTAAAAATTCTTTTTCAAATGTGAAATCTTTGTGATATCGTTTTTATAATTATTACGGTTCCTACCTGCCTGAAGAAAGTTTGAAAAATTAATCATCATTGAGATGTGACGGTTGGTATTTTAGTATCTACATTACAAATCTTATGATTTCAGTTGAAATTTTGGTTATGATTTATAAAAAATAAAGAGAAAATTATAAACATACTTTTTGAACGCGCGAGTTCTGCTGTTCACAGAACTACTAGTATGTACAGTGAAATCTCGATCGAACGTTCCTCGAATGATCGTTTTCTCCACAGACATAGGAATTAATAGACGAGAAGATATGGGCGAGGGGTAAAATCAACTGTTGAAGAACGAGGGAACGAGGGAACGAGTGAAGCTGACTGTGATTCGTCAATAAATCAATCTGACAGTAAATAGGCATCTCGCATTATAATATCACCATTTACTTCTTAAAAGTAAAATCTGCTTTGAATGAATAGACATTTTTACATGGGAGCGCAAATTACTCGCCACGTTATGAACAAATTTGCGAAGTCCAAATTCGGCAAAGTAAGGCAGCTTTTATTTTCAGAGTCGTAGTTAGTTTCAGAGTATTTAGTTAAGACACTTTTATAAATGTTCATAATTTACTTCCCAGCAACCAACCAGCGTTGTGTTTCGCGTCCAGACGTTTCTCTATGTGATAGTAACAACTGATTCATATTATACGATGTGAATATGCTTAAAATAAAGTAAAATAATGCTTATATATGGAATGTAATACGACAATTGGGTTTATTCTCTTTTTTCACATCTATTTTTACCAGTTTTCATAGTACAAGTCAAAATTTTGCCGTGTTATTTAGTAAAATGAACCGATGATGCCTCGACCATAGTTCGCACAAGAATGATGACGTCACGTTTTCAAATTTCATTTGAGGCCAAACGCGAGCCCAGCCGGCTCAATGGAACCGGTATGGGGAGTGGGGATAATACGCTTTTAATCACTTAGGGCAGGTCTACTAATATTCATATGTCTATGGTTTTCTCGCATTTATCGTTTATCTCTTTCAGTCCCGAATTTACGTCGTACAAAACTTGCGAAAATAGAGCGCATCGATCGTTCCTGCATGCGTCGTTTTACCGCATTCATCATTTAAGTCACGCTGTTTTTAGTACATATTTTACTCGAACGATCATTTTTAAAGTATGAACATAAGTTTTCAAACTATATTTCTTAGCTAAAGGCTTGATTTCAATAGTAAACAATTTAATTCAATTGTAAACTTGGTTATGTATTAAATTTAATTTAACACCTATCTAGGTTTTCAAGCGTTTAAAAATGAACCTTCCGGTGAAAAAAGTGCGTACTCTTCAATATATATACTCTATAATACATGGGCAGCAATAAAGTTACAAACTAAGTATAGTACTTATTTGAAATTTCAGTTTAAACTTTACAAATTACAAAAATAAAAAATCAAATTTCATACTTTGGAATATAATTTTTGTTTTAATAATCACTGTAAGTTGTATGTAAAATAGGTATCGTTTTTTTTTGTTTAATATCAAACATTTAAGCATATATGTAGCTTTTTTTTGGTATGTCTCGCATCCATTGTTTTTCCTGTATTCATTGTTTTTTTGTCATGTCTCGCATCCATTGTTTTCTGTCATCTCGCATCCATTGTTTTCCCGTATTCATTATTTTTTGTCATATTTCGTATCCATTGTTTTCCCGTATTCATTGTTTTTTCAGCAGGTCCCTTCAAAGAAACGTTGGTAGAGATTTGACTGTAGAAGTTGTTAGTTAAAACTTCCTATAAATTTACCTTTCCAGGGTTCCTACATGCAGGTGGGTGACATAGTGTCCATGACAGACGAAGCGGGGGATGTGTACTATGCGCAGGTGCGTGGCTTCATGACGGACCAGTACTGCGAGAAGAGTGCGGCTGTGACGTGGCTGCTGCCCACCAAGGCCAGCCCACCGCCCAGTCAGTGCTTCGACCCCGCCACCTATATCATTGGTAATTATAATTCTTTCACACACACGAAGAAATCATAATGATACACTACATGCCGTGTATATTATATATTAAGCGCTTGTTATATGATAGCGAAATTTCGCAAACTGTCAAAATGTCTTCATTTTTTTGTCACTAGAGGACGGTAGTTGTACATTAATGATCAATGTACGTTAAAATATAATGTCACATGTGCGTTTGTCGCAAAGCAATGAACTTATAATATGAATGTGAAATATTAAGTAAAACAAACAACTTAGTAAAAAGGTATGACTTATTTGCAGAACCTACTATTTTGGTAAAGCATTTAATTTGACATTTTTTATAAATGTTTCATCATTCACTTGCTGTTGTCATTAGTGTTGAGGAACATTTCCGATACATATAGTTTGTTTTACACGGTGTTCGGAAACTCGTAGTATAAACGATAAAACCCTTTATAGGTCATAAGCTAAAAACGGATAGTTTTGAGACCTGCAACATTGAGGTTTATATTTCTTTATGTTTACAAGTTATAAGCCCTTGGGTTGTAATCATTCTGAGGTAACGCACAGAGGTCTTGAATCGAACCAACCGCCCGAAGTTCGCACATGTTGAGTAAATTTACGAAAATCGCGTCCTGGTCAGTTTCTCTATAAAATTATCAAAGCAGTTAGTCCCCTGTAACGCAAATAAATAAAAGTACATTTTTCCTTACCAACCTGTCGTTTTGTAATGAAAACAATAATTTTATATCATTTTTTTTTTAAATGGACACCGGTCAGAAAAAAACCCGCTGGAAAATCGAAAATTTCAAAAAAGCTAAGCAAAAAAAAGTTTTTTTCTGTTCATCAAAATGAATATAGAATACATAAATAAAACCATTAAGGGCGTATCGTTTAAAAAAAAGTTGTCCTATAAAGGGATAACTTGTGAATAACCTTTCATTTATTGTCAATTTTGGGTTATGACTTTTTTTATTTGAGCTTTCGTTTTCGAGAAAATCGAAGGTGGATTTATTTGGTAAATTTCTTAATTTTATATTTGATAGAATATCTATACATATTAATAACATCATTAATAAATTGACCTCGAGAAATAAAAGAAATTTTATTTTTTTATTTATATATTTGTTAAATTATTCTGTGTTATTTAGTACAACTAAACAATAATCTTTTTTCATTTATTCGTTACTTGAAGCATACCTTGTTTGGAGTATTTTTTCCGGCTGCCATGGACAAATCATATATTGATCTACAAAGAGAAAAATAATATTATTGTTTGGAACTTTACAACACAACACATAGATAGAATATCTTTGATTTGACAACGTGTGAATGGTTACGTGTTTATACGCAGAAAGGCGATGGTATTGTTAATTTCCTTAAAAAGATTTTTTTATCTGTTTAATCTAAAGATAAAAATAAAAAACGGTAATAAACTTGTTTACTCCTCATAATGAAAATCGTCATTTTTCTCCCATAGTGCCATGACGGTCACCGGTGACCGCAGTTAATTTTCTTGATTTTCATGGAAAATTATGGTAAAAAAAAAAGGAATACTTTTTTATGGTCGCCGATGCCATCTGAGTATTTTTTTTTTCAAATTTAAAATGGTAATGTTTCTTCATTTCCACAATGGCGTTCAACGTGTTAATACCCCTTACCATGTAAGGTAGGAACAGTGAAAAACTTGACTTGTTTTCACATAAAACGTCGGATTTTACCAAACCAACAAATGATCCGGCGTGAGATGGTAATTTTTGGTTTAATTACCAAACGTGCCATATGAAAAAACGTTCACTCTCCCAGTCAGAGCGCGTAAAGACAATGGATTCTCTCACACACACTTGCGTAAAGATGCCGCCAGTAAACATCATGACGTTCGTGCTAACCGTTAGGAAAAGGAACGCATATTAAATGTTGTATTTTACGCCTTTTAAAATATATGACACTTGAAAAAATACAATACGTCAAATTTACATGAAAAAAGAGAATTTGTGAGTCTTTGTAGCTTCCTTAGATTATTGCAATTCTTTAAGTGAGTCGGTATTCTTCTTTTAGACCCATTAATGAAACATTTTGATGGCATTTTCGAAATATATACTCCGTAAAACAGGGAGCATATAGTTTCACCGCCATCACCGGGGGCTTCCATCCCGGAATAAGTAAAAAACTGTGAAATGTGTTGAAAATGTGGTGCAAGATGAAGTATTTATTTAATTGTTAATATCCACAGACAGTATAAGGATAATTAGAGGCCGTACTTGTACAGATGTGTGTATTATATACATATTTTAAATTAAAAATATTGTGTAAAGCCGTTATTAACGCGATAATCATAGATCCAAGTTTTAAAAGTGGGTTGTATGGTGTATCAATGTTTTTATTTTTTATGGTCGAATGCCTACAACAACTACAAAAAAAAATAGGCAGACTGAAAAATAATAGTCCATTAATTGGTAACAAAGAATATGAAGTCTGAGAATGACATACGAAAGGTAGTATTAAGCCGTTTTAGAGAGCCGTTTTCCAGCAAATCACCATTCTGCCCTATAACCCACTCTTAAGTACACTATTGTTAAGTTTAGAAACAGCATCTGGTCTGGAGCCCCTGTACACGGTGTCCGGAAACTACTGGTACAAGGGGAAATCTTTGGAATCGATTTTGTTGTATAACTTTTTTTGTTTTGAGCTTTCGTTTTTGAGTAAATCGAACCCGAAGGTCAAATTTGAAAAATCAGTGCTACGGAGTTACTATCGGCTATTTATTGTCTTTTAAAGTGCGCCGAAAAGCCTAAAATCAATTTTAATCCTTTTTATTTGCCGAAAAAGAATGAAAAAAAAAGCTCAAATCAAAAAAAAATTTTTTTTTGGTTTTCTATGTTACCTCTAGTTTCTGGAAAACCGTTTACATATGTCAGAAAAGATCTCTGCTAAAACGTTAGACACATTACACTGCCGGGAGACACTCAAGGTGTGCTAATCATGTGTACGCAGTTGATATCTTAAGAATTAGAACAGGTAATTTTTACAACTCATGCTTGTTCTCCAAAACAGTTCGGCAGTGAAATTATTTTACATTTTTGTGAGTTCTCTTCAATACCCGGGTTTTTTTTATTTTTTATTGGCTATTTTTTTGATACATACAGGACAATGTACAATTTTAGGTATTATATTCGTAGTACAAATTATAGAAAAAATTCTCTCATTTCCAGATTTTTTCTTACCAAGCTTTTAACATTTATTTTATACGAGATTAGGTTTTGGCACATCTTGGTGGAACTAATGATTAATGATTATTAATGTATGATGTATGATTAATGGTTAATCCTTTCTTTTCCTTAAAAACCCCCACCAAAGTACATCCTCAACGATGCCATTCTCCTAGGTGAAATTAATTTGATTGTTTAGTGTTCACTCTTATTTGACCCCTCCAGATACTGTGAAAGTCTTCTCATTCTCATATGATATGTAATAATGAATTAGAAAAATGCACTCTGCCTCCATGATTAGAATTTGGGACCTTCGCTACCCAGACATTTGCTCTAACTGTTAACTGTTGTTCTAACTTGAACTATATAAAAACAGGCTGACGTATTACTTCAAAGCACATGGTGAAATTAGATATACTTTGTTACTATCGCAAAGATAATATTCAATCTCCCGCATCCTTTAAACTCCCCATTGCAATCAATCAAGACTAGTCCTATATTCATGTATTTTTAATTATATTTTTCCATCTTTCAGGTCCAGAAGAAGACTTGGCCCGCAAGCTGGAGTACATGGAGTTCATAATGCACGCCCCCTCGGACTACTACAAGAGTTCCACCAGCCCTTACCCGCCTATCGAGTCGGAACTCGTCTCCAAAAACTACAGTGGATTCATCTGGTCTTCCATGGACCCCAAACATAGATGAAATCTATTTTATATAATATATGTTTAATAAATCAATGCTCGTAATTTTTATTGTCTTTTATTTGCAACATGTTGAGTTTTTTTAAATATTTTTATTTTTTCTATGACAAAAAGATAGATTGGTAGGTACCTAAAAGAATATTCACTTGTAAATTATTGATAAATTTACAAGTGAATATTTTCTTATTGTCTTGAAATATCTTTGGAATATGATTTTCTCTAAATTTAGCACCCAATTCTTAGGCTTGTCCGTGTTAGGGCCGGTGTGAGTGGTTTATTTATGGGGCCGGTATTTCAGTATAGGATGTTGAGTCAGATTGAGTTGTCAGGAAACGTGCCCAATAACTTTACGAGCATTAATAAACCACTCACATCTCAAGCCAAACAAAGCAACTGAAATACTGGCCCTTATTCAATTAGGTACATGTAAGTATTTAAAATGAGTTAAACATGGGCTGGCCTGAGTTTTCACTTATTCATAAAAAAATTGTAATAATATTTTGTGCGCTAATAATATTTATGAGGAACAAAAAAAAAACATTATTTTATTAAAAAATCGGTACTTAGGTACATAATTTTCATTCATGTTGAAGTCCAAAGTGCCCTACAGACTAGAGGTGGGTGAGTTCTGCATTTTTCCGGAGGCATCCGAGGACTGCTTCCTTTTAAAAGAACTCGAGTTCTTGGAGTGGGTCCCGGGTCCGAGTTCTTGGGTGCGGACTGGGTACTGGGCGACTACCGGGACGCACGGGTCCGGCCAAGGACTCGGCACTCGGACTCGGATAGAACCCGCGAAAGAACTCGGACCCGTAGCAGGACAAGGACCCGCACAAGAACTCGGACCCACACGAGAACACGGAGTCAATCCCGTCACCCATCGCACCCGAGTCGCGAGTTGTGCAGTTTACATTTTGGCGAAGTTCAACGAAATCCATTCGTGTCTTGTCGTGTTCCAGCTGATTGGGCTACGGCTAATGCGAGGCCGTAACGGATGTAGTATTAGGTTCCAAGTTCCAGATGATAATTTTAGCACACGCGTAAGCAGTAATAAATCAAATGTAGTAACATAAATTTCGGTTGTCGTTGAGAATTTGTCGTTTTCATAATCTCTGTCCATCGATATAGATAAAGGTACTTGGTCGAAGCCTCTATCAAATGAAACTCAGTAAAGGCGAGATGTTTTAAAAACAAAGTCAGGAAGTAGTTAGGTACAGCATTGAACTATTAAAATTTTAACAATTAACAACATGTTTTAATATCTATTTATTCCAGTCCATTTTTTTTTACTTTTACAATACATACACACTTTGTTCAATATATTATTGTAGGATTTGTGTATATTATATACTTGATTTGTATATTTTTCCTTTTGGTTTCACAAATATATACATATATATGTCTCAGGATCATTAAAAATAAACATTTGCCAGAAATTTGCCTTTCGAATGAACACTATTACGACATAGCTAAAAAATTTTAACAAAAGATAGCCATTTTAAATAAACAATTATTGAATAAAATAATCTTGGTACCTAATTTATCGCTTGTCTGAATCTTTCCAATACCAGTTGACAATCAGTTCCAATTTTTAAAATCAAAGCAAATCCATATTCTAGAGTTCACTGAACCAGAGTTACGGATACACAGACAGACACCACTGAAATTTGTATTTTTAATAACACAAAAAATAAAAATAGTGAACGATAATTAAAATAAAACTTTAAAATAAAACAATAATTTTTACTTACAGTAGGTACCTAGCGCCTACAAATATGAGGGGCTAAAATAAAAATATAAAACATCAAAGAATTGCGATAAATCATTGAGATTTTACATAAAAACCGTTAAACTAATCGGCAATATCTCAAAATGCCAACGTGTTGATTTTTAAAACAAGATCATGAAACAAAAGAAACATAAGAATTGAACATAAAAATAATAAATCAGTAAGTTTTTTTTTAAATTCTGAATCCGAAAAAAAAAAATGTACAAATAGGCATAACAGTCAAAAGAATCATAAATAAACTCAAAATATCTTCGTATTGAATTTTTTAAATCAAGATAAAACATAAAAAAAATGAACATAAAAAAATGTAATATTTTTTTTTTAAATTGCGAATTGAAAAATTAAATTATACAAATTGTTACAAACAGTTAAAAGAATCAGCAATATCGCAAAATCCCCCCGTATTATTCATAAGACATAAAAAGCATTGAAAAATAAAATCAGTAAGATCTCGAATCGAGACCCCGAGTCCGAGTTTTCTGGGAGTTGTTGATTAGAGGCATTCGGGTCCGAGTCCAAGTCCTTAGAGGCATTCTCGGGTCCGGGTTCTCTGGGAGTCGTTGATTGGAGGCATTCGGGTCCGAGTCCCAGACCGAGTTCTCTGGGAGTGGTTGATTACGAAAAGGAGTGGGAGTAGGACCCGCTTCCCGCAAAGGACTCGGGCTCAAGGACTCAATCCGGCTGAACCTACACATCGCTACTACAGACGAGTGGTTTGCTTAGGAATTTGTCTATGGCTTTTAAAAAACAAGACGTAGAAAGGGATCAAAATGCTTGACAAGTGAAGGACAATTGGCCTCAGTTAGTATTTAAGTAGACTTAACAAATGGTTTTTCTAACTAAAAAGAAGACCAAAATATCTAATCAAAGAGGAGGAACAATAGAGGCTGTACCGATAAGAACCGGTCAGTGGCTTAATTGGCATCGCGTTTGGATCCCACCCAGGGGTCGTACGTTCAATTCCTCGACTGGCTAAGTCCTCCATCATGACACAAGCAACATTTTTCGTTTACTGTGGTGGTAGTAGGAGATTTTCAAATATCGTCAGGTTATTCTTAGCCTGGGAATATTTGACTTTAAAAAAAAAGAATCACAACCCTGCATTCTAAAAATAAATTCATTTTCATTTCGATGGAGAGATTATTGGTGACAGCATTATTTGACCATAATATACTTCGTGTCGCATTTTTTTCTCATTTTTGTTTCATACTATCGTGTATTATTTTTAAAGTGTCTTTAAAGGTATATTGGTACTGGAGTTTTTTAAATTTGAGTCATGAAATTAAATTCCGTCTGTGGACCTTCTTAGTCATTGACAATAATTCACAACTTGTCAAAAAACATAGGTGGTCTAATTGTCTGTGAACAATTTTGAAAGGTCGGAAGAGGTCAGTTGTCAAGTAAATATTGTTTCTTTTTCAATTTTTGGAAAGAAAGTATTCAGAATCATCTAGAGCTGTCCAGCTTATTCGAGGTTCGTATTCATATTGTCTGTATGCAACATTTATTTATCACGAATATTTTTTCCGGCGTAATGCAAACTCCTAATATTTGTAGGTTATAAAATGAGTCGCAAAGAAGCTTTGTCAACATTCATCCAGCAAATTCATGGAAGACCCGTGGTCGTCAAGCTAAATAGTGGCGTCGATTACAGAGGTAACAATATTTTACTATTACCTTTATTTATTTGACAGATATGTTGGAACCTTTTTCTGTAATTATTTCCCTAACCGCCGCACTTTTAGGCACAGACAATGGAAGTTACACTTTGTTTTGTTTCAATAATTACCACAAGAAACAACTATTTACGTTCATAAAATAGGTTATTGTTCTTAGTTTGGGTTACTTAGATAATTTAAGCTTATTTGGATTGAAATGAAACTATTGCAACTGTCATTCCATACTAAAAAGTCAAAAATGGTGGCAAAGGGATCGTTTTATGAGGTGAATTTTGAATAAAAATGTAATGATAATAATGCATCTCGATCTATCCCAAAGTAAATTGTTTTTTTTTGTATTAATTATGTTGAAACGAAATGTTATTTCCTTAATATGTGCTTGTTAAAAGTGCGGCGGTTAGAGAAATATTTACCGAAGCTACTACATATTTACATGCACAGAATAGGTTATTAGATTGGGTAAATTATGTAATTTATGCATATTTAGCTAAAACGAATGTCAATCCATACTTAAAATATATCAAAATGGAGGCAAAGAGAAAGTTTTATAAGGGAAATTTTTATTTTAACTTTGAATAAAAATGGAACATTAATGCATAATTTACCATCTCTCCAAACATAATTAGTTGTTTCCTCCCCCCAACACATATTGTCAAGTTATTTAAGTCTGAATTATTAAAGAGATTCATCGGATACTGACACAATTGTTTTGAATCAATCCTTCAGTAAAACAGCGTAGTGGTTATACTTGCAAATTCCTTTTGTTTTTCAGTTTTCTGTTGCTAACTTGTATTGTTGAAATATTTTGCAAAAGACTTTTTTATGATATTCTCAAAATTAAAAATATATACATTGTTATCATCCTTAATACTTTTCCAGGTGTGCTAGCCTGTCTTGATGGTTACATGAACATAGCCTTGGAGCAGACTGAGGAATATCACAATGGACAGTTGAAGAACAAATATGGAGACGCCTTCATCCGAGGAAACAACGTACTTTACATCAGTACGCAAAAAAGAAGAATCTAGCTCAATATTTAAATAATAATTTTTGTATTTTTTGCTGTAAGTCTGCACATTGTATGTGTGTTTGAATGTTCGGTAAATATATTATTAAAATATTGAAAGTATCAACATGTAGATGTCATCTTGCTGTCTAATGTTTTTCTAAAACAAAAATATATTTTCTATCACACGTCACCACTGATGACACTGCCACATGTCGCAACGGATCACGTGATACGCGCTCTGTCTCGTCAGTAAGTTGCTGCTGGATTGAGACAGAGTACATATCACATGACCCGGTAGACTTTACCCAGTGTGGAGGAAAAAAATATTTTGTTTTTAATGTCAAAAAATATATCATCGAAAGCAAAATAACTGGTAAATTTAATCCAAACATGCTCAGCAATTTCTGGTTAAATTGTTCGGCTTTGTGTTCGTACACCTGTATAAAAATTTGTTAAAACACTAACTTATATGTGGTTTAGGACAATTTTAGTATTGAAAATAAGTTCATTCATCTTGTGTGTATTTACCAAACATTCCATCCGCTTGTTTCTCTAATAATAAATCTTTAAAATACTTGGTTTTTTTTTTAATCAATAAAAGTTGTTTAATTTTGGGATCTAGGACAGATGCGACTGTATCTTTTTCTGATTTTTCTGTTTCAAACATACGTTTAAAGATCACTAATATTGTCTTCAATTAAATATTACAACTTGAGGTTTTACTCAAATATATTATATTTTACATAAATAATCATCCTAGACTTGTAGAAAAATCAATAGATGTCGCACATTAAATTTTGAATACAATATATTTATCCAAGACACTATCTAGATTCCATTTAGTTCAAGTTGAATAGATGATAATGTAATAATAATATAACAATTAAAAGTATGATACAGTTAAATATAACCGAAGGCAATAGGTTTACAGTATTATTTTTTAATGATAAACTAATGTTCATAAGACAAGGTTTTTATGCATAGCACAAAGGATAACAAATTATTATAAGCATTAATTACTCGCCTGAAATATCCATTCAAATTGAAAATAAATGCCGCCGATGGAAATTGAACCCGCATCTTCTGATGTCCGGTTCAATTATTACGGAATTTATTTTTACTCTGGAGATATTTTCAATTTGTATGGATATTTCAGGCGACTAATTAATGCTTATTATAATTTGTTATCCTTTGTGGTATGCATAAAAACCTTGTCTTATAAACATTAGTATACCATTAAAAAATAATAATATTTGACAAGTCAAAATATATCGCCAACAGATGTAGATATTATATATCTCGACGCCATCTAGTGGGAAATTCAACACTAACAAAGCCTTACCTACTAAAATAAATTTTGTTGTTTATAGGTGAAAAAATATAATAAGCAGTAATTGTCAATTGAAGTACTTGTACATATTGAATTATTTGGCGGGTTGAGAGTAAGCTTACGTACCTCAGTGGTCCAGGGAACCTGACTGGACATCAGAAGGTGCGGGTTCAATTCCCGTCGGCGACATTTATTTTTACTCAGGAGATATTTTCAATTTGTATGGATATTTCAGGCGAGTAATTAATGCTTATAATAAAAGGTTTACATTAGCTCAGTTGGTAGAGCAGCGCCTGGCAATGCGAAGGTCCTGAGTCCTAGATGCGACTGTACCTTTTTCTTTTTCAAATTTTCATTTAAAAATCGCTAATATTGTCTTCAATAATTAAATATTACAATTTTTCATTCTTTATTAAAAAATATTCATTACATGCCTATTATAAAACACAATCTATACAATTCATTGAATCTGAACAAGCTGGATAGGAAAAATAATATTGATGATTTTTCTTAGAAGAAAATACTAGAATATTATATTGTGTACTTTAATCCAGCTCTCAACTTAAGTAATGTACACCCAGAAGTATTTTGAATTATATATATATCTACTCAATTTCCAGTGAAAAGGTTTACTCAGATCGTTGTATTCAGTTTAAAGCGAATCCCATTACTTATCTTATATTATTTTTAGTTTAATATATACAAATTATTTAATAATAACATTGTGATTAAGGATTAATGGATTCCCTCAAGAGGTGTGTAGGTCTTGTATTGATAAAGTTCTGAACCACCATATCCGTAGAGTAATTTTCCTTTGCCATCTTCATCGTAGTAGGGGTAGCGATATTTCGGCCTGGAAACAAAAATCAAATTTAACATAAATATGCAACCAATTGTTTGGAGAGTTGCCAATAACAGGATTTATAAAACTACAACAGTTCTGCTGGACAGGACCTCTATGATGGATGAAAAACAACCAACCGCCAATGAAGCTTCTCTACAATAAGAACAAAGGAGTGTTGGGAGATCTAAATTTAGATGGCTGGATGGTATGGAGTGTAATACGCTATAATTAGTCTTAAGTAATAGAAGGGGTTATGTAAGTATGCAATTACAACCTTCAAATATACAATGCATGAAATTTTCATTCAAATATGCATGCTTTAAGAAAATTTAATAATTGCACTGAAATCCTTGAACTAAAAAAATGTTAATATTGTGGAAAACGTGCATTAAAACCTTGAAGCAGGCACCAATAATAGAGCTGCAATTATTATTTTTACTTAAAGAAGCTTTTGATTTATTGTTATTGTGTTTAATTAAATTATTTCGTGTTTTTATTAAGTTCTACAACTATTTAACTTTTATATTATTTTTACAGATAGTTTTATAAATGGCTTAAATGCCGAAACAGCTGTAAGATTAATAAAAATTTTGCAGAAATTAATAATAATATTTTAACAGAAATGGCCCACTGAGGCAGCCCGCAGAGGAGAGACTTTAGTTGCAGTGACAATTGCGTTGCAACAGTTGCGGTATAAAAATTCCATTACGGTATATGGAGGTGCTCACACGAGCGACGTGACACTAGACTTTTTGAATTTGTTTGAATTTTAGAATAGTTTCCAACTGTCCCCGCAATTAAAGTCTCTCGTCTGCAGGCAGTGATTTGAATATGCAAAATTTTCAAACTAATGGACTAAGGTGACATTTCACCCTCCTCTTGATATCTTATACATAGGAAACGCATATTAATAAATAAAAAAAATAACTACTCGCAATAGGTACTTTATCAGTCTCAAAATTCTTTCAGTGAGAGCAATTCTGTGGTACAAAATTATATTTCAGCACATAAATAACCCCTTATATACAGGCTAGAACACAATCATAATACTCGTTTTAACTATAATAGAGGACTTATTGTACCTAAGCATACAAATAAATATGGACAGAGAACATTAAACTGTATGATTCCCAGTTGTTTTAATATGTTACCTGCTGAAATTAAAAACTGGGCCCAAAACAAACAATTGCTGAACTTACTGAAGACTTGGCTCACTGAAAGAATTAATTTGCATTAGCTTACAATGATATATTATTCTAAAGACTTTTAAAATTGTTATTTATGTTATTCATAATTTTCTTTTACTATATTTCTGTAAAATTTTTAATTTTTTGTTTCATACATATAATTGTAAAAATTTAACTGTAAACTCGCTATAATAAGATTTATAATGTAAAGAACCCGTTAGACAAACTGCTAAAAAGCAGTTTATTAGGACTTTTTTGTCTTGTAAAGTGTGTAACAGCTAACATAAAGCCGCTCTTCATACATTATAGAACCCAATAGCAAACGCGGACTATATAAATAAATAAATTGAAAATCCAAGTAATCCTATGGATAAGCTATCAAGACGATGGTGAAATTCTCCCTAAAGCTCCTATGTTTCTGTAATACATGCTGTTGTATTGTAATATTATACAGCATGTTAACTTTAACCAGTAATTCTTGAAATTATTTGGAGAAACAATCTTAATGAAATTTTGGTTTCCAGTGTCAAACATAAATAAAAATTGATGGGTATTGGGCAGTTAGGGTTGTGCGGTTACTCGGCTGAGTGACCAGTGATGAAATGTTTATGATTTTGTTTTTAAATTTGTTTGCTTGAGTGAAAGAATGTTAAACACAATGTAATTACCTTTCAAAATACTGGAAATTGGGGGCTCTTGGAGTAATGGTGGCATCTGTGGAGCTTATGGAGAACAAGATCAATATAGCCACCTGCATACACTGCAAACAAATAAATAACATTGTATTTAATAATTCATAATTTTATGCGTTATTAAAATTGATGTGCAAGTCGTGTAGTACCTAATTAAAGTGGTTAAAATCATTTGAATTTGTATTTGTATAATAGCTTTATTAAGTGGCTTCGCCATATTAAATTTATACATAATGCACACAGTATTACTTAATTGCATTTTTATGGTAAAATATATTTGTAGCATGGATGTCAGTGACTTTGCGAGCTTAAAATACTCGATAACCTGTAAATTTCAAACAGTAATATCTGAGCAAATTTCACGACACCGGATCTAATACATTCGAGAAATTTGATGCTTAGACTAACGCACAGATTTCTGACAAATTCGTGGAAAGAAACACTTCCCAGTATCCATCTCACGCCTATGGTTCTACTATTTGCACTACACTAGTACATATTTTTTAGTGCAAAAAGGCGTTTCCCCCGAAATACACGATCAATTTGCGGATAAGAACTTACATAATTATATTTATATTAGAAAGCTCAATATTAATGAAACTAATTGACCATGAATTTATGTAGAACAAAAAGGTTTCTTCATAAAATTACATATTTATGATATTTTATGTTTGGTATTCTTTCATGTTATTGCAAAATATAAGCAAACAGGACATTATATAACCGGTTTTTATGTCAACACTAATTTACAGAAATAAAATATTAGGACACAGAATAGATTATTTTCACGTATTTGGTATAAAGTTATACAACATACTATTACTATTATTATATCTGTATTGGGTAACGCATACTGAAGGATAAATTTTAAGAACATGACCACTAATACTAAGGATGGGTTGTTTCGGAGAATTTGAACAATTCATCAAATTTCGAAGTTGATTTTCAAGTTCTGTGAAGGTTCTATTGAAGTTCTGTTTTTTATGCCATTATTGGGCAGTTGTTTCACAAAACTTAAATACTAACAGAAATTAAATAGAGCCTTCACAGAACAAGAAAATCAACTTTGAATTTTGATGAATTCGTCAACTTCCCTGAAACAACCGTTACCGTTTTTGAGTTTGTATAGTAAAGCGCACTTGAAGTGAAATAACACTAAACTGCGCTATATAAATGCTAGGTTATTATTATTATATGCAATATTTATCATGTTTTACACTGGAGTACGCCAATTATTGGAAATTCATAATATTAGATATTCGCAATATTGCATTATTATTTTAAGCATTTTTATAAAGTTTGGTATTTCTAAATAATTTAATTTTTATAGTTTATAATTATCTATATTAATTATTTATAATTGTTTTAATTTCAGAATATAAATACCATATTTATCGGTGCTTACGTTATTGGTAATATTACCATGAATTGGTTATTTCGATTTTTCTAATTACATTTTCTTAAGAACACCTATTCAACTAATTTTTAAATCGTCTTTTTTAGTTTTCTTTTAAAGTTGTAAGGGTTCAAAGTTGGAAGCTGAGATCTATTTTGGAGACGTATTTTTGATATGCAAAGCTATGCAATAAAATAAAAATAACTTAAAATGACTTCCATAAACAAACTATAACATGGTATTTACATAATATTTTAATACATCCATCAAGAAAAGAAAACATTTTTCTAATCAAGTGATTAATAATTAGTCAGAAAGTTACAATAAGTAAATCATACAAAAGAATGCTGCAACTTTTTGCTTTACGGTATTATTATTTCTAATACATATTTCGTTTGTTTTCATTCACTATTACATAAGATTACAAAAATCGCAAAATATAAAAACTTATATTCCATACTTTTAAGCTGCGATAATTAAATATATGTATGTGTTGTTACGTACCGTAAAAAATAACACAAATTTGCTAGCTGCCATTTTTCTAATCACTGTCTACCACAACCTGCGTCCACTATTCAATTATCACTTATGCTGTGTTATAACAATGTATAATATTAAATAATCTTTCCAAGATGGAGGACGTGACGTTTGACACCAGACACAAATTCTTTTCACATACTAAATAGCTCGCAACTCCAAAAAATACTTCTGCTGTACGAAACGGGCAAGTAGTACGAAAATGAAGGGGATTGAATAAACTGAAATGTATCATTATGGTTGCGACAGTGTGGCGAAAGGTACATAGTACGAAGTACGGTATACATAATGTGATATTTTATTTGATAGTTCTTTTCTGGTAGGTGTCCTCAATTTGCTATCATCGTGGTTGTGTTGTCGAAAAGCGGCTTCGTAAAAAGGTGAGATCAACGCGCGGCTCGTAAGAAACCTATCAGATTCCAAGAAGATTCTTGTAAAAATATTTCAGTTCGTACTTCTAACATTTAAAGGTATAATCATTGGAAAAAGACATACTAAAAACTCTCGCGTTTGTCGAAAATTTATGTATAGTACTTTTATAATTTTCTGAGCACATCTTCTAAAAGCACCGCTGATGGACAATTTTTAGGGGGAATCTTAAAATGATTTTCTGCATTACGGTTTAGATTTGACTAATTTGAATAGCACTCTTTTTTGAACATCACAACAAGACCGCTGAATTGGTAAATAGTTATTATTTTCCGTTGTGAAAACATGTTTTTTCATAAGAATACCCAACATACGTATATGTTGCAAGAAATGATGACAAGTTAATTAAATTAAGTTTTCTTTTTGGGTTGTAAATCCCTTTGAACGCCGTTGAATGTAGGTAAATTAAATCAACACAATATTCCACCAATTTCATAAATCTCGCACCATTTTTGTGCGTATGTCTTATGAGCTTTTAAACTATATAAATCCCAATTATTCAGTCAATTATTAATGGTGACTTATATATTTTCGCAGGAATACGTAAAATACTAAAATGATGTCAAGTATTTAGGCTAATATAAGGAGGATTGTAATTTTGGGCACTACCTACTCCCCCACTTGGCTGCGGGATAGTTTAATTATAACATTACCTTCAATTATTAGTACAACCAAGGACAATCCAAGACACCCATCCAGGTTGTAAAATATTACGTAAAACAAGAGATTCTTACTTCAAGTCCCAGTTGCGTTGGTTACCTTTTTATTTTCTGTGTCGTTTTCTATTTTATATTTTCATTGAGAGTTGTTGATATTATCATCTCCAATCATCAAATAAATATAAAATAGATCATAAGGAAATTGTAGACCTTATGAAATAGAACGTGTTATTCTTTAGGCATTGCTATGTTGAACTGTCTTACATTGTTTCACTTTATATCATTTATTTTATTTATTTATTATGTAAACTTCTTCTTTTGAACCACACGTCTAAAAATGCACTATTTTCCTCTTCTTTTTCTAAAGTTATCGTTAACATTGCAATGAAATATTTTTATTGTAAATTCCTGTCACCTGCCTAAAAACAGGTTACCAGTGAGGTAGGTAATGTAAAGCATAAACTTAAATTATATACAAAATTAATTATGGTTCCTACTAAAAACAATATTTTTTGAAATAACTAATGAGTGAAACCAAAAATTGTAATATTTATTCAATGAAGGAAATATTACCGACTCGATAATTTCGATTATTCGAAATTTAGATTCAAATTTAGATAAAATTATTTAAGATAATATTTATCTTAAACGCAAATTTAAAATAAAAAAATCATGAAAATATTTTTTTGAGATTTCTTCAATGATTAAAATATATGTCAATAAACGCCGAATTATCGGCATTGAACAGTACTGAAATATGTTAGTGGCCACAAGTTGAGCCCCCCTGCGGTCGATGAGGCCCGTATAGAAAGTGAAACTGGGTGGGGAGGGGCTCACCTTGGGACAGAAGACAGAGGAAAGGGAGGGTTAAGTAGTTCTTGTTGGTGAATGAGAATATTTCGCTTCGAGAATAAAGACAACCACACTTTTGAAATTAATTGAGAATTATTTTATTCGTTGAAAGTGGTACATACCTAATTACCTGTTTTATAGACACATCATTTAACCCCTCAAGGCTAGACAAAATAATATCATGTCATCAAATTTTCCCGATCGGCTTTCAATTTCAAATTTTCCCGATTGGCTTTCAATATCAAATTTTCCCGATCGGCTTTCATTGTCAAATTTTACCGTTCGGCTTTCAATTTCAAATTTTCCCGATCGGCTTTCATTGTCATATTTTCCCGTTCGGCTTTCAATTTCAAATTTTCCCGATCGGCTTTCAATTTCAAATTTTCCCGATCGGCTTTCATTGTCAAATTTTCCCGTTCGGCTTTCAATTTCAAATTTTCCCGATCGGCTTTCATTGTCAAATTTTCCCGTTCGGCTTTCAATTTCAAATTTTCCCGATCGGCTTTCAATTTCAAATTTTCCCGATCGGCTTTCATTGTCAAATTTTCCCGTTCGGCTTTCAATTTCAAATTTTCCCGATCGGCTTTCAATTTCAAATTTTCCCGATCGGCTTTCATTGTCAAATTTTACCGTTCGGCTTTCAATTTCAAATTTTCCCGATCGGCTTTCATTGTCATATTTTCCCGTTCGGCTTTCAATTTCAAATTTTCCCGATCGGCTTTCAATTTCAAATTTTCCCGATCGGCTTTCATTGTCAAATTTTCCCGTTCGGCTTTCAATTTCAAATTTTCCCGATCGGCTTTCATTGTCAAATTTTCCCGTTCGGCTTTCAATTTCAAATTTTCCCGATCGGCTTTCAATTTCAAATTTTCCCGATCGGCTTTCATTGTCAAATTTTCCCGTTCGGCTTTCAATTTCAAATTTTCCCGATCGGCTTTCAATTTCAAATTTTCCCGATCGGCTTTCATTGTCAAATTTTCCCGTTCGGCTTTCAATTTCAAATTTTCCCGATCGGCTTTCATTGTCAAATTTTCCCGTTCGGCTTTCAATTTCAAATTTTCCCGATCGGCTTTCAATTTCAAATTTTCCCGATCGGCTTTCATTGTCAAATTTTCCCGTTCGGCTTTCAATTTCAAATTTTCCCGATCGGCTTTCAATTTCAAATTTTCCCGATCGGCTTTCATTGTCAAATTTTACCGTTCGGCTTTCAATTTCAAATTTTCCCGATCGGCTTTCATTGTCATATTTTCCCGTTCGGCTTTCAATTTCAAATTTTCCCGATCGGCTTTCAATTTCAAATTTTCCCGATCGGCTTTCATTGTCAAATTTTCCCGTTCGGCTTTCAATTTCAAATTTTCCCGATCGGCTTTCATTGTCAAATTTTCCCGTTCGGCTTTCAATTTCAAATTTTCCCGATCGGCATTCATTTTCAAATTTTCCCGTTCGGCTTTCAATTTCAAATTTTCCCGATCGGCTTTCAATTTCAAATTTTCCCGATCGGCTTTCATTGTCAAATTTTCCCGTTCGGCTTTCAATTTCAAATTTTCCCGATCGGTTTTCATTGTCAAATTTTTCCGTTCGGCTTTCAATTTCAAATTTTCCCGATCGGCTTTCAATTTCAAATTTTCCCGATCGGCTTTCATTGTCAAATTTTCCCGTTCGGCTTTCAATTTCAAATTTTCCCTATCGGCTTTCATTGTCAAATTTTCCCGTTCGGCTTTCAATTTCAAATTTTCTCGATCGGCTTTCATTTTCAAATTTTCCCGTTCGGCTTTCAATTTCAAATTTTCCCGATCGGCTTTCAATTTCAAATTTTCCCGATCGGCTTTCATTGTCAAATTTTCCCGTTCGGCTTTCAATTTCAAATTTTCCCGATCGGCTTTCAATTTCAAATTTTCCCGATCGGCTTTCATTGTCAAATTTTCCCGTTCGGCTTTCAATTTCAAATTTTCCCGATCGGCTTTCAATTTCAAATTTTCCCGATCGGCTTTCATTGTCAAATTTTCCCGTTCGGCTTTCAATTTCAAATTTTCCCGATCGGCTTTCAATTTCAAATTTTCCCGATCGGCTTTCAATTCAAGGTAATTTGTTTTTGTGATAAGTGTGGGCTATAGTATTATGAAATTTTAAAAGCTTTAAAAACAGCTTCACAACACATTCCAATTGGAGATGCCATAGTCTCACTGTCTCCAGACGGTTGGGAGCAATTGGGACTCTTGCGCGGTATTAACATTAATATAAAATTCTAATGTCTTACTATCGTCCGTTGAAGAATAAAGCATGGTGCCTACAAATACAGTTAACTGTATTCAATAGTAAAATAGTCACTTTCACTTCTGAGCCAACGGATACTGCGGAGTAGATGTTCTGCCTACTTACTGCACACACATAACCTACGTACATACCTACCTTATACGTACAGGTTACATCTTCCATGTCATGACAGTAAATAATATAGATTGCACATTGCACGTAGGCATTTACGCGTAGAGTCGAATATTCTTCCATTTCAGACCTAATTTGGAAGGCGGGTATAGGTACCGCAGCCCCGGAAACCATTAATTCGATAACCAATACCTTTGCCATGGATCACCCCAAGTGGTTTGATGCATTTGCTGAGGTTTGTTTAGTTTTTTTTTTTTCAGTTTGTACATAAGTATTATATAGCCAAAATGAAACCAATTATGGATTTCCTCCTTGTGACTTTACCTCTACTGAGGCAGCATAATTAATAATTTAAATTTGTAAGAAAGGAATATTAAATCAAAAATTTATACAAAACAAAAGATTATATAAAACGAAAAATGTATAAAACAATACATTTATAGCCATGGAGAGAAGTTGTAAATATAAATAAAATCATAATAGAAACAATAGATACATAACATTATTCACAAACCATCAGAGATATATTCTTTTATGGACCTCTTGTATTTGGTAAGTTCGCAACTGAAAATATCCACCTTGGATAATACGCTATTGTAATTATTGCATAGTCTGTTCTGGCAAGAATTCGACTTTTCGAATTCGAATTTTGGCGACGTATGCGTTAGCCCACCTACTGCGTGGCTGGCCAAATCAGGAGAGACTGGTTGAGGGAGACCTTTTGACCTCTTCAGCTGGCCTCCTCGACCCATTGCCTTGCACCAAAGTTAGAGGGATAGATTCATACGTCCGTCACTCCTGGACACACTGACCACCACATTCCTACACATGCCTCTCTTTCCTTTCCCTAAAGACCCTCTACATTGCTATCCCCAATTACATCCCCAAAGATGACATAGATATTTTTTTAAATCTCGGGGCCTCCTGTGTGGAGCTAATATAAAATAAATTGGGAATGTATAAAATGTCAAATGTGTTTCGTAAAAATAACTGTACTTAACTGTAAAAAATACAACACGCATGCATTTAGCACACAGAATTCTTTTTCACCAGGCTTAGTCATGAAAATATAATCAAATTAACGCATTTTATAATGTCAAGTATTGTGAAGTTGTCTAAAAGTTTACGCGTGAGTTTATGCACGTAGGTTTTTTTTCCAATTTTCGTAAATAATCATGATTTTTATTTTTTATAAAAAGAAAGACAAATATTCCCGGGTTACGAATAACCTGACAATATTTGAAAATCTCCTAATACCATTACAGTAAGCGGAAAATGTTGATTGTGTTGTGATGGTGGACATAGCCAGCCGAGGAATTGAACACATTACGTGTGGGTGGGACTCAAACGCGATGTCAACTCAGCCACCGACCGGTCATTATATTTTCGTAATAGTAACTCCTATGAATTCATAAATATAAAAGTTGAGGTATTCTTTCTTGCGGAGATATTCGAAGCAAAAATTGAATTATTGGGTTTATTTTTCTGATATCGTAAAATAGTATAAATTACCCGAAGCCTGTAGAATGATTGTATCCAACAGACCTCCTCTGACGTCCGTGTTGTATGTATCCCAATTTCGGGTAATGTTTTGAGTACAGAGAAACCGCTTGGTAAGTAGGTACCCGTTACTCAATTCTGGTCAGTTAACATAGCTGGAGTCATTGTTTCGATTCGATGATTTGTGGTAGGTACTAGTTTCTACCGCTGTAAAAAGAGATGTAAAATTTAAAAAAATATTAAGTACAAATTAAATATAGTTGTGTTTGCCGGAGACGGGTTTTGAACTCGCGAACCCATAACATGGCACTATTTCGGAATGGCATTAGAGAAATAGCATTAGAACCTTAACTAACTAACTAACCATCACGCCGTTTCCGCAGGGGTAGGCAGAGAGGACGGACCGCCAAACAACTCGATCTTGGCACACACTCCTTGCCTCATTCACATTCATACATCGTCTCATACATACTCTTCTATTGTTCTGACTCTTGACATGGCCCGACTCGAGTATCTGATTCACTTGTCATGGCTTCCTCGAACGTCCCCGACTTCTGCTACCATTCACATTTGCATCGTATATTCTCTTTACACTCCTTTCTTCGCTCATTCGCTCTACATGCTCAAACTATCTAAGCGTCCCTTTCTTGATCTTACTCATTACACTTACATCAGCCTTGCACTCTTTGCGGATCTCCACATTACTAACACGATCATACATGGTTTTATTACACATACGCCTCAGGGATCTCATTTCTACAGCATTCAGTCTACTTTCATCCTTTCTCAGCTAGTTCCACGCCTCACTTCCGTACCTTAGGGTAGGTACCAGCACTGCATTGTGGACTGCTAGCTTCGATTCTTTGGACATTTTTTTTGTTAGCGCCAACTGCGTCCAGTCCTCCATTAATGGAGTTACCTGCATTTACCCTTCTTTCAATATGTGTCAGCCTTCCCATCTCTCTAGAACATACTTCCAAAATACACAAACTCATCCACCTGTTCCAAGTATTCCTCATTCACAACTATATTGCACACTGTTTTCGTACACTCTCTTTCTAACACCATTACTTAAGACTTACTTACATTTATCATTAGAACCTTATGAAATTAATTAATATGCCCTAGCCGGTTGCACATGGTACTGTCTCCATGTATAGGTATGTTGACACCTCGTATCTCAGAAAATGGTAGATTGAAGTTAGAACCCTGTCAAATTGAGGTACTGATTATACAGGGTGTATCGGCACGTACCCGACAAACTTTAACCAGCTATTCCTTAGCACATTTGGAGTAAAAAATGTTATGGGTACTTTGCTGTCCGGTAACATTTTTTTTCAATTAAAAACAAAAAATAAATAAAAAATCCACACTCCGTCACTGTCATTGGAATTGTTTCTCGTGTTCAACAGCTGTTATTAGCAAGTGTGTCAAAAAGTGTCCTCGCTCTTTCGTACACACTAAATAATAATAGTTAAAAATGAGACGAATGGTGCCGTGCCATTTCGTTGTGATTGTAAAAGCGCGCCAACGTAGGTACGTACATACATTATTCAACGAAACTCGAACAAAATATTGCCAGACGGGTTTTCAAACTTTGACAAAGGATAAAACATTGGTGACATGTGGTGATAGTATGAATAGTAAATTTTTTATTAAAAAAAAATGTTACCGGACAGCAAAGTGCCCATAACATTTTTTACTCCAAATGTGCTAAGGAATAGCTGGTTAAAGTTTGTCGGGTACGTGCCGATACACCCTGTATAGGATGTGTTATTAGTTCATATCACAACACAGTCTACACTCGAGTGGTACCTACGTAATTTACAATGCTTTCCAATCTCATAATACTCGGTTTGAGTGATGTAAGCTTTGTCGGAAATACCAGAATACTGAGTAGCTGGAAGATGATTCATCCAAAGTCAATACAAGTCATTCCCTGTAGCCCAGTGATTCTCAACGGTGGCGATAGCGCCCCCTGTAGGCGTTGATGAGATCCAGGGGGGGCAGTGGTGGCCGCGAGGGCAAATGGTGGGCGGTGAAAGGCTCCAAGGCATAGACTAAATACAAATAGACTAGCCGTGTAACCATTGAAAAATAACCTCAACACAATTTTGGTTTGGTTCACGTGCACATTTATGAAAAGGCGCACGCATTGTGTCGCAATGCGAAATGGGCACTGTGCATTGCGTTTTACCTTTTGTTGGTCTAGAGTTAAGCTATTTTGCTTGTCAGCTATGCTGGGCAAGTTCATTTTTTCAATCACAAAAATAACCCAGTTCCAAATATTTTAGATTGTGCCTATCGCGGACTTTATTTTAGAAAATGTAATCAGCTATCTGAATAAAAAAAAATATAAGTACCTTACCGATAGATTCAAGGCAACGCATTAACAAATATCAGAAATTAATAGAATTTCACTAACGACAAGTAAATTTTCTGACGTCATCTTTCAAACTAGTCACAATTATGACGTCATGCAGTGTGTTATACGCTTTTAACGAATACATATAAACAATAGTACATGGCACGAGCTTGCCACATGATAATTATTGATGTGTTGGTTAAAATCACGCGTTCTTACTTGATGCGCGCAAAAAACTTTAGAAGTACAATTATTTGCATTTTAAATTATATGAAAAAATCGCGTCGTTGAGTAATTTATTTTGTGTTTACTATCTTAATTACATTTTTCTTTTCATTGAAAAAATATATATTACAAAGTATTTATATATATATATATATTACACTTACCTTTTTTATTATAACTATTGCTGTAGAGGTGATGAAGGTGGTGGAAGATATGTTACATGAAAAGGAACGTTCACGTAGGCTTATAATGTTAGGTACAGGAATAAATATTTTCTATATACATTCCGATAATTATTATTATATAATTATTATACACAAACCGAGAAAAAATTGAGAAATGGATATAAGCAATCCGGATTCAATTTTGTGAAAATAACTAGGTAATATTTATTATATATAACATTCGAAAAAAATCCTCGTACATGTGCACAATCTAATACAAAATTTTACAGCATTGACATTTTTGGTAATAACCTAAAGAAATATCGATATGTAGTAATGCGTACAATCGATTATTAATATGAGAGTATGGAATGTATCTGGAGCATCTCCTATCCTCTTCCTATTTTCCTCTTCCTCTCCCCTTCCTTTAACACCAAATTAATTTCAAGATATTAAAACTTAATTTCTAATGAACTTTAACGTAAGAAACTTCTGTGGCTTGACTTCAGTTAACTTGTATATTTATATCTATCATTGTATATTATATAAAAGCTGATTGTTTCTTACAAAATATGGTAAATTAATATTTAAAAAATAAATATTTACAAATACGGAAAAAAGAGTGTTTGCTAATTTATTTAAAAAAGCGGATTGCAGGCCTTTAACGAACGAATGAACAGGTTTTTGGTTGAACTTTTAGTAAATTTCGAATACATTCATTATCACGATGTCGGAACAGAGTTTTTCTAATTTATTTAAAAAAGGGATTGCAGGCCCTTAACAAATGAATAAACAGGTTTCCTGTTAAATTGTTAGTAAATTTCGAATACATTAATTATCACGATATCGGAACACGTTGACCGTACCATCATCAGGAAGCCATTTATGCTCAAATCATTTTCATCCCAAACGTTTAGACTGCAATTTCCTTCAGGTCCTTTTTAATCTTTGAGCATTCTGTGTGGAGGAGAGAATGTAATATACCCACAAATTAGGTATCGTTGCTTAATTTGAGAAAGGTTATTTTAATTACTGGTTGTTATCGTCTAGCTTTGATTAAGCACCATCTATATATTTCACAAAAATGGTACTACAAAAATAAACCGAATAGGCATAATAATATTTCTCTGAAATCGTATGACATTACAGCAGTTAATATACGAAATAAATTTCGGTCCGATCGGCATGCATTTGGCAAGGTTGTTGGCGCGGTTCACTTCAATCCTTGGGAAGGAAGGTAAAATCATATTTTTTTCCGTAGATATGTAAAGTTGTGCCTATAATAAAAAAAGAAGACAAACACAATGTAAAAATGTAAAAGCTTATTTAATGGGCATAAATAAATTAATATTATTACCATGTAACCCCCACCCTCCCTTGTCCCACCCCAACAGAAGATTTCTCTCGCTTTATTTTGATATTATAATTTATGCATTATTAATAAGTACCTAGACTTGTTTTTTATAATTCTGTCTTATAAACCTAACGAAGCGGTTAAAAACAAAATAACTTTTCATTTGATTAAAGTGTCAAGCCACAAAGTAAACGGTTTCTTTGATAATTATATACTATTTTATATAAATAATTTTGTAAATTCATAAAACTTCTACTCAATAGTAAATATGTGTACGTTTCCCGTTTTGGTTCAATATGTAGTGTACAGAATCCAAAACTTAAAATGTGAAAATAAAAATCATTTTGTGTTATTTATTAGTCCTTTACCTGATTCAGACCTGGTTAAGCAAAAAATGTTATTTGGTGACGGTTTTGTATTCAAATTACAACAACAACTCGGTAACAAAATGAACGCTGTTCCTTGGTTTCGCTTACGAGTTCGAACGTTTGTACAAGGAGTTTAAACAGAGTTGGGTTGTTAAGTTCATATCCATATTTGTGACGTACGCTCAGTGGTGTCATTTTTAAAATGGATTTAACTAGACAAGGCTAATCTAGTATAAATATGCTCCAAGGTGAAGGACTGGAATTAAAAACAACAACATTTCCCCAAATGAAATCATCTAAGTCTTTTGTATAACATTGCAGGAATCTTGCATATGAATCGATTAATTAGTGATTTAACTGATTAGGTATAATTCATGTATCAACATTGGTTGGATAATAAATATTTTTAAATATATATAATATTATTTAAAATACTATTAATTAATTTGACGGACTGTCGAGGGTTAAGAAGGTTGCGGGTTCAAATCCCAGCACGCGCAAATAAATTTTATCTGATAGATGAGTATGTGGTATATCACATTTTTTTCATTTAAAACAAAATAAAGTTTACTTGCGGCACGATCCGTGGTGGAAGATACTTTCAGTATCGCCCTGGTGTAAGACCAGGATTGAAACTCAGGATTCATTCAGGATTGAAACTTTGCTTGAGATTGCGATAGCCGTGTTTGGTGACCAAATTTGAATAGCCAGGTACTGCCCCACCTTCCTCCTCCTCATCTAATTCATCTCTCTACTACCATCAGCCCCACACCATACCCCTATTGGGGATGCCAGTCTCGCTGACTCCTGATAGTTGGTAGTTGGGATTAGTAGGGACTTTTGTGCGGTGTTCACAAAAAATAATTAAAATACTTTTTTAATTTAGAAATACAGCATTCCCGAGATACAAATAATCCCCGAATATTGAAAACTCACCCACTGATGGATGTGGCTTGTGCCATCCTTGCAAGACTAATTTAGTAGAGGATCGAACTCGCGACGCCCGTGTTAAAAAAAGCATTAATATTTTTTCTAACTGTCATGTTATTATCGGGTTGGTCGTGATATTGCAATACGTTTAGTGACCTTCCCCTTGCAAACATGTAACTTCAACTTTTTTCAAAGCCTATGCTGTTTTACTTTTTTTTTATTTGGGAGGGGGGCGTTGAAGAAAAATATGCTTGAAAAATGGGCGGTGAGCCAGATAAGGTTGAGAACCTCTGCTCTGGTCATTTCCAATTAACGTTTTCCGCTTTCTTTTATATGTTTTAATAAAATTGAAGACGATTTTAAAGATTCACACTCCAGTAGGTAGTAAAATATGTTCAATTAAATGTATAGGTTGGTGGCTGACAACACAAGCAACGTGATCTGATACTAACAATAGTGGCTGACAACACAAGCAACAAGATCTGATACTAACAATAGTGGCTGACAACAAAAACAATATGATCTGATACTAACAATAGTGGCTGGCAACACAAGAAACATAATCTGATAGGTACTAACAATAGTGGCTGACAACACAAGCAACAAGATCTGATACTAACAATAGTGGCTGAAAACACAAACAACATATGATCTGATACAAACAATAGTGGCTGACAACACAAACAACATATGATCTGATACTAACAATAGTGGCTGACAACACAAGCAACATGATCTGATACTAACAATAGTGGCTGACAACACAAACAACATATGATGTGATACTAACAATAGTGGCTGACAACACAAGCAACATGATCTGATACTAAAAATAGTGGCTGACAACACAAACAATATGATCTGATACTAACAATAGTGGCTGACAACACAAACAACATGATATGATACTAACAATAGTGGCTGACAACACAAGCAACAAGATCTGGTACTAACAATAGTGGCTGACAACACAAACAATATGATCTGATACTAACAATAGTGGCTGGCAACACAAGAAACATAATCTGATAGGTACTAACAATAGTGGCTGACAACACAAGCAACAAGATCTGATACTAACAATAGTGGCTGACATCACAAACAACATATGATCTGATACTAACAATAGTGGCTGACAACACAAGCAACATGATCTGATACTAACAATAGTGGCTGACAACACAAACAACATATGATGTGATACTAACAATAGTTGGCTGACAATACAAACAACATGATTTGATACTAACAATAGTGGCTGACAACACAAGCAACAAGATCTGATACTAACAATAGTGGCTGACAACACAAACAACATGATATGATACTAACAATAGTGGCTGACAACACAAGCAACAAGATCTGGTACTAACAATAGTGGCTGACAACACAAACAATATGATCTGATACTAACAATAGTGGCTGGCAACACAAGAAACATAATCTGATAGGTACTAACAATAGTGGCTGACAACACAAGCAACAAGATCTGATACTAACAATAGTGGCTGACAACACAAACAACATATGATCTGATACTAACAATAGTGGCTGACAACACAAGCAACATGATCTGATACTAACAATAGTGGCTGACAACACAAACAACATATGATGTGATACTAACAATAGTGGCTGACAACACAAGCAACATGATCTGATACTAACAATAGTGGCTGACAACACAAGCAATATGATCTGATACTAACAATAGTTGGCTGACAATACAAACAACATGATTTGATACTAACAATAGTGGCTGACAACACAAGCAACAAGATCTGATACTAACAATAGTGGCTGACAACACAAACAACATGATCTGATACTAACAATAGTGGCTGACAACACAAGCAACAAGATCTGGTACTAACAATAGTGGCTGACAACACAAACAATATGATCTGATACTAACAATAGTGGCTGGCAACACAAGAAACATAATCTGATAGGTACTAACAATAGTGGCTGACAACACAAGCAACAAGATCTGATACTAACAATAGTGGCTGACAACACAAACAACATATGATCTGATACTAACAATAGTGGCTGACAACACAAGCAACATGATCTGATACTAACAATAGTGGCTGACAACACAAACAACATATGATGTGATACTAACAATAGTGGCTGACAACACAAGCAACATGATCTGATACTAACAATAGTGGCTGACAACACAAGCAATATGATCTGATACTAACAATAGTTGGCTGACAATACAAACAACATGATTTGATACTAACAATAGTGGCTGACAACACAAGCAACAAGATCTGATACTAAAAATAGTGGCTGACAACACAAACAACATGATCTGATACTAACAATAGTGGCTGACAACACAAGCAACAAGATCTGATACTAACAATAGAGGCTGAGTTGACGTCGCGTTTGGGTCCCATCCAGATGTAGTGTGTTCAATTCCTCGGCTGGCTAAGTCCTCCATCACAACACAAGCAACATTTTCCGCTTACTGTGGTGGTAGTAGGATAATTTCAAATATTGTCAGGTTATTCGTATCCCGGGAATGTTTGTCTTTCTTTAAATAAAACTATCAAATAATTATTTTAATAAATTTAAAATTTTACGAATTTCATTTACGAATCGTCGGGCAATGCAGAAGTAAACTTGATTAAATCGTGGACACATATTTTTTTCAATTCAATAACAGGTTTGGTTAAGATAGCCTCGAAAATTCGTCAAATTGATAGCTCCGTCACCTACTTTAAAATATGTACAGGAAGGTAGGTACCGATTGACACACATAATATCTACAGTCGGTGCAGTTTTTGTTATTCCAAAGAAATCAATGGTTTTCACAAACAGTTCACAAGTTCGTTGGTTCCTCTGTGTGGTTAAGTACGTCAACCTGCAGCTCCCTCAACTCTCTTGTCTCTTGACTTCTTGACCGATAAAGTCTCTGGTAAATGAACAAGTTTATACTGCAATTTCTTACCGGCAAGGTATTGTCGTCTTGCCGCCATTTGCGCATTAAATTCTTGTCAACCTGTTGCACATGTCTGGCCGGTGAATTCGCCCGACTACCGATATAACGACAATATTGTCAGACCAAATCTATTTCCTTCGCGCTGCGCTACATAATGCGTCTGTCTTCGCCAACTTATTTACCAATACAACGCAAATCATATTAATAAATAATTTGCCGAATTTGCTACCAAGTTTTATAAGTTTGGTGGAGTTATGGCAGGAGATCGTTTTTAGTGTTATGAATTTGTTATACGTTACGGCAATCTTGACGGCAAGACAATTGTTCGGCAATAGGCAATTTATCTTGCTCGTTTACCAGGTCCTTAGGATAATATTGACCATTGACGTTTTCTTTCTCTTTAGTTACATAGCTGTTATATTCTCTATAGTAACATTTTTAAACCTTGAAAATTATAAAGAAAATACTTTTACAAATTTATTTTCCTGTTCCTCCTGAACTATTTGTTAAAATTGCAGTAAAATATCTTAGGTTTTAATTTTAAAACATTATTTTATTACAATTTAGAACTGTTATTCATCCTACTCAATTTCTCGATCATTTGCCGAACTATTGTCATTATTTGTAGTCAAGAACAGTTTTATTGGTGTCAAGAACAATTCTGTTTAACTTTGACAGTAAAACAATGAATTTCAATGTCATTCGTTGCGCAAAAAATAACCTGCTACTTAACGAACACAAATAGGTAAGCCAAATTGATTTTAATGGGCAATTTTGACCATAAGGTTTCAGCACATCAAAGATAGGTACAAAATTCAATTAATTTAAAACTGAAACGATGGATAACTTATCTTTTGAAGCGTTTACAAAAAAAGTCTACTCATCACCCCATCATAATTTGATTTATAATAATATAGTCCCGTGTTTAAAATTCACCAAAGTACTCACTACATATCATAATCTTACCTCAAAATAATCTAATATCTTCTTGTTTGCTCTTCTATACTCTGTTTTGCCGCCGATTATCTCTGTCAAAACAATTAATTTGCTTTCGTCCAGTAGGTACCAAAGTAATCTACTCAAATATATTCAAATATTTCAAGAAAGAACCATCTCTAACTGGATTACACATCTCTTCGGAGCAATGAACGGCCATCTTGAACGCTACGCCGCATTCTTTAAAATTTGGTCGATGATTCAAATAATAACTATATGATCAGCTGTCATAATTTGTTCTAAAATAAAGTTAATGATTCGTGTATAACCAAAACAGCTGTAAAATATATATTGACGCACTGTTTATTACATTTATTTCATTGACCTAAAAAGCCCTGGACAGAGAATTAGTGGAATTTTTAGGGTGAGGAAAAATTGCCTGTCAGCCATCTTGTAAAACAAACTTCTGAAATGATTTATATGCAAAGAGGTATATAATGAAATATTTTAATGTTATTTTTGTATTGTTAATGCAATTATAACGGTTACTGCATTTATGGGGTATTTGATGAAAGAAGGAATGGGATAGATGTCATTAAAAAAATTAAGTTGGTTTTGGCATTTTTCATACATCTTCCCCCACACCCCGCGGCTACGAATTTGTCTCGAATAATTCCATCCAGGGCTTATTAGGTCCATGGTTTAAAGCTCAGGTACATAAATGACAAATTCTAACCCCTCTTCGACCGTATTTAAAATATTCGCAGTGCTATAAAATCAAAAGTAATATTCAAAACATATACATACTAATTTTCCTTTACAATAACATAAGTTCGAATACTAGAACGAGACATGCTCACCAACTACAGACACCTAAAACGAACACATCCTTTGGAAAAAAAATAGGTACTATAGATAACAGGCCATAAACCTTTGCCTTTACAATCACTTCAAAAATAATTTAAAACATCTAAACTTACAGAATACAAAAAACTGACTGCAATCCTCAAGAGTTATAATTTTGTTAACTTACCTATGACATAAATTTATTTTTGGTAAAACTATGTAGAAGTCGATTTAATATTTTTAATTTAAACTTGTTTATATTTCTTATTTAGTTACATAGTCCACTACCATCTACAATGCAGTACTTTAAAAGGTTCTTCCCTTACATCATATCTAATGTGCTGGCAGTATTAAGTAATTTACCACTGAACAAGTCCTACACAACATGGATGTACCTACTCCTCGTGGAAGACAACATACAATATCTTTGTATTATGAATATGTAAGAATATTTAAAAAAATACTTTCCAGGTGAAATTAAAATAGTATTTAATTTAGGGCGAATTGGTAGGTACCAATTGGGAGAAAATTTTCAAATAATATGTAGCTATGCCGAAAAAACTATATGAGAAATTGTGTACTCTTTAACGCACAAAGGTTAGGTTAGGTAGAAATTTTTTTTGACTATTTAGATAGGTACTATTTATTTACATCAGTATAAAATTACAAAAACAAAACACTTCAAAATAATCTATGGTCTAAAATAGTTCAGCCCTCCGAGATGTCCTAGATCCCTTGCATGTTGTTTCTCTAGCCTCTCGTCAGCTTCCCCGTCGATTCCTAGTCCCAGTCTCTCGATCAGCTTCTCCCCTTTTTTCCCATTGGTTTCCTCCCACAGTTTTCTTCTTTTGAGGGAAATGTCGGGATCGAAGGGCCACGCAGCTTCGGCATGAATCACTGGGTAACCCAACAAGTTGCTGTGAAGGAATTCTCGAATTGCGCCCAATTGACAGTCGATGTTGGAGGCCATAGATAATAGCAAGATTGCAGCAAACTGAAATAGAAGAAAAATATCAATCAATTAACGATAATTCACGAATGGAGCCCAACGTACACGCACGTTTCAATTGGTAAATATCAGCTATCAATAATGTATTGATAATTGAAACAATGGAAGCCGTCAATGATAGAAGTGTTGTGGCCATAGGATGAGAAGACCACGTCGTTGTCGGTGTAGACCATTGAATAGAGAGATTGGATACAGTTATTGGTCCAGACACTCGCCCTATAGGCCTCTCCATTTACACAAAAAGTCAGAATAAACTATTTAAGCTTTCGGAGACGACCGTCCTTGGTGCGACAGGATTTTGGTGCGACATACTGACTCTAACCAAGTTATTGCGAGCCCGCATGCAGATGTACCTGCTTGACCATAGCAAACCCGTGACCACCCCCTCCGTGGCCCAGATGCCATCTAAAATGCTATACTATAAAAGGTTCTTCCCTTACATCATATCTAATGTGCTGGCAGGATTAGATAACGAAGGAAAGGGCTGCGTGTACCATCGGCCATTTCGAGCGATTTTGTTTCAAGGCTGGTGGCTATGCTGGAGCTCCGCTGAAGCCGATTTTGGATAACCAAATTGATTTCAAGAACCTTCCCAGCGCAACGCCTGAACCAATCGAACCACCGCACCCAAAATGCGTAGCATACGCGAGAATATCACCACACGAGCGGTTCTGTCGGAATCCGTATCGACGGTCGTTAATAATTTTGTTCTTCTCGAGGTATATGAGCAGTTTGTCATTGATCACACGTTCACTCGTTCGCTATTGGGCGGTAGTTGGCCGGTTGACCCTTCTTTTTTTCCATCCAGGGGTTAGGTACCAGAATACAGTTGGTCAAAGGGTCTCCCTCAATAGGCCTCTCGGGATGCATCCGCCGCCAAGTCCTGGACAAACCTCGCCCCCCATGAACCCGGGCATTTCCGCTGTATCACAAAACGAGGCGAATCACTCGGGGTGATCTTCGACAGAGGTTTTGGTTATCCAATCGATGGTTTCCGAGGCGGCTTTACCCATACTCGCCACCCATTTTGATTATGTATACATGACGCTAAGGTTTTATCAAGGATTTTCGAACAAATTAATAGGTTGGATGTTTGCGAAACTCTCTCTCAAAATTTTGTAAGATTGTATAACCAACACAAAATAATTTTGTCAATACTTCTTTTGTGCATGAAGCTTATCTTTATAAAATGCAAAAAGTTGAGTATTATTTATTGTGCTTATAAACCGAGACGACCTTTATACTTTGCTGAAAAGAATTCGGCATTGATTCTGTGTAACAAGTTATGTAAGAGAAATCGTATATTGCGTGAAGTTTATAACAATAAAACTTGTATTACCAAATAATAGCCATTGAGCATCAATATGCAAAATTGTTATTGCAGCACAATAAAGCGTTGAATATAATTTTATAAGTGCAGGTATAATAAGTTTTTTGCTCAATTTAGCCATTGTGTTCCCTGATTGTGTGATTTTTTTGTTGTTGTTATAATATTGTCATCAGAATGACGTTTGCAATGTTTATACATTTGTTCTGAAAAAATGGTATATACCTAAAAATCGAAAATTAAATTGCGTAATCGATTGCGCACAATAAATATTAAAAAAATCACTAGAAACGTGATTTTCAAAAGGTTATGTAGAAATATTGCGTTATTATGTTGATTTTTTGTGCGTCAGCATAACAAATGGTTTGCTTTCGTTTTATCACACTGAGAAAAATTAGTATTGCTAATTTATTTAGAATCTCTTCAAATCATTGGTACTGTAGAAAGGAGATCCCTGAGGCGTATGTGTGGTAAAACCATGCATGATCGTGTGAGAAATGTGGAAATCCGCAAAGAGTGCAAAGCTGATGTAAGCGTAATGAGTAAGATCAAGAAAGGAACGCTTAGATGATTTGGGCATGTAGAGCGAATGAGCGAAGAAAGGAGTGTAAAGAGAATATACGATGCAAATGTGAATGGAAGCAGAAGTCGGGGACGCCCAAGGAAGACATGGCACGACCAAGTTAATCATAGATATACTTGTGTCGGGCCATGTCAAGAATCAGAATAATAGAAGAGTATGTATGATACGATGTATGAATGTGAATGAGGCAAGGAGTGTGTGGTGTTACCGAATTGTTTGACGGTCCGTCCTCTCTGCCTACCCCTGCAGAAAACGGCGTGATGGTTAGTTAGTTAGTTAGTTTTAGGTCAAAAACGGGATTGCATCGTGATAATATATAACGACGAAATGCGAAAATATTAGGATTTGTATGAACACGTGTTCCGACATCGCATTTTTAACCGGATTATCGATAATTTGAAGAGATTCTTAATAATAAATTAGCGAAACTCATTTTTTTCTATGTATTATCGTGGAATTGTTTAAAATACCTACCTTACTAGAACAGAAATTGACGACGGTCAAAATGTATGTCTAAAATGTAAAAAATAACCGTTTGTTAGAAAAAAGGATTTAAAGCTCAATTTTATTGGAATTCAATTTACGCTTTTAATGAATAAATTCATAGACCTCGTAGACATATTTTGTTTCTTATATCTATGCGAAACATAGACTAAAGATGGCCGCCGTTTTTTATTTTTCAATATATTTCTACATAATTATTTCTTACGTGGAGGATGTTTATTTATTTACTCAAGTTATTATAACGCTTGGATTTAAAATCACGTGTCTCTTTTTCGTACCAATTTCAATGAAATTTTGTGAATGTCTATGGTTGGTTCCAACTTGAAATATAGGATAGTTTTGGATCCAAAAAATAAATCTCTTCCTAATTTTTATTCTTCATATTTCCCATCCAAAAATACATACAACAATAAATTTTGAGTTCCCTACATAAAAAGCGGTCTGTGGCAGGACCACGTATTATATTATAAAATGCATTCCAAATGGTTGAGTTAAATTTTAACTGGTTTCTAATCTTAATATACGAAAATTCAGCCTCCTTATGTCAGTGCACGCAAAACTCAAAAAGTAGTCTACCGATATCGTTGAAATTTTCAAAGTTTGTTGTTATTAGTACCAGGAGTGTTTGGAGATGTTTAAATGGTAGAATAAGTCGTGGGGGCGTGGAATACTTAACGCAATATCTTTGCACTGTAATGAGATAAAGAGTTGAATTAAATTCGATGTAATGTAGTTTTTAAGGCGATGCACTACGTCGTGTAATATTTTAAATTGAGCCGCTATCAATAACAACCCTTACGTAGATGGCGATAAGGTTTAAATTCCCGCTTAACACCATCCGCCTGTTTTGATTTATGCAAGAAAAAAACATGGCCATAAAGTGCCTTTTATTTTATTTTGTGGATGTTCAGGCATAAATAATGTTTAATTTTTTTCGATCATTTTATAAATAACTTAATTTACCACATTTTACAATAAAATCATAACCGAAAATGGGTTAGTAAGGAGGAAATTTTGAACTTTAAAGCAGTTTTCATAGGCCTTACACATTCATTTTAACTGGGCTTATAAAAAGACTTATCTAAAATATACTCCATTATTTCAAAGGCCAAGATGTATTCTACTCGCAGTATTTAATTAAAGCGTCTGAAACATTTCTAGGCGACCAAATTTTCAAACCAAAAACACATGATTTTTCATTATTACGTATGGCATCGCCTTAACAGTAACATTGTGGTATACAGTAGTGAATGGTGGAAACAGTAGGAGGCACCCGAGAAAGACATTAGCAATAGTATGTTTGTAAATTATAAAAGCTACTTTGGTTTATGACGAATCTCCCATGCGACTTTTTCCTATTACAAAATATCTAGGCACTAAATATTCGTCTACCTTGAACATTTCGTCAATTTTAAAATTTAACATTTTTCTACGCTTTATGTACCAATATTCAAATGATCGTTTGAAACGAAATAAATATGGAAATTTTTTTTTTTTAATTTTATACATTAAGTATTAAAACTTCCAACTGTGGTGACTTTCTCAACTACCACACTAGGCTCATGCCCATATCATGGCAGTCGCACATGATGAATGTAAGAATAATAATAATAAAACATTACGGAAAAGGAAATTGTTATGGTAAAACAAAAACTAAAAAAATTCTTAGTTTTTCTTAGTGCTTCAACTCTTCGTCAGCTTGAAATTCCAACATAGGTAGTTGAAGTCAAAAAGTATAGTGTCAAAGTGACAACAGTATGCAGTGAAAAATAAACCGCAATACTATATACAGGGTGTATCGGCAAGTACCCGACAAACTTTAACCAGCTATTCCTCAGCACATTTGGATTGAAAAATGTTATGGGCGCTTTGCTGTCCGGTAACATTTTTTTTCCATTAAAAACAAAAAATAAATAAAAAATCCACACTCCGTCACTGTCATTTGCCTTGTTTCTCGCGTTCAACAGCTGTTATTAGCAAGTGCGTCAAAAAGTGTCCTCGCTCTTTCGTACACACTAAATAATAATAGTTAAAAATGAGACGAATGGTGCTGTGCCATTTCGTTGTGATTGTAAAAGCGCGCCAACGTAGGTACGTACGTACATTATTCAACGAAACTCGAACAAAATATTGCCAGACGGCTTTTCAAACTTTGACAAAGGATAAAACATTGGTGACATGTGGTGAAAATATGAATAAACAATTTTTTATTTTAAAAAAATGTTACCGGACAGCAAAGTGCCCATAACATTTTCTACTCCAAATGTGCTAAGGAATAGCTGGTTAAAGTTTGTCGGGTACGTGCCGATACACCCTGTATACATCTATTTTAAAATGTACTAAAACCAAAAAAAAATGGTACAGGATTGAACCTTCCTACAACTCTACCAATCTCGCCAAATGGCGATCGAAACGACATTTATTTCGTATATTAACTGATATAATGTCATCCGTTTTCAGAGAAATGCGTATATGTCTTCGTGTGTACGTGATTGGAACCAACATATATAATATAATGCATTGTCATCTACAGTGAATCTAACCCCCGAATTTCAGCTCCTTCAGATGTCGGGAAGTGATTTAAATTCCGCTTCTAAGATTTGCATTAATTCATTACCGAAAACAAAGTTTAAACCTAAATAGATGTATTTAAAAATCCTATCGTTCAGTGTGAATGAGAATTGAGCGAATCTCACGCTACAAGTAGATATCTTACTAATTTCTCGACGCTGAATATTTTGCTTCCTCGTGAGCAGAGTATATGACATAATGCTAATATAAATAATTATTTCTTCTACGCCTAATGCTGCGTATACATTTGCGACTCGAAGCGCGAGCCAAACCACGAATTATGGGAATGAAACGAAGCAACCGCAAACGGCGCGAGACACCACTTGCGGTTGCTTCGTTCCTTTCCCAATTCGTGGTTTTGCTCGGCAGTTCAGCTCGTGTGTGTATACGTAGTCTAACTCAACACCGTACGAAGAACATCAGATTTGTGATACTATAAACATATCGTTATACGTAGCAAAGTTGAAAAACTATAATATTTAATGTTTTTTACAATCTAACCTAACTAAAGAAGCTGAAGATCCGATGTTTTTTTATAAGAAACTTGTTTTTACGTAAACTCCTTTTTACGGAAACTTCTTTTTAAGGAAACTCCTTTTTACGGAAACTTCTTTTTACGGAAACTCCTTTTTACGCAAACTCGGTTTTACGGAAACTGAGCTACCAATGCTAACAAAGGGTTGAAAATAATATTGCATGCCAAGAGCGTGAAATCATTCTTCAACACGTAGGTAAACAATAACCATAATGATTATAGGATTCAAACACGCAACCAGTATATTAAAAACAATAACCCAAAGAATAACCTAAACAAAATGTTTACTATTCAAAGCCAAAGCGAAATGATATCGCAAATACTTCACTTTCTTTTTTGTTTACTTTCACGATACGCTTCTAAGTTAGTTATGAAAAATCAATAGCTTTGAATGCACCTTTTCAGTCAAAAACAATTATTTAGAATTTAGTCACCGTTTCAACAGTCTTATATTTAATTACATATTGAAAGAGGGTTAATTATTTTATTTTTAAGTACTCACAATATTTCGCAGCGCAAACATTTTGGGATTTAATCAATTTCAAACAATACACAATGATGTCCCGCAGTACTGTCGCATGACGGCAGTATACACGAAGATCCAACTTTCCCACCGCTAGTTTGTTGAATACGACAATTTTTTCACGACTGTATTGAAGTCAAAGCCAAATTACGTAACAATTGCACGAATACGGTTCAGAAGTGGTATGCGTGAACATACGATTTCAACAGCAGCTCCGTCAATGTTGAAGAAACTGGTTTTATTATTTGAATTTAAAAAGTTTTTTCTTGGGGGCGACTACTGCCATCTGTGAAATGACAAAATATCAAAAATAGATACACCATCTATGATTGAGGTTCAAAGCTTACATACCATTTAACATACTTACTAGAAAAAAGTTTTCCATAAAGGTAGGAACCTACCTAGATATTATTTTATACATTCTGTTGTTAGTAATAAGCTTCGTTGATTTAACTTATTTAAAACAATATTAGTTATACGGTTGTACTTAGAACTTAAAATATTATGAAATGATTAAACATATTCCTTTGGGAAGTATGTTTACGAGACATGGGAAAGCTGATAAAGATATTGAAAAAGGTATAAATGCAGGTAACTCCATTAATGGAGGACTGAACGCAGTTGGCGCTTAGAATTTTTTTCCAAAGAAGCGAAGCTAGCAGTCCACAATGGAGTGCTGGTAACTAGCCTGATGCAGTGAGCCATGGAACTGGCAGAGGAAGGATGAAAGTAGGCTGAATGCTGTAGAAATGAGATCGCCGAGGCGTATGTGTATTAAAACCATGTACAATCGTGGAAAGAATGTGAGTATGTGGAGTTCCGCAAAGAATGCAAGGCTTTTAAGAAAGGGACGCTCAGATGGTTTGAGCATGTATAACAAATGAATGAAGAAAAGAGTGTAAGGAGAATATATGACGCAAATGTGAATGGTAGCAGAATTAGGGACGCTAGAATAAGACACAGCACGATGGAGTGAACCAGACACTTGAGTCGGGCCATGTCAAGAGGCTGTACGAGACAATGTATGATTGTGAATGAGGCAAGGGTTTGTGCCAAGACCGAGTTATTAGCGTTCCGTCCTCTCTGCCTGCCTCTGCGGAGAAAACGTCTGTAACCAAGAGGGTGTTCCGACGACCCCATACATTTTTCTGTCTTATGTTCTTTTGAACTATAGAAATCCCAATTAATCAGAAAATTATTAATGGTAATTTATGTATTTGCGCAGGAATACGTAAAATAGTAAAATGATATGTCAAGTATTTAAACTAATATAAGGAGGCTAGTAATTTTGGGTACAACCTACTCCCCCACTTGGCTGCGGAATAGTTATTATCGACCAATAATGATCGGTTGGTATTTACACTGTGGTATGTATTACTTTATAATATTCTTAATGTTTTACTTACATTATCCAATAAACTTTAAAAAAGGCTGTATTTAAGATCTTATGTGATATTCAACTTTCAGGATGAAATATTAAGTTTGCAAACATCTATTAAATAAAAATATGAGTACATTTTATCAGGTATTTATTATAATAAAAATTAAAACGCACAAATAATAATTTAACTATATAAAATACGAGAACTATTTGCTAAAATAATAAATTATTGTTTCATAGATATAATACCTACATAATTAAACATAAACCTTACATAACATGATGTGATGTGATTTGTAATAATGAGATAAATAATACCAGTTGGTATAACAGAACTCTCCTGCTATTCTGATGATGAATGAATGTGATTGAAGCAAGGGAGTGTATCAAGACAGAGTTGTGTGACCTTCAATCTTGCTTTAAAAAGGCATGAAGGTTACATAGTTAGTTAGATATAAATTTTAATTACGAGGCGGCGTTGAATCTTTTCAATTCTGACATTGGATAGCCCGCTCCAATAGCATAGATTAGATTTTCCCCTCTGAAGCCATATGTCTGTTGAAAGGCAGTTGTTAGTCTGTCCGATTGGTATGGATCAAAGGGCATGCTCTTTGACTCTGTGTATTTGGGATCTCCAACCAGCAAGTTCCTGCTACTCCGTAAGTGTTTCCCAATGTTTAAGAAGTCTAGTTGCTGGAGAGATATGTGCGCCAGTGTACAGCGGAGAACGAATAGAAATGAGAAAATCTGAAACAGGTAGGTAATTGATTAATGTTTAGCATTTTATCAATATGAATAATTTACCAAGCTAATATATCAGATTTTATCTTAAACGACGTTGCTCGGGGACTTTAAAATGGTTTGGGGGTAAAGTTTTGAGGTGGTGCATCCTAATGTACCCGAAAACTGGGTGTATTTTTTTTGGAAATAATATTATTGTATTTGTTTCACTTGATCGTGACAAGAATTCCTCAGGCGTCCTCGACCTCTTCAACCATTCACTTCCAATTTATACATCCTCCTTAGACCTCTTTCTTCATTTATCACTATCGTCTCATTGTACCACAAATAATAATTTGTTTCAATCTTCCTCGGGCATTCCCCACTTTTTCCATCAATTAATTCATGTTATTTCATAAGATCATCAGTTACTTTTAAAAATACTACAATATGTGGACTTTAATTCGATGCCGTATTTCATTCCAGTGGGGAGATAACATTCATTTTTATATATATGGATTATTGTGGTATATCTACAAACCGAATAACTAGTTAATGACATAATGTTTAATCTGTTCTATAAACAACTTCTTCAGAAATATTGTTTTTTTTTTTTGCAAAATTGAGTATTATGTAGTTGACATAATACAACCTCCTCTCATTTTATTAAGTTTTACCAGCTCCTTTCATAATTAAAAATGTAATCCAGAAGAGTAAAATAAAAACACCTAATTATAGTCAACTGATATGTATTAACCTATTTACTATCTTAGAAGGCCATAATTTATGTCTCTTGACCAAATGTTTATTATTTAGTAATAGAATTCATTGTCATTCTAAGATTAATATATTTTTTTTAAATTTAAATAAATACCAAAACAAAAAAATTATGCCATTTATACTACATAAAAAAATTCGTGACGAAATTTAATTCAGTATTAATCAAAAATGATTTAAGATTTTCCCGGCCAAAAGTAAACGAAGCCAGAGCTAAACGAAGAAAACCAATTGAAAAATTATACGTTAATGTTAGCTCAGAGGGTTGGAGCTGGCAACACGGTATCACATCCTCATACATAAGCTCACATTTCACCACAACCTCAAATAACACATCTGCCCTGATGATGGATACTGCAATGCTGTCCGAAACATTGGCTAAAGGAGTTAGCGCAACACGGGCATAACACCCCTAAAACAAATAACATGAATTGAAACTAGTTTGGAGCACTCATCCGCAGTCCCCTCTTACCCTGCAGTAATCCTACGAAACAGTACACCACTACATAGGCAAGAATCTTTTTGAAATGATTTTACTGTTCTTAATTTAAAGGAAAAATGCCAATATATAAATCTTTGCAAAAGAAACATTCAAATTAGGTGATGGTTGCCTTTTTTCATAAGAAAATAATTCATAAAACACAATAATAAAGTATATTTTTTCTCCCACTCAGGAGTAGCTGGTAAATATATTTATTACTGAAATATTATAATTGAAAGAAAAATTTTCATAAATCGATTAAACATTCGGAAAGTGTAGTTTTTTTTAAATGTAATATTAACCCTATAGCAAAAATAACAAGTTTCCACTGCTCAAAAAGGGTAGTTGTATGCTCGTTTGAAAGAAATAAATAAAAAAAATAATAATTTAACTCACAATGACAAACGCCTTCATTTTGAAAATATTAATTGATCACTTGTCAAACTACCAGTGAATACTGAGCCGCAAACCGTCATATTAAGTAACATTACAAAAGTGAAACTGTTTTCTCCATCCAATACTGTTGAGGGCTGTTTAGTATGCAGTGCACTTGTGTCCTGTTTTGTAACACCTTTAACAATGTAGGTCTTGCACAATTACGTAATTAGATATTAGATTTGTCCATGATTTGAAGCTTGACTTATGAGAATCTATTAGCTGCACAAAAATTCTTCTTACTCAATAATGTGTACATGCATTTTAGCATGAATACTTTGTGTTTACAAAATTTAAGGTTTTATTTTTATTTATACTAGTAGTTCTGTGATCAGTAGACCTCGCGTCCAAAACAGTATGCTTCTAATATTCTCTTACTAAGCCAAAACCAAAATTTCTTCTGAAATTATAAGATTAGTAAGTAGGTACTTAAACATTAGGAGTATGGCCACATCGCGTGTCTGTAAAAAAAATATGCGTAAAGGAGTATGGACGTACACCATATGGTGGTGTTTGTAGAATTACTCCTAAATATATTATTTATTTTTTTATTATCATTAATATCCAATCAATTCAGTTATTTTGATATTATAAATGTATTTTTTTTAATAAAGTTTGGTTTGAAAATTTTGAGGTAAAAATCTCTCTTTTGAACACTTTCTTCTCTCAAAAACTTACTCCCTTAGAAGTTGAATACCTACCTTTGAGTTCCCATATTCTCCATTAATCAAACATCCCTATGACTACAAATCATAGAGGATACACCATCACATTGATCACGCAGCAATATAGTGTAAAACATGCCATGGTCACGTGAAATCAAAAGGATCACCTTATATGGTGATCGACGAAACAAGCGCTGACGCAAATATCATGCCCATAAAAGGAATGATTAACTACAGATGAGGGGGAGCGACGAAACAGGAGGGGATACGGGATTTACTCTGAAGGGTTGAACGACGCGATGGACTCGAGAGAAGAAACCCAAACGTCCCACAACAGTGTACAACAGTAAGCGCTTTTAAATATATAGTACCTCTAACGTAATGAAACAGAGCCAGTAACTTCCAGCGTACAATTGTTCCATACAATAGTTTTAAGATAATTTAGTAATATTATGCATAAACCTTGTTGCCAAATAAATGATATATCAGTATAACTGTATAAAGTGTTTTCGTTTTGATTGTTCCTTCAGAGGTGGCCTAAACCGCCGATACCTAAGTTAGTTGTCAATAAACCAGTAAGTGATATCTTTTTTTAACAACCTACTTAATTAATTACAAACCATATTATATTTTATGTAAAATTTTCATTTCAAATAAGGAATTATACGATTTTTCCAGAGAAACGTCACCATCACAATGAAAAATTTTTTTAAAACTTTCTTCAGGCAGGTAGATAACGTAACATTGAAAAAATGTGAATAAGTCCAAACAAACACAATAAATGGTTGAGTTAAAAGGACTTTGCTAAACTCAGTCTATTATTATTATTTTATTGAAGGAGATAATAGTAACAAATCTACACGAAACATGAAACAGAACAAGGAACAGAAAATAAAAAGATAACGGTTTCAATTATTACTATTATTAGATCATGATCAAATGAATCAGATACATGAGTTGAGCCATGTCAAGAGAGAGAATAACAGAAGACAGATGAGACAATGAATAAGTGAACAAGGTGTGGCGGTCTATCGTCTCTGCTTACCCCTGTGAAAAAAATGGGTAGTTAGTTATTCACATGACTCCCAACTGCCTGGAGCCAGTGGAACTATGGTATCCCCAATTTGGTTTTATTTTTTAAATTAACTCCACACAGGAGGGCAGGGCCGGCACGATGCGAGCGCAAATAGAGCAGTCCGTTCCGGGCGCCGAATCGTCAAGGCGTTGATAATACAACACCTAACAGTCCTAACACATCGCCCTTGAGATTATTTTTTACAAAAACGGCGCTATGCAAAAATACAATTCATCCGAATATATATATTTTTTATTTTTTTTTATTTTTAAATATTGCACAACAGATAGATTATCCAATTACTGTACAATTCTCAATTTGACAATCTTAACACCTATGAAGATAATTATTATACAAAAAAAACTTTAGGCTATTTAAAGAAGAATTATATGTATATATCTAGTGCTTCTGAGATTTCATTCAATAGCACCATTCCTCTTGTCATGCTATGTTGTGCTAGAATATCTGTTCTGCCATATGGTATTTTGAATAAGTCGTGTCGACGACTACGGCTGAAGTTTTCGGGCACGTATAAACCATAGCATTCCAAGAGGAACGGGCTATCAATATAGTTATGGATTATGTTAAAACTAAGTATTGCAAGATTTGCATGACGTCTAGTTTCCAAGCTAAATCTATTTGTTGCCTCAAGTAAGTCCACATGGTGCATGAACCTTGGATAAGTTCCACGCATCCGCATATAGACATACCTGAGGAATTTTTTCTGGATTTGTTCCAGCATATTAATATACTTAGTTTGGTGCGGAGTCCACACACCACTAGCATACTCCAGCTTACTTCGTATGACGCCATCAAACATGGCTATCATTGCATCTGGGTCGTGAAATTGTTTACATGTTCTGGTGATAAACCCCAGGAGTTTGTAGCATGCTGTAGTAAGTCGTGATATGTGGTCCGAGAATGTTAGTTTGGGATCAAAGACGATACCGAGATCTTTATAGCTATTGACTCGGCATAATTTTTTCTCTTTAATGGTGTATTCAAAAACTACGGGCTTCTGAGAGCGGGTATATGTCATTGTTACGCATTTTTTTATATTAAATTCTAATTTGTTTTTATCTGACCATTCTGCTATAGCATCAAGGTCAGATTGCATTTTTAAGCAGTCTTCGTAAAATATTATTTCCATAAAAAGTTTGAGATCATCCGCAAATAAAAGACATCTGCTATATTTTACACAGACCTGGATGTCGTCTATAAGTATTAGGAACAACAGAGGACCAAGGTTTGACCCTTGGGGAATACCTGACAAGGCGGGGAATTGTTTAGATTCCTGTCCATTTATTGATACATATTGTCTTCTGGATTTTAGATATGACGCGAAGAAGATAAGTGTCAGTTGATCGAAGCCAAGTTTGAACATTTTAAGTAATAAAATATCATGATCAACTCGATCAAAAGCCTTGGCAAAATCCGTATACACTACATCGGTTTGGTGTCTCGAGTCCAGTCCGACGGCCACCAATCGCGAAAATGTTAACAAATTTGATACCGTGGATTTTCTTGGCATGAAACCGTGTTGGTTTTCTCCTAGAAACGGCATAATTTGGTGATGTAATTTCTTATAAATAATCATTTCAAATATTTTGGGTATAGTTGACAGAATGGCAGAACAGGATCAAGAACAGGTCTGTAATTCTTAATATCAGCCTTGTCTCCAGCTTTGAAAATTGGGCTCACACGCGTGAGTTTCCAGGAATGGGGGAAACAACCAGTAGAAATGCTTAGATTATATATATAACTCAGTGGATGACTTATGATTTTTGACATATAAGCAATTGTATTAGGGGGTATTATTGATTACAGTGATCACCTACCCATACGTCTACTGGTTTTGACGAGGGGCGTCAAAATTTCACACGCGCAGGCGCCGCGTTGGCTCACGGCCAGCCCTGCAGGAGGGAAATAAATTTTCTCAGGGCCTTCGTCATCTTTGGGGATGCTGTGAGGAGGGTTTTTTTGTGAAAAGGAAGGGGTAAGAGGTCAGAGGTTGTGAGTATGAAGGAAGTGTGGAGATGGAAATGGGGAAGAGATAAGTTGGAAAGTATCTGGCTATTCAAATATAGTCATCTAAAATGACTTTTTTTTTTTTTTTATAGTGAATACCTCACAAGAATCCCAACTGCTCCCGTCTGGAGCCAGTGAGACTATGGCATCCCCAATTGGGGGATGTTGTGAGGCTGAAGGTAAGTGGGGAAAGGAAAGAGGAAGGTGGGGAAGTACCTGGCTATTCAGATCTAGTCACTAAACACGGCTAAAGCCATTTGGAGCAACGTTTCAATTCTGAATGGTGGTCTTACACCAGGGGCTCTATTCCTGAATCGAGGGCGCTCGTAATCGCCGTCGAAAGTACGTACGTTGGTCGTCGTTGCTATTCCCGAAATTGGTCGAAGGTACATACTTTGACGCCAAACGTCAAAAGTCATTCCACACAACATCTACTGGGTACAACCAGTAGAAACAGGGCAGCGAGTGGTAGGTTGTTGGCGTTTCTATGGAATTGGCTGTCAAAATCTAGTCTAGCTGTCAATTTTTGTTTTACCGCGCGGATTCCGCAAATGTAAAAGTGGGTGAAAATTTCCCACTTACTAAGTCTTTATCGGAGCTTACAAGCTTAATTAAGAGTTGCTTTTGGCAATTTGTAATATGTCCCGCAGCCATTTCTGTTTTGAATAACGAATAACTGTTGTCTGTTTGACAGTCACACCATAGAAATCCCAAAAACATCAGGAACATAGACAATATTCACAGGGGGGCCAAAATAATCATCTCTTCTACCAACTTCGACCGTTCGACGCTCAAGAATACGTAAAATTGAAACATTCGAAAAAGTTAGTCGCGACGACTAGTAGTTTTTCACTCGAAGACGGCGCATACGAAAACGATTGATCGTTTAACTCCAGAATCGCAGGCCAGGGCGATACTGGTAGTATCTTCCACTCTGGAACGTGCCGCAAATATAATATATATTATTTTAATTAATTAATTGTGAAATAACACAAATTAATCAAATAAAATTTATTTGCGCACGCCGGGTTCGAACCCGCGACCTTCGGAATGGCAGTCCAATGCGTTACCACTGGACTATGCCGGCCGACTAATGCCATTTCAAGCAATGTTTAGATTCTTAATGATGATCTTTCACTATAGCGATATTGAGAGTTTCTAACCACTAAATGGATGGAGATGGGAAAGAGGAAGGTTGCGAAACATCTTGCTGTTATCTGGTCACTAAATATGGGTAAAAACATTTCAAGCAACCTATGTAATAATAATTACCAAAAATATGATATTACAGTGTATTTATTTCCTCATACATAATAATAATTCATCTATGTGCAACAGTTAGGCATGCTAAATTTACTTTCAACAATATTATGATGGAGGAACATATGTTTCAATTAATTTTAATTACATACAATAATAATTTTAGTAATGACATGAAAACCAACACATTATATTAAAGTGCCAGTCAAATATCTGAGTGAAATGCAATTATTTTAAATACAAGCGCAGACCTGTGAAAAATCACAGAATAGTCTGAATTCAGGGGACTCCGATCGAAAATTGTAACCGAGATATTGTGACGTCATATGTTTGCCTAACTATATCCACCAATGAAAAACTCTGAAAATCTATGAAATAAAATTTCAAAGTTTTTCATTAGTGTATAGTATAATAAATAGGCTCCGAATGAGAATTTTACTGTCTATATATTGGTATATCTATGGCTTTTTAGGTCCAATTTGTTTCATAGAAAAAGCCCGAAGATATCGATCTAGTGAGTTGTTTATTTATATCTGAATTCTTGATTCTTGACAAATCTGTTCCAATTTTGAAATAATAAAATATTATATTGTACTAGGTAATAATAAAATATTATATTGTAGGTAGGTACTTTATCACTTGTTTGAATTCTTCACAACTGATTCCAATTTTGAAAATGACGCTTTATTCAAAGCATACTTGAGTTCATTAATTCAGATTTCACAGGGATACACAAACAACCTAAATTAGCATATTGGATTGATAAATATGAAATTTACTAAATATTACACAAAACAAAGGTTACAAAAATATTTACAAATTTTTGATTACAATTTTTTTGCAATCTGATTTCATGCTTAACCCCTCAGGCCATGGCATATTGACCAATATATTTCTTAAAGAAGCTGTCAGCAGGTCTGAGAATTCGCTTTGTAATAAAATCCAAATAAATGGAATAATTCTTAACGTATTCGTTGACTGAAAACTGTTTTTGATAGGTGATGAAATGAGCTTTTAAATTTTATTATCAGAAATAAACACAATTTTCGAAATATTAAAATTTTGAATGTAAACATAAAAAAAGTTTTAAAAATGGCTCACATCTTTGTCTAAACACTGAAATAAAATTACAGATTATGAAAAAAAAACACATTTTTTTAGACAAAGATATTTGACTACAAAATTTTTATTCGATTATCCTTGTACAAAGATATTGGAATACAAAATTTGTATTCGATTATCGTTGGACAAAGATATTGGAATACAAAATTTGTATTCGATTATCGTTGGACAAAGATATTGGAATACAAAATTTGTATTCGATTATCGTTGGACAAAGATATTGGAATACAAAATTTGTATTCGATTATCGTTGGACAAAGATATTGGAATACAAAATTTGTAACAAATTATTATAAGCAATAATTAGTCGCATATTCATACAAATTGAAAATATCTCCCGAGCAAAAATAAATGCCGCCGACGGGAATTGAACCCGCACCTTGTGATGTCCGGTCAGGTGCTCTGGACCACTGAGCTATGTCGGCTTATTTCCAACACGCCACATAATTCAATATGTACTAGTACTTCAATCAACAATTACTACTTATTATATTTTTTCACCTGTAAACAACCAACTTTATTTTGTAGGAAAGGCTTTGTTAGTGCTAAATTTCCCACTAGATGGCGTCAAGTCATATTATATCTACATTTGTTGGTGAAATATTTTGAAATGTTGACAATTGTTGTAAAACCAAGAAAAATTGCAGAAAAACATTATTAATAATATTCAATATTTGAATATTATTATTTATTTTTTTATTGATAAACTAATGTTTATAATACAAAGTTTTTTATGCAGAGCACAAAGGATAACAAATTATTATAAGCAATAATTAGACGCTTAAAATATTCATACAAATTGAAAATATCTCCCGCGTAAAAATAAATCTTTTGAGCACAAAATGCGTAGTAATTTAATTTAATATGTAATTTTTAATTTAATACGTAAAAAAACCTTGTCTTAAAAACATTAGATTATCATTAAAAAAAATAATACAAAATTTGTATTCGATTATCCTTGTACAAATTTATCACAAACATTACTGTCACCTCAATTTTTTTTTGTTCCATATAAAAATTATTTATAAAAAATGTTTCATAAATTTTTCACAAATTGCGGCTGGAACCTTCAGTTTCATAGAGGTCCACATTTTAATTGTTCTCGTTAACTTCTAGATTTGAATATAAAGTGTAGTGTTTTCTTTTAGATCATATTTCTCACTATGTCAGTAAGGAGACAATGATTTCTATGGGACCATGCTGTTTCGAAAAGCAATTAAAGCAACTCTATGTCTAATAGCAGTTTGTTTGGAAAACCGAACAAATTATTCTGAGGGGTTAATAGAACGGTTCATTTTTATGGAAAAGTTGCATTTTGGAATTTGAGATTATTGCTTGATTGAGCAAATTTTACTTAGGCCTTACAACACGTAAATCATCTATTTTTGAGTTTTTATTGAAAACAATTTGATCCAAAGCAAGGCACTGATAGCATTAAATGCTGAAAGAATAGCTACAAAGTGATTTAAATTCATTAATTAAATAATTTGGAAATAAATTTGTTTCAAATACTTAAAATTTCGAAATTTGAGAAACAAATTGTAATTGACCAAGACATATCTAAAAAACATAATTTATTGCAGATAAAATGCACATAAATTAGAAATATTGTTAAATTATTTCTGTAATCATTTCACCACCTCTCAATAAGCTGTCAAAAGCACTATCCACAGGATATTGTATTATTGAATTACAATTTATTTATTTATGAAGAACGAGTGTACTATTCGGTACTCAAAACCAATGAATAGTGGCTTTATTTATACCAGGTAAGTTAGCCGAGTTTTCTACCTCCCGTGAGTATTTATTATAATAAATAGTTATCGAGGGGATGGTGAAATGCTCCCAAAATCTATGAAAGACTTCATTTTCTAATATTTTACGTATGTTCCAGAAATGCGGCAGTTTTTAAAAATGTATTGCTACCTGGCATTCTCCAATATTTTGAAGGAAAAATATAAAACAAATGTATGGCATCCTGACTTACTTTTCAACAGTCAAATGGATATTTCCCAGCTTCATAGCTCGTCATGGATATAACATTGTGTGCTGAAAATAATTGCATTTACCTACAAATTCGTTTGGGAGTTTTTGTAGCTTCAAACTAACAGATTTCTGCTTTACAGCAAAGATTACAAATTGTCTGTGTCTATAACTAGCAGTGGTTTTAAAATCAACTATCTAAATGACTTTTTACTATTTTTAGAGAATCTTCAAATACTAAAAAACATTTAAGTAATTAACATAGTTTTTAGCCAAATTGTGCTAAAAATAAACTGACATCATTCTCTGAAGATTTTCTGTGTGATTGAAATTAACTTATTACACTAGAGAACACATTGGTGTTATTCTCGTTTTTTAATGCAATTTGAATGTGGCCTTTTTTATGTAAACAGGTCTTTGGAAACTCATTACTAATTTCATGGTTAATTTTGTAAACTGTAAAGATATCATAACAGTAGCCAACACCAACTGTAACATTTAAGGAAACTAATACATCCTGGTTTAACCTAAGATAATGCTACAAAAATGTCCACGATGGTGTACAACCTTCGATAAGAGAGGCATAACAAATAGGAAGAAGAGAGAACAATCTTTTGCAAGTAATGTTGGGGTTTTTCACAGAAATCCAAATGGAACATTGTCAACAACCGATCAGCAGCACCATCTTGAATTTTTTTATTTGAAAGGTCCCTCTCAAACGCCAATTCCATGTACCTTTCAGTTTTAAAGAATTTGTGATCTGCCGGAAAGCTTAACTGTCACGTTGCTGTGCTTCTCAGCTGGGCGCTATTTGACAGAAAGCCAAAATGAATCGGCGATCAACGTGGACCTTTCAAATGAAAAAAAAAAAATCAAAAAGTTGCTGATTTGACGACAATGTTATATTTGATTTCTGCAAAATACTCCAACCTAAGACTTGAATATGTTCAGCTTTCAATGTTTTGTTCAGTTAGTAATAAATTATTGTATGCAGTTGACGATTTTCTCTTTTGCAAAATGGGGAATAAAACAGGTTGAAAACATATGGTAACATTTACTTAAAATGTGATTTATTATTATACATAAATTATATATTACATTGAAATGAAAATAATAATAGATCATACATTTTAGTGTTGTATTTTTCAGAAATATTGATGGGAGGTACAGAAAAAATTCTTAAAAATTAAAATAAATTGATTATTCTAACATATTTGAAGGTTTTCAAAAGATACCAAGCCATTATTGATACATAGATAATAAACTAGATGAATTATCTAATAATTAACCCAATTATATGACAATAAGTGGCTAACCCAATTATATGACAATAAGTGGCTAACCCAATTATATGACAATAAGTAATTAACCCAATTATATGACAATAAGTGGTTAAAACAATTATCTGACAATAAGTAATTAACCCAATTATATGACAATAAGTGATTAACCCAATTATATGACAATAAGTGGTTAACCCAATTTTATGAGAATAATTGGTTCAATATCATTTAATATCTACCGTGGATCACTTACAAAGATTTGTTCAACTTTACACTGTTTTGTAGGTAAGACTGGAAACTTTAAAATATTTATGTGCCAAGATTTATAATAGACCTTTTCATAAGCATAACTTGTTATGAAAGGGGAGTAGTTTGATAACTGCTGTGACCATCGAACTCGATCTATCTGACTGCTAACCAAGGGTCCTACCCAAAGATATTAGAAGAACGAGATGTGCTATGAGCAGTTCATACTGTGTGGAATTGTTTTGCCGAGTGTCGCCGGTTTTGTTCACCAATACTACTGCACACCTTCGCTTACGCTAAGGTATCCGCACTAATACATAGAACAGATTTCTGTGCGTACACGTCCCGATACCGTTCAAAGTACCCTAATTAGGTAGTACTCCGCCCACGGTCCGGCGGCCAACATAGCATATCTCGTTCTTCTAATATCTTTGGTCCTACCTAATGGGCTATGACCACCATTTGTAAAAAAATATGCTATGTAAAAGGTCAGCAGAGCAGGCTAGCCACTGAACAGTACAATAAATAAGTTAATAATTTTAATACACAGTCCAGGCTTGGCAGATATAAAATGAAAGAGTACAGAATGTTTTCGCAAAAAGTACTACCCTATCTCTTTAAAACAATTTTATTTTGGAAATGATTAATTTATGTCTCATTGGGTTGGCAGTAGTGTGCTTAAACTTCAGACATAAAGCAAGTAACAAGCAAACAAACTAAGTTTGCGCCAGCAAAACTATCTCACTGAAACATATTTTTATTAAATTGTAACATCAATTTGCTTATTGCTTTGTTGGTTCTTTACAAAGAAAATGAGCAGAATTTGAAGTGCTCTTTTATCTTCACACAAATATGTTATTTACAAAGTTTTTATTATTTTAATCTCTGAAGAGATAAACCATAGATAGAAGTATGTTGTGGGCGTGTCTGTAAGCTTAATTTCATTTTACTTTTCTGAAATTGATTAAAATTTTCAAATATCGAAATTCTTTCTTGAATAAATAATGAATTTCGGCAGTTTCTCTGGGACCGAAGGATCTAAGATCTTATGTAAATTGGCGAAATTAGCATTATCTCAAATCGTAATAAATCACCATTCTACTGATTTTCTGTTCAGTGGTTTTAGTAGATATTGAGTACATAGCAAAAAAAATTATCAAACAATTCCAGTTCACATGATCAATTGTGAAAAGTACTCAAAAAATTACGATTTGAATGAGAAAGGATTTAAATATGAAAATAAATTTATTATTCTAACAGAATGTTGAAGGATATCACAGAAAAAATAAACCGATAGAAGTGTATTGTGGGCTTATTTGTATGCCCAAAGTATGATCAATTTTCCCTTGCTAAATATTGAACTTCTTTCTAGTCCCCGGTTGATCGATCCTTTTTTTACACGACCCACTGGTTAAAAGGACCCGATCTTTGATCAGGCTTTAAACATAGAAAAACAGCCATAGATCAATGCACCACGACTGTGTTAACATAGACTGTAGATGTATAAATTGTGTACACCGGACGTCTCAATTCTCGTTCTCACAACACAGAAATAGAGATGGTTAATCTGAAATGGACTGTTCCGGGCTGGACCGCAATGACAGGCTATTTCATCTATTACCATCTCTATTACTCTGTCATGAGAAAATGATTTGAGGTGCCCAGTCTACAAAAATCATATATTTATGGTCGCTCGCCACACCCATCTCGGATGCTGACTGACAGTTCATCGAATCTTTTTTTTCCCGTTTGATGATTAGAGGTTCGTCATCAGGTCAAAATGATTGGGTTGGTCACAATCGACCCGGGACTACTTATTTCTTGAACAGACACAATCAATTTCAATAGCCTTTCTGGAACATAGGAGACGAAAGGTATGATATAACTTAGCAACATCAGTTTACTTTGAATTGTTATAATTACACTTCTAGGGATTTTCTATTCAGTGAAAGTTATAAAAATAATCTCATATTAAGTAACATAAAAAAATACCCTAGACCGCCCATTGCTTTGATTTAAATTGGGCTAACTATTTTTTTTTTACTTTTGCAAATAAAATATAAAATTATGTTTCTATATATCAATTTTATATTATGAAATATAGCTACAATTTACTGTCAGCCCTCTGGAGCCCCAAGAAGGTGGGTGGTGAATTATGCCTTGTTAGCCTAGTGTGCATACAAACTAGACTAAACAATATGAAGTTACGGTAAAACCCTCATATAAGGTTTATACCTTTTTCCAGTACTTTGAAAAACTGATAACAGAGTTTCACTGCATCACAACAACAGTTAAGAAATAAACCAAACTAGACTTAACAATTTTAAGTTACATTTAAACTCTCATATAAGGTTTATCGCCTTTTCTAGTACCTTAAAAAACTTTATAAGAGTGTTTCACTGTATTGTAATGACATCAGTTAAAAATTAAAAACGGAAAATGTACCTTCAATAAAACCCTATTAACCTTTCCGGGAGTGAATTACATAATGCTGGCCGTGCTCTGGGGAGTGAGTTTTTTTTATATATTAAAAAAAAATATTTTTTGATTAAATTTTATGATAGTATGCAAAATAAATAACAGCCAATATCTCTGTCAATCATGATGTAAAATGTTTAAAATATGTGTAAAGTTACAGGAATATGCCCATAGATGGCAATACGATGCATATTTACAGAATATGCATCGAATATGAATATGTGACCCCTGTCGTCCATAGCCGTCCATACTCCTTTGGCGAAAGTGTGCACCGTCGTTCATTAGCGTCCATACTCCCGGAAAGGTTAAAAGAAAGTTTTTTTATCCGGACCCTTCAAAAATCTTACAAGTAGGTTTCGACCCTCTTATAAGGCTTGCATATAAGAGTATTTCCATTGAAAAATCATATAAGAGAGATTTACTGTATTGTGTGCATATAAACTAGACTAGGAAGTCATATTAAATGAATGTTGGTAATAATTGTGTTTGAAAGGTCAGTTATTTGGATGTAAGGAGTATAGTTATGTACATTTACAAATTTGCGAATAAAAAAATATGCAATATTTTATTCATTTTGGAACATAGGTAAAAAGTAATAATATTATGCTAATAAAGCGATATGACGTAAAAAAGCAAATACGGTCTTAAACTCTGGCGATGAATTCTTGGTTACATCTGAAATCAATGAAAACAAATACAAATTAGAATATACACAGTGAACTCTTGAACGGGAACTTTTTTAGCGGGTTTCACTGTGTTTAAAATAAAGTCTATTGGAGTGGTAGATACTGTCAGCTTTAGACGTGTTTAGTGAATAGACCCGAGTATCCAGCAGGTACATCCTAACCTTCCTCATTCCCATCTCATTCACCTCCAACTACCCTCCATTTGGGGTAATCACATAAATAAATTAACTACCTGGCCACATCTATATTTCTAAAGTTTTTACCTTATTTTAAAATTGAATAATTTGGTTATATGCTTATTTATTGACCGATAAATGATCATTTTAAAGCTCGATAGCTCATGATGGAAATTATTTTGTGCTGCTGCTGCTGCTGCCGATTTATAAATTCCAGAAAAAGCTGCGAAAATTTCATGATGCCAGAACTCACCGTTCCAGATTTTTTGGGCTAATCATTATAAATATATTTTAAATGCTATTTTTGCACAACATCAAAAAAGTGATTTGGAAAACAATACATACATATACTATGTACGTTGGAAAATTTAATATTTTATACCTACTACAATTTTCAACACATTGTGCGTATTATTTGCTAACACTATAATAAAAGCCCTAAGCTTGAAAGGTATTAAAGATAGCAACTACATAATTGTTTGCATTAGAGATAGCATCGACAGGCGCAAATGTAATTCATTTTAGTTTTAATCAATACAAAATATAAAATATTTCAAGAACTGTTCTGCTCAATAAAAAATTAATCGTTTTTATTAAAACTTGCACCTAAGTACACAATGGAATGTAAATATGACATGCACACAATTATAATCTGTCTATATTGAAATATGAATAATGCAACAGACGTGTCAGTTTTTAAACATCAATACTTCTGTTATGAAAATCAATTTATTGTCCACTCAAAACTGTCATAATAATTATTAATACATTATAGTTTTCTTTATAAATAAACATGAATGTAAAATAATTTTAGCTAAAATTTTAAATTTAAACTTCTACTGGGTTCATAGACATACAAAATAATAGACCTGCCAATGAGAGAAAGGGGAACAAACCAAATTGTGCGGTGTTGGGAAGCGGAGTGACTTTCTGTGATTTGTCAATAGATGTATCCGACGGTATACACAACATCACTTGTATCACTAGTTAGTCCTTGAAAATAAAATCAGCTTACAAATTACTGGTCCTTTTTGCAATAGCAAATTTTGCAAATTGCTGGCTTTGTAAAAAACTTAACTACAAATCCAAAATCGGGTTAAAAGTGTCAATTTTTAGCATTGCTGCGTCAGGCAATTCGGTTAAAAACGAATATTCAGAATCTGCACAGAAAAGTCCCACAGTGGACTGCGCCACAAACCATTGTCTTACTTTAACGAACCTTATTATTCTGCGCATGGTCTGGTTATTTCAATGTGCACTCTTTGTCGTAGTTTATTCAAAGCATTCTCCAACCCCCCTGGTGCCAAAAATAAGGTCACATGGTTTGCCTCCAGCTCGTCTAAATGATACACAGATTTTATACTAGGCAAGTTTATCAATTTGGATATCTATGATTGCGTTGTGATTTTATAAATTAATAATTAATGAAAAACAAAAAATTTACTTACCCAAATTATTGAGACCACATCTGCAACTGTCTGAGGTCTGGATCATCTTCCTCCACAACAACTGAAATTGAAAAACCCATAGTTAATTTAAATTGTCAACAACCTAGCACTCCTACTTTTTTTAAACCGCAATAACATCATTCAATATGTTATTGAAATTTTCATAAAGATATTTCTACATTTGATATTAAAAATAACCATGTATCGGATGAATCGATAGAGAAATGGAGGGTTGAATGTATGAATCATATTATCAACTAAGAAAAGTCACTTTAACCCCTCCGACTTTTCGCGAACTTGAAGCTAAAATGTCTTTACCGAAATGTCAATTTCACGAAATCGTTGTGTTATTACCGCCTCACAATCAAAGCTCTATAAATGAAACATTACTGAACGGAGCCGAATAGTAAAAACTGTTTTAGAAAGGTTACAAAATAGGCTTTCAAATTGTTGTATCATAAATAAATATTAACATTTGTAAATATTTAAATTTAGAATGGAAACATGAAAAAATTGTAAAAATGACTCACCTGTAATGTTTTATGTAAAAACGATACTAAAATCACGGATAATGTAAAAAAAAAACACTTATTTCATCGTACAAATGTACAATAAACAATTCTGTCACTTCACTTTTTGACCATTTCATACAAAATATATTTTTAAAAAAATAATTAAAACTGGGATATGTGGGAGGCGGGTCGGCACGTCAAACGGCTTTCTTGGCGTCGTTTTACGATTTGGCAGGTAAAATTTGCTTCCACTGAGTAGGTCTTTTTACGGGTTTCTATGGATAACTTTGAATAGAGATGTGAAGCTTCATTCAATACGAATATTCTACTTTTTGTTTTAGGGATGTCACTAGAAGAATAACGGAGTTATGACGATTTTTGTGGAAACACACGCGTTGACGTGTAAACACGCTTATTGTACTTGACTGCTATCGTTATTTTATCGTGTATATCTGCTTACGTTGCTGACCGGTTAACTTCTGCAGATAAAGAACTGACACTCTATGAAGCAGTCAGACAACTCAATATCAAATCATCTTGCATCTTGCAAACCTTTAATTTTAAAGACGAATACCATTTGTACATTTCACATTTACATTGAGAAACACATTGTATCGAGATTAGAGGAGTAAAGCCCTTTTTCCACAGGCATTTACAGACATCCGATACTTAAGCTGTGTACTCACTTGGCAAATAACTTGTCACCCACAGTACGTATACATCGCTAATGAAGTTGAGAGACCTGCACCTCCGACATTAATTGTTAAATTCTCGAAATAACCTCATTCTCAATGGAACATTTGCTTTAGCTGTATTTTTATATCCCGTCAATCTTTGTTGACTGTTTTGTTCCTAGCATTGATGGAAAGCACACGCATTGTGGCAAAATGTTTGGCACAAGCGACGTGAGTTGGAACAACCTCGCTGGGCTAGTCGCGGGAGACTAGCGGCCGCCGACGAGTTATACGAACATCCTTGTAGATATGCGGCAGTAATCGCCAAGATACTTGAATCGTCGAGTATCAGATACTTACTTATCCTTGTGGAAGAAAGTTCTTACTTCTAGAGACGAATCCCATTTAATCCTAATTAAGAAATTTATACAGATAAATACTTTGTAATGGAATTAGTGCAATTTTTAACTGACCTTTCTTGCTTTCTTTCGCTTTGGCGGCAGGAGCCAATTCTCCCATGGGAACGTCGGGAAGCTGGTCTGTCTCTCCAACTCCCAGCAGTTCTTTGTCCAGTTCCTCCTATAAAATCAAAAACAATAAGTATAATTCGTAAGCGGAGTCTCATTCTTTTTGAGCAGACAAAACTAAAACACTGAGATTGGAAGCTTAACCTCTTACCGCATGACGGCATCACCCGTCGCCAGGAAATCCAAAAATTTACGTTAACTCCGGCTCATTCGATTTTTATAACACTTATATGTAAGGTTCGAAACGTGTGGCATCATATGATGTCATCATGCATCTGAGAAAAGTCTATGACAAACTCTCATGGGACTAATTATTACTAATTAGTGGTTCAATCGAATTTCAACAGCTTTTAATTTTTAGATTATAAATGTGTGTTTCTACATATCTATTTAATTATATTTAAAGCTGTCCTATATGCTGGCTCAACGTATAGAGGACCACTTGGCGTATATTGGCCATTGCAACGTGTTGGCTGCCAACGTTGGTCAACCAACTGATTAGTGTCGGTTTTTTGTGCACACATCAAAGGATCTTGGTGCCAACCCGCCAACAGCGTTCATAGGTTGGCGAGTAGCACCAACGTATACTAGCAGCTTTATACATTCGTTTAGGTTCTGACTGATAATTTATAATTGTTTTATTTTTCCTAGATTTGATAGGTCATGCGGGAAGAGGTAAACACAATTCTAGATTGGCTGGTCACCTTATCATAAGCACTCTTCTAAATTGAACTCAAATTAAACCAAGAACATTAGAAAGGTTCATAACCAATCGAATGTCCACCTAAACTCTGAACTGTCCCGGAAAAAATTCAATAAATTGAATGTGATAAATATTTTATTTATTTTTCACAATTTGTTTGTCAGGCGTTAGTGTGAAGTTTGCTTTAAGTGAGCGCACATTTTATGAATCTTTTATGTTAAAAAACCTGTAGATATGTATGGTACATAATTAGATATGAACGAACCTGTTCCAATTCTTCGAGTTCCTTCTCCAATTCTGATTCGTCGATGTCCTGCCCAAAGGCCACGGGATTGCTGATGGCGTCGCTGATTTCTCGGGCCACGTCTTGCTGCTCGGCTATGTCGTCCATCATGTCGTGGACTTGGTCTACATCCCTACAAACATAACAATAATCATTGTAATATATAATCATAAGATAATATTAACAACTCTCTTATCTGCTGGGGTTTTGCTTAATACATATATATTATTTTTATTGACACCTCACAAGAGCGCCCCTGTTTATGCAGTGTAAAGACAGGGAAACTATATCGCCACCCGGTTGAGCAGCATTGTGAGGATGTAGGAAGGGATTTATTAATGAGGGTCTTGAAGAGAGCCGCATTACATGAAGGAGGAAAAACAGATACCCGTAGCTCTGTTTATTACACAAAAACGAGTCGAAGAAACAACCCTTTCTCATAAAGCCAATATAAACTGTGAATGAGTGTTCCGCTCGCCACCGTCGAGTTATGTACGTGCAACAGTGCAGAGGATCAATGTTGCAAGCTTCATAGAACAGATTCAGCATTCCTACATTATGTCTGTACACTAGAGAAGGCAATCGGTCTGTTGACAATGAATTGTCAATCAAATGAACCCCCCTCCATCTTCCCCCACTTTTTTCATCCTCACAACATTCTCCAAATGGGGATGCTATAGTTCCACTAGTTCTGGGTCGTAGAAACACTTTTGTGGTCTCACAGCATGCGGACCTACAGTTGTAGATACGATGCTACCAAGAACTTCAGAATCATTCCATTGTAAATGTTACAATTAAAATTGTGTTCTGAGAATTGGTACAATGTTCACCTGAAGTTTATTGAACATGCATACCAGGCGCGGTCTTTTCATACATGCTTTAGATTCACCGCATCCCTTTTGTTCTAGATTATAGAGTCAAAAAGCTTTGAACTTATTTTTTCTAGCCATAAACAGCAATACTGCAATTTACGAAACCATGCACAGAGCCAAGGATTTATAGAGTTAATTTGATGTACTATTTTTGTCTAATATGTATAATTGCATCTTGTTCATGGGCTAGTCTGTACATTGGATAGTAGGTTTATATATATATACCTACTTATTGTCCAGCGTTCCTTCTACAAAAAGTCACCGACCACCACTGATGCATACTTACCATATGTCACACTCACACCTCCGTCAATATAATCGCTAATTTAGGAGTAAAGCATACTGATAATTATGACCAAGTGGTTGCCCAAGTGGAAGCGATCTAGAGGCAGACCGAGGAAGAGGTGGATACTGTGTGGAAGAGGATTGAAAGCAAGACGGAAAGGATTGAAGACTGGAGGCGAACGGCTAAGGGACCGCAGCCAGTGGAGAATCGCACCCTGGGAAGTACCTCCGTGCGGAGAGAAAGCAAGACTTACATGTGTTTATGTGCAGCCTTGAGGGCATCTGCTGCATTCTTCATGGTGGTCAGCACGGCCGTGTTGGTGTTGGCCCCTTCTAAAGCCTCCCGCTGCATCTCCACGGTACTGAGGGTGCCATCGATCTGCTGCAGCTGCTTCTCATAGCGCTTCTTGCGCTTCAGCGCTTGAATGGCCGCTGGAATATGTTAAAATAAAGAGTGAGATTGCGTAGTGTGCATAAATTGGGCAGGTACTTTCTTGAAAGATTTTACTCAATGTTTGAAAATGTTCTAATTTTTAAATGTAATAAACACTGAAAAAATGGTCTTGGTTTCTAAGGTGAATGATTATTGGGGTACTTTTATTTTAGATTTTACTTGATATTTAAGGCGATGCACTACGTTGTGTAATATTTTGAATCGAGCCGCTATCAATAACACACCTTACGTAGATGGCGATAAGGCTTAAATTCCCGCTCCACACCATCCACCTGTTTTGATTTATGCAAGAAAAAAGCATGGCCAAAAGTGCCTTTTATTTTATTTTGTGGATGTAAAGGAACAAATAGTTAAATGTTTTTCGATCATTTTATAAATAACTTAATTTGCCGCATTATACAATAAAATTATAATTGAAAATGGGTTCGTAAGTAGGAGATTTTGAACTTTATAGCAGTTTTCATAGGCCTTATACATTAATTTTTTTTGGGCTTATAAAAAGATTTATATAAAAAATATTCAATTATTTCAAAGGTCAAGATGTATTCTACTCGCAGTATTTAATTAAAGCATCTGAAACATTTCTAGGCGACCAAATTTTCAAACCAAAAACACATGATTTTAAATGACTACGTAGTGCATTGCATTAAATTAAATAAATTTGATCACTTGGAAATATTTTAGACGCTTTAATTAAATATTGCGAGTAGAACACATCTTGGCCTTTGAAACAATTTTAAGTTTTATTGTATAATGTGGCAAATTAAGATCTTTAGAAATGATTATACTTTATTATTATACTTTTTGGTGATTTTTTGCATAAATCAAAAACCGGCGGCGTCAAGCGGGAATTTAAATCTTATTGTCATCTACATAAGGATTGTTATTGTTAGCGGCCCGATTCCAAATGTTACATGACCTTAATGTTTAATTTTTTTAAATGTATAAAAGTGAAAACAACTTGACTTGTTAACTTTACAGGTGGCCAAAAGAATTAAAGACAGCATTCTGTCATTTGTCTGCCAAAATATTTTAGATTGAATGTTTTCTAACTCTATTGTTTTTGTGATATAAAACGTTACAAATGGGAAAATCTATTAAAAGCGATGATTTTCAAGGTTTTGCTACTCATAAACTTTCAAAGCTTATATAACAGAAACAAAAATAATATACAAAAGTACTAAAATGAGTTGCCGTCAGTATCATTTGGGTTGTCAGCTTTTACAGAAAATACAATTACATCAGTTATTTTTGATTGGTTAAATTAGGTTGTATTTTAACCACTTAATGCTTGGGTTTTATAATAAAAAGTATTTTTAAAACAAATCACGTTTTTTTAAATATTTAATTCAACGAAAAATACATCTTTCAATTAAAATATAAATAAGAACGAAATAAGCAGCTCAAAAACACGACCGATCTCAACTGCAGGCAAATTCAAACTGAGTAAAATACATCGCTAACATTCATGAGCGTTACTCGTGTTAGCCAAAAACACGACCGATCTCAACTGCAGGCAAATTCAAACTGAGTAAAATACATCGCTAACATTCATGAGCGTTACTCGTGTTAGCCAAAAACACGACCGATCTCAACTGCAGGCAAATTCAAACTGAGTAAAATACATCGCTAACATTCATGAGCGTTACTCGTGTTAGCCAAAAACACGACCGATCTCAACTGCAGGCAAATTCAAACTGAGTAAAATACATCGCTAACATTCATGAGCGTTACTCGTGTTAGCCAAAAACACGACCGATCTCAACTGCAGGCAAATTCAAACTGAGTAAAATACATCGCTAACATTCATGAGCGTTACTCGTGTTAGCCAAAAACACGACCGATCTCAACTGCAGGCAAATTCAAACTGAGTAAAATACATCGCTAACATTCATGAGCGTTACTCGTGTTAGCCAAAAACACGACCGATCTCAACTGCAGGCAAATTCAAACTGAGTAAAATACATCGCTAACATTCATGAGCGTTACTCGTGTTAGCTAAAAATAGAACGCTGCAAGTCGAAACCGGCGACCGTAACTCGGGCTAGCCTAAATTGGAATGCATTTAGCGCGCGAGCGTGACTCGTTTAAAAGCATGAAGCGGTTAATCAACTTTTACATTTACACTGATGTGTAATGAATACATGTAGGCAATTTAATATTCAGGCCTCTGGCATTTTGACTGTTATATTTCTTCAAGACGTTGTCAGAAAGTTGAAGAATATGTACATATTTCCGCTTTGCAATAAAATCCAAATAAATGTAATATTTTTGACATATCCAAAAACTTTTGAAAAATTAAAATTTTGAAATCAAACATAAAAAGCTTTAAAAACGGCTCAACTTACGTTTTTTCATCTAAATGCTGAACAAAAATTACTGACATTTGAAATAGACATTTGTTATAAACCAAGGCTGCCCAACCTTTTTAACAGTTGGGCCAAATTGTCGATCTTGAATCACTGGCGGGCCACTGAATACCTGACGGTTCCTATTTCCGTGGGGGGGGGGGGGGGGGTTGTTAGAGAATTTCTATAAAACATAATTCCCCACAAAAAAATTCAAAATTTTGAAATCCATGGGGGGGGGGTTGTTACGAAACTTCACTGAAAAAAAAATTCCGCGCACCCAAAAACATCATATGTGATTCCCCACAACAAATTATCGAATTCCATGGGGGGGGGGGGGGGGTGGCTACAAGATTCCATTTCGGACGCAAAAAATATTATATCAAAAACCGGTATATTTTTGTTTAAAAAGTGAGTTCAACAGGTTGGATTTTTTCGTCGCTGATTCTCGTTCTGAGTAGCCTGAATAGCGATAAATCGCCCAAGCTGCATTGTTTTTTTCCCTCGGGCCCGCGACACTTTTTCAAATTGGCGGGTTTTTTGAAAATGGTTCACGCGGGCCACTTATAATTCGTTCGCGGGCCACATTGTGGCCCGCGGGCCTGGAGTTGGGCAGCCTTGTTATAAACATTATACTGTCCCCTCACTTTTTATCATCTGTATAAATAAAAATATAAATGTTCGTTTGTTCAAAATCCTAAATCTCCGAAAGTTCTACACCGATTGCTTTTAAATTTTGACACAACGTTGCATTGGAATACGCGTGTTTTTATATACCTTTATTATATGGATTTCACCTGTGACAGGCAAAAACATGTTTCTTTAAAGCAGCGCCATCTGTTGGACGTAAAAGCAACCTGGGCTATTGTTTCTCTATCTGCTTAGACTGACTGAGCCACAGCAACGCGTGGCGGGGTACAGCTTGTTTCAAATAAAAATAATGAATAAAAAATTAAAAAAATCTTAATTTTTTCTCAAATTGCGGATAGAACCTTTGGTTTCATAGAGGTACATAATTTAATTCTTCTGTGGTTAATAACTTCTGGAATTGAAAATTAAGCATGGTGTTTTCTCTTTCTAACACCATTTAGTTTATATTTCTAACTTTGATGGTAAGTGAGACACAACGATTTCTAATTAGACCATATGAGCTGTTCCGAAAAGTGAACAAATTGACTGAGGGGTTGATAAATGAAAATATTCAAATAATAAGGATAAAATAAAGATAGGATATGTTTAGCAGTGGTTTCCCCAATATCAACAACAGTGGTGATACCGTCCACAGCAAACTTATGTGTGTCAATCCGTGTGTCTATGGGTTGGTTTGTAACATATAAAAATGCAATGCTTTCCTTCAAAATATCAGCTGTTCGTAAAAGAAACACATTTACACAAAAGTGCAGCTGAGCCTTTATTGGGTTGGCAGGTGACAGGTGTGGGGGGCAGCAGATGTTCTGCCAGTTATTTGAATGCCAAGGGAAACTAGCTCTTATAGGACAAAGGACTCTACCTAGACATTCTGAAGCATTCACAATCTTTTTGTGACTGTTTTCGAAAGATATTTCATGTGCAAATTGTCATTTTTACTCGAAAAAAATTAGTACACTAGAGGCATAAGATATCATGTCCAGTTTTACCAAATATTACATTGAAATTAATAAAAAAAAAAATTTCATTAGCTCCAGACAGGAGGCCATAAGAAAAAAAGGCATGTGTCATCTTTGGGGATGCTGTGGAGTGGTTTTTTTAAGGAAGTAAAGGAGAGGAAGTTCTGGGAAGGAAACGGGTATGAGGAGTGAGTGGGAATCTGGGAGTCAGTGGGTCCAGGAGTGACGAACATATGAAACCATTTCTCCCAATGTGCTGCAAGGTCATGAATCAAACACTTATTAGAACTAGATATCTAGATGTCCTTTAACTCCAATGTACAGATTTTACACGAAAATGGCGTCATTTGATTAATTTGTGTTAATTCACAAATTACTCATTTAAAATAATATAGTATAGTATATTTGCGGCACGTTCCAGAGTGAAAGATACTCTGTATCGCCCTGGCCTGCGATTCTGGAGTTAAACGATCAATCGTTTTCGTATGCGCCGTCTTCGAGTGAAAAACTACTAGTCGTCGCGACTAACTTTTTCGAATGTTTCAATTTTACGTATTCTTGAGCGTCGAACGGTCGAAGTTGGTAGAAGAGATGATTATATTGGCACCCCTGTGAATATTGTCTATGTTCCTGATGTTTTTGGGATTTCTATGGTGTGACTGTCAAACAGACAACAGTTATTCGTTATTCAAAACAGAAATGGCTGCAGGACATATTACAAATTGCCAAAAGCAACTCTTAATTGAGCTTGTAAGCTCCGATAAAGACTTAGTAAGTGGGAAATTTTGCGGGTCTCAACGTTCGCGCGGTAAAACAAAAATTGACAGCTAGACTAGATTTTGACAGCCAATTCCATAGAAACGCCAACAACCTACCACTCGCTGCCCTGTTTCTACTGGTTATACCCAGTAGTTGTTGTGTGGAATGACTTTTGACGTTTGGCGTCGAAGTATGTACCTTCGACCAATTTCGGGAATAGCAACGAAGACCAACGTACGTACTTTCGACGGCGATTACGAGCGCCCTCGATTCAGGAATAGAGCCCCTGGTGTAAGACCAACATTCATAATTGAAACATTGCTTGAAATGACTTTGGCCATGTTTCGTGACCTGCTCTGAATAGCCAGGTATTTCCCACCTTCCTCTTCCCCTCCTCACAACAGACCCCATTGGGGATGTCATAGTTTCACTGGCTCCATACAATTGTCAGCAATTGGGACTCTTCTACGGTTCCACATTTAAAAAAAAATACAAATATTATTACTATTTAATCCTTTCACCGTGTTTCCAATGTTTATAGGATAATGGATGAACACAACACTTTTTGTGACTTTTATATATTTTCTAAGAAAATTAAAACATACAATATGTATGCGCGTAATGCTGGGGGAACGGTTCATTCTCGCATACATGTATGAGTGCAGTAGTAAATAGATTATCTAAATCATGTGTCCATGTTATTATTTTTTTGGTAATTTTTGGATAGGGCCTGACACGCTTATTACGAATATTTTTTAGAAAAAAACTTTATATTCGCCTTAATTACTATAAAAGAAAACTTTTTGCATTTCGGGCGGCGGAAAATTATGAATTTAAATTTTCAATTGCGATTACCAAAATTCACTTCGCGAATCGATGCGGCAGCAATCAGCTGCCATTAGGTACGTCACTGTTATGTTGGTATCCCTGATACATTGCGTAGATACGACTATGGCTAACTTCGTGGAATACAAATGGATTGGCGCGAATTTATGAAAACACAACAGAATTATAATCTTAACAAACTTTAATTTTTCTAAAATTGAGGGAGATACAGCCCTTTCTTTTGTATCACAAACCATGTTACACAAACCTAGCGTAGACGGTAAACTACTTGAAAACTGGGATGTTTTTCTTGCCTTGATGCGAGCAGGCGTTATAAACGGGCACTTTCTTTTGTATCACAAACCATGTTACACAAACCTAGCGTAGCGGTAAAACTACTTGAAAACTGGGATGTTTTTCTTGCCTTGACGCGAGCAGTCGTTATAAACGGGCACTTTCTTTTGTATCACAAACCATGTTACACAAACCTAGCGTAGCCGTTAAACTACTTGAAAACTGGGATGTTTTTCTTGCCTTGACGCGAGCAGGCGTTATAAACGGGCACTTTCTTTTGTATCACAAACCATTACATTATATTATTAATTCTGTTTTTCATAATTAAGCGCCTTTCATGTGTATCGCACGAAGATAGCAACGGTCGTATTTAGCTCTTGTTAATGCATCAGTGATACCAACATAACAGTGCGTTCCTAATGGCGGCGCATTGTCGCCACATCGATTCGCGAAGTGAATTTTGGTTTTACGCAATTGAAAATCAAAATGCATAATTTTCCGCCGCCCGAAATGCAAAAAGTTTTCTTTTATAGTAATTAAGGCGAATATAAAGTTTTTTTCTAAAAAATATTCGTAATAAGCTTGTCAGGCCCTATCCAAAATTTACCATTTTTTTATACCAATAAGAAATGTACAAAATATTATTAGGATAAGTGGTTAAAGATTGATAAAAAAAAACATAAATACGATAAGAGTCAATATTGTTTGTTGATAATGGTTGTTTATGCCAAACTGACGTTTAAAAATTAAAAACGAAAATCATCAAAAGCATTTTTGCAATATATTTTGAAATATTTCGAATACAAGAATTTTGATTATATCCGCCCAATTACAACAGCGAGGACATCATTTTTTCAGTTTGATTAATAAAATGAAGGTCACGTCGCTATGACGAATATAATTTTATCTCTAGTGGGGAAACCTACAAACCTAAGTTTGACAGAAGCAGTTTGTTGTAGAAAGTATCCTAAGTTTTACTAACCTCGTTTATTTTTCGATGCATTTTTCTTTGCTAGTTTAATTTCATCTTCTATTTTGGCTTCTAAGAAAGTTTGTTTTTTAATTAACATTTCTTCCGTATCTCTCAGTTTTTGAATTGCTTCTCCGGTTGTCATCGCCTTATCCTCCTTCTTGCCCCCAAAAACTTTGGTAAAGAAACTCATTGTGGCCGATTTTAAAAACAAACTAAACACTGAATAATTTTATAATCAATGGTGATGCTTTATCATCACAACGAGCGAAGAAACGCCAGGGATAATTGTGCAATCTCAGGCAAAATGTCGGAATAAACTGTTACGGATTTGTGTTTAGACGTCACACACAGAGAAAATTCAAGTATGCGTCACTTTTACGGCAGAACCAGATGTGCCATACGAAATTCAGTGTTGTCCTCCTAAAGCATGTAAATATTGAAATTGTTGGTACTTTTTTTACAAGCCCTGTGTTGCTCTCTACCAGGAAATATTTCGAAGGCGTGGGAAAAAATCAGCAGATACCATCTTTGCAAATAATGGCATCGGCGTCGCCAGTCAGCCAGGATAGCTTTGTGGATTCTAAAATTATTTGTTCGTTCGTTTTCGTTAGTTCTTCCTTTACCACCTGCAAATATAAATGGATCAAGCTCTAGCTTTTGCACTATAAACAAATAATATTTCTGTAAGCCTTTATTTACCGACTAGTTTAATAAACGTTGATGTCTTTCCAAAACTTGTAGAATACTGGATGTTCTGTGTTCAATATTTTTGGAATCGCTGGCCACGCTTGACACCAATATTTTTTGATCAATCAATATTTCAAAAATTTTGTGATTTGGCAATTCCTCCATGTTTTTTGTTTGTTTAAGGTATTCGTACTGAGCGTAGCCAGCGATTCTAAAAGTTTATCCATTTTCTAATTATTAAGTAAAAGACTTGGTATGCAGTATCTGGTAAATATACATTAATTTTTTTTATGTTTTCAGTACTCTTTTCACTATTACTTAAAATATTACGTGTAAACATATAAGTGTATGCTAAACATATTTACTTTGTGAGCTTAATTTTAAAACAAAAACAGTAGGAACATTTTACATTGAATTAATTATCATATATGTTAACATATATATCAGATATGCTAACAATCAACGTCAATAAAACAAAACAAAATGGATGACATTTGGACGACTAGATCACTCTGAATCAGTGATACAGTTAAATGGTTGCAATGTCGAAAAGGTCGAAAGATTTAAATACCTCGGCAGTATTCTCACGGAGACTCTTGACCCAGATGTAGAGGTCAGGTGCAGAATTGAAACAGCAAGAACTGCGTTCATTAAAATGAAATCCCTCTTCTGCAATGATAATATCAGCTTAAAACTAAGGCAGAGAATGCTAAAATGTTATGTGTGGTCGGTCTTGTTGTATGGATGTGAAACATGGACCTTGAAAGTAAATACCATGAACAGGTTAGAGGCTTTTGAAATGTGGCTTCACCGGAGAATACTCAAAGTCCCATGGACCGACATGATCACCAACACAGAAATTCTCAGGCGGGCTAGAGCAGAGAGAGAACTGCTTAGATTAATAAAAATCAGGAAAATTTCATATCTGGGTCATGTACTTCGAGGGGAGAAGTATCACTTGCTCCAGTTAATATTGAAAGGCAAGATAGAGGGTCGCAGAGGGCCTGGTAGGAGACAAATGTCTTGGCTGCGAAATATACGAGAGTGGACCGGCATTAGAAGTGTGGAGGAGCTATTCCGGGCAGCGCAAGACAAAGAGACATTTTCTAGAGTGATCGCCAACGTCGGGGGGACCTGATACGGCACATCAAGAAGAAGAAGATATGTTAATAGAACTATAATTATTATTGAAATATCAATAAAAATAATTAATAATAATAATTTATGTATCTTTTTATTGAAATATATGCTACAATGTAAATTGCTGATTTTTTCTTACTTCTAAACATAATTAAACCACTCACTTTCTAAATTTACAAATCAATATGTTGGGAATGTTTACGCCGCCACTATGGTATTACCGTAGCCGTAAAACCATAGAGAAATATTAATTCATCTTCACAGTTTGACAGTTCAAGACGGCTGATTCCATAGATCTAAAATGCCTCCAATTTGAAGCCGCGGGGTGAAGGGGAAGACGTATGGAAATGCTAAAATCTACTTAATTTTTTTAATGACATATTAAATTTCTTGTGTTATCAAATACTCCAAAAATCATAAACCGATGTAACTGCATTAACAACCCAAAAATAAAATAATAATAGTTCATTATGCACCAATTTGCTTACAAATCAGTTGAAAAGTAGTCATACATGATGGCTGCCAGGCAATTTCCCTTCACCCTAGATTTGGCTTCCATGCCATTCATACAAAATCGCACTAATGCTCTGTCCAGGGTTTTTTAGGTCCATGGCAGATTCTGACGTTTTGAATAATAATATTCTTGTCTAGCGTGTCTAGCTTTGACGCCACGAATTTGACAGTTTGAAGTTAAAAATAAACTCTGTAATTTCCGTAAAACTTTAAAATGCAGTATCCTCACCAAACTTAACTTATACTTACAAGACATAAGAATAATGCCGAGATACCTCAGATATCACGAATAGAACAATACCGAACCGTTGATCAAATTACAACAATGCATTTGTAAGTGAAAAAAACGTCTTTTCTCAGAAATTTGATGATGGATTTAAAAATAAGCAATCATTTAAAATCCCTAGGCTGCAAATCCAATATAAAAATTGCTCTTGCCTACCAAGTTTACATTGAACTTTTTGAGGTTAAGTTAATGTATGATGTCGACTTCGCCTACAGCAAAGACTTGGACCTTATTTACCTGACTGCCAAACCCATAAAGAAGGCTAATACTCAGATATATATACCGCAGTCTACTTCTCAGACAATTAATATGAAGATTATAAGTGAATACCAAAATAAGTTGTGTGATAAGACTAATGAACAAAGTGTTACCATTGCTTGTGTCGAGTCTGATTCTACCGTGGTTTTATACACATTTACTAGAGGCCTCATTGACGTTCAGGATCCAGAATACCTCACGAGACACAGGACAAGAGAAGAGCGGAAAAACTTCTTGGAAAATGAGATAAGAAAGAACAAATTTTCTATTTTGATGGAAGCGCATAATCAAAGTGTCATTGAGGATTGATTATTGAATTAAACACCCCAAGAGATATATAAAGTGTGAATGAAATGTAATTGCTAAGTAATAAATGTACCTACCCTTGGAGGAATAATATGTTATTTCCTCCAAGTACCTACCTATTTCATGATATATTTTCTTTATCGATACATTCCGAGTTCAAAAGTTAATTTTATATTTATTCAATAGATGGCTCCGCTTCATATGTAAATTATTAAAAAAATTATCACAGAAAACCAATACTGCCCTAACCAGCCATAACTGCCTAATATTTTTCTCACCCTTTTATAATTTTTTTTGCTCTCCTGTGACAATATCATGAACAGGTTTGCATTGATAAGCTTGAGGATATAATGTATGCTAATTATTCCTGAACTGATTATATGAAAGATGAAATCTGTATTGTTTATTGAATTTTTTTATTAATAAATAAATTTGGCTGTTGTGAAAGTGAAAAATGTCTTCTCATTTTGAAATTTCTTTTTTTGATTACCTTCTGAAATTATTTCAGCTTATTTTCATTAATTTATACTTTTCTGTAGGTACTTACACCAGTCATGTCTGCTTCGAAGCCATTGATTGCAGCATCTTCCTGTACTGAATCTTCAAATTATCATATTTAACAAAACACAAACGAAAGTATGTTAATGAAATAATTTGAAACTTATTGAAGTATGTTGTAGTTTATATTTATTTAAACATGAAATTATAATACCTAAAACTTGTTAAAAAAATAAATTACATTTATCAATAAAAACCTTAAATATGGTATGTTTAAGTAGACAGTTAAGTGTAAGTTATTCTACTTAAATTATGTACAATAAACATGTTTTTCAATAATGGATTGTTGTATTACACAAAACATTGTTTAATATAAAACATTATCTAACATACGTACATGACCGCTCAATCATTGACTAACTAATACATTTTAAATGTTAATATTTACACATTTGGATCAGACTAATGGAGAATGCTTTAAATGAATCAAATACTATAATCAAAAGCTTGTAAGTAGTCTATTTTCAGATCTTAGTACCTAATCATTTAATGTCAATTTCATTAACTCATTCTAAATGTTTTCCAGGTTTTTGTTGAAGAAATCATAAATATATTACAATTAAACAGCAAACTTGATAATTGTTAACATGTATCCAACAATGACACTCAAAATTTTAACATGACTGTATCAAACAATGACATTAAAAATATTAATGTTAACATCTATCAAACAATGACTCGTTTTCAAATGTTTATATTCGAATTTAAAATTGGTTCATTCGTTACCTTAGTTAGAAAGTGTAAATTTAAAGAATTTCTTTGTAATCGACGTTATAAACTGTTTTATCATTATTTTCTAACAAGAAAATATACCGTTATGTCAAAATAATAATTATTTTATTGAAACAGCTTTCGCTCCTCATGGTACACATTATGTAAATTAATTTGTTTTTTTCTCCATATTCCGATCATAATACAAGATTAAGATTAAAGATTAAGCTAAATTTAAATATTTCCTTTTAAGATGTCTTCTATAAGCTGTAGTAAATTCCACCAGAGAACTTAAATAGCAATGTGAACTTACCATACTAACACAATAAGTACTTAACACATTATCATTGATTGACTGTTTTTTCTTCTTTTGTCTGAAGACATCTTAAAAGTCATGTCTATTATAATAACATTTAATTTTTTTACAAAAAAACTCAGCTCTTGTGTAATGAGAAAAGTAAGATAATGAAATGATGAAACAATAAATAATTTATAAGTGCTTTAAACAAAGCAATGAAATTGGATAGAAAAGTTTTTCTTTCGGTTTATTTTTGCATTCTAACACTACTAAGGCGTCCGTAAAAAGACTTAAAAAGTGCTCTTTTTGAACTGGCAGTAAATGAAAGAATTCTTAGTTCGTTAACTAATCAGGCACTTGATTTTTCAACTAACACGAATCACCACTTATTTTAGGTTAGGCTTCTCACGGTTCTTTCTCGGCTTTCTTGTGATTGACCTTTTTCGTCTTAACGCATTTTCCTCGGTAGCAGATTTCTGTCTCGTGTGAAATTTCCGTTGACACTGATGTGCCAATTATTGACATCGGGTCGAGGAATTTAAATCCTGAAGTTGTTGCTTCAGTGGTTTGGATTGTAACCTTTTTCATTTCTTCATTTTGAATCTTCACTGCTTGTTCTTCAATGTTCTTCTGCTCCTGAGTTGAATCAGAATCGTCTTTCATGCTTTCGACCTCGGCTAAAATTTCTTCCATCGCTTCTGAAAAGCTTTTTACTTCTGTAGTTGATTTGGATTTAGTTTCAACTGCTGCTGACATTTCAATTAGTTCATTTTGGGGCTGCACAGTTGTGGCAATCAATTGTTCTTCTTCTTCTTCTTGTGTCTGCTCTGTTGTCTGAGTTTTGTTCACTTCACTGGCTTCTGTGCTCTGGGATATCAAACTGTTCATGAAATCAACTATTGTAGTCTTGATTTCGTAATTTGATTCAGTTGTGGGAGCAATCTCTTCTTCGTATTGAAATGAATGTGTCTGGCTTTCCCTTTCAATGGGTATTTCAGCCTCAACAGGTCCCGAGTTGTCTAATGGCAAACTGACTTCGTGATTGGTCATCTCCATGGCAATCAAGTCTGGTGCACCCGTTCCAAGGTCCATAGCTTCAGGATTAAATTCTGTCACAGATTCTTCTTGATCAGACTCTGCTGGTGGTAAAGTTGTCTGGATCATTTCCAAACTCTCCACTTGTTGATACGATACCGTTGTTGCTACTGTTTCTTCGACCTGTGGTAAAGAAGTTGTTGTGATGACTTCTTCAAAAGATTTTTCAGTTATCTTCACGAATTTTTGCTCTGTTTTTAGGGTTTTTGTTTTATCCTGGTCGCGCACAAGATCGTTTGCCGAGTTTTTGTAGAACTGAGATTCTGCGGTTTCGAAGACTTCTTTGTTTACTGGACGAAGTTTGCGCCAAAAGCCCCTGCGGCGTGGTTTCCTTGATGTGCTGGTTTCTTCCTAGAAAGTAAAAAAAAAAACAAATTAGTTTGCTTCGTTCATGTTCTAAAAATAAAAAAAATTAAAAAAGTATAATGTTAAAAATCCTTACCTCTGTTTCATCGGAATCTGTTTTGAAACTACGATTCTCGGCAATGGTCGTAAGGCTTGTAGGAGCTGTCGGTTCAACATTCTGTAAAGAGATCTTCCTGATTTCTGAGTTGACATTCATGATAGTCTTGGCGTGGTTTGTTTCGGCAGTGGACTCCGGCGGTATTTCGCCAATTTCTCCACCCTCATGCTTCATTACCGCTACATAATCTTTGCTGTATTCGTCTTCATCCTGCTCTTCCAAATTCCTCATTACTTCTTCCAAAACGCTTTCGAATGTTGAAGTGGCGTCAGATGCCTTCACGCTCTTATCTTTACGTATTTCTTTGTGAATAGCTCCTGCAGGTTTGTTAATGTAATTACTAGCTGGTGTCACCGAAATCAACACGTCTTCGTATGGACTTCTGGCCGTAATGATGTCAGGTTCCTCAGAATTGATCTTTGTCCCAAATTCAAAATCTGTTTTAACTGTATCAGCAATTACATTAGGATTGAAGACAGGTCGAAAAGAGTTGGATGAAAGTTTTGGAGACCAATGGCTATCAGATTTTCCACTGTGTCGGCTTGCTGAGTTAAATTCAACGAATTCGGGCTGGTTGATGGAGTCGAAAGAAGCTTGATCTTCATCATTTTCGTCTGTATTTTGAGGAGTCCTGTCAGGTAGAGATAGTGGCCTTTTGAAATATCTCGTGGTTGGTTGTCTTCCTCTGTACTTCGTTGGTGCCCTTGGTGTGGTCACATCTGGTGAGCTAAACGATTGGGCTGTCTCTTCTTCATAAGTTGATCTGCTGAATTCTGGTGTCTCTGTTGTTGTTCTAGCGCGCATGCGCCCTCTGACCCGTATTCTCTTATTTGTTGGCTTCACGCTAGTAACATGGCTTTCTGTAGTTGTTTCCAATGCTGGAGCAGTTGGCCTGATAGGTCTCCTTCTGATGAAATGATTTCTCCTAGTTGTTGGAGTGAAATCGCTTTCAACATCCGCGGACGGTGATGGCATTGCTGATGTGGACTCTGGAATAAATACTGGGTATTTGAAGGTTGTGGGGCGGGAGTCCGTCCTTACTTGCTTCCTCTTGGATGTCAATTCTTCCTCAATCTCTTCAATCTTCATGGTCGTCCGTCTGTTACTGAACAGAGGCCTGTAAGTACTGGGGCTGTTCAGTGGTTTTCTCGTGTAGTCGAAACTGTTTTCGGTTATTTCTTCAGCCTTCTTACTCGAAAAAGAGTCTGAAATGGATTGATATTCATCATCAGTGCGTTTAGGGATGTTCAAAGAAGACAGCAACTTTGGACGTGCTCGCAATTTGCTTCTGAATTTTGGCGCTGGTTCCTCAAATACGGGAGCTTCAGGCGTGGTGGGTGCCTCGGTAACTGAAATGGTTTGTTCCTCTTCTTTAACAACTTCCAGAGTTTCTGGTTCTAGAACTGCCTCAATAATTTCTTCAACAATTTTCGGTTCAGTTAATTCTTCATATTTTGGAGTTGATGAACTAAACGGAATGCTTTGAGTTGTCCTATCGGGAGAATATTGCTCACTAGTTGGTCCACTTGGGGAGTTTCCATTTATTTCAACATATATTTCGGGCTTTGTTATATAACGCTCTTGTTCCCCCTGGAAAATAGGTTCATTTTCGTAAACGGAAGGAGGCGCTGACGAGGCCGTATCTTGAACAGAATACGACCGCTGGGTATTGCTCGTTGTTTCGTAAATTCGGATATTTTCTCTATCACTGCTCAAGCTGCTCGGCATGGCTGTAGTCGTGTGCACTTCGAGGGTGCTTCGTCTTTCGGATATTGTGACGGGGTAATTTTGGTGTAAGACATCTCTCTGGTAAGCTATGTTGTCTTCTTCAGTCTTGACCTTCTTCTTGGGTACGTAATCAGATCCTTCAGTCGCCTTGAAGTGTGTCCTTCCTCTCATCCTCATTCGGATGTTTTTTGTTGTCGGTTTTTCAGTTGGAATTTCTGTTGTTGTTCTTTCACTGTCTGGTTTGCTTCGATTATATTGCTGTCTGGTCGTGAATTTTCCTTGTCCTTTCCTGGCTGGTTCGAAGCCACTCATGCTCTCCACACTTGGGTCAGTGGTGGTGGTGGTGGTTGATCTTGAGCTTTCAAGTTTGGTGCGGAATGTATTTGGTTTGCGTTCCCGGATTGGTACTCGGCGTGTAGTGCTCCTTGAAGAGACGGTTGTTTCCGCATCGTCCGGTTTGGGAGTTGTGTAACGCGGGCGACCCCTGGAGGGAAGTGGCCTCCTCTTGATTGCAGCCTTGGTCGTTGTCGGAGGAGCAGGAGTGGTTGTTGTGGTAGTAGTCGTGGTAGTGGTAGATATTTGGGTGATTTCAGTTGTAGGAACGTCGGTTTCGTATTGAATTTCCTGAGTCACGTCGGTATCTTCTGGTTCAACTGGACCATTGGTGTATTGGTTGTATGACTGTGTGAATGTATCTTTCGGTTTGTTTCTGAATGAGTCATACTGCTCTGGTGTTGTCTCTTCTACGGGGGGTGGTTTGGTTTCAGAAATTGCTTTTTGGAATGATTCCGTTACGTAAGGCCTAGGTGAGTAATCACTGATTGTAGAGAATCCAGAATTTGGTCTTTGCTGGTTTTGGTTAGAGAACTGTTGATATTTCTGTTCAGGCTGAGCAAAAGCATTAAACAAGTGCTGGTCTGTCATGCCAGTGGGCTGTCTATAGTTATTGGTATTGTAATTCCTAATTTCGTTTCCTCGGATACTTGTCCTGAAGTCCACTGGCTCGTAGGGATTTTTGAGTTGTAATGCTGAATTGATGTTGTATGGATTCTGTAACTCGTACTTTGAGGTAGAGGGAAGTGGCGATGTCTGTTTCTGGGTTGTCGTATCTCTTCCAGTAGTGCTGAACCTAGGTGGCGAAGAATTATCTACTGCCGCATTGGTGATGTAATGGCCTCTATTGTCATAAGATAATGGGTTCGGAGATTTTGTAGTGGGAAGAGTGCTGTAATCTGGTCCTGGGAAACTGAAGTAGCTTACTGAAGGTCTCGCAGATGTGGAAAAGTACGCACTTTGAGGTGCGCGCGATGAGTTAATAATGGCGGGCTCTGGTTGCCTAGAAGGCTGCGGTCTGAATTGATTGAATGACGATTGTTCTAATGGCACAAACGGAGGCGGTTTGATTCCTGACAGCGTACTCTGTTGGAAGTTTTCTGGATTGGGAGTAGCGGAAGGGAAGAAGCTGAAATTGTTCTGCTCTGTAGAAGATCTGAACGATTCTGTGGTAGGAGATTGTGGGAAAGTAGAGTAGTCAATTGAGCTTGGGAAAGCAGATGGCGGCAGATCATCAGACTCTTGCATAAAAGGATTGACAATCACTGAACCAACGTGCGGAGCGGGGAAAGGAATCTTTGCAAATCCATCTGGAGCCTTATAACTCAATGGCGCAACGAAGAATGGTAACTGATTTACCTTGCGCTGAATCCTGTTTCCATCAATGCTTGACAAATAAGGGAGGTCAAATTTCGCGTATTTAGATGGTACCTTCAAACTTGATGGACCTACGAATACATCAGGAGAATCGGGAATAATCGTGTCTAAAACTGAAATGCTCCTAGATTCTTTAAGGATTCTCAAAACATCGCTGAGCTGGGGATTTCCTTGACCTTTGTGAACCATAAAGACCGCTAGAGGTGGTTGATGAGCCTTCAATTTCTTCGATCTCGGTGTTGTGATAGCAGGAGACGGGAAAGATTGTGTGAATGGCAAAGCTGTTGGCGATGAAGACTGCTGGTATTTTGGAGCAGAGTGTCTATGGAAATGATTCTGGTTTTGGAAAGATCCCTGTAGATTTTGCGTATTCAACGCCTGTTGCAAAAGGTCTTGTTGAATGTTATGCAATTGCGTTTGTTGCCTGCTGTTGTAATTAGGAGGGGTGGGTGAATATAATTGATTGTTAAACTGAATCGGAGATCCTACAGAGTCTATCAATGGATTATCCTTGCGGGAGTTTTTCAAGAATTGTTTTACATCGAACTTCTTGTTTTGAAGAGTCTCAAGCGGCACGTATAAGAGCTGGACTTCTTCCTTTTCTACGGTGGTTCCAGAAGGCGTAGTATGCGGGTAATTCGAAGAAGATCTCTCTGTCATGATCTGAGGATTTGGAGCAATGGCTGAATTTTCATTAATCTTTTCCCTCAAGCTTGGTAAAGGAGCCTTATTATTGGTGCCTCCCAGATATTGTCCTGACACATTCTCCACTTTATATCCATCAACGAATCTTGGGATTTCTTGCTTGAATGGCTTAGGAGTCTGTGAATACGGCAGAGCGCTTGCCTGACTAGGGTTCACAACATTGCTATAAAACTGGTTGTTAAAGGCCTGTGGAATGGACTGAGGCTGTTGTTGAAACTGCTCCTGAATACTCTGCCTGAATTCGTTGTATTGTTGCTCCTCTGGAGTCTGTGGAATAAATCCCTGAGGATTGAATCTACTTCTCAAAGTCAGCTGAATCGGTTGATTGAGATTGTTGGGTTGATTCAAGAAGCTTTGTTCCACTGGAGCAGACTGTAGGTACAGTTGCCTGGAAGCTTCTTGCGGGATGTAGTCCTGAAACACTGGAGTGTCGAAGAAGTTGGGCTGGAAGGGTGTTGGGAGGTTGAGCACTCTGGCAGAAGCTTGTCTCTTGCTGATGGAGGACTGAAGTGGCACCCATTCACTGTTCTCTCCAGTTAGTTCTCTGGACCACCTCTCGTTTGCTTCACAGCAGCTGAAGGCGAGAAGAAGGAATATGACCTTCATGGTTGCAGCGGCTCCTACCCGCGCCGCACTTGTCATCTGGAATTAATAAATAAATAAAAATTAAAATGGAGGTTTAAGAAATCAAACAAAGCAATCTCTAAACAGGTTCAAATATCAAATTGTCAATTATAGGCACCTACAAGACTAAGCCACACTTTGATAATGACTTTGGAAGCCGTAATGGTTGTCTCGCATAATAATAATAAGCAAAACAGTAATGCACAAATAATTATTACAACAAAGTTTATACCAAATTGCAAAATAAATTATAATCGTCACTTATAGTAAAAGGAGCTTAATTTATAAAAAATTTAAGTAAGTTAGTAATGAATTATGTATAACTCTAGCTTTACCTAAGAGTTGCAAATTTTTCAATTTTATTTTTTGTGAGGTATTCTAGACCATCATTTCAAATTGTGGAGAGAGGAAACGTGATTTTACATGTTAATTTTATTTAGAGAGGGAGGGAAGCCATTTTAGATAAGGCTTGACAGAAGAGAGGATATTTGTTCAGAGAGGGACAGTAGGTGATCCAATGTTCCTGCTTGTAGACCAAAGAAAGTATAATCCGGGGAGTCAAGCACGTGAATTTTAGAAAGATGAGAAGAAATAGAACAATGTCCAATTCTCATTCGAATAAGTGAGGAAATTTCGTGTTTTGAAAAATAGGGGAATTTTTTAAAATCTCAGTTTAGTATTGAGGCATAGCGGCTCCCTTCGATTGACCAGAATGTGCCAATACAATTAAAAATGTCATATAGGGGAATGTGGTTTATGAGAGCAACATGAGGATGCTCCTTGTTTTTCCCTAAAATCCTCAATATCATTAACCACGATGCCAACATGTCCTGGAATCCAAATCAGAGTTAAGGTTTTTCCAGAGCTTTGAATGGAGGCTATCAGCACTCGAATAAGGCGTAAAAAGTTATCATCAGGATAAGGAGCAAATTTATGTTCAAACTACACATTTTCTACTTCATTATCCAAACAGACATTTCTTCACATTTTCTTGGCAGATTGGCTTTCTGCACGTGCCTAGCTATGTTTTAGTTAACCAATACAAATGTAACAGCCATTATTTGCCTTCATTAATTAGGGTTCCACCGACATTTATCTACAGTTATTTCTAAGTGTAATAGATATTATACACTATACACTACCGGCGTATTAGGAAAACATAAACCAAGGTAGTACCTCACGAGAAGTAGACATAGGCAATAGTGGGCTTTTCTAGTAATTTCTCCATATGAATATTTTACGTAATTCGACACCATTCGTAGGTAGGTTTTCTCCGGCGGAAGTGCCACCATCTTCCGCATTGCAACATTAACATTATCGCAGGCGACGTTATGCATTCGCGAATAATAAGAAATGCATTGCTTTAGTCAAATAAGTACCTACTTGGTTTTACCGATGTACAATGACCCTCTGTAATGATATGTTATTATGTAAAGCCATATAATAGGCTTGGTAAGTGTTATCAACTTTTATCGAGGTAAAAGTTGCATATTTTGTGGAGGATTGCATGTCAATGATTATAAAAAACAATACTAAAGTTGCAACTTTGTATTTGTAGAATTACCTTTTTGCTAACGGCCCACACACTGGGTAGGTAAATTTTTTTTTTAAAGTTCTATTCAATTATAAGATTCAATCGTGATTTTAATAAAAAACATATAAAATTCAGCGCAACGTCAGGTAATGAATGAAAGCAAATCTTGGAAGCGGAGATTAACTCATTTCCCGATATCCAATCCAGCTGAAATTCGACAGATATACTCGTTGTCAATGACAATTGTCAATGACATTCTATTAACTTTTGGTGTCAATCACGTACACATACGCATTTCTCTGAAATCGGACGAAATTACAGCAGTTAATGTACGAAATAAATGTAAGTCAGATACGATCGGAATCTGGCAAGGTCGGTAACGCGATTTTATCCTCAGCCGAACCAAAATAAATAAATTTTTGAGGCATTTTAAAAGAGATGTAGGTACTATAGTAAAAAAAATGTTTGTAACGGGTTGATTATTTATCGATTATTTTGCTTAACCACTGGGCACTATCTATCTATATCTGGCACTAAACTTGTCACTTATATTTCATACATAGACGACAGATGATTTAACATATTATAATAGTCGAGCATGATATTGTGGTAGCGTGTCACTTTTCAAGTAACCTTTTAATTGTATGCACCTTAAGAGGAAGCTACAAGCCAAAAATGTGTATATTCTTGGTATACCTTATATTGTAGGTAATAGGCATTAAAATCGCGTGACAAACGGAATCTAGAAACGTTCGATTTCAAGCACAAAACTGGTTATTATTTATTTTGTAAGAAAGCAAAAAAGCTAATCCAGTGAAACTGTCATAGTTAATCTTAGCTATTATACTGTATTTTAAAAAAAATTGTTTCCTTTATGCGTTCATACATTTCTATTAAAAAATTTTTTTAGTAGAATACATTTATATTTTTTATTGAGTAATTTTTTTTTTTATTTGTATTCTACTCAAGCGAAACGATAGGAAAACCTTCAATTTATCTAAAGCATATTTTTCGTATTCATAATGCACACCATTTCGTTATAAAGATTAAATAATATCAAAATAGTGTTTTGGCATTAAGCTTCGCCTCAATAATAATTAATGATAAAAGCAGTTTTGTGTAAAATTCATTTAAGCTCTATGAATATTAGGTACCTACTGCGATTGTTCGAGGCGTGACGTCACCCCCTCATTTCTTTACACGTCCCACGCCGATCTGGACAGCCCAGATCGGCGCAGCGATGGAAGCGTGGGTTTGCGTTGCGTATGACAAGTGTGATCTATTTCCATGCGTTGCTTACGTAGCCTACGTCGACCCAGTGTGTTTCTACCTTTTACCCCCGAACTCCCCTTCTGGCTACATAATACTAATTATTCTACGGTCAAAATATTCAGCTTGTTATAAATAGAGTTGTGAAGTAATATGTGGGTACTATTGTATTTAAATTAAATTTTCGCAATGTCTGCAGCTATCAAATTCAATATCTTCCGTCGTTTGTTGAAGCAACAGAAGCGTAATACATAATAACAATGAGATGTGAATATTTTTTAAATAATAATAGCTATTTTGCATCCATTGTTTACAGCTCTAACATAGTGATCAGAACACGTTAATCCGATTACTTGTTGTTATTAATTATTTAAATATGATTTACTATAAATACCATAGACATATGAATATTAGTAGACCTGCCCTAAGTGATTAAAAGCGTATTATCCCCACTCCCCATACCGGTTCCATTGGAGCCGGCTGTGCTCGCGTATGGCCTCAAGTGAATTCAGAAAACGTGACGTCATCATTCTTGTGCGAACTATGGTCGAGGCATCATCGGTTCATTTTACGAAATAACACGGCAAAATGGTGACTTGTACTATGAAAACTTGTAAAAATAGATGTGAAAAAGAGAATAAACCCAATTGTCGTATTACATTCCATATATAAGCATTATTTTACTTTATTTTAAGCATATTCACATCGTATAATATGGATCAGTTGTAGAAACATATACTATCACATCGAGACACGTCTGGACGTGAAACACAAAGCTGGTTGGTTACTGGGAAGTAAATTATGAACATTTATAAAAGTGTCTTAACTAAATACATAAACGAAATATTCGACTCTGAAAATAGAAGAAATTTATTTTGCCGAATTTGGACTTCGCAAATTTGTTCATAACGTGGCGAGTAATTTGCGCTCCCATGTAAAAATGTCTATTCATTCAAAAGCAGATTTTACTTTTAAGAACTAAATGGTGATATTATAAGGCGAGATGCCTATATACTATCATATTGATTTATTGACGAATCACAGTCAGCTTTACCCTCTTCGTTCTCCAACAGTTGATTTTACCCCTCATCCTTAATTTCTAGTCTATTAATATTCATATGTCTGTGATAAATACATAATATTGATTATACAACCTCTGGATTCAAATAAATTCTTTATATTATGTAACTTTCGTAAATATGACTGATTCAGTATTATTATGGATGTTATAAATTATTAACAAAACAGCTCCAATTTTGAACATGTCAATTTAAGTAATTTTCTGTTTAAAATATTATATTATAGGTAGGTACCTTATCGCTTTTCTGAATTCTTCAAACAAGTTAAAATCACTCTAAAAGCAATGCAAATCTGAGTTCACTGAACCAGATTTCACGCAGGACTAACGCACAACATAATCAGAATTGATTGCATTGATAAGCTTTCAGATTTCACTACTTAATGCTAAAAGTCGGGCTTTATTTCAGTGCAGAGATTTTGGGACTAACTACCATATGTATTACTACCCAGAATACTTATGGAGAGAAATAATTATACCGAGTCAGTGGACATCTTCAGTTTATCACATAACAAATACCTATATCAGATTGTTACTGAGGCAATTTTTACTATTCATATGTAAAGGGCTCTAAAAATGGCGTTAATAAATAAATAAATATTTAGAAATTAAAATGTTTGATTATAAAACGATAACTATTACGGGAGAGATCTATAGATGTCTTGATTTTCTTCAGTGAATGGTAATTACAGCATTACTAGACCACACGGATTTGCATTATCGAATCGATATGTCTCAGACCCTTATATGAAGCCAGTAGGTAACAAGTCACGAACAAACCATCTTCACTGATTAAAACTCCCTAAACACCTGAGTCTAAGTATTCATGTTGGGAAATTTTGTCTACCATCCTATACAGAATGTAGGCCAGGCGACTGAGAACATTATTTGTTCAGGATTAAAGAGATATTTCGCAAATGGGTGAATCTGTTCTTTCAGATCTCCCACATACATACATACTCATTAAATCTACCGTTACGTGAACACTGAATACTTATCTTGTGCGATCGTGAACACGAAAACTTTTAGAAAAAGCTACAGTGACGGACTTGAACAACGGATAACTTTTATATATTTTCTATTTATTTCGAAAGAAAATGCCTTGGTTCGTTGAAAGCTATAAGGAAAGATATGAAGCCTGTAAAAGCATGATAAAGATTTATAATAAATGTCAAATATAATAAGTACAAGACATCGAATTATAAGCACTATCAAAATGGCGAAGCATGAATGCAAATGGTATGCATTATCTAGGCGAAATATGCACATTGCCCAAATATGAACTAATTAAAACTAAAGTACAGGGTTTTCCAATAAGAGATGTTATTTTGATATTCAATCGTAAAAGATCAATGGTTTCGTTGCTTTTGTGGCACGTTGCGCCGTTTTGTTGAAAGTGAACGTTGTCCAGATCAATACCATCCAATTCCAGCCATAAAAAATCATTAATCATCTCTCGATAGCGCAATCCATTCACCGTAACTGTTGCTCCAGCCTCATTTTCGAAAAAGTAAAGTCCAATGACTCCGCCGGACCATAAACCGTACCAAACAGTCACACGTTGAGGATAGAGCGGCTTTTCAACAATAACTCTTGGATTTTCCGAGCCCCGGATGCGACAATTTTGCTTGTTGACTAAGCCACTGAGGTGGAAATGGGCCTCATTACTCAAGATGATTTGCATTTAATTCATTCAAGTGAATTTCAATGCATTGTTGAAGCGTGTATCGTTCCATTTTTATTGATGGCGTAGTTTTTACTTGTCAAACGTTAAAAAATGACAGCTTTAAAAGTAATATCTACCGAAATAGCGGGCTATTCAAAATAACACCTCTTATTGGAAAACCCTGTACTTAACTCTTGTTCGAACTGCCAATGTGTCGATTTATAACTTCATCTTCTGTAGTGGCAAGCTTACGGACATACATTTCTTGGATCTCTTGTTTTAAGTTGATTTTGTCTATTGTTTTTCGTTGTTCGAACTGCCAACGTGTCGATTTATAACGTCATATTCTGTGGTGGCAAGATTGCGGACATACATTTCTTGGATCTCTTGTTTTAAGTTAATATTGTCTCTTGTTTTTCGTTGTTGTTTTACGTACTTATTGTTTTATGTTTACATTTTGTTCTACACCGTTATTTGACTGTTAGTATTTATTCTTTGAATATTTTTAAGTGTTTGGTTCTTTTGTCTGTTCTGTAGGTATATTAATCAAAATAAACTAGGTTCCTAAAAAAATATCAAATTTTCCAATAGGTTCTGAAAAAACCCATAATGATAAGATGAAATAAGTATTAATTTTCAATGCTCAAATTTGAACTAGAGACCAAATTAAAACTGAAATATGCACTAACAGCCAAAAAGGCTCAAATATACATTATACATATGATAATCAGATGTCTAATAAGAAGAAACTTTTTGTGATAACGTAAGTGATATTATTTCACAGATATTATTGCTCTATCAAATTTAGCAAAGTGTTATTATTTTATACTAACAATTAGCCACTTAGCGCAAATATTAAAAACCTTCCAGATGAATCTGATTTTACGGTTGTAACTTGTAGCGATATAATACGGTATTACTTAAATGGAAATGGTGATGTTATCCATCCGTGACTTTGCAGGCATGTTACCAGTTGCTATTATAGTCGGTAAATTGTTGTTTTTATTGCAAATGGAGCCTACTTCAGGCTGTGGGTCTTCGTCTTTCCGGTCAGCGGTTTCCGTTCTGCCTTCTTAGCGGTGTTAGTCCACCTTCCGGAGTAGGTACACAACTATACAGGTGAACGGTATCATCTCAGTGTTACGGTAACACTGTAAATCTGCAATCTGCTTATACAATACATACAAACAAATGAACAAGATGATATTAACAATTCATTGACCTGGTAGCTGAAACTATCAAATATTTGAGAAATTGACTGCGTGTCCTATAAGCGACTATCACGAATTTGTGATCTTTGAGATTTTAGAGTTAACAATGAGATCAGATTATTTGCGTTAAAGTAAGAACTTATGCGACCGTATCCAATATGGTATTTTGGCGATGCGACCATAAGCGACTATCGCAAATATATTATGCATGAGGTATTATTTTCACGCACGGTAATGCCTTGTTTGACCTTTGAGACAATGCACTGTATTGAGGTTCGTTCTCATTCTTAAGCCAACATTTCGGTCAGTTTTATAGAGTCCATCATTAGGGCAGACTGATGCAGAAGACACAAATGGTTGACACTGGAAGCTGGAAGGCTGTTCTGAACGTTGGTTCAATAAGGAGTAGGTAAGGTATGGTAATGCAACAGGGCTTGTAAAAGGAATGTTGAATACATGTGAAATTGAACTTGCTGTGAAAAGGAGAATACTTCTATCGCTTTACAACTGATTCAGGGGAAGATTGATAACATTCAGTTCTGGGCTGCAGCCTGCATGATGGACATAGCCCTGATTATAGCCAACCTCCGATAGAAGAATACACCAGGAGTAGAAGAAGTCCATAGTCCATGAAGAACTCTTTGAATCCATGTTCAACGGAGTGGTCAGAAGCAAGCTGGAGTACGCCAGTACTGTCTGGATACCTTATCAACTTAAATACATAAATATGATTGAACAAATTCAAAAAAAATTCCTAAGGTATGTTTACATGCGATCATACGGAATATATCCGAAATTCATGCATCACGTGGAACTGCTAAAGGAGACAAATTACCAAAGCCTGGAGACTAGGCGTAATGCCGGACTCATGGTATTTGAATTAAAGTTACTAAAAAACCTTATCGATTGCCCATATCTCCTGTCATGCTGTGGATTATTCGTTCCTGATAAATACTGTCGAAATCGTAGCCACGACCTATTCTGTATACCGCAGGGTCGGACAGATGTCATTGCCCGACATAGCATGACAAGAGGTATGACCTTACTAAATGCCCTACCAGCGGATATAGATGTGTTTAATATCACTATACCATGTTTTAAAAAATATATGTACATGTATTGTTAGTTTTAATAAAATTGTACCATAATTGGACTTACCTGTCTGTCGTACAATAATAAAAAAAAAAAAAAAAAAAAAAAAAAATGAATCCATTCTTGTTAACAATATTATTCTATGTACTTGATTCAGTAGGATGTAGAATTACAGTTTTTGTATCCACCTACGTCCTGTGTTTCTTTTGCCATTGTATGCAGCAAATAGACAAACCCTATATTTTACTGTTGGCAGGTAGATACTTCATACTGTCTGCGGTTGTGGTTAGCATTTTCAACTTCAAGTGAAACTGCAACTAACAATAATGCCAACATCCTCTATTTCTTTGTCTGCAGAGTGATAGTGAAAACCTCCCATTTCCTGTAGGTAAATAGAAACAATAAAAACAAAGTAGTATATATAGTTTAAAATGAAACACACCTCTATCCTGGCAAGCACTTCTTGCTTCATACACATCCATACTTTTTGCACTAAATAATAACCTTCAACTATAATACTTTTATTATTTAGTGAGGTCCTGATTTACGAGACTTTATTATTTTACAGTCTCCCATCTCAAAAACCAGAAAGCCAGCCACATTAAGCCCAGTCAGTTTCACAAGGTACCCACCATTCATTATGTTGCCTTAAAATCTAAACTCTACAGACAACCGGTTAAATAAGTGGATATGGACCTGCCCAAAGGCGTCCATATTAAATTTGTATTGTTATCAGAATATCTACAAAAATAACAAGTCATTCTCCTAACACAGGGATTCCCAAACATTGTGGTTCAACAAACAAATTAGATATTTTGTTGCATTTTAAATCTTCCTGTCTTTAAAATTGTCGGTAGCTCGATCCTTTGAAGTTTCCGTTGAAAACAACAATTATTAGACAATATCGTGATTAATTTTTGGGATATTATGTCATGTTGCGCATCTTCCATCTTTAGCCAACGTTTCGGGCCACGTTGCAATGTCGATCGTCATAGCAGATGTGTACCTAGATTGTAATTTTTATAATTTAATTTTTTTTAATCAATCGGCCATCCACCGGTTGGTTTGAAAATCTTAGCTTCATGTAAGAATTTGGTTTTAATACCCATGACAATAATTCAATAGATTACCTCTTGCCTCCAAGGAATTCCTAACCCGTTAACAAGTTGTATGAATTGGTAGGTTATAAGAGCTTTCTATGTTATTTTATTTATTTTTATTTTATTTTAATAATACAAGATGTAGAGGGTACATATGGTTTTTGTGATATTTCACCCTCCATGCTAGGGATGACCCTGTGTTATGGCGGGTGAATTTTACAGTTTGTACAGAATCTATACATTACTATAATATGCAAAAGAAAAATGATGTAAAGCTAGTTTGGGTTGCAAGAAGAGAATGGAGAAGTTAGAGAATTATAAGAAGATGAAAAATTTGAGAAATTATTAGTAAATAGATCACACTAATTAATTATGTACATACTATACCGCTAAGTTAGGGAATAAGGATATATTATGTTTTCTCTGAAAGGAGATTAAATTGATAGAGTTTAGAATGAATGGGTATTGTAGTTGTATTCCGTGTGTAAGGATCCATTTCGTAATTTGTTTTTTAAATGAATGGGGTTGAATCACGGTTTTTAGGTTTTCAGAGATAAGGTTATAGATTTTAGGAGCTAGGAAGAAAATTGTCTTTGAGCTGACGTGGTATGTAGTGAAGGTGCTTTGTAGTGACCGTTGGTTATTGTTCTGGCGGTGTAGTTGTGTTGTAAAAGAGTTTTGTTTTTATATTTGAACAGGAAATGTATTAGCGAAAATTTTAGGAGGAGTTGTCGTATGTTTAAGACCTTATACTCTATGAGGAGTCGAGTGGAGGGGTATCTTGTCGGTCGCTTGTTAATGACACGTATTACCATTTTTGGGCTTTTAGAAGAGGTTCGATGGTAGATTGTGCACAACCAGCCCAGATTATAACGCCGTAAGCCAGTAGGGATTGGCAGAGAGCGTAGTTATGTGATGATTATGACTAAACAGGAGTCCCAAAAACTCCGATCCATGGGGATTGTACCATAAATAAATGTCTTAATTAATTACAATTTTGATACTACATATTTATTGCAAACACTTCAAGGATGCGAAAAACCCACACTTATGGGCGATTTACACAATTTTTTTTTCATATCAATCCTTATATGACAACTATATATACAGGGTTTTCCAATAAGAGGTGTTATTTTGATATTCAAAGAAAAATGCCATTTTTTAATATAAATGATTGAATGTTTATTTCATTATAAAGAGGAAGGTATGCCGTTAATAGTGAAAAATAACATCAGTCAAATGACCACCACGACCACGCCTACAGGACCATATCCTTTTCATGAATTTTTCCATAGCCAAATCGCAAAGTGGCTGTCTTATGTCCTCGATAGCCTCACGAATTCCATCTTTGAGGTCTTGAATCGACGCTGGGCTATTGGCGTAGACCTTCTCTTTCACGTGGCCCCAAAGAAAGAAGTCGGAAGGTGTTAAATCACAAGATCTCGGTGGCCAATTGTGATCACCTCTTCGAGAGATAATACGGTCCGAAAACTTTTCCCGTAAAAGATCAATGGTTTCGTTGCTTGTGTGGCACGTAGCGCCCTCTTGTTGAAAGTAAATGTTGTCCAGATCAATACCATCCAATTCCGGCCATAAAAAATCATTTTATGGCCGGAATTAAATACATATAACACCTCTTATTGGAAAACCCTATATGTATATATCAAAAATCTTTGGTTTACAGGATCAGTATTTTTATATAAGATTTCATTCGGATAGTTGCCAATAAATAAGAAATAATAAGTTGGGACGGTACTATAAAGTATCACTTGCTCCAGTTAATATTGAAAGGCAAGATAGAGGGTCGCAGAGGGCCTGGTAGGAGACAAATGTCTTGGCTGCGAAATATACGAGAGTGGACCGGCATTAGAAGTGTGGAGGAGCTATTCCGGGCAGCGCAAGACAAAGAGACATTTTCCACAGTGATCGCCAACGTCGGGGGACCTGATACGGCACATAAAGAAGAAGAAGTACTATATCATCAATTGTCACCTTGAACATAACCACAGATCACATGAAATCATCTGTCATTTGCTTTTGCCTTTGCCGTCAACAATTCATTAAAAATACCCAATACCGAGCAGTAATTTCACATTCACAATCAGTAATAAACACACATTGTAGTCTTTTATCAACATTTTAAATATAAAACGAAATAAACATTCAACATTTCCTCATACTATATTTACCTAAAACAATGACAAACGACATATTATGTCCGCCATTTTGTAATCGTACAAAAATAGAATATGTTCTTTTTTCATCGCGAATACATATGAAAAGATGACCCATAGTGGAAACTGGACGAAAAACAGCATCGTGTACATCGCCAATTAATAGTGCAGATTTCAATTAGATTATATGAATATAATATGTTTATGTCTCATGGTTTGGGCTTCTTATCAACGAAATCAACACTTTAGAGACTGATATACTAAATTTGGCAAAGCATTCCATTGGAAAACACCATTTAGGAACGCAATGGGGATCATCTATTGCAGTTTGTGTTCAGATGTAGAAGTGTATTATAAATGTGCTAATTTAGTAGTTATATTAGCAGGTAGAGAAAACTAGATTCAACGCAAGTCTAGTTGACTCATTCGATAGCTCTATGCAGTTATTCTTACTGAAATAGATTATAGCGTGCAATATATGCTGAACAATTTAACAATAATATTAGAAATTGCGATTGCTTTCATTAATGAAGAAAATTGCAACAAATTAGCACATCGACAGTAGTTGAAAGCACTGAAATAGTAATTAATAATAACTAATAAGCGTAAAACGAATACTGAATATATTTTTTATTGTCGATGCCTGTGCCCAGAACCGTTGCGATCCCAGAGATGGGGAGGAGGAAGATTCGAAAGAAAATGGCTGGTCAGATCTGTACGGAGAAAAATGAGTATTGGTAATTTGTTAAAAACGGGATTGCAGGCCGTTTCCTGAAACTTTAAGTAAATTCCTAATATATCGGAGCACGTGTACATACTGTACAATTGTACATGCACCTGCATTTTCCTTGATAATTTATAATGACGAATTGCGAAAATATGACTATTTTTATGAACACGTGTTCCGACATTGAGATAGTACATTGGTATTTAAATAAAAGTTTATCAGGAAACCTATCGATTCATTCGTTAACCGGATTATGTGTTATTTGAACAGATTCTTAATAAATTAGTAATACTATTTTTTCTCCGTGTAATCACCAAACATCCACCAACTAATATGGACTTAGGAACGAATTTAAAAAAATATGTATTTTTCTATTTATTCGAATTAATAATATTATCAAAAGTAGCGACGCCCCCGACTGTACAGTTAAATTTTTCGGCCTATAAGAGCCTGCGGAGGTAGGTACGCGTATTGAGTTTCACTTTTAATCGAATTGATAGATTAGTGTGTGGTGGGTAATTGCATTAGGGTAGGTACCTACCTTTCATATCAAGATTGGCGTGAAATTGCTACTCTGGCAACACCGCCGTAATTGGGCGGGAAAAGTTGTCAAACGTAAGATTATAATCGCATCAATCGTGATATTACTTAGATATTCCTTCACTCTTACTCATTCCGTTACGTTCAGTTATTTTTATATTATTTTTGGACGTGACTCACTCTTATGGAAATTGTTTTTACAGAATGCATTAGAAATGTTTAGTAACTATTGCAACGAATATATTTGGAATTTATGCCATGAAGGTCGAGACACTGGTTCAAGATGGCCGCTGCAATTTTTTTACATATAAACAGTTTGCAATTTAGGAGTCCGCCCGGGAACCATTCATTTGATAATCAACACCTCTGTCAAACGTCACCTCAAGTGAACTTAGCAGGGGTGCCTGGGTTCATGGCGGTGAGGATTGTCTTCATCTTGGCTTTTGTGAGGCGGGCCGTATTTACAGAGTTTGGTTGAGGGAGATCTCTTTACCTCTCCAGCAGGACTCTCTCGACCCATACCTTGCACCGCAGTGGGAGAGATGAATTCAAACTTCCATAACTCCTGGAAACACTGACTCCCAGATTACTACCCACCTCTAATACATTTTTCCTTCCCCGATCTTCCTCTAATAATAATAATAATAATTGGATAATCCTTAAAAAAATCCCTCACAAAGCATCCCCAAAGATGGCTAGATTATCTTAGATAAATAACACTTATTATTAATTTAACATAAACCATATTTTTTCTGATGATTTTTAGTTTTTTGTGATACTTTAAACAAAACTTTTTTCATCAATTTAATTGTACTAATAACAACAAGAGCAGAAATTGCCATAAAAGTTTTACATTTTTCGTACCTACATGTATAGAGACAGTCCCAAATTCTTCCACAATCTACTTTCACCTCTTAGTTTAAATTCATATTATTATTCAATTACACTTAATAAAAATACGAATTTTCTGCTTTATGATAATGATAAATGACGGAACATCTATCCCATCCCTACGTCGTGGATTCTTTATGTTTGTCTATAATCGTTGAATTTCTATGCTATTTGCACCTACGTACTTATTGAACTCCATAATAACTCGTGATATAAATTTAGTTGCGAGCTGAAAGATATTTCGATTACCTATAAATTATATACAGCAAAATATGTACAAATTTCACGACAAAGATTCATAGTTTTAAAGCTTTTGCTGCTTCAGAAAGCAGATTAGATATCTGCTTTTGCTAGTTGAAAACAATGAGTTTCTACCGAATGAGAAATGGCCGAATGTTCATCATGGTCCTGCCCCGAGTTTTCTATATTGTTTTTCTTTCTTTCTCAACACAATTCTCCATTTATCTTTCAAACGCCTCTCCATTGAATTCGATACCCGACAGCTATGTATCCACTGAAGACACAATCCACAGAAATACAATCTTTACTGATTTGAAAAGAATGAAATGTAACCATTAGGCCGGAGTTTTTAGAATTTCAAAATTCCTATATGATTAATGATTGACCCAATTTGAACTCCATTAACTCAACACTGGACGCCCTGAGGAAAAATGTCATCATCAGTGTGGAGGGTCTTTATGAGGAGAGAAGAGAGTGAACACGGATCTTGAAGAGACTCATGTTGTACGAGGAAGGAAATACAGAGGCCAGGAAGTACATAGAACTGTGTACATATTGTTGGGCGCGCGTTTGGCATGGAAATGTAATTTTTTTTTAGTGCCAAATGATACTTTTGTACCTGGATTGTTCTCACATAAATGATTTGTTAGAACAACAAGACTTTTCGACTTCTAGGACATAGACAAGCCAAATAAATTGATCAGATGAGGGGTAAGGTTATCGATTAGCAAACCAGAGGTCGCCGGCTCAAATCCCAGCGTGCGCAAGTAAATTTTATTTGTTTAACTGGTATTATTTCACAATTAACTGATTAAAAGTAATAAATAATTTATTTGGCCACATTCCAGAGAGTGGAAGGTACTGTCAATATTGCCCTGGTGTAAGACCACCTTCTAGAATTAAAACGCTGCTGGAAATGGCTTTGGGCGTGTTTGGTGACAAGTTCTAAATAGCCAGGTACTTCCCCACCGTCCTCTTCCCTATCTCCTTCTCCTCCCTACTACCTTCAGCCTCACAACATACCCCTATTGGGGATTCCATAGTCTCACTGGCTCCAGACGATTGGGAGCAGTTAGGACTCTTGTGCGCTTTCACATTATAAAAAAATGAAAATATTAGATCGATTTCAATAGTAGTAAATAAATTTTAATTTAATCCGGGCACGCCAACACGCCCACAACACACATTTTATTTTTTTCTCTTCAGTGTCGTATCGAATAAGGTAATAATAAATCATTATATCCATTAATCCGTGTGGCGGGCTTCTTTTGTTTCTGCGTTGTGAATCCAAGATGGCGTCACGATCGAAAGTGTTCGAGGAATTGAAGAAATTCCTGAATGGAATCGCGGACACGCCTGTTATTTATTTATTTATTTCTACTAAATCACCGCAAAGTCAGTCGCAGTCGTTGCGGCTTGGTTCACATATTGTAGAGTTTCCATTTGCAGTCGGATACAGAAGATTCAGTGTGTTGCCAGGAATTTACCTCGCCCGTGTATTTTTTTATGTTTTCGTTATTGTCAGTGCCGCATTATAGTATCTCCAAACAAAAGGTTCAAAAAATTTGTAGAAATGTTAATACGTCCTCAATTTTAATGATAAATATTTAAATAAATATTTAGCATTAAAATATTTAAATAAATACTGTGGCTAAATATTTAAAAAGTTTTTTTTCCAAAACGAGTCAGAGAAACGATTCGTTCTCATGCTGACACCCGTTTTACATCAACTGTAGAATGGCTGTCACAACTCTAGCATCGAACCAGACCCTTGGAGTTTTCCTTTTCTGTTTATACTACTCGTGGTCCCTCCAAATCTATATTTTCCCTCATAATCCTTGCTATCCCTAGATATCTAAGTAACCTTAAATCTATGTTACCGTATTTTCCTCAAAATATATGTATCCCCTTATTTCAGATTTCCTAACTAATAATGACTTAACATAACGAATAACTTACAACAAAGATTTATACTAGTGACTTCCATCTAAGACGTATAATAGCTAGTGATGCCATAGTCTCACTGGCTCCAGACGGTAAGAAACAGTTAGTAATCAGCGCTATTCTTATTTTGCAGACTTTAAGAGGAAGCTACTAGTAAAAAATGTGAATATTCTTGGTATACTATATTATATCGGTATAATATTGTAGGTAATAGGCATAATATTGTATTGTATTGTATTGTATTGTATACTCGGTATAATATTGTAGGTAATAGGCATTAAAATCACTTGACAAACGGAGTCTAGAAACGTTCGATTTCAGCACAAAACTGGTTTTGTGTCACAGATAATCTAAGCTTTAATACTGTATTTTTTAAAGTTGTTTCCTTTACGCGTTCATACATTTCTATTGCAAAAATATTTTTTTTGGTAGCTTACATTTATATTTTTTATTGAGTAATTTATTTTTTAACAATTATTTTACAAGCAATAATTATTCCCCTGAAACACTCATCCACATTGAAAAATCTCCTGATAAAAGATACATGACGCCAACGGGACTCGAACCCGTGTCCCTTCGATTTCCGGTCGACAGCTCTGACCACTGAGCTATGGCGGCTTATCTCTTATCCGCGAAATAATTCAATATATATTAGTGTTTCATTCAACAATTACTGCTTGTTGCATTTTTTCACCTGAAAACAACCAACTTTATTTTATATGAGAAAGGCATTGTAAGTGCTAACTCTCTCACTAGATGGCGTCGAGACAAATTGTCTACATTTTTAGGTGAAATACTTGAACTTGTCAAATATTAATTATTTTTTTTTTTGGTAAACTAATGTTTAAGACAAGATTTTTTTATGCATAGCACAAAGGGTAACAATTATTTTACAAGCAATAATTATTCCTTATTTTACAAGCAATAATTTATTTTTTTATTTGTATTCTACTCAAGCGAAACGATAGGAAAACCTTCAATTTATCTAAAGCATATTTTTTGGTATTCATAATGTACACCAATTCGTTATAAAGATTAATCAAAATAGTGATTTAGCATTAAGCTTCGCCTTAAATTAAACCCATCAAACTATAATGTATACCTACGCTACTGAGAAATCTTCAAACTGGATAGCAGATAACCCCATTAAATATATTCCAAACAAAAGGTCGTAACCTCTGCTTAGCAATTCCATTAAACGAGGTGCCTGACCTCTAGTTATTAGAGAAATCAAATAGCATGATTATATGGTAATGTAATGGAAAACAATGAATAATCATTCAATCCAATGATCAACGTCTATATTAAAATAGCTGGTGATTGATTCATATGCTGACAGATGGTGTTGTATTTTAATTCGATGACGGTTTGTTAGTTTGCCCGATTCCACGTAAACAATCTAAAGAAATCGGGTAGGAACTTTCTTGATACATTCTTCATCGTAGATTAATTATTTTTAATATTTAAAGATGGTTTTTAATTTCGCCCAAATCAAACAAAATGAAGGAAGAGAGAACACCGGTAAGACCAGAGGATCTGGGTTTCGAGTACCAGTTGTGACCGTTGCCTTTTTTATTTTCTGTGTCTCTGTTTATTTCATAATTTCATTATTAGTTGTTAATATTAGTTAAGATTTAATAAAAGAAAGTAGTTGGAGTGAGTAAGTTTTATAAATAGTATTTTTTTCTTCATATTAAAATGTGTACAAGCAGAAAAATGAGTAATTCTAATTTCTAAAAAAATTCTTCAAATAATTCGTAATCCGTTTTAAAACGGGATTGCAGGTCGTTTCCTGATATTTTTTTTAGTAAATTACTAACATATCTGAACACGTGTTCAGATATGTTAGTAATGAATCACGAGGCCCTGAGGAAAACAATTTACCCCAGGACTTATGTCATATCTGGGGATGCTGTGTGGAGGGTCTTTTTGAGGAGTGGTAGGAGTGAACATGGGCCTCGAATAGACCCATGTTGTAGTAGGGAGGAAACACAGAGGCCGGAAACTCGTTCCACAGCCGAGCTGTTGAACTCAAGAACGATTCGTAGAAGCGACCCGTTCTCACGTGACGAATGTCAACAATAATATCTACATCGTGATAATATATTCGTATTTTACCAACAGTTTATTAGGAAACCTATAAATTAATTAGTTAAAAGCCTGCGATCCCGCTTTTAACCGGATTACGAATAATTTGAAGAGATTCTTAATAAATTAGCAATATTCAATATTAGTTATTTTTCTCCGTGTGTCTACAATTTTTGTAATCTTTTAAACTATTGGGGTTTAGATTTGAAGTACGTAAATAGATTCATGAATTGAAGGAAAATACAATTTTGAAAGATAAACACAGTTTTGAAAGAAAAACACTCAAGAAGTGACAAAATCATCAAAAAAATCATTTTCTGGCCAAGGAGACATTTAAATTAACGACATAAAAGTTTTGCCGCAATTTCCATTGGTTTAAAGCCAGTCATGTAATTGATCAATCAAAAACCTTCCTGTAATAATTATGGTGTTGAAATTCTGCGTGAAAACTTTTATTACCATTAGACTAATCATTATAAATATTAGACGTAATTCAGCTTTGGTAGAAAATGAAAACTGGTCGGCATTAAGTGTTAGTAAATATTGCTGTTAAATCATACTGAATGTGTTTCAATTATAATGTCACACCACAAAGTGTTTTCGCTTTCTACGAAAAAGAAATTGTAAATATCTACCCATAAAATTTACATCATTTGACACTTCTTCCAATCGATGGCTATGTAACGTACGATCTCATTACGTAAAAGTAACAAATACTAACAACATCTTGCACCTTACACTTTCTGTGGGTAACATATATGTAACAAGTAACTTAGACTTGTTTTGTAGACAGTAATAACCAAAACCGAAATGACCTGCTATTAAAACCGCATAATATTTGGTACTAACCTTCGTATGTATGTTCTCTGCCACAAGACTATCATTATAATAGTTAATAGTAAGAAAGTGGCTATTAGATCGAGCCTCTACAACAGATGCATATTTGCGTTTTAAATATATTAATCTATTTGTATATATTATACTCCCATGTAGGCTTTTACAAACAGTAATCAAAAGTAAAATTTGCTTTTAAAATTATATGAAACTCATGCAGAAGAAAAGTATTATGATAACTTTAATTGTTATTATTTTTGAGAGATGTTATTATAGTCTTCTTGTAACTTTATTCCATGCAGTTGAATATATTTACAATATCTGCGAAAGTATTGCCAACTGCATTCAATCTAAGTACAAGCTAGTATCTAAATAACTCTGTCCTGATATTATTGTTGCAATTAAAAATAATATTCGATCGAGTAGTTCCATTTGGTATGTTTAAGGTGATTAGACTCAGTAAATCAGGACTGTCTATAATTCCATTAAAAAAACGAAAGTCAAGTCATGATAAATAATATTGCATTTTTTGATAGAAAGGTCTTTATTTTTTTTACTGTGAATACTTACGTAATACTTTATTGAGTTGTTAATTTTGGATTGTATTTTTATTATCGAGTATGTAATAAAAAAGTAGGTACACAGTTAAAGATGGGCATTATGTTTAATTGACTGTTTTTAGATTTGAGTGTATTTTTATTTTTACTTGATCGTAACTGACAATTTTACTCAAAAATTTTCAAAAGTTGGTCATCATTCACATTAATGTTGAAGTGTTTATGTTTTCTCTTAAGAATCTGAACGATTGCCAGGTATGTAATGATTTTCACCTTTTGAATGTTTTTTTTGTTTATTGAATCCAACATGATATTTGGTTCAAATCAGAAGTGGTGCCCTCTGTTATTTAAAAAAGAACCGATAATCTTTTCAAACCGCGGCAGTGGGTTTTATCTGCTAGTTTATAATAATTATTTTATAATGTTAACACTAAAAATAGTTCACAGTATGAAACCGCTTTCAATTTGTCAAGAAATATTAAAATTCCAAACAATATGCTGCTAAGCCCACAATTAGGATTCTTAAAACGACTTCTAACTAAACCAGTGGGAACACTGCCAACTAATAAATTAATTTTCTACTGAATTGATTGTCGCAAATGCAGGAAAAGAAACGCATGAATAATTATTTTATACAACACAATGGGATGACATTCCTTACAGCTTCGCCCAATGGGTTTCAATTTCTGAATATATTTAATATCCGCCTACTCGAGATGAATCTCGTATTATTAGTCATGCAGTTTTTATATAAACAAATAATAAATTGAATACATAATTAATCGAATAGGTGATTCACAAATACTGACGAATAATTTAACACTTTCGATTTTTCTATAGTTATCCACGTCAATATTATAATTTTTATATTCTTATTTAGTGTATTCATGAACCTACATATTTTAATATTTGCATTTTTTCCCATTGCTGATCAGAAAAAGTGGGACTCACACCCCCATTAGGGGAATGATTTGAAGCAGATGTAAATGGAGGTTAGAAAATATCTGGCTAATGCAATCTAGTAACTTAAAATACATGGCTAAAGACATTTCAAATAATCTTTACTCGACAGGGTAACACTGAGAGAATTTTCTCTTAGAGAAAAAACAAAAAGAGATACAATAAACAATTTTCGATATATCATTATGATATCAATTAATGTTCTGTAAAATACCCAATATGACAAAATAAAAACAAACACGCTTTATAACAAACTGTTCATTTTTATTTTACATATATTTTTTAAATATCAATACTACTACACATTGCTCTGTAACTACTTAATTACTTATTCGTATTCTCATTATATAAAATTATTGAATTCCTTTGTACAATATAACTCTCTACGATAACTGGTATTGTATCTGCTTTTATTGTTTAAACTCCGTTTATTTATTTATTTGAGGAACATAAACAGTCTTAGTAATACAATATACATAAGAGGATAACAAAAAAACAGACCAGTTATTAATGTTCACAGATAGATATTCAGAAACATAAAACTAACCTGTAAACTAGAATATTTAATAAAAATAGAAAAAAAAACAGAAAAAGCAGCATATAAGAAAAATAATAATACGAATGTAAATTCAAGAAACGATAAATCTATAATATGCCTACAATAAACAGCAATAAAATAAATGTGATTTAAACTATACTTACATAGACTTGGGTTGGAACGGGAAAGGGGACTCCTAAGGAAAGGGATAAGGAAAAGTTGCCACGCAAGTAATATTAAAATATTAGGTACAATCAATTTAACAGTCGTGAATATGAGTTAGAATGTGATACAATGAAATTCTGTAGTGATAGTAACTAGCAGTGAATATGTCAGCACGAGTGTCTATATTTGCAAATGTATTATTATAGTAGTTACATGTCCTTGGCGCATGGAAATTTATTTTGTTCAGCAACTCCGGGCAGTCAACTTTAGAGTTAATAATTTTATACAAGAGCATCTGATCAGCGACAATCCTCCTGTTGAGTAGTTTCGTGATTCGAAAATGTTTCTCGATTTCGTCGTAAGAGTTGTATATGTTAAATGATTTAAAATTGAGGAATTTGAGAAATCGTTCCTGAACTCTCTCTAACCTGTTAACATAAACAATATAGCGCGGGTTCCAAACCGGTGAACAGTACCTACACCAGGTGAGGACGAACATGTGAATTGTAGAGAGTCAGATGTGTCTTAGTATTTTTGAAAAATTTGCATGTTCTCAGTACAAAACCTAGACTTTTTGATGCTTTGGTGACAATGTTATCGACGTGTTTATCAAAGGTAAGTTTAGAGTCCAAGAAAACCCGAGAACACGTACATAGTCTTTTTTTGTTAAAATCGATCCAGAAATGGTGTAATTATGCAGTATTTTCACACGGTTACGTGTGAATGTGACTTTGCAACATTTAGAAATATTGATAAAAAGCTTATTTCTGAGACAGTAATCCGTCAGTCGATCAAGATCTGCTTGTAAACGCGCAGAACAATCCGGGGAGCTTTTAGGAAGGTATATCTTCATATCGTTAGCAAATAGTAAAATTTGAACGTTGTGAAAACATGTCGTAATATCATTACTATAGATAGAGAAAAGCAAAGGACCCAAAATGGACCCCTGAGGCACACCAGAAGTAATGATTTTCCAGACGGAGGTAAATCCACCCACTGTCACAGCCTGGCACCTGTTTGTTACGTATGAGGATAACCAACGAAGGAGATCTCCATGAATACCATGATTAGCAAGTTTTTTAAGCAGAATGTTGTGGTTGATCTTGTTATTTATTATGTAATATAGTATAATCTTTATTGTACTCCAGATAAACTTACCTATAACAATGTATACATGTAAAAGCCTTCAAAGCTTGAATAAATAAATAAAAATTTGGATGATATTTCGACTGCAACAAATACGATACGGTTGTACATGAGCACTCCTGTCCCGGTGATACCGGTATAGCAGGGGACACTGTATTGTTAACCTTCCCATTTAACACCGAGAGGCTGTGCACTATATCTAATGGTAACTATTGTAAATAGTTTAGATGCATGCATAATCCTATAACCAACCGTTCATTATTCAATTGAATTCATGAAAACGCATATCATGTAGTTAAAAAACACCGGATATTTCTGTTTTTTTTTTTTATAATTCTACCGTTTTATTCAAAAATCTAGCGAGTCAATCTATAAAAAAAACAATTACCTACTTTACCCCGCTATTCTCTATACATGGTGTTAAGGGACGTACTTGGCTTACTTCAACCAGTGATTCCTGACATGGAGTTAAAAATGTAATTTTTTTTTCTAACCCTGTCCAATTTTTACTAATTTTCCATGTTAATATTGTTAATTCAAAATTTGTAATTTGAGATCGAAAATAATTGATGTAAAAATAATTAGGTCCAATGGCCGAGTGGTTAGAGCCGTTGTCCCGGTATTCTTCTTCAATGATATATTACATTGATGGTCATATCCTGCAAAAGTTAAAGAAAAGTTGTTCCAATAAAATTGAATATTCATTTAGGCTTATAGAAAAAGTCAATAGGTATCGCATATAATTAAAAATCGGATATTTTTATCCGAGACACTATCTAGATTACAAACCAATTTTGTAGATCATTCAAAAAGATAGCTGCCAAAAATATAGAAAAAAAATAGTTGAATAAAATGTAAAATAGTTGCAAGATAATTTTGTTAATTCTGAATTTGAAATATGAGATTGACAAATAAGACGTATGATAATTGGGTCACAATAGTAGAGTAGTAAAAGACATAAATTATAACGGTCTCAACTGGGAATCGAACGCAGGGTCTCTATTGATATAAATATTTATTGATATAAACTTAACTTGTAATATTAATAATGTTGGATATTGGAATAACTTGTAATGAAATTATAATATTTAATCATTGAAGACCGGACGAAAGAAGTGGATCAGAAATACAGCAAAGGATTCAGTCGTTTCAAGGAATTCAACCCAGGACCTCTTAACACTTTCCCGGTAAGGAAGAGATTCAACCCAGGACCTCTCAACATTTTTAAGAATCATTTTCAATGATGTTCAAGTATTAATATTTGCAGAAGACCTGCAATTATTCAAAGCAATCAGAAACATTAACGATTGCCGTATATTGTCAAATAACTTGTCAAGATTTATTATATGGTGTCGTGATAACCGCTTGCAACTTAACATAAGCAAATGTCAAATTATGAGGTTTTATCGAATAAAGAATCCAATATTTTTTGATTATTCTATTAACAATATGTCGTTAGTATCTGTCTCGGAAATTAATGACTTAGGTATTTGGTTTGACACGAAACTTAACTTTATCAAGCATATTGAAATAATAACCAATAAAGCATTGAAAATGTTGGGATTTATTTTAAGGGTATCTAGTGATTTCAATAATGTCAATACTGTAAAAACATTATATATGTCACTAGTAAGGAGTCATGTAAAATATAATTCCACGGTTTGGTCCCCAAACTATGAGGTTCATTCAAATGCGATTGAAAGAATCCAAAATAAATTTTTAACATATGTAAATTTTAAAATGGGCATTCCTAGAGAAAACTTAAATTACGATAACGTACTTTGTTCATTAAATTTAATAAAATTATCTGATCGTAGAATCATTTCCGATTTAACCTGTTTGTATAAAATCATTAATTCAATGTTTGATACCCCTGATTTATTATATGTAAACTCTTTTCATACTCCAAGCAAGTCAGTTACAAGACAGTACCAACCATATTATTGTAGCGATTCTATATCAACGTCCCAATATCACACTCCTATGCGACGGATTCAACAGCTAGGAAACAAATACTCCGATATTGTTGATATATTTAGTACCTACATCAATTTCTTTATTTAAGCATACCTTATTGAAGTTTTTTTCATCAAGTAGGGGAATATTTTGATAAAGCTATTTAAATTGATAGTATTACAGTATTTGAATCAAATTCAACAATATTTTTTTTTTATATGTGTTTTAAACAATCATTTCCTGCACTATTTACAAGTATAATTTCTTAAATATTGTTATATATGTATGTAAAATCCTAAATAGGCGTAAAAATAAATAAATAAACACTTTCCCGGCAAGGAAGAGATTCAACCCAGGACCTCTTAACACTTCCCCGGCAAGGAAGAGATTCTAGGTTCAATTCCTAGATACGACCATCTTTTTCTGTCTCTTCTGTTTCATAACTTTAGTTTGACAGGTTTTTAATATTGTTAACAATTCTATTTTTCTTTTACTTGATCAAAAAACCCCAGTGTTTCAATTTCGATTTCGATTATAATGGAATAAATCAGGGAAATGAAAGGCGAATTGTTAGTTAAAAACAAAGGGAATGCACATTTTGTCATTTACCGGTTGTGTACAATAATTCCTGGTGGTGACAAGTAAGATCCATTTTAGTGGTTATTGAGAAAATTTGTAAAAATTATTACGGTTACGGCAATAACCAATTTTCTATTGCATATAATTTGTTTGTGACTGCGGCATATGGAAGGGATATGTTATAATAAGAATGAAGTAAGTGGGAAATAGAAGGAAATGACGAAGAGAAACTTCGCAAAGTAGCTGTCTATTTTGAACTGTACACCAAATACGACTAAAGGCATTTCAAGCAACTTTACAATTCTGAATAACTCTAGACGTAATAGCAACAGAATTAAATTTGTCAAAGTGGAAACATACGTTTTGTTTGTTTTATGTCGTTGTTTTTTTTGCTGTTCGATAATGGCCTTTAATGCCGAAACAGCACTTACTTGACCGGTCAGTCGCTGACTTAGCTTCGCGCGTGGTTCCCACCAGGCATCGTGATTTCAATTCCTCGGTTAGCTAAGACTTCCATCACGACACAAGCAAAATTTTCCGCTGACTGTGATGATAGTAGGAGATTCTCAAATATTATCAAAAAATGTAACACGGGAATGATTGTCATTCTTAAAAAAAAAATACTTGCAAACCTAAATAATAACATTATTCAAATAAAACATGATTAAAATTGAAGTCTATAAATTTAAAAAAACATATATCATGGTGGCAACAGGGTTTAAATCACCTCATGGAAGAGTTTAAAAAAACCGGCCAAGCCTTTTTTTCCTTTTCATCTCCGTTCGACATACATCCGCGTGTATCGGCCCACCTGACAAAACCTGTTATCCATTGCTAGTCACCGGCGAGGTTTCACTTTCTCGTTGAGAAGAAATTCGTTGGCTACGTGCTGGTAAATGTATTACCGAAGATAGTAAGCACGCCCCGAGGGAATGAGGTGTGAGCTTCAACTGAAGTTATTGCACAAGTTGTCTGGGCAAGGCCATTCAGGTGGTTCCAAGTTTAAAACCGATTATCATTTATGATTGTTTGATTCGTTTTGTTCATTGTTTTCAAACTGTCTGTTAGAAAGATAATCATAAATATTTTTTTTATTTACGATCGATACGTTGTGGTCATTTTCATTCCTTTTGTTTTGCATTTTTGTCTCAACTTCGAAAGTTTAGAGAATAATAATTTTACTATTAATAAAGTTGGTTGTTTACAGTTGAAAAAAATATAATAAGCAGTAATTGTTGATTGAAGCACTTGTACATATTGAATTATTTGGCGTGTTGGAAATAAGCCGACGTAGCTCAGTGGTCGAGAGCAGTTGACCGGACATCAGAAATTGCGGGTTCAATTCCCGACGGGAGCATTTATTTTTACTCGGGAGATATATTCAATTTGTATTGATATTTCAGGCGACTAATTATTGCTTACATATTGTGTACATTTTGTGGTCTTAGGTTAATACACAAGGTGTCTGGGGGTCAGTTCAGTTACCCCAAGGGCACGCGGGGTACGAGCAATAGTAACTTTTTTGTTGATGTTTTTGTTTTCAAAAATGGTCCCAAACTTGTGGTTCTCTTTTAAATTCTCTAGCTCTCATAATACCTCGATATCAGACGACTAACAGGGAGATTATTATCGACGCTGAATTTATTAGTCATGAACACTCTGTTTTTAGAAAGACGAGTATCATAAAATGGAAATCAATCCACTATAAAAACAGTTGTTAAAAAATAATGAACCTGATTGACTTTAAGTGTATTTTGTGCAAAAAATACTTTGAAAATCTTTTAGAGTTCATAATAGAAATGACACCTACTTCAATTTTAAATGTATGGGGATTTTTTATATAAAATCTTCTCCTCCGATATGGTAAATATATGAAATTATTACAATGTGAAAACATATTATAAAAATACAACATTTCATTTTGTTTAACTTTGTTAATCTTGAAAGGTGACTTGTTAAATTGGATAAATAAAAAAGGGAAATGTTAAAAAGAATGATAACAATATTAACGATTTAATCACTGCAAAAATTCTGGAACCATATACATGGGCCAGCTTTTTCAGGTCCTTGATCATGTGAATTCCTCATTGTACAGAATACTTATGAAGGGAAATTATTACAGTTACATCTATCAGCCTATAAAAACATTGTTATTAAATCTGTATGTCTATCTTGATAGCTTTGCAATGTTTTTAAATTTTCAATGTATCCAAATTTATAGGAATGTGCATCGTATAGTTTACTCTGTTTGTTGTTTTAAGTTAATATTTCTATACTTGGTACATATTTTAATTGTTATATCTCTTTTACTCTCTGATTATATCAAATGTATTTTTAATTGTATCATATGTAAAAGCCCTAATTGGGCGTCTACAAATAAATAAACAAAGATTGTTACTGACAGTTTAGTTTTGTATAATAAATATTGTATATTTTTTGCTATTCCATGGAGTCTTTATTTGGCAGGGTGCTTCCAAAGCGCAATTTACTTTTATTTTCGGTGTTGAATTAATGCAAATCTTGCAAGAGGAAATTAACCCACTTCCCGATATCCGATAGAGCTGAAACTCGGCAGATAGGCTCGTTAACGGTGACGTTGCAATCGCTTTTTTCTCTGAAATCGGATGACATTACAACAGTTAATACACGAAATGAATGTCGGTCCTGTCCTTTGGCGAGAATAGTAGAGTTGTCAACAACAGTATCTGAGTGGAAAGGTTCAATCCTTAGTAAAACTAAAAAAATCATATTGTAGTTATAAAACTTTGTTTTTTACGGGATGACTTCGTATGTTCGTTTTTCTTAGGGTAGGCACAGCTTCTTTCAACCTTTATAGACTGAACGCCACTGACAAACATAGAAAATAATATATGTTCACAAATATTTGTCTTATCACGTCACTTAAGTTAAAAAGTAAAATCTCCGACCAATTTAAAAAAAGGTTACGCACATATTTGCAAATGCAAGAAAAAAGATCCACTTTCTCCTCAAAACCTGAAATCCTCCAAGATGGCGGTCGGTGTTGCCAGCGGACTTAAACGGAAAGGCGGGAAAAATCCATAAATTGTCTTCAAAAGAAAGGAACAGGTTGTCCAAAAGAAAACCAGTTTTTATTCGTTGATTTATTCGAAAAAAAACGCATTGCAGATCGACACACTTAGCTTTGCAGTTGGTAGCGTTGCCAATGTAGATACCACTAATGCAGCAATTATGTGTGATGATTCAATGAAAAAAAATTATTGATTGAAGAAAAAGATAATACTAATCACTCTAAACTAAACATGAAACAGAACAAGACATAGAAAAAAAATTATAATAATAATAATAACTCAATAGGTATCGCATACAAATAAAAACGGACATGTTAGGTTAGGTTAAAATTCTTTAGAACTATGTAATCATTCAAAAATATAGCACCCAAAAATGTGGGAAAAAATAGTTTAATAATGTAAATAATCAGGTTCTAATGGCCGAGTGGTTAGAGGCGTTGTTCCTGTAAGACAGAGATCTTTGGTTCGATTCCCAGTTGAGATCGTTACCTTTGTAGAACAATGCAAAAAAATAAATAAAAAGGTAACGATATATATATTCACTTTGAAAATTACCTACTGTGACGATAACAACACAACTTTAAACTTATTATTATGCAAAGTAAATCAGGGCTGTCTATGATGTCATTAAAAATTAACACAAAAATATCACAAATAGGACAACTTTGTTAACATTTATTATATTTCATAAATCGACGCATCGACCTGAACTTTGACTCAACTTTGACCCAGTAAAATCAGGTTTATAATAATTTCCCTTGACTCACGTTCATTGACACCCATCGTAAAACCACCTTTAGTGACATCAAGATATAAAAATGTCGCTTCCAAATAGAGAAATAATAATATAAGCCGCTTCAGAACACTTATAATTTATGCATTACCTAGAAAATCTCACTTTTACTTTGACAAATTAGGTGGGTTCTATCGACGATCACACTTGCTAATAAGTTTTTTCTACTCGCCCATTAGCATAGAACTTTCTTCCTTCAAAGGTCAAATAATATAATATCTGGGTAGATATGTATCTATTGTTTATCTTTATCTATGGACAAGATATTCCCATACTTGCTTCTGAGAAAACATACATTGATGACGTTCGAATTTCGATTTATTGTAATGCAGCATTCCATTATACTAAATATATTTAAATAACTTTCCGGAAGAACTGCAATCACCATTTATTTACTCCATTATTGCTCCAAATTTTAACTACTGCTTAACTATCCTTTTCCTGTATACCGACCGGGAACAAAGTAAATTTCAAATTCTCTAAAATAGGGCAATGAGAACAATACTTAGACGAAATATATATTGAAAAATAAATTAAAGGAACTAAATTGACTAACGATGAAACAGATGCTGACCTTGAACACGATGATATTTGTACATAAAATAGTAAACAACCTGTTACCTAAATATTTCTCGATTTAATTGTATACAACAAGGACATACACAAAGATAAAAAAGGGACGTGCAATGAAATCAGGCTACCAAAAAAGGACAAGGCGAATACTCAGAATAGTATATTATATAAAGGGATGAAGTACTATAATGCGCTGCCGGAAAACTTAATGTCTGCACCAATTGGAAAGTTCAAGATATACTACTACTACATAGTGTGTAGGAGCCACATCAAGCAGGAGAAAATATAGTATATATGCATGTAACAATTAATTAGAAATTTGTAACCTGAAATGTACAAATTACTTAAATAAAATTAATAAATCAAAAATAAATTATAGTTCTTAGATTTTAATTAAATGCGCATAATAATGTTAAATAGAAAAATATGTAAACTTATAGACAGATTGGACTAGAAACCTGTATTTCAGTTGTGCTGACTGAAAAAAATTAGAAAGAGATGTGCATATTTCCTGTTACATCCCAACTTTTGTGAATGTTTTTCTGATTTAGTTTGAATAATGTTATTTGGAAGATCTGTTACATGTAATACATTTCTAGTAATTATAATTGCTAGGGTATTTCTGACTTCTTCCATCGATTTGCAGGTTGTATTTTCAGTTAGTCATTTCTCCATCCATCTGCTGTATAACATGTCCAAACCATTTAATTTCTCCATTCTTAAAGTTTCTTAATTTTGTTTACTTAGCTCTTACTTCCTCATTTGTTTAGTACAGCAATACACGATTTTAACACATACGCCTCGGGAATTTCATTTCTACTACCTTTAGTCTACTTTCATCTTTCGCCTGCCAGTTCCATCACCGTGTCTCATTGTCATACATCAAACTCGGAATCAAAACTTGCCTTCGAATCTCACTTCTTTTGATATATTTGCAGTACAAAAGATAAGTATTTCAATTGATCAAAATTGTACATTCTTCTAATACATTAGACAAAGCCCTCTTCAATAAAAAAACCATAGATAATAGATATTACTCCTTTCTTTCCGGGAAATACCAAACGTGGAGCAATTTGCTTAGAAACCTCACTTCCTTAACAAGATCAGAGATACCATCGCTATGCATCTATCTTTCATCTATGGACAAGGCGGCATAGACAATAATAACAGGCCACTTTGAGTTATTAGTTATTGCAGTCCCCAATTAGTTTGCCTCCGAACAATAATATTTCTGTTGAATTATTACTATCCCCAATTAGTTTGCCTTCGAACTATAATATTTCCTCGTCAAAATTCGCAACAAAGATTTTTGCCGAATCGTGTTCATAATTACGTAGAAAACGTGCCGGTGTTTTTTTAGCCAGTTTTCTTTCTGCGTCACGTAATTTACTAAATCAAATGGTACAATGTAGTAAAAGTATGGTAACCTAAATATTAGATGCATAAGTTCGTGAATGAGACATTTATGGTGCTATAAATACAAACTTACTTTAGGAAACTATTTTTTTTTATTAGCCTGAAACACATATTCCGGAAAAAAAAATTGAATTACATTTTTTTTTATATAATTTGTCTCGACGCCATCTAGTAGGAGATTTAGCATTATCAATGCCTTTCCTACAAAAATAAAGTTGGTTGTTTTCTAGTGATAAATCTAATAAGCAATAATTATTGAACGAAAAATACAAGTACATATTAAAAAAAATTAGCGGGTTTTGAATAAGCCAACGTAGCGCAATTGGTAGCTGACCGGCAATGAGAATGCTGCGAGTTCAATTCCCGTCGGAGGCATGTATTTTTTCTCGGAAGATTTTTTCAATTTATATAGGCATTTCAAACTAATAATTATTGCTTAAAAATAATAAGTTTTCCTTTGTAAAAATAATTGTCTCTTATACCTTATTTTATCATTAAAAATAATATTTTTTATTCCAAGTATGCAGGTGTGTTTTAAAGTATCAAATAAAGGCTTTGGCATTTGTGAAGTTTAAAAACGTGTAAAATGCTTAAAAAATTTTGATATAAAAATAATCTGTTTTTTTAATATACAATTATGTATCTTTTAAAATAATATGTACGATTCCTCCTCTAACAACCAAGGCAAAGTAAATTAAGATATACTGTATCACTCATTTACTAACTAGTACTATACATAATCGATTTCAAGCTTTTCTATCAATAATTGCAATTATCAACGCCACGAAACAACGAGGTCAAGATAAGACGATATTTCACCATAGACGATGTTTGCTCTAAAACATTAAAGACCAGTATGAGATCAACAACTAAAACAATGTCATTGACATCATCTCAACGCGTTGTTGGTTGCTGACGGTTGTTTGAACAACCCAACGACTTTGACAATGAAAGTTGTTTGAGTTGTGATGTTGAAACTTCAGAATCAACGCGGAGCTGGTTTAGCAATGATAGTTTCTCTGGTTAGTGAGTAAATTGCTCATTGATAAACTGGCCTAATTTTTCATTATCTGTAAAAGCAAATGAGGGTTAATTTTAGATGTATGTGCAGTGCTTTTAATTGATAAATAATGAACAGCTTACTTGAGATGTCGTGAAATAGCTCCTAAAATTAGCGCAGTGCTAAAATATGTATGCGGATGCTTTGTTCCCATAATTTTGTCCTGTTTATACGTAGCGAACATACATGTATACATAATCTGTATTTAAACAATGTCAATAATGGAATCCGCGGATGTTCCGACAAACACATTTTTTTGTCATAGAAGCGGAAAGTGCAAACAAGATGCTAACCACACAATAATGTTGTCTGGAAGTGGCACATTGAACTGATGCAAAGCTACTTTAGGCGTAGTCAAAGTGTGTTATCGAAGCGATGGGTTACCGACCATTTATTAAAGGAAAGCAAGCTGGGAAAGTTTTTCAGATATTCATTGAAAATTTTCAGCGTATTTTTTTCTCTCGTCGCCACCCTTATACTACCCTTTAATTTGTCTGGTCATCTATCTTTAACTAAACCAAACATCACGCCGTTTCTCAACAGGGTTAGGCAGAGATAAAAGACAGCCACACAACTCTGTCTAGGTGTACTTTTAGCTTCATTGACAAATATACCCTTCTGTTATTCTGACTCTTGATGTAGCATGACTCAAGTATTTCATTCACTTGATCGTGCCTTGTCTTCCTAGTGCGTACCCAACTTATACTCCTCTCTTCTTTCATCCACTGTACCATCTAAGCGTATTCATCTTAACCATTACGCTTACTTTTGCTTCGTATGTTCTCCGGATTTCAACATTTTCAACATGGTCATGCAAAGTTTTGCCACATATACGCCTCGGAGATCTTTTCTCTACATCATTCCGTCTACTTCGATGTTTATGTTCTTAGGATTTAAGTGACTGCAAATGGCATCTGTAAATCTTTATCAAAACTCAAAAAGATCGTCAGAATAAAGAAGAAAAAAATCAGTTCCTTCAAATAAATCTGAATTGAAAGAAATGTTCCTTTTAGCCAAATAGATCAGCTTTCTGTATCAACTACATTCGCCTGAAATCGTAGATCTCCATTCCACTTGAATTTCGTAAGCACAGTTTTATATTGGATATTTAAGCCTCGATTGGGCAAATATTTGGATCACGAAACATGCATACGTGTCATTTCTTGTGTTCTTCTTTATTATATGGTAAGAAAAAACCTGACTATTCATATACTGTAATAATAAGAATAATCGTGAACTTGGCATTAGAAATCAGTTAAACAGAAACCAGTCGATTCAATCTTTTATCACGAAGATGTAAATTGTTTGGTATTGATAAATATACTTTACCTTGATCATGAGCTTAATGCAAGAAGGAGAAAGTGGTAAGGATTGCGTATTGCTTCAGAGATGTTAATGTATTTAATAACCGGTATCAAGGAAAGTGTTGCTTGTGCCAAATTCCTCTAAAATGTTGAATAAAAAGTGAAATTATCATAAATCAAAACGTTTCGGTGTTTTGAATCAGCTGTCCGACTTTAAATGATGGAACTCTGAAAACGTAACCCTACATTATTATAAATCTAGTGTTCCCCTTATCGAAGATTGGATGTCATCAGGGATATCTTCACAACTCACCGGAACTACACTCGTAAAATATAAAGACATCAGAATAAATATAGATAAAAATGTGATATCAGTTTCGGACGCTCGAAACACCCGATGTTAATAAGAGAGACGTAGAATAACCCATTTAAAGGTGTCTACTAAATAATGAAATAAAGTGTGCTGAAGTAGACATTTTCCTCGATAATTTAATATTATAATTAATACGGATCCACACAAAATATTCTGCTGGTGCTCAAAAATATGTAACAATTGGTGAGCCAATTATATGATGCATCATTTGTGTCTCTCATTGTATCGCTTGTGTCTCCTACCTCCCTTTGTATTATGTTTCATTTGAATGAGATTTTTATACAATTTTGTAATTTGGTGTACATATTATGTACCCCTTGACTGAGTACGAGGTTTTATAAGTGATTTAGAACACGGTGAAGCTAAAAAAGATTGAAATAGTAAATTCGTCTTGGGCCTAATTTGCGAAATCTTTACATCGGTGGGTAGGTACCGAAATGACTAATACTCACTGATTACATTTGTATAAATAATCGCACAAGGACAATATTTGCCAATCGTTACAAACCTTATACAGAGCTAGGTATATGTAAATGATTTCTATTTCTGTGGAAATTTTACTTAGTTGTTTCACAGAATTTGTGTAATTCATCAATTCAATTAGATTATTTTAAAACGGAAACCTTTAAAACATATTATCTTGACAGGCTAGTAGCCGAATGGACCACTGCGTCGGATTTTGTGGCAATGGGCAACTAGCCAGGGTCCCCTTCGACATTAGGGCCCTGTCGAAAATTTAATAAATTATTTTCCAAGTCTACCATTTTCATACCTTCCCCAAAGATGACATATTCTGTCTTAAAAGAAACTTATTTCCTATCGGAGCCTCCCGTGCGGAGTTAGTGTAAAAAAATTAAATAAAAATCGGTCCCAGGCTGAGACCCCCACCTTAAGGTTAGAACCCTAAGCCGGGCCTCTCGGACCTAGGCGAAAGTCCGGCCCTGACTGAGAAGACGAGTTATGTCTGTATCTGGCACTAAACTTGTGAGAATTTATTGTAAAAAATTACCCATTTTTTGGTTTTGGCGTCAGTTATGAACGTCATTTCTTTCCTTCCACGATGTTCTCGTAATAGTGAAATTGGTATTATGCTGGTTTTACATAAGTCTGTTAAATCTCATCTAACAGACAATCTACATAATATGAAATGTTTATTGTAAGTGTATGTTAAATTTCTTTACAGTTCACAATGTTCACATAATAATCATTAAGTCTGATGATTTTACTAGGAATTTTGTAAGTCAACGATTTTAGCGTGAAAACACGAAAGTTGTATGTGTACGTGAAATTGGCATTTCGAACTCAAGAAAGTAACATAATCTGATTATCGTTGCGTATGTAGGTACCTATTATGGTTTAGCTAGCTGAATTTATCAAAGAAAATGTATTTGGCTAGAACCAGCAATTTAAATTTCTTCAAAATTTATTCATGTTCTCCATAAAACGGTGATACACCAATATATTACTGTTGTGTTCGTACAAACAGGTCTCCAACTCGTCTTGGAAGGAGTTAATAAATAAGTGGTTATTTTAGATTAATTAGGGATTTATTAATACTCCGCGTATTATAAAAGTGACTGGCTAGTCGACCTAACTAGTAGCTGGATAATTGGAATCTGAAACAGTAAGTTTCTCTGAGAGCCTTCCCACTGGCCCTGGCGACTACTGGCCACTGGTTCCATCTTGCGGACTTCCAGGCAAGCTCTATGCACTGCCATCTGTGCGTGCATCTATGAAGCTCTTACTTCCCAAAAAATATGGAAAAGATCACAAATTAAAGATAAATGTAAGTATAAAAGGTAATGAGGGAAGTTTTACTACTTTGTGACATGTCAAAGATAGTTGCTGAACTGTCTGTAAGTGACATTAAAAATGTCGACGGTCAAATCAGAATCAATAAGCAGTTGAGTCACTCTCTTGATAGGCGCATTCTGATAGGCAGAAGTCCTCGCTTTCAGAGTATGAATCGAAAATTAAATAGACGATTTAATAAAAATAACAAGGTACTCAAACTATGATTTATTGTCTGGCTATTGGTAAAAATTTTATATCTACATAAACAAAGATAACTGTAACTTGCCATATTAAAACGTAAATAAATTTGATTCTGTTTCTGCTGATGTGAATGGTCAACTTTCACTAGAGTTAAAGAATATAATTTTGAGTGTATTGTCCAAAAGATTGCATCGATGTTTCAGATCTGATTCTCACGATAGTCAAAAGATGCAGAAATTTACATAGACTTTATTAAATTACTGAAGAAGAAAAAATAGAGAGGTTGTGTAGAATTTGTCCGAAAAGATGTGGTTGCATTTATAAAGCTTACTTGAAAAACATTCCTATAACATCATGAAATAATATGGTATTGAAGTAATCACAACGTGAAATGGCGTTCGCCATTCCTAGACAGAAACTGTTATATAGAAGTCCAAGACGAAAACTCATAGTAAAACTACAGGTTAGTGTAAATGTTTGGAAACGGAAAAAAGTGAATTGTTAATGATACTACAAACAATCCTGATTTACTTAGCTTTCATAAACCAATTAAAAATACACGACCAAAATTTATTTTTAATTGCAATAAAACACGGAGAAAAAATACTAATTTGAATATTGCTAATTTAATCTTTTCTTGTTAAAAACGATAAGGCAGACCCTCAACAAATAAATTGATAGGTTTCCTAATAAACTTTTTAGTAAAATACGAATGTATTATCACAATATCGGAACGAATATCATAATATTTCCATATCTCTTCATCTTATATTATCAATGCAAGTACAGGTGCATGAACACGTGTTCCGATGTGAGGAATTAACTAATAGTTTATCAGGAAATGTTCTGCAATCCCGTTTTTAACCGGATTATCAATAATGTGAAGAAATTCGTAATAAATTAGCAATACTCATTATCTCCGTGTGGTACTTTCAAGTGGATCAAATACTCAGGTTGGGTCATTGATGTATTATACGTGGGTTGGATCGTGTTAAGAGGAAGCTACAAGCCAAACATATGTATATTCTTGGTATACCTTATATTGTAGGTAATAGGCATTAAAATCGATTGACAAACGGAGTCTAGAAACGTTCGATTTCAAGCACAAAACTGGTTTTTATTTATTTTGTATATAATTTTATAAGAAAGCAAAAAATTTAATCAAGTGATGCTGTCGCAGATAATCTTAGCTATAATACTGCATTTTTAAAAAGTTATTTCCTTTACGCGTTCATACATTTCTTTTGAAAAATTTTTTTTTTAGTAGCTTACATTTATATTTTTTATTGGGTAATTTATATTTTTATTTGTATTCTACTCAAGCGAAACGATAGGAAAACCTTCAATTTATCTAAAGCATATTTTTTGGTATCCATAATGTACACAAATTCGTTATAAAGATGAATCAAAATAGTGATTTAGCATTAAGCTTCGCCTTAATACGAAGCTAAAAGCCAAAAATGTGTATATTCTTGGTATGCCTTAAATCGCCACGAATGTAGGTAATAGACATTAAAATCGCTTGGCGAACGAAGTCTAGAAACGCTTGATTTCAAGCGCAAAAGTAGTTTATTTATTTATTTTTGCAATTTTAAAAGAAATCAAAAAAATAATCAAAGGAAACAGTCAAAGATAATCCTAGTCATAATATTGTTTTTTTTTTTAAAGTTGTTTCCTTTATGCGATCATACTTCTATGGAATTTTTTTTTATTAGTAATTTACATTTTTTTTTTATTGAGTAATTAATAATGTTATTTTAATTCTACTCAAGGGAAACGATAGGAAAAACTTCAATGTATCTAAAAAAACTTTACTGGTATTCAAAATGTAAACCAATTCGTAATAAAGATTAATCTAAAATAATGATTTAGCATTATTTAACGTAAGGGAATATATCGGACTATGCATTAATTTGAATAATTATAATGTCTAGGTATGTAATGCCGCATCTCATTTTCCCTGCCTAGTATCTACAAGTTCAATTTTCAATAAAGAAATTTTACGTATTCTGAAAACTTTACTTTCAATTGCATTGTTATTTCTCTACATTAGATTGTCATAATTTACACTTAAACAATTTAAATACCAAACAATTAAATGTTGCTTAAATATTTTTCCAACACGAAACATCTTGTTCTTTTCACTTTACAGTAGCAAACTCCCACACATAACATCTGGAATGTTGCGTGTTTTAATATACAATACAGAACTGAAGTTACCAAACTATTCTGTTTACAACAGTTAACAGTTTACACAACTATATAAAATAATAGTTAATGCCTAAATGCTTTGCTTTTAATTCAGCCCATAAAAAAATAAACAATGGAGATTAAACATTAACGAGATCTACAATAAATTTGTCAAATCAACTAGGAAAGGGGTCATTTCCGCAAATCTAGATTGTAGTGTGTCTAGTATCTTATAAACTTGTTTTGTACGACGGACTGCTTTAGTTATATAATGTTGGCTTTGTCTGAAGGCCAAATAGATTAGCATCAAATGAAAACAAAAATAACGTTATTTTTAGAACTAGCTTTACATATATATATGTATAGGAGTTAGTATAACGCGACCCACTTATGCCGCGTATAAACAGGACAAAATTTCCTCGAGCAACCGCAAACGGTGCGAAACTTTGCGTTGTTCCTGTCCCGTAATTCGTGGCTCGGCTCCGGTAAATTTAGTCCTGTTTATACGCACTCTTAGATTATTATGTTTTAAGAACCCTCTGCCTCACCTATAACGATATACACAATACCAGGTATCAGGTATTGTGTATACCGTTGGCTAGTTCAGTAAATAGGACATTACTTTAACCTTTTCGGACCGTGTGCTTATTCGTGTACCAATTGCTGGCAATGTTTGTTTGCTTTGCGTTCAATTTTTTCGTTGGATTCTAGATACTCACAAGAATAAAAATGAGTTTTGCTCATTAAATCCTGTTAAAAAGTTGACGGCAGGCTATTTCCTAATAAACTATTAGTATCTACTTTCATAACATATCGGAACACCTGTTCATGCAGCTGCGTTTATACGGTCATTATATAATGACGAAATGCGAAAATATTAGAATTTTTACGATATAATAACACATTCTGTTTTACTGATAGTTTATTAAGAATTCTGTCAATTGATTCGTTAAAGACCTGCAGTTACGTTTTTAACAGGAATGCGAATAATTTAAAGGATTTAAAAAAAAAATATAACAGTACTGTTTTAAAAAAATAAATCATTTTTCTCCTCGATGTACCTATGTTAACATCTGTTCCTAAACAAGTTGTAGAGTAATTCTATCTTCGGAATTTAAATATTTTGGTACTTGATTCTAAGGTGTGTAAGCCCCCCTCCCTCTTATATACATACATACGAGTATATACACGCCCTGTGTGTATGTATTAACTAGCTGTGTCAATTTTACATTTAAACCCCCACATACCAATTTCTACTTGTTATAAATCACAAGTTTCTGGCCCTTTAAATTTTTATGTTCCTAAAACTATAAATATTATTTTTAAGATAATATCTATACATTTGTTATGCCGAAACGTTAATTATTTGAAATTCCCTCGACAGAAAAAAATCGCAAAGTAAGCTCCGAAAATTATTAAAAACACGTTTTGTTCTGTTTTTTAATATGTTATAGGCATGAAAAGTGTATCTTTACATGTAACTAAAGCATTTGTCGAGAAGTTTTTGCTCTATTTCAAAGGAGTCGTGTTTTATTAAATATTTTCACAATTTTCACTTAATTATTATCGTTTTTTCTCTAACGTTCATATTTGCATATCTCACTTTCAAACCATCTTTGAACCCTTACTACGGGGCCTTAAGCTGTCTTAATCAACATGGTTTGAAAGTTCAGAAAGAGTGGCTTACCTACCGCTTACGGCTCTCCTCCGTTGTAAAAGATTTAGTTCATCTTATACAAACCAGTCGGATATATATATATATATATATTACACAGATGTTTCTCCTTCTTCATGTCGTGTCAACATACCTGAAACAAAAAAAAAAATGTTTTGTAAAAGGCCATAAATTTTCATGAAGTTAATTTGGCATCACTAGTACCTACTTAATTCACATTTTGACAGATGTAGATAATGTAAAAACTAAATATCCTACCAAATTATTATAAACATCAATTATTCGTCTGAAATATCCACACAAATTGAAAATATCTCCCGACTAAAAATAAATTGATAATAAAGAAATAAATTGATAAATAAATAAAAACGGACGGAAATTGAACCCGTACCTTCTGATGTCCGGTCAGGTTCTCTGGACCACGTCGGCTTATTCCCAACCCGCCAAATAATTCAATATATACTAGTACTTCAATCGACAATTACTGCTTATTATATTTTTTTCACCTGTAAACAACCAAGTTTATTATTGTAGGAAAGGCTTTATTAGTGCTGAATTTCCCACTAGATGACGTCGAGATATATTATATCTACATTTTTTGATGAAATATTTTGACTTGCCAAATATTATTATTATTTTTTGATGATAAACTAATGTTTATAAGAATGTAATAAAATTATTTTTAATGATAAACTAAGGTTTTTTTATCCTTTGTGCTATGCATAAAACCTTGTATTATAATCATTAGTTTATCTAAATATTGAAGACAATATTAGTGATTTCTAAACGAAAATCTGAAACAGAAAAATCAGAAAAGGATACGGTCACATCTAGGACCGTTTCCTTTTCTGATTTTTCTGTTTCAGATTTTCGTTTAGAAATCACTAATATTGTCTTCAATATTTAAATATTACAATTTGAGGTTTTACTCAATAAAGTTATTCCGAAAAATAAATATTAGTTTATCATTTAAAAAGTAAACATGCTACCTTAACTGTTTTATTTTATTCTAACTTATTTGTGTGAGTGTAGCGATGCCCTGTTTTGACTCGGCTATTTAGTATTTCATCCGTCTGTAAATGTGTTTTTACGTTCCAGATCGGGTTCAAGATGGCGGCCATGTTTGATACTTCCTTTTTATCAACTTTTACCCGCTCTCAAATCTGAATAATCAACGTTATTGTACTAAGAAAGTTAGTAAAAATTGAACCTGTGAAAGTTTTTTTTACTATGATACATGTATATTAAAATGTCATTCAAAACTTAAAAAAATGGTTTGACTGAGGATTGTACCTTTCTTCCCAGGGAATGCAGAAAACCGCGCTAACCACCTAGCCCAATGTCGATCGAGTAGGACTGACATTTATTTCATACATTAACTGCTATAATGTTATCCGATTTCAGAGAAATGCGTATATTTCCTCGAGTGTACGAGTCTATCTGCCGAGTTTCAGTTCGATCGGATGTCAAGATTTGCATTCATTCATTTTCGAAAACAAAAGTGAAATTCAAATACACGTATATAAATAGTATTTTCATTGAAATGGTGACATTTCTTGGGATAAATTACATTTATATATATAAATGTAATCTCAAGAAATGTCACCAAGTAAGTCCCAAGAAATAGATCCATCAATAAGGAAGATCCATCAATTAAATTAGGTTTCGGCTACTCTTCACAGAACTACTAGTTACATGTAAGGAAGATCCATCAATTAAATTAGGTTTCGGGGACTGTTCACAGAACTACTTGTTACATCTAAGAAAGATCAATCAATTAAATTAGGTTTCGGGGACTGTTCACAGAACTACTTGTTACATCTAAGAAAGATCCATCAATTAAATTAGGTTTCGGGGACTGTTCACAGAACTACTTGTTACATCTAAGAAAGATCCATCAATTAAATTAGGTTTCGGGGACTGTTCACAGAACTACTTGTTACATCTAAGAAAGATCCATCAATTAAATTAGGTTTCGGGGACTGTTCACAAAACTACTTGTTATATCTAACAAAGATCCATCAATTAAATTAGGTTTCGGGGACTGTTCACAGAACTACTTGTTACATCTAAGAAAGACCCATCAATTAAATTAGGTTTCGGGGACTGTTCACAGAACTACTAGTTATATCTAAGGAAGATCCATCAATTAAATTGGGTTTCGGGGACTGTTAACAGAACTACTAGTTACATGTAAGGGACATCCATCAATTAAAATGAAATATACAAAAGGCACAAACCGAAGTAATAACGTATTATTGTAATGTATGTGTACTTTTTTAATATATTGCCACGTGTGTTTTTGTTCTCATTAAATCAAAGAATTCTGCATTTGATTATTGTATTCAGTTCTTAGTCACTTTCACTCTAACAAAAAACCTGCTTTGTCTTATAATATTAATGTACACAGTGACTGGAACTTAATGTGAAATACATATTAACGAACGTTAAATGTGTAACACGTAAAAAAAACGCAAAAAAATAATAACAGGGTTCATTTGTGCGCATTTTAATTTACCATCAACAAACATAATAAAATTAAATTTCCAAAAATAAAATTATATAATTATAAGAATAAAATGAATATCACGAAAAATGTTCAACCTTGCGATTTGTTATAAAATTTTCACAACACAATAAAATCTATAAAAACGTTCACAGTGAGTCCTCATACATTTAAATGCAGATTATCTTATAAGCTTTATTTTGTATTTATTTTTACTGTAAAGTTTAATTTGTAGAACTCAATTTTATTATTTTTCTTTCATATATTAAATGATATTATTGCTTAATTTATAAACACAGTTTATTTATAAATAAGATCTGGTGTGTAATTATTAATATTACGCGTGACAGCTGTCTTGCTTAATAATATAATGTGATACGTTTCGTAATAATTGTTGTTTATTTTATCGGACTTTATGTCCGGGTTAAATCTTCCCCAAAGTATCATCTAGTCAATACACACTATGAAAGTACATTAAGCATAATAAATACAAAATAAAAACAAACAACACGTCAACTCACCAGAGATAAAATGGGAAAATAATTCACCGACTCCAGATATTTTCATATAAGAGGGTTCAACTCGGTATAAATCCTACTGATCCCTCAATATAAATATTTAAAAAATCTTTCGTAATCATTTATTTAAAATGACTGATTTTTGCATTTTTATATATAAATTCTTTGAGAGATCTAATACACCTAAATTTTGAATGAGATAGCTAGGTATAATTCCAGTAGCCGAAATAAAAAAAATGGTAATATTTTTATATTCTGAGAATGCCAAATTCTTTTAATCTCATTTCCTAAATCTGTGTATTTTCTTATTTTTTCAGAAACAGATTTTTTAATATTACAGGAATTTGAAATAGCGACATCAATGTTATAAGTTATTTTATCTATCGGGTCTATTATGACTAATCGTTCGGTCTGTTAGTATAGTTTTATCATAATATATATTAAATAATTCATTTTCTAAAAATCAATTATTTAACTGTTTTTTTATAATTGATAAATAATATTATTGAATATATAAGAAAAAGAAATCATATATATAAATGTTTGAGTTTCATTGAATATTTCGCATCATATACCAAACCGCTTGTCCGTTATGATAATATAAGACCCCGTGGAATATTAATTCAAGCACTTTAATATTTATGCCATGTTTACTTTAATTAATTATTCTTTCTAATAAATTCTTGAAGTAAAATTTTGAAGAGGAGTTGATATCACACCAGTGGCGTTTTCGATCGCGGCTTTAAATGGGCTGCCGCTAAGAGTCCCGGACTTTTAGGAGGCCCACACTAAGACAATTAAAAACATTTATTCAATTTATTTTCTAAGTACGACTTTTCGAATCAAAACACTGCTTGAAATGGCGTGAGCAGTGTTCACTAACCAAATCTGAATAGCCAGGCACTTGTCAATCATCATTGTATTGTAGTCACGTAGAAGCCCAGATCTAATTATGATTTTTTTCTTGTATGATTATCAAGAATATTGTTACGCAGAAAAAAACCCTAATCTGCAACTTAAGGCGAAGTATGACATCAATTCACTATTTAGATTAATCGTTACTACGAATCAGTTTACTTTACGAATCTTTTACTTGAGTTTTGCTTGAGTAGAATTAAAATCAAATTGTACTTTATAAAAAAAATATTTATCATCATAAATTTATTAACGCATAAAATTAATAACTTTAAAAAATACCATATTATAGCTAAAATTATCTGTGATAGTTTCCCTTGAATAAATTTTTCTTTCTGATAAAATTATTAACAAAATTATTAAAAACCACTTTCGCGATGAAATCGAAAGTTTCATGACTCAGTTTGAGAAGCGATTTTCATGCCCATTGCCTGTATTCATGGCGATATAAGGCACACTAAGAATATATGTAGAAAGAATCCGTACGGCAAATGAGACTGTGACTCCTGATATGATTCAGGGAATCTGGAGGGAGATCAAATATCGCATAGATTTTTGTCGTGCAATAATTAACTAACTAACTAACTAACCATCACGCCGTTTCCCCGCCGGGGTAGGCAGAGAGGACGGACCGCCAAACAACTCGGTCACACCACACACTTCTTGCCTCATTCACATTCATACATACTCTTCTATTATTCTAACTCTTGACATGGCCCGACTCGAGTATCTGATTCACTTGATCGTGCCATGACTTCCTCGGGCGTCCCCGACTTCTGCTACCATTCGCATTTGCATCATAAATCTTCCTTACACTCCTATCTTCGCTCATTCGCTCTACATGCCCAAACCATCTAAGCGTCCCTTTCTTAATCTTACTCATTACGCTTACATCAGCCTTACACTCTTTGCGGATCTCCACATTCCTCACACGATCAAACATGGTTTTACTACACATACGCCTCAGGGATCTCATTTCAACAGCATTCAATCTACTTTCATCCTTTCTTTGCCAGTTCCATGCCTCACTTCCATAGATCAAGGTAGGTACTAGCACTCCGTTGTGGACTGCTAACTTCGCTTCTTTGGACATTTTTTGTTAGCGCCAACTGCGTTCAATCCTCCATTAACGGAATTACCTGCATTTACCCTTCTTTCAATATCTCTGTCAGCCTTCCCTTCTCTCGTAAACATGCTTCCTAAATAGACAAACTCATCCACCTGCTCCAAGTATTCCTCATTCAACTATATTGCACACTGTTTTCGTAGGGGAGCTCATATCAAAATTCCCCAAATAATATTATTTTTATTATCTTCATGTAATTTACATATAAAATAAAAAAGAAAAAGAAAATTCTTATCTAGCCCGTCCGGTTATCAATATACTAAAATACATATAATATTTGTAGTGACATTTCAAAGTGGTAAACAGGAACTAGATTATACTAACTAGTTTCGCTACTGTATGGGGTTTTTTCAACTGTTTTTGCATGTGTATAAATGTAAACACGTAGTCGGATCCGATTAGATAGATAAAAACAATAATTTTCAGTCTACGCGATTTAGAAAACGGTTTATCTTGATTTGAAAACGCGGCTAGCCTGAATCTCTCTTTCGTTTGATGAGAGCCGATGATGATGATTGTGGAGACAGTCGGGGTCATTTTAAAATGATTTAACGTTTACTTGAACTTATGATATGGTCAGGCTTATGTACCTACAGGGTGTCCGGGGGTAAAGTGCACTAACTTCTGGAGGCTTCTCTACATGATGGTAGAAGTAAAAAATATAAAAAACTTTTTTACTTCTAAAATCATGTAGAATCAACCCCTTACTTGAGTACACTTAATTCTCCGAACACCATGTCAATCAACTGTTTTTAGCTCATAACCTATTTTAAGTTAAAAGCTATTGAATTTTGAATTACCTATTTATTTGACTGAAGAAAATAAAGCAATACGCGATATTGGTAAGTAAGTTTAAGCTTTCGATGGGCCTTGACAAAAGTAGTAGAAAATCTGCGTGTTGTTGCAGTCAAATCTGCGTGCTGTTAAAACCTGGTTAAAAATGGTATTGCAGTAATTGCGAATTAATCAACAGGTTTCCTGATAAACTTTTACTATCACGATGTCGGAACACGTGTTCACGAACATCCGGATATTTTCGCATTTTGTTATGATATATTATCAAGCCAAATGCACGTGCATTTGGATTCTCGTAATAATTTGAAGAGATTCTTAATAAATTTTAAAAATAAAAAATTTTCTCCCTGTTTGAAGTATAGATAAACATTATAGCATATTGAGAAATACTATGAAATATCTACTAACTTTTATGAAGGCTATGGCAAGTACGAACGAGGAGTAGAAAAATGTTTGAGATTATTTTGACATAAGAATATAATGAGAAACAAATACTATCTACGAATTTTTTTTTAATTATTGAAGACAATATTACTATTTAAGGTTTATTACTATAAAGTTATTCCGAAAAATAAAAATGAAATTTTTTTTCTTTACAACAGAAAAAAGTGAGGAAAAAAATTCTGGCAGAGTATATGCTCCCATTGAGACTTATTTAGATAAAAAAAATCTACACAAAAAGTTCTCATGTCCAAAATTCCGTTCCACTGTTTCTCAGTCGTGTTTATTACACCGGTTTCAATCGGCCTTGGACTTTCCATAAACTTTAATTTTCGACCCAAAAAATGTGTAGAAAACAAAATAAAGACAAAAAATATTATACTATAACCGGATTTGTTTGAAGATTTACGAGGAGTCGTTTAATAGATTTTTTATCTAGGTTAGTCAGCTTTTTCTTTCATACGGAGACTTTCGATGTGTTGTTTAGTTAGATTTCATTAATCTTTCACCTTTTTCATACTATAAGAGTGCATAATGCACAATAAACCTCCCCCAATGCAACACCAACTCAAAACAAAACGCATTCAATCATTTTAAACACTTCATACAGTAAATTCTATTTATTCTACTCAGCACCTCACAACTTCAAACCTAAATTCAATATATAACATTCACATAATAAATATAATTACTCTACACAGACTAGATCAATCCATTTCCCCTCCCTTTCACCATCCCATTCCCATAGACAGGATATTGTAACTTTTTTCTCGTGTTTCAAATACAATAAACTAATGGTTATAAGACAAGGTTTTTTATGCATAGTCTTATAAACATTAGTTTATCATTAAAAAATAATAATATTTGAAGTCAAAATATTTCACCAACAAATGTAGATATATTATGTCTCGACGCCATCTAGTGGGAAATTCAACACTAGCGAGGCCTTTCCTACAAAAATAAAGTTGGTCGTTTACAGGTGAAAAAATATAATAAATAATAATTGTTGATTGAAGTACTAGTATATTTTGAATTTTTTGGCTGGTTGAGATAAGCCGACTTAGCTCAGTGGTCCAGAGCACCTGCCCAGACATCAGAAGGTGCGGGTTCAACTCCCGTCGGCAGCATTTATTTTTACTCGGGAGATATTTTTAATTTGTATGAATATTTCAGGCGACTAATTAGTGCTTATAATAATTTGTAACTTTTTTTCATTTATTATTTAAGACACGAGTAAAAATCCATGATTGGTTCAGTTATTATATTATATATTTTGTCATGCCATAAAAAATATTGTAAACTGTTCGTTTTCTAAACGAAATAAAGAAAATATTCTTTAAAAGTTAAAGATTTCGTGTTTTAAGCACCATGCGCCGTTTTTTATTGAATTTTTTCTTCAATACTTTCAATTTTCTTCCAAAACGTGAAGATCTCATGTATCAAACGCAATTTCGAGGTTCTATATTACGTGTTTTCTTCTCTTCATATCGTATTCTTCCAAAACGTAAAGATCTCGTGTTTCAAACACAATTTTACTGTTGTTTATTGTGTTTTTTCTTCATTAACCTTCTGGGGTTCAGCTATGGACATAGGTCACACTTAAGTGTCTCCGGTTTTGCTAATTTTAAACGGTTCTCACCCAACCGAAGCGGCAGATCTCTTCAGGTCAACCATCTTAATCTCTCTTCCTCATTCAAGGACGTCTTAAGATGTTGTTTTAATGGCTTTTACGATTTGTTTTGTTACAGGTGTTTCTGTTTAATTAACGATGATTCTACAGTGTAGATTTTATGTGCTATCTAATCAACAAATTTTTTAGTAAAATATTTCTTTTATCTTAGAAAAACACTAAGAAAGAAGGATATTGAAGCGTTCTGGGCAGCTTATATGCATCAAATCATGGTCATAAAAATATATTTCATTTCCATTTTAATAGCCACCAATCAGAATCAAAACATTGTCAGAAATAGTTTGTCTGTGTTCAGTAAACAGATCTTATACAGTCCCTTATCTTATATTTTCCTATTCCCATTTCTCATTTTCTTCTTTACCTATTCCACCTTTCCTTGAACAGCAGATACAGTCGAATAAACCAATTATTGTCAGGGAACATATCTTAATATGTGAAAGAGACAAACGAGAGCGAATAAAACAGCATGATAGTGAACATGCAATAAAAGATCGTGACTGTTGTATTCCCCTCCTATACCCCATTACCTTTCAACTAACATCGTAGTAAGAATAATAACAGTTTAACCATTAACCACCTCCAACAAGAAATTCACTTGGTGATCAATTGCTAAATCCTAAAATAAGCCATTATCACATTTTTCATAAAATATATCAGTTAATCATTGAAGATAATATCAACAATTCTCAACCGTAATATGTGAAAAAGAAAAATTAGAAAAATATTTGGTCGTGGATTATAAAACTCGAGAAGTAGCCGACCGATATTGCTGAAAATTTCAAAGTTTGTTCTTATTAGTGCCAGGACTGTTTAGAGAATATAAAATGGTACAAGAAGTCGAAGACGCCCGAGGAATACTTATCGCAATATCAATAGTGATTGATGGAAACATTTGGAGACGTCGGAGAAAGACATTAGCCAAAGCGAAGCAATGCGGGGTCCACTAATATTGAATATGTATTAATGTTATCAACATAGATAATCAAAAGTGTCTCTAATACTTATGGTTGCATTATCAGATCTAATCTAAATTTATTTAGATTAGAAGACCTTGTTAGGGAGGTACAACATATTTTCGTTGTTTCTAAAATAGCTTTTATCTGCGTTCTCCTGTTACTTAAATTAATGTCGGAACATTCTGTTACAACTTGTTTCCAAGTGTTGCAGTTCGATTTATACGAATTGCAGTTATGTTAGGATATAACAGAAGCATATTAGAGAAAACTAGATTCAGCATATTTCTAACATGATGTATGCATTATGCTTATTAAAATATGTGGTGGTTTACAAAACACGCTAAATCTGACTAGATGGTAAAGCAGTGGGTATGTTGTAAAAGCGACTGCTTTCACTGTTGAAGGGAATTTAAAAAATTAAACACTTGGAAAGTCTAATATGAATTAGGATCATAACTGATTCATTGCAAACATGTGCACAGAGACATGTGCCCTACCCAAATATTTGTTTCACACATGAAACAAATATTTATCAATTTAGTACACGACGCAAAATACCTACTTTCACGTAGAAATTTTTGAGCTAACAAAAGCCAAGAGGTTTTCCATGCGTTGGAATGAGTTTTCTAGTACATTATTGTGTATATTTTCTAGTACAGAAATGTGTAAAACTTAAGCGAATCAAAACCAACCTTTGTACCTGCCTTTAAACTATTTACATTATTTAAAAAATATTTGATTATTATCAATACCCCAGAAATCATGACAACTCTAAAATTCATGAAAATCATTAAAATCATGAAAATCATGTAAATCATAAAAATTACAGAAATCATAAAAATCACGAAAATCATGGATATCATGAAAATCGATAAAAAACATTAAAATCATGACAAATCATTAAAATCGTGAAGTATCATGCCGATTTTTTTATTTGCCTGTATTTTATAATTCCAACAAATATGAAAAAAATAGCTCTTATTCACATGAGATATTAGATTTGGTTGTAAAAATATATTATGTTTGATTTGTTATTTTGATCTCAAATCCAAAAATAAGTTTTTTTTAAAAAAAGGCAGCGCAGCAGTTCCCCTTAAATAATTCATTTAAATTGTGGGTAGGGCACATGTATACTGTGTACCTTCGTTGAATAACACCTTTTACCTGGGAGCGTTAATAATTTATAATTATAGACTGATCAATAATCAACAGATCAACAACCTTGCGCGTTGGATCACGAAGAAGTAATGATGACTAGCACTTTCTCACAACTTATCTTAATTTTGATCCAGTACCCAGTTAATCTTTTAATTTGCACATTGATCTAGCAGCAACTTTTTAGTATGTGTAAGTGCTACTAGTGATTCCGGGTCGACAGTTTTTTTTTTTAATTTGATTTGTTATGCTTGTTAAAGAAATTTTATTTGTATTTATATCGATGTGGTATGCAAAGTTAAATAAATTGAGAAGATTTATTACTCATTTCCGTTTATAAACTGATTATGTTTTAACTGTTATTTTTTAAAGCAACTGGAGAATCATAGTCCAATAATTTTTTTTAGATTCGTTTTAAATATGTTGATAAAATGTCAAGGCGTCTTGCCGTTAGTTATATCAAATACTATAATATTCATAATTCGTCCAACTCCAGTGAAATAGTGGCAATATCAACAACGCTGGCCGCTAGAGGCGCTATTGTAGCATATTGACTTTGACATTCCTTTCAATGGCGACAAATTAATTTTTTTTTGTACTTGGTGGCGGTGTTTTGATTTCTAATTTGATCACTATTGATAAAAATATCCCAAAAAGTATGTTCGGTGTATGCAGTTTTCGGATGTAATAACAGTAAACATTAGATGTAAGTTGTTTTCAGGATGCCAAAACAAGTTCACCGACAGGTTAGTTGGTGAAATATAATACGAGAGTTCGTCAAATCCTAGCGAATAAGATGTAAAAACAAAAAGTGAAATCTACAAATAAGACATTTAAAAAATATATTATAATTACAAGTATTTTTTTAAATTTCTAAACCATCAAAGACAGAATTAATTGAATTATTATTTTTTATTTTTCAGCTGATCTTTTTGTTATTTTTTAAATTTAGTAATGTAAAATAAAGAATTTATTACATACACATAGAATACTTTAAAATGTACGAAGAAAACTAAGGCGCACAACTCACGCCGCTAGGAGGCGCTAGTGTGAGATGTTTTTATTTTTTTTTATTTGCTACAATATTTTTTTACATTTCAAAGTTTTCCAGTAATGTAGGCCTCACTAGGTGGTTTGCCCGTGCTGAGGCCTTCATTTTATAATATGAAAATATAATCTAAATACAATCTACAATATAAGATAAAATAATACATTTAATATATAATCTTGTGTGTTTGTGAGTGATGTGTGTTTATATTGGTTTTCTGTGTTACGTGTAGGTTTTATTTTTATTTTATGCTATGACATTTTGGTAATATTGTCTTTTTTGCTCTTTAATCCATTTTGTAATTTTTTGTGTGAATTTATTTTTATTTTCCTCAATTTTAATTTCATGTTTTACACTGTTGAAAGCTTTATAGCATGGTATTGGTAGTGTCTTTGTCCAAAGCTTGAATTTACTGTCGGAGTTTTTATGTTTTCTTTGTACGCTTGTCTAACTGGTCTGTTAGTGTTATATTGTGTATGTTGAAATTTATTTTTTTTTGTCAAAAATGTAGTTTAGTAGTGTTTTAACGTATAATTGGCGTATATCTAGTACGTCACAGCTGTTGAATATTTGGTCTGTATCAGTCAGTCTATGTTTTTTTAGTATTACCTTTAAGATCGTTTTCTGTGCGGTTTCTATGTAATTGATAGCCGAGTTTGTTGCTCCTCCCCAAGCAATAATTCCATATTCTATTATTGATTGGTAGAGTGCAAAATATGTTGTTTTCACTTGTTTTATTTTATATATGTTGCCATTAGAGTGTATGGGAAATGTCAGAAGTTGGAGGTATTATTAATATAATAGAGTTTTTGGTCATCTTTAATCAGGCTCTCTACTAGCAAGCCGAAGGTCGCGGGTTCAAATCCCGACATGCGCAAGTAAATTTTATTTTATTAATTTGTATTATTTCTCAATTTATACAATTACAATTATATATATTTTTAAATATTTTTATTATTTATTACTTGTAAATTATTCATCATAAATGATAACAATATGCAGACTTATATATATAATTTTTTCGTTATTATTTTACTACTCCATAAGTTGAGCTCCAGGAGCTCGTGTTTATGGGAGGAGTATTTACATTTATTTCTAATGATTTTTTAAACAATAATCAAAAACTTTTGATATAAATACAAACATAATATTAACATAGGTACACACGTAACATAGGTACACAAATTAGAAAAGTGTGTTTTTAAAGATAATTAAAATAATATATCTTTTTACAGATTAAGTAACCGTGAGGAAATTAAGGGTACAATATATCAGGTAAACAAATTAGAAAAATAGTTTTTTAAAGACAATTAAATTAATATATATATATTTTACAGATTGAGTAAGTGTAAGAAAATTAGGGGTACAATATATATATAGTATACGGAGAGTGGGAGATAATCTCAGTATTACTCTTTTGTAAGACCACCATTAAGAATTGAAAAGTTGCTTGAAATGGCTTTGGCCGTGTTTGGTAACCAGATCTGAATAGCCAGGTACTACTTCCCCACCTTCTTCTTTCCCATCCTTACTACCTTCAGCCTCACAACATACCCTAATTGGGGATACCATAGTCTCACTGGCTACAGACGGTTGGGAGCAGTTGGGACTCTTGTGTGGTTTCACATAATGAAAAAAAAAACATGGTGATTCTTAGATTATCTCATATCTTCGATTTCCACTCTGGTTGGTAATCTAGAACCGGAACGGTTTTTTAGCCGTTTCGGTTCATTCGACGGCAAAGAAAACGCAACGAATAACATACCGCTGTATGGCTTTATTAACTATTAACCTAAAAGCAAAATGCTGACCAACTAATTCATTCACCGGAACGTTCATCTTTGCTGCTGTAAAATACTTAATACAGAACTTTAAGATCGTTCTTTAAAGATGGAATAAGTTTATTATTGTTTCTCTTTCATTTAGAAATCAATTTACGGTTATAAAAATCAATGTACCGTGTGTTCGATATGTTAGAGTGAACTAATCATAAACCAGCTTTGCGATTCGGTTTCGCTCTTGATTTTAATACTCTTCAGAAATATGTTTTCTTATTGAACAATTGAAAAAATATTATGGAACAAATAATTGAAAAACAAAATCGCCAAAGAAATCTTAAGTAGTACTTACTTTCAAGCTTTGCAACCCGGTTTCGCCGATCAGAATATAAAAATATGATGTCTTATCAAATATTGGTAAAATGGATATTCCAAAGCTCTATAGCCCATGATGGAAGTGACGTTGATGACTGAAAATAGTTGCGTTAGTATAAAAACTCCAAACAGAAAATCATGTGCGAATTTCATAACGCCAGAACTAGAGTTTGTTAATAAAGCTTTAACCACGGTTTGAGCGTTATAGCTGCTTTATACAAACCGATTTTCGTTTCATAGTAAAGACTAGCTGACGTGTACCCGGCGTTGCTCGACTTTTCTCTTCTTTCCATAAATAAAATATGCATGGATTATATATATAAACCTTACGGAAGAAATTGTCTAAATGATAGTGAAAATCCGTCGCGTAGTTTAGAAGAACTAAATGCACAAACAGACGGACGCCACTGCATTTTATACTATTTAGAGAAGAATAAGAGAAATTGTAAACTCATTTTAATGCACTTAAGATTTTGATCGAGTAAATATTTTTATGAGGTTAAATGATTTGACGATAATTTGTAAAAACATTTACGTATTTTTTTATATATTTTCGAACGAATTCGAGTAGATTCTAAACGAGTAGATTCGAACGAGTAGAAATGAACGAGTACTTTTATCTAGGCGTTAATGAAATGTGTGTAAGTGGAGAATTTAATTATTTGTGTGTCAACAATAACTTTTCATTTCGTAATTGGAATGCGGAGAAAGTAATATCATTGTGATGTGAAGATGACACCGAAATGTCTCAAACGAGATGAAACCAGTTATATTTTTATTTAACTATGTTAAGTGACCAAATCGGAACAGCAATGTACTTCATCTAGCCCTTCTCCTTCGACTTCTTTATTTGGCTTCATAATATTCCCTTATTTAGCGTGTCATAGTCCCACTACCTACAAGGTGAAAAATGATTACTGCTTATTTATTAAGAATCTCTTTAAATTATTTTTAATACGGTTAAAAACGGAATTGCAGGTCGTTTCTTGATAAGTTAATTGCTAATATTTTTATGAACGCGTGTTCCGGAATCTTTATAACATATACGTATTTTACTAAAAGTTTATCAGGAAACATATTATCGTTAAAGGCCTATAATCCTGTTTTAGTCGGATTACCAATATTTTGAAGAGATTCTTAATAAATTAGCAAAACTCATTTTTCTCCTAGTACTTGTTCCGGACAGTTGGGAGGAGTTGGGACTCTTGTGCGGTATTAATTCTCTTTCTTGATAATGGATAAGCTATGTTTATTGACCAAACCTGAAGATTAAGGTACTTTCAAACCTTCATCTTTCCCATCTCTCCGGGAAATTGAAACTCTTCTGTCCGAGCTGTTAAATCCTTGGTTCTGACTAGTTATGCAACATTAATCAAATTTAAAGCAATTTTTATTTACATAATTTTTCTATAAATTGAACTAACAATCGCAGTTTCGGGATTATATTTATGTATATATTGTATAATATTAACTCCACCCAGGAGGCTCTGAGAGAAATTATTTTCCTTAAGGCCTATATAATCTTTGAGGATGCTGTCTGGAGGGTATTATGCTACAACATAGGTCTTGAAGAGACCTATGTTGTAGGAGGGCGGAAACACAGAGGCCAGCAAATCGTTCCACAGCCGAGCTGTTGAACTCGAGAACAAGTCGTAGAAGAGACCCACTCTCATGCGACTTATGTCAACCGTGTACATAGGCTGGGCGCGCGCGTTTTTGGTATTCCCCGTCTATGCACCGATGCCGAAGGGATCAATGACTCTAGTTCCTCGGAGCATCTTCCATTGTAATACCAGCAGAACAAGGACTGCATACCTAACTGACGCCTGTTTCTGCACAGAGTCAAGGGTTTTTCGCAGATATTTTGGGGTTCCACACCAGAAGTGGCTGCCAAATGCAACAGTGGGATGCACTTGCAATTTGTACAAGGTTTTCAGTTGTGTGCTATTAATGCTATGGATCAATTGCTTTCACCATTACCTCAGTCGTCACATGACGAGCTATTAGCTATTAGTATAAGTATTCGTAAAATACATAATAATATTATGCTACTTTTAATTAGTTGTGTGTGAAAATCTCAACGTTATTAGAGTTGTTGAGACAATTTAATAAAAATCATATTATAAAAAAAACAACGCTGTACATCCTTATCTAAAGTTGTTCATAGAAACAGATAATACATGCGCATTTCATTGAAAAGAGGAAATAAAACCAAATTATTTTCAAAGTGACAAATTCCTAAGGCACACAAACTACGGAAACAGCAAAAACCCGAGTGGTTAAGTTCTTTGTTAGATACTCGTACAGTGTCATAGCCATGTGATGTGTTAATTTGTTAAAGATTTGTATTCATATAAAATCCCAACAGGGCGTTTATAATAAATAACATACAATCTTCTCTACTAACCCACTTAAGTCCTATCTGTGTGCATATATCCTTTTGATTTCTTCTTGCAAAAAAGGTTGTTGCATTCGTTGCAGCCAAAGATATTAGAAGAACGAAATATGCTATGTTGGCCGCTGGACCGTAGGCGGAGTACTACCTAATTAGGGTACTTTGAACGGTATCGGGACGTGTACGCACAGAAATCTGTTCTATGTATTAGTGCGGATACCTTAGCGTAAGTGAAGGTGTGCAGTAGTATTGGTGAACAAAACCGGCGACACTCGGCAAAACAATTCCACACAGTATGAACTGCTCATAGCACATCTCGTTCTTCTAATATCTTTTGTTGCAGCGTAAGTTTACAATGAAAGAAGTTTTTCACACCTTATCATAAATAACTGCACATACCCAATTCTATTTATGTTCTCTGGACTTTAAAGTGAGACATGTTTTTCAAATAGAATAAATCAAGATAAATTAAGATAAATTTAAAAATAATACAATTTCTGCCAATTCATTTAGATGTGCGATAAATGAGAAACGAAATACATAAATAATTTAAGAGACAAATGTTCGATAATTTAATTTAATTCGTTGCGCGTAGAAAGTTACCAAACTTATAAAACACATATTCAGATTTTTTCTTCACAGAATCTAATAAGTGTAATTTATTTTTCATTTTTTTAACAGGCGACTTATTATTTTTGATAGATGCATGAATTAAGATAATATTGCTTTTAGAATATATTTTGACAGATGAACGTACGCTTAGAAATAATTGAAAAGACGAGATTTTGATTTGAGAAATCAAAAAATAAATTGCGTTAACTTTAGGTGCGTACGGAAAAAATGAAAGTGGGTTAATTAATCCATTACTAGGGATTTTTATATCTAAATTGAGAATAATAACCTGTAAATTATGGTTTGGTTGAGAGATAAAATGTGTTAAAGAAACTTGACTAATTTTTGCTTTAAAATTAAAAGCAGGTGGGACTACGGCACCATTATTTGCTATGTGTTAAGTGGATGAAATATAATTTCTTTTAATGAATGCGTAATCATTTTTTAAATTTGAAAACAATTTTTGTTCGATTCCTAATCTGCCCTGATGATGGATACTGTAATGCTTCTGAAATGTTGGATAAAGTACAGGGTTTTTCAATAAGAGGTGTTATTTTGAATAGCCCGCTATTTCGGTAGATGTTACTTTTGAAGCTGTCATTTTTTGACACTTGACAACTATGCCATTAATAAAAATGGAACGATACACGCTTCAAAAACGCATTAAAATTATTAAAGTTCATTGAGTGAATCAAATGCAAATCATCTTGAGTGATGAGGCCCATTTCCACCTCGGTGGCTTCGTCAACAAGTAAAATTGTCGCACCTGGGGCTCGGAAAACCCAAGATTTATTGTTGAAAAGCCTCTTTATCCTCAACGTGTGACTGTTTGGTGCGGTTTATGGTCCGGCGGAGTCATTGGACCTTACTTTTTTTGAAAATGAGGCTGGAGCAACAGTTACGGTGAATGGATTGCACTATCGAAAGATGATTAATGATTTTTTATGGCCGTAATTGGATGGTATTGATCTGGAAAACGTTTACTTTCAACAAAACGGCGCTACGTGCCACACAAGCAACGAAACCATTGATCTGATACCATCTACGGGTCAGAAGAGATGTGCATATTGTATCACACTTCTTCAAACTGATTCGTGGATGGTTTGAAAATCCGACTATCATGGAGAGTATTAGTCTCTATGTTCCTGATGGTTATCTCCGTCACCGACAGCATAGACTGTTTTATCTCCCGGCCTGCAGGACCAACTTGCCAATGGTCATGCCGGTGGGGAGAGCAGTCTTGCTGTTGAACAGAATTAATTCGGATATCGACATATTTAGCATCGGTGAAGCTGCCTTTAAAAGGCAAGCTCTATTGATGCTGGTATAGTTTATACACCGCTAACTATTATGTAATACCATTTTACAAATGTACTTAAAAACGAAATAAAATGTAATTTTGTAATGTTTTTAAAGGAATAAACAAATTGAATTGAATTGAAAAATCTTTTACGATTGAATATCAAAATAACACCTTTTATTGGAAAACCCAGTATAATCGGTATAAAACCCCAAAAAATAAGTCACTAATGCAGTTTAAAGTTATTCATATCATTTACGGGACTACTAACATTACAAAAAGGCTATTCAAGAGGACAGTTGAGAAATTATTCTACATAGATTTTCAAATTTTCTGCATTCTATCTAACAAAAAAGAACTCCATTTTATTCTAACGGAACTATTTTTTAAACTAAAAACAATGAATGAGAAAATAATACTAATAAGTTTATAATTTTATTTAATCAATCAAACTAGTTATTAAATTTAATCAGATTGCCACAAATTTCCACGGGAATCCTATATCCAATTTCTTAAAAAAAATTGATCTCATTCAATATAATTTAAAAATCCTTCATAAAACTAGTAGACTTTCCCTTGGTTCCCCGTACTTGCAAATGTAACTCCGTCAAATATCGGGCGAGATATTGCAAAACTGAGGGAATACAAGAATGCGCTGCAAAAAGTGCAAAACCTTTACGCGATGATGTCGTGTCTCTCTTTGCGTGCCTCTTGAAACCCCGAAAAACCTTCAGGATGGAAAGAAAGAGGCTTCTCTGATCACCTCTCACTCCAGAAGATAAGTGGAAACTTGAGTAACCTGGAGTTAGCCTGGATTTTCAATGCCTCGTAAACTCCATATGGAGTAACTTAAAGAGTCAACGATGTGTAAATTTAGTGCGGCGGTTAAAAAAAGCCTTCTGCGTTCATTCCCCAGCAAGATTGATGAGGCACAAGGCGACGTCTGAGGTCCTAGACTGGCTCACTAACCTAGATGTTCCCCTCTGACTCCCCACGATACGATAAAAGAAGAAAAGAAGTTAACTTAAAAATACAGATTACTATCAAAACAGTGTTTAACACCACTTTATCTGCATTCTCCTACCGGGACAACCTGCGGCAGTGAACGTCGCTGCATTAAACGCCATTCACTCCTAACACACGAAAGTACAACAATAATAAATACCAAAACCTACGTACCTCAAAATAATAATAATAATAATTGTCTTTGCCATTCTAAAACTCCATAAACTAGGGCAGGTCTGATCAAATCAAATTACTATGAAACTAAACTGGTTAAAATGAATTGCATACAATTATTATTAATATTAAACTCTTTAGGTACAGTTGACAACTACTACATTATATTCTAGACGTTTTTTTCTGCACAATAAACCTGATTGAAAACGATTTGCATAGAAGCTGTATTATTTTAGATAAGTCAGTAGTATCTCTTTTGGGTAGGTTTTTTTTCAGTGATTTCTCCAAGATGTTTCTAAATGATGGTCAACTAAATTTGAGACAGAAATGATTTGTAGCTATCATTTGTTATATTTGGGTATGTTCAATCAATGTAAATCGTTTATAAAATATATTTTATGACAAGCCATCAATCGTCCTAGATTCAGATATGACAAATAATTTGTTTCGGCTGTGGTGTGTTTTCAGGAGCTCGAACTAATAACATCAACGCGCGGGTAGCAGACGAAATAGAAGTGAAAAATGCGCTTTCAACCGTGAACCAAAAAATTCTTTTAGGTTCATGCTTCCAACATACAGAAATATCCCCAAGTACCATAAGAGTAAATAAGTGTATAACAGTAAGGAAGAAAGGTTAAATGTGAGGAACAATGGGTATTGATAATTGTTACTAAAAAATACGCTGTTAAATTTAGTTCGATTGTTACGAACTGGATTTTTCAAATTACTTACACATATAATTACATTGAAAGGGAAGAAATCCACTGCAGAGATGGGAATATGTAAATACCTAAGTAAGCACCTGTCCTTTGAAATGATTATTATCTAAGTTAGCACTTGTGAAATGATGATTAGAATATAACTAGTGCAACACGTGAAAAATCAAGGATGGTCTGACTTCTTGACACAACAGTTTCAATTTTAAAAAAGACAATTAAAATAATTTTCTTTTAAAATATTATATTGTGCTTGGATACTTTATCGCTTTTATGAATTCTTGACATATCAGTTGCAATTTTTTAAATGACTCATAAATTCAAAACAAATCCAAGTTCGTTGAACCTGAGTTACAGTCAGTCACAGATTGATCCACAACCGAAATTAGCAATGATGATTGTAATTTTTTTATATACTTAGAACAGACGTTTAATTTTGCATTAACTTGTTATTGGTGCCCTGAAGAAAGCACGACTGTTAAAAATAACAAGAAATTTGGTACCAACATCTTAAATTATTTCTACAGCTAAACTGAGGTGCCGTTTAAATTTTACGACAGATCGTGACTGCAATACGTAAATATGTCACTTTTAACGGATAAAACATGGTTGGGGCTTTGATTTTACAAACAGTGTTACCAGCTGATTGCGAACCCTCATTAACACAGCTTCTCACGATGTAAAGCAAAGCTGCTACCCTTAATGTATTTGTTTATCGTGAGATATATATACTAACTGTACGTCAGTGATGAGTTAGCCATTGAAGTATCGAGGCTTCACTCCTTAGGATGTCTTTATTTATTTATGAAAATAATATACTGTAGTGTTTGTAAATGTATATGTAGTTTCCATATCTGTAGAATATATAATTTGTAGGTGTCTCCATAGGTGTCAGTGAAGTACCATATGATGGTCACAACTGCCGGACGTTTGGGTCTATTACCCAAATGATTTCGAAGATAAGCCGATGTTATCCAATCTATAGGCGAGATTCTTCAGTGAACGATTCCCCTGTTCCAGAATAATTTAGATCACCTATAGAACGGACGTGAATCAATTAGATACTCATTGTAAAACAACACGATACTAAAAAGACCTGTAATCTCATAATGAATCGAAGTGTTTTTGAAATCATCCAAGTGTATTAATCAGTATTAACCAGAAGAAAATAGTAGTACACCTCAAAATTCTATTGATATCTGGTCGAACATGGAAATTCGCATTGCTCGAATGCTATAAAAATCTTTAATTTAAACTGAACCAAAAACATATTCCTTTTCATCCTGTTTTTATAACGATCACTCATACGCCACATTCAAGGCCAACGTGAAATCAAAATGGCACTCTTATATAACTTCACATCTATTGAAAGAAATTACATCTGAAAATTAAAAGAATGATTAATGTTTATTTTTCCATTTCAGTCCTGCCCTATATTTTATATCGCATAGAACTAATCGTATTGAACAAAAACCCAGATAATTTTTCGTCTGTTTATTTTTTTCAAACCCGATTCGAGGTATCAGTATCAAACACATCAAGTAAAATAAGACGATATCCAATTCAGATTAACAAAAAATGTTGAAATACAACTTTTTACTTGCTCAAGAAACTTGAAACCATCGTTTTAGAAAACATAAACCAACAACAACTGATGAGGAAAGCGTTGATTTTTTCGTTTTGTTTTAGAGATTTTACAAATAATCTGTCAACACATAAATTCTTCATACTATCACTCTCGTCATAAAAAAATTGATCCAGTCAGTATTATAGTCAGCTAGAACCATATGGTTGAATCGTGACGAGAAACTCGACTTCCTTAAAATATGTTTCTGTTTTTTACGTAAAAAATAAATCAATACTTCTAATGCTTTCTTCAAACGAAGTATAAATTGCTTTTATCCTGTGCAATATAAGTCGAAAAATATTTTTGCAAGTTTCATCAAAAAATCGACGAATTTATAGTCCAAATTTCGGGATTTTTTTTAAAGTATTGAAAGAATCTTCACTTTATTACATCTATGCAATAAAACAGAATTTTGCCATTTAAATTAAAATGTATCTTTTGAATTCGTTAAAGAGAAAAATTTAACGACTAACAAATCAAATGAAGATCGTGTAAAAATATAATAAACTTAATGAGTTATCATTGAAGGAGAAGATAAACTAATAAATGTAAACGAAACAAGAAACAGAAAAAGCAAACAACAACAAAACAAGCAGAAAATCAAACCCAGGATACCTATCTTACTGGGACAACGTCTTTAACCACATTGAGACCTAATTATTGTACGTCATATGTCGATCTAATATTTAAATTCAAATTTAACAATATTATCTTGCGACTAATTTTTTCCACATTTTTGGCAGATATCTTTTTGAATTATTACAAATTTCTAACGAATTGGTTTGTAACCTAGATAGTGTCTTAGATAAACATATCCGATTTTTATTTATACGGGATATCTATTGATTTCTTATAATTATTGAATACACACCTTCAACCTTATCACATTTGACCTCAATCTACCTAGACTATAAATAAGTACACTTCAAAACCAGAGATCATAACAATTAAATAATATTTATTATTATAAAGGTCAATGTAGTATTTTACTGTCCAACAAAATTATAAACGCATAGTGTGTCTTTTATTACATATTTTGTGTAATAATCACAATTATTTAGTGTTGTTATTTGTGGGAATGACATTGAAACTTTGCTAACAAGATGTTAGAAAAAAAACAACTGACAGAAGATTTGATTGCGAAATAATTTATTTTACGAGAAAATGAAGCCTTCTGTATTTTTGTGCAGTTTCCATTGAGCACAAGGATTGTTATAATATTTTTAATTGTATGCCTCCCCAATATTACCAGATTTTCTTTTTGTAAACAATGTGGGTACCTATTGATTATAAAGCCATTACAAATAATGAATTACACATTGTTATAGTGGAAATAATTACCGACTGGCGTTTCAACACTTATTTTTTGTTGTTGTTTTGTTTGTATTGTTTATGCTTCAAACTTAACGGATTTTACATAATTATGTTGGTTTTTATCTATTAAATTAAGCAATATTTTGGTCAATGGTCTATAAACACTTATTACACATTTAAAAACAATGGCAAATTACTCTCTGCGATTTGATTGCGCTCTTTCAATTATATTTCATTAAGTACGCATCGTTGATGGCGACCAAATGTTTATTTTCCATTAGTTAATGTCTCCAAATGAGGGATCGAAATATCCAAGATCTCCTGGCTAAGGATAGGTAAACGGTTTGTATTGGGGCACCAAATATGAGATCAACAAAGAGAGAGAAATTATTAGAAGACGAGGCGGATGAAGACATAGTTAACTGGTACAAGTGTTGTTTCGGTTGCAGCCCGCAAGGTGAAGGTTAAGATGCCACAATACTCTAATAACGGAGGGTTTGTTCGAGGCTCACATTTTAATTAGTTCCGACGAATTTGCAACCTTAATATATATTTTTTTAACGAATGGCCACGGGATATAAGATATTTATATTTAAGATTACTAAAAACACTACCAAGCCATTCAAATATATTTACGTAAAATGGTTTGAAATTTTTTTTAAACGTTATTCAATTATAAAATTAGCGTTAACGGCCAGATTTTATTTTTCTGGGCGACGAATTTGTAAATTCCCGAAAGAATATGTCAGAAACATCTGTGATTTTAGTAATACGTTTATCAGAATTAATTAAAATACACCCCGCGGAAAGATTAATTTGCACGGCCTGCTAGAGCAAATTCGACCGTAGGTTCCACCAATAAGCCGGAGTAACGCGCCGAAATTTTTGAACACGCCTTCTTTACTTACGATGTTAAAGTTCGGACTTTATTTTATAGTATTGTGTCGTCTTAAAGATAGCCAACCGGCCATGGGAGAGAACATAACATGAAGTATCATAATTATAGACGAATATAGATATATAGGTAGTTTCTAAGTAAAATGCGTAATCGATACACAACTCTAAATGTATACATTTAATCTCATTAGTCCCATCGTATAATATTTATAGTAAGATATCGGTTGAATCGTTGATTGGTCAATTAGACAAACATAATGTTAAAATGCACAGATGTTATTTCAAACGATTATAATTTCTCTTCGTTAGGTGGATAATTTGACACAGAATACTGTGCAAATTTTCTTTTTTTTATTATTTGCAGTCCCAACTGCTCCCAACTGTCGGAGTCAGTTAGACTATAGCATCTCCAATAGGGGTAGGAGATGGGAAAAGAGATGGGGATGAAGAAGGTGGGAAAGTACCTGTGTATTCAGATCTGGCCACCAAACATTTCAAGCAATGTTTCGATTTTTAATGGTGGTATTTCACCAGGTCGATACTGGGAGTATCTTCCACCCTGGAACGTGCCGCAAGTCCATATATTATTTATAATGAATAAATTGTGAATAAAACTAATTAATCAAATGAAAATTATTAATAAAAAAAGGTGGCGAAACACGGCATAACACCCCAACAGTAAATAACTATTATTATAAAAGACATTTTTAAAGTTAACAGCGGTTAAGTGCCAGTCCCCGAGGAGGAAGTTTCAATCCTCAGTAAAAAGGAAAAAAAAAAGTTTGTTTTTTGTAGGTTAATTTTTTTGGTATTTAATTAGAATTGCTTTATTTTATGAACTTTATTAGGATCTTTTTTGCTTAGATTATCATAAATAACCGTCCAGAGTTTCACGGTATGAGCGTGGAACACCATCTATAAATATTTAAATTGTGTATTCAATATTATTAAGAATCCGCTTTTCTACCACAATAATTATTTGTATCTCTCCGTTCACCACGCATAGTACTCTTTCTCTAGTAAATCTGGTACCTACAGCATACATACGTTGATTTTGCGGTGACCACATTTTATGGAAAACACTTTGCTGACTATATCAATTTCTCATCCACTTGGTAATCCAGTAGCTAAGTATTTATTAAATTTAACACGGTAATAAATATGTATCCTTACCTTATCAATAAATGTTTATTCTTGTTTGCAGATGTGCCGCTTTGTTAGGTGAAAACTCTGTTATCTCTTACCTGTAAAAATAGAAAAAAATAAAAATTTAAAGTCAAAATTATTTTAATAACAATGGATTGGATTTATTTAATGATGTACTGTTTGTTTATTAAACTGAAAATGATCTTATAAATATAAAAATATACTTTTATCTACGCTTTGCATACATTTATCTAAAACTCATTACATACATAATATTTAAATTTTTATATAAATATGCTTACTCTAGGTACATTTTTAATTTCACTGGCACCTAAGCTATACATTTAAATGCCTTTTATACAGTTAACAATTCTGTGTTACTGATTTGTTGAATCTTTTTAGTCCAAAGTTTTATTTCTGCCTTGTATGGTGTGTGTGGAAGTCTTTATTGTAGTGTAGTTTGTGTCTAAAATAAGTTGGTAGTAAAGATGAATTTTAAACAAGTTACAATAGTCTGTTTTCATACGGAACAATTATCTAGCAACACGACGTTTCATCTTATTTTTTAATAGTTCAGTGTATATTAAAAATGCTACAGAGCCTACATTGAAAAGCATTCTGCTAGCTATATGACCACTGTAGATCTTCTGAAAATTTATGTTGTTATTTTTAGTGCATTTCCTTAGGGGTGGGGTTGCAATACACAAACCGTATTAAAATATTTTTATATTAAAACCCCGTAGTAAACGTTCAAAGATTGTTTGAAAGGGAGATATGTAAATACGAATGTTAGAGAGAGTGCGCTAATATTAAAAACGATAACAATTAAGCGATAATGGTGAAAATATTTAATAAAACACGTCTCGTTTGAAATAGAACAAAAATCTCTAGACAAATGCTTTAGTAGCATTTAAAGATACACTATGATTTTTTTCATGCCTGTATCATATTAAATAACAGAACAAAACGTTTTTTAGATAATTTTCGGATCTTACTTTGCTATTTTTTTCTATCGAGTGAATTTCATATAATTAACGTTTATGCAACAAATGTTTTGATATTATCTTAAAAAATAACTTACTTTTTTCTCGAACTTAACAACATAAAGAAAGTTGTTATAAATTGGTAGAAATTGGGTAGGGGTAATATAATTAGAAATACTCATAATACTTGATAGTTTATGGTCACCTGTATGTTAAATCTCCACACAACATACGGTTTAAATGAGAACCAGATTTAAAACAATAATGATGATAATTCTCGTCTCTTTACGGTCTGATTGGCGTTTGTGGTCGATAGAAAATGCCTGCGATGCCGCCGCTATAGTGGCGCTTTTCGCGGACATTTATGTATTTATCTATTTTTTATCGCTGGCAACCCGGAGCATTACGCTGGCCTACATTCAACGGACCTCGTGACGTTATCGTGTGCAAGGCCGACTTGAGAACGTCACGTGATCAAGTCAGTGCCATCGAGCAAAGACAGATTGCAAATTGGGCATCTGGAATACTATATTTATATTTTAATTATAATATATTTTTTAATGCAAACATAAAATTTTTTTTAAACAGCTCACCTTACACAGTTTTTTTGAACTAAAAATACTGATAACGAAACAAAGGTAAAAAAAAATACACATATTTACAGTCGAAAACATTGGTTTCATTGATGTGCACATATAAAGTTTTATATGTTTTCTCTTTCTAACACCGTTAAGATCATATTTTTAGCAATCACAGAAAGGGAGTTAAACAGTGATGTGTACTTAGTGACAGTACGGATTTCATAATTTGAAGGTCGCGCGCCTAGGCCTATACTCTAGTCGGCCTTGATCGTTAGTGCGTTGAGTTATCTATGGAAAATTTGAAAATTCATTTTCAAAACTTTTGCTTATTTCAATGTTAGGTTAGTTTCAGCCGGTAGGTGATAGTGAAAACGCATATTATTGAGAAAAAATCTGCACTTTTAGCCGTTTATTATAATTGCCTTCATTCTACAAATCTCGTGACGTCACACTATCGTTAGTAAGTTGGTAGTACCTTGTACTACTATTCTATGGAAAAGTTGAAATTCCATTTACAAAACTAGTTGTAACTTGTTTCAATGTTGAGTTAAGTAGGTACTTTACTGACAGTGAAAAGGGTTATGGCATGAAATACAGATCTATAGTCTACACGATTATCTGTGCACTCGGGGACGTCGGATTTTGCGAGGAAAATTATCTATGAATACACAAATAATTTCGTGTGTGTTTTGAATGTGTTATATTACTGTTTAATGGAATCTAATCCTAATTTTACGCAGAAGTTATATTCGTATGATGGAGTGGGATTCAAGTTTAGATAAATTGGTAGAGTGAAGATACGTTACTGAGACAACTTGCTTAGCTATGTGGTGTATTGACAAGGGGGTCTAGCACGATCAAAAAGATAACTTTAAAATATCGGATCGATAAACTTCCGATCGTTTTATAGCATACCTAAAAGTAAAAATGAATAACAAATTGAAAATTTTTCAAGTGAAATAAATCTGTAGTTATAAATTAATAAAAAAGGGGTTAATTTGTTCATGAGGTCATTAGTCACAACTAACGACTTTTGTTTCTCCTAGCTTGAACGAAATCAATTGATCGCGTCTTAGATCAATTAAGTACATCCATTGATCTTGTATATAATTTCATTCGATTCTAAGAGCTTAGTCAGTTTACCTCAATTCATGAATAAGTCAGTTATTTGTATATCGAATGACATTATCCAAAAAGTAGTGCACATTGACAGCTTATCTGACACGCCAAGAGCAACGACTTTTGTCTACCGGCTGTCAGAAACATATTCTGACCGTGTTCGCAAATATCGCTAACTGACCATAGATGACGGATTTTGTCAAAATTGTATTAGAATAGTATTTTATTGATCTACCGTGATACCATTTTATTGATATACCCTGATCTCAATAATTCTTCTTTTCTAAACGACTAAATGTCAGAATTGCCTTAGTCATACTTGCTCCTGTCATTTGGGAGTCTTATATGGTTATCTGATAACACAAACTCGAGAGAATACTCATCTTAGAGTTTCATCATGTGAGGAAATAACTCGACATGCCGACATGTTCGTTATAACATTATCTTAGGCGATGTATTTTTATAGTATTCTATGAATGTTAAGAGATCTTTTATTTGTAATGCGTAATTATTGCGAACCAACCATTTCTCAATATCTACACAGTGGTATTGTACAATAAAGTAGAGAGATCTGATAACACACATTTAAAAAAATCGTTTGGAGCAAAAACACCCAAGGGGAACGGCTGCACGGCCCTTTTCATACAAAACTTAAATTTGGATTTGAGGCCAAAATACCCAACAAAACTGAAAATATTTTATTTTTATCGAAAGGTGTAACAAATTTCTACTACGGATATGCTACTTTATTTCTTTGTATTGTAAATTATAAAAGTATAGGATATTAAATAATTATATTTTTCATAGTTTTCGAGGCAACTTTGTGAGTTTTGACGATTATTTAAAAAAAATAATTTTGCTATTTTTACTATACTAATATTATGAAATATAAAATAGATTTGCTATATTTACTTTACTAATTTTATGCAATATAAAATAACTTTGTTATTTTTACTATACTAATGCGATGAAATATAAAATAACTTTGCTATTTTTACTTTACTAATATTATGAAATATTAAATAACTTTGCTATTTTTACTATACTAATATTACGAAATATAAAATAACTTTGATATTTTTACTATACTAATATTAGGAAATATAAAATAAAAATAAAGACGATTTAAAAAAAATTCATGAGCGTAAATGTTAATCATCTAACGACCAATTTACTTAAGAACTCACATTTGATGGAAACAAATTAAAATTTCTACGCAAACCAACGCCATTTTTGAAAAGTTTTTTTTTATTATAATTATATTAAATCTGTGAATAAGACAAGTTTTTTTTAATAATTACAATTAACTCAACTCAAAAATTGCAAAGTCTTCTCTAATATCATGCAAAGTTGACATTTTTAATGGCCCATATTTCAATATTTAGAACACAACTAAATAAAATCAAACGGACCGCTCGTTTCTGCACCAATTCAAGGGTTTTAGTATTTGGGGCTCCCCAGACCAAAGGTGGCTGCCAAATTCAACCGTAGTTAGGGTCAGCAGTTGTGTACTATCTGCAGTATCTGCGGGCCCTGTACAATACACCCAGCTTCTGAGTGGCAAACTTGACTCCGGCTTCGATGGATCCCCGTGCCCAAGCTGGTCACTTAGATTGATTGTTTGCAAGCTGTGTCCGGTTTAGAGGAATTACAATGAAGTCATGTTGATTTCGCCAGCAAGAGAGTGAGTCGGTTCTCTAAATCGTGCATTGATGGGTAATATTTTTCCATCATGGTTGTAAGAAGACGCTGTATTTTTTATCCGCATTATACTTTGTTTTCAGTTATAACACCTACCAAAATAGCGTTCAAGCTCACGGAAAGCCACGAAGAACTAATGCTGTACATTTTAACATAAATCATTGAATATGTCGTCATTAAACTTTAGCCAAACGGATGTCAATTCCAGCTGATATTTCATAATCTATCGCTTCCATATCCGCCTAATTTAATGTGAATTTTATTTTCTCCTCCGATTTCTCAATGTAATAATAATCTAGGTACAAACGACTACTTAGCATTGGCCAATCCGTACTGCGACTCATCGCAGATATTCTTGCAGCAATATCAACATTACGTAGGACCTATCATTATCTGTTTTCTGTTGTGAGTACAACAACATAATATTATAGTTTTAGCTTTACGATAATTACATAACTAACTTAATATAGCGTCATTTCACCGCAGGGAAGATAGACTGCCACTCTTTCTCGGCACATAATGCTTGTTTCATTTACATTCATATAACATCGTTTCGTACATACTCTTCTGTTATACTGACACTCGACACGACCCGACTCCAGTATTTGTTTCATCATGTCATCTTCGGGCGTCCTTGACTTCTTCTTCCATTAACTTCCGCATCATATTATATTCCATTCTTCGTCCATCCCCTCTTCATGCCCAAGCCATCAACGCATTCCACTCTTCATCTTAAGGGTTATGTTTACATCGGCACTCATTTTTAACATGGTCATACACACTCCTCTGCCAGATCTATTCCTTACTGCCTTGTTATCAGCACTCCATCATGGACTACCAGATTCACTTCTTTAGGTAATTTTAAATAATAAATCCATTACTGTTCGAAATTGAATATAGAGTTCTCCCAAACTTATACAGGTTAACAGGTTGATGTCGGCACATTTCATGTATAAATAATTGAATAAATAAGTCCATGAACCTTAGGAAAAATGTTTTGGGATTTTCATAAGTTTTCTCATTTATGTCGCTTCATAATTGTAAAAAAATTACCAAATTTGATAAAACCCAAAATGTATTGACAATATTTAACAAGTAAGGGATTTTTAGTCCATCTTTTGGCCACCTGCAAAGTTAGTCATGTCAAGCAATAAAACCTTTTATTCGCATACTAGAGCCCGAAATTACGAAAATATGTATTATCTAAGACTCTAAATCTATGCTATGATATATATGACTCACGCCAATACAGGTCGCATGTTAGTGTAGGAGTTAAATACCATTTGACATAAGACTCGAAATCTATGATATGATATATATGATCAACGCCAATACAGGTCGCATGTTTATGTCGGGCTTAAATACCATTTGACCTAAGAGGCGGACCACCACAAACTATGATCATGCCAATATTTTCGCATAATTGTCCTTTGTCCCTCATTTAATAAAAACAAATAGATGTATAATCCAATAAGCATATTGTACTTTATCCTATCATTTCCCTTACATAAATTTCTATAATCTGATGTACAAACATAAATATTTTCAGTTCACTAAAAAAGATTTGGCACTCCTTTACAAACATAATAAAGTATACTCATACGAATTATTTCATAATGTAATGACGGTGGTGATTTGATATGTAATACAAAACTCGGATTGATTGATGTGCTGACATTAATAAGTTTATTGAAGTAAAAAGAATACGAAACGTTCCTTTCTTTGTTTGCGAAGATTTATTTATGCGTGTAATACATATAGAAATACAACGAGGTAACTTCCTGATTTGTGAAGACATCTTTGGAATAATTATATAACTTTGAATTGAATTTATATGAGGTTATCTTCTGTAGGAGAACTGTTTACTCGTTGTATTTCCTTTATAATATATGGGCAAGACGAGCTTTTATAATGAAGGTGTTTTCTTACATTTCCACATTTAACCTTTGGTGTGCCACAAAATCCACCGTGGATTTGCAAATAACTCACCACACTTGCCTTGATTTTATTTATGTGAAACCGCACAAGAGTCTCAACTGCTCCCAACCGTCTGGAGAAAGTGAGACTATGCTACGAGACTATGCTATATGTTGTGAGGCTGTAGGTAACGGGGAGTGGAATGAGGTGGGAAAGTACCTGGCTATTCAGATTTGGTTCACCATACACGGCCAAAGCCATTTTCAAGCAAATTTTCAATTCTGAATAGGTACACCAGGGCGATACCGAGGCTATTTTACACTCAATATTGATCAAATAAAATTTGTTTGCACACGCCTGGATTTGAACCCGCAACCTCCGGCTTTACGGTATTTTGAACCTTCTAAAATGCTCCTCGCATTCTAAAATAAATTTTATTCGCTTGGCAAGGAAACAGAGTATCTTAATAATATTCTTGCTTGTCGTTTCGTCACTTGCAAACTTTGATTTTTTTATCTGTGAAAAGGCGCGTCGCAAATTTCGTGTCAAATGTCATAATTTTTATTTTCAAAAGACATATTACTGAATTTATTTATAGGAAAGTCTCGCATCAACTATTTTTTTATTGTGAGTAACGCATAATTAGCTGGAAAATATTATAAAAGATTTCGTATTTCTTCATTATATTTTATGTTTTACAACATTAACGAAAGAAAACAAAAATTTCTCTGAATACAAGTAGCTATCTGGAGACATATTTTTAAAAATGATCTGATAAGACGGTACAATTTACAAAACTAATTTGAAAAAAAAAACAAGTTATTTCGAAAATAGTGTCAGCGGGCGCATGGCGGGCCACTCGGCATACTAAGGGTTAATGGTATATAGTGTCAGCGGGCGCATGGCGGGCCACTCGGCATATTAAGGGTTAATGGTATATAAATATTTGTTTGATGAATCTGCAAAGAAAAGCAAGGCCGAATAAAATGAATCATGACTTAAGGCGATGCCATACGTAGTAATGCAAAATAATGTATAGGCTATGAAAACTGCTTTAAAGTTTAAAATCTCCTACTTACGAACCCATTTTCGGTTATAATTTTATTGTGTAGTGTGGCAAATTAAATTATTTATAAAATGATCAGAAAAAAATTAAATATTTATGCCTGAATATCCAGAAAATAAAATAAAAGGCACTTTTTGGCCATGTTTTTTTCTTGCATAAATCAAAACAGGCGGTTGGTACTAAGCGAAAATTTAAACATTATCACCATCTACGTAATGGTTGTTATTGATAGCGGCTCAATTTAAAATATTACACGATGTAGTGCATCGCCTTAAGAATAAATTAACTTCTGAGATGTTGTGGTTGAATAACTTGATATTATTTACACTAGTCGATTGCAATTTTTAGATTAACCTTAACTCTTGGAACCTTCAATGGTAATCATAATCATAAAAGCTTTATTTAATTATGTAATTAAAGGTTCATATATTTATCTTCCAATCACTTCCGTGGTAAAGCGACCAGTTCCTACTACTCTGTGAACTGGTATGATATTAGCACATTCTAGAGTAGAAGATACTCTCGAGTCGCCCTGTTGAGGGATCACATTTCAGAATCGAAACGTAGCTTGAAATAGCTTTTGACAATGTTTATTGAGTATAATGTCTTCGCTTTTTCCTCTTTCTTTTTTTTCATTTCCAGATTTTTGACCGTATTGATTTCAAAATACCATGTGCGTCATTAAACTGGTACAGTTCTAACTTAAACATGGGTATTAAAAACACCTAGATCAGAATTAACTAATTTTGATTCTACACAATTGTTCAATAACTATTTTATCTATTGGTATTTAAAATTATAAGACTTTTACAGAAGATTAGTCACCGAACCTCGGTAGTGTGCAGTCGTGTTTACCAGTGCTCTGTGTTTGACGGCTTACTTTGACGGCGGCGCGGCGTACAGATAAGATTTATTTATTGTTACCTTTTCGTATTCATTATTTTTGTTTGTGTTATTGGTTTGCGACGAAGTTGCGTGTATTATTTCTATCATTTATTATTTCTAAAATAATAATTATTGTTTAATTTTTTTTTTTTTTTAATTTGTTGAAATGGAGGAAGATGAAAATCGACCTCCGGACCCTGAACCCATTTCTAATATTGTAGACGACTACGATACTGATGATACCCAGACTTCTGTAACCCTTCCTTCACGAAAACGACGTCCTCCGCTTTGCCTTAATGTACCTCCTAAAATTAAATCTCTTTCACAATCAAACGAAGCCCCGATCTCTCATGGAAGTTATAATGATACCATTCCTCCAGAAGCAAAAGCCATTGAGCTTATGTATTCTATTTCATCTTCAGCTCCATTTATTGTCAATGTCCAAAGGACTGAACAGGGGAAAATAATTCATCCCCTGGATTTTGGTAAATTTATTTTTAGCTCAAAACTCAATAACCTCGGTATTATAAATGGATCAATAAAACCGGAAGGTCGATACAAACTATCCATAGAATTTAAATCAGCCACATTAGCTAATGATTTTGTTAAAAAAATAGGTTCTCTTTCAAATAATAAATTTAAATCTTTCATACCTACATTCAATTTAACCAGAATGGGCAGAGTAAGAGGTATCCCAACCGATCTATCAGAAACAGAAATAGTAGATGCTCTTAATGACTCTCAATTAACTCCAAAAGTTTTAAAAGCACGTCGTTTGAATTTTAAGGATACTTCCACCGGCACCACTATATGGAAACCTTCCCAATCAGTTGTTATTACTTTCGAAGGTCAAACATTACCATCCCGTGTATTTATTTATTATAACGCTCTTCCCGTTGAAATATACAGATTCCCGACTATCCAATGTTTCAACTGTTGCCGTTTTGGCCATTCAAAACCTATTTGTCGTTCCCCTCCTCGTTGCTTCCATTGTGGAGAGGATCATCCCTTTGAACAGTGTCAAAATACAACGAATAACCCTATTTGTATTAATTGTAAGGGCAACCATACTGCTGTTAGTGTGGCCTGTCCAGAGTTATCTAGACAGAGAAATATCAAACAGTCAATGGCTGCAGACAATATTTCCTACTTTCAGGCCTCTAAATTATTCCCTCCTACAAAAAAATCTTTTGCAGAGATAACGTCTAACGCTTCTCTCTTTCATTTTTCTTCCCCTAAATCCCCTCTATCATCTTCCCACAAAGAAACAATTTTCAAACCGATAAAATCTAATCCAAAATTTATTCCTTCTTTCGATAAAAAACTACATAATGAACTTTTACTTAACCCGAATGGGAATAATAAATCCCAGGCTCCCAATGGGACTGCCTTAAAAAACTGTTCCACTTCCGATATCTTCCCTAAAGTCACGATTGAAAATTCTTCTTTTATTCAAACTTTAATTACCCTATTAATTACGATCCTTTCAAATAACAATAAAGTACCGTCCAACGCTGCCGATTATATGAAATCTTTACTCTCTAGCCTTCACGATGTATCCGCAAATGAGCAAAATACTTCAATGGAATAGTAGAAGTCTATTCGCCAACAAAATTGATCTTGTACAGTTACTTGATGAACATAATATTTCAGTTGCTGCCATCTCCGAAACGTGGTTAAAACCCTCATACCAATTTAATATTCCTGGATATCATTGTCTAAGACATGATAGACTGGATGGCAAAGGTGGCACTGCTCTTATTATACATAATTCTATCCCTTTTAAACAAATTATTTTCCACACTCTCTCCAATAATTTTCAGATAGTAGCTGCTGTTATATCTGATATTACATTACTATCAATATATATCCCTCCCTCTACAATTTTTGTTGAAAACGAATGGTCAACATTTATATCCCAGATTAGTCCCCCGTATATGATACTTGGGGACTTCAATGCTCATTCTCCTTCTTGGGGCAGTGAGTTAACAAACCGTTCTGGCCATAATCTATTAGATTTTATGGATACCTATAATTTATGTATACTAAATGATGGATCTCCAACTCGTTTCACTGCCCCTCAACATCGGAAAAGTGCAGTCGATTTATCTCTTTGCTCATCTTCGGTGATTCCCATATGTTCTTGGAACATTCTTAAAGATCCCCTTTCCAGTGACCATTTTCCTATAATAATTACCTTCCACCATCTATCTTCCACGCATTCCTTTTCGATAAACAATAGTTTTAAATTTAAAACGAAAGACGCGAATTGGAGAAATTTTTCTTCAGAATTAGACTCCATTGTTCAAGCATCTAAGTCTTCCCTTGTCAACACTAGTTTACAATGTGAATTATTTCCTAACATGATAATAAAAGCTGCAGAAAAAACACTTAAAAAACGTAATGTTAACATTAAGATAAAACATTCCACCCCATGGTGGGATGAAGAATGCACTAGTGTCGTTAAATCCAGAAGAGAAGCAATTTCCATTTTCCGTAAATGTATGTCTTTCGAAAATTACCTTTCTGTGAAACGCGCCCAGGCAGAAGCGAAACGCGTTTTGAAAAACAAAAAGCGGTCTGGATGGCGAAAATTCTGTGAAAGCTTGTCTCCTGAATCTCCCCAGTCATCCGTATGGTCCAATTTAAAAAAATTCGGTTCGTCATATACTCCGCAGCGTTCTAAACATATTCCAGAAGAAATTATTATAGGTTTTGCTGATAAGATAGCTCCTCCGTCAGTTGCCAGATGTGAGGAAATGCCTTCCTTTATTTCTTATCCATCTCACTCTAGCTGGCTGGACTCTCCTTTCTCAATAAGTGAATTAAATCGAGTAATCAAATCCCTTCCAGACTCTTCTCCTGGCCCTGATGGAATCTTATATAGTTTCATTAAAGCATTCTCAGACATGTCGGTTGAATATTTTTTATCCCTAATTAATTACATGTTCGAAACGGGATTTATTCCGGAAGTCTGGAAAGTTCAAAAAATCCTTCCGATTTTAAAACCTGGCAAAAATCCATCTGAAATCTCATCCTATCGTCCTATTGCTCTTTCGTCATGTTTAATGAAAGTAGCAGAACACTTGATAAAGAACAGATTGGAATGGTTTGTTGAAAATCACAGAATTATCTCTCCTAATCAATATGGCTTCCGGAAAAAGAAATCAACCATAGATAATTTAAGTGTGTTAACAACAGACATCCGTATATCTCAGTCCCTTAATTCTTGCACTCTGGCCACATTTCTTGATCTTTCGTCAGCTTACGACGATGTATTAATTAACATTTTAAAAGAAAAATTAATTAAAATAAAAATTCCCTTAAAACTAGTTCAATTTATTATTAATTTACTAACAGACAGATCCATTATTATCCACTTTTCCTCAAAAACTATAAATCGCAAACTATGGAAGGGGTTACCTCAGGGGTCCGTAATCAGTCCATTATTATTTAATATATATATAAGTGATTTAGACAGTGTAATTCCTTCATCTATCAAGCGACTTTATTTTGCTGATGATTTCCTTATATATTTATCACACAAAAATCTATCGCGCGCTGCGAAGGAATTGAATTTGGCTTTACATAATATTAAAGTTTGGTTGTTGACAAATGGGATGAATTTAGCTACCTCTAAAACCAAAGTAGTGGCTTTTACGCGCAAAAGAAAAATACCCCCCTTTTCTGTCTGCTTTGATAATGTCCCTCTTCAAATCGTTAAGCAAATTAAATTTCTTGGACTACTTTTGGATCATAAACTTTCCTGGCTCCCGCATATTCAGAACATTTCGGCTAAGTGTGAAAAGGGGCTAAATATTATGCGAGCTGTTTCCAGAGTGTGGTGGGGATCTCATCCTACTACTCTTAAATTAATGTATGGTGCTCTAGTGCGAAGCCATTTGGATTATGGAACATTTCTTTTTGATCCTCTTCCTAAATATTTGGACAAAAAACTTGAAAGAATTCAGTCCAAAGCGCTCAGAATAATTATTGGAGCCATGAAATCTTCTCCAATTAATTCTCTCCAGGTAGAATGTGTTGATCCCCCCTTAATTTTAAGGAGACAATTCCTAGCTGATAAATATATTTTTAAATCTTTTTCTATATCGCGTCACCCTTTAGAACAAAGCCTTGATTATTTGTTCAATTACTTAAATAACGAAAAAAGATCGACAGATAAAAATCGACTTCCTCTCCTTCTAAAAAGTTTTCTTTCATTCAAATCTCTGTCTTCTTCCCTCCAAAATCTACAAAAAGATCCTATGCTTCCTATTTTCACCATCCCATTTGATTCTATCAATTATATCCCCAACGTTATAACATCAGACTTCCGAACTGATATTTTAACCTCATCTAATCAAAATGTTGAGGAAAATTTTAAAAACATTACATCTTCTAAGTTTCCAGAATTTTCTCTCATTTACACAGATGGTTCTAAGTCTGATAACAAAGATTGTGGAGCTGCGGTACACATTCCCGAATTCGATTTAGATTTGTCTTATAAATTGCCTAAAGAAATTTCCATATTTACTGCAGAATGCTTCGCAATTGAACAAGCTTTGAGCCAAATCCAGCTTTTCAATATTCGACGAGCCTTACTGTGCACTGACTCACTAAGCGCAGTGTTGAAAATTTCCTCAAATATCCATAAACCAGAAGACTATATTATTTATAATATCAGAAACACCCTTAAATCTCTAAATGAATTAAATTTCGAGACAATATTGGTTTGGGTCCCTGGCCATTTAGGAATTGAGGGTAACGAGAAAGCCGATTCTCTAGCTAAACTTGGAACAATTTCTGGCTCTAATCCTTTAGATTTTAGAATTCCTATCTCTGACGTCATCCCAATTCTTAAATCCAACATGATCCGCTCCTGGGAAGAAAATTGGACTAATACGAAAACCCGAACTGGTGCTTTTTATGCTGGAATACAAAATCATATTCCAAGTAAACCTTGGTTCCACGGCAAGAAAAAATCCAAAAGATTTATATCCTGTATCTCGAGAATGAGAATTGGTCATTGCTCCATTGCATCCCATTTGTTTAAAATCCGGGTCCTAGATAGTCCACTCTGCCAGTGCGGTATGGAAAATGAGACTCTTGATCACGTTTTCTTTAATTGTAAAAATCATTCATCCTTCAAAGGCATTTATCGTTTACTTATAAAAATCACCCACCAATCTCCCCTTAGTATTCCTTATTTACTCTCTCTCAACAATTCTCGCATTTTCTCAGTTCTATACAAGTTCATAGACTTGAATGACTTCAATATTTGAGATTTCCCATTCCCGTATAGATTTCCCATAAAATTATAACCATCTCCCTTACCTTTAACGGCACATAGCACTCTCTTTAGGGTGAATTGCCTAATACAAAAAAAAAAAAAAAAAAGACTTTTACAAAAATAAATATAAAATATTGACATAACAAAACTTCTACACCAATAAAGAGAACTAGCTCTAGAGTTTGGTGTAGGAGTTAAATATAATATTTTAGAGTGTACAAATAATATATCTTAAGTACTAGGTATCTTAAGTACTGTAAATGGTTTAATTATTGTAACTCAATTATTATTATGCTGTTATTAATGTAAACTGTTGGTATCCCAAATAAAAAAAAATAATAAAGTTAAATGTGGCACCATAAAAAATATAAATACAGGGTGTATCGGAAAGTACCCGACAAACTTTAACCAGCTATTCCTCAGCACATTTGGAATAAAAAATGTTATGGGCGCTTTGCTGTCCGGTAACATTTTTTTTCCATTAAAAACAAAAAATAAATAAAAAATCCACACTCAGTCACTGTCATTTGCATTGTTTCTCGTGTTCAACAACTGTTATTAGCAAGTGTGTCAAAAAGTGTCCTCGCTCTTTCGTACACACTAAATAATAATAGTTAAAAATGAGACGAATGGTGCCGTGCCATTTCGTTGTGATTGTAAAAGCGCGCCAACGTAGGTACGTACGTACATTATTCAACGAAATTCGAACAAAATATTGCCAGACGGGTTTTCAAACTTTGACAAAGGATAAATACATTGGTGACATGTGGTGAAAATATGAATAGTAATTTTTTTATTTAAAAAAAATGTTACCGGACAGCAAAGTGGGCATAACATTTTTTACTCCAAATGTGCTAAGGAATAGCTGGTTAAAGTTTGTCGGGTACTTGCCGATACACCCTGTATAGTTTGAATTAATGATATTATGCTTTTTGATGATGATGTAATGGAATCATCTTTTTGAATTTGGTTTAAAACATACGATTTTGTAGCACATTGTAAACGTCAAACTATCGGTCTAATGTTATTGTTTACATGCGTTTTCCATGGATACGGGCCAACCCCAAATATGCAATTTTGCCACACTCGCTCTCAAAAAACTCCCAAAGAATTTATCGGGTAAGTTTTTACCTCACACTATTAAATTTTAAGTAGGCATGTCGTTTTGAATGCATAAAAGCCGGAATTTCGAAAAAAAATGTTACTCTTTTTTACTCCTACCATCAATTAGAATCATGTGACGAAGTTTGTGCACTTTACCCCCGGACACCCTATATTAAAATTTCACCATGAATGACTTACAATACGTGTGTTATAAATCTTACAATTTCATGTAGAAAAAGTTACTTCACATAGGTGGGTATTAATTTACAATGCTATCAAACATCCATACCATTTAGAGGTCACGCTCGAATGATTACAAAATCAAAAAGTTAATTAGGTACCCATCTACTCAATGAATTTAGTTGACAAATCGCTAAGACCTTGAGTAAAACTCTTTTACTATTATATTGATTGTGAGTCACATTCGAAATTATTTAGAACTAGTTTCATCACAGAGTTGATTCAACGCTAAAAGTGACGGAAGACTATTTGACACGATGATTTCAACATCTGATAAATTCCGATACATTGACTTACATAAATTATAATAAATCAGGCAGTATGGCATTGTTAATAACGTTTTCAAACTCTTAGTTATTTATACCAGTAGTTCTGTAAACGGTAGACCTAACCTTCAAAGTGTTTCTAATTTTCTCTTATAATAAATCAAAACGAAGATTTCCTCCGAATCCATAAGATTTTTAAGTAAATACCTCACTACTTATTTATAAAGCACAAATATTTGATGTAACATTTAAAAAAAATTAAAATGATGAATTTATTCTTAATTCAAACTATTTTTTTCAGGTGGGCAGGTACCATAATATTGTTTATTCCTATTTGACAGCTCGTAGTATGAATCACGATCACGCGAACACTCATGAGAAGGTCTGAGGACTCGGAAATCGGGAAACTCTATAATAGATTGTCTATGACCATGGTTAGAATATTCCGATTGTTAAAATGATCGATCATTTCTCGATTGTGCCGATCGCGAGCTTCAAAACAAGGCGGATTTTCCATCGCAAATACTGACAGGTGACTTGCAAATGACGAGGAATCGTAATCGATGAAGAGTATTTGTAAAGAAGACCAAATCCCACCCTGTGGTAAAAAACTATAATAATTGTCTTTGTCCTTACATTCCTATGTCATAATCATACATATCTATGCATAATTACTTGTAAATACTCAGTCGAACTAAGAAGATCACGTTTCAAGTGACAGACGCATGTTCTAATTTAATAGGTAATCTACCAACATTCCTGAAGCAAGTTCTAGTTCCTTCTAAATTCCTAGTGTTGTAACTAACACTAACTATAAAACATATACAAACGTTTTGGCCTTCAATAGAGTGCTGTTTATTTTCTTTTTATTGCTTGTTTATTGTTCCGTGAAAGACAAAGAGTGGCGAATCAAAAAGGCTTTGAATTGAAGTAGACGTTCGATGTTAGAAAGATTGCGGGCTGTTGTGAGAAATCTTAAAAACATTATTGATTTGTTCTATTTTTTGCTCCTTCAAAAACATAAATATGATAAATGGTTAGATTATTTCAACATGTCTTATTTGGATAGCAAAAGAGCTCATCTGTCTGTTGAAGTCTAAATTGAAGTTAACAAGAATATTACATATCGCAAGAAGTATAAATTTTTACATTTCGCGGAATTGTTAATGCGTAAGTGAAGTAGCATCCATGACAATATTGCACATTTATTCATTCGTTTGTTCTAGGGGTTTGATTTTTTAACTATTGTCGACTGAGTTTTTATTGTTTTTTAATGTTTTTATTAATTCATTTACACTAAAAAGAGAATTAATAAAATAAAAACGATATAATACAAGGTGTCTGGGGGTAAAGTGTACAAACTTCGGAAGGTGATTCTACATAATAGTAGAAGTAAAAGAGATAAATAACTTTTAGAAATTCCGTTATTTTTTCCCATACAAAATTTAGATTCTACTCAATAATCTTGAGTTTTAACAGTTTTTTTTTTAAATATATTTTTTCTCCTTTTTGTTTCCAGGCTATCTGGAATGAGATTGTATACACTCTCATGGCCTACGTATGTTTCTTTTGGTTCCATGATAACTCAACACAGTGACAATTCCACATACTTTTTAAAAGTGATATAAAGTCAAAAATTTAAACCTAACCTAACCTAACCTACTTAACCCAGTTAATAAAGTTTTTGTTTCATCACTTTCCATGACTTTAACTTTTTAAAGATGTGATTAATTAACATTTTGATGATTTATCCGGTCACCGTTTCTTTTACCACTTTCAGTCTTTACCGAATTGGGGTATAATTTGTTATGTTGTCGTGTGTAGTGTTCATGTATTTTTGACGTATATATGTTATGTTCGTGTGTATAAATCCAATTTGGTTTTTGTAAATTAATAGGTATATGCTATATGAGTATAGTTTTCTGTTTTTCAGTGAATTCCTTTTTTGGTATACTTTTTAGTAATGGTATCTGGATTATGGCTAAACTTTTTGTCATAACTTTATTCTTTTTAAATAATTTAAATGTGTTTGACGTGTCAGTAGAATCAAAGGCTGGGCTTAGATGCGATTTGCAGTAGTATGGGTGAATGATGTTGGCTAAATGCGGTTTCGTTCTAATAATGGCTCATAGCTCACCTTGCTGGTTTATACAGAGGCACAATAGGCACATTACCAAGGTGCTCGCAGAAATCATGCAGACAGCTTCCGATGTAACAAAAATAACCCATGGTTCGTTATAATTTCCGAAGTTTGCATAACTACTCCAACCGCTTGCACATTGACAAACAACAAACACATGATGCAACGTGACAGCATACGATATTTCCTGCTGTAATGAATAGGACGGAAGACGGATCCAATATAGTTGAATGGACTCACACGACCATAATATTGTTATTTCTTACCGCCATAAATACTTGAAGTGTCTCCATATTAGCAAATCAAATACCTACACTATTTATTAATTACTATTTATTTTTTCTGACGGATATCTCTCTCATTACGCATCATATAATTCCGTTGTCTAATGTCTAATGCATTCAAATAAACGACGCGTTTTAGAGTTCTTTCTAGTACCTAAATCCAATGACCAAAAACTGACATAGTCACTTCCGAATTGTTGGAAAGATGCAGCAAAGTGAGTGTGACAATGGCATGCCAAATTGGGGTATGTTTGTGAGAATGAAGGTAGTGGGGAAGAGAAAGAGATGAGACAGAGTAATAATGGGAAGTATCTGGCTAGTCAGATCTGGTCACCAAACAAGGCTAAGACAATTATAAGCAACGTTTCGATTCTGATTTTTTTTACATTAACTCCACTCAGGAGGCTTCGAGGAAAAAGCTTCTTTGGGGAAGCTGTGTGGGAGGACTTTTTGAGGAGTAGATGAAGTGAGTGGGTCTTGCAGAGACTTGGTCGATACTGAGAGTAGATATATTTATGACTACGTTACAGAAGATCTGTAGGTACTCTGAAGCAAAAATCTTCCGAATTGTGTATTATTGCGCCATAAACTTTAAACATACTTTTTTGAACAAATTTCATTCCTGTAATAAGAATTGTTCAAAAAAGTATGTTTGAACAAGTCTCATTACAGAAAAGAAATTTGTTCAAAAAAGTTTCATTTCTGTAATAAAACTCGATTAAAATACCGCCGAGATCAGCAAAATGTTGTATTTAACTAGGAAATTCATACAAATACATTATGTGTAAATTTTATTACGCCAGAGCTCACTATTCTAGAGTTTCTACTTTTATAAAACAAAACAGATTTTCTGCTCTAGTGTAGAACTCATGAGAAAACAGATTTGAAACAATGAAATTATACGATTCTTAAAGTTCATACATTCCTCAGTTTCTGAGTATTCTATTGGAGACATTAGACACACGAGTATATTCTGTCTTTTTCGTTTTCATGCAAACGCGTGAGAAAGAGAATAATAGTATGTTAGAATTTAGCATGAAAGTATTCTTTCCGGATCTGAGCCATTAACATTGATAAATGTTGAATGGCAATTATTCATAAATGATCTTGGTCGGTAATTGTATGCATCGTACTTAAAGAATTCGATCATGACATGCATTCACCGGGTTATTCACACGAAATATATATATCGGGTCCATTCAAGACAACAATGGTGCATTATAATCATTCATTCATTTTTCTTAAATACCGTGGGTTATGAATATGTAGATATACATGCATTTGCTAGTTACTCAATGACAAACAGGGCCGGATTGAGTGACAAGAATAATAAACTAAAACGGTTAATAAATTATTATAAGCAAGCAGTCGCCTGAAATATACATACAAATTGAAAATATCTCCCGATTAAAAATAAATGCTGCCGACGGGAATTGAACCCGCACCTTCTGATGGACCACTGAGCCACGACGGCTTATTTCCAACACGCCAAATAATTCAATACGTACTAGACTTCAAACATCAATTACTGCTTATTATATATTTTCACCTGTAAACAACCAACTTTGTTTTTGTAGGAAAGGCTTTGTTAGTGCTAAATTTTCCCACTAGATGGCGTCGAGACAAATTATATCTACATTTGTTTGTGAAATATTTTGACTTATTAAATAATAATAATAATAATACTTGGATGACTTGTGTAGCGCCGTTTTTGTGCAAAAACACCTCAAGGGCGCTGTACAAACTTATAATACATTTCTACAGTGATCTATGTTATTACTTAACTATTTATGGAGAAAATATACAGTACAATACTTACCTGGTAGGTCACTGGACTATGACGGCCGGCATAGTCCAGTGGTAACGCATGGGACTGCCATTCCGAAGGTCGCGGGTTCGAACCCGGCGTGCGCAAATAAATTTTATTTGATTAATTTGTGTTATTTCACAATTAATTAATTAAAATAATATATAGTATATTTGCGGCACGTTACAGAGTGGAAGATACTACCAGTATCGCCCTGGTGTAAGACCACCATTCAGAATTGAAACGTTGCTCCAAATGGCTTTAGCCGTGTTTAGTGACTAGATCTGAATAGCCAGGTACTTCCCCACCTTCCTCTTTCCCTTCCCCACTCACCTTCAGCCTCACAACATCCCCCAATTGGGGATGCCATAGTCTCACTGGCTCCGGATGGGAGCAGTTGGGACTCTTGTGAGGTATTCACTATAAAAAAAATAAAAAAAAAACTTGAGATTAACACTTAATTAACATTTTCTAATTGTTTGTTGGCAAAATTTAGAAACAGGATTTAGGACTTAATTGAAAAATAGAATATAACTGGACTTTCTCTTAGGAATGGTATATTTAATTTAAGGGTACGACAGCTTAAAAAGGTAAGTTTTTAGTTTAGACCTGAATTCTGTTTGACTTGTTATGGATCTTAGTTCCGGAGGGAGTTTATTCCAAGCCTTCGGCCCAGATACTCCGAAAGCGCGATCACCAAACTTAGTATTTGGCTTGCGCTTAGGTTCTATCAGTCTGCCTACAGCTGATGATGTTGCTGATCTAAGAGTTGACTGCCTCAGACCAGTGTTTTCCGGGACGCATAGTTCAGAGATGTAGGGTGGGCCCATTTCATTGATGGATTTAAACACCATCCAGCACAGTTTGTACTGGATTCTTTCAGGACACTTGAGCCAGTGAAGGTTACGAAGGTGTTCTGAAAGGTGCGAATATTTTGAAACCCCTGTTATGAGCCGTGCTGCTGCATTAAACACTGATTGAAGTTTGTCAATTTGATATTTTGGAAGGCTGGCATAAATGCCGTTGCAGTAATCGAGACGTGAGACTACGTAAGAGTTGATAAGTAGTTTCGTTGCTTCTGTAGGAAGGTTTCTTCGGACAGACTTGAGTTGTCTTAGGTGAAAAAAAACGGTGCTTACAGTCCTATTTATTTGTCTTTTAAACGAAAAGTCTGAATCTAAATTGACACCGAAAAGTTTGACTGTTGTTTTTGGGATGATATCGCTGCCGGAAATAGTAATAGGTGAATTGTCTATGAAATGTTGACGTTTGTTTGTGGCTGCCCAGAGAAACTCAGTCTTAGATGGATTGAGCTTCAGCTTGTTTGAAGACATCCAACGAGTTATTGCTTCTAGACATTCAGTTATACGGATTTTGAGACTATTGATTTCATTTGGAGCGCAGTAAAAATAAACTTGCTGATCGTCAGCGTAGCAGTGAGACAAGAGATCAAATGACTCGATTATTTTGGCGACATCATTTGTAAAAAGATGAATAGAAGTGGACCCAAAACGGATCCCTGGGGTACCCCTGAAGAAAGTGTTGCGAAGTTGGACAATTTATTTCCAACCCTCACGTATTGTAAGCGATTGGATAAATAGGATACCAGCCAATTTTTTATGTCGGAATTCAAACCAAATGTTTCCTCTAATCTCCTAATTATTACTGGGGAGATATTTTCAATTTATATGAATATTTCAGGCGACTAATTATTGCTTATAATAATTTGTTATCCTTTGTGCTATGCTAAAAAACGATATCTTACAAACATTAGTTTATCATTAACAGATAATAAAACTCAGGGGCGAACATTCTAAAAGGGCTATTGTTTAGGGGCATAATAAAATATTATCAAACTTTTATCCACTTAAGAGGAAGCTACAAGCCAAAAATGTGTATATTCTTGGTATACCAATATATATTGTAGGTAATAGGCATTAAAATCGCTTGACAAACGGAGTTAGCACAAAACTGGGTTTTATTTATTTTGTAAATAATTTTATAAGACAGCAAAAAATGTAATCAAGTGAAACTGTCACAGATAATCTTAGCTATTATACTGTATTTTTTAAGTTGTTTCCTTTACGCGTTCACACATTTCTATAAAAAAAATTTTTTTTAGTAGTTTACATTTATATTTTTTACTGAGTAAATTATTTATTTATTTGTATTCTACTCAAGCGAAACGATAGGAAAACCTTCAATTTATCTAAAGCATATTTTTTCGTATTCATAATGTACACCAATTCGTTATAAAGATGAATCAAAATAGTGATTTAGCACTAAGCTTCGCCTTAATTAATTTTATCGTTCCAAGTTTCAGCTAATTAGAGCCATCTCCAGACTTCTACAATTATTCCTTAAACTATGATTTATGTACAATAAATTTTGTCCAAAAGATGAATAAAAATTAATTACAACTTGTATAATTGAACAAGCTACTTTTTCCGTTGATGATTTATTTATTTCTTTTAACGGTTATATCAATTAAATTATAAGGTTAAAAACAATGTTTAATTACATACTTACACGCAAACAGATTGTGCCACAATATTATTTAGAGAAAAGATGTATATATTATAGTTTTTTGTGACTCCTCCACTTGTCCTTAGATTTTACGTATTTTCGACAAAAGTATTGTAGTGAATTGATTATAATATTATAAAATAATATGATAAAATATTAAAAAAAACAAACAAGAATATCAGATAATAATTATATTTAATGTTAATTTTATTGCATTGTTTGGTTTGGTGTTGTTAAGATACGAAAAATCTGTACCTTTTGTTAGAATCCAGACCGAAACATTATGTTAAATTAAATTGTATTGTGTGTAAGTTGTTTAAACGATGTGGGGATGAGAAAGTAGAGTTTAATTACGAAGTACTTAAAATGTCTGTGGTATATTTTATTGAAAATTTTTGAATGTAGTTTTTTTTAATATCTGGTTATTATTATAGATTGGAACTGAAACGGAATATGGAGATTGGATTTGAAGAGGTAGAGAATTGCGGATTGCAGAGAAGGTTGTTTAAATGTAATAACATTTAAAATATTGAAAAATTTAAGCTCTGTAAAGCTTGATGATAGTATGTTCTTTATCCAAATTGGGAAAAACTAGTGTATATAAATATTTTGGCTTTTTGCCCTGATTGAGTAGTTTTTTATGTTGAGAAGTAGTATTAATTTTTGTTCAAATTTATTAAATAGTCATTCCGTCGTACTAATTTGATTATTTTACGCTGGTTCAAAGTTGGTATGGTAAAGCGAGCCATAAGCCTGGTTTAAGTCCGTTTTAACCGTACAGCGCCGTGGTAATAAGTTTTTTTCACTATCCCGACCTTACGCGACGCGTTATATTTACACGTAATATAAGTTAGTAAGTATTTATAAGTTAGCGGGATTATCTTTTAACAATATGCGTTAGTCAGATGTCTCACCCGTTTTTCAGATTTTCTTTTTTTAAATGCGGCAACATCGCATTTCGCAACCGACAATTCGACGCATGCGCATTTGTGTTTATTTTTCCCGCTAAAATGCGTTGTTTGGGCAGTTAAAGGGTGTAAGTATGCTATCTATTAATTCAGTACTGATGGTTTGACACACTTTGCTTTTCCACACTATACTTAACCCGTGTTCCTAGCAATAATACATCGACTTACTAGCAAACTACTTCACCACTGGTGAATAATGTTTATTGCTGAGTAAACATACGAATACATTTTATGGCCCGATGCGGATACCGGGGAGTGCTTCGCCGTGAAATTAAGCAATAATTTCTTGTGAAAGCTCTCCATTTTCCAACAGAATGCTTTGAAGATAGTAAACGCTGATATTTCCAAACAAACTTAACGTAAACACGTGAAGAAATAATAGTATTTAGTGTGAAATGTTTGCAGCCATTCCACCCACTAATTATCGTTGTACTTGTTACCTTTTCTTTAAACCTGAATTTAATGGTCTCGTTGCTTTGTAACAAACTTGTTAGGGATTATGATGTATTATATAACAGAGAAGTAAATAACGCAACCGCTTTGAAGACGGGTGTAGCAATATTGTATTCAAACTTATCACGCGATTAATAATGATAAGTGACGTACACAAAAAATAATGACAAGTAACATTTCCAAAAAATAATGACAAGTAACATTCCCAAAAAATAATGATATGTAACATTGACAACAAATAATGATAAGTAACATTCACAAAAAATAATGATAAGTAACATTCACAAAAAATAATGATAAGTAACATTCACAAAATAGTCAGAAAAAAAATGTTAAAAAAATTAGCTGGACCCTGCGACGCATTGCTGTGGCTCGGTCTATCTGGGAAGATAGTAAAACAATAGCGCATGTTTTATTTACGTCCAACAAATGGCGTTGTTTCTTAAAAAAACATGTTTTAAACTGTCACAGGTAACATCTGTACAATATGGATATATATATGTATATATAAACATACGCGTATTTGATTGAAACCTTGTGTGAAAATTTCAAAGCAATCGGTGAAGAACTTTCGAAGATTTAAGATTTTGGACAAAGGAACATTTAAATTTTTATTTATATAATTAGATTAATTCGTCAAATCAAAAAATTTGCCTTTAATATTTAGTTAAATATTATTACGATGAATACGTAAATGCTTTTTCACCACGGTAAATTATGGTTACCCTGTTATTATTCTTCTCTTTGTCTAGTATCTAGCACATAGCACAAGTGTTAATTTTGCGCTGACAACACAATTCTTCGGGGAAATGGGACACTTCTGTTGATATCATGCTCATATCCATTTGTAACATAGTAACACTTTGGATCTTACCTTACTAAACACCTATTGATTATAGATGCGCAAGTCAGGTGTATGTTGGTACTATCTATCTCACCTGAAAACAAAAGAAAATTTATGTCATTAATAAACAAAAAATCTTGATGTATTGTAGGTTTTCTAGTTCAATATTAAACCACAAAGTGAACGGATAGACTTAAGGGCCGTAGTAAGCGTTCAAAAATGGTATGAAACGGAGATATGTAAATACAAATGTTAGAGGGAGCGCGCAAATATTGCAAAAATCTCAAAAAAAAAAAATTGTTCCATCAAATTAAATATAAGACCATTTCTTTTCATACGTATAGACTTATGTAACAATAAATAACATCAATACTTACTTGAAACTTAATACAAACAGATTCGAGTATCCTCGCCATATAAGCACGTTACAAGAGTGTGTAAAATATTAACAAGATATTTAAAATAAACAATAATACATTAAATTCACAATTACAAAGGCGGTTGAAGAGATCATAAACGATAATATGTTATGTAATGAGATAGCGTGTTATGTTACGCAATATTGTGTGACAAGAACACCGGTGAAGATTTACAATTAATCTACGGATGCTACGTAATTAAAACTATTCAGATAAGGCTTCTACCAACCTAACTACCTTTTGCCTACACACAACTAAAGTAGTGATCAAGTCATTATTATTTGGCAGTGACTTTAAATAGCGTGAGAAGCAACAAGAAATATTTTCACAATTTGACAATCTGAAGATAATGGGTAGATGGGTACCTACCTACTTTACTACATTACGAATCAAACTATATTTTGGATACAGAGATAATAAACCTAACATAACCTATTCTAACCTACCCATCACCCCACGCAGAGATATGAAGAGAAGACGGATCGCCACATATTCCCTATTTCATTAATACTTATACGTACGTCGTACTGTAAAATTCAACTCATATGAGTACTGACCCTACTTTGCCTGATACTCTGTTCTATGTCCATCCACTCTACATATCCAAACCATCGGATTCAAGTGTTGGATAATAATACAATTTTCATATCTTCTTAACAGAAATACGTCAGTTTGTCATACGTAACCAAAACTCACGAACAACGATCAGAGGCGTCATGAAATGCACAACTTTTCCATGAGATAATCGCTAACCCAGGAGGCCTAAAGGTCCACTGGCACTCAAATTCAATCCTGCAACGTGTACCATCCAACTTTTTTTAAATAAATAAATCTCACAAGTCCTACTCATCAGGATATCAACTTCTATAAAAGTGAATTTCGCAATATGCTATGCCTTAATTGGAAAACTCCTACAATGATCGAAGTTACTAACAATACTTCTAACAATAAAAATTGTAAAAACACCGTAAGATTTGCATAATATGTAGTAGGAACTATTTAATGACATTTACCTCGAATATTAGCGTAGGTGCATATATATTTTTTTAATTATATGGTATGAAAATCAGTAGGTGCATCTTTTTTAACAACGCCTGTTTAAATTTCATAGTAGACTTTACAATTCGATTAGACAACAGTGATATAGGATGACAACATTAAGCAATTGGTTACGTAATTAGTATATTCTGAGCGTAGTGATGAACTGTTAACTTTTTCGTTAAAAATGGATGTTTGTCGAGAATGACAGGTTAAAAAAACTTACTGAATTTCGAAAACTCTGGGATGATGTAACTTAAAGAGGTAACTGATATATAGGTACATGGTGTTTGTCACTTTCTACGAAATATTGGAAAATTTTTAAGAAAACACGCAATTCCTAACCAGTTGCTAAAGCAACATTAATATTTAACCATTGTGGAGGCTCTCAATTTTAAATGGTGAGCAAAAATATATGTCGAATAAGATAATACTAACAAATCTAAACGAAACATGAAACAGAATAAGACACAGAAAATAAATGAAAACGGTGTCAGCTGAGAATTGAACGCAGAATCTCTGCCTAGTGGGGACAACGTCTTTAACTACTCCATTATTGGGACCCAATTATCATTCGTCATATTTGTCGATCTCATATTTCAAATTCAGAATTAACAATATTATATTGCAACTAATTTTTCCCCATATTTTAGGCAGCTATCATTTTGAATAATCTACGAAATTCTAAGGGATTGGTTTGTAACCTAAATAGTGTCTCGGATAAAAATATCCGATTTTTAATTATGTGGGTTACCTCAAATTTTCTTTAACTTTTGAAGGTTATGCCCATCAATGTAATATATAACAAAGCTAAACTAAAAATGAAACAGAACAAGACACAGAAAATAAAAAAGATAACGTTCTCAACTGGGAATCGAACCCAGCATACTTGTCTTACCGGGACAACGTTTTTATCATAAAAAATGATACAATTTGAAAAAAAATGTTTTTTGCAAATTGTTGCAGCGGAAAAAATGCCGGGTTGGGGTCTTCAGTAGTAGGTGGCGAGCGAGATACAATATCTTTCTTATACTTTGAATATTCAGTTGGCGTTCCGCCCTATCTGCCTACCCCTGCAAAAATGAGGGGATGGTAACTATGGTAAGTTGGTATGGTAATCTTCCTATTTTCACTACCGATGTTTTAAGAATTTTTTTTTCTGTGAATGAACTGTTTTTAGGTTATTCAATGTATGTTGTAATAGTTCATCAGTCTCATCACATTAAAGAAGAGTTACACAGACTTAGTTTTGAGATATTTTTGTAAACATCTGCGATGTAATAATGATTAGAATGTTAAAATTAGCATATTTTGCTAATTTGTGTATCGGTGTAAATAACACCACATAAAGTAAAAGGTGAAAAAAAAATTATTATTTTGTAATATAAAAACAATAGCTTTAAAGATAAGAAAGTTCTCGTAGATATACGACCGATTTTTTAACGGTACGCAATGTGACATGGAAATAATCTGCTTACGATATGTAATTTGTATTTGTGCATTATGCATGTGTGAGATATGTAATTGTATTTCCAGGTGTGATGTATGAAATTGTATTTCCATGAGTGAGGTAGGTATGTACTTGTATCTCCAGGTGTGAGGTATGTACATTAGGGTGTATCGATTTTTAACTTTTTTTTTGTTTTCAAATTCCAAGTTGAGAAAAAGTTGCTACTAGGTACCACAACTTACCACAAAAAGTTTTGGATTTTTAAAAAAATGTTTAGGTCTCCCGCACAAGGCATAAAGTTTTAATTTTTTTCAAAAAATATCCAATTTTTTTTAAATTTAAAAAAATAAAATCGTAACTTTTGTGTTTATTCCAAGTTGAAAAACAGTAATATTAGGGCATAAAAATAAGTAAGAAACGATTTTTTTTTATAAAAAATGGATTTTAGGTCTCCCGCACAAGCCCTAAAGTTTGTTAATTTTCATGAAATTTTGTAATTTTGTGTACATATATGAACCATGTTTTTTTTTTAAGTTTAAACCACCGGAATTAATTTTAATTTTCTTACAGAAGGCATAAAATGAGTTCAGAACACAAAAATTACGATTTTATTTTTTTTAATTTAAATTTTTTTTTAATTTGCCTTGTGCGGGAGACCTAAACATTTTTTTTAAAATCCAAAACTTTTTGAGGTAAGTTGTGGTACCTAGTAGCAACTTTTTCGCAACTTGGAATTTGAAAACAAAAAAAAAGTTAAAAATCGATACACCCTAATGTACATGTATTTAAATGTGTTATGTATGTACTTGTATCTCCATGTGTGAGGCATGTACTTGTATTTCCATGTGTGATGTATGTACTTGTATTTTATGTGTGAGGTATGTACTTGAATTTACATTTAGTTAATTAAAGTTGTTTAAGAGTACTTACTAGTGGTTGTTTTTTGGAAATCTTTTGAATGATTTTTTAAGTAAAATGATATTCTATAACAACATGAACGGAGAAAAATGATTTTAGCTAATTTATTAACAATCTCTTCAAATTATTGGTAATCCGGGTAAGAACGGGATTGCAGGCCGTTAGCGAATGAATTATTAGATTTTCTTATAATTTTTCAGTAAAATTCGAATATATTATCACGAACTTGGAACATGTGTTCAGAAAAATTCAAATATTTTCGCATTTTGTCATAAATATCGAGGCAAATGCAGGTGTATGAACACATGTTCCCATACATAAGGAATTTATTAAAAGTTTATCAGGAATCGGCCTGCAATCCCTTTACTAACCGGATTACCAATACTTTGAAGAGATTCTTAATAAATTAGAAATACTTAATTTTCTCCGGTATCTTTAGCTAAATTCCCCGGTATTTTCCCCGGTCTAACCTAACCTAACACAAAGAAAAGATGGAACCAAAAGCGATACGAATTAGTGACAGAAAGAAAGACACTCTCTGTTATTTTAGAAACCAAATTTGAACACATCGAGTTCATTGGTTTACTTGCAGATAATTGGAATTCGTAAAACTATTTTAAACCAAATTTGAAATTTGTAAATACTGTCATTAAGTTTTCAATATTTTTTCTAATAATATCAAAAGTGTATTCATTACCTTTCATTGAACTGAAGATAAATGTGTAACGAATCAAATTAACGGTAGCTTAATTAATTTTTTTGACTGACTGAATAACATTATGCACTTGACTAGTATTAATAACCGAAAATGAAAAATCGACGGTCGATAAATTATACCACGGTTCTTGATATCTTGAAAAATTATTAATTGAATCATATCAATTCAGTTCACTTGATACACACCGTTTCACCTTTCCCGCAGTATAAGACAGTATAGAATAGTACGAGTGCGTTGGCTCACATTTAGTGGGATGGCCTAAAGTTCTAGCCACAAAATAATAAATCCCCGACGACCAAAATGAAACTGAGCCTTATCTTAAAAAAAATCATTGCAATCTTTAGAGTACAGCCGTCAGGTGGGAATGTCTTCCTTTTTCTAACGGTTTTTCACTGGAAGATACTTCGAGGAACCAGCGTCATTAATCCCTTCGGCACCGGTGCACAGTCGGGCAAAACGCCAAAAGCACATGAGATATAATTTAACATTTTATATCTAGTGTACATCTACTCTAAAACGACTATAACAATATTCCATTACCTACGTACTAATATTTAAACTTCGCAACATTGAGACATAACCCAAGAAAGACTTTTGGCTTCCCTAATATTTAAAGGGAGTTCATTAAACATTTTGAAACCTTTATAATAAATATTGTTTTGTGTTGTCGATAAATTTGTCTTAGGAAGCCTAAAATCGTTGCAGCTTCTCGTAGGATAGCCACGGACTGACCTATTAATACTAATATTAACACTTTTAAACATATAATCTAGAAACATTTTATTTTTACCTTATATATATACTAGGGTATTATAGACCAAACATTGCCACACACTTAGAATATTGAGTTGGCGTTGCATTGTTTTTATTCTAGTATATCTTCACAATATAGACCTCATACCTCTGTTCTGAATTATTTCCATTCTTTTAACTTGCGTTTTATTGCTCAAAATAATGACACTTGTGCAGTAGTTCAGGTGGGATGCTACAGTGGTGTTGTAGACCGATTTCCTTGTTTTAGGATCTAATCCTACTTAAGAAGTTTTTTTTTTTGCAATTATTTAGTTGACATTTCAAAGTTAGTGTCAAGTTTTAAACTGTTATTGATAATGACTGCCAAGTACTTTTTTTTACAACTCGTTCATAAGTTGAACAGCTCGGCAGTGAAACGATATGCCAGCCTCCATTTTTCCTCCCTCCTACAATCTCAACACCATGACAATTCAACATACCTTTAAAAAGTGATGTAAAGTCATTAAAAATTTTTGAAAAAAAACCAACATAAAAACAAACCTCAACTATTTAAAAAGCTTTTGTTTCATCACTTTTCATGGCTATACTTATGGTGTGTTAAATTGTCATTTTGAGGAGTTATCCGGTCACCAATAATATTTATTAGTATTTCTGAATAAGGGAATTTTCGCAAGCATTTGGTTAATCATTTCGCCAACTTCTTGCAAATGAATGTATGAACCGATGATTTCACTGAGCAAGCGAGTCGAAGATGTGCCTGTTATTCTAGTGACCTAGAAACGGACGGAGAAGGCTTTCTTCTTTACGCTTGTAGTTCTACCGTTTTGTTTCATACCTCGGCTTATAAGAATACTTTATAATTAAAACAATTTCTACTGCCATTGATTCTAACCCATTTTTATATATTTTTTTTATATTAGACAAAGATAAAATCAATTACTAACGAAGTAAATTTACATATCGAATATGGTTGATCGACGAACTAGATTGAAAGTTTTTTTTTTCAAATCCGCCACAACTACAACTAAAGCGAAGCCGCTCACTGCCTAGGTAAGTTTGTAAATTTTTATACAATAAAATTTCGGCTCAACAGTTGATCAGTAGGTTTGGGAACAGCGGACGTTAATCTTTCCCTGTCCAGTTTTTGACAATCATTTTCAATCAAAGTTTCTTTGCGACATCGAAAATATTTCCAGTACATTTTTTTCCATTCAGAGCTATTTTTAATTCTTTGAAATTTCCGGGTTTTTGCTGCTAGGCCCTGCGGGCGGCACTTCGTTGGGCTTCGCCCAGTTTGAGTGATACTAACAGTTACATTTAATAGGTAGATATTAGATCAATGCGTAGATATATAATAGAAAGACATTCTGAACCATTAAACACCCCTCACCCCAACATAAATCTCGTCAATGAGAAAAATGTTTCCTCTTCCATACCACCGAAATGATTTAATTTTTAAATCGAAACTTAAATTGCAAAATATTTATATGTAATTTGAAAATAAAAATAAATATCAACATATTACAATATTACATATAACTTTGGTAAAATAATATACTCTTACCAAAAGACTGTCAAAGTAATTACATTTTTTTTTTAAATATATTAAGAATTATTTTATTGGGATATGTCCTAAAAATCTACATATTTGGGTGAAATAATATTACGCTCTTACCTAACGATTGTCAAAGTAAATACACCAAAACTCTCTTAATTCTTAGGCTGGAAAACCTTACAGGTGGGATAAATTGAGTCAAAAAAACAAAACTTTTTAAGCAAGTACAATTTATTATACTTTTATTTTTTACAACCTACAACATAATATTATACACTTTCATTAGGAAAAAATCTCTTTATAAACAATATTATCCGTATACCAATCAGTCAGAATTTGTATAAATAACGATGACTGCGCTCAAACTGTCCATGAGAAAATACTGGTTCAGGAAGTAACAGTCCAACCCGTTCAAAAGTTTGTCCTTGAGATTTATTGATGGTCATTGCATAAGCTAATTTGACTAATTGTAACATCCGAAAAAGTGTTTTAAATTCTAGGAATGAAATGTACTGTACTTTTTCTGTTCCCCGTAATGATTTTGGCTTGAATTAAGTTACAGCTGAAATTTTTATAGCACCGCTTTTGTGAGATATCACCTCAGGGGCGCTTTCCGTTGAAGTACATCCTCATTGATAGCATAAACATGACTATTTTTAGGGCACAATATGGTACGTTGACTCATCACTAAGGCATCAGGAGTTGTATGTGTCTCACTGTATATATAGTGAATAATATCTTGACAAATATTTACATTGGGAATAAGCACAGATGATTCTAATGTTCCTTCTACCGAAGGAAGTTTGCCATCTTCCAAGTCCAAAAGCCATTTAGAAAATATATTTTCACTTTCTAAAGCTCTGACATTTGTTTTTAATTGAAAAGTTTTCAAATGGTACCAAAGTATGCTGCTTTTTATGCAAGCGGCAATTAATTGTCCTCGTGAAGTACGTCGACACACTGGAAGGATCTGACGAAAGTCTCCGCCCAAAACAATAACTTTGTTACCAAAGACAGAATCACTTCCCATGATATCACGTATAGTACGCTCAATAACTTCTAAAGCTACACCTGGTGCTTCATCCCATATTATAATATCTGCTTCCGTTATAATTTTCCGATTCTTTGATGTGACCTTACATGTTGTATTGTCCTGTAAATTGATGGGTAAATTAAAAGCAGTATGATAAAACTCTTTTACCTTTTCGTCTTAGAGTGTGAATTAAAGTTTAGTAAAGGTATGTTTTCCCTGTTTCGCCTGGGCCATCAATGAAGAAACATTCATTGTCATCATTTTCATGTGAAAAAACTTATTCAAAATAGAATTATATGCTTGAAGTTGTACGTCATTGAGTTTGGCAGCCATCAATTCACCTAAAGTGTTTTCAGAAATTACATTAAAATCAGATACTTGTCCAAAACTGCAACTTTCATCAGGTTCAGGTAAGCCCTGCATTCTGCAAGATGAATTCTCCTTCATAAGAATATCCTGTATGTTTAAAAGACAAAGATTAATTAATAGCTGTTTCTTCAGCAACACCACGATGAAAAAAATCTTCAGCCGAAGATCGAAGGGATACATTGTATTAAAATTAAAACAAATAGATGTCTAAGAATTTTAGGCATCAAATACAATGAAGCCTCCGTCATGCACTGCGTCCATTCTCGTATGTCATCAATGATGTTGCCGCCTCCCCGCTGTCGCCTCGTCCACTTTTTACCAGCTGAAAAGACATAGTTATTTGGTACATCTTGATACAGAATAGAGCGTCCCTCAATATCTTTAAGATTTAATTGGAACCACGCTGTTAAAGAGGTGTTCCTTGTAGATGCTTCCCTAAGAGCCTGTTCCTCCCGCCCCTCTACAAAATAAACAGATTGGCTGTCGGGTAAATGTAAAGCCAGAAGTAAAATTGAGTGAGATTGATCATGTATAGATAAGCGAGAAAATCTCTAAAAACCCAGTATAAATAAATAAATACTATCCAAAGAGGAACAAATTTCAACATTAATATGAGCATCATATTTTTTGCTAAGGAATGCATTATATGGAACAACAAATCGATTGTCGATACGTATATCCCGAACAACGTGATTTTCAGAAAAATTATCACGTATCCTGTACTCTGGGTAGCCTGCGAAATTATTATCAGTAGCATCTTTAAATGATTTGGGGAATTTTTTAGAGCACTTACCGTATACCATGCAGACTGACCTTGGATTAAGTACGCCACATGGTCCATGAATGTTATTTTTTTAAATAATATTGTACAAAGCCGTTCTTCGGATGGGGTAGTTCTGCAGATACGGCATTATCAATATCAGAAGCTGTATACAACTTATCTTGGCTGCAAAGTGTAAACACACCATGTAGATGAGGGAGTCCTCTTTTTTGCTGTTCAATTGTATACACCCAACAAATTACCTTTCCAAAAACATGTTTCTCAGTCATATCATGAATAAATTCCTTGACTTTTAGATGGAAAACCTTGGCTACCATATCAGGCCTGTCCGCGGCCGATTGATAATGTTCCAATTCGGTTGGTATTTCTGGCCATTTGGGATTGCATGTAAAAGTTATGACGACGACAGGACGACCAAATTTACGTACCATTGCCATTGAAACTTGATAAAGTTTATTCACATGGCGTGGTCCACCAGTAAATGAAGATGGAAGAATGACTGTATTACCTGCACATACTCCTCTATCAGTGGCTAAATTTCTTACATGGTTTTGCAAACCTTGATAGCATTCCACTCTGAGGTGTCGTTGGTTTTTCCTAATGTAATCTAGGCGACCAGATTGGTAAATAATGTAAGCATGAATTAAATACTGTTGAAAAAGTTTACCCGCATAATGGATTGGATTAAATATGTTTCTTCGCACTGCTAATTTACTTGCATAAAACTACATAGCAGTTACAGTATGACATTGAGCAGTACAGAAATCAGCATAATGCTGAAAGCCTGGAGTCCAACCACATTCACCTGATGGAAATAGTAGTGGGAAAACCATGGGATCTAAATGCTTTGATAAAGTTGCCATCCTTTGAGGTCCTTCAACATTTTTAGGTTAAACAGCGATATCTATACCCGATGACAAATTCCCGTCTGTCTGCTACGTAAACCATGGCGATATCGTGAGAACTGGTTGGAGCATTGTACCTCTGATGAACTTGTAAATAATAGACGTATATCTCTCACCTGCCCACCCTCAGCCGCAATGCGTATTTCTTCTTCCTCGACAGCTTCTTTTAGTTCAATCATCAATTATTTGCATTATATTTTTATAGCAATCGGCATAACATGGATGACTCATACGCACTCTAACAGCCTCATCAGGATCATATAGATAAAGCTGAGCATAGGAAGGTATTTTACCTGCAACTTGTATACTTCTGGAAGTCAGATGATAAACCTAACCAAATTTTTTTTAACAATATGGACCATTACCTGGGATATTAGCTATTTGCGCTCCAAATGAGGCAAATCTATTAGCACTGTATACATCTAGTAGCATTTGTATTGACAAACAAAATTCCTAAAGTTTTTAGATTGACTACAATCTCCTGTCAATCATTCGTTAAGTGCTGGAGGATAAGCTAAAATTTGTGGTATATGGCACTTCAATCGCTTGGTAAATTTCCCTCTCATTCGAACATTCCGAAATTTGACCAATTCTGGTAAAATATTGCCCACATACCTTTTAGCCATAGTAATTAAATTGAAATAATAATCTGAAAACAAAATATTTCTTTTTAGCGATTCACAGCGATAGTTTTTAAAAGAAATATCTACGGTTATCACGTCAATAATAATTCTGTAATAATCACATATAAACATGACAGCTGATGACAGCGAATGGGGTCGGTGTTGTAATATCAAAAAATAATTAATTACGTATAAGTATCGAGTGGAACTGGTTATTTTTTATTTAATTTATAATGGTGGATTTATAAATATATATTATATTTATTATTTATAATTATTTATAATTATAATAAATCTCACATTAAATAATCACACTGACATTGTACATTGCTTGACACTAACTGGCTATAAAAGTTTTTTACATTGATTGGAAATCCATATACGCTGGCAACACTGAACAATCTGTCTTTCGCGTGAATAATGATAAACGTCAAATTTTAATACGTAATTGTGGATAATTTTTACTGTAATGTAATGAATCCAATGGATTGTCAACTTTCTAAAACATATTCTCTTCGATATTATCGAAAAATTATATGAGCATCGTGTCTTAATTTTCAAATCGTGTCTTTTCAAGTTAGCGGAATTTAACCGAAACAGACAATTTAAATTTGACCAATCAGAGGGCCTACACCGTCCAGACGCTGGAGTATTAATAATATCAGATGTCCAAGGGTAAAGTGCGCTAACTTCGGGGGGGGGGGGGGGTGATTCTACGTGATTTTAGAAGTAAAAAAAAAAATAAATTATTTTTAAATTCCAATGTTTGAATGAGATGAATTCTTTGAAAGGGAAAATAAATGTTCTTCTATTGAAAAATATTTTTGTATGGAAAATGGTTATTGAAATTTCGGAAAAATTATTGATATTTTTTCTTCTACCATCATATAGACACACCTTCCAAAGTTAGCGCACTTAACCCCCGGACACCCTGTTTTATATAAATGTAGATAGGTAATTAAATTAAAAAGTTTTCCAGAATGTTTTATTGTTATACACGTTGAAAGTGTTTATACTTTCAGTATCAGTTAAGACCACCATTCAAAATCGAAACGTTGCTTGAAATGGCTTTAGCCGTGTTTATGAACAGATCTGAAAGGCTAGGTACTTCCCCATCTTCCTATTTCTCATCTATTCTCCCTCCCCACGACCTTCATTCTCACAACATATCCCAATTGAGGATGCCGTAGCTTTACTGGCTCCAGGCAGTTGAGAGCAATTGGGACTCGTGTATGGTAGTCGCATAAAAATAAAAATAAAACTAAGATTCTATATTAGCAATATTAGAATAGGCATCTTTGGTGAGGCGGGTAACGTACAAGCATTTATAATTATATCAATTTTCAATAAAAGCCGGCAATCATATGAGATTTTCATTTCAGGGTCACAAATTATTATAAGCATTTGAAAATATCTCCCGAGTAAAAATAAATGCTGTCGACGGGAATTGAACGCTCACTTTCTGATATCCGGTCAGGTGCTCTGGATCACTGAGCTACGTCGGCTTATTTCCAACACACCAAATAATTCTATATATACTAGGGTTCAATTCCTATCGGCGGCATTTATTTTTACTCGGGAGATATTTTCTATTTATATGGATATTTCAGTTTCAGTTTGTTATCCTTTGTGCTATGCATAAAAAACCTTTTCACATAAACATTAGTTTATCATTATAAAAGAATAATTACATTTCAGGGTCATTCATTTCTAGTACGAAATATAAATATGCTTGTCATGTTGCTCTCATTATTTTTTTTTATTTACGTTTGAAATTGAATTGAATGACCTTTAAAATTTTTTACCTTTTAAATCAGTTAGTCCACATTCCTTACACAATAAAATTTATTTTTAAATTTACATCAAATTTGTTGTTTGCACAGGCCTACGCAATGTACATATTGAATATCATCTGTGAAATGTCAAGTTTTATTTAGATATTCAAATTTTCAATAACAATTCACTTTAGAATTACGAAACCAACGCCCAGCCCATCACAAATAAAGTCAAAAATAATAACTCTCAGTTTCAATTGTTAGCATTAAACAGTGTGGGATTGACAATAGATGTTTTCTTTCTGTGACAATAGTTGTCGTATATGGTTAAAGTATGTTTAAATAATTGATGTAGAAACACCCATCAATAATCCAACCTCTTAACAAGGAAAACTCTTAACCTAGACTTTAAACAATTCTCAAATGCTATTAGCAGAAAATTTTGAAATGTTTCAAGGGTGTTTTTTGTAAATAAGTATATTTCACTCGAGTTTTTAACAATCAACAAAACATATTTAAATAGTTGAAGGTGCAAAGGTCAACGGTGCAACACATCTCTATTATGGTCTATCATGGTTTTATGACGGCCTCTAGGGATAAGGCTCTCGATTAACAATTCGAAGGTTGAGGATTCGAGGGTTCAAATCCCGCCGTGCAAGTATTTAAAATAATATATATAGTATACTTGCGGCATTTTCCACAATGGAAGTTACTCACAGTATCGCCCTTGTGTAAGACTACCATTCAGAATTGAAACATTGCTTGAATTGACTTTAGCCGTATATTTGATGACCCCACCTTCATTTTACCCATCAACCTTATCTGTTAATCTTACACAGAATCTATAAAATGCAGTGGTTTTGTTTGTCATTGTTATATTTTTAAGTGTATTGCATTATCTGTAATGAACGTATGTCCAAAGGTATGACAGAGACGTTCGTGTATGAATGAGATAGCATGTTTATGCCGACGTACAAATGGATGCGTCTGCTTTTTATCTCGTATTTTTAATAATTACCTTCCTGATAGCAACTGTACCCACAAGAACATATTATTTGACTACCCTTCAAATATAAATTGAGCTCAGCATCTCAAAGGAACGATCATCACATATCTACGTAAACAAAATATTTCAGATCGAAAAAAGCCGATTTAGAACAAATAATAATCACATTTTTATGATTTGGTAATGAAAATTCGGTTCAACAGCTTAATCTAAGAGTGTATACGATTTTTTACCACGAAAAGAACAAATTCATTGTATTGTCGGAATATAATAACTATATCTCTGTACGTTGACCTAGCAAAAGCCTTGATAACATCTGTATATTTATCTATCTCGAGTTCAACGGCCACAATAAACGTGACAATCTTACAATTTGTGATCTATTCTCTACAATCTGCCAGATCTGCCATTTAATAGACGTCTGCGGCATTTCTCTGACCTTCATAACAATGATGATAGTTTAGTTGACACACGGCACTTAAATTGTCTCCGTTCACACCGGGGGTCATAGAGTTACGACTAAGTCAAGTACGTGACCAGAGAGGAGAAATCCACGAGGAGATCTAACAAGACAATCATACACTTTTCCAGGAAAATAACTCGAATCTCTTCGAAACCGAGTTTAATATTGTCAATAATACACCTATTTATAAATTATTTAAACTAACAATAGGGTATTTTCACAGTTTATTTTTACTTTGAAAAAAATACGATGGAAATTTTTAATTTTATTTTTATGTTAACGAATAAATTTTTTGTAACGATTTAAAATGTGCCATTTTCGAAATGCTGCCAAAACGACATGTTAGCTTTTATTCATTAATATCTTACCAGACGGTGGCGTTTTCTATGTCATAATGACGTTGCTGCCAGTTGGAACCGTTTCAGAATGTGCGGTTTTAGATCGCTTTTAAAATCTCATGTTTACTCTTCATGAGTGAGTGAAATTTACAGCTAATTTAAAAAAATATATATATGTTTTGTTCTTACTTGAAGAAAATATATAGTATCTATTCAAATGCCATCTCCGAATAAAGAAATATACAAACAGTTCGTTCAACGTTGAGAATGCATTCATGTGTAACACAAGTCATAATGTACTTTCGTATACTTTCTGTTCTCGATACAGTCTGGTTTACTAAACTGCTGCATTAATAACATCATTCAGTTTGACATAATCGTGTCTTGCACATTCTGACACTAACCAACAGTGTCAACGATACAATCGTGACATACCACCATACGTATTGTGCAATGATGATTCTCCAGTCATCACGAAAAAATATCCGATATGTGTCATAGATATTCATAAATCAACGAAATTTCTTATTTAGCGCCGCGTTCGTAACGATTTTGTTTGTTTTTGCGAGAGGTAGCTTTGTAGGAACTTTCTCTCAAGGCTTTGTCTTCAAGGTTCTGTTGGAATAATCATCAACGGAATGTACGGAGTTTTTTAAAAGAAGATGTAGATAAACGAAAAGTTTGTCTAAGAGATACAGTTTAAATGTGATTGAAGGAATTTTGAGAGAAATGCAAATGCGATTTTCGATTGCGTGGAGCTGTTTTATAGAACGCCCGGTTATTTCATGTATACAATTCCGCATTTCAGCTATTATATTTATTAAGGAATATACTCTTCCTTTTCTTTTCTACAATGGTTAGAATGCTGGGTAGGTAAGTACTCTTTGCAAGACGATCCCAACTGTCCCAACGAGTCAGTGGAACGAAGGCATACCCACTGAGGAAATTTGTGACGCTGTAGACAGTGAAAGAATGCACCGGATAGCACCTGGATATTAAAATCAGTTTCTGAACGAAGCATTAGCCTTTTAAGCAAAATTTTGATCTTTCGCGATACGTGAGTTCAAATCTCAGCTTGTACAAGTTAATTTTATTTAATTCATTTGTGTTGTTTTAAAATCAATTCATCGTGAAAGATACTTTTAGTATCGACTGTTTGGTGACCAAATCTAAATAGTCAGGTTCTTCCCCAATTTTCTCTTCCCCATTTTCTTCCCCATCTCCTTCCCCTCCCCGCTACCTTGAGCCTCACAACATACCTTCACTAGAGGTGTTATAATAAGATATATAATAGATAATCTAATAATAGATAATCTAATAATAGATAATAGATAATCTCGTACGGTATTCTCATAAAATAAATTTAAATAAACCTTCTTAGTTAAATTTAAATTAAAATAAAAGCTCTGAATCCAGGACCCATGGCCTTATCACTCTGCGACAGATTGTGTCGATTTAAATTATGGTCGCTTCCATGTCTTGGTGTTGTGATTTATGATGCTGATCGTTTAACTTGATATACCTTACCAAAAAAGGCTTGATATCTTATATAAAGGAATTCTAAAAATTGTGTACTTCATATTATAGATATTGGTTTGGGGTTCGGCGAAATGTTTACACAATTGAAGTTAATGAATAAACACTGATTGAAGCATAATGGAAACGATACAGTTTACGTTAATAAAGGAGAAATGGTTGCAAAGGGCAGCATTCCATGTCATGCAAGATATTAATCTACCATAGAAAGTGAATACGATCGGTGGGAAAAGTCGTGAGCGTCCATTTAAAAGTCGACATGACCAAAAGGCTAATACAACCAACCAACGCACAGGGGCAAGTCCAGAGATACAATGAACGTATTAGTATATGAAGAAGAATACATGTAGACATCGGTGGCTTTGAAAAAGATTGGAATAAAATTTCGGCGGTGAGAGGAATGAAGTAACTAGCCACGCGGAAATGCAAAGCATTACTGATGTTATGAATATATTGAAATTTCTGTACACGTTTCATTGTAGACACCATTAAAATCCACGCATTTTCATCTTCCAAGTTTCGATTATGTCCAAGACTAAATCAGGCATTGAGCTAAGGCATTACAACTAAATGTAAAAATCAACGAAAACATGTTCCAGTTCTATTTTTATTTCCATTTACAAAAAACATGCAATGGCTCGCCTGGCACTAGATATATGGACGAATATTTCATGTTCCCCCACGCAATATTAACAGAGTTGTTCTACCTCCAATGAACTTAACCTATCCAAGGTCTCTCACACCACGCATAGGTATACTCGTTTTGCCATTAACTCCAAAGCTACTGAAATATTTGTCGGTCTACAACAAAAGACGTGCATATAAGGAGTTCGGGATGGACTATTTTCCAAGAAATGTGTTTTGGTAAAACCATTCAGCCAACTGCTACCTACGTTGCAGAGTAGTAATTTAATTGACTCTTTGACATACTAATTAGCTAAAAGATAGGCTATGCTACCAAATACGCTGATTTAATTTTAAATGGCGCGAAACGCTGATACGTTACTTTGTTCTTTTCCCGTAATTCGTGACTCGGTCATAGCACGGTCATAGCACGGTCATAGCATGGTCATGGTATGATCCGGTTATGTAAGAAGACTAATTTAATCTTCCATACATTTAAAAGTATCCATAGTTTGTGAAAATAGCTAATTTATATCACTCGCGAAGAACAACCTTTGAGTTTCATTTCAGGGTGTAGAATTCTTTCAGAGTATTTTTGCTTGTTTTATTTTTCTCTGCTTTGACTTCGTTTACCCCCTTCCCAAATTTCCCTGTTTACGACAAATGCCAATGAGATGGAGATGTCATAGTAATTTTTTAAGTTGTGATATTTAAAAAAAAACACCTCTTATATATTATAGAATGATGAAGTAATCTAAAGATAGTTTTTATGTTTACTAATATAAGTTTTTGAAACATAAATTTCGAAGTTCTATGTACAAATTCTCCACTTGTTATAAAATATCTTAAGGCTTTTCACATCGTTAGAAAATTTTTTATGGTTTTCTTGACCATTTTCCACTATATATAAATGTTTTTCACTGCACATGTAATCGTTACCTACATTTTGCACAAAAATAAAAATAACAATAATCTTAATTTTAAGGAAAACAATACATAGATGCTGCCTTTCTTGATTTGAATTTAGAAAAATTGAAAAATATATTATTATAATAGAAAATTAAAAAATAAAATGGAAGAAAGAGCACGGCACTACAGTGGTTAAAATTTGATTCAAAAGATAGGTATAGGCAGGGACCTGTCAGACTACTAAAGTTAGGGACAGAGTATCGAATCCTGTGTAAATTAAATTGGGAGTACCACAGGAGCCGATTCTTGGACCGATCCTATTGATAATATGAATAAACGACAAATATTAGTATATTGGCAGAGCAGAAAAAAATTGACCTCAGTTTGTAGATATGTGTAAATCGCTTATATTATATTATGTTATCTCGTCCCGCTTATTTGTGAGTTTACAACTGCTGAGCGAAAGTGCATCATTACTGCTAATTGGCAAGAATTATAATTAATTAAGTGTGGAAAGTAAATAATACAATAAATATACGGTGTTCATACATTCATGGCGCGAGCTTCATCAAGCCACCGCCATTCAAATGCCGAGATGATTATCAGAAATACCTACTACTTTCTTAGACATCTTAGTGTCTTTTTAATCTACCAAGAACCTTTTACGAGTTAAATTTTTTTGATACTACAAACAGAAGAATCGTACCTTACCTTAAAACATAAAGTACGTTAGAATGAAACATTTCACAACGTCATTTAGAAGCACTTAACAATGTAGGTTTTCATTATTTTATATGGCAGCGTCTTTAAGATGTTGAATAATGTAAACATTGTGATTGGCGTACACAACAGAATTCTTCATTGAACTTTGGCAAGCTTTGAAATTGGTTCCCAACCAAAAAAAAGTGTTTTAGATACAGTAATTTTGACTTGGAATCAACTGCATAGATTCGTGGAAGTTTCCTATATTAAAATAATTCACAAAAAAAAATTAGCACCAATGGCCACCTTTTTGGCAATGAAGCTGTCAAGGCTGTCTCTGGGAAGCTGCACACACTGCCAGTATGTTTTCTACGCTACTGTACATTGCCACTGGATTGCGATAATTACTAATGGATAAATGTTTTGATTCTACTAAAAACTATACTTTTATTGATAGGGAAGTAAGTAAATGATATTATTTTATTACAACTATCAAAAATAATACTAAGTAATTGCAGATACTTAAAACCAAGAAATTAAAATGATATCTCACATTACTTTTCTCTTGGCGATATTTATAATTTGTCACGCATTCGAGATAATAGCTACAGTCATTAATACCTACAAACAAAGCAATCGCATAAATATATATAGGTATATATAATACTGAAGCGTTTTCTCCCCAGAGTTAAGAATAATAACATTTAAAACAATACTAAAATTTTTCAAAATTAATAACCGTCAAAATTTTCTACCGAAATTCTTTTTTCAATTTTCAAAGTACCTACAGTAGATAAAATGTATCAAAAATATTCAATACTTCAAATTTACAAAGAAATACAGTCAAATACTCATAACTTGCAATTCAATACATCAGCAAGATACCAGAAAACTATTAAAATCTCAAAATTTAACACTAAGCTCATTTAAAATACCTATCTTTATCTAGGCATAATTTATTTTAATAACCTTCCATTAAATTTAAAAAATATCGAAAATATTCAGGAATTTCACCTTAAATTAAAAAATTACCTTAAACTATTATAAGTCCAAAATACGTTCACTACTTACATCTAGAAGTAATATTGTTTAAATCTTGTGTTGTTTCTTAATAATTTATTTACCTTAATACTAACATATATATATATTTGAACTAGAATTCCCTCACCAAACACAAGAGCATTGTCTCTTTATGGTGAGGAAAGGCTACTTCAATTTCTACTGTTTTATATCTTGTTTATATCCTGTATACTTGTCTATGTAAAAAAATATTGTTTTCAAATATTAAATAAAAAAAAAAATAATTAAATTAAATTTTAAAAAATTTGAGTAATATAAAAGTTCATTTATAACAAGCCATAATATGTACACTGTGAAAAACAGTCATAAATAGCCAAAACAATCTTGGAAAGTAGTGCGATTTGCCTGCCATGTTTGTAAGAGTGCAAACAATTATCGTAATGGATGCCACTTAAATTCTTTGATCTATGATCTTCATCTCTAATGGAAATTTATGCCTAAGGGTTGGAAATAATACCATGCATTTAATAATTCTAAAATTATTTATGCATAAAGCCTTTATAAAGACACATTACGCTATATTATGCGCGCATAATTTGTGCGTAGCATACACGTATTATATGGTGAAGTGAAATACTACTCACTAACTGCCGCCGAATATTATTTCTTTGTATGGGATCTGTCACTTTGACAGACGACAACCGCGTAATTTTACGGCGCTCCGTAAATTGTTCTGACCCTGACATTTCTGAGGGAGTCACACAATTTTCGAATATCGCCTGGCTAGCAGATCACAGCGCATATCGTCGCAACGCCAACACTTTTTAGGTGTGACAGGTCTGTATGGTATTGTATGGCGAGCAATGTGGAGTTATATAAAACGCTTTGAACTTATAGCGTGATCTGTCAGCCCCTTAATGCTGTAATAAATTTTTAATGTTTTTTTATTGGTAAAAACACAGATACAGACAGTAATAAACATGACAGTAAAAAAACATTTATTGGATAATTTGCCTGCATCCTAACTATTTCTCACAGATTAACAATAAAAATATCTTAGACACTTACATTAATAATTAATAATATGTTTTAATATTTTGAAAGAAGGGTAAATGTAGGTATTTCCATTAATGAACGAACAAAAAATGTTCAAAGAAGCGAAGCTAACAGTCCACAATGAAGTGCTGGTACCTACCCCGATATGTGTCAGTAAGGCATAGAACTGGCCAGCCACGTAAATATAGCACGTTTATAGCGTGGTCTGTCACAGGCTTAAGGCCGAGTGTAGTTGTTTATTAATTTAAAATAATGATAATATTATTAAGCAAATCGATAATGATAGTGTTTTCAACAAGTAAACATTTTTTTATACATTTTTTAAATTAACATAGGCTTAGTAATTATCAAAATCAAATCGAAAATATGACCTTTTTCAGACCGTAATACGTGCGTTTTAAAAAATACTATTAAAGGCTTAATATCGTCAAAAAATACCTGAAGGGGTTTTCTTTAAACGTACGAAAAAAAAAACTAAAAAATAAATAAAATAGGTTCGTAGTTTAATTTTTTCATAAACACTAATTGTTCTTGTTTTTAAAATGCAGATTATTAAACTTTGGATACGTTTATTTAACAAAACTAAACGATAAATTATTGGTATTATATTTTTCCATTTTTTAAAGTTAATTTAATATTTTTTATACTATAATTTAAGAAAGAAAACTTAGATTTTTAAATTACTTTTAAAGTAGGCCGTCTAGTGGCGCCTATTTGAAAATTTTAATACGGTAGAACATCGAACTAAAAGCTTCTTTTAAATATCCCAACAGATGGCGCTATCATGGTCGGAGTCTTGGTTGTTGTTTATTTTTCAAACCGATTATATTATTAAGTTATTAAATAATTGTTAAAATATATATTTTAACAACTATCTATTAAATTATATGATAATTGTTAAAATATATATTTTAACAATTATATAAATATATATTATAATTAAAATATATTAAAATATTATTATTATTAAATTATATGATATTATACCATATTTTTAAAAATTAAATATTAATAATATGATAATATTTTGTAATCCTACATGTATTTAAAATGACTGACTTTTACATTTATATATATAAATTTTTTGATAGATCTAATACGCCTAAATTTTTTATAAGAGAGCTAGGTATAATGCCAGTAGCCGAAATTACAAATGGTAATATTTTTATAGTCTGAGAATGTCAAATTCTTTTGAACTCATTTCCTAAATGTGTGTATTTTATTATTTTTTCAAAAACAGATTTTTCGATATTGCAGGAATTTGTTTTTTTTATATCAAAGTACTAAATAAGTACAAAAAGAAAAAGAGAAAAAAAATCTAACCTATTAGGTGTGTGAGTTTGTGTTACTACTAACTAACTAACCATCACGCCGTTTCCCCGCAGGGGTAGGCAGAGAGGACGGACCGCCAAACAACTCGGTCTTGGCACACACTCCTTGCCTCATTCACATTCATACATCGTCTCATACATACTCTTCTATTATTCTGACTCTTGACATGGCCCGACTTGAGTATCGAGTTTGTGTTAGCATGAGTTATGCTATTCTGTACATTATACTGTAAAACTCTCGACTCGAAGTTTGCGGGATCGAATCCCGAAGTGGGCAAGTAAATTTTATTTGGTTAATTTGTGTTATTCACAATTAATGAAATAATATACGTATGGTATATTCGCGGTACGTTCCATAGTGAAAGATACTCTCAGTATCGCCTGGTGTAAGACCACCATTCAGAATTGAAACGTTGCTTGAAATGGCTTTAGCCGTGTTTGGTGACCAAATCTGAATAGCCAGGTAGATTCACTTATTCAATAAATAATACCCGTTCTGCGGTCTAAATTTAAATAATGATTTTTGGTCTTTCATCAGGGCGATACTGACAGTATCTAATGCTCTGAAAAATGCCGCAAATATAATACTTATGTGCATGTTCGTTTCAAGAGACAGAAGGTCAGCGGTCCTATATCGATTTATTATTGTTTTTGTAAATTATTCTCAAAAAACATGAATGAAAAGACCAAACACAAATAACCTGACTGCCATATGTTGTGGTTAGAGTATTTTGAAGCGAGCAAGCGTAATTACTAGTGCCACGTAAACCATTCATTGGATAACCGACACCTCTGTCATAGGTAAGCCTAAGAGGTTACCTATGACAGCTACTTTTGATGACTTAGCAGAGGTGCCCGGGTTCAATTGTCTGGAACTTGGCGGCGGATGCGTCTTTTCACCCACTGTATGTCGGGGTCGGATTTGGAGACACTGGTTGAGGGAGATCTTTTTACCTCTCCTGCGGGACTCTCTCGACCCATCGCCTTGCACCGTAGTGGGAAGGGTGAATAAACATCTGTCACACCAGAACACATGACAGTTGATCACCCGACAGTTGGCCCCCCGAAACTTTTGTACTTATGCGTTGGTAATAGAATTTTCGTACATATTCACAATAAATATTTTTTTCAGGAATAATGCGTATTCGAAGAAACGACGAATTGAAGAACTGAATATTACTGAAGATGTGAATTTGGATATCCCTGTGTTCGATGTGAATTTTGACGTAGATTCACCTAAGTCGTACGAAATCGAACCTCAGTGGAAAGTTGGTTTGTCAAAAACGTATGCGAAAACTTCAAAACTGGCAGGCCATCAATCATCAATAAGCGTGGCAAGCACCCCTGTGGTAAATAATTACTCATTTTCATGACGCTTCATAAACATGCATTATTTCAGAATGTTTTCACACTGACAAATTATTTAGCTGGTTACTCCACAAAAGAATATTATTAATATTTAACATGTTTTACAGCAGATTGGTGACAACATTACTCCTGATGGCAACTTTGCTCCTGAAAACCTACCACCACTACTCATTGAGAAGAGCACTGAAGAAGTTTGCGGTCACATTCCTTGCGGTAGACGGGTTGTGGACATCAATTTCTTTTGTCGTCAAATGGAGGAAATATGTTTGCACCCGATGACATGTACAGGAGGAAAGTTCGTTCTGGTGAGAGAAACGCGGGATGGACTTTTATCGAAATTGAGATACGAATGTATGTTTTGTGAAAAGGTATCCATTGTGTATTCAGAACCTCCGAAAACGACAATCAACACCTCTCTTGTTTGGGGGGCTTTAAACATTGGTGTCGGACATGAGCAAGCAGAGGAGCTTTTGTGTACAATGGATATTCCGTTCATGTGCCCTGCAACATTTAGAAGACACGAGAGGTTGGTTGCTATGTCATGGAAGACCCATTTAGCTGAACAAATGTCAAGCAACATACGACAAGAGGCGCAGCTAGCTCGTGACAATGGAGACTTCGATGAAGGACATCCATTTATAACAGCAATTGTTGACGGAGGTTGGTCCAAGAGAAGTTACGGACATAGTTTCTCTGCAAAGTCAGGAGTGGCCTGTATTATCGGGAGACGGACGGGGAAGCTTCTATATCTCGGTATTAAAAATAAGTACTGCCACAAATGTGCGATAGCACGTGAAAATACGCGCCCACATGAGTGCAGTATTAACTATTCCGGTCCATCAACAGGAATGGAACAAACTATAATAGTTGAGGGCCTTAAATTTATTTTTCAGAAATTCAATGTTTGGACCAAATTTTTAATTGGGGATGGTGACTCCAGTGTTTATGCAAGGGTGCGAGAAATGGCCCCATTTGGATACAAGATACAAAAACTCGAATGTGCAAATCACGTTGTCAAGTGCTATACGAGCAAATTGTATAAAATGACAATGGACACGAAGTATGATGCCAGCAGTCGTACGATATTAAGAAGGGAAATTAAAAGACTGAAAAGTGCTGCACGTGGTGCTATAATGCAGGCTAATGGCAATTTGGATCAGTTGCGAAATGACCTCAAAAATGGTCCTGACCATGTTTTTGGAAGTCACACAAAATGTCGTGCTCAATACTGCAAACACATTGGTGGTGATGCAATCAATTATGTACCCTTTTTAGAGAAATCGCATTTGCTGTCAGATTTACGCATCCAACTGGATGCTGTTGTCCGTAAAGCGGATAGACTTACGTTATCTTTTCATTACCTTGTATACTCGTATACTGCATATTCTTTATTAAACATTATTTTATCAATATTTTGTAAGGAGCACTGTAGGATTATTTTTAATTTTGTCATAGTTTTAAGCGCACTTGAAATGAAATAACACAAAACTGCGATATACAAATATTACCTTATTATTAAATTGTTAAAGCAAACCATTTCTCATTAGTCATTACACACGACGGCATTTTGGCACTTTTTATGCATTTTACTTAGTTGTAGCAGTATAGTTGAATACATAAAATATTGTTGAACTAATCTCTCGCTGACATCGGATTAGCGGGTACAAATTCTCATTTTATGAAAATATAAAATAAAAATAAATAATAGTGGTTCAAGATTTGAAGACAAGATAAAGTATTATATATTATAATATGTAATGTAACATTATATATTTTAACATATAATTTAATGTTTAAATGTTCTAAAAAAATAAAAATAAAATATAAATATATATATATATATATATACATCATCATACACCCGTCATCTCCTTCGAGGTCCACAATACCTTCAGTCTCACAACAACCCCAATTGGGGATGCCAAAGTCTCACTGGCTCCAGACGGGAGCAGTTGGGACTCTGGTGTGGTATTCAAAATTTTTTTTAAAAATGAAAACAATATTGTAAATATTATAATCAGATGCCAATTATATTTCCTACAAATATACATCTAATTTCGAGAAGTTGAATAAAGTGTTTTTAGCACGGCAAAATGGCAAAATTGCAATATTATTGTAACAATAGCAATATTATTATAGTAGACTAATAAAGCGGCCGCTACACTACTCGCTTCGACGAAGTCCTCGACGAAGTTAGCCGAAGTTCGAAGTGCGTGCCCACACACTCGTGCAACTTCGCGAGTAACTCAGTCCAACCAGTCAGTGATTGGTTTATTTATGCCGTGACGCTTCGAGTCCTTTGACTCGGGCGCATTTACCGACAACAATCGGAAGTCGGGCGAAGCGAAGCGAAGTTGCCCGAAGCGAAGCGAAGTTCGTGCCCACACTATCGTATTCGGTCAACTTCGATCAACTTCGCGAGTAGTGTAGCTGTAGTAGTGTAATTTATAAACACATTGAAACGAAAGGAACGAAGCAACCGCAAGCAGCGTTATGCGTTGTTTGCGGTTCCTTCATTCCTTTCTCAAAGACAAATACATAGCACTATCTTTTTTTATGTCAATACAAATATGGGATGCTAGGAAGAGGAATATGGGAAAATACCTGGCTATACAGATTCGGTCACCTAATACGGCTAAAGCCGTTTCAGGCCACATTCCGATTCTTTTTTTAAAATATATTACTTTGAAAAAGTATATTTGTATTTTTTTTGTTCCATTTCCATAGTCCTCAATAAGTTTTATACCTGTTCTGAGGTCTACATACTACAAACTGAAACATTCGGTCGGAGCCGCAATGTTTTTTTTATTTCTGTGGGCCTTAGAAAACAATAATGTTATTTATAACGGTTTTGTTGACCGAGGTAGAACGAACACAGGTTCTCTGTTTTTTGACCAGATGTAGGTATATTTTTTACAATGCCGGCCGGCGTAGTCCGGGTGGTAAGGCTTTGGACTCCCATTCCGAAGGTCGCGGGTTCGAACCCTGTGTACGCAAATAAATTTTATTTGATTGATTTGTGTTATTTCACAATTGATTAATTAAAATAATAAATACTATATATGCGGCACGTTCCAGAGTAGAAGATACTCCCAGTATCGCCTTGGTGTAAGACCACCATTCAGAATTGAAACGTTTCTCCAAATGGCTTTAGCCGTGTTTAGTGACTAGATCTAAATGGCCAGGTACTTCCCCACCTTCCTCTTCCCCATCTCCTTCCCTTACCCACTTACCTTCAGCCAAACAACATACCCCAATTGGGGATGCCATAGTCTCACTGGCTCCAGACCGGAGCAGTTGGGACTCTTGTGAGCTATTCACTATAAAAATACTATGTAAAACCAAATGCCAAAATGTTTTTAATAGAGATATACATAATTAAGAAATTGGCACATACATCATCATACTTGTCATAATATGGAAAATCAGGACTAAAGATATATGAAGAAATAATAATAATATAAAATGAAATGTCAGGCTTTCTGTAAAAATATTAAAATACATACAATTAAATTAAATGTTACCTTGTACCTATATATTCGTTTAAATTCTAACGTAGTATAAACTAATTAAATAAATAATACAAAAAAAATAGTGCCATCTGGTAACTGAAATTCATAACTTTTATAACGAAGATTTACATTACCGCCATCTTACTGTTTTCAGGCAAACGTTTTTAAAATAAATTCTAGTTAGAAAAAATATTGTTTTGGAAATGAACAACAGAGTTCGTGTGTGTCGAAAATAGTTGATTTTGTCATGTCTACAATCGGTCTTAATGAGTAAGATTATGAAAGGGACACTTAGATGGTTTAGACATTTAGAGCGAATGAATGAAGAAAGGAGTGAAAGGAGAAAATATGACGAAATGTGAATGGTAGAAGAAGTCAGGGACGCCTAAGGAAGACAAGGCGTGCTCAAGTGAACTAGATACTTGATATCAAGTATCAGAATAACCGAAGAGTATGTGTGAGACGATGTATAAATGTGAATGAGGCAAGGAGTGTGTGCCAAGACCGAGTTGTTTGGCGGTCCGTCCTCTCTGCCTACCCCCTGCGGGGAAATGGCGTGATGGTGAGTTAGTCAATATTTTGACCGGTCAGTGAGTTGGCATCGCGTCTGGGTCCCATCAAGGCGTTTGAAGTTCAATTCTTTTTTCTATGTGCTATTTTAACTGGCTGAAACCTCCATCACAATACAAGCTACTGTAGTGGTAATAGGAGATTTTATAATTATTGTCAGATTGTTTGTAATCCGGAAATATTTGTCTATCTTTAAAAAAAAAATAATTAGATACCAAATAAAATATATTTTGTTTTAGAAATATGTGCGAGGTACCTACCAAAAATGTTAATATGGTATGCAATGCATGTATTCTGTTGTAATAAAATCAACATATTGCATCAGCATTGATGTAGCAGGTATTTACATTAAAACTGCATAGAAATGGAGAACAGCAAAATCACATTTTTTTATGCATATCTTATTTTGTACCGAACCCTTTACTGATATTATATAGCATAAGCACAAAATTTAGTACAAGATAAAAACTAACAGATCGACAAACTTATCTGTGGTGTTGGGGATGTCGTCGTTTTATCGATAGTCTCAAGTGTAGGTTTATAATACTCCTTTACATTCATAAATACAAAACACGAGAAATAACAACAAACAAACTTATTAAAACACTAGATACACAACAAGCAACTATAAATACAACATTTAGGCAAAAAAGCTTCCTATACAATGGTACTGAATTCTACAATAAAATCTCACTCTCATTCAAAACTCACAACAATATTTTAACATTTAAATCTCAAATAAAAAGCTGGATACAAAATATAAGGAGATCAGTAATAGATAATATACTGACACCAAAAACAAAAAAAAACACCATTTAATACTTTTATAATTATTTCAGAAAAAACAATTTATAATATATTTATAAATACTTTCTTATTATACATAGTACTAAATTTCAATCATATGTAAATTAAATCCTCAGCACGGGAGATCCCAGTGAGGATATCATTATATCCATTTGTTATATAAAAAAATATTATTATTATATCCCATGATGAAAACTGACCGAAACGAACGAGATTTTTATTTAAATAACGTCTTAAATGTTTCAAATGTATTTTTATTTAAATTACGAATATATTTTGTGATAATATATTCGTAATTTACTAAAATTTTATCAGGAAATTTGTTAATTCATTCGTAAGGTTTCGTATTACGTTTTCAACTGGAATTACCAAATAATTTGAAGAGATTCTTAATAAATTAGCAATGGTCATTTTTTGCCTACACTTAAAGCTAGCATAACGAATATAAAGTTGAAAAATTGTAGTCATTAAGGTATCGTTATATCAAGTAGACGTTTGAAAGTTTCAAATTAATTAAGATTGATTGAATTTCATGTTACAATTTGATTGATTGAAATTAAATTGCCTCTTAGAACATAACAATTTAAAAGCAACGCAAAACCTACCAATCCCATTAAACAATCTCGTTCCTAAATGTATTATGTCTGTATATTAAATACTAAAAATCGATCGCATTCGCAAAGAGATCAATATAAAAACAAGTTTGTTTTGCGTTTTTTATCGAACTTGTTTCCGCTACATGCTTTTTGTCTCAGGTAGACGGTTCGTTGTTAAGTTTTGGATAGGTCTTCTAAATTTAATAAAAAAAACTGTGTTGAAAATACAAAACGCCATCTGTTCTGCAGTGGTAGAAAACATTGTGAATTATTTTAGAATAAATTGTTTATTCTCTGAAGCTGTTGTGTGGAGGGTTTTTTTTAAGGAGATGAAGTTCTGGGAAGTAAAAAAGGTATGAGGGGTGGGTAGGAATCTAGGGATGAGTGTGTGGAGTGACAAATAAATATAACCCTATTTCTTTGCGCTGCGGCATAAGGTGATTGGTCGAAAGACCAATTGGAGATGTGAATTGGTCTCCCCAAACCAGCCTCTCCCAATTTGGCAGGCCACGCAGGTGGTGAGCAGGCGCATCGTGAACACACCTCACTCCATGAACCCGGGTACCTCTGCTAAATCATAAAACGTAGCAGAGGTGTTAGTAATCCATTAAATGGTTCCCGGGGCAGCGTTTTCAGTGGATTTATTAATGCGGATCTTGAAGAGGTCCGGATTATATGAGGGAGAAAAACAGATGCCCGTAGCTCGTTCCACGTATGAAACATCAATTGTAAACGTGTGTTCCGCTCGTGTCCGTCGAGTTTCACGCACCGGTATACCGGCGATTAATGCTGCTATCTCCTTGGCTCCATTAAAATACCTGTAGAACAGACTCAGGATGCCTAAATTGCATCTGTGCATTAGAGATCTGTGCATCAGTCTGTTAACAATGGATTGTCAATCAGAAAGACCGCCCTCCTTTGCACAGAATCAAGTCGGTTTTTCAAGTATTGTGGGGCTCCAGCCCAGAGGTGGCTCACAAATTAATTTGTTGGATAAGCTTGTAATTTACATAGAGTAAGCAATTGGTCACTATTAAAAAACTTACTATCCCTATTCAAGACGCCATGCTGGTAAAAATGCAAATACAACTATGTTCGAAAAATAAAATAAATATTATATATTTTTTAATTCTAGTAGCTAATGAAACAGCATTATTTACCAAAAAAACAAATTTAAAAATGAAGTACCCCTGGCTCTCAGTTCGAAATAATAAACTATATAATGTTCTGTTTTCACTTTTTTATACTAACCTAAAGCGCATGGAGCAAACTCGTCGAAACGGGTTTGTTGACTTACCTACCGTTTGTCTCTTTTAAAGGCCGCCACAGCTTTTTATCTACACAGCCGACTTTATCTGTGGCTTTTGTATGTTAAGTTTTTTCTGTGACTTCTCTTTGTTAGTTTTACGCTGGCGACACTGACAAAAGATCTCTATTTGAATGGGTTTGAATTATTTATAGTTTGTTTTGTGAAGTTATTATTTACGGATAAAAAATTGGATGATTTTGAATGAGTCTATAATTTAACTGTTGTAAAAAAAATGCCAATATTGTTTATTATTAGATTAAGTTTCGTTTATATTCAATTTGATATGCTTTGAATAGATCGCAAAGATATTACTCAATTATATTTTAAACGGTTCAAAGCATGCTTCAAAGCGAAATACATATTCGTCACTGACACCAGTTTAAGGCTAGTTTTAGACTTGTAAGTTTTTTCGTAAATTTACGACTTCTAGCCAATGGGCATATTGCATTTTGAAAATCCAATATGCCCATTGGCTGGAAGTCGTAAATTTACGAAAAAACTTACAAGTCTAAAGCTAGCCTTAGACTGGTCATTTTAATAAATAAAGTTTTGTTGATTTACTGGTATTATATTTTATTTTTATTAACATTAACTGGAAGGGGAAAAAATGAGAAACAGAAATATTGAGAAGAACCTGTCTTTTCAGATCTGATCGCATAAATACACATCCTGTGTACTTATGGTTACCAATAAATAAATAGCAGCTATGTAGACTGTTTGTAAATGTGGTCTTAATAGAGGTAAAGTCAAAAGAAGGAAATCAATATTTGGTTACATATTTGGATAACACTTAACACGTCTAAAGCCATTACGAGCAATGCCAACGTTTCATTTCTGAAAGCTGGTTCAACCACCGTGAATGAAAAATGCAATAATAAAGGAATATCAACTTAAATGCTGGAGTAAGTTATTAGTACAATTGTAGATAAATACAACAAAACACTGTTTAAACTTGCAAAATTTCTCATTTAAATTATTTTACAACGTCGTGGGAACAAGCTGCTGTTTCTTTCTTACTTCTTCTATTGTCTTCTGCCCTGATCTATGCAAAAATAGTGATGGGGCAAATCAACCAAGAAGTTTGTATTTTTATTTAGAGCTGGTTATATAACTAAGTTAATTTAATGCTCTCGGCTATTTACCCACGACTAATGGGGAATCCAAGTGAAATAATGAGGTTATTGTTATGAAGTTACGCAGCTCTGAATGCTCTTTGATAAACTGAGTTACAATAAAATTGCAATTGAATTATTATGAATATGAAAGCATTGCTTATTTATTACAGAGGAAATACGTAGGTTTTTTTGTAAAATGTGTTCTGTGAAAATATCGTGGTGTGATTATATTAAAAATAAATTAGTTTTTTTTTATCGATTGTGTTTTTTGTCGTCGGTTATTACTTTTTGACGATTTTTTTTATTTATACGCCCTGATTTACCTCCCTTTGGAGTGCAACAAAGCCGTGCTTTTTCTACAGTCGATGTTGATTTCGGAGGTCCTTTCACAGGGACTTTTTTTTTTTTTATGAGACACCTCACAAGAGTGTCCCTGCCTGTGCAGTGTACAGACAGGGGAACTATGTCACCACCCGGTTGGGCGGCGTTGTGCGACTTTAACATATTCCTACCTTATACGATATACTCACAAACAATTTAGTATATTCGTAGGTATACCTGATGAACAAGAAAGAAAAGAAAACATTTTATAGGTATGTAGTAGGAATTATTAAAAAGTATTGAGTATATTATATTTTATTATATCGTCAGCCGTATTTTATCCACAGAAATTGATTTTTTAATACACTTTACATAAAGTGACCAATGCAGTTAAAATTTTTCATACACATTACATAAAGTGACCCATGCAGTTTAATTTTTTCATACACTTTACATAAAGTGACCAATGCAGTTTAATGTTATGCCTTTTATTCGGAGGTCCAATATTTGAATGATACAAAACAGCAGTCTAATAATTTGTCTTGTGTTTTGATGGTTCATTTTGTATTTCAAAGCTTCATAGTTCAGTATGGAATTGGAAACGATTTTTAGAAATTTGATGACGAATAAGCTTTTAAAACCAAAATATTATTTAAGAGGATTGGTAAAGTTAGTTATTTATTTATTGCTAACCTAAAAATGGGTAACAGAATTTAGGTACTTACAGCGTAAAAGGTCGCATGCTTCTGCATTGCTTACAGGTCATACAACTAGGTATTAGATAAACTAGGCAATATCTCTACTGTCTTTAAAAGGTCAAGAATAACCTTTTTTTAATCCTCACTATAACACAGACCTATACAATAATGATTAACTAACGATTTAATAAATTGTAATGGGAAGGAAATAGCAATCGCTCTTAAGTATAACGATTAGCGATAACCTAATAACGATTTAAAACTAAATTTAAAAAAAAAACATCAGAAAAAATGCTGTAAATATACAGATATGTAGGTAGCATACAGACATTGGATTATTTTCTGCGGTGATAAAAAACAATTTAAACCTTTGGGTTTTTTATGTGAATTAAGCACAAGAGTCCCAATCCCCAGCTGTTTGGAGTTAGTAGGACTATGGCTTCCCTAATTCTGGTATGAGAAAGAAAGTGTTGTAGTACCTGTCCATTCAGATCTGGTCACCAAACTTCCAAAAGCCATTTTGAGCAATTTTTCTGAACGGTGATCTTTCACCGGGGTACTCCCAGTATCGCCATGGCGTAAGATCACCATTCAGAATTTAAACGTTGCTTGAAAAGGCTTTACTTAAATGAATAGCCAGGTACTTCCCCACCTTCCTCTTCCCATATCCTTCCCTTCTCCACTACCTTCAGCTTCACAACATACCCAATTGGGAATGCTATAGTCTCACTGACTCCAGACGGTTGGTAGCAGTTGGGACTCTCGTGCGGTTTCACATTTTAAAAAGTTTAAAAAAAAGGCGATACTGAGAATCTTCTACTTTAATAAAGGTTAGGCTTGTCGAACAGCAGTATGACTGAAAACTGTGGTACGGAGAAAAAGCTAAATAATTTATTATTTAAAATTACATATATAATCTGAATCACCCTATTCACCAAACGATAACAGGACAAGCGCATGCGCAGTGAATGCACCGACCCACTTAGCAAATAATACACTTGGCTCTTTTCTTTCTTACTCTCATCTCTCTATGTGCCCAATACAACACCGACTATCAGCCGTTGTACCTAATGCCGGCTATACATGTCTATTATGAAGTGTTGTTCTAAAACCACAACTTCATTTGTTTAGGTCGATATAGACTTTGAAATGTTCGTATACAACACTTTTATATACTTTTAAAATACTTTGTTTTCTATTCTGTGACTAAAATCAGTCTCGATTCGAAAGGTTTAATTTTGATCGAATAGTTAGTTGTTGTAGAACCAAACGGTGTCAAAAAATGTATTTTTAATCGAATACCTATCTCTATAATCAAAATGAATTAAATTGGATTTTCTATCTAGGTAGTTACTTACTTAAAATGAAAAAAAAATCTTAGATTATATAGTAGTTCACAAAACATAAAATAACTTTTGTTGAAAAGGGACTAACCGCTGCAGGGAAGTTTTGTTTTTACGTGGTTATGAAATATTTTATTAATTTTAAGTCGCAATATTATCTCCGATGACTAAATTAATTTCGAATTTGATGTCACTGTTACAACCAGGGAATTTTTTATGCAATTTTATAGTTTGTGTCTTTAAAATTATGTGTAAACAGGTAGGTACCGTAATTATATTATATCAACATGTGTGAACCAAGCTTTATGGATTGAACTAGAAAACATTTGAAAAAAGAATTACTTTTCATATGCATCAAGTGACAAGGCATAAAACTTCATATTATGTGGTTAACGTTCACATAGGCACCTACTCTTTTATAATATACGTAGAACATTATTACGAATGTAACATACATATACTGAATTTATATTCCTACACTCCAAATTCCTCTCAAATTACAATTTCGGCTGAATTTTTTGTGGAATTTGTGGGTATTATTATTAATTCGAAAGTTATAATAAAAAATGTTTTCACAGCGTGTGTTTAGTTATTTTTTCCATATTTTTCAGGTCACGAGGTTGATGGCTATATCATGTGTATTTAATTTCATGATGCATGCGATTTGTATTAAATTTGTTTGTGTGACTATGTGACACACGCGCACACTCAGTATTTTAAATTACATGGTCGATTACAAACATAAATAAAGATAACAATATGAATAAACTAGATTTAATATTACAATGGTACCTACCTGTCAATTTGCTATTCTAATTTTTTATCGACTTTTTAAATTTTCGAATTTGTCGAATTCCGCTGCACGCAAAAGTTCTTTAAAAAACATCACTTGATTTTAACATAAATATCTAATGGAGACAAATACATTAGTGGCGAGTAAGTAAACATGCAAATAATTGGTTTTTGACGTGTTAGTTTGGGTTATTTTAATAATTTATACGTATTTCCTAAACTTCAAACTTAACTTTAATTGAAAATAAATGAAAATGGAACTTTAATTCATCTTTAACATCTCCCCCGACATAAATAGACAGTATTTGAACTCTCCCTACTCCCATCATAACAAGTTTTAATGGTTGCTTGTGCATTGTTGGAGGACTTAGGTTGCAGACGATTAAACCCTGTACCTGGGTACAAACCCGAAAATTTTTATCACTCGGTTTCACACAAGTTTTAATAAAGGTTGTAAGGTTTTAACTCAGGACTTTCTGGTCTCTGGGCGTTTGCTCTAACTGCAGAGCGATCGCATTCACCGTTATTTAATGTAAGTAACGAGTTTTAATCACTAAACCACGCAAGGTAATGTCGGGGAAAGTATTTTTTTTTTTGTAATATTAAAAAAAAATCTGTTATTAGTTGGCTAAATCGAGTATGAAAACGACAATTTTTGAAGCAAGACCCCACCTTCCTTTTCCCCATCTCCCCCGCCCCAACTAACTTTAACGTCACACCATATTCCAATTGGAGGTGCCATAGTCTCACTTGCTCCAGACTGTTGGGTCCAGTTGGGACCCACAGTGCTGTTTCACATTTTTTTTTAAATTAGCTAATCTCTCAAACTGCTAGCATCACAAAAGAGTCATCACATGTGCAAAATAATTGGAAGGTCACTCCACATCCGCCATGATCTTTTTCATCAAATTTTAATGTCAACATCTGAAAAACGGCAAACAGGAAGACTGTCAAGACAGTGGTAACTTTAGTAAAAGGTGCTAAAGTCATGAAAAGTGATGAAAAAACTGGGCTAAATCGATTATGTTAGATTATATTTATAGGGCAGTTGTTTTTTCATGACTTTACACATCTTGTTAAATTTTCACGGTCCAGAGTTTTTATATAATCTTGAACAACGACACAGCTTTTCAAAATTCACATTTTCCCCTCCAAAACCCCAGATTTCTTTGAGAGTGGAATCTGAATCAACTGATATCTCAATTTATTACTCTTTTAAAAGGATTTACCAACAATGTTTTTATTTATTTATTTGTATACTAAATATACAGATCTAATTTAGAAGCGACCTCGATATGCCATAACACATCACACTTATCTCCGTGTTCTTGTTAAAAGATAATATAAATCCACTTGGAAATTTCGCTTGTTTTAAAAAATAACCAACGTTGATTTTCTCGGCGATCTCTTCAGACCAATAATAATTATGCATAATATCTTGGTAGCCGTTTCTAATGCACTTTCGCACAGAGTATTTGTAACAATCCGCTGAGCGGGCCTAGCACGCATGCGCGGTAATAATGACTCCATCTCGCACGCATACTAACCGTCACTATTTCAACCGCAGATGGATTATTTATCGGTGTGATGGAGCCAATGCCCGATTTTTTAAGCTATAAAAAATATTTTAAACTGGGTTTTTAGAATATGGAGTGGATTTTTAATGGAAGATGCTATGAGGAACTAGCGTCCTTGATGCCGTCGGCATTGGTGAATTATCGAGATATACCTTGAACTTTGTCAAGGGTCATTTCTACAACCCGTTCTTGAGTTAACAGGTCGGCTGTGAAATGATTTGCCGACTTCTATATTTTCTCCTTCCTTCAACACTCTCTTTCACCTCAAAAGATCCTTCACACAGCGTCCCCAAAGATAACGTAGGCCCTGAAGGAAATTATTCTCCTAACGGCCTATATATGTGAATATTGACAAGTGTTGAAGCCACCGATTAGAATGTAAAATATTTTGGTTGGATTTCATTGACCAATTTTATAGAGTTATAAATATTATAAAACGTCAAATAATACAAGTGATTTTTCGAAACCACTGACCAAATAGGGTGATTATAATGAAGTCGGTAAACTATTGTTTATTTTCTGGAGAATAAACATGTTTTAACAAAGCTGCTGATGCTCGAAATTGAACATTCGTAATGACTAATTGTTCAGAAAGTTCGACATAAGGTTATAAGAAGCGTTTTTAACCATCCAGTATACCTTTACTTAACTTAACGTTGATAAATATTCAGTTATGTATAGAAAAGTTTTACAATAATTTTACTGAAATTACTCAATTCACATAGCTAATATTAAAAAAAACTCGATAATTACAAAATTCACAATTGTTTTAAAAAGTTTTTTAAATATTCTAAATACACCAATTAACAATGCGTATTACTCGTTTGACAACTAACTTTAAAACTTACTTGAGGAAGATGAAGAATTTGAATTAATATATCAAACTAATTAATTATCTTAGACTACCATAAAGTCCAGATATCTGTTATTATTTGTTTTTTATTTTAAATCTTAAATTCTATTATTGACAAGTCTTGCGTTTTTCTTATTTATCTTTTTGTTACTATTTACAATATTTTATTAATTACTAATATGATTTTTTTGTAATTGAGCTACAATTCCCTCACCAAACACAATAGCCTTGTCTGTTTATGGTAAAGCAAGGCTAATTTTTGTTTTACATCATAATCTGTATGACATGTAAACATTGTATATTTAAGGTAAAAATACAAATATTAAATAATAAAAAAATAAAAATACGAAAATTAAATAATTAAAAGTAAAAAAAATTTAAAAATATAAAAATCCACAAAAAACTGTTAAAATTTCGCAAAGTTCTCTAAAATAGATTTAACACGACACAATTACATTTAAAATATACAGTTTTTTTTACTGGTTTGGTAGATAAAATGATCTAATAAAGGTGGTTTAGGTCAATAAATGGCGCAATTGGAAGAAGAAGTCAGGGGCACCCGAGGAAGAAATAGCGTGCCAATCAGAATAATAAAAGAGGTTGTATGATAGGATATATGAATGTGAAAGAGACAAGGAGTTGTTTGGCGGTCCGTCCTCTCTGTCTACCCCTGCAGAGAAACGGCGTGATGGTTTGTTAGTTAGTTGTTTCGACAATAATTTTACTCAGATCAGGAAATAGTTCAATTCTGTCTCTTATTTTGTAGGTACTGCTTCTTTCGACCGTTCATTATAAAATATTCGAATTCATAATACTTTCTCAAACATGCCATTCGAATATCATAGAATTAAAAATTAAACCAGATATAAATAATTTATTATAGCACCTCTCTCCTTCAGATTAAAGATTAGAAATTATGTCATAATAGGTGATTTGATTTACAATTTTTGAAACTTTTAAGCCTGAAGCTAAATAAAAGTTCTTTGATCGTTTTTTTTTCGTTTTGTCTAAGAAATGACTAATCTAAATCATCATAATATAAAAGTTCCGCATTTTGTTTATTTCTCTTCGTTGGTGTTTTGAAGCGTTGAATTAATTCCGAAAGTTGTTTTTGTATTTTTTAACTATCGCATTCTAATTATATGATTAATTGTTTTAAAATTCAAACTGGTTCATTATAAATAACGGTGTCCATTTTAAAAATAAATTACAATTTATTTTGTACAAATTCAAATTAATTAAGAATGCAAAACATAAAACATAAAAAGTCTTTCTGAACATTTATATGTTACATTATTGTAATCTACGTTAATATAATATAAGTAAGTTTAGGTTCGGTTAGTTATCACTACCCGGTTTTGCGTCTTTTTCTAATTGAACACACGAAAAAATACTAGATAACAAATAAAAATTATGGCGTCTGTACCTGTGAAAATTAAGTTTTTTTTTGTATTAGGCAATTCACCCTAAAAAGAGTGCTCTATGTGGAAAATTAACTTAATATTAAATGATTGAAAGAAAGTCGGTTTACCTTTAACACCGTGTACATTTCAAGATACCAGAGCTCACCGTTTGATTTATTTGAATTATTCCAATTATCAATTAATTATTCCAAGAAACACTGCAGCAAAAAATAGGTTCTTAAAACTGATTATTACAACAGTTTCGAAATCAATTTTTAAAAATAAAATCTTACCTTAATTATTGAGTGCTCCACTTCAAAAAATCTGCAGTCCAGTTTCCAAAATCACAACAAAAACCCGAAAACACTTCCGCAGATACAAAAAGTCAAAATATATTGAAAAAGCTCCAAGCTTTTACGAAACACAATAATTTGTATTATTATTACTAGAAGAACACCACATCGTGAAGAACAATTTCGAAAGTTCGTTCGAAAAAAAAATATATTTCACAAAATATTTTTTAAATATTTATTTTCTTATACCGCGAGTTATAATGATGGTTAACTTTGATTCTGATTAAGTCTACAGCTAAACTATAGTAAGACAGGTTTAGGTAGAACCAAGACAACAGGTCTACGCGGCTTGAACGTTGGTAAGAAAGTGAATCGGGCTGCTTACTCTAGGCGGAGTGGTACCTGTTTACTGGAAGTTGCATTGGAGTAGGAATTATTGACTAGAGAAATAATACCTGTTTTGCTTTGGAAGACCCTAGGGCCTTACGCGTTCTAAAAAGTGAGATTAAACACATTGGATTCTTGTAGGGTTAGTTTGTTACCTACCTGGGAATCTAAAATAAAAAAAACAATATGAAAAAATGATGTACCAAATGCACTCTGTTATTTTTACACCTCTTGTAATGTTACCCGGTAAACTAATATTAATCATATCTGCCAGTAGTTCTGTAGAAATAACGTTCAAAAATTATGTTAGATTATCTCTTATTAAATAAATCAACACAAAAATTTACTCTGAAATCATAAGATTTGTAAGAAGGTACTAAAATATTCACCCGCTTATAATTATATATATATATATATATATATATGATTTAAAAAATATATTTATATTGAGTAATTATACAATTCGCCCGGAGAAACTTCACCATCTCAATGACAATTATTTTTTCATTATTTCTTCAGGCTTATTAAAAATCTTTTTAAAATTATTGATAATCCGGTTAAGAACGGGATTGCAGGCCGTTTCCTGATAAGCTTTTAGTAAATTCGTAATAATATCGGAACACGTATTCAAGCACCTGCGTTTGTCTTGATAATATATAGTGATGAAATCCAAAAATGTTAAGATTTGTACATTGGTATTTTACTAAAAGTCAGGAATCATTTCATTCGTTAAGGGCCTGCAATCTCGTTTTTAACCGGATTACGAATACTTTGAAGAGATTCTTAATAAATTTGGAATAATCCGTGTAATATTGGAAACATGCGAACAAGAAATTACAAATAATCTTTACTGAACCATTAGAACGGCCGCACGGTGTTATCATTTTTATTAAAGTCAAACTACTAAATAATGTTCATCTTAGTTTATTTATTTGCTATTCTAAAATATCAATATAACGAAGAACTGTATCGCACGTTTGTATTCTTATTACATTCAAATGGAATTTAGAAAATGACACTCAAATTCAAAACAAATCTGAGTTTATGGAACCAGAGATACAATCACAACGAAAAATAGTACATTTTCTAAACATAAAACGTTTGACGTAGCTACCTATCGAATCCAGGTGACATTTGTAATATCTCTATTTTTGATACTAACAATAATTCGTGGTGGAATTGTTTCATTGCATCGTTATTTGTAATATCAATATTTAAATATTGATATTTATATAAATATTCCTCCACTCCTAAGTATTATAAACAATCCTGGCACAAACTTTTTAAATTTTCATCGATATCGGTGTACTACTTTTCGAGTTTTGCGAGGACAAGCATACGCAGGCTTAATTATATATGTGTAGATAGATTTTCCCACAAAACACCTGTTTACAGTCATTTTCAAGCATTTTGTATGAATTTTAGGGCCGGTGTATCGAATATATAATTCATATGAAACGAGAAAGGATCGGCTGGCTAGACCGCTTTCACTTTTTAAATATAAAAGTCACATTAATTAAATGAGCAATGGACCAGCGAGAGAAACAGGTGTGAGTCCTCGAGTAATAATATGCGGGTGTTTTTGTTGGTAATTGGAGGTTTTCTAGCTGGAATTACACACATAATGCATTTACCTTATTTTATTGAATTTTTAATTTTCGAGGTGTAAAGTTACTTCGTTCTTTTAAGATCAACCTTTTAAACAGCGTTGCAGTGTTCATCATCAGGGTAGATATTCAAGATGCAATAGATGTGTAAGTTATTTAGTAAGTCGCTTATATTGCATGAGAAATTCATGGTTTCAAAATTTATTGGACTGGTGAAGTTTAAAATCCTTTAAAATAAACATACCTTGTTCTCCAAAAAGTCAATAATCTTTGTTCCAACTCAATCCTCGATAATATATTTTTGACTCCAAAAACATTACTCGTAACTTAATCAATGCGCACTCACAATTCTCCACTGCATAACACAATTAAGACACACAGGTACACATTCACATTGACGTACACAAACACTTATACACCGTATATTTATATTATTGTACTATATTTTTTTTAAACATACATTATCTTTATCTTTAGCTCACATCATTCCCTAGCTTGCACTTACCTCTTCCGGTAAAATGTACGTGATTACTCATCAGATACTTCATAGTCATAATTAAATATGATAATATACCGATCGATCCTTGTAATTAATTCTAAAACCTTGTTAACTGGTTGCCACTCATTTTATCTATGTACTGTTTGCTACTAAAATAATAATAAAATTAAAATAACCTATTTTCATCATTTTCATGGGAAAAAATATATACAGTGTAGTTTTTTTACATACATTCCACTTAAGGATCAAGTTATAAACTATGAATAACGTTAATTAATTAAGTGTTTATAATAAATGTTAGTAAACAAGTGCATTTTACAAACTTTTCCTGCGTATAGGACCAGTTATCTATATATTATGTTGGTACTTATTTGTTATTGGTAACAGATTTGTCAAACGGCCTTGCATTCGTTGGAGATTTGAGCGATTTAGTATAGGCAGTGCCAGTGGTTACAAAAGAAACAAGTGAATAAATTGTAGACTTTGTCCTAGAAGATTATAGACTAGGTGATTAGAATACAGTGGCGTGGATTCAGCCCAGTTCTGAGTCAAATTACTTCTGAAAATACTTAACAAATTGCACTCTTAGGAATCTTCACAAGAAGTCCTCTGTGTTAGCAGAAAAGCCTTAGATATGTACGAAAAAAACGATTTTTTCTCAGACTTATGGTAGTAATATTAGCATAGAACTGCCGACGGTAGTGCGACCAAGTACTAGTAGGTATTGTTATCTTGTATTTTACTTTTTTCAATGTCATCGAAGACGTCCTTGTTTGCAATAAAACAAAAGGTCGCCCGTAGATAAGATATACATACCAACAAGCAAAAAATGATTGCTGATTGCGTTTTGATGATAATCGCAATAAATTGACAAATCTGGAGGTATTTGGGAAGGCTAGACACTGGAAGCTGGAAGCCAGAAAGCTTATGAAGATTAGGAATGCAATATTGGTTATTTTGTTTTGGGTGTTGTGATGTTGTTTGATAAATTGAACGAATCCTACAATAATTGCATTAAAGCTACCATTAAGAACTTTAATGTAGGAAACTTATTCATTTTTCTGCATAAACTGCTTTAACGACCAACAGGTTTTAGGATTGTTAAAGTTTTAATAAATCAAAACTAATCTAAGAACTGTACTGCTTACTCCCTACTCATTAAAATATTACGAAAAACGATACTGGCACTTCATTATGTACTTTTATATGTTAACTCTACACATCAGGCTTGGAGGGAAATAATTTAATCATCTTTTAGGGTGTTCTAGATCGTTTTTTTAGGAAAGTAAGGGCTGAAGTCTTGAAGAGTCTCATGTTGTAGGAGAAATGAAATGCAGATGCCAGAAAATCATTCCTTTTGGGAAAACATGACAATATATTTGGTACCTACGTCCTTACTGGGGCATTAAACTGACAAAATAAGGGCAGAGGCAGAAGTACACCGATTTCAAACGAAATGAGATCCCTGCTCAACCTATCACAAATCAATTGACAAATTGGAAAAGAGAGCAATGCCTGTAACATAAGCAAAATAACAATAAAAAATGGTTAGGAAAGTGGTGCTTGGAGAAAAAGGACGGAGAAAGAAGGATCAGGAGAATAGGTATAGATATGAAGCGAAAGTGAATGTATGAAACAGTTGGGGACACCCCAGAAAAACATGAGACGATGAATTCAATCAAATATTTGAGTCGAGCCATGTCAACAGTTGGAAGAACCGAATCTATCTATGAAACTATGATGGGAATGAAATGAAGCGTGGAGTGTGAGCCAGCTGCCAGGACACTGTCCAACAATACGAAAAAGTCCAATAATATTAATCACAAGCTGATTTAATGGTTTGTCGCTGAGCTATGTGACATCAATATACAAGTGCAGATGCGCCGTTTCACGGATTGCCAAGGATTAAGAATGAAAATCAAAGAATAAACCCAAATAAATTTTTGTATCTTCCCACGAAGACCCGCCACTGCAGGACAGTTCATCTTGCCACCACCTATATAGATAAGTATGTCAAAATATTTGAACTATATTTAGGTATCTTTATGAACTTTGTTAAATTTTCAAGTAGGTACCTTTGTACCTTTTTTCCTTTGAAGGCGATTGGAATTAGAAGCAGTCACGGTTTGTAGTTCTATTTTGACATATCTATTCTAAGAAGGCCATTTGAGTACATTTGAAATTATAGTACATTCATATATTATCATAGCTGTATGTTATCATTCCATTCGTACGTACCGGCTCATAAACATGTATACATAGGTACATAATATTTCTGGTAGGTACATATCTCACCTACTTACCTTTAAATATTTTGTCCACCTACATACTAAATTATGAATCATACAAGCGTTTGCATAATATAACTTTTGCCCATGTTCTGGGAGACATGACACAACGCTGGTAGCAGATTTTCAAAAAAATGAATTAGTCTGGAAAGCTTTTTGTTAAATATTTTGGGATTAGTAATTCTGTGAAAAGTTGGCCTGCGTCCTTAAAAGCTATTTGTATTAATTAATGAATCAAAATCAAAGTAATTAGTTTATGCGTGTAGATAATGGCAGAAAATCTTTTACAGAAAACATGTCAAAATCAAACCTCCAAAAGCGACGCACAGACAATGTTTAAAAAGATAGGACCTGCATTAAACAAATCAAAGCTAGCAGTCGACAATTGAATTCTAATACCAACATTAGTGCATATCTACATAGATGAGTGAGGCGTGGAACCAGCAGAATAAGGACGAAAGAGATGAGCCCAGCAGAGATGAGATCACCGAGGCGAGCGTGTGACAACCACACAAAAAGTTGCAATGTATTTCACGGAGTGTGTGCCAAATTTACATGTAGGGTCTCATCCTCTCTGCCTGCCCCTGCGGTGAAACTGCGTAGTACCAAGGCAAAGCTATCAAAAATTATCAAGAATTTATGAAATTCGCGCCTACTTCCGTCTAATATATTTAGCTCAACAGAGACAACATGAAGAAGAAAAAATATCTGCCATTACGAGAAAATATTCATTTTATGAGGGAAAATATGTTAAATAAGTACTGGGGCCGGTGTGGCCACACCCACGTGAATAAATTCCTTATTTTTTCTTTCAATTAGTGACAACATTATTCTTTGAGCTTTTCACTTTCACCGATTAAAGCGGACTTGATTAGGTTCACGCCATTGCCACTGGGAAGAGAAATCAACAAACTTTAAATATTTTAAATGTCAAGATGGATGGCGAAGATTCCGGTCTAGTATTGACGCACGACAGGGTGGAACTTACCGACGCCTTGAGGTACAACACTTCTAGTCCTTTTTTTTACACTTACTAATACCAAATTCCCTATTATATTAATAATAAGTAAAATATTCGCAGTATCGACAACGCTGTGCCGCCAGAGGCGCTAGTGTAGCATTTTGACGTTGACATTGCCTTGAATGGCGGTAAATTGAATTTATTTAGTACTTTTAGATTTTTTGTGGTTTCTAATTTGTATTTTGATCAATAATGATGTTAAAAAAACATACAAAAAATGTCCCACCAAGTAGGTTATGTGTGTGCAGTTTATAATTATTACAAACTACAAAAACACACCAAGTTAGGATGTCAAAAACGTTAATTTAAAATCTTGTATTATTTTGTAATAAATAAATAAATATGTAGGAACTGGATAAATGACATCGCGGTAGGAACTAGGCATATTCTCATTTCGAAACCAAACAGTAACACTTACCACATAATATTATTTAGATATATCTAGCATTTCTTCTTTATGTTTTAAAATAATTTATGTGTTAGAAATAATGGTGTCTTTTTTATCCGACTATTTTCACTGTCTCTCTTATACCTTCCCTCAACCTATAAACATTCTAGGTACCAATTTTGTCGGTTAATTAAAAATGATGATTTCATGGTGTGAAATCTTAAAAGATATCTCGTGGATTCTTGTCGAAATGGGAAGGCTTTGAGACTTAATTTTAAGTTCCTAGTCCATATCTGCTGATAAATTCCGTAGAGATGGACTAGGAACTTAATTTTAAGTTCCTAGTCCATCTCTGCTGATAAATTCCGTAGAACATCATTGTGTGATGTGTGACGCCTTTGTTGTCCACAGGTTTTCACGGCCATTCGCTTCAAAGGTTGACTTTTATTTTAAATGTTACAGCAAGTAGGTTACCTGTAGCTTTATGGTGGTATAACTTTATTCATTGACAAACAAACTGTGCAGACATTTCAACCAACATCGGACCAGACGAATAAATTTACAACATATTGCGAAGAGTAAAAACGAACCGAAATAGGTACAGATATGGTCACTTTGTTACCAATTTAATTGGTTCATCTTCTTCATCTTCCTTTTGATCTTTATAACCTGTTGGCCGTGGTAAACAAAAGCTCAAGAACGACCGGGTAGCAATTTCTCCAAGTTTTTAACATAAATAAGTAAATGAAAAAAAACACAACCAGTAAATTTTGGAATTTACAAGTAAATATAAGATTTCATCACTTTCATATAGAATAATAATAAGTATTTATTCTTAAAATTTTCCTCAAGATGTTATGAATGTAGTGAAATCACACCCTGCGGCGCTAATGACATGGCCTTCCGATATTATATTTGTTAATTTAGTATTACTCAAGTACTTATATAAGGGTACCTACTAGAGCAGGTGCTACTTGTCGTTCTTCAATATTTAAGCTCATTATTTTTCATTGCAGATAATATTAGCGACCCTTTAAAGGAAATTTTGAAATAGAATAACAGAAAAAGATTCGGTCGCAGGAGTTGATCGCAGGACCTCTGGGGCTTTACTCTGGGGGCAAAGATAACAGCCAATAAAAACATGCGTTAAGAAAGTGAAGATAATGTTAAGTAGTCTTAATACGAAGTATGCTATATTTAAATATGACCAAAGGGAATAGGGTATAAGGCTGAGATCCTGGGTTCAATTCCTAGAAGTTACCGAATCTTTTTCTCAGTTTTCTGTTTAAAATTTTCGTTTGAAAATCGCTAATATTGTCTTCAATGATTAAATATTACAATTTGAGGTTGCACTCATGAAGTTATTCAACAAATAAAAAATGTTTACCTTTCCCTTACGTATATTTGTATCTTTAAACCGACCCTAACATAATCTAATTTAACTGAACCTGACCTAACTTACTCGTACCTAATGTTCAGTACCTATATAAATATTTGTCATAAAGGATATTTTCTTGTCGCGAATCTTCTTGAAGGGTTTTCTCATTTATCGGTTGTCCGATAAGGACCCCATTCATTGATACCGTGATTTAAATGGTTATTTTTAAATCAGATTAATTCCAATTGTATGTTGAGATTGTGATGGTAATGTCCACTAGTGACTTAATCCTTGTCCACTCTTACGTCTTTCCATGTCGCAAAGAGATGCCATTCTGGAGATATATTCAGTATCAATGGCGGCTTGAGCACTTTAACAGTGGAACAATGGAACGTTGATGTTTAGAAACAAATCAATTGTACATTGATCTATTTAATTTAAGTCGTTTTGATCTATTTAATTTAAGTCGTGGCGTTTATAATGTATAAATTTTTTTGTCATCTGATTTACAAAATAAATATCTGTGATGTAGAAAATAAATAGAACTGGACCCAGAACTGATCCTTGAGGTATAAACTGGTAACATTTCGCTCAGTTGACAGTTGGTTGACAATTCGAACGAGTAATCCTTTCGAGAAGTCAACATTTTACGCCTAGAAATTTAAGATTAGCTAACAGTCACTTGGTTGGAACAGTATCGAAGGCATTTTCAAAGTCAAGATGTATTATGTCAGATTTATTATGTCAAGATATATTACGTCAACTCCCCCGTAAATAACCACCACTACAGTATAATATGCCAACAGAAAATACCTTTACCCAAATAAACAACTGCAAATCATGATCGTTGCGTACTACTAATTGCATTCCTAAATTAATGCACCTGGATCCTATATCTGCAGATAATGGACGACACATTGCCAATCTTTTCTCTAATTATTTCGCATCCGTTTATTCTCAATCTAGTCCTTTGTTATATACTGCCATGCCAAAAGTTTCACAAAACAACCAATTTAATCTTGGAAAAATCAATGTTAGCAAGGAAACCATTAAATCTTGTTTAGAAAAAATCGATTCATCCAAAGGCCCAGGATCTGATAAATACCTCCCTTGTTTGTAAGATGTTGTTCCAGCGCGTTGATTATCCCACTTCTTTTAATATATAATGAATCATTATCTTCAGGAACTTTCCCAGATTTGTGGAAAAATGCACATATTGTTCCAATACATAAATCTGGTGATAAATATTTTGTGAAAAATTACCGACCAATCAGCATTTTATCTTGTTTTGCGAAAGTCTTTGAATAATTTATATTTCTGTATTTTCACACTTTAAACCCCAATTATGCATTAAGGGCCCACTATTCGAATTTCATCCAATTTCCGACATACTTTCCTTAAAATTTTGAAGTTTTTAAGCTCTTAAAAAAATATATGTTATTCTTTAAGATAGTATCTATTTGTTCCAAAAGCCGAAACGGTAATTATTTGAAATTCCCTCGATAGAAATAAATCGCAAAGTATGCTCCGAAAAATATTATTAACACGTTTATTTCTGTTATTTTACAAGTTATATGTATGAAAAAAATCACAATGCTTCTTTTAATGCTACTCAATAGACCCCATAAGTAATTTTTGCTATTTTTGAAATACGCCGTGATTTATTAAACATTTTCACAACTGTCGCTTACGCCCCCATGTTACGCTGTGATTTTGTTCTATTTGCCGATGATCTCAAGATTTACCGCAAAATTTCCACTGATTCTGATCATGTTAAGCTTCAAGAAGACCTTTACACACTAAATAGCTGGTGCATTCAAAACGATATGTTTTTAGATATATTCGCAAACAGTCTCGCATATTTTAAAAAACAAATTAACAATCTTCTACCATGATATGTTATGGAGAACAGTTAAGAGATATAACTGCTTTATTATTTTCTTTACTTTTCTTCCTTATCCTTTCTCTGTACATTTACTATATTTTGTATTTCGTATTTAATATTCATGTTTTATATTTCTTTTTAATTATTATTATATGTGTTTTTTTTTCTTTCACTACTAGAATCTCATCTAGCATCGCATCTCAGCCTAATATCAACTAAACCTTGTTTACGCATGCTGTGAACATTTTTAATTGGGGTGTTAATATCTGTGCACATTCCCACCCAAATATATATAAATGTAATAATTGTTAACACTCTGTAAATGTTTCAAACAATAAATAAACGATAGCTAATTACTTATTTTAATGTCACGGGAAATAATATATCACCACTGTGGGTAATAAAACCTATTAATATTGTGTTCCGCAGTTCCGTGAAGTGTTTTACGCGATATTCAGTCGCAGCTGAAACGTTTATGAATCCATTTCATATTAATCACATCAATAAATAATGTTTTTTTCAGGCGTCAAGTTAATCTGTATTAGTAACGGATATTCAAAACGTGATTTTTATCGAATCTTCAATTCCCAACTAGTTTTATGTGCCATTCACCAAGGTGGATCTATTAAGATTTTTGATAATTTTTTGTGTGATGCAGTGAAAGTTTTTTTTTAAATTTCAATGGCTGTCGATAGGTACCCATACATGGCGCTGGCACTGAGCGGCTATCCCTCACTGACATGGCAAAATCGACTCCCACCTCCTACCCCGCTGGGGCCCCCCCCCCGACTGAGCTGGCACTGAGCGGCTATCCCTCACTGACACGGCGAAGTCTAAACAGCATCCCCTCGATGGCGCTGGCACTGAGCGGCTATCCCTCACTGACATCGCAAAGCTTGGACAACACTCCATCGATGGGCTAGCATTGAGCGGCTATCCCTCATTACCAGGACATAACAACCTGCGGAAACATCAAAAGAAGATACGTCTGAAGAACTAGCTGAGTACAGGCAAGACTGTACGGGGGGAGTGTATCATACGTATCCAGACCTCCAGAATCTTTCAGAGGAATTCATATTTACGTAAAAATTACAAAAACACTCAAACCCCGAAACCGCTCGATACCGTGTCGCCGACACAATTGGAAATTGTGACGGCCGGCATAGTCCAGTGATAACGCATTGGACTGCCATTCCGAAGGTCGCGGGTTCGAACCCGGCGTGCGCAAATAAATTTTATTTGATTAATCTGTGTTATTTCACAATTAATTAATTAAAATAATATATAGTATATTTGCGGCACGTTCCAGAGTGGAAGATACTACCAGTATCGCCCTGGTGTAAGACCACCATTCAGAATTGAAACGTTGCTCCAAATGGCTTTAGCCGTGTTTAGTGACTAGATCTGAATAGCCAGGTACTTCCCCACCTTCCTCTTTCCCTTCCCCACTTACCTTCAGCCTCACAACATCCCCCAATTGGGGATGCCATAGTCTCACTGGCTCCAGACGGGAGCAGTTGGGACTCTTGTGAGGTATTCACTATAAAAAAAAAAAATCTTCAAATCATAATTACTTAATCAAATTATGTGCTGTATGTGATTAATCAAGACAATTACATAGAAATATAACAGCAGAATCTGAAATACATCTGAAAATAACCATCCAGCATCTCACTCGGAGCCTCCAACCCACGGAATGAACCACTCTAAGAAAGCGACCCAGTATTTACGTGACTCCCCCTCCATACTACCCGGAAGGAATTCCATGATGGCCGCCGAGTTTTCAACCAATCACAGCTCAACATACTCCATTGACGAGCCACCAATCCACGGAATGAACCTCTCTAAGGGGGCGACCCAGTATTTACGTGAACCCCCCTCCATACTACCCGGAAGGAATTCCATGATGGCCGCCGAGTTTTCAACCAATCACAGCTCCGCATACTCCATTGAAGCTCTTATCAAAAACTGATAACGAAAATTGATGCAACCACCTATGATGACATCAGACCCAATTTACAGGAAAATATCAGAAGATATGACCACAGAATAAATATCAACATCAAGAAATGATTATATACTAACATAATAACTTAAAGAATTGTACCTAAATATGTTTTTTACTCTTTGGGAAATGTTCAAACCAAGGATATTTTGCTTCAACCCCAATATGAAACTTTGTATAATTTATTATAAAATAAATAAACGGGACTGAAGGAGGTGGTTTGGGTAAATTGAACTGACCTGGTAAAAGGTATAATATTAAAATATAACTTTCCTCAAAACAAATTAATTGTAAAGAGGAAAAATACCTAACCAACTCACCCTTCACGAAAGGGGTGAAAACTCCCCCGATAGGGTTCGATTTGAAAACGTTCTATAAATAGAGAACCGAATTCCATACAAAGTCAGTTCAAAAAACTACCCCTGAAGAGAAACTTCTCTCCTGAAGAAACCATCTCCAAAGTCTACAAATCTCAAGAAAATATTTTCAAGTGTTTTAATTCAGTATTAAATTCAGTTTTTCCAGTCTTAAATTCCTTTCGTCGACTCAGACTTGGGAATCAATCCCTCTCTGATCTTGACATTAAATTCTATCCACCGAGACTGAAACACTAATAAAGGTGTACCCAGCTACCTACGCATTTACAGTATTGTACGGACGGAATATTGTTTCGTACATTATGTTTTAATGTTTACGTTTTAAGTTTTAATGTTTTATCTTTTAAGTGATTGTTTTCACCCTTAAAAATTTTCTGTAAATTTCTCTGTTTGTTGTGGCCAAAATCAAAGGGGTTTATGATTATTAAAGGATTTTTTTGATTTTCGACTAATTTTACCAAAAAAAAATCAAAGGCAACACTAGACAAACCAGACAAAACCACACATTAAACGTTCCCTAATACAACACCAACTTAAAACAAAACACATTCATTCACCACGCTTCATACATTTTTAAGACTTCACACAGTGAATTCGACTAATTTAACTCAGCACCTCACATTTTTAAACCTAAAATCAGTAAATAACATTCACATAATACATAATATTACTCAACACAGACTAGATCCATCCCCTATTCCTTTTTGCCATATTTCTCCCTCCCATCACCCATACCCATAGGCTAGTGTGACTCTTTTATTATTTTATATTCACTAAACAATTAAGATACATTAGTGAAAACCTCTTATTAATAAAGTCGCTATCCGCGTCTGTCTGTTTGTGCGCTTAGTTCTTCTAAACTCCGCAACGGATTTTGATATACTTTTCACTATCATTTAGATAATTTCTTCCGGAAGGTTTATATATATAACACATGCATATTATACTTATAGAAAGTAGAGAAAAGTCGATGTTTTGTAATCATGTCGTAAAAAATAAATTCGGGCGCTCAATACATCAAAATACTACGGAATTTTACATCTTGAAAAGGCCTACAAAAAAGTATGAGATGGTATATATCTGTCTCCTAAGGATAAGCCCCATCAACGCCGGGTACAGCTAGCTAAACATATATTACTATATGTTATAACTGTTGTTTTTTTCCAAAATATACATAAAATCTTGCAACAAGAGGCTTTGGTTGCTAGACTATCCTACCCTTGAAGCAAATATACGCATCCTACATCCTACCTCTTACAGCTAACATTCGAAAGATTAGAAAAAGAATAGATGAACAGATTAAAATTGAGAATAGAACAACACATTATATCTAAAAGTATATATTTAATAGTGTAGACAAAAAGGAACGCGCTGCGATAATTTAAATTGTTTTTAATGGCAATACCATGATGGTTGGAATGAAAAAAGATGCTATTTAAAAAAGTACTGTGGTTCAAATAAATATTTTTCATATCTTTGTGACCAGAAATTAGAGTTAATTCCTAAAACGAGATTCTACGTATCATATTATTTTAAGGAAATTAAATTTCGCACCTGTTGTTTTTTTTACATTATTGACAAAATTGCGTGAGAAAAAATGTATTTCTGTAATGCACATATCAAATTCGCCATTTAAAATAAAAATACACATTTTAACAATAAAACTTGTGGAAGTAGTTTTAAAAAAATTAAGCTGTAATTTTTCCCGTTCAGACAACTTGTCAAATTCGGAAGTGAAACATAACATCACATTATTTGGACCTAAAATATTTTTTGTTCTTAAAATCGGTGTTGCCATGGCAATGATTTTTTTTTCAATTTCACTAAGTTTCTAGATTATGTTGTTTTATTTTTAAATTCATATATACTGGGTTTTCCAATAAGAGGTGTTATTTTGAATAGCCCGCTATTTCGGTAGATGTTACTTTTGAAGCTGTCATTTTTTGATATTTGACAAGTAGAAACTACGCCATTAATAAAAATGGAACGATACACGCTTCAACAACGCATTGAAATTATTTAAATTCACTTGAGTGAATCAAATGCAAATCATTTTGAGTGATGAGGCCCATTTCCACCTCGGTGGCTTCGTCAACAAGCAAAATTGTCGCATCTGGGGCTCGGAAAACCCAAGAGATATTGTTGGAAAGTCTCTCTATCCTTAACGTGTGACTGTTTGGTGCGGTTTATGGTCTGGCGGAGTCATTGGACCTTACTTTTTTGAAAATGAGGCTGGAGCAACAGTTACGGTGAATGGATTGCGCTATCGAGAGATTATTAATGATTTTTTATGGCCGGAATTGGATGGTATTGATCTGGACAACGTTTACTTTCAAGAAGACGGCGCTACGTGCCACACAAGCAACGAAACCATTGATATTTTACGATTGAATAACAAAATAAAACCTCTTATTGGAAAACTCTGTATATTAGTGACGCCCCCCACAGCAGAATGTCGATATGTGCTTTTGAGTTTATGATAAGCATTAATTTAAGTTAGTAAAAGTTGTTCATAAGAAAGAATGTTTTTATTTTTTCTTTTCTATTTGGACACAAAAAATACGAAATAAAATATTATCTGTGTTGATTTACATATCGAGAACTTTGTTAGTAAGCAAACCAGTAGCCAAGAAATAATGATAAAATTGGATTATATAGCTGATGTTGATGAAATCCTCATAGTTTCTAGAAATACCGGCTACAAAGTGCAGAGTACTTGAAATCCCATTACTTCAGTAATAATAAAATAACTACATATCTAAAATACCTACCTACCTATCTTGTTTGATTATAATTACTCGCACTGGTACATGTCAATGTTTTCTCAGTAGAATTTCAGGCTATAGCTTGACACACTTTACTTTGCAGTCAGTTGAGTCGATATATATTTATGTCGATGAGCTAATTAAATATTTTGGATGCGACAACACTTTATCGAGTTAAAAAAAGTTGGTTCGTTCGTTGATGGCCCTCTATCAAAGTTATCCATATCCGGAAAAAAGCGCTTATTTTTATACAAATAGATAAAATTAACGATTAAAATCGTGTCGGTACTGCCATCTGCTGACATCCCTGCAAAGCTAAAACCATACTTAAAACGTTGTCATGCTTAATTCATCCCATAGATGTCAGTAACATGATTTCTGATTATACATTCAGAAATATCCCATTTATTTGGATATTATTGAGAAGCGCAAAACAGACAGTTGTTGTGAATGTGAAGGACTATTAAAAAAAACAGCGCAACAAATGGGTTTTATTTTTATCATGCCGTTTGATGCATCAAGTCCTGAAGATGACATCAGAAAAATGATGGCCCCCAGCAGCGATACATTGATGAAGGCGATTTCTCATAAGTTTTCGGCCGCATTTTGGCACATCTCTACGGGTATAGCGGCGATTTCCTCCCGAATTCCATCTTTGAGTTCTTCCAAGATATAAGGCCGATGTTTAAAAACATTTTCCTTCAGGTAGCCCCACAGGAAGAAGTCGCATATTGCAGCCGGAAGGCCCACTGGGTGACGACAAAAGAGCTGCCATTTTCAAGAAACACGCGGACGGCGAAGCCCCAGTACTATCCGGACCAAACCATGGTAACGACTGAAAACGGCACAACCCTCCCGATACAATGAGGCCCTTCTCAAGTTCCTACCCCCACCACACGGGATGTACCGGCCCTTCATGACTGCACAGTCGTTTTCGCTGCACCCTGTACACTCTACAATTTCGTTTTGTATATATTATATTTGTAGTCATAAAAATGGCGCTATATAAATTAATTATTATCTGTTATTACCTAGATATGATTGTATCAAAACACGCAATACGCCTGTACGTATATTTTTGATAGCCATGAATTGCAGATATGTAGTTATCTATTCCTTACCATCAAGATTATAGGCTCAAACACTGGAAAGTTAAGCTGATAGAAGTGTGTCGTGTCGTGTCGTGAGTAAGCTCTTTTTCCCTTACTTTTTGAAAAATCGATCGAACATTTTCAAACGACGAAATTGTGAATAGAATTGTTTGTGTCCATTTAACAAATTGTGATTTGAGTGCCATATTTTAGCAAAATTGTTTACTTAAATATAGATTATAGGTAGATACATATTACCACAAAAATATCATAATTCTGTTCGATAATAATAATTTATCATAAGATTTCAATAATTCAGAATAAAAGCACAAACAACATAAATAGCATAAGTAAGAAAATCAAAAACATGTACATTGATGGAAAAAAGTTTTAATTTGTATAACACGTTTGGGTATGTTCGATTTATTTGCTATACATAACTTACTTATTTCTTCCATAAATCTTAGAATTTTTCATAATATTTTGTATATAAATAGTACAAATTTGTGAAGTAAAGATTTTATTAATAAAATGTTACTGCATATATATTATTTTTATTGAAGTACCTATGTAAAGTATATAGTTAAAAAGCATATCCCATTTTTTTACAATCATATTTATTTATTTATTTAGAATTAACGGCACAATTACTACCATTTTTTATATGCATGAAAATTATTGACAGTCATAGTATACAAAAACGTGAACAGATTTGTATAATATATATAGTATATAATCAGGAAAATATAAGATTTAGTTAACGAGAAAAAGGAATACACATTAGTACAAAGTTATTAAAATGATGAAAAAACATAAACAAAAAAACTGTTACGCGGTGATTTCGTTAAAATATGCAATGCCAAAATATATAATCGGTACAGATTAAAAATTAGAGTATTAAAAACATCAGCTAACATAGCATACGAGTTACCAATGGTGTGTTATCTATTTATGACAGAATTGTAGCCTAGAGTAGTACAATTATTACACTAATACATAAAGGAACCTTGATTTAATGGTAGGAACGTGTAAGTGAATCAACATTAATATATCATGGCTTTATTGTAATAAAAAGAGCAAAAATATTGATTATAAAGGAATTCCAAGTCTAGACATATACAAAAATTGCGTTGGACTCTTTCAATGACATTGACATGATTATTAAAGACAGGTTACCAAATTGACCAGAGTTAGGTTCTAGAATGCTTCTAACGAGAGATGTGTACAGAATTTTTAATGGAATATATTTTAAGAGGTTGAAATCAAATTTTAAATTTGGGAGGCGGTTCACGGGTACCGCCGCCCCGGTTAATACTCTTAACTCAACGTAATACTCTGAGTTACCAACGCCTCTGCCACAGGTCGCCTGAAGTGGTGACTTAGCAGGAGGGCTCATATGGGGTGGTGTATCTGGAACACCTGGAACGCCTCTTCAAGATCCGTATTAATAAATTCATCCCTACACCCCATATCTTAACCCGCCTCACAACGCTGCCAAACAAAAAATAAAAATAAAACCCAATATTTTTGTAGCCCTGATAGCAATAAAAGTTATATGAGATACAAAACGGAGTTTTGGTCAAAAAATATGCCTAGGTCAAGTATTTCAACTACAGAGATTAAGTCAACATTACACAATGAATAATTATATATTTTTGAATGTTTAATTTTGTAGAACCTCCTAACTTGGCATTTTTTAATATTTAGGTGAAGTTTATGACCAGAATATCATTACAAAAGGTTTTCTTGCACGATTAGGTAGTCATACATATCTTCAATAACCTTAAAAAACTTCATATCATATATATTTTACAACATGGTTTGAACAATAATAATTTTATTTCTCTTGTAAATTTAATTAAAATTAAAAGATTAATTTTCATTGGTTTATTTCTTGGGCGGCCTTGTAGCCTTCAATCGAATCGATATTATCGAATACACTTCTAGGGATTACCTGATCAGTGAGCTCAAAGTATTATTTTTATTAGGTACTAGTTCAAAGTGCTAATATTTTTACGGAATCAATACACTCAGCAAACGTGAACCCATTTTATTAATTTAGTTATCTGACAGATTTGAAGGCAATCTGTCCGGAGTCCGGAGTCGTGTTGTGTTTCTCTGAAAAATCTTTTATTTTTTTTTGTAATTTAACCATTCCAATTTAAAAGGTTAGTAATTTATTGTGTATTTTTATACTTCTTCGTTAATATACTTTACACTTTATTAATTATAAACATTTTAAATAAATAACCATTTATAGTGGAATTATTTTTTTATGGAATTTCGTAGACAAGCAGTGGGAAGTGTAATTATTAATAACTCCAAATTTATAACGCGGGTCAGACGTTTCAATTTTAGTTGATCAATTCGACACTTAACAGTCCAAGAGGGCTTTTTCTATTTTTGCGGTTTTTTTCGTATTTTCGAAGTCACTTGTGTCCGTAACAGCATATTCAAAAAAATATTTATCGTATATGTTTTTTAGATACATGTATGTTATATACAACCTGTTAAAAATAAATAATCTAAAAAAATATTTTTCTTACTTTACAGCTGTTTATAATATAGTAGTTTTCAATAAATCGCCAATCGACCTCAAGATTACTTTCATTTGCTACTACATACAACATGACAAAAATATATAAAAAATATTTTTTAATAGAAAATATCTCAACCTATAGGACCCACTTTCTATATTTTTATATAATAGCTAAGTAACTGTGTGATATTATTTTGAAAAACTATGTAAATACACTTACTTTGAAGTCAATTTTATGTATTAAAAAACAGCAATTTGAAAAAAAAAAAAAAACCGTATAATTAAACAGTATTTATACTATCTTAATTGATAAATAAATTAAATTAATTTAAAGATTTAATTGGTGATATTCTATTTCCATTTAAACTCTAAACACATATAAATGATTGCATTTTACATATTCAATCATAACGCGAAGATCGTTCGCCACAAGCGGTCGTTCGCGACGCTCTCTTCTGTAAAGTAGTGTTAAAAAACGTAAGGGTAATGGTTAATTTTCGATATACGTATATATTGTAGACATAAAATCAAAACGTAGACTTTGTTCATGTAATTTGAAGGGAGCGTGTCAAAGGTGAACAAGAATTTGAATAGCGTTGAGGCGAACGTTGTTGAGATGATTGTACCTTGTTATATATTACCTTCCAGCTGAACAATATGTAGCAGGTCTTAATTATTGTCAACTCATCTCATTTGCTTGCGCCCGCTGTGGATATGTACGAACGAGACAGCAGTATTATAATTGCTTCCATCAGTATAGACGAACAGACGTATCGTATTTCATGTGACTAGTGTTAGGGCTGTGCAAATATTTTTAATTATAATAATAATTTGATTATTTAATTTGGCTATTATAGTTCTTCGTGAATTGAACAAATGAAAATAAAATATAATTATATTATATAATATATGTATATATATATATTTTTTTTGTAAAAGATTATATATAACTGTTTGAACCCGTTAGTCAATCTGCCAAAAAATGGTTTATCGGGACGTTATAAAAATACATATATAAAAATACATAAATATTGTAAAAAATTCGTAAATCATTTTACTGCCAAACTTTTTCACTATCACGATCTAGGCAAAAAAAAATAGCACAAAAGTTCTATTATTTGGAATATTCCAATCTGTAAATATCCCTTAAATTAATTTTCCCACATCAGAAACACCAGATAAAGCAAACAACACAAACCTGACCTCAATTATTTGATTTCCCAAAAAAAAATTATTCGCACATGCCGGGATTTGAACCCGCAACCTCTGCAATCGAAATCGAGAACCTTACTTACAATAAAAATATCAATATCCACTTATTCCAAGAAGGGAAAGACATTATTCTAGTATATTTTTAAAATGATTGTTACCATACCAAATTTTGGAAGAATCTTAAATGTGTATTTATTTATAAGCCTAAAAAGTTTTAACGTAAAAGTGGAATCATTAGTGTTTATATGAAAATATCAATATTTCATAGGAAACTATAATAGTCATTTTTTGTTTTTAACGAGTTTTATTATTCACAATGTACCAGTGGCGGTTCTTCCCTTAGGTAAATTGGTGTTTGACCCCCCAAAATTATAAGACAACAAAACATTTAATTATGTGCTTCAAAACAACTGGTCTTATTCTTAATTTATTTAAAATGTAACGCGAAACAGCGGCGGCGGCGAGTGACTAGCAGTGACATCTGTTGTCTCTAATAGAAGCTTTCATTCTCAAGTCCACACGATTCGCTGGGTCAATTTAAAGAATGTCCACATTGGCATCTTCTGTCCCTTTGCGCGCCATAGAATAAACGAGATGGCACTATATTTTTCGTCAAAGTAAAAATTAGGTACCGAAGAAAGTTTAGGGACGCTTGGGTCATGACCGTGGGGGAGACAACACGATGAATATTATATGTTTTACAGAGATGGTGAAATAAACAAATGTCGGTTTTTCATTTTACACGCTTGTAGTGTGTGGAACAATGGTTGTTTTTCAATTGGATAGTTTGGGAAAGGTTTAGAATAATTATTTATATTCTTATCGATTTAGAATGAAGCTGAAGAATGAAACAAAAAAAAAAACATAAAAGATCATTATCAAATAGAATCAAACTCTTATTTTGTTTACTTTAATGTTGCGCACAACTACATTAAAACTTAATGTCTTAAAAATAATTTGCCTTAATAGTACATGGATTGTGTATTTATTTCCAATTTACTATACATAATCTGTTAACAAATTTATATACTCGTAGTTAATTATATATGGGCATTTTTCACAATGTCAAATAAAGATTAGTCACACATTTTTTCAATTGACCTACCACAACTGGATACCTAGAGCCGCCTCTGCAATGTACATTTGTTACGTATAAATTTTATTAAATTAGCGACCGGTTTCGACACGTCCGTGTCATTATCTAGCTATTACAAAAAATGTCTAGAAATTGTTACATAGTGAATGCCAAAGAAATACAAAAAACAATAATAATATTAATAAAAATGCATAACAATAATAATAAAATATTATTGAATTTTATAAAATATATTATGATAAAACTATACTAACAGACCGAACGATTAGTCATAATAGACCCGGTATAGTTTTACATGACAATATTATAAAAATAACTTATATCATTGATGTCGCTATTCCAAATTCCTGTAACATTCAAAAATGTGTTAATGAAAAATACACAGATTTAGGAAACGAAATAAAAGAATTTGGCATTCTCAGACTATAAAAATATTACCATTCGTTATTTCGGCTACTGGCATCATACCTAGCTCTCTCATTGAAAATTTAGGCGTATTAGATCTATCAAAAAATTTATATATAAAGATGCAAAAGTCGGTCATTTTGAATACATGTAGGATAACGAAAGATTTTTTAAATATTTATGTTGAGGGATCAGTAGGATTTATAGGCCCTGTTAGAAGTTTTACCGAGCCGAACCCTCTGATATGAAAATATCTGGAGTCGGTGATTTTTTTTTCCCATTTGATCTCTGGTGAGTTGACGTGTTGTTGTTCTTGTATTGTTTTGTATTTATTTTACTTATATAATGCACTTGCATAGTGTTGATTGACTAGCTGATCATTTGTGGAAAAGTGAGTGGAAGGGTTTAGTTTTTCCTATAATAAATAATAATAATAATACTTTGATGACTTGTATAGCGCCGTTTTTGTGCAAAAACACCTCAAGGGCGGGGGGGAAGATTATGGGGAAGATTTAACCCGGACAACAAAATCGGAAGCATAAAAAAAATTATAAAAACTGTTTTTTATATGCCTACTCACTGTCAAAACCAAAACTTTTAATTAAATAAATGTATTCTCAACGGTGTTTAATATTTCAATGTTGTGACAGCCCTCATCAGTCGCAAGTCGGAAGAGCCGGCCGTTAGGGAGTGTGCTCATTGAATTGAAATATTTCCAATATTTGGGGAAAAAAATTTTTTTCCTAAATTCTTACAATTTTATAGGGAATTTTAGTTTACATGTTAATTAAATCAATACCTCTCTAATAATTATTTCATATGGAGAAGATGCAAATTTACATAAAACTTTGAGATCTCTTTTGACATTTATGTATTTTGAAACTAAAATTAGCATAAATAGTAGTGGTTAAACCCAGTAAAAAGCTCATAGGTTACTTATAAAATCAAATTATTTTAATCGTGGATATCCGCCAGTTTTTAAAAAGCCGTTCATATAATGTTTATCAACACATTAGGGAATCTCAAGGGAAAATTCCCACATTGTAGGGAAAAATTGAAAGCCAGCTACCACATAAACGGCAAAGATAAAACACGCTATTTGTAATATGTCATCGGGAATGTTCGTTGTTGTCGATCGGGAGACCTCGGGCGTTTATGCCCGGATATTAGCATCAAACCACTTGTTCAGTAACGTTTTGGCGGAATTGTCTACAAAATACGACGAGGGCGACACAGTTGACCAATTTTTTAACTATTTTAGTAAATTTCGACAAAATCGTTATCTCTGCTACCCTCTTAAAAGCATTGTGAACCTTTTTTTAACAAAGATGAACAAGTTTTTAGTAGATATTGCCGTTCAATAAAGTTGATCAACTAAAATTGAAACGTCTGAACACAATCAATATGAATAAATGGTTTTGTATGTATAAAAACACAATTCTTTCAAGAATTACATATGAATACGATATTGTATCGGTGATTCAATTAATTAAGGGGATGTTACCGTAAGCGCAGCATAATTGCGGTTTTTGACGCAGTTTTTTGTAAATTTCTATATTGTTTATAAGAAAATAATATTATGTTTTGAACAGATAATTTATTCTTCTAAACAATGAGAAAACAAAACGCTTTAAAATGTTTAAAACAATTGCGTAAAAAAATATTTACAGAACCTCTATAAATAGCTTTAAGTTCGATTATATCATTTTATTCTAAATGCAGAAGAATTTTAAATAATTACATTATCACCACGTCAATGTCGTCTAAACGATGAGAAAATAAAATTATTTTGAAAAGCATTAAAACAATGCTTAAATAAATAAAAACAGTTTTTTAATACTAAGATATTGTTCCCTTGTATCACCGCATTATATAAATCACAACGCAAGTTATTTATCTTCAGTAACCGAGGTGAGTTCGACGTGAGAGCACGTTTCATTTTACAAAAAATAAATACGTAAATGTGTAGGCACATGAGAAAAGAGATCACACTAAAGGCTAGTCGTTATGTTATTATGTATCATTTCTAGCCCAAGTTGACTTTTTTACTATAAATCTCGTTTTATGCAACACTTGGCCATCTGGCTGACTACCAGCGGCACAGAATATTAGAGAGTGCCCCTTCACTAGAATCGTATTCCTAGTTTTATTTATTCACGCCCTACTGTGCTTTTACATAAATTTCTAATTATACAGTTATATTAGTTGTAACAATAATTTATCTAATAAATTATGGTAAAATAAAATGAGTTTTTTAGTAAGGAGTGGTATTCTCTTATATTTCAATAATTCAAGTGTTTGTGAAGAGTTCGTTTCATTACTGATACGGAATCCCAAAATAAATAGACAACATTCTCAAATTTATAACCCAGATTATGCCGTCGATTTATAGGTGTGGTAGTTAGTTTGAAAAAAAAACACAGGTTATAAACTTTTTTGGATTAACTAGGTAAGATCAAAATGGAGTTAGTGGATAACACTGTCACTAATAAAATCGCTTTTGATTAACACGATAGTTAAACTTTTTTGATATATTTCGACATCACGGATTTTTTTTAAACGTATCAAATGATTAGTTTGACAGAGCGCGTCGTTACTTCTAACATGTAGGTACGTTCATCATCTACAAATAAATACAAAAACCGACCTATATAATCCTTAAATCTTTTTTCCAGAGGTTACTAATTGTTTAGAATGGGCAACAAAGAAAAGAAGAACAGGTATTCGCTAGTAAGTAGGGCTGATGGTTTGTGAATAATGTTTATGTCTTTATTGTTTATATATGAATTGTTATTTGATTTTAAATCTACCACCTCTCTCCATGGCTATAAATGTATTGTTTTGTAAATTTTTCGTTTTATTTTTTTAATTCATATTTCTTTCTCACAAATTTAAATAACTTATTCCATATTATGCTCTCCCAGTTAAAGTCACAAGGAGGAAATCCATAATTGGTTTTATTTTACTATATAATACTTATGTACAAACTGATTAAATGTAAACTGTCGATTTCCCAAAAATGAATACGCTCTAATGGGCTTTTACAAAAACAAGTAATACAGTTGTGTTAGGTACATAGTACTATGTATATAGTATATTATACTCTCGGGCACGTCACCATAACATATTATATTGCCGATTGAGTCGTAAAAATCTGTACCCGAATTCGCCCGTGGGAAGAGCGATACGCTATTTAAATATATTAGATAAAAATTTCGACACATTCTTCGGAAAATTCAATGAGTTTGAAAGGTTTTTGGCGCTACATTCTCACTGTTAAAATGGTACTTTTACAATTAGTTAGATAAAATATCTGTAATGTTGTAAAAATTTTTGTACACAAATAAAATAAATAAAATTATATATAGTGTACAATAAATAATGTTTTATGATGAAGTAAATTAAATTTAATAGTGTGGATTATGGAAAGCAAAATATGTATCAAGAAAGATAGAAATATAAAAATAAAAGTGTATTCACTACGGAGTCGTGAATTCATACATCTAAGTAAAGTGATTAAAAATATATCGTTTTATAACTAATACGGTATATTTAAACATGTCTAAAATATTCCCAAATATATTGCCAAAATGATGTAGTCTATTTATAGGTGTATGAGCTTCATAGTTGGTTTTAAAATTGGCAAAGAAAACGGTAGCACTTTGCCTCAAATTTCTGGTCGGTACGTAAAATTTTATTTTGGTGAAAATTTCAGGGTTGTCAATGCAATTATTAATAATTTTATTTAATATTACAAGTTCAGAGATGATCCGCTTATCTGACAGCGTTATTGTTAAGTTGTTTCATCAAAAGGACATAGTTAATATTTTGAATTGGAATATTCAGTTTAAAGTTAATAAATCTTAAAAATATGTGCTGTACCCTTTCTATATTGTCAGAAAGCGTTTTATACAATGGGGATCAAATAGGCGAATTATAATCTACCTGGTTTCTTACTAAAGAAGTGTACAATGTTTTCAAACATTCAAGTGACTTGAAATCACTCGCTGTTCTGCATATGAAACCAAGCATTTTTATAACTTTCTTTGTTATATCATTTACATGCAGAGTAAATGTTAACTTTTCATCAAATATAACCCCCAAGTCGCTGATCGGAGCGACTGATGTCAATAGTACATTATTTAAAGAGTATTCATAAGTAACATAACTTTGGATTTTACGAAAACGAATAACTTGGCACTTTTGAATATTAAGAAATAATTAGTTGATCACACACCAATGATACAATTTACAATTTATCCAAATTAGATTGCAAAATATGGCAATCCTCTATAGTACGTATCATTCTATATATTTTCAAATCATCAGCGAAGAGCAGAACTTGTACATCTTTAAATACACCAACAATGTCATTTATAAATAATAAAAACAGAGTTGGTCCGAGGTGAGATCCTTGGGAAACTTCACATATGGATTCGAAGATGTAAGATTCTACAGAATTTATTTTAACACAAAGCTTTCTTTTACTAAGATAACTGTTGATCCAGATCAATAAGGTTCCTTTAATGCCCAAAAGACTTAGTTTATACACAAGAATATGTCTCCTAACTATATCAAAAGCTTTGGAAAAATCAGTGTATATCGAATCCACCCGATGCTTGTGGATAAGGGAATCAGATACTTACATAATATTCATAAATGATTTAGTTACTGAAAGTGTTTCTATCTGTGATAAAGCCGTGCTGATTGGGAACGATTATATTATTGATTTGTTTTGTAATGACATCTAGTAAATTATTATGTAAATTATTTTTACTATTCCTAACTGATAAAATAATAAATGATGGCTTTTATATAAAAAATTGAATCTTATGCTTTTTACATTACATAATTATTTGTTTTACGTAACTTTTTTGCAAAAAATAATAATAAATATTGAAAATGACCGATATTTTATTTATCTTGCCAATATATTCAGATATAATTATGATCAGATATTATGAAAATAAATACCGTATTGTTTTGACATCTGTCAATGAAGAACACGTCGGTTAGAGTCATAAGGTACTACTTACCGTCTAGCAGTATAGTTGATAGTATCGATAATTTATCAAACAAGTTTGATAGAAATCTGATAATCTCATCTAAATCTCATAAAATCATGAGCTCCTTCTGCAATTCTTCTATCGAAATTTACCTAAAAAATGCAAACTCAACTTAATAAACTTTATTTGAAAGACGCTCATTATTAAGCGTTTCATGTTCAAACCTTACTTATGGGTACCATCTAGTGGATTTCATCGCTGCCGCTCGAACTGAGTTGACCAGCGCACGTCGCCGCGTGTTCCCCTTTCCAACTTACTTCATTCCTCTCCGCCCCGAAATATTATTTCGGTTTTTGCAAATACCCCCTTCAATTAATTAAGGGGATGTTACCGTAAGCGCAGCATAATTGCGGTTTTTGACGCAGTTTTTTGTAAATTTCTATATTGTTTATAAGAAAATAATATTATGTTTTGAACAGATAATTTATTCTTCTAAACAATGAGAAAACAAAACGCTTTAAAATGTTTAAAACAATTGCGTAAAAAAATATTTACAGAACCTCTATAAATAGCTTTAAGTTCGATTATATCATTTTATTCTAAATGCAGAAGAATTTTAAATAATTACATTATCACCACGTCAATGTCGTCTAAACGATGAGAAAATAAAATTATTTTGAAAAGCATTAAAACAATGCTTAAATAAATAAAAACAGTTTTTTAATACTAAGATATTGTTCCCTTGTATCACCGCATTATATAAATCACAACGCAAGTTATTTATCTTCAGTAACCGAGGTGAGTTCGACGTGAGAGCACGTTTCATTTTACAAAAAATAAATACGTAAATGTGTAGGCACATGAGAAAAGAGATCACACTAAAGGCTAGTCGTTATGTTATTATGTATCATTTCTAGCCCAAGTTGACTTTTTTACTATAAATCTCGTTTTATGCAACACTTGGCCATCTGGCTGACTACCAGCGGCACAGAATATTAGAGAGTGCCCCTTCACTAGAATCGTATTCCTAGTTTTATTTATTCACGCCCTACTGTGCTTTTACATAAATTTCTAATTATACAGTTATATTAGTTGTAACAATAATTTATCTAATAAATTATGGTAAAATAAAATGAGTTTTTTAGTAAGGAGTGGTATTCTCTTATATTTCAATAATTCAAGTGTTTGTGAAGAGTTCGTTTCATTACTGATACGGAATCCCAAAATAAATAGACAACATTCTCAAATTTATAACCCAGATTATGCCGTCGATTTATAGGTGTGGTAGTTAGTTTGAAAAAAAAACACAGGTTATAAACTTTTTTGGATTAACTAGGTAAGATCAAAATGGAGTTAGTGGATAACACTGTCACTAATAAAATCGCTTTTGATTAACACGATAGTTAAACTTTTTTGATATATTTCGACATCACGGATTTTTTTTAAACGTATCAAATGATTAGTTTGACAGAGCGCGTCGTTACTTCTAACATGTAGGTACGTTCATCATCTACAAATAAATACAAAAACCGACCTATATAATCCTTAAATCTTTTTTCCAGAGGTTACTAATTGTTTAGAATGGGCAACAAAGAAAAGAAGAACAGGTATTCGCTAGTAAGTAGGGCTGATGGTTTGTGAATAATGTTTATGTCTTTATTGTTTATATATGAATTGTTATTTGATTTTAAATCTACCACCTCTCTCCATGGCTATAAATGTATTGTTTTGTAAATTTTTCGTTTTATTTTTTTAATTCATATTTCTTTCTCACAAATTTAAATAACTTATTCCATATTATGCTCTCCCAGTTAAAGTCACAAGGAGGAAATCCATAATTGGTTTTATTTTACTATATAATACTTATGTACAAACTGATTAAATGTAAACTGTCGATTTCCCAAAAATGAATACGCTCTAATGGGCTTTTACAAAAACAAGTAATACAGTTGTGTTAGGTACATAGTACTATGTATATAGTATATTATACTCTCGGGCACGTCACCATAACATATTATATTGCCGATTGAGTCGTAAAAATCTGTACCCGAATTCGCCCGTGGGAAGAGCGATACGCTATTTAAATATATTAGATAAAAATTTCGACACATTCTTCGGAAAATTCAATGAGTTTGAAAGGTTTTTGGCGCTACATTCTCACTGTTAAAATGGTACTTTTACAATTAGTTAGATAAAATATCTGTAATGTTGTAAAAATTTTTGTACACAAATAAAATAAATAAAATTATATATAGTGTACAATAAATAATGTTTTATGATGAAGTAAATTAAATTTAATAGTGTGGATTATGGAAAGCAAAATATGTATCAAGAAAGATAGAAATATAAAAATAAAAGTGTATTCACTACGGAGTCGTGAATTCATACATCTAAGTAAAGTGATTAAAAATATATCGTTTTATAACTAATACGGTATATTTAAACATGTCTAAAATATTCCCAAATATATTGCCAAAATGATGTAGTCTATTTATAGGTGTATGAGCTTCATAGTTGGTTTTAAAATTGGCAAAGAAAACGGTAGCACTTTGCCTCAAATTTCTGGTCGGTACGTAAAATTTTATTTTGGTGAAAATTTCAGGGTTGTCAATGCAATTATTAATAATTTTATTTAATATTACAAGTTCAGAGATGATCCGCTTATCTGACAGCGTTATTGTTAAGTTGTTTCATCAAAAGGACATAGTTAATATTTTGAATTGGAATATTCAGTTTAAAGTTAATAAATCTTAAAAATATGTGCTGTACCCTTTCTATATTGTCAGAAAGCGTTTTATACAATGGGGATCAAATAGGCGAATTATAATCTACCTGGTTTCTTACTAAAGAAGTGTACAATGTTTTCAAACATTCAAGTGACTTGAAATCACTCGCTGTTCTGCATATGAAACCAAGCATTTTTATAACTTTCTTTGTTATATCATTTACATGCAGAGTAAATGTTAACTTTTCATCAAATATAACCCCCAAGTCGCTGATCGGAGCGACTGATGTCAATAGTACATTATTTAAAGAGTATTCATAAGTAACATAACTTTGGATTTTACGAAAACGAATAACTTGGCACTTTTGAATATTAAGAAATAATTAGTTGATCACACACCAATGATACAATTTACAATTTATCCAAATTAGATTGCAAAATATGGCAATCCTCTATAGTACGTATCATTCTATATATTTTCAAATCATCAGCGAAGAGCAGAACTTGTACATCTTTAAATACACCAACAATGTCATTTATAAATAATAAAAACAGAGTTGGTCCGAGGTGAGATCCTTGGGAAACTTCACATATGGATTCGAAGATGTAAGATTCTACAGAATTTATTTTAACACAAAGCTTTCTTTTACTAAGATAACTGTTGATCCAGATCAATAAGGTTCCTTTAATGCCCAAAAGACTTAGTTTATACACAAGAATATGTCTCCTAACTATATCAAAAGCTTTGGAAAAATCAGTGTATATCGAATCCACCCGATGCTTGTGGATAAGGGAATCAGATACTTACATAATATTCATAAATGATTTAGTTACTGAAAGTGTTTCTATCTGTGATAAAGCCGTGCTGATTGGGAACGATTATATTATTGATTTGTTTTGTAATGACATCTAGTAAATTATTATGTAAATTATTTTTACTATTCCTAACTGATAAAATAATAAATGATGGCTTTTATATAAAAAATTGAATCTTATGCTTTTTACATTACATAATTATTTGTTTTACGTAACTTTTTTGCAAAAAATAATAATAAATATTGAAAATGACCGATATTTTATTTATCTTGCCAATATATTCAGATATAATTATGATCAGATATTATGAAAATAAATACCGTATTGTTTTGACATCTGTCAATGAAGAACACGTCGGTTAGAGTCATAAGGTACTACTTACCGTCTAGCAGTATAGTTGATAGTATCGATAATTTATCAAACAAGTTTGATAGAAATCTGATAATCTCATCTAAATCTCATAAAATCATGAGCTCCTTCTGCAATTCTTCTATCGAAATTTACCTAAAAAATGCAAACTCAACTTAATAAACTTTATTTGAAAGACGCTCATTATTAAGCGTTTCATGTTCAAACCTTACTTATGGGTACCATCTAGTGGATTTCATCGCTGCCGCTCGAACTGAGTTGACCAGCGCACGTCGCCGCGTGTTCCCCTTTCCAACTTACTTCATTCCTCTCCGCCCCGAAATATTATTTCGGTTTTTGCAAATACCCCCTTCAATTAATTAAGGGGATGTTACCGTAAGCGCAGCATAATTGCGGTTTTTGACGCAGTTTTTTGTAAATTTCTATATTGTTTATAAGAAAATAATATTATGTTTTGAACAGATAATTTATTCTTCTAAACAATGAGAAAACAAAACGCTTTAAAATGTTTAAAACAATTGCGTAAAAAAATATTTACAGAACCTCTATAAATAGCTTTAAGTTCGATTATATCATTTTATTCTAAATGCAGAAGAATTTTAAATAATTACATTATCACCACGTCAATGTCGTCTAAACGATGAGAAAATAAAATTATTTTGAAAAGCATTAAAACAATGCTTAAATAAATAAAAACAGTTTTTTAATACTAAGATATTGTTCCCTTGTATCACCGCATTATATAAATCACAACGCAAGTTATTTATCTTCAGTAACCGAGGTGAGTTCGACGTGAGAGCACGTTTCATTTTACAAAAAATAAATACGTAAATGTGTAGGCACATGAGAAAAGAGATCACACTAAAGGCTAGTCGTTATGTTATTATGTATCATTTCTAGCCCAAGTTGACTTTTTTACTATAAATCTCGTTTTATGCAACACTTGGCCATCTGGCTGACTACCAGCGGCACAGAATATTAGAGAGTGCCCCTTCACTAGAATCGTATTCCTAGTTTTATTTATTCACGCCCTACTGTGCTTTTACATAAATTTCTAATTATACAGTTATATTAGTTGTAACAATAATTTATCTAATAAATTATGGTAAAATAAAATGAGTTTTTTAGTAAGGAGTGGTATTCTCTTATATTTCAATAATTCAAGTGTTTGTGAAGAGTTCGTTTCATTACTGATACGGAATCCCAAAATAAATAGACAACATTCTCAAATTTATAACCCAGATTATGCCGTCGATTTATAGGTGTGGTAGTTAGTTTGAAAAAAAAACACAGGTTATAAACTTTTTTGGATTAACTAGGTAAGATCAAAATGGAGTTAGTGGATAACACTGTCACTAATAAAATCGCTTTTGATTAACACGATAGTTAAACTTTTTTGATATATTTCGACATCACGGATTTTTTTTAAACGTATCAAATGATTAGTTTGACAGAGCGCGTCGTTACTTCTAACATGTAGGTACGTTCATCATCTACAAATAAATACAAAAACCGACCTATATAATCCTTAAATCTTTTTTCCAGAGGTTACTAATTGTTTAGAATGGGCAACAAAGAAAAGAAGAACAGGTATTCGCTAGTAAGTAGGGCTGATGGTTTGTGAATAATGTTTATGTCTTTATTGTTTATATATGAATTGTTATTTGATTTTAAATCTACCACCTCTCTCCATGGCTATAAATGTATTGTTTTGTAAATTTTTCGTTTTATTTTTTTAATTCATATTTCTTTCTCACAAATTTAAATAACTTATTCCATATTATGCTCTCCCAGTTAAAGTCACAAGGAGGAAATCCATAATTGGTTTTATTTTACTATATAATACTTATGTACAAACTGATTAAATGTAAACTGTCGATTTCCCAAAAATGAATACGCTCTAATGGGCTTTTACAAAAACAAGTAATACAGTTGTGTTAGGTACATAGTACTATGTATATAGTATATTATACTCTCGGGCACGTCACCATAACATATTATATTGCCGATTGAGTCGTAAAAATCTGTACCCGAATTCGCCCGTGGGAAGAGCGATACGCTATTTAAATATATTAGATAAAAATTTCGACACATTCTTCGGAAAATTCAATGAGTTTGAAAGGTTTTTGGCGCTACATTCTCACTGTTAAAATGGTACTTTTACAATTAGTTAGATAAAATATCTGTAATGTTGTAAAAATTTTTGTACACAAATAAAATAAATAAAATTATATATAGTGTACAATAAATAATGTTTTATGATGAAGTAAATTAAATTTAATAGTGTGGATTATGGAAAGCAAAATATGTATCAAGAAAGATAGAAATATAAAAATAAAAGTGTATTCACTACGGAGTCGTGAATTCATACATCTAAGTAAAGTGATTAAAAATATATCGTTTTATAACTAATACGGTATATTTAAACATGTCTAAAATATTCCCAAATATATTGCCAAAATGATGTAGTCTATTTATAGGTGTATGAGCTTCATAGTTGGTTTTAAAATTGGCAAAGAAAACGGTAGCACTTTGCCTCAAATTTCTGGTCGGTACGTAAAATTTTATTTTGGTGAAAATTTCAGGGTTGTCAATGCAATTATTAATAATTTTATTTAATATTACAAGTTCAGAGATGATCCGCTTATCTGACAGCGTTATTGTTAAGTTGTTTCATCAAAAGGACATAGTTAATATTTTGAATTGGAATATTCAGTTTAAAGTTAATAAATCTTAAAAATATGTGCTGTACCCTTTCTATATTGTCAGAAAGCGTTTTATACAATGGGGATCAAATAGGCGAATTATAATCTACCTGGTTTCTTACTAAAGAAGTGTACAATGTTTTCAAACATTCAAGTGACTTGAAATCACTCGCTGTTCTGCATATGAAACCAAGCATTTTTATAACTTTCTTTGTTATATCATTTACATGCAGAGTAAATGTTAACTTTTCATCAAATATAACCCCCAAGTCGCTGATCGGAGCGACTGATGTCAATAGTACATTATTTAAAGAGTATTCATAAGTAACATAACTTTGGATTTTACGAAAACGAATAACTTGGCACTTTTGAATATTAAGAAATAATTAGTTGATCACACACCAATGATACAATTTACAATTTATCCAAATTAGATTGCAAAATATGGCAATCCTCTATAGTACGTATCATTCTATATATTTTCAAATCATCAGCGAAGAGCAGAACTTGTACATCTTTAAATACACCAACAATGTCATTTATAAATAATAAAAACAGAGTTGGTCCGAGGTGAGATCCTTGGGAAACTTCACATATGGATTCGAAGATGTAAGATTCTACAGAATTTATTTTAACACAAAGCTTTCTTTTACTAAGATAACTGTTGATCCAGATCAATAAGGTTCCTTTAATGCCCAAAAGACTTAGTTTATACACAAGAATATGTCTCCTAACTATATCAAAAGCTTTGGAAAAATCAGTGTATATCGAATCCACCCGATGCTTGTGGATAAGGGAATCAGATACTTACATAATATTCATAAATGATTTAGTTACTGAAAGTGTTTCTATCTGTGATAAAGCCGTGCTGATTGGGAACGATTATATTATTGATTTGTTTTGTAATGACATCTAGTAAATTATTATGTAAATTATTTTTACTATTCCTAACTGATAAAATAATAAATGATGGCTTTTATATAAAAAATTGAATCTTATGCTTTTTACATTACATAATTATTTGTTTTACGTAACTTTTTTGCAAAAAATAATAATAAATATTGAAAATGACCGATATTTTATTTATCTTGCCAATATATTCAGATATAATTATGATCAGATATTATGAAAATAAATACCGTATTGTTTTGACATCTGTCAATGAAGAACACGTCGGTTAGAGTCATAAGGTACTACTTACCGTCTAGCAGTATAGTTGATAGTATCGATAATTTATCAAACAAGTTTGATAGAAATCTGATAATCTCATCTAAATCTCATAAAATCATGAGCTCCTTCTGCAATTCTTCTATCGAAATTTACCTAAAAAATGCAAACTCAACTTAATAAACTTTATTTGAAAGACGCTCATTATTAAGCGTTTCATGTTCAAACCTTACTTATGGGTACCATCTAGTGGATTTCATCGCTGCCGCTCGAACTGAGTTGACCAGCGCACGTCGCCGCGTGTTCCCCTTTCCAACTTACTTCATTCCTCTCCGCCCCGAAATATTATTTCGGTTTTTGCAAATACCCCCTTCAATTAATTAAGGGGATGTTACCGTAAGCGCAGCATAATTGCGGTTTTTGACGCAGTTTTTTGTAAATTTCTATATTGTTTATAAGAAAATAATATTATGTTTTGAACAGATAATTTATTCTTCTAAACAATGAGAAAACAAAACGCTTTAAAATGTTTAAAACAATTGCGTAAAAAAATATTTACAGAACCTCTATAAATAGCTTTAAGTTCGATTATATCATTTTATTCTAAATGCAGAAGAATTTTAAATAATTACATTATCACCACGTCAATGTCGTCTAAACGATGAGAAAATAAAATTATTTTGAAAAGCATTAAAACAATGCTTAAATAAATAAAAACAGTTTTTTAATACTAAGATATTGTTCCCTTGTATCACCGCATTATATAAATCACAACGCAAGTTATTTATCTTCAGTAACCGAGGTGAGTTCGACGTGAGAGCACGTTTCATTTTACAAAAAATAAATACGTAAATGTGTAGGCACATGAGAAAAGAGATCACACTAAAGGCTAGTCGTTATGTTATTATGTATCATTTCTAGCCCAAGTTGACTTTTTTACTATAAATCTCGTTTTATGCAACACTTGGCCATCTGGCTGACTACCAGCGGCACAGAATATTAGAGAGTGCCCCTTCACTAGAATCGTATTCCTAGTTTTATTTATTCACGCCCTACTGTGCTTTTACATAAATTTCTAATTATACAGTTATATTAGTTGTAACAATAATTTATCTAATAAATTATGGTAAAATAAAATGAGTTTTTTAGTAAGGAGTGGTATTCTCTTATATTTCAATAATTCAAGTGTTTGTGAAGAGTTCGTTTCATTACTGATACGGAATCCCAAAATAAATAGACAACATTCTCAAATTTATAACCCAGATTATGCCGTCGATTTATAGGTGTGGTAGTTAGTTTGAAAAAAAAACACAGGTTATAAACTTTTTTGGATTAACTAGGTAAGATCAAAATGGAGTTAGTGGATAACACTGTCACTAATAAAATCGCTTTTGATTAACACGATAGTTAAACTTTTTTGATATATTTCGACATCACGGATTTTTTTTAAACGTATCAAATGATTAGTTTGACAGAGCGCGTCGTTACTTCTAACATGTAGGTACGTTCATCATCTACAAATAAATACAAAAACCGACCTATATAATCCTTAAATCTTTTTTCCAGAGGTTACTAATTGTTTAGAATGGGCAACAAAGAAAAGAAGAACAGGTATTCGCTAGTAAGTAGGGCTGATGGTTTGTGAATAATGTTTATGTCTTTATTGTTTATATATGAATTGTTATTTGATTTTAAATCTACCACCTCTCTCCATGGCTATAAATGTATTGTTTTGTAAATTTTTCGTTTTATTTTTTTAATTCATATTTCTTTCTCACAAATTTAAATAACTTATTCCATATTATGCTCTCCCAGTTAAAGTCACAAGGAGGAAATCCATAATTGGTTTTATTTTACTATATAATACTTATGTACAAACTGATTAAATGTAAACTGTCGATTTCCCAAAAATGAATACGCTCTAATGGGCTTTTACAAAAACAAGTAATACAGTTGTGTTAGGTACATAGTACTATGTATATAGTATATTATACTCTCGGGCACGTCACCATAACATATTATATTGCCGATTGAGTCGTAAAAATCTGTACCCGAATTCGCCCGTGGGAAGAGCGATACGCTATTTAAATATATTAGATAAAAATTTCGACACATTCTTCGGAAAATTCAATGAGTTTGAAAGGTTTTTGGCGCTACATTCTCACTGTTAAAATGGTACTTTTACAATTAGTTAGATAAAATATCTGTAATGTTGTAAAAATTTTTGTACACAAATAAAATAAATAAAATTATATATAGTGTACAATAAATAATGTTTTATGATGAAGTAAATTAAATTTAATAGTGTGGATTATGGAAAGCAAAATATGTATCAAGAAAGATAGAAATATAAAAATAAAAGTGTATTCACTACGGAGTCGTGAATTCATACATCTAAGTAAAGTGATTAAAAATATATCGTTTTATAACTAATACGGTATATTTAAACATGTCTAAAATATTCCCAAATATATTGCCAAAATGATGTAGTCTATTTATAGGTGTATGAGCTTCATAGTTGGTTTTAAAATTGGCAAAGAAAACGGTAGCACTTTGCCTCAAATTTCTGGTCGGTACGTAAAATTTTATTTTGGTGAAAATTTCAGGGTTGTCAATGCAATTATTAATAATTTTATTTAATATTACAAGTTCAGAGATGATCCGCTTATCTGACAGCGTTATTGTTAAGTTGTTTCATCAAAAGGACATAGTTAATATTTTGAATTGGAATATTCAGTTTAAAGTTAATAAATCTTAAAAATATGTGCTGTACCCTTTCTATATTGTCAGAAAGCGTTTTATACAATGGGGATCAAATAGGCGAATTATAATCTACCTGGTTTCTTACTAAAGAAGTGTACAATGTTTTCAAACATTCAAGTGACTTGAAATCACTCGCTGTTCTGCATATGAAACCAAGCATTTTTATAACTTTCTTTGTTATATCATTTACATGCAGAGTAAATGTTAACTTTTCATCAAATATAACCCCCAAGTCGCTGATCGGAGCGACTGATGTCAATAGTACATTATTTAAAGAGTATTCATAAGTAACATAACTTTGGATTTTACGAAAACGAATAACTTGGCACTTTTGAATATTAAGAAATAATTAGTTGATCACACACCAATGATACAATTTACAATTTATCCAAATTAGATTGCAAAATATGGCAATCCTCTATAGTACGTATCATTCTATATATTTTCAAATCATCAGCGAAGAGCAGAACTTGTACATCTTTAAATACACCAACAATGTCATTTATAAATAATAAAAACAGAGTTGGTCCGAGGTGAGATCCTTGGGAAACTTCACATATGGATTCGAAGATGTAAGATTCTACAGAATTTATTTTAACACAAAGCTTTCTTTTACTAAGATAACTGTTGATCCAGATCAATAAGGTTCCTTTAATGCCCAAAAGACTTAGTTTATACACAAGAATATGTCTCCTAACTATATCAAAAGCTTTGGAAAAATCAGTGTATATCGAATCCACCCGATGCTTGTGGATAAGGGAATCAGATACTTACATAATATTCATAAATGATTTAGTTACTGAAAGTGTTTCTATCTGTGATAAAGCCGTGCTGATTGGGAACGATTATATTATTGATTTGTTTTGTAATGACATCTAGTAAATTATTATGTAAATTATTTTTACTATTCCTAACTGATAAAATAATAAATGATGGCTTTTATATAAAAAATTGAATCTTATGCTTTTTACATTACATAATTATTTGTTTTACGTAACTTTTTTGCAAAAAATAATAATAAATATTGAAAATGACCGATATTTTATTTATCTTGCCAATATATTCAGATATAATTATGATCAGATATTATGAAAATAAATACCGTATTGTTTTGACATCTGTCAATGAAGAACACGTCGGTTAGAGTCATAAGGTACTACTTACCGTCTAGCAGTATAGTTGATAGTATCGATAATTTATCAAACAAGTTTGATAGAAATCTGATAATCTCATCTAAATCTCATAAAATCATGAGCTCCTTCTGCAATTCTTCTATCGAAATTTACCTAAAAAATGCAAACTCAACTTAATAAACTTTATTTGAAAGACGCTCATTATTAAGCGTTTCATGTTCAAACCTTACTTATGGGTACCATCTAGTGGATTTCATCGCTGCCGCTCGAACTGAGTTGACCAGCGCACGTCGCCGCGTGTTCCCCTTTCCAACTTACTTCATTCCTCTCCGCCCCGAAATATTATTTCGGTTTTTGCAAATACCCCCTTATGGCATTTATTATATAAGGGTACTATCGCATTCCCTTTTGTGGAGTTGAAGTTGGAGTTTTGATAATTCAGTTTATATACGGACAAAACTATTTACTCATATTCATATTGCGTATTTATTATACACATTACTCATTTAAAATAAATAATTAAATTAAAGCCATCTATGAAAAAAAAAAGATTATAACGAACGTCGCGTTTATCCTTAATGCGTATATTGTGCACTTTTTTTTAATTATTTACCGTACTTACTTGCCTATTTTTGTGTTTTCGCTTGATTAGTTGAATTTTTACAATTTGTGTGTTTTTATACTTCAATTTAATATTAACATAATTAATTTGTTTTTTTACTTGTTAATATCATACTAACTGACTTTAGTGAGTTTTTACATTGTTTTTATCGGATATTTATGACCGAGCATTGAAGTCATAGCAATCCGGTTATCGTGAGTGGTTTATTTATGTAGTTTGTACATCAATGATAGTTGATTTATGCAGTGTATTTTTTAAAACGAAACTTCTTGAAATAGATAGAATACTGATGTTTTATGCTCGTAAAGTGACCGATAACAGCTATTTTGTTAAAATAATTCAGTTTTGGGCATAATCGATGGGCTTTTCGATACAATATTCAATTCTGTCAAAATTTGTGTCAAGTGTCAAATTCTAACAAGTGTTTTAACATAATATATATTCATATTATAAATCTGGTTTAACCTTAAAATCGATTAATAATATATTAAAGTTTCTAATTAATTATAAATCAGTGAAATCCAATCCAACGCAAGTTGCAGAAGTTTGACATTCCAGTTTTTTCCCGTCAAAACAATTAAAAGGTAGATTTTATAATCCTACCGCTAGAGTTCCGTTATAATTTCTCTTTCTTTTGCATACGGCATTTATGAGAAAGAGGGAGAGGTTATAAAGGAGCTATCAGCGGAATGTCAAAAACTAGTTAATTTTGGCAAAACTTTATGAATTTTTATGTACTTGTATATTATGATTATCTCATTATTTCCCTTACTGCCGCACTTTTAGGCACAGTTTATGTAAATTACACTTTGTTTCAACAATTACTATAAGAAACAACCATTTACATTCACAAAATAGGTTATTAGATTCTTAGTTTGGGTTAATTAAGTAATTTATACGTATTTAGATTGAAACGAAACTTTCGCAAAATAAAAAGTCCAAAATGGCGGTAAAGGATCGTATTATAATGTAAATTTTGAACATAGAATAAAAATAGAATTATAATGGATCTTTTACTATCTACCCTGACATAAATCGTTGTTTCTTGTAGTAATAAGTTGGAACGAAGTGTCATTTCCATAATATGTGCCTATTAAAAGTGTGGCCATTAGGGAAATATTTATCTATAATTATTTTAAGAATATTAGAAAGCTATTCTCATTTTATAATAAAACTGCACCTTATAAAACAGTTTTTATGGGTTGAAGTCATTAAATAATTGGTTTTTTAATAAGTCCAGGGTTCAACGTCATAACATGTTGGCGATTCATTTTTTGTAGGTACAAAGAAAGAGTTATTTTTTGATTTTTTATTTTATTATAAGTGATGGGTTTTTGTTTTACAGAAGCTGTAATCATGGGCATTATATCAAACATTATATCCTGCATAAGCTGCTTTATAGACATGCTGGTTAGTAGCATCATTCGTGAATCATTATTTCATCTGTGCGCTCTTTTGTTGAAGAGGCTTGCTTCATGTATGTCAATGCTTCTCTCATCATCTTCTTCTTCTTCACCTTGTCATATTTGCCACGTTTGGTGACAATAGGAGTTCACGGGGTGAGGTTTGTTCAGATCTTGAACATTTGTGGCCAAATATTTGCGGGTTCACCAAAGTACAAGTAAATTTAATAGTAGGTACATAAAGTATTATCAACGGAAGTTTCTAAGGTTTATAAATTATACATTGCATATTCCTATACAAAACATAAATTACAATTACCTCTTGGATAAAATGTCTCTATTGAAACTTTCAGAAAGAAGAATAAGCACAGATTTAATACTGTTACCACAGACATAGGAATTAATAGACGAGAAGATAATGGCGAGGGGTAAAATCAACTGTTGAAGAACGAAGGGAGTAAGGCTGACTGTGATTCGTCAATAAATCAATCTGACAGTAAATAGGCATCTCGCATTATAATATCACCATTTACTTCTCAAAAGTAAAATCTGCTTTTGAATGAATAGACATTTTTACATGGGAGCGCAAATTACTCGCCACGTTATGAACAAATTTGCGAAGTCCAAATTCGGCAAAAAAATTCGGTTCTATTTTCACAGTCGAATATTTCGTTTAAGTATTTAGTTAAGACACTTTTATAAATGTTCATAATTTACTTCCCAGCAACCAACCAGCTTTGTGTTTCGCGTCCAGACTTTTCTCGATGTGATAGTATATGTTTCTAAAACTGATCTATATTATACGATGTGAATATGCTTAAAATAAAGTAAAATAATGCTTTTATGTATATGGAATGTAATACGACAATTGGGTTTATTCTCTTTTTCAAATCTATTTTTACAAGTTTTCATAGTACAAGTCAACATTTTGCCGTGTTATTTCGTAAAATGAACCGATGATGCCTCGACCATAGTTCGCACAAGAATGATGACGTCACGTTTTCAAATTTCACTTGAGGCCATACGCGAGCACAGCCGGCTCCAATGGAACCGGTATGGGGAGTGGGGATAATACGCTTTTAATCACTTAGGGCAGGTCTACTAATATTCATATGTCTATGACTGTTACAAAGAATACTACATTTTAAAATTGACTCCCGAATTACTTCAATGTATCAATATCCATGTTCCCAAAAAATCATGCCAACATTTCTTACCTTTTTACTTCAATAACACCAGGACACTAGCTTACCAAAATTCTCCGATTCCGAGACTTCACAATCTCGGAAAGAAATATTCTGATCTGGGTGATATATTTCATTTGAAAACTAATCAGTATAAATGTTGTATATTCTATCACTTTTATTCTTCTAGACACAAATAGACCTATGTACCCATATAACTTCTCCGCTTCTACTATTTTGTTTTGTTGAATCTTTTAAATTCAATTATATGCGTGAAGATTCATTTTTGCCATTATGTTTACATTCTTCTTTATTGTATTAATTTTGAAGTGTTTACTCTGATACAAAATGCTTGTATTTTTTTTTAAAGGAAAGCCCACTAGGGCGTGTAATAAATAAATAAATAACTATTTATAAAGAATCTCTAAGCTCTCCCTTTGTTCAGTGAAAACCTTTATGACTCTCTTGTTAAATTTTTAGCCAATGAACAAAATGCGCAATTATAATTTTGCTCAAAATTACCTAGATTTCTTACCTTTATCCAAAAAACTCCCTTTATCCCTTTGAAATTCAAAACAGGCAGTCTACCCCTGCGGTGAAATTGCCTGACGACTAGTTAGTTCACTATGAACATTTGGCAAGTATTATAAATAGTATCATCTGCTACGAGGACCTTGAATGACATTACATTATTAACTGTTCACATTATTGAAAGAATTTGCATAATTTTTGATAGCCACCTCTTGGAGTACTGATTTGTTTTGAATAATTTTGGCCTTGATACTGTGGCAATATGGTACCTACCAAAAATTGCAATCCTGTCTTCATCTGCTAAATGTGAGTTAGTCTGAGTCTTTAATAAAAGCTGCTGTAATAAATTACAAAATGTTATTAAAGACTTAGGAATAGTCATACTATAAACCTACATATCAAATCAAGATGTGACCAATAGTCAGAATAACAGAGACAATGTAATTATTAGTACCGGGAGTGTTTAAAGAGTCATTTGAATGGTAGAAGTCGGGGATACCCGAGGAATACTTAACACAATATCTCTGCACCGGAATGACATACAGAGTCGAATCAAAGTTGATGTAATGTAGTTTTTTTTAACAGTAACATTGTGGTATACAATAGTGAATGGTGAAAGAAGTCGGAGACGCTGGAGAAAGACATTAGCAATAGCTTAGCATTGCGGGGTTCACTAGTACAAAATAAAAAATACAGTTTAAGATATAGTTAAATTGGTAGGTGAGTAAAATTTAACTAACCAACCATCACGATGCCAACGGGGGTAGGCAGGGTAGAGGACGGACCGCCAAACGACTCGGTCTTGGCAAAACTCCTTGCCTCATTCACATTCATACATCGTTTTACACATACTCTTCTATTATTCTTGACTCTTGACATGGCCCGACTCAAGTATCTGATTCACTCGATCGTGCCATGTCTTCCTCGGGCATCACCGACTTCTGCTACCATTCGCATTTGCGTCATATAAAGTAAAATATATATTTCTTCATATGAAGCGGTTACTTTGTGATGTGACATTATAATTTAAAATTAAACAGTAACTTTGTAAACATCACTTATAGGTAAATACTTAATGCCGACCGGGTTTCGCTACAACCGTAGCCTCATCAGGGCAGTACAATACTAAAAATCTAAAAATTAAATTAACATGTGTAGATATCACGGTAGGTGAACAGTCTGAGCTACAGTGGAAGAGGTAGGGATAGGTGGGAGATTGAGAGGCGAGTGCTCTTTGTCAATAGGGAACAATCTGAGTACAGGGCTTTTATTTAGGTTTATTTGGTTGTTGATGACTTTGCTATTGACGTTTTTGGCTTTCCTTAACTCTAACGCCATTCGCCATTCTTAATCACCATTAAGATTTCATTCGCTTTGATTGATGAACTGAAAAATCTACATATTCCGAATAATTCAAAATTAGTCTCATTTGATGTTGTTAACTTATTTCCAAATATTCCCGTAGATGAAAGTAAAAGCATATTGTTCAAATTATTACAAAATTCAAAACCACCAAATAATTTCTCTAAGGAACTTTCTCACCTATTTAATGTTTGTCTAAGTCAAAATTATTTCCAATACAATGAACTTTTTTATCAACAAACAGATGGCCTGGCGATGGGAGCTCTGACTTCTCCCCTCATCGCCGACATATTTATGGACAATCTAGAGAATAACATTTTTAACTGTAAATCGCCATTATTAAAGAATGTGTTATTGTGGAAGAGATATGTCGATGATGTTTTCTGTATTTGGACAGGTACTGAGCGCCAACTTGATTCCTTCCTAAAACTAATAAACTCTTTTCATACAAAAATTAAATTCACAATAGAAATAGGAACTAATTCTAGCTTAAACTTTTTAGATCTCACCCTATCAATCATTAACAATAAAATAGAATTTAAAATCTATCGTAAACCCACTTACACTGATACAACTATTAATAATTCATCTAACCATCCCATCTCCCACAAACATTCTGCTTTCCATTCCATGATCCATAGATTAGTTACCGTCCCGTTATCAAATTCCAACTTCTTATTAGAATTAGCGACGATTAAACAAATCGCGATTAATAATGGCTATAATGCAAATATGGTCAATAACATCCTAAACAAGAAATTAAAAAGATTATCGACAAGTAAATTTCTATTTAACAGCTCCCCTCATAATAATAATATATCAACTAATAATAATCAACCTCAACAATGGCGTAGAATTTTGTACATCGATAATTTCTCCCAAAAAAGCATAAAAAACCTCCCACCAGATATCAAACCAGCTTTTTACACTAACAATAGTATAGGTAAATTTTTGATGAACGTTAAGGACAAAGAACATCGGTTAAATCACTCAGGTATTTACTCACTGCAATGTAGTGACTGTCCCGCGTTTTACATAGGCAAAACAGCGCGTAATATCAAAACGCGAGTCAAAGAACACCTAAGATGCTTAAACAGTAATGGATTCTCCGAATTTGCAAATCACCTCATAGCAACCAACCATACGTTCGACAAAAATACTGGCATCAGTCTATTACATAAAAACGGAATAGGTCTTAGGTTGGATAACTTAGAAGCGTTAGAGTTAAGGAAAGCCAAAAACGTCAATAGCAAAGTCATCAACAACCAAATAAACCTAAATAAAAGCCCTATACTCAGATTGTTCCCTATTGACAAAGAGCACTCGCCTCTCAATCTCCCACCTATCCCTACCTCTTCCACTGTAGCTCAGACTGTCCACCTACCGTGATATCTACACATGTTAATTTAATTTTTAGATTTTTAGTATTGTACTGCCCTGATGAGGCTACGGTTGTAGCGAAACCCGGTCGGCATTAAGTATTTACCTATAAGTGATGTTTACAAAGTTACTGTTTAATTTTAAATTAAAATATACACGGTGTCCGGAAACTCGTAGTACAAGCGGGAAACTGGAGAATCTACACCACATGGGGAACCCAAAAAAACATAAATTTTTTGATTTGAGCTTTTTCACAAAAAAAAAAAAAAAACCAAAAAAAATATTTTTCGGCTATTTTTGGGTTAAAGTTTTTTCTGGTGTTTAGGGTTGAACAACAGATGTTTTAACCCTGCAGAGCAGAAATATTTTATGATTACACCGGATTAAATGAAGGGTGATTTCAAAATAATGCTTCAAATCCGAGTTTCTTCATTTGTTTTACTTTCAAATAGTTTTAATTAGTCAGGTACTTTGATCTTCAGTAATAATTTATAAGAATTTGATTTAAAAAAAAAAAAAAAAAAAAAAAAAAATTAACTTCTAACTCGATTTACTCGATAACGAAAGCTCAAATAAAAAAAAAATATAATACAAAATCGACTCCAAATGTGATGTAGATTCACCAGTTTCCCGCTTGTACTACGAGTTTCCGGACACCCTGTATATAATAATAATAATAATAATAATTGGATAATTTTTATAGCGCCGTTTTTGTGAAAAATCACCTCAAGGGCGCTGTACAATTTATTTCCTAGGATCTACATTTGTTATTTAGACCAACTGTGCCAGCACGAGGTTCGTCATCCGTTCAGGCATGTGTCTGCCGCCAATATAGCGCTGACATGTGTCTGCTGCCAATAAAGATCGCTGACACAACATCCTCCCATAGACAACAAACCTTGGCAGCACCGCTGTGACGCTCGACGAAGACAGCAGATGGAGACTCTGCTGCAAGAGTCCTAGGTAGCGAAGGAACTGTACCAGCTGCTGCAGGGAGAGAGACTACCCCGTCCACCAAATGTGCCAGCACGAGGCTCGTCATCCGTTCAGGCATGTGTCCGCCGCTAATATAGCGCTGACATGTGTCTGCTGCCAATAAAGAGCGCCGACACAACATCCTCACATAGATAACAGACCTTGGCGGCACCGCTGTGCAAAATCACCTCATCCTAGTTTACCTTAGTCTCTCCAGTCACCTCCCAGCCTTTCATGCCACCTAGTGCATCCTCTCGACCCTTTCAGACTCCTTCCTGGCTCCAATACATTCTTTCTATTGTCGTGATCCGACGATTTCACACCTCTGTCTCAGACCCTTAGGGCTCGCTTATCGCAGGCTATCATAAGCAAAATATTGAACCAAAGTCAAAGTGAAGTTTATGTGTGTCATCTGTAACAAAATACATAAACAAAAACAGAAAATAAAAACAAAAAATTTAAACAAAATATGGCTTATCTGTCCTCCAGGCAGACATCCTCGGTTGAAAAGGTCCCGTAAATCCCGACACCACTTGACACTTGAGTCAGGTATAAAATCTTCGACTGCATTGAGAAATCTTTGTTGTAGCTTCACTTTTAAAATTTAATCGGTTTAAAATGCTATAATAATTGCAAATTCCGGCTAAACGGTAGAAGTTACGCGCATTTCGTGAAATAAGAAGGTAAGCACTATATAAAACACGGATGCTGAACAATTTTCAGCGATCTCTTAACAAGGGAAACCTTCTGAAAGGATTAAACAAACCGGAGCGGTTAAAACACGTCCGCAAACTGTAAAATTATGTGTATTTTGTATTTTTTATAATTACACAGTCTAAAACTTTTACTCCGCCCACTATTGATTCTTAAGGTGTTGACACAGTACAAATAATATTGTCCACTATTCTACTAATGTAATATGTACGATTCTTCTCTATATCCTTGTTAATTAAGACAACATGCTACGTATACCGCGAGCCGAACTGCCGAACTGAACCTCAACTTAATATACAAATCATAATTTTTTTCACTTGTATGGCACATATGATACAGAAAGAAAAAACACGCTGTTTTGTGGGCACTTAAGTTTTGTTTTGGGAAGCCTAAAATCTCAGCAACTTCTCGTAGAATAATTGTGAACATTTTGCTGGTACATAATTTTAGTTTGAAAATTATTAGAAACATTTTATTTTTGAGTTGTGGATCATTTTAACGTATTATGTTTAGTCATCATCATATTTATATTTTGTAACATCATTTTAACTCTAGTAAAAATATTGCATATTACAATTTTTCATAGCCTGTAGTTTAATTATCAGTGTGATGGCTAGTTAGTTAATATTACTAGCTGACGTTTACCCCGCGTTGCTCGAGGTTGTAAATGATTTGGAGTAAAGTTTCGAGGTTTTGAATTCTTTGATAAACATCGTCTTTTCTATACTTTCTATATAAACATATGCATGTATTATATATTATATATATATAACCTTCTGGAAGAATTACTCTAAATTTATTAAAACCCTATCAAAATCCGTTGCATAGTTTGGAAGAACTAAGCGTACAAACAGACAGAAGCAGATAGCAACTTTATTTTATACTATTTAGAGATAAATTAATCTTTAAATACATATTACGTGTTTAAAGATTAACTTCTGAAACATTGAATATTATGTCAGTAATTTGAGCACTCCTATCATAAAAAAAACATGTTATGTCACTAAAATTTTATCTTTTTAAATCCCAAAGATATCATTACTTAGATAATTTGACCAAACGTTTTTATTTCATAAAAGTTACAGTTTTAATAATAGCATCTACAGCGGACACCAACCATTTTTAAGGCAAGGGCCGTATTGCGAAATCTATGATCAATCAATGATCTAAGTCAAATTGAAAATGCAGCACAGCTCTCCTAACATAAATACATTTTTCTATTAACTTCCGTGTGTTGATTTGTAATATTCGCTGAATGGCTTGTAATGAATATTGGCTCTCGTTAGCCTTGAATGTTAGATCATCAATTGAATCTTTTTATTGAACAGAACAATTGTGAATTTAACTAGTCTTATATAATATTTAGGGCAGCCAACTGGCCTTGTAAATGTCTTCCCTCTGAAATTGTGGCTTATTTCCCGAAAGACCTACCAAGACACTGTTGACCTATTATTTAATGATATTTGTTGAATGTTCCAGATGGTGACCGGCACCAAGGTGATTGGCTATGGCAGCATCATGGCCACCGTGTGGCTGGGCTTCAAGATGCAAGGCATGTTCAAGGTGCCCCCGCTACCCATCGTGCCCCGCGACCACTACTGGGGCCCCGGTAAAGCCCCCGCCTCCGAAGACACCAGCATCAGGCCTTTCAAGATCCAATTCACCCCTGACGTAAGTATCTTCTATGTCAATATCATCGTTGTCAATACATGGCGACCTAGCATGGCCATTATATAACGAAGCTGAGGAGAAACTAGGCCGTCAATTATTGTGATTTATTTTTGGGGTACTATGGCATGTTGCGCTACCTTCTTCGTTTCGGATAGCGTTACAATGTCCATCATCAGGGCAGATGTGTAATCGACACTGATAATGGTTTCTTTAATGTTGTGCGAAACATTGGCTAAAGGAGGAGGTAGCGCAATATGGCATTATACCCCAAAAATAAAAAGGCGGTGGGAATGCTGTCTTTCTTGTACTGGTACTTCAATGAAAGATGCTCTGAGGAACTAGCGTCATTGATCGCTTCTGCACTGGTGCGTATTTGGAAAACACAACAAACGCACCACTAAAATTTTTCACATGAGAACGGGTCGTTGCTACGACTCATAGGTTTCTTCAAGATCCGTGCTCACTCCTTCCTCTCAAATAGACCCTCCATACATCATCCCCAAAGATGACATAGGCATAATTTGATTGAAAAGCCTTGATTATTAATCTAATAATCCTAGCCTAACCTAACCTAACTTACCTGTCTCCACACAAACTTAAATCAGCATGCTAAACAATCATTTATAATTGAAGTGACCCATTGAAGGATAACCTTCTTGTAATACCTACTTGTAGACAGATAAGAAAGAAATATTTAGTAATTTAGTTCCACTGTGGTCCGTCCCGTCCCATTATAATATTACGTTCAGGAATAAATAACAGAACTGAATTTTCACTACACAATTTGACGGCCTACGTAATATAAGGCTCTCGATCAGCAAGCTTAAGGTCGCGGGTTCAAATCCCGGCGTGTGCAAATAAATTTTATTTGATTAATTTGGGTTATTTCACATATATAAATAATATATAGTAAATTTGTGGCACGTTCCAGAGTGGAAGATACTCTCAGTATCGCCCTGGTGTAAAAACACCATTCAGAATTGAAACGTTGCTTGAAATGGTTTTCGCCGTGTTTGGTGGCTAGATCTGAATAGCCAGGTACTTCCCCACCTTCCTCTGCCTCATCTCCTTCCCTTCCTCACTACCTTCAGCCCAACAACATACCCCATTTGGGGATGCCATAGTCTCACTGGCTTCAGATGGTTGGGAGCAGTTTGGACTTGTGCGGTCTCACATTAAAAAAATAAAGTTTGGCTTATTTTTTGTACTTCAAGGTCCAACCTCATTTATTTTAATGACTTACTAACTTGTTTAAATGTGCAATAATTAGGAAAATTTACGTCTCCGAAAAGAGTGCCTTTTTTAGTAGGGAGATCTTTTAGTCCCTTATGTTGTGGCTTAAATTACAATGAATGACTAACTAACTAACCGCCTGAAGGTTTTCCGCAGGGGTAGGCAGTGAGGACAGAACACCAAACAACTCGGTCTCTCTGGCACAAACTCCTTGCCTCATTCATACATCGTCTCATACATACTCTTCTATTTTTCTGACTCTAGTATCTAATTCACTCGATCGTGCAATGTCTTCCTGAGGCATCCTCGACTCCTTTAACCTTCACAATTACGTCATATATTCTCCTTACACCTCTTCGTTCATTCGATCTACATGCCCGAACCGGTTCCATGTTAACTCAACACAGTGACTATTCAACACACTTTTAAAAAGTGATATAAAGTAATTAAAAACGATGAAAAAAATACATTTTCCAAGACTTTATATAACTTTTTAAAGATGTGATGAATTATCATTTTGATGATTTATCCGGTCACCGCCCAAACCATCTAAATGTCCCTTTCTTAATCTGACATCAGCCTTGCATTTTTTGCGGATCTCCTCGGGGACCTCATTTCTACAGCATGTAGTCAACTTTCATCCTTCCTCTGCCAGTTCCATGCCTCAATTCCATACATCAGGATAGGTACCAGCACTACATTCTGGTTAGCTTTCGAAAATGCTTCGTAGTTCTAGATCCGCAATATAATAATAATTGAATAATTTGTATGTTGTCATTTGTGAAAAATTGCCCGCACAAATATGATTTCCTGGCAGATTACTTCAGATAAACACAGTTTTATTAGAAAGAGATTATTGGAGAAAATACAATTTTGCACGCAGAGGTTTAGTACCCATAAGGTAGTTTGGACTCTGCAATGTATTTGAACGCAAACTGATTTAAATTATTTTGTTATAAATGTCCTCATTATGCAGATGTCTTGTTGATCAGAAAAATATTTTGTGCTGTTTTTCCAAGTAAGTTGAACTTCAATCTCATAATAAAGTTTTGATATTTGCTGCCAAACCATAAATTTTTATTTACTTATTAATTCATCTTTATTTAATACAGTACTACATGGATGATTTACTGTGCCTATGTCTCTAAAAAATCCTGTGTTGAGATCAGGTGTAGTTTACAACATTATATAGGGTTTTCCAATAAGAGGTGTTATTTTGAATAGCCCACTATTTCGGTAGATGTTACTTTTGAAGCTGTCATTTTTTGACATGTGACAAGTAAAAACTACGCCATTAATAAAAATGTAACGATACACGCTTCAACAACACATTGAAATTATTAAAATTTACTTGAGTGAATCAAATGCAAATCATCTTGAGTGATGAGGCCCATTTCCACCTCGGTGACTTCGTCAACAAGGAAAATTGTCGCATCTGGGGCTCGAAAAACCCAAGAGTTATTGTTGAAAAGCCTCTTTATCTTCAACGTGTGACTGTTTGGTGCGGTTTATGGTCCGGCGGAGTCATTGGACTTTACTTTTTCTAAAATGAGGCTGGAGCAACAGTTACGGTGAATGGATTGCGCTATCGAGAATGATTAATGATTTTTTTATGGCCGGAATTGGATGGTATTGATCTGGACAACGTTTACTTTCAACAAGACGGCGCTACGTGCCACACAAGCAAAGAAACCATTGATCTTTTACGATTGAATATCAAAATAACACCTCTTATTGGAAAACCCTGTATTATACAAGATATCACATCACAGTTAACAATAATAATACTTATAAGGGTGCAAACATATGTATACGCATGTATGCTATATGCTATACGCATAAAAATGTTTTTTTCGCTATTTATTCACCATATTGCTCGCCATACAATACCATATGGACCTGTCAAACCTGATAGATGATGTGTTATAAGTGTGGGCGTGACGACGATGATATGCCATGATCTGCTAGCCAGGCGATATTTGAAAAAAACCAGTTCAATTTAGGGAGCAGTCAGCTGTCAAGGTGACAGATCTTGTAAAAAGAAACAATTCTACCGCGGCAATTGCGTATTTGATCTGACCCCCTCTCCTGCCGTAGGAAGAAGAAGATTTTAGCATAGTATGTCACATCAACATATAATCTGTATAGGCTACGCCCAAATAAGCATTGATGTTTACGCTTAAGGAGGTTTAAAAAAATATATTTATTTAAAGTTTGATCTATATGATGGTGATCCAAGACCTAATTTATATTTGTGTTCTGTCTAATGGCCAGTGAAAGTGCATTGTATAGCTTTGTGTACTGTCTAATGGTCAGTGGAAGTGCATTGTATAGCTTTGTGTTCTGTCTAATGGCCAGTGGAGGTGCATTGTATAGCTTTGTGTACTGTCTAATGGTCAGTGGAAGTGCATTGTATAGCTTTGTGTTCTGTCTAATGGCCAGTGGAGGTGCATTGTATAGCTTTGTGTACTGTCCAAAGATATTAGAAGAACGAGATGTGCTATGCGCAGTTCGTACTGAGTGGAATTGTTTTGCCGAGTGTCGCCGGTTTTGTTCACCAATACTACTGCACACCTTCGCTTACGCTAAGGCATCGCTAAGGTATCCGCACTAATACATAGAACAGATTTCTGTGCGTACACGTCCCGATACCGTTCAAAGTACCCTAATTAGGTAGTACTCCGGCTACGGTCCGGCGGCCAACATAGCATATCTCGTTCTTCTAATATCTTTGGTACTGTCTAATGGTCAGTGGAAGTGCATTGTATAGCTTTGTTTTCTGTCTAATGGCCAGTGGAGGTGCATTGTATAGCTTTGTGTTCAACCTAATGGCCATTGGAAGTGGATTGTATAGCTTTAATGCAAAGTATCTAAAATTACTATGGCAAAATGTTGTCTTAGCAAATAATAATATGTATTTTGAAAGTTTGCTGAACATAATGAGTTATGATGCTGAAAAAATAAGGGAATGATGAAGGTTAAATAATAACTGGCTACTCAGATCTGTTGCCACTATTTAGTGTAGACAATTTTACAAATGTGTTATAATTTACTCACCTCACTCATTTTTGCTTCGCTATGCAACCCGATTTGTAGACGTTTCGGTTAAAAATGAACATTCCGAGTCTGCGCAGAAAAGTCTAACAACGGACATTACTTTAGCAAACTTTACTTTACTGCACAGGATCTGGTTATTTCAACGTACGACTGATGTCATAGTTTATTTAAAGCAACCAACTCTCCTGGTGCCAAAAAGATGGTCACATGGTTTGCGTCCAGCTCGCTGAAATGATACCCAGATTTTACATTAGGGCCAGTCTACTCTTTTGTTATGTCTACGTTGCGCTGTTCCACAGAATTTCAAATATAACATGGACATCAAATGGCTAAAAGGGCTGTTTTTTTGACATTTGAAAGGTCTCCGTTAAGCGCCAATTCTATGTTAGTTTGAGCTTTAGAACAAATTGTGATTAGCAAAAAATGCTTGTCAGCTTATCGAAAATAGATTGAAGCTGAAACAGACAAAACAGACTCGGTGTTTAATGGGTCCTTTCAAATGTCAAATAAAACCAAATTGCACTGAAGATTTGATGACAATGTTACAATAATTGAAATTCTTTAAAACACCACATCATTACTTACCTCCTTTTGACACAAGTTTTGCTTAGTGATAAGGTCTGTACTATAAATCTTACGGTTTATAACAAACAAATAAAATTTTGAACTAACAACTGATTTCTCTCTATTCCAGATGGTTTCCGACTTAAAAGAACGACTCAACAAAACGAGGTACACCGCTCCCTTGGAACACGTCGGCTTCGAATACGGCTTCAACCACGACGCGCTGAAGGCGGTAGTCGACTTCTGGCAGAACAAATACGACTTTGAAAGTCGCGAGGAATACATGAACCAGTTCCCTCACTTCAAAACTGTTATCCAGGGTCTGGATATGCACTTCATTCACATCAAGCCCAATGTGCCTAAAGGCGTGAAAGTGTTGCCGCTGTTGATATGTCATGGCTGGCCCGGGTCTATAAGGGAGTTTTATAAGCTTATCCCGCTGCTGACAACACCGCAGAAAGATTCAGAATTTGTATTTGAATTGGTGGTGCCGAGTCTGCCAGGGTTTGGATTTTCTCAGGTACCGAACCTATCTCTAAATAGAATAAAACAAATTCGCTATCCGTGTCTGGCTGTTGCGGCTGTGCGCTTAGTTCTTTTAAACTACGCAACAGATTTCGATAGGGTTTTCACATAAGTTTATATACATAAAATGTGCATATTATATTTATAGAAAGCAGAGAAAATCAATGTTTTGTAATCGAGTATAGACAAATCCAGTACTATAACTTTTTCACAGATAAAATAAACATGGTTGCAAGTGACGATATGATAAGCTGGAATATAAGATGCATCATTTCTTTGCCAAGCGAATAAAATAAATTTTAGTATGCTAGGAGCATTTTATAAAGTTCAAAATAACATAAAATCGAAGCAAGTGTGGTGAGTTCCTAGCAAATCTATATTCCAAGGATTAATCTATATTTTTCTTTTATTTTTCCAGGGAGCCTCCAAGACAGGTCTAGGAGCCGCACAAGTGGGTGCTGTGATGGCTAATCTAATGGAACGTCTCGGCCACAAGCAGTACTACGTCCAGGGGGGCGACTGGGGCTCTATCATCACTAGCGCCATGGCCACTCTGTATCCTGACACAGTGTTGGGCTACCACACGAACTTCCCGCTGGTCAGCTCCATGAAGACTAACATCCGAACAGTCGTAGGGAGTCTGTGGCCCTCCATGTTTGTGAACAGCGAGTTCATTCATAAGGTGTATCCGTTGAAGAAGAGGTTGGGAGAGATGGTGAAGGAGACGGGATACTTTCATATTCAAGCCACGAAGCCTGATACCGTCGGTGAGATGTGGTTTATTTTTATTAAAGCGTTTTAATTTTAATTGAAGCACTCCATAATGATATGGATTAGAATTGACACAAACCATGCATACTTAGGTTTGTGTTTATTGGCGAATATGTACTTACTTCCGACAGTGATATCCTTAGAAACCATCACTGCGATACAGCTTTTTTACTTATTATCTTTCAAGTGTGCGAAAATTAACGATGCCATAGTCCCACTAACTCTGGGCAGTATTCAAATTGCACTTTTTAACTTTATTTTCATCTTCCAGGTCTAGGAATCGGAGACTCTCCGGCCGGTCTGGCCGCCTACATCCTGGAGAAATTCTCTACTGCCACAGACCCCGCCTTTAGGAAGCTGGACGACGGAGGCCTTACCAAGAAGTTCACCTACACCGACCTCATCGACAACCTCATGGTCTACTGGGTGTCCAACTCTGCCACTACCGCTGTAAGGATTTATGCAGAGTCCTTTTGCAAGGCCGCTTTCGCTTTGAAGATTGACTCGTAAGTGATTGATATATGATATGATTTTTTATATAAGATAATGTGTCCTTACTGGGGTACCCCGTTCTGATAGATTGATGATTGATTCACCTCTCAGGCCTCTGGCATATTCTGTCAGAAGTCGGAGAATTTGTGTGTATATATTTCCTCTTTACAATAAAATCCAAATAAATGTAATATTTCTGAACATATCCAAAAACTAAAAAGTGTTTTTGAAAGATAGTTTAATAACCTTTCAAATTTTATTATTAGAAATAAACATACCATTTTTGGAATAATAAAATATTTAATGCAAACATAAAACTTTTAAAAATTATTAATAATGAAAACTAAAATTATTAATAATGAAAAAAAAACACCACACATTTTTTGGAATAATGTATTATAAACATTATTGTCACCTCTCTTTTTTATTGTTTTATATAATGAAGTATGTGGAATCATTCTAATAGGCAGATTTTGCTTTGAAGATTGATTTGTAAGTGATTGATATAACATACATACTTTTGAAGAGTCTTAAAAGCACAATTTCTTTTACGTTGATGATTGATTTGTGACGGAGAGAGAGAGAGAGAATACGACAAACTTGTCAGCGGCAGGACCATAAGTAATTGATTTAATATACATTCACGGGTTACTTAATTATTTATTTAGATGCCCATTGGGCTATTGCGTACATTACTAACCAAAACATGTTTTAAGCAATAGAAGTGCATAAATCTGAAAAACAACAAGTCAAGTTAAAATAAATAATAATAACCTGATTTGGTTAGCACCAATCCTTATAAATGGAATAATACGATATTTACAATTTTCTAAATTATTCAATTCCTTTTTATTTGATCAAATTTTTTTGATATTTCAGAATTCCAACAACTGTCCCAACAGCGGCGGCTAAATTCCCCAACGAGATCTCATACATGACCGACGCCCAGCTCATGGACAAATACCCCAACTTGCTGCAGAGCACCGAGATGCCCCGAGGCGGGCACTTTGCCGCTTTCGAGGAGCCGGAGCTCCTGTCGCAAGACATCATCTCCGCCGTGAAGAAGTTTGAAGAATACCACAAGAATAAGAAATAAGCTATTGATTGTGATGTTTTAATCCTATCAATAATAAGAATTATAAAATTTGTCATATGAAACTTTTGAAGTAAGAAGTTTAAAGCATATCACAAGATGTAAACTATTCAAGTCAAAAATTTAAAGTCTGTCATAAGATGTAAACTATTAAAGTAAATCATAATCAATAAACTATTCATTAAAGTCTGTAATATGTAAACTATTCAAGTAAGAAGTTTAAAGTCTATCACAAGATGTATTATACTCATGTCAGAATTTAAAATATTTTGCAAGATGTGAACTATTGAAGTAAAAAGTTAAAAGTCTGTCACAGTTTATCGCAATGTAAACTGTTCAGGTAAGAAGCTTAATAAAGGCTGTACCAGATTAGAAATAAACAGTGCATTTGGGAGATCTTAAACCTACTCATAACATAAGAATATCTGATCATAAGTCTGTTATGAGATGTAAACTATTGAAATAAGAAATTTAAAGATTGTCATCAGATTAGAAATAAACAATATATTGTTAACCTGTCACATTAACATTACACAATATTATTATTTTCACTGTTCACATAAATTGTAAAAGTTTTTACTTAATACATTCTCAGTACATATGTATATATATATTTTCAGATAACTTTATTAATTTGTTATGTATTAATTGTTAAGGATATCGTTGTTACATATTGATATTATAATATCTTGCTCATATTTTTAATAAAAATATATTTTGTTTTATTTTTCTTTATCAATTTTTATCAGGTGAATTAAATGACAACTATCTAATAATAAAAAAAGCGTTTTATTCTATTCTGACCAAAAGATACAATTATTTATTTTCCTGCAAGTACTTTTTAATTTCTTGGTGTTGTAATAAAACAAACATGGCGGCAAAATTAATCAGGTGACCATTTCTGCACTCTCATTGGTCGAAATGGATTTGACCACATTTGAAAAAAAAAAAAAATGCGCACATTGTAAGTCCGCATTAACCATAACCTAAAAAGCCCTGGACGGAGCTTTTCTAGAACAATTTGATTCCAAATATGCGTGTTTTTCCTATCACTATTACATTTGCAGATAAATTCATCCTTAGAACTAAAGAGCATCAAAACTACACCGTTGTGAAGGTACCTGAACCGAAATTCTAAATGTATTTTTATAAAACACAAATAATAATTTAATTCTTTAACTTAATATATTGACTTCTACCTACCTAAATATGTCACAATTTATATACCTACCTGTCTAGAGCACCTGATGTAGGTTTTCAAAGCATTCAAACAATGTAAGTTTTAGAGTAGGTAGTACTTTCTGGTCAAATCAAATTACCAAAACTGATATAGGCACTTCTAGCATTAACCCCCAGAATTATTATTTATTTATTTATTACACGCCCTAATGGGCTTTTACACACTACAAAGTTAGTTGAGTAATCACAGTTATTATAAATTCTACAAAATTAAAACAATAAAGGAAACATAATACAACGAAAAAATATTAAATGTTACAACAAAAGCATATAATAAATTAAGATACATTAGTAAAAATGATAAGAAGTCTCACATAAATAGATATTCAAAATAAAAAATAAAAATATATATATATTGCAGAAATTATAGATGTCTATTTGTGTCTCGATATAATAATAATAATACTTGGATGACTTGTATAGCTCCGTTTTTGTGCAAAAACACCTCAAGGGCGCTGTTATAAAAGAATTGAAATAAACAATATTTATATTGATTATTTTTAAGATGAAATATATCTCCCAGATCAGAATATTTATTTCCGAAACTGTGAAGTCTTGGAATCGGGGAATTTTGATAAGACAGTGTCCTGGTGTTGTAAAAATAAAAGGGTAGTAAATTTCGGCAAGATCTTTTGGGTATGTGGATGCTGATTAATTGGAGTAACTCAGGACAGTCAATTTTGTAATGAAGTATTTTATGTAATATGTACTATTAAATCTGTGTTTATTCTTCTTTCAGAATGTTTTAATAGGGACAATTTATCTAGTAAGTAGTTATAATCAATGTTTTCTACAGGAATATGCAATTTATAGTTTATATACTTCAGGAACTTATGTTGAATCTTTTCAATGTTATCGGAATAAATATTGTAAAAGGGAAACCATAACGTAGAGTTATACTCTAGTTGGAATCTAACAAGGGTTTTGTACAACATGATAAATGTGCCTAAATTATTGAAGTCTTTTGAAACTCTCAAAACAAATCCAAGAGCCTTATTGATAATGTTATTAATATGATACACAAAAGTTATCGAACAAAATACCTAGGTCAATAATTTCACTGACGCAATTTAAGTTTTTATCATTTAATGTATATTGAAAAAATATTGGATTATTTATTCTGTAAAAATTAATGAACTGACATTTCTTTATGTTCAATGCAGGTTTGTTGATAGAGCACCATTCAAAAAGATTTCTCAAATTAGTTTGTAATATAATGCAATCATTTATGTTATTAATCTCTTCATAAAGTTTCATATCATCAGCAAAAAGTAATACTTTTATGTTAGTAAATATATCAACAATGTCATTTATGAATATAATAAACAAAATGGGCCCTAAATGAGAGCCTTGTGGCACTCCACTTGTGGCTATAAATGTGTAAGAATTTGTGCCATTTATTTTCACACTAAGACTTCTTTTGGACAAATAACTAATAAACCAATTTAATAAACTACCATAAAATCCAAGTGTAGCTAATTTATTAATTAATATTTTGTGACACACCTTACCAAAGGCCTTGCTAAAGTCAGTGTATATTGAGTCAACCTGGCATCTGTTTGCTAAAGAATTGGATATGAAGTTTTCGTATATTAGTAAATTAGTTAAAGTAGATTTATTTGAACAAAAGCCATGTTGGTAGGAAGTTATAATTTTTTGTATGTTGGAAGATATTTTAGAGAGTACAATTTTTTCAAAAAGTTTGGGTATCGCTGATTGGATTAGTCTATAATTTGTAATGTCCGTTTTGTCCCCTTTTTTAAAAATGGGTGTAAGAAAACTGTGTTTCCATGTATCAGGGAAACAACCTGTTTCTAGAGACTGATTAAAAATTAGGAAAAGAGGAACAGTTAGGCCGTTTAAACATTCCTTAATTAACGCCGGTGGAATATTATCAGGTCCAGCATTTTTTCTAACTGTTAGACATTGAAATTTACATGCTTTTTGATATCATTAATTTCTATGCATATTTCAGATATATCCAGACTAAGATTTGATGATAATTTGGGAATTTCGTTGCTAGGTATATCCTCTTCATACACAGACTTAAAATAATCGGCGAACAAGTTTACAATGTTTTCATCATTACAACTAATTTTCCCATTGAAGTTCATACAAGGAGGAATACCCGAGTTATTATTTTTTTGAGAATTAGTGTAATTCCAAAAATGTTTTATGTTTACACGAATATCATTTTCAATTTTATCAATATAATTTTTATAGCACAATTTTGAGATTTTACAACACTCCTTTCTTAACAATTGAAATTTATTGTAATAACTTGACATTCTGGATCGCTTGTAATTTATATGAGCAATTTTCTTTTTATATGTTAATGTGATCAATTCGGGGCTAAACCAGTTTGGAAAATGAGAAATTTTATTATGTCGAATGGGCTCAAAATTTGCAATGGCATCATTAAGAATGGAATAAAATGTATTGACATTATTGTTAATATCTGTGTTTTCCAGAAAAGACCAGTCTGCTGAATTTAAGAAATCAGAAATTTTGGGAAAATTTGCTTTATAAAAATTATAAGGCGACTTGACATATTTAAGATAAGTGTTGTAAATGGAATAATTATATCAAGTGGAGGATGGTAAAGGTCTACAGGCAATAGTTCATCCAAGGATTTACATACGGTAGCAGTGGGCTCACTGCAAAACACTAGATCAAGAAGACGACTATTTATATTAGTGATAGTGTTTAATTGTGGGATTTGGGATTGATAAGTAATTCGACATAGGTACCCAGAATCTCTCTCTCACTGAGATTTGTAGTTGACAAATTAACACCAGATAATTCGGGGTCGTCATGGTTCCAACATATATTTGGCAAGTTATAATCACCTATTATTATAAGTTTAGCACTAGGATATTTAAACCTTAAAATTTCTACATCTTCCACTTGATTCTTATAAAGCTGTGAATTAGAAGATGGCAGGAAATATACACATCCTTTTATTAACTTGCCAGCATTTTTATTTTCGAGCAACACGAATATTTGTTCAACATCACTATTTTTAATTTTAAGCACTTTCGAAGTAACCCTTTTGTGGTCAGCTATCAGGACTCCTCCGCCTCTTGTATTGGAGCTGGTTTTTAGACTCCGGTCTACTCGATAGATGTTGTGATTTTGTAATCCAAGTTCAGCCGAGAAGATTGATGGAATTAACCAAGTTTCCGTTAACATGATGACGTCGTGTGAGAAGGTCGGGACATTTATTCTGAAATCCTTTAGTTTAGTTCTGATGTCTCTGATATTCTGATAGTACAGGTTACATTTATTTAGTTGGAGTTTTTTTGGCAAAACATTGATAATTTTGGGGAGGTTATTAATATATCGAGCCATAATCGGCAGAACAGCGTAAGCGACAATTTGTAAATTATACAGGAGAAGGTTTTTTTTAATTAACTTTCTTAATTGATTCCAAAAAGGATTTAGGTTAATCAAGATTAATAATCTTTGGTTACTGCCTGTATGAAATGAAAATACTTTTTATTTGAATGCCTCCAGTTGTCGAGATAGTGGCGGTAACGCTGTTTTGCCTGTAACCCTAACAGATTTTTTTCCCTCTGAAATGTCGCTTACGCTATTTGGAGTAGATTTTTATAAATTTTTTATCATGCAATAGGCCATAAGTAACTACTAATAAAAAACATTTTAAAGTAATATTTTTTTAATTATCTTGTTTGTACTTTACAGGGAAAATTAAGAAAAAATGTTATTTTCTAAAAACAATAAAAATAAAAATGTTATTTCCAAAACAATAAAAATAAAACAAAAATAATAATATTTTAGCAAATAATAAACATAATAGATACAATGTATATATTTTTTTAATAATAGCACTTACATCGGCAATTTTTCAAAACTTTGTTGGTTTGAGCCACATTTTTCAAAACTATTCACATGTCTTCCTGGTCGGATTCAGGTAAGGTATCTTCCACTGTCGATCCATGTGGCAGTTCCAAAAATTCATGCTTCATCCTCTCAGGAATAATACCTTTCTCGCAGAGACCTTTAAGATCCCTATACTTGATCTCCGATATTGGCAATTTAGCACTGTACAGTGTTGGTGGCAGCGATTGAAGTATCGCGGCACTTGATCGGGATCTGATTGCATTGTCCAGGTCTAAGAACTCAATCTTACTCTCATTGAAAAAGCCGTACATTACTTCAATATTTGACGAGTTGTTTTTAAATGAGGCCTGTCGTAACTCTCCAAATTTAATTTTAAATTTTGAAGGAATGTAAGCAGCAGCAAAGGATTTCCAGTCCCGAAATTCCTGCATGTGACACAACAATGATTTGATATTTTTTAGGCTGTTTCCTAGCATTGGAAATTATGGTGGGCCATTCTGACGGAGCCCAAATCACCCTGCGCCTGATGAAAGTTTCAATTGTCGCATGAATGGAATCGACCGGCATCATGGTGTGACCTGGTAACAGAAAATGTATTTCTAAAGATTCAATGAAACGTTGCATTTTTCATGAAATAAGAGAGCATAGCTAACATTGCTCGGTTTTTATTTTGACCAGCGCAGCTATCACAGTACAATAAAATCTTGGATTTCTTCCTCGCTTTTTCAATCATTTCCAAATATTTGTACATTATTGTGCAGATTTCATTACAACCACGCTTGCCATCAGTTTCACCCCATGGAAAGCAATATCCATTCTTCGTTCCACTTTCGTAGATACTCTCATTATAGTATGCGTATTTTCGACTATAATACAAATTTACGCTTTCTCCATGGGGAGTGGTTAGCACCTTCTCGAGATCAAAACTTGCGCACAAAATATCATTATCATTTTTGCTTTTAGCCTGATCATTAATGAAGATCTCTTTGCATTTTTCCCTTTCGTGAGGTGACTTTTGTAAATATCCATTTCAGTTTGCTGAAGCTTCTCGTCACCGGACAAATTTTTCACTTTCTCACATAAAGAACACTTGTCCTTTTTAGGTAAATGAAAACCCAAGTTGAAATTCGTATTAAATATTTTTCTAAAAATATTCAGACTCACAATGTTACTATGCCCAGATTCATCTAATGAATTAACATTTTCAATGTATATTTTATACACAGTTTTCACATTACGCAAATCGGCAGGAAGATATCTTTTCGAAGATTTATTTCGACAGTAGTGAGATGGAACAGCGGGCAATTGTGTAATAAACTTTATTACCATGTCCTTTTTTTCTTGGTCCGTTTTATTGGATGGATCGTGCTTTCCTCTCATATCGGCTTTAGCAAAATTATTTTCTAAAATATTATTGCATGCATGCCTGATAGTCATTTGCCCGATGTCAAGAGTTTTCAAAATAAATTGCTGACAGACTTGAACTCTTTTCCTGTTCCAATTTATGAAATATTTATATGATGTGTTTCTTCTGCTATCATTTTTAGCCCTTTTCTTTTGATTGGCTGTTTGTTTATAAACAAAAGAAGCCAGTCCCTCTGCCGCTGGTTGCTGGCCATGCCCCAATAAAATGCATGTATGTTAAGGCGATCTTCTTCACTGAATTGAATGGCACAATTGTTGCCACTATTTTTATTTAGACACGGATTTGGTTTAACACTTTTGTGCTGTCCAGTACATTTTTCTCCTCTCCTTTGCACTCTCTTTGGGACTAATTTTGATTTCCTTAACCCAGCATATCCAACAGATAAATGTGGATCACTAACACTGCCAATAAGTAAGCTTTCATCGCTCATTTCTGTATCTGCATCATCTGAATCAGGCTTCCAAGACTCATCAGATGGTTCCAAATCTAAACATAATTGGTCATCCGATGGACGCTAACTGACAAAACTGTAACATTCTCTACCGTTCGGCGTAAGAACGTAACCGACCATATTGTCGCTTACGCTATCAAATGACGTCGGTTGCGCTGTTTTGCTCGCCTACAAGATTTGTAAGGAAGTTCATACGCTAAAAGGCACAGGTACCAAAAAAGCGTCAGGTGTATAAGATAGAACTGTTATTTTTGTCGCATACGTATTAGGTAACATTGAACGGCTTTCGTTAAAAATCGTAATTTGACAAAAAACGTCGCTTACGCTGTTCTGCCGATTATGGCTCGATATTTTATAGTTAAATTTGGTTCGCCATTTTTCTTTCATTATAACAATATTACACATTATTTTTTACAGTACAATTTGAAAAAATATAAGATTATACAAGTTAACAAGAAAAAAGAATACACTTTAGTACAAAGTTATTAAAAAGAAGAAAATACATAAACAAAAAAAACTGTTGCGCAGTGATTTCGTTAAAATATGCACTGCTAAAATGTTCAGTACATATTAAAAACATCAGGTAATGGTAGGAACGTTAAAGTGAATCTACATTAATATATCATGGCTTTCCAACTGATAATTTACAATTTCATATACAAATATAAGATATTTAACTTCAATGAATGTAATAAAAGGTCAAAATATATTGATTCTAAAGGAATTCTATATATGTACATACAAAAATTGCATTGGACTCTTTCATGACAGTAACATGATTATTAAAGACAGGTGACCAAATTGAGAGATTGACCAGAGTTAGATTATAGAATGCTTCTAACGAGAGATGTGCACAGAATTTTTAATAATCATGTTAATGTCATGAAAGAGTCCAAATTTCATTGGACTCTTTCATGACATTAACATGATTATTAAAGACAGGTGACCAAATTGAGAGATTGACCAGAGTTCGATTATAGAATGCTTCTAACGAAGTGCGCAGAATTTTTCGTGCGCAGAATTTTTAATTATCATGTTTTCCAAATTGCATTGGACTCTTTCATGACATTAACATGATTATTAAAGACAGGTGACCAAATTGAGAGATTGACCAGAGTTAGATTATAAAATGCTTCTAACGAGAGATGTGTACAGAATTTTTAATGCATAAATATTTTTTAAATCGTTGTTAATCCAATTTTAAATTTGGGAGGCGGTAAACCAGGAACCGCCACCCCGGGTAATACTCTTTACTCAACCATACTCTAGGTTACCAACGCCTCTGCCACAGATCGCCTGAAGTAGATCGCTACTTTTGGTGAATTAGCAGGAGGGCTCATGGGGGGTGGTGTATTTGGAACACATGGAACGCCTCTTCAAGATCCGTATTAATAAATCCCTCCCTACAGCCCATATGTTAACCCGCCTCCCAATGCTGCCCAACAAAAAATAAAAATAAAAACCAACGTTTTCATAGCCCTGTTAGCAATAAAAGTTATATGAGATAAAAAGCGGAGTTTTGGTAAAAAAATATGCCTAGGTCAAATTTCAACTACAGAGATTAAGTCAACATTACACAATGAATAATTATATACATTTGGATATAAGATTAAGTAGTCGTACACATCACCAACGACCTTAAACAGCTTCATATTGTATATATTTTGTAACATAGTTTGAACAAGAATAATTTTCTTTCCCATGTAAATTTCATTGAAATTAAAAGATACATTTTCATTGGTTTATTTCTCAGGTGGCCTGGTAGCCGAAAGAACTTAGGGTGGGTGATTTATTTATAGACTTATGTTAATTGGCTACATCAGCTTTCAATCGAATTGGTATTATCGATTACACTTCTAGGGATTACCTGATCAGTGAGGTCAAAGAATTTTTATTAGGTACTAGTCTAAAGTGCTAATATTTTTTACTCAATCAATACACTCAGCAAACATGAACCCATTTTATTAATTTAGTCATCTGACAGATTTGACGGCAATCTGTCCGGAGTTCGGAGTCATGTTGTGTTTCTCTCAAAAAATCTTTTTTTTAAATTTTGTAGTTTGACCATTCCACTTTTAAAGGTTAGTAATTTATTGTGTATTTTTATACTTCTTGGTTAATATACTTAATATACATTTGAAATGAATAACCATTTACAGTTGAATGAAATTTTTATGTAATTTTGTAGACAAGCAGTGGGAAGTATAATTATTAATAACTAGCAACTTATAAGGCGGGGTCAGACGTTTCAATTTTGGTTGATCAATTCGACACTTGAAAGCATTCTGAACCTTTTTTTAACAAAGTTGATCAAGTTTTTAGTTGCTGTTCAATAAAAGTACCCCGCGCAAAAAAAATGAAAGTCTTCGATATTTTTTTAAATATTATTTTTATTATGGCAAAGTAATGAGAAAAGACAATCAAATTTATTAATAAAAACTAATAGACATTTTTGTCGTTACATGAAGGACAGATTTTGTATTGATGGTCAACACAAATATGGCGGCGACAAGTGTTACAGACAGATCGAGATTTTCTGTCCTTTGTGCGCGGACAAAAGCAGCAGCGACCAGGTTTGGGATTATCAGGGACCGGCCTATGATCTTCACTATGAATATTCAAGACTGCACGTATAGTTTCTCTGATATCCCGGGGTAAACTTGGCTATTGTAATTTTGCTCTCATATGAGGCTTTATGAGTGCCATTGACAAACTCTTAAGAAATTTACGCCGCTTGGTTATTTTCTCTATCAATGTTAGTTGACAGCTTGAATAAGACCCAAGAGTTGACACCAACGGCATTTAGCAACCCGTAGAAGAGACACATGGGCCACCTTTTGATCTTCCTGGACGTCGAGTACTTCTTACAAAGTTGGTCGAACACATCCAACCCGCATTTGGTTTTATTATAGAAATGTATTATTTCTGGAAGGTAAACTTCATTATCCTTGTCAGGGCTGTCATGCATGGTGGACAGCATGATTACAACTTTCTTCTTAGCTGACTTCAGAGAACAATACAACAATAGTGTGAGAGGTCCGTCGTAGGCAAACATATATTACGTCGTAGGCAAACATTAGAAATTTACTAATAAAAAAACAAAAAGTAAACCTGGGTTTCTCCCAAATAAAGGTGGAAGACTGCAACCCACTAATGCAGTGCTTCCACTGCCAAAAATACGGCCACACAGCCACGCGCTGTCTAAGAATAAATGAAAAACCTATTTGCCCTCATTGCGCTGGAGATCACGGCATTAGAGACTGTAAAAACAAAAATGAAGTCCCAAAGTGCATAAACTGCACAAATAACAATCTTTTGAAAAAAAGTTCTTTTCCAACAAATCATAAAGCAAACAATGAAGAATGCAAACAACGCATAAAAATGTTACAATTTGCAAAGGAACGAATCAATTACAACTAACATGGATGATTACATTGCAAAAAAATTGACCAAAACTACAACATTGCAGAAGAAATATGCGAAAACATTACCGAAATTAACAAATGGTGTCAAAATAGGGATTCTACTTTTTTAGTGCTGAATATGAACATAAGAAGTATCTCAAGAAATCTAGATGAATTATTAATAAATATTAATAATTTAAATACATCACCGGTGTGCATAGGGTTAACTGAAACACACTCCAACAGCGATCAATACATAAGTGCGCTACCCAACTACCGAGGAATAGCAACTAAAAAATCTATAAACAAAAATAGTGGAATAATTATGTTTGTACGTGACGATTGTGAAGTGATAAACACAGAAGAAGTAAATATTGAATTTGTCAACTGTTTAAAAATAGATATTAAATTTAAAAATTCTATTTATAGAATCATTACAATATACCGCACACACAAATCAAACATAACGAATTTTACAAACGAACTTTATCTATACCTGAATAATTTAACAAAGATTTGTACGATTATATGTGGTGACTTTAACATAAATATTTCTAATAACCATAATTCTATAGAAAAAAATAACTTTTTGAACATGATGACTCATCTTAACTTCAAATCGTGCATCAACAACTATACCCGTGAAGTACCAAATCAAACGCCATCTTGTCTAGACCATATTTGGTGTAATGTAAACCTGAATTATATAAAAAACATCAAATCCTCAACCTGGAAGATAAATATAACTGATCATCACGCAACCCTTTTTAACTATGAAACAAAAAATAAAACAAAAAACCTACCTAAATCAAGTACCACAAAAACCACATTAAACTACCAACTATTAGAAAAATCACTCATAACCGAAAAATGGACTGAAATAATAAACAGTAAGTGCGCCAATCAATGTGCATCATTATTTGAAAAAAAATTATCAGAACACATTTTAAATGCCTCTGAAATTAAAAATCTGCATCAAAACTCTAAAACAAAGAAAATAAAACCCTGGATCACTATCGGATTAGTGAAAGCAGTTAAAAAAAAAACAAACTTTACAAATTAGCTAATCAACCGACTGCCAAAAAATCAATTATTTCTTATTATAAAAAATATAAAAACATCTTAACAACTTTAATTCGAAAAACGAAAAACAGCTACTACTCCCAATTAATTCTAGATGCTAAAAACAATAATAAAAAAATATGGACTACAATAAACGAAATAATAAATAAAAATAGAAAGAACAGTTGTGTATCCGAAATTTCAGATGGGAAAAAAACGTATAATGTCCAACTTGACACCAAAAAATGCTGTAATATTCTAAACAACTATTTTGCAAATGTCGGAAAAAATCTGGCTAACGCCATCAAAACATGTCCCAACAGTAATAAAAAGAATCCCCACGCTTCCCAACACCAATATAATAGTTTCAACAAAATAACAGAAACTGATGTCGGAAAAATTATCGATGATTTAAGGGGGGGTTCCACACCCGGTTATGACAACATAGATGTAAACGTATTAAAAACAATGAAACAATATCTAATTTACCCCCTAACTCATATAATAAATACAAGCCTTATAAAAGGTGTATTTCCTGATAACTACAAAAGAACAATAATAACACCGATTTATAAAGCTGACTGCCCAAACGACCCACAAAATTACCGCCCTATATCCCTTTTATCAAATATATCAAAAATATTCGAAAAAATTGTAAAAAATCAAATCTGGTCCTTCCTAGAACAACATAAAATTATTAATTCTAAACAGTATGGTTTCAAAAAAAATACCAGCACCCACGATGCTATTGCAAAAATAACAAATTTTATATATACCGCCCTAGACTCAAATGAAAAATGCATTGGAATATTTATTGACCTTAAAAAAGCATTTGATAGTATTTCACACACTAACTTAATAAAAAAAATAAAATTAATTGGAATAAATGGAACGGTACTATCCTGGATTATAAGCTTTTTGGAAAATAGACCACAGCAAGTAAAATTATTAAATGAATTAAGTGATTCCGAAAGTAATAACTTCTCGATACCACAAGGCACAGTTCTAGGACCACTTTTGTTCATATTATATGTAAATGATATATTTGAAGTTGCTAAATACGGGGAAATTATCTCATATGCAGATGACACAGTGCTTCTTCTAAAAGCAAACACATGGTTAGAACTTAACAAAAAGGCTAATTCAGACATCAATGAATTGAAAACATGGTTTGACAATAACCTACTAACGTTAAACTCTAAAAAAACACACTACGTACCATTTTTCATAAACAAACCAAATACGCCGCATGAAATAAACATTCGAATTCACTCTGCACCAAGCACTCAACAACACCACTGTAACTTACTATGTACTAATATTGAAATTAAAACTTCAACCAAATATCTAGGGATCACTATTGACCAATGCCTAAAATGGATACCACATATAACCATTCTCAAAAACAGAGTACGAAAATTAACCTTAATTTTTAGCTGCTTGAGACATATTCTAAATAAAGAACTACTGAGAATGACGTACTTCGCATTCTGTCAATCCATAATCCAATATGGTATAATAGGATGGGGGGGCGCCTATAAAACTCACACACAACCTCTTTACATTGCGCAAAAACTAATAATTAAAATAATATTAAAGAAATCATTTTTATATTCATCTGAACTCATTTTCAAAGAATTTAAAGTCAGAAAATTAAATACTCTTTTCCTGTATCACGCAACCTTACAAGTTTACAAAGATGATATCCTAAACAAAACCGTACCATTCAAAAACATAGCAAATCTCAGGCAAAAATACATGTTACCAATTCCGATTTGTAAAAAAACTTTGGGTCAGCAAAACTACAAATACTTAGGAACAAATTTCTTCAATAAATTGCCAGAAAATATAAGATCACTAAATGATAGTTTCAAAGAATTCAAAACACAATTAAAAAAATATACTGAAAACCTAAACTAAATTTAAAAAAAAATAAATAAATAAAAGAAAAAGAAAAACAAAAACAAAAAATTAAATAAAAATCTAAGAAACTAAACAAATAATACCTCATCCCATACACACAAGCAATTGCTTTTTATGGGAGAACATTGAAAAATAATAAATATTAATCATATCATAATATCTTATCTTATTACTAGTGAAATATATATATGTATATCACACATTGTAAATTTGTTTATTGAATAAATTGAATTTGTTTGTAAAAAAAAAAAAAAAAAATATGTGCATCTCTCTCGATTTTTAGTGTCCAAGAAAACAGGAGGAATTTCTCGTTTATTCTTATTTACAGTTCCAACTAATGTTATACCTTTTTCCAGTAACTTCTTGGCTGTGGGTATAGACGTGAACCAATTGTCACATGTCAGGTTTGAGATGACTCTTCCTTTCACCCTTTGAATTTAATTTTTTTTGTAATACCTAAGTGACCTTAGGCCACTGGCATTAAAATATCCCTAGAACTCTTTCTCCCTTCGGTAGCTACGAAGGCCACTCATGGTTCTCAAGTAATATATATACATTTATATAAAGACAAATGTACTTAGTTAATTAATACGCCGGTTACGACCTTCAACGTAACTCCCTCGTATTTAGTTGTAATTAAATCCCACCAAACGTTGTGTGATTTTTTGCTTTATGGTATCGGGTTTTTAATTACTTTGTTTGGTAACCCCTAGTTCTCTTTAGGACAGGGATGAAGTCAGAATTGTTAATTTCAAAGTTAACGAATCGAAATTGGATCAAAATACCTAAAACCCCCGCTTTCTCCATACTGTCTACCTTCTCTAATCTGATCTCCTTAGAAGCTCACCTAAGCCGCCCTCCCGACATGTCATAAGACCTTAATACACAAAACGAAAGTCAAACATAATTTGTTAGTACATTACAATCATAATTTGTCCTCCGGGACCTCTGGATCGCCGACCTCTCCTACTAGATGGGATAACATGGGACTAATTTCAAGCGTGTTAGTACGATTCGGTTATTGCATATATGACGAACTCGGAATATTACTTTGCTAGCAAAAATCTGGCACCTTCCTCCTGCAAGACGTGAAAATGATCCGTATCGATCTGGGTTTGGCATGATCACTCGACCCAATCTCCTAGTTGGTGCCTAAGTCACCGTGTCCTAGTTGACCATTCCTGTGGTCGTCACATACTACGTCCAAATCTCAACAGAGTCTCACGCTCCCAGATTCCAACTCCTCCGAGAATTACGTCTACTTAGTACGAACCGGTTTCGTTCTATATGCAAAAATATACTTGCGGTCTTTGTGGAGAGCAGTTTCCTAGGCTGCTTCCCATCCTCTGAGAGGGCGTGTATGCAGCCGTAGTGTATCATCCCGATAGTTACCAGACCACATACATCCCCCCTGCAGACAGTACATATCAAGAAATATATATAAATTTACTTTGTTTTGTTTTTATAATCTGCAATGTACTATTTATACAGTACATTCCAGACCAAGCATCGCCGAGAAGGAGTTGTGAATTCCAACCAGTTCGCTTGATACATAAATACTAATATAAATGCTAATAATTACGATACACATAATATATTACGGTTTTGTTTGTTTGATGATTTTATTTATAGAGATCACCAACTCAGATATGACCTTTAGCCATGTCCCCAGTCTCCCCCTTCTCCTGGCTGCCACCCTGCTTATTAAAATTTTCCCACAGGCACCACCTGATCTTGGGATCCTCCCGTTAAGTGAATTTAGCTATGTTCGTAGACTTCCAATCGCAACTCAAAATTACTTTACTTATTCTCAGACACCGTCTGATTTTTGGTTCCTCCCGTTGAATGACTTTAGCTATGTTCGTAGACCCTCAATCGCTGCTCAAAATTACTTTAATTATTCTCAGACACCGTCTGATTTTTGTTCCTCCCGTTGAATGACTTTAGCTATGTACGTACCCTCGAAGCAAGTCTTTTGTCTCACGCTCCCATTCATTCATCCGCCGTATTTTTTTGAAACCAACCCCACATTCCAGACTCAGCTGTTCCTAGTGTCCCATTTAATCTTCAAGGCCGTTTGCCCTTCCAGACCCTAATAAATCAACCTGTCCTCCGCACAACTCGAGTCAATGCCCTGTCTATTTTAAAGCCGGTTTGAAATGGATATATTTTTTTTTTCTTCCTTTGTATTATCGTGTTACGAGCGTCGTACCCACTTATTTGAATTATCTCCACGATAAATAGGTACTTTACCTACAATGAGCCCTAATGACGGACTCCGATTACGGTCCTAGTCCCCGTAATAATTGATAATTGTTTTGTCATGGAACAAATGATATTTATTTTATCAGCTTATGCATTCATTCGTACACACACATACATATGTTATTTGATAATACGTACATAATTACGGTCCCAACTGGCGCCTTCAAAATAACTGCCGGATTAGCAGCCTCCATCTTTGTCCTGCAAATATATTATATTCGTGCAATTTACTTACCTGAGCCCCTCTCCTCTAATCCACCGGGATAGCGACGGCAAACAACCTGTTCTTATGCATTCATCCGCCTATCAATGACTCCTCTATCAGATTGTAAATGCCTAGTTTAAACGCGCGCCCTGATTATCTCACTGAATTGAGTCCTCTAATCTCAGTAATTTTTTTTTTGTTCTTACTATCTGTTATAACGAGGTATGGTTATTATTTAGCGCACGAAGTGGAGTACGCGATTTAATTTTCCCTTTTCATACCAGTACTAAAGTATTATTATTATTTCTATCATTTTCGATTGAATTCGCGAGTTGACGTGAATACTGAATCTGAATAATTCTCCGAAGTCCGAAATTCTCTGAATCCGATATTGATTATTTTATCTTTAATTATTGTTGCTATCATTTTCCTAGCTTAAATTTCTGGCAACGAAAGATCGCGTTAACCTCGAATTATAGCCGTCTCCCCTCTCCCTTTCAACACTTCGTATTAACAACTCGGCTTATAACGCGACACCGCAGTGTCGTTTCTAATCTTTTTTTTCACTGAATTTAGATTAATTAAATTTTTCAACCTTAATTTATTATCACGCCAAATACTGTGTTTAACTAATTCTTTGAAGTTCTAGAATTCTCTAAGGCCCGATATTATTTTTTTCAAACACTGAATCTAACTGTATGTTTTTGACTAGAGAATTTTTCTAAGTCCACAAACAATTACCAAGCAGCGCGACGTGTTTGAACGGTTCCCGGCGATTTTCAACTCTCTCAAAATTCACGAAGAGACTTCCCGTTTTTTCTAAAATCCGCCCTTTTATAGTCCCGTTTCCTCATTAATCACGTCAAATACATGCTATTCTAACCTTTATCGACTCGTATGTTCTTTTCTATTTAGTCCATAGTCGCATCATGCTAATTAGGCCATTCTGATCATTTCAAGAAAGTTAACACCCTAGCATTCGTCTCATGTGACAGAAAGATCAGACGCGGACCGGGAAGCGGTCCCGTATTCCCATACGGCGTTTCCTATATTACGCTCTAGTGCGAGCTGTCTTTTTGTAATGTGAATTCCGGCCTTTTATTTTTAAATGCTACCGTGTCCGCACAATTTATTTAATGGCCGTCGTTTATGGTGTGATACGCTTTGTCCTTAACGCTTTCACGAACTTAGTTTTGATCTTCTTCCCTATGCCTTCGACAATTTAAACGGTGTACACGTCCGTTTCCCCCTCTCAGTGTGTTAAATCTCCCGCGTACGATCGTCTCCTACTTCTAACATTTAGTTCTCTTCCCTTACAAACGGTCTAATATAGCTATTCTATTTTTTTTTCGATTATTTCTATTTAAGGCTCCCATCGATACTTGCTTTTAGTTTAGACGTCCCAGTTTACATCGTCGTTTATGTTTTTGTCCCCCGTCCTAGATCGCATCGGTTTGATATCCTGTCTATTCTTTCGGTCAGTTTTTTTTTTCAAGAATTATTACTGGATTTTCGCGACCCCTCCCTGTAATTTTGGGCGTCGCCTCGGTTGGTACCTCTATACGCCCATCTCCTGTCTTTTTCTCCTACTTCATCTCGCATCGATCAGAGGCCTTAATCACCTGTCACAACAAACCCGAACGTACTCTCTCATAATTTCCCCACTAATTGTTTATACATTAATTTTAATGTATTTTCGTCTCCATAAGACGCGGGTTAATTTTATCACCTCGTTGGATCGTTATTAGCGTCCTAATGGCCCAAAACCATGTCCGTATTTTTTTTCAAAATCAGCGCTTTCAAGTGTCTGACATCGCCAACCTTTTTTCCCTTGGTATCCCTTTCGCAACTAACTTCGCGCCATCATTCGCCTGTAACCTCAACGCTGTTTCTTTGCGGCTCCACGTCATGCTTACGATAGGAGTTCAATGTTTGCTTTTTTTTTTCACTTTTCTTACGTAATTTGCCTGTTTTTCCCTTATTTCTGTTGTTTTCTTTTAATTGACGCGTGTAACTGCCCTCTCCCCCAATGATTTCCACTTCCGGTATGTCTTAACGTAGGATTCTACCAATTTCTCTCAGTCCCCAGTTCGTTTCGCGTTATGTCTCTTACCTTTCTTGCAACACGTCCCCCTCGTTCGTCGATGGTTTACGATCCCGTTCCGCCACACCCTTGCATTCCAAACCCATGACGTCATCGCACTACCCTCTACCAAGGTTCCCGTTTTTTTCCTGTAATAAATCGAGGTAGCCCCTCCCGGTTCAAAGTCCATTCCTTTGTCTGCTTCGGTAAACCACTCCCACTTGCCGCCCCGCATCCTCTGGATCCTCTTGATTGGTGGGAGATTAAATCGAGGCCTACGATTGGTCCATCTCTCTACCTCACAGAGACATCTGCCTTCGACCCTGTAAAGCTTCATCCACCCATCCATTTGATCGTAATTACTTATTTTTCGACTCTGCCGCTAGAGGTCTCCGCCTGTATTATCTCAGTAAAAGTGCATCATATCACACCCTCCTCTTGTCGCAGTTTGCCGTGTATACCACTTTTCTTTCGCTTTCCTCTCACCATTTTTCCTCTCTCTTAAAATTTTTTTTTTTTTTCTATTATTTTTTTCTTTCTCCTCTCCCCTTTTTTTTTTTCCGTGGTAGACACTGAAACTGGGACAACATCTAGAGAAAACTAAACTCCCCCTCCTCATCCCCTTTCCTGTCCTCATCTACGCCCTCTCACCTCTCTTCCCCTGTTCCCCCTCCTCATTCCTCTGGACTGATCGCAATCTCTGAATTTGAACCTTAATGTCTTTTTTTTTTTTCTTTCGCGTTGATTCTAACGTTATTTTTATTTGTTGGCCCATGCAACCTTGTTCATGACCTCATGAACGCAAGGAGACACCCTTCTGCCATTGCAAATCTAAAAAATTTTTTTTTTTTTCTCTGAGAACACGCCCCTCGACTCGCGTGTTGTGGTGATCTCCAACCTGGTTGAACCGAGATCTCCCTTACAAATGGTTCAAATCAAAAGATTGATATTCAATCTCGCGGTTCCTATCTGACCATTTGGATGACGGGTGGCGTTGGTGTACAACCTATTGATGGTATATAAGTGTATTCCCACACTCATTTACTTTGAATTTAAATTTGTCATGAATGTTTAGTTCGTACAAACCGCACCCTCCCGTCACACAATCGGTGTACATGGTTGAGTCTAGCTTTGTTGTTTTTTTTTTTTTCATTTTCTTAACCTAATCGTTCATTCACTCAATCATGCCCCGCCCTCTTTTTGTTAAATTCTCCTAAATCCTAGTTGCAGCAGCTTTTCTTAACCCTACGTTTGCAATCCATAAACTAAAAAGACTTTCTAAACACTGCATTGGTAACACATTTTTTTTCTAAACCTAGTCGGATAACCATCCACCTCTAAATTTTACTTGAGCATCTCCTCCCCCCTGGATCTGCCTATATTGTAACATTTTTTTTTTTCTAATTTCTATAATCTCTATTCCTAATGAAACGCATTAACTTCTTAACAGTACCCCTACAAACTCCCTACATCTAGATAACGCTAAACTCTCTTAACTAAAGATTTATTTATCTCTTTATTTTTTTTCTCCCGACGTTAAAATCTTTTTTCTTACTGAACTTAATTTGTCGCATCCTTACCTAGCATGCTTGGGGCCTCAACAGAAAATTTTCAAAAGATTTTTTTTTTTTTTCTTGAACGATGGGTGTTCCCCCTTTTTCCCATTTATTCTTGCATCTCGGTGATTGTCACCCCCGGGCTACGCGTCTCTCTTTCCATGTAGTACCTTGCCAGATGGATTGCATTGTAATCTCCTCTTATCTCTCGGGTTATCGGGTCCGCCAATGTGTATGTGTTACTATACCTCACCGCGGCTATCACATACGGCCCTTCATATAACAATGCGAACTTCTTTATTTGCCTCTTCAGTAGACTTGATTGCGTAACCTTCTTGAGTTTTACCAAGGTGCCTATCTCGTAAGTCACTAATCGTTTGTTTAGATTATAATAATGTTGCCGTCTCTCCGCATTTTTCACTAAATTCTTCCGGACTGCTTCTCGTACCTCCTCCTTTGTTCGCGCCGGCCGATTGCATCCCTTCGTATATTTGTCTAAACTATATTTTGGAACCTTCCCAAAGGCCACCTCGTTCGGAGAAAAACCCGTAGAGCAATGTACAGTATTGTTATATGTCTGTTCAATATCATCTATAAAGTGCCCCCACGTCGTGTGACTCTCGTGGCAGTATATACGAAAAATGCGACCTAGCTCTTTGTTCACCCGCTCTGTGATGTTGGGCCCCGGGTTGCGCACTGAAGTATGTAATATCCGGATTCCCATGTTCTCTAAAGTCCGATCCCATTGTCTTGAGCAAAATACCGACCCGTTATCAGTTAAAATGGCGGCGATCTTTATTTCCTTATGGAATTTCTCTACACAGTTTAAAACGGTTCTAGTGGTAGTTTTTCTTAAACGGTATAATCTAATTAGCCTACTGAACGTATCTTGTATTACCAATATGAACCGTACCCCTCCTTGACTTCTCGGTAGTGGCCCATATAAGTCCGCCATGATTAATTCCCCCACCTCTCGAGTAATGATAGACCTGCCCGGCCCTACAGTTGGTCGAATTTCGCGCTTCGCCATTTGACATAGGTGACAAACCCGCACATTTTGTTTTATTTGTTTGTGCATACCGGGCCAAAAGTACCTGTCTTTGATCGCCGATCCCGTTTTAAATACACCTCCGTGTCCAATTTCCAAATGCACCATTCTAATTAATTCTTCGGTTAATCCTTGAGGTATGGCTAGAAGTGTTCTATCTCCTCTCGCCGCATAATACAGAGTCCGTCCTATTTTCTTATAATTTTTCAGGTATCTACTGACACTCCGTGTTGGCGGCCCGAATTGTTTTCCTTTTATGAGTCCCAACACCTCACCCAAAAAATCATCTTTATGTTGTAATTCTGCAATATTCTCGAGGTGGCGCCGTATCTGTCGCTTTCCCTTCACCGCGAAGCTCGCTACCTCCGGATAAACAGCCTTTTCTTCTTGTACGTTCACTGCTTCATGCGAATACCGAGACAAAATATCAGGTCCGATATTTTCTTTCCCCTTCACGTACTCTACTTTGTAGTCAAATTGATTTAAATAAAGGATCCACCTCGTTATCCTGCCGCTGTACATTTTCCAGTTTTTTAAAAAGGTCAGCGCTTGATGGTCGGTCCGAATTATTAGCCGCACCCCCCGTAGGTATGTTTCGAATTTATGTAGTGCATAGATTATTGCCCACAGCTCCTGCTCTGAAGTAGTCCATTTTAACTCGGGGCCTCGTAACGCTCGACTTATAAAACCGATGACGTGATGATTTCCATCGGGGTCCAATTGATAGAGTTCCCCTCCAATTGCGAACCCAGAGCTATCCGTCTGTAAATAATACGTGCTGCTCGGGTCGTGGTGGTGCAAAATTACTGAAGCTAGAAAAGACGCCTTCACGTTTTCAAACGCCCTTTGTTCTATATCCGTCCACCTCCAAGTTCGATTTTTCTGTAGTAGGTCGCACAAAACGCTTGTAGTTTCTCCGTATCTACTTGCAAACCTCCGGTAGTAATTACAGAGACCCAAAAATGCTCTAACCTGTTTCACTTTCTTTGGCGCGGGAAAATTTTTTATGGCAGCTATCTTTCCAGGGTCCATTTGAATTCCGTATGGCGAAATAATATGTCCTAACATGTGCACTTCAGTAAATAAAAATTGACACTTTTCCAACTTACACGTCATATTAGCCGCTTCTAGACGCTCCAACACCGCACCCACGTGTTCGAAATGCGCGTCTCGGTCCCCGCATGTATATATTACTAAATCGTCTAGGTAATTTGCGCAAAAGTCCCGCATTTGATGGCCTAATATTTTATCCATAGCTCTCGAAAAGCTCCCTACCGATGTCTTCAGACCTTGTGGTAGTACCTTATATACGAATGATTTCCCGTTGTACACAAATCCGGTGTATTTTCGGCTATCTTGACTTAACGGTATTTGAAAGTACGCTGAATTAAGATCCAATGTTGTTATGTATTTCACACCGTGAAATCGTTGTAATATTTCGGAGGTTAACGGTGGTTTCTCTACCTCTCCCACCATTCTACTGTTCAATTCTCTGGCATCCAAGAGAATCCGGACGGCTCCATCCTTTTTCATCGTGAACGTCAAAGGACTTGCAAATTGCGTCGCCTCACGGTTAATGATACCTAGCTCCTCTAATTCGGCTATTTTTTTGTCGACTTTGTCCCTATATGCGAAAGGCACAGGGTACGATCGCTTTACAAACGGTGATTCATCTATCATCTTTATATCATGTGTGTATAATGTCGTCAACCCCGGCCGGTCGATAAACACTTTTTTATGTTTGTTTAATACTTGTGTCAAACCCTCTTTCCCTTGCGTGTCTAAACTAAGCTCGGCTACAAATGTAGTTATTTTTTCTTCAAGACTTGAAAGGTTATTCTGGCCCAAATCACTTTCGGTCGTGTTTACATTTTTTGTTGCGCAATTTAACGGTTTTCCGCCGGCCTCTTCGTTCGACTTTACCCGCGTTATTGTGGAGTTTGACAGCCCTATTGTTCTCTCAATCCCTCCAGATGTGACTTTAAAATGTCTATTTTCCCCACACTTAAACTCCGCCGCATATTCGTCTAGCCAATTTATTCCTAGAATGACTGTTCTGATTAATTTCGGTATGATTAGACACGGCGTGTTTATTTGAAGGTCCCCAAATTGTAAAGGCACCAGCACTAACCTAGAAATCCGTTGACTCTTGTGGCCCACAGCACCCTTTATTTGAATCGCTGCTACCGGCATAATTGGGTATTGTTCTGTATCTGACAAGTGGTGGTCGTAGAACTCCTGCGATACACATGTAACCTGGCTGCCCGTGTCTATCAAGCATCGCACCTCCGTGTCCCCTACATATGCCCTGGCTTCCGGTAGCTGTGGCAAAGTGCTACCCCTTCCTGTTTCATCGTAAGCCTCGTCTTCGAAAATGTTATGAAAATTCTTTACGTCGCTGTCTCCCTCCCACGCCTCAAATTCCGACTTGCCCCATTCTGTGCTAGTTTGCTGCAATAAATCTACGCACGCCCCTACATACGTATTCGAATTACTTCTTAACCCTTCATTCTTACATCTCCTCTCACTCCCTTCTGCCTGTATTGGTTTAGTTATTCCTTGTTGATTTCTTCCAAGTCCTTTAGTGATGTCCCATCCTGAATTCAGCATTATTTTTAGCGCAATATTGTGTGTCTGCGTGGTCGTCCCTCCTCCGTCTGGTTGAGCCGAATTCCTCAGGACCTCGGAGACGACTCGTTGTAGTTTCCCGGACGCTTCACAACGCAAACCTCCTTCCCGCTAGCTTCCGGAGTCGGCTCCTTCCTCGTAGGCGGCGACGTATCTGTGCACTTGCTGCAACCGGCGCCCTCACTAACACTTTCAATAGCATGAATACGTCGCTTCATTGCATTATAGCGCTCTCGGTATTTATCGATTTTTTTGTTCTCGTCGTATTCTCTTTTACGCGGCTGACGTTCTTCAGGATCACACACCATATTATCTAATCGTCGTAGTAACTCGGCCGCCGCAATTTCGTCACCCATTTCACCCGAAAACCATAGAGATTGCGTCTCCTTTGGAAAATGCCGCATTATCTCATTCACTATCCCCTCGGACGTATCCGTGATCTTAAGTGCCTTCGCAAGCTCCCAATACGTAGCAAAATGCGCGAGCATTGACGTTCCCTTTTTTGCGTCATAGCTCCCTTCTGCAAGGCGTCGCCGCACTGCGTTTTTCTTGATGTCTCCCCAATAATTCGCGAGAAAATCCAGCTCGAATTCCTCAAGTGTCTGACATCGCCAACCTTTTTTCCCTTGGTATCCCTTTCGCAACTAACTTCGCGCCATCATTCGCCTGTAACCTCAACGCTGTTTCTTTGCGGCTCCACGTCATGCTTACGATAGGAGTTCAATGTTTGCTTTTTTTTTTCACTTTTCTTACGTAATTTGCCTGTTTTTCCCTTATTTCTGTTGTTTTCTTTTAATTGACGCGTGTAACTGCCCTCTCCCCCAATGATTTCCACTTCCGGTATGTCTTAACGTAGGATTCTACCAATTTCTCTCAGTCCCCAGTTCGTTTCGCGTTATGTCTCTTACCTTTCTTGCAACACGTCCCCCTCGTTCGTCGATGGTTTACGATCCCGTTCCGCCACACCCTTGCATTCCAAACCCATGACGTCATCGCACTACCCTCTACCAAGGTTCCCGTTTTTTTCCTGTAATAAATCGAGGTAGCCCCTCCCGGTTCAAAGTCCATTCCTTTGTCTGCTTCGGTAAACCACTCCCACTTGCCGCCCCGCATCCTCTGGATCCTCTTGATTGGTGGGAGATTAAATCGAGGCCTACGATTGGTCCATCTCTCTACCTCACAGAGACATCTGCCTTCGACCCTGTAAAGCTTCATCCACCCATCCATTTGATCGTAATTACTTATTTTTCGACTCTGCCGCTAGAGGTCTCCGCCTGTATTATCTCAGTAAAAGTGCATCATATCACAGGTTTCTGCTTAGATATTACCAGGTGGGTGCAACAAAATCTTGCGTGGAGGCATTCTTGAGCGAGGAGGCTTAACACCAGTCCACTTATGCCGATTATTATGACCTTTTCCGTACAGAACTAATGGAGAATCAGTTCTGTTATGTAGAACTAATGGAGGGCACACAAACCTAGCGCCTACCTGCTTCATTTATACCAGCCCCGTCATTGTCAGGCACTAAATACTCTTCATCTCCTTCCACACTATCTTGATCACCTTCTTCGTGAGATGCTACTTCAAAATGGTCCCGGAAATCCTCGATAACACCGTCGGGCTCATCTTCTGAATCTTCTCCTAGGTTTAGCTCTTCGTCGTCAGAAACCAACAAAGCAGCTGCAATTTCACCCCCCCCCCTGCCAAGACTTCCGAGTCTGGGATGCCATATCTGAAAACAATACAACACCTCATTACACTGCATACACTGTCATTACATTCATAACACATTATTAGTCCATGAATGTCTCGTTATTGGGCGCAGGCCCTGCCTATCAACACTGTACTCTAACCATTATCACAAAGTAAAGTAAATCATAAATAATGTGTAAACTTACCAGAGAGATGTCGAAAAACAACTTCAGTAATTCAAGTATAACTGGAAGGAAGAACTAACACTATTCCTACCATGGGGTACTGGGGTACCCCAGAACACCTGTGGACGCGACTGCACTTGCCGGGCGGTCACGGCCATGTCACGGCTTACTGACGTAGGTACTTACGCGCCAATTATCGAGAGTAGATTAGCTAGAGCGATTTTTGCAATAGTGCAATATTGTTAAAATTGTTTATATTTTAAACACCAGGGGGGTACTCCAGTACCCCAGGTAGGGTTTAAGAGTTAATATTAATGCGTATTATTTATTGCGCAATTTTTTTGTTGTATTTTTAAACCTTTTAAATACTCGCGTACTTGCTTACCCATTTTTGTGTTTTCGCTTGATTACCTGTATATTTACAATATATGTTTGCAATTTGTGTGTTTTTGTATTTGATTAATTTAATATTAATGTAATTAATTTGTTTTTACACTTGATTAATTTCATACTAACATAATTTAGAGAGTTTTTACATTGTTTTTATCGGATATTTATGACCGTTTATGACAAAACAGATTGAAGTCATAGCAAAGTGAGCGGTTTATTTATAAAACCGATTATCGCGAGTGGTTTGTTTATGTACATACACGTCAAAATGCCGGTTATATAGTTGTCGCGGACACGAGTGTATTTTTTAAAACGAAACTTCTTGAAATAGATAGAATACTGATGTTTTATGCTCGTAAAGTGACTGATAACATATATTTTGTTAAAATAATTCAGTTTTAGGCATAACCGATGGGCTTTTCGATACAATATTCACTTCTGTCAAAGTTTGTGTCAAGTGTCAAATTCTAACAAGTGTTTTAATCTATATTCATATTATAAATGTGGTTTGACCTTAAAATCGATTAATAATAAATTAAAGTTTCTAATTAATTATAAATCAGTGAAATCCAATCCAACGCAAGTTGCAAGAAGTCTGACATTCCAGTTTTTTCCCGTCAAAACAAATAAAAGGTAGATTTTATAATCCTACCGCTAGAGTTCCGTTATAATTTCTCTTTCTTTTGCATACGGCATTTGTGAGAAAGAGGGAGAGGTTATAAAGGAGCTATCAGCGGAATGTCTTAAAAAACTAGTTAATTTTGGCAAAACTTTATGAATTTTTTATGTTTTTTTTATTTATTATTTTTATTTTTTATTATTTTAATATAGATATGGGTTACATTAATACATACATATTTTGCAAAATATAATATTAAGGTTCATAATTGGTCATGTATACCTTATCAGAAAAGAGGAGCTCTTGTGCCTGATAAGGGAGCCACGATTCTTACTTAGATTCTATGTTATAATATTATGTTATGTGTAAAATATATAATAATATATATATATATATATATATATGTATTTTTTTTAATATAAGTTTTTTTGGAAAAAAAGTTTGATTTTATTTATTTGTTCTTGTTGGTTCGTAATACAGCGCAATTCGGAAGGGAGATTATTGTAGTTTTTTATGGCTTGGTAAATATAATGGTTTTGCATTTGAGTTGTTTTAAAAATTGGCGTAATAAATTGATTTCCATTTCTCATGAGTTTGTAAAATTCTTGATATTCTGTGTTATTTTTTTCTTTACACATTTTTATAATGGAAGTTTGCTTAAATATATCATCAATATTTGGTACTGGAAACAATTTAAAAAGCAATTTTGTTGGGAAAGTAGAGTTTTTTTAAAGTATTACCTTTATAATAATTTTTTGCGAGACTTTTACTGAGTTTAGGTTGTTTTTATAAGATCCTCCCCAACCTATGATTCCGTAAATAAGCAGGGAGTGGACAAGAGCATAATATACATTTTTTAGTATTTTCACATTTAAAATATTTCTTAACCTAACAAATATATATATACATTTCCTTATTCTCTTTACTAACTCCGTAATATGGCTTTTCCATTTCAGATTTTCATCGATGATCACACCAAGATATTTAATTTCAGAAGAAGAGTTGATTACAGTACAAATAGGATTAAGTAGTTTACAGTTGACATTGTCACAATTTTCATCATGGATTATGATATTTACTTTGTGTTTGGGTATTTTTTGTAGTGAAAATAATACATATGTTGTTTTTTTACCAACCAGTCAACTGTGGCTCGACCGCCGGCAGGCTTTTTTGAAATCCGGCGTTTTTTTTTTTTTTAAATGCGATTTTAACCCTTATGTATGAAGAATTTGTATAAAGCAAAAGGTCAGAATCGCTTGCGCCAATTACGGACTAACATTTGCTTTTCGTTTCACGAGGCTAGCTACGCTGTTTGTTTAAATATTAAATTATCCATGACAAGCCGGCGTTATCTTTTCTTCAGCCTGTTTCTATCGGTCGGTTTTTATGACAGATGACAGCACAGTTGACAAGTGTGAGTAGGTTATTATCAAACCATGATTTTAAGATATTAATACATTCATTTGCAAGTTTGTTAACTAGTTCCCATGTTTGACCTTTTAAATAAAACAGTATCATCAGCATAAGAGATTAATTCACCTTTGATTTTCTGTTGGAAAATGTCATTTACTTCTTGAAATAGATAGAATACTGATGTTTTATGCTCGTAAAGTGACTGATAACATATATTTTGTTAAAATAATTCAGTTTTAGGCATAACCGATGGTCATTTACATACATTAGAAATAGTAATGGTCCGAGGACCGTGCCTTGAGGAATGCCAAATGTACTTGTTAGTGGTGTACTAAAAGTTTGGTTTAATTTTACAATTTGAGGTCTCTCTGTTAAGTAGCTTTCTATCCATTTAAGGGCTAAGTGGTCAATGCCATTTTCTTTTAATTTTAATATAAGTCTTTCATGGGAAATGCTGTCAAAAGCTTTCTTTAAGTCAATAAAAATTCCTATACATTTATTTGATTTGTCCAGGGTACTCTGAATACTAGATGAAATTTTTGCAATGGCATCTTGGGTACTTTTTCCCTCTGTGAAACCGAATTGATTTTCATTTATAATCGAGTTTTTTTTTAAGAATGCAGTTAGTCTTTTTTTAGCAATTTTTTCAAAATTTTTCGATATATTAGATAAGAGTGAAATGGGTCTATAATTAGAAATGTCCTCCGGGCTACCGGACTTAAATATTGGAGAGATTATGGTTTTCTTATACGTGCTCGGGAAAACTCCTGTCTTAAAGCTATTGTTTATAATATGAGAGATTGGTGTAGAAACATAATTTTTAATGATTTTTAGTGTTTTTACGGCGAGACCGTCAAATCCCGGAGCAGAACCACCTCGCATTTTTGATATAATTTGTACAATTTCAGACGGATTGGTTGGTTCGAAGAGTTCAAGTTTAGTTTCTATATTCGGAATATTTTCAATATACATATTATTTATTTTTTTCACGGTAATTTTTTCTGCTAGACTCTTTCCGATATTTGCAAAGAAATCATTAAAAGCGTTTGCTCCTTTTTTAGGTTCTTCAATACAGTTAATTATGTTATTGTTTTGTATTACACTCTTAATAGTATTACTTTTGGTTTTTTGTTTATTTTCCATGATTTCATTGATTATATTCCAAACTTTCTTACTGTCATTTTCAGAATCATCAAGTTTATTTTTATAATAATTTTCTTTCGTGTTTTTTATGAGCGTGGTAAATTTATTTTTGTATTCTCTAAAATGAACATTTAATTTAATGTCTAGTGGTTTTTTTTTTGTTTCTTTATAAAGCCATTCTTTGTGTCTTATGGACACAACAAGCCCATGTGTTATCCACGGTTTGATTTTACGAAATTTTGCTGTATTTCCTTTTGGAATAATTTTTTTTGAATCATTTATAAAGTTCGTTAATCTATTTTCAAATATTTTACAGCACTCGTTATCACTTCGGAGAATATCTAACCATAATTCAGATGACAATTTATTTTTCAAAGATTCGATATTAACAACAGATATTTCTTTCTTATTATTAGCAGTTTGTCCGCAATGTTGGTTTATCGCCTGAGGTATTATTGAATTGTAATGTAGCAAAGTCATGTACATGTACTTATAACTTGTATATTAAGATTATCTAATTATTTCCCTTACCGCCGCACTTTTGTTACAACAATTACTATAAGAAACAACCATTTAAATTCACAAAATAAATTATTAGATTCTTAGTTTGGGTTAATTAAGTAATTTATACGTATTTAGATTGAAACGAAACTTTCGCAAAATAAAAAGTCCAAAATGGCGGTAAAGGATCGTAAATGTAAATTTTGGACATAGAATAAAAATAGAATTATAATGCATTTTTTACCATCTATCCTGACGTAAATCGTTGTTTGTTGTAATAATTAAGTTGAAACGAACTGTAATTTCCATAATATGTGCCTATTAAAAGTGTGGCGGTTAGGGAGATAATTATTATACGTTTATTAGAAACCTTTTCTCATTTTATAATAAAACTCCCACCTTATAAAACCGTTTTTATGGATTGAAGTTATTAAATAATTTGTTTTTTAAAGTCCATGGTTCAACGTCATAACATGTTGGCGATTCATTTTTTATAGGTACAAAGAAAGAATTTTTTTTTTATTATAACTTACGTAAGTAATGGGTTTTTGTTTTACAGAAGCTGTAATCATGGGCATTATATCAAACTTTATATCCTGCATAAGCTGCTTTATAAACATGCTGGTTAATAGCATCATTTGTGAATCATTATTTCATCTGTGCGCTCTTTTGTTGAAGAGGCTTGCTTCATGTATGTTAATGCTTCCCTCATCATCTTCTTCTTCACCTTGTCGTATTTGCCACGTTTGGTGACTTAACAGGAGTTCCCAGGTTCACGGGGTGAGGTTTGTTCAGATCTTGACCAGTGGCGGCTGGAAGTTAAAATATGTGCGTGTTCACCAGAGTACAACATTAAGTCAGACAGTAAATTTAATAGTAGGTACATAACTACTTATAAAGAAGCTCTAAGCTCTCCCTTTGTTTAGTGAAAACCTTTATGACCCTCTGGTTGAATTTTAGCCACTGAACAAAATGTACAATTATAAGCTATAAGCAGAAAATTGGTGGATAAAGAGTAGATGTTAAATTGGAGACCCAAAATCGACAACAAATGTGGTCCCGTTTAACATGCTACTTTTCTTTGCTTCTACGTTCCTTCTTATGTGATGTTAAAAGTCGGAACACCGTCCGTGATAAAGTATTATTTGCAAGGCAATGTACCTACCCCCGGTTTCAGCTGTTCACGCAGAATATGCAAACAATGTAGTAAAATTCTGGATCGCAATCCAAATAGAAATTGCTACGAACTTAGGCACAGTCGCTCTGCAAGTTATGCGCGCTTTGTAGGCACCTATTGTATTAAAGCTTTTGTGAGATGTTATAACCGAACCGAGTTTCGTATTGTGATGAGCCATGTGGGAATTTTAATAGGATGTTCCGCACTCGGGAACACTTATTAACTGGCCGCTACTGGTCTTGACGATGGATGCGGATGTGCCGACCCTCCAGCTGCGAAATATCGGAAGAGTTTGGTTGAGGGGTCTCATTTGACCTTTCCAACTGGACTCTCTCGATCCATACACCACAGTAGGAGGGATAGATTTATACATCACTCCTGAACATACTGATCCTCAGATTCCTGCCTACTCCTCATACTTTTTTCCTTCCCAGAACTTGCTCTTCTTCCTTTCCTTAAAAAGACCCTTAGCACAGCATCACCGAAGATGACATATTTTTCTCAGACCTTCCTTGTTTAGTGTAAAAAAAAAGCCAAATGAAAATATCAGTTCGTGACAATCAACTTCTTTATTAGCAACATCATCAGCCATTGGAAAGTTGAAAGAACAAAAGCTCAGTCCAGATATTAAGTTTGCATATCGTCACTGCCATCTTTATTAGTACAAGTCATAAATAAATGATACGGGCCGTGCGTAGAAACTGCACAGATAGTTAATATATGTTAATACAGGGTGGCACAAAACTACCATTATGGTTTGAATGTTTAATAACTTTTTAAATTTATTTATATTTTTTATTTTTATTTCAGAATTTTGTGAAGAATACTTGGGGAATTTGAAATGGAACAATACACGACAGAACAGCGATCAACAATTGTTGAATTTTATTTTGTAAATCAACGGTCAATTGTTTTGACGCAGCGTGCTTATCGTCGTTTTTTTAATGTGCGTACTGGACCTTCAGCACCAACAATAAACCGCCTGGTTGCAAATTTTCGACAACATGGTATAGTAAAACACCTTCCATGTACCGGAAGACCATGTACGGTCCACACGGAAGAAAATTTAATAATAGCATCTACAGCGGACACCAACCATTTTTAAGGCAAGGGCCGAATTGCGAAATCTATCTATCAATCAATGATCTAAGTCAAATTGAAAATCAGCACAGCTCTCCTAACATAAATACATTTTTCTATTAACTTCCGTGTGTTGATTTGTAATATTCGCTGAATGGCTTGTAATGAATATTGGCTCTCGTTAGCTTTGAATGTTAGATCTTCAATTGAATCTTTTTATTGAACAGAACAATTGTGAATTTAACTAGTCTTATATAATATTTAGGGCAGTCAATTGGCCTTTGAAATGTCTTCCCTCTGAAATAGTGGCTTATCTCCCGAAAGACCTACCAAGACACTGTTGACCAATTATTTAATGATATGTGTTGAATGTTCCAGATGGTGACCGGCACCAAGGTGATTGGCTATGGCAGCATCATGGCCACCGTGTGGATGGGCTTCAAGATGCACGGCATGTTCAAGGTGCCCCCGCTACCCATCGTCCCCCGCGTCCACTACTGGGGTCCCGGTAAAGCCCCCGCCTCCGAAGACACCAGCATCAGGCCTTTCAAGATCCAATTCACCCCCGATGTAAGTATCTTCTATGTAATGTTAAACTGACTTATCATCGTCGTCAATACATGGCGACCTAGCATGGCTATTAGATAACGAAGCTGAGGATAAACTAGGCCGTCAATTATTGTGATTTATTTTTGGGGTACTATGCCGTGTTGCGCTACCTCCTTCGTTTCGGATAGCGTTACAGTATCCATCATCAGGACAGATGTGTAATCAACACTCATAATGGTTACTGTAAAGTTGGGCGGAACATTGGCTAAAGAAGGAGGTAGCGCAATATGGCATAATACCCCAAAAATAAAAAGGCGGTGGGAATGCTGTCTTTCTTGTACTGATACTTCAATGAAAGATGCTCTGAGGAACTAGCATCATTGATCCCTTCGACACTGGTGCATATTTGGAAAACACCCCAAATGCACACCCAAAATTTGTCACATGAGAATGGGTCGTTGCTACAACTCATTCTTAAGAACAGCTGGGCTGTGGAACGATTTGCCGTCCTCTGTTTTTACTCCATCCTACAACATAGGTTTCTTCAAGATCCATGTTCACTCCTTCCTATCAGATGAAATAGGCATAATTTGATTGAAAAGCCTTGATTATTAATCTAAAAATCCTAGCCTAACCTAACCTAACTTACCTGTCTCCACACAAACTTAGAGCATCATGCTAAACATTAGTTTATAATTTAAGTGACCTATTGAAGGATAACCTTCTTATAATTTTATTTATTTATTAATTTCCGGAAAATCGACAGTTTAAATTTATTTCAGTTTGTACATAAGTATTATATAGCCAAAATAAAACCAATTATGAATTTCCTCCTCGTGACTGTACCTCTACTGAGACAGCATAATAAGGAATAAGTAAATTAAATTTGTAAGAAAGGAATATGAATTCAAAAATTTATACAAAATAAAAGATTATGTAAAACGAAAAATTTACAAAACAAAACATTTATCAATACATTTATAGCCATGGAGAGGGGTTGTAGATATAAATCAAATCATAATAGAAAAATAAACAATAGAGACATAACATTATTCGCAAACCATCAGAGAAATATTCTTTTATGGACCTCTTGTATTTGGTAAGTTCGCAACTGAAAATATCCACCTTGGATAATACGCTATTGTAAGTATTGCATAGTCTGTTCAGGCAAGAATTCTGCTTAGAGTTCATTTGGCATTGATCCACCCTGAACAGGACAGAAGAGCATGTTGAAGGCGCATAATACCTACGTGTAGACAGAAAAGAAACAAATATTTAGCCATAATCTCACTGGCTTCAGATGGTTGGGAGCAGTTAGGATTCTTGTGCGGTTTCACATTTAAAAAAATGTTTAGACTTTTATTTCAAGAATTTGGAGAGGCCTATTTTTTGTACTTCAAGGACTGATTTATTTTAAGTGTTAAATGTGCAATAATTAGGAAAATTTACATCTCCGAAAAGAGTGCCTTTTTTAGTAGGCAGATCTTTTAGCCCCTTATGTTGTGGCTTAAACCACAATGAATGACTAACTAACTAATATAAAACTTATGTTGCGGTCTTAGACATGCCCCCGAGGGAAAGTGGAACAAACCAAGTTGAGTGGAGCTGGGAGTAACGTGACCGTCTCCCTTAATAAATAAATCTGACACTATACAGTTCTATCGTTATTTGGTCTTCATAAATTAAATCTTTTTACTATTGTGTGAGAATTTCTGGCTGCGTAAAAATCTTAACCGCAAATCCCAAATCGGGTAAACAAAAGTTCTGGATTGTTTCCAAAATTGAGTATTTTGTGCCACTATTTAGTTTAGACACTTTTACAAATGTGTTATAATTTACTCACCTCACTCACTTTTGCTTCGCTATGCAACCCGATTTTCAGATGTTTCGGTTAAAAATGAACATTCCGAGTCTGCGCAGAAAAGTCCCACAACGGACATTACCTTACTTTAGCAAACTTTACTTTACTGCTCAGGGTCTGGTTATTTCAACGTACGACTGATGTCATAGTTTGTTTAAAACAACCAACTCTGCTGGTGCCAAAAAGATGGTCACATGGTTTGCGTCCAGCTCGCTGAAATGACCCAGATTTTACATTAGGGCAAGTCGACTCTTTTGGTATGTCTAGGTTGCGTCTAGGAACTTCAAATTTAACATTGTCATCAGATGGCTAAAAGGGCTGTTTTTTTGACGTTTGAAAGGTCTCCCGTTAAGCGCCGATTCTAAGTTCGTTTCAGCTTTAGAACAAATTGTGATCAGCAAAAAATACTTGTCAGCTTATCGCAAATTGACAGAAGCTAAAACATACCTGGATTCGGTGTTTAATGAGTCCTTTCAAATGTAAAAAAAAAAAACCAAAATGTGCTGAAGATTTGATGACAATGTTACAATAATTGAAATTCTGTGATACACCACAGCCTTACTTACCTCCTTTTGACACAAGTTTTGCTTAGTGATAAGGTCTGTACTATAAATCTTACGGTTTATAACAAACAAATAAAATTTTGAACTAACAACTGATTTCTCTCTATTCCAGATGGTTTCCGACTTAAAAGAACGACTCAACAAAACGAGATACACCGCTCCCTTGGAACACGTCGGCTTCGAATACGGCTTCAACCACGACGCGCTGAAGGCGGTAGTCGACTTCTGGCAGAACAAATACGACTTTGAAAGTCGCGAGGAATACATGAACCAGTTCCCTCACTTCAAAACTGTCATCCAGGGTCTGGATATGCACTTTATTCACATCAAGCCCAATGTGCCTAAAGGCGTGAAAGTGTTGCCGCTGTTGATATGTCATGGCTGGCCCGGGTCTATAAGGGAGTTTTATAAGCTTATCCCGCTGCTGACAACACCGCAGAAAGATTCAGAATTTGTATTTGAATTGGTGGTGCCGAGTCTGCCAGGGTTTGGATTTTCTCAGGTACCGAACCTATCTCTAAATAGTTAGTCAAAATAACATGAAACGGAATTGTTTACCGTAAAAAGGTCTACACACATGGTATTTGTCTATCTCCTAAGGATAACCCCCAACAATGCCGGGTATGTGTCAGCCAGAGTTAAATAATATTATTGTTTATTTTTTAATGTGAATAACTCGCAAGACTCCACTGGAATACGACATCTCTGATTTGGGTAATGTGAAGTTGGAGGAAAAGGAGAAGTGGAAGAGGAAGGTTTTCAAGTATCTGACTACTCCACTAATTTTCATAATATGTATTGCAAAAATATTACATATTACTTATTTTTAAATAAGTTAAAAAACTCATTCCATTTCCCAAAAAATGTTTTTCATATTTTTTTCACTAAACTATCTGTAGCAATGTTTCAATTCTTAATGGTGGTTCCTCAATACTGAGAGTACCTACACTCTAGTGCAAGACAGGCCCCCGGCACCAGCAAATCAATAATGTCGGTAACTTCATCGTTCCCGAGTAGGACTGCAGATCACCAACAGACAGTTCACGTCAACTAAATATATTTTTTTGTATACCTATTTACTAACTAATTAACCTATATAGTTTCCCCAGTATAGCCACTTATTATACACGGTGACCCGAAACTCGTAGTACAAGCGGAAAACTGGTGAATCTACATCACATTTGGAGTCGATTTTGTAGTATAATTTTTTTTCATTCGAGCTTTCGTTTTCAAGTAAATCGAGTCAGAAGTTGATTTTTTTTTTTGATCAAATTCTTATAAATTATTACTGAAGATCAAAGTACCTAACTAATTAAAACTATTTAAAAGTAAAACAAATAAAGAAACCCGGATTTAAAGCATTATTTTAAAATCACCCTTCATTTAATCTGGTGTAATCATAAAATATTTCTTCTCTGCAGGGTTAAAAACAGCTGTTCTTCTAATATTCATATGTATATCTGACATACTCTTAAAATATAGCTTTCTCTATTATGTTGGGATCTATTAACATATGAAAGAGAGAGACGCACAATAGTTTGCAAAAAACGATTAGTCAACGAACTTAAGGATACTCAGATACAGTAGTGCTCGAACCAATGTGAACAAGGTTATTATTATTTTGTTAATAATGTAATAAAAACGTTTGTGAACATATTTCTTTGTATAAAGTACATTAACTAAAATCAAATATGTCCAACATTGGCTTTAATAACTTCTTGAACTCATTTGGAAATGGAATCAACGAGTTTTTTCAATTGTCGCCTTACAAATTGCCCAGACAATTTCAGGAATTTCAAGGACAAGAATTGCAATCCAAGCAGGTGATATTGCTAAAATTGAAAAAATAAAGATCCCTCTTTGATTTGTGGTGTGTTACCTTGTTGGAAAACTGCCAAACATACTACTTACGACTACTTCGTAACCCACTATGACTTCTTCGTAAGTTCAACAGCATCTATGTTCCAAAAGATTTTTATATCGTGACACGTGTCACCACAATCTACATATCTGCCCTGATGATGAACACTACAATGCTGTCCGAAACGTTGGCTAAAAAGAAAAAGCCCCTAAAGAGAAAACGCAACACAGCATACTGCCCCAAAAAACTTTTGGACCTGAGAATCTAAAATTACATCAATTTACATATTTCATGATAATAATTCTAGTCACTTACGCACTGACGGATCGGCTTTCAAAGTTCCCAACCAATATCGGCCTCACATTTATTTTTCAAGTGGTGAAATAGCTTTCCAAAAATTGGGAGGTATCCCTCATTTTGATTGGTGTCCGCAATAACTAACTTATTAACTCTGCAACAATCATACCTACACAAAAACACACGACAAATGTTTTACACCTTCTGCAGAAGAAATTAGTATGTTTACGCACCAAAATTTAGTTTTTTTGTGTTTTTGCGACAAAACGTTTGCAGGAGGCTAAGATATAATAGCGAATACACGCTGTCAGCGGTAAGCCATCTTGTATGAATCTAGCTAGTCGACTTTTTATACAATCTGACAGATAGTTTGTCAATTTTAATGGCAACACGTTGAAATGAAGCCACCTTGGAGAGATTTCAGATTATTGGTCTCAGTGAGCGCTTCCATAAGTTAAGCTTCCGAAAAACTATTAATTTCCATAAGTTGCACTCGTATTTAAATGCACTCTTGAGTAATTTATCAAAAACTTACATAAGCCGTACATTTAACCTCGGAGTATAAAGGCCGCCTAAGTATAAGTGATAAGTTATAGGGCAAAACTAAGTTGTACTGTATTTGCACTAGAAAGTTGATTACTAATTGTATTGTTGTCTTGTTTTGAGTTATTGTTTCGATTAAAAGTGTAAAAACGAGCTAATAGACGGCAGAAGTGAATTAAAAAAAACTTTAGCAACTTTGTTGTAAGTTAGTTCAAAACGACGCGACTGCAAATTTGGAACGTTAACATAAATTAAAAAATAATAATCCCAGCGTTCGGCATAAATTGAAGAGTACTCTAAAACAAGGGTGGGTTGCGTTTTACAGCACAGCTGGTCACAATAGCTAGTCATAATATTTACATTTGCAGTTTAGACGTTTATTAATGATTTATTTATAACAAACTTGTGTGATTGAAAACAATAGTGCGTTTTTGGTGAATGGTGAATTATTGGTGAAATTTAGAAGTTTATTAACGATTTATTTATAACATTTTTTTGTGTTTTAAAACAGTGCTTGATTTTTGTATTACAATGGAATATACTAATGCAGAATACTACGATATGTTAATGTGTCTTGGACATGCCAACGGCAATTCTACCAGGGCAGCAATCGAATATATGGAGAGATTTCCACATCGAAGCATCCAAGACGAAGGATTAGCAAAACGTCTCTATCGTACTGGAAATGTTCGTTCAAATATGGCCGATATCGGTCGTCCAGCATTATGCAATCCTCGAATGGAAGAAAACATATTAAATTGTTTTTTAGAACAGCCAGGACGTAGCCTTCGATCTGTTGGGAGGGAATTAAATATTCGACACCAGGTGGTCTGGGATACCCTCAAGGATGATGGTCAACACCCATTCCATTACTGATGTGTTCAAGTGCTATTACCCATGGATTACATTAATAGACGAGCATTTTGTCAATGGCTTATTCAGATGAATGTTCAAAATGGAGCATTCATCGAAAATATTTTGTGGACAGATAAGAGCACATTCAGTAGAGACGGAATGTTCAATTTTCGCAATGAGCATCAATGGGGACACATCAACCCTCATGCGAAGCGACCCAGACACTTTCAACATCGGTGGTCTCTCAATGTTTGGGCGGGGATCATTGGCAACAAGGTGCTGGGGCCATGTTTTCTACCAGCAAGGTTGTCTTCACAACTTTACTTGCATTTCTTGCAGAATGACCTGCAGGAACTTCTTGAAGACATTCCTCTAATAACCATAAGAAATATGTGGTTTCAGCAAGACGGTGCTCCGCCTCGCTTTGGGCTACAAGTTCGAAGATTCCTCGATGAAGAGTTCCAGGGCCGCTGGATAGGACGTGCTGAACCTACCGCATGGCCAGCAAGGTCACCTGATCTGCCTCCAATGGACTTATTTTGGGGAGCTTTATAAAAGCGATAGTCTACAGAACAGATTGTCCCGATGTTGATACTCTAAGACTTCGTATCATTGATGCCTTCGACGAGGTATAAATTAACCCAGACATGATTCGAGAGTGCAAGAGTCCATCATCAGACGGACCCAACTGTGCTTGGAAGTTAACGGTGAACATTTTGAACAATTTTTGTGACGTGTTTGTGTTTTGAATTGGAGCTCATCACTACATATTGTGAGTACCTACCTATGCTAATAATAATTCCTATCCTATGCGTCGACGTTGTAACATCGAATAACGAAAAAATTTTAACCCTGAAATAACCGTTAAAATTTTTTTTTTTCCGTTTTTTTTTTGTTTTTTGGTGACAATGCTCAAATCAAAAAACTTTTAATATAGTCCGCACTGCACTGTCGTCTGTTCTTCTTTGCTTCCGATGTCGTTTAGACGTGAGTAAAATATCCTCTTAAAAAGCTGCTACCAATATGATGATGCAGTACTTGCTAAAATGCTAATAAAGATAAAATAAACAATCACTGCCTTTAAATAGACTGGAAATGTAACATGTGCCAACAGGAACAAGACAAACTTGCAACTACTTGTTTACATCATTTGAGAGACCAAATTCATACGGAGCAAGTTAGAACAAGTAAGATAATCATGTTAATTTATGCAGGGTTGTAAAAATCGCATTGTTCAACAAAAACTTGTTAGAACTTGATTGCCACAAACACGGCACGAACTGAAGGCGGATAGTCCAATACAGTTTTCCATACAAACTTTGAGGAACCAATGGCTGTGATAGAAAATATATAATTCCATTATTTGTGTTTTACTTAATTCAAAAACGTAAGCGGCCGCTACACTACTCGCTTCGACGCTTCGACGAAGTCCTCGACGAAGTTAGCCGAAGTTCAAAGTGCGTGCCCACACACTCGTGCAACTTCGCGAGTAACGCTTCGAGTCCTTTGACTCGGGCGCATTTACCGACAATAATCGGAAGTCGGCCGAAGCGAAGCGAAGTTGCCCGAAGCGAAGTGAAGTTCGTGCCCACACTATCGTATTCGGTCAACTTCGATCAACTTCGCGAGTAGTGTAGCTGGGCTTTAACTAACAAAGTGGCGGATTCTTATTTATGTTATAAAAAATGTTTTGTTGTAGGGATGTAAAACAAACTATTATTATTTATTATTTTTTTAAAGACAATGTTTTTCAATTTTTAAAGGTGTTTCTGGCTTATAATTATTGTTTATAATAATCTGTTATTATTATTTAATTTAGCTAGATTCTGTCGGATTTTTATAGATAGAATTTGCCTGCCATCCCCCCTCTAGATTTCCTTAAAAGCCCTTAATTTTTTTTGAGTCTTCTACTCCCCCCTGATAGCCTCCAGCGCCCACAAGGGGGTGATAACGCCCACCTTTTGAAAGACTGTTCTAGACAAATCCAGTACTATAACTTTTTCACAGATGAAATAAACGTGTTTGCAAGTGACGAAACGATAAGCTGGAATATAAAATGCATCATGTCTTTGCCAAGCGAATAAAATAAATGTTAGTATGCTAGGAGCATTTTTAAAGGTTCAAAATAACATAAAATTGAAGCAAGTGCGGTGAGTTCCTAGCAAATCTGTGTTCCAAGGATTAATCTATATTTTTCCAGGGAGCCTCCAAGACAGGTCTAGGAGCCGCACAAGTGGGTGCTGTGATGGCTAATCTAATGGAACGTCTCGGCCACAAGCAGTACTACGTCCAGGGGGGCGACTTGTAATGATCTGCCCTTTCTACTTCAAACTTTTCCTTTGTCTTTCTACGATAATTTTTCTTTAAAGTCCCATAGGTAGCTTTTCTATAAGGCTTTGCATATGTGTTTGCAGGGATGGAAAATTCCTCCCCTGCCGTCTCTACGAGCCTTTGCTCCTCTCTTTATTACACACCCCTTCAAGTGTGTACATCCTAGTTTGTCCACGTGACGTACGACCTTGAACGTACTCATTTCACGTGACGGTTCAGTATAAAAAGGCTTCACCGAACGTTGTGTTGGTTTTTTGTTTCTCGGTTTAGAAACCTAGTTATCTATGTATGTGTGGTATCCCTTGGTTCTTTTGAGATTTTGAGAGTGAGTTGAATCCATTATCGCTGTGTTTTAAAGCCATTTCATAAACCTTATTTTTCTGAAGTCGCCCGCTCTTCAAACTAGCTACGTGATTCTACCTGTCATAGGGTAATGTGAACATAATGAAGTGTTAGATTTTATATATGTGATATACATACGATAAATTTATGGTGTTAGTTGTCGGCGCCATCCATGTATATATTTTGGGAGGGGAAGGAGAGGAAAGGAAATGAATTTTTTTCAAGTTAAGATTGGCTCCTCCTCTTTACCAAACAAAACCGATGGATGATAATTTGAGCAAGGCGATCGATATCTGCGTGTCTGGATATCGCAACCGGCCGGGTCTCCCCTTGTTCCAAATCGGCAACCGTCACTCCAGAATAAAGAAAACCAGGTCTCATCACCAATTTCAGAATTGCCCCAATCTCATACACCTCCAGGAAAAACTACTTTACTGAGTGTAGAAGGGGAAAACCATGACATCCCTTGTCACGAATCTAGTCGCGAAAATGTGACACGTAAGGTCCTAAGTTACGTGCCACCTCTAGAAAACGTTGTAACTCCCTCGTCGTCGGGGATTTACATCCCTTTCTAGGTCAATAACATAGATAACACACGACGATCTTGTCGACATTTAGCCTGCTTTTTAACGATAGGTTGTGTGCCTACCCATTCAGCCAATTATCATGTGAGATATATGTAAGGTCTACTCGAAATGCCAAATTTAGGATGAGGACTGTCTGTACTTTAATATTTGGTTCTAGTAATTATTTTATGAGGTTACTAGCATCCTCGTGTATTAGGTATGGGTAACTTCTATTGAATACCTATCCTCTCAGGTAGGTATAAACGGATAATTGGTTTGATTTTTGCATTTAATTTAAAGAGGCTGCCTACCTCTCGAAAGGTACCTGTTGAGAAAAGTTGTTCGGTTGGTAGTTTTATTTCGGAGATTATCATCTCCCTCTTTTGACTCTAGATTTGTTTTGTGCATCCCAATTCGCAGCTTAGAAAGTCAAACAATAAATGAAAAGTATTAAATTAGAAAGTCAAATAACAGAAGAAAAGTATTCATTTTGTTTTGTCTGGTTGCATCCGAACGCTTTCTATTCGGGCGGTCATACGCTAGCAAAACTTCCCCTTTGACTGACTGTACACCGCGCCTCTCGGCCTCATAGTGTTCGCTGTTTCAATTGTACGCCAGTGTTGTGGTAGGTACCTTGTAGATAGGTATTTTTATACTGCAAATTTATATTGGTTGGCCTAATTTGTAATAGGGTATTTTATATTTCGTCGGCGATTCAATACCTACCGCAGGGACAACGTCATGATTTGATTCGTAATGTTTTAAAAGAATAACAGATCGGCAGGTAGGTTAATTCTCGATATTATGACCCTCGGTCCAAGGCGTTCCCCTAAAACAAAAGTTATCGGCCTACATATGAAAAGGTCGTTGACTCGTCTCTCGCTCACAGCTGATTGACAGTTCGCCTAGCACATCCCTTTTAATGATAACATTATTTGGGCGGCAGGTGTCGTAAACTTAGTTCCTATACCTCGGTTGTATCCGTCTTTTAAAAGGGTCCTCTGAAATTTAATAAATAATATAAAAACTCACCCAGTTAATCATCTCTCCTTCTCAGCGTGAAGCTTACCTGGTTACACTCTACATAGCTAAATCAGTTTAGTTTTTCGGTCCCCTCCCTACCGGCATTCCATTACATTAATCATTTTCTCCTTTTAGCGAAATCCTTGTAATTTGTTCAATTTTGGTCCCCTCCCTACGACTTTAAAAGGGTAATTAAATATTCCTGTAAATAAAATTGTACCTCCCTAATCTGTCAGGATTCGAACCCACAGTTAATGATATATTTGTTTCCCTGGTTTTCGGTCTCCGTGGATAAAATGCCATCTCGCCAAATCAATAACCTAGCCTGATTAAACACTTCCCGCCTTTAAATACGTTCACTCTGTTTTAAAAACGCAATCATTATTTTTATCATTTCCATGTTTTTAAGACAAGTCACTTAGTTTGAACTACATATTTACGAAATCACGTTTAGTCTAACACACTTTCACTTCACACAAACACCGGATCAATAATCTTTCACTTTAATTCAATATTCCACAATACTCTTAACACCATCTGAATTCACTAATTCACTGTAATCTCAACTTCACTTCTGATTTGTATCGATTTCACGGAGCTGTCAATGTACTCAAGTTCAAAGACCGACTGCCATGCGATCTCTTTCTTCCTTCCCGTGGGACATATGCACTTCAAGCCCGCCTGTCAATAAATCTTATCTGTTAGCTGCCATAAAAAAAATTTTTTGGAGCACGTTCGTTTATTATTTATCGTTTATTTATGTGGATATTCAAAACATCACAGCCTCCCTTTAGTTCTAAGCCCAGCGGGTAATCTCGCTTCCACGTGTTAGTCGATGGGATTAGAAATAACTATAGGTAATTTACGTTTCTCGAATACCTCTGTATTTATTTTTTATTTTTATTTTAAATTTTATTTTAATTCTTCCAAAATGTTGAGCGCCCCTGTTCTTCGGTTTTTTCTTCGCAACCTACCATCTGTTTACATTTTGGTTCCCGTGATTATCGGCTTGTTCTACTGGTGAGTTTTTTCGCCCTCGGCTGTTTCAAGTGTTTTGTGTCTCTATGGGTAGAAATTCAATATGTCATGTTACACTTGTTTATTTTCGAATTTTAAACTCTGAGTTAATTGTTTAAACAGTGTTGTTTCATCTCAATACGTTATTTGTATTATGTTCGAGTGTTATTTATTTTCATGTTGATTTGTTTTTATTTTGTGTCCTCGGCGGTGATCCGATGGTTTTTTGTCCGTCTGTGTTATTTATGACTTCAACATTCTCTGCCTTTTAGATCTGAAATAAACAATAATTGTTTACAGTTATTCTAATATCAACGGTATAAAATATGCCATATACTTCACGATATCCGAATGCAATGTTTATTTTAGATTTGTCCCAGCTATCTTATTCTTGTGTTATTATTAATCCGATTTCGATGTTTGTTTATCCTTTGGCTTCGTTGTTTATGAACATTTTAGATGTTTTTTGTTGTCACCATGAATTCGATGTTTTCCGGGTTTGTCTGTTTATTCTATTTGCCTTTGAGGTACGGTGTCTCTGTTATCATTTTTGGCGATAGGTACCATTTCTTTCGCTGTTAATGTGAATTAATAAGGTTTATGAAATTCATTTTTTTTTCTCAACAACAGTAATGAATTCAAGCCAGCTTTTAAATCTATCTCTCCTGGTTTGCGGCATCAGATGTAATGATCTGCCCTTTCTACTTCAAACTTTTCCTTTGTCTTTCTACGATAATTTTTCTTTAAAGTCCCATAGGTAGCTTTTCCATAAGGCTTTGCATATGTGTTCGCAGGGATGGAAAATTCCTCCCCTGCCGTCTCTACGAGCCTTTGCTCCTCTCTTTATTACACACCCCTTCAAGTGTGTACATCCTAGTTTGTCCACGTGACGTACGACCTTGAACGTACTCATTTCACGTGACGGTTCAGTATAAAAAGGCTTCACCGAACGTTGTGTTGGTTTTTTGTTTCTCGGTTTAGAAACCTAGTTATCTATGTATGTGTGGTATCCCTTGGTTCTTTTGAGATAGAGTGAGTTGAATCCATTATCGCTGTGTTTTAAAGCCATTTCATAAACCTTATTTTTCTGAAGTCGCCCGCTCTTCAAACTAGCTACGTGATTCTACCTGTCATAGGGTAATGTGAACATAATGAAGTGTTAGATTTTATATATGTGATATACATACGATAAATTTATGGTGTTAGTTGTCGGCGCCATCCATGTATATATTTTGGGAGGGGAAGGAGAGGAAAGGAAATGAATTTTTTTCAAGTTAAGATTGGCTCCTCCTCTTTACCAAACAAAACCGATGGATGATAATTTGAGCAAGGCGATCAATATCTGCGTGTCTGGATATCGCAACCGGCCGGGTCTCCCCTTGTTCCAAATCGGCAACCGTCACTCCAGAATAAAGAAAACCAGGTCTCATCACCAATTTCAGAATTGCCCCAATCTCATACACCTCCAGGAAAAACTACTTTACTAAGTGTAGAAGGGGAAAACCATGACATCCCTTGTCACGAATCTAGTCGCGAAAATGTGACACGTAAGGTCCTAAGTTACGTGCCACCTCTAGAAAACGTTGTAACTCCCTCGTCGTCGGGGATTTACATCCCTTTCTAGGTCAATAACATAGATAACACACGACGATCTTGTCGACATTTAGCCTGCTTTTTAACGATAGGTTGTGTGCCTACCCATTCAGCCAATTATCATGTGAGATATATGTAAGGTCTACTCGAAATGCCAAATTTAGGATGAGGACTGTCTGTACTTTAATATTTGGTTCTAGTAATTATTTTATGAGGTTACTAGCATCCTCGTGTATTAGGTATGGGTAACTTCTATTGAATACCTATCCTCTCAGGTAGGTATAAACGGATAATTGGTTTGATTTTTGCATTTAATTTAAAGAGGCTGCCTACCTCTCGAAAGGTACCTGTTGAGAAAAGTTGTTCGGTTGGTAGTTTTATTTCGGAGATTATCATCTCCCTCTTTTGACTCTAGATTTGTTTTGTGCATCCCAATTCGCAGCTTAGAAAGTCAAACAATAAATGAAAAGTATTAAATTAGAAAGTCAAATAACAGAAGAAAAGTATTCATTTTGTTTTGTCTGGTTGCATCCGAACGCTTTCTATTCGGGCGGTCATACGCTAGCAAAACTTCCCCTTTGACTGACTGTACACCGCGCCTCTCGGCCTCATAGTGTTCGCTGTTTCAATTGTACGCCAGTGTTGTGGTAGGTACCCTGTAGATAGGTATTTTTATACTGCAAATTTATATTGGTTGGCCTAATTTGTAATAGGGTATTTTATATTTCGTCGGCGATTCAATACCTACCGCAGGGACAACGTCATGATTTGATTCGTAATGTTTTAAAAGAATAACAGATCGGCAGGTAGGTTAATTCTCGATATTATGACCCTCGGTCCAAGGCGTTCCCCTAAAACAAAAGTTATCGGCCTACATATGAAAAGGTCGTTGACTCGTCTCTCGCTCACAGCTGATTGACAGTTCGCCTAGCACATCCCTTTTAATGATAACATTATTTGGGCGGCAGGTGTCGTAAACTTAGTTCCTATACCTCGGTTGTATCCGTCTTTTAAAAGGGTCCTCTGAAATTTAATAAATAATATAAAAACTCACCCAGTTAATCATCTCTCCTTCTCAGCGTGAAGCTTACCTGGTTACACTCTACATAGCTAAATCAGTTTAGTTTTTCGGTCCCCTCCCTACCGGCATTCCATTACATTAATCATTTTCTCCTTTTAGCGAAATCCTTGTAATTTGTTCAATTTTGGTCCCCTCCCTACGACTTTAAAAGGGTAATTAAATATTCCTGTAAATAAAATTGTACCTCCCTAATCTGTCAGGATTCGAACCCACAGTTAATGATATATTTGTTTCCCTGGTTTTCGGTCTCCGTGGATAAAATGCCATCTCGCCAAATCAATAACCTAGCCTGATTAAACACTTCCCGCCTTTAAATACGTTCACTCTGTTTTAAAAACGCAATCATTATTTTTATCATTTCCATGTTTTTAAGACAAGTCACTTAGTTTGAACTACATATTTACGAAATCACGTTTAGTCTAACACACTTTCACTTCACACAAACACCGGATCAATAATCTTTCACTTTAATTCAATATTCCACAATACTCTTAACACCATCTGAATTCACTAATTCACTGTAATCTCAACTTCACTTCTGATTTGTATCGATTTCACGGAGCTGTCAATGTACTCAAGTTCAAAGACCGACTGCCATGCGATCTCTTTCTTCCTTCCCGTGGGACATATGCACTTCAAGCCCGCCTGTCAATAAATCTTATCTGTTAGCTGCCATAAAAAAAATTTTTTGGAGCATGTTCGTTTATTATTTATCGTTTATTTATGTGGATATTCAAAACATCACAGACTGGGGCTCTATCATCACTAGCGCCATGGCCACTCTGTATCCTGACACAGTGTTGGGCTACCACACCAACTTCCCGCTGGTCAGCTCCATGAAGACTAACATCCGAACAGTCGTAGGGAGTCTGTGGCCCTCCATGTTTGTGAACAACGAGTTCATTCATAAGGTGTATCCGTTGAAGAAGAGTTTAGGAGAGTTGGTGAAGGAAACGGGATACTTGCATATTCAAGCCACGAAGCCTGATACCGTCGGTGAGATGTGGTTTATTTTTATTAACGCGTTTTAATTTAAACTAGCTTTTTGCCCGTTGCAAGCAACTAATGGCTAAAAATTACTTGATTAAACAAAAGGAATGTATGATTCGGTGTTGAATATGGATGAAGCAAGATGTGTGTGCCAAATTTCATATTTATGATTCATATTTATTCATATTTATGAATGTGGATGAAGCATGAAGTGCATACTTGTAAATAAGCTGTTTTGGTTGCAGGCAACTAAATGGTAAAAGTGCTAAGCGTTTTAATGTTTGAATGTGAATGAAGCAAGTAGTGTGGGACTACAACATTTAAAAAAAGAAATGAATATTTGGAGAAAAATAGGTGCCAAAGAGCTTACTGACCATTTTTTCACCGAGCCGTTCGGGTTGTGTAGGTTGAGTTGCGTAGTAGTGCTGAATGAAATTTTTTTTTTGATACATGAAGATTAAAAAACAAAATTTCCCATTTAGATGGGATACTCTGTATTCTCGACAAATCAGTTCCAATTTTGAAAATGGCAATTAAAATAATTTTCTATTAAAAATATTATATTATCGGTACTTTCTTGAATTCTCCAAACACTTCCATGTTAGAAAAAGAAACTTAAATTCAAAGCACAAGATTGAATTGGAATTATAGACAGAACCACAACCGAAATTAATATTTTTAATGGTAAAAACTTTTTTCAGTTTCAATTTAAGTTAATTTTTTGTCAAAGCATACTATATGTCTTCATTTCATAATAATAGCCCAAATTGATGATGCCACAGTACCACTGTCTCTGGGCAGTTGAAATTATTGTGCAGTGTTCAAATTGCACTTTTTAACTTTATTTTCATCTTCCAGGTCTAGGAATCGGAGACTCTCCGGCCGGTCTGGCCGCCTACATCCTGGAGAAGTTCTCTACCGCCACAGACCCCGCCTTTAGGAAGCTGGACGACGGAGGCCTAACCAAGAAGTTCACATACACCGACCTCATCGACAACCTCATGGTCTACTGGGTGTCCAACTCCGCCACTACCGCTGTAAGGATTTATGCAGAGTCCTTTTGCAAGGCCGCTTTCGCTTTGAAGATTGACTCGTAAGTGATTGATATAACATATTAACATTTCAAGAGTCTTGAGCACAAGATTGATAGATTGATGATTGATTCACCTCTCAGGCCTCTGGCATATTCTGTCAGAAGTCTGAGAATTTGTGTGTATATATTTCTTTTTTACAATAAAATCGAAATAAATGTAATATTTCTGAACATATTCAAAAACTAAAAATTGTTTTTGAAAGATAGTTTAATAACCTTTCAAATTTTATTATTAGAAATAAACATAACATTTTTGGAATATTAAAATTTTTAATGCAAACATAAAACTTTTAAAAATGGCTCACCTTATGTTTTTTCTTCTGAACTAAAATTATTAATAATGAAAAAAAAAAACACCATACATTTTTTGGAAAAAAGTATTATAAACATTATTGTCACCTCTCTTTTTTATTGTTTTATATAATGATGTATGTGGAATCATTCTAATAGGCAGATTTTGCTTTGAAGATTGATTTGTAAGTGATTGATATAACATACATACTTTTGAAGAGTCTTAAAAGCACAATTTCTTTTACGTTGATTGATTTGTGACGGAGAGAGAGAGAGAGAATACGACAAACTTGTCAGCGGCAGGACCATAAGTAATTGATTTAATATACGTTCATTGGTTACTTAATTATTTATTTAGATGCCCATTGGGCTATTGCGCACATTAGTAACCAAAACATGTTTTAAACAATAGAAGTGCATAAATCTGAAAAATAACAAGTCAAGTTAAAATAAATAATAATAACCTGATTTGGTTACCACCAATCCTTATAAATGGAATAATAAGATGTAAGTTTTATAATTTTCTAAATTATTCAATTCCTTTTTATTTGATCACATTTTTTTGATATTTCAGGATTCCAACAACTGTCCCAACAGCGGTGGCTAAATTCCCCAAAGAGATCTTATACATGACGGACGCCCAGCTCATGGACAAATACCCCAACTTGCTGCAGAGCACCGAGATGCCCCGGGGCGGGCACTTTGGCGCTTTCGAGGAGCCGGAGCTCCTGTCGCAAGACATCATCTCCGCCGTGAAGAAGTTTGAAGAATACCACAAGAATAAGAAATAAGCTATTGATTGTGATGTTTTAATCCTATCAATAATAAGAATTATAAAATCTGTCATATGAAACTATTCAAGTAAGAAGTTTAAAGTCTATCACAAGATGTATTATACTCATGTCAGAAGTTTAAAATATTTTGCAAGATGTGAACTATTGAAGTAAGAAGTTAAAAGTCTGTCACAGTTTATCGCAATGTAAACTGTTCAGGTAAGAAGCTTAATAAAGGCTGTACCAGATTAGAAATAAACAGTGCATTTGGGAGATCTTAAACCTACTCATAACATAAGAATGTAAACTAATGAAATAAGAAATTTAAAGTTTTTTTTATTTTTTTATATTAACTCCTCACAGGAGGCCCTGAAGAAAATAATTTCCCTCAGGGCCTATGTCATCTTTGGGGATGCTGTGTGGAGGGTCTTTTTGTGGAGAGGAAGGAGTGAACATGGGTCTTGAAGAGTCCCATGTTGTAGGAGGGAGGAAAAACAGAGGCCGGCAGTTCGTTCCACAGCCGAGCTGTTGAACTTAAGAACAAATCGTAGAAGCGACCCGTTCTCATGTGACAAATGTCAACCGTGTACAAATGTTGGGCGCGCGTTTGGCGTGTATCCCGACTACGCACCGGTGCCGAAGGGATCAATGACGCTAGTTCCTCAGAGCATCTTCCATTGTAATACCGATAGAACAAGCACGGCATACTTACCTGACGCCTGTGCTCTAAAGATTGCAGTCCGTTTGTTAAGATTGGGGAATCTATCAAACGGACCGCCCGTTTCTGCACAGAGTCAAGGGTTTTTTTTCAGGTATTTAGGACCAGAGATGGCTGCCAAATTCGACAGTAGGGCGCACTTGCGATTTGTACAGGGTCAGCAGTTGTGTACTATTAAAGTATCTGCGGGCCCTGTACAGTACGCCCAGCTTCTGAGAGGCCAACTTTACTCTGGCTTCGATGGAGCCCCCGTACCTGAGCTGGTCACTTATAGTTACACCAAGCATATCAATGGCAGGCCTTGTTCGGAAGATTGCTTCGGAAGATTGATTGAAGGAAACTAGATTATCATTTAGATCCCTTTTAGAAGTAATCAGACAGGATTGGGTCTTTGAAACATTAAATTCGACGAGATTATTTTTACCCCAGGAGGAAATACTCTCGAGATAACCGTCCATTCTCTGCTTCAAAGCCCTCCGAGCTGTTGGAGTTTGTGTGCCCTTTGGGGGCTTGTCAAACAAAAAGCTATCATGAACTGTACTGTCATCCGCGTAACAATGAATCGGTGCACATGTCAAAAGGTCATTGATGTGCAACAAAAACAAAGTCGGAGACAGAACCGATCCCTGTGGGACGCCAGCATTTATAGAGTGTGAGGAAGAGGTGAAACCGTCAGCAACTGTTTGTCATCAGATTAGAAATAAACAATATATTGTTAACCTGTCACATCATTACACAATATTATTATTTTCACAGTTCACATACATTGTAAACGTTTTTACGTAATACATTCTCATTTAAGTACATATTCCATTTATAGGTTAAATATATTTTCAGATAACTTTATTAATTTGTTATGTATTAATTGTTAAGGATATTTTTGTTACATATTGATATTATAATATCTTGCTCATATTTTTAATAAAAATATATTTTGTTTTATTTTTCTTTATCAATTTTTATCAGGTGAATAATTACAACCACCTAATAATAAAAAAAACTGTTTTATTCTATTCTGACCAAAAGATACAATTATTAATTTTCCTGCAAGTGCTGAAACAAACATGGCGGCAAAATTAATCAAGTGACCAATTTTTGCACTCTCATTGGTCGAAATGGATTTGACCACATTTGAAAAAATAAAAAGCGCACATTGGACGGAGCTTTTCGAGAACAATTTAACTCCAAATATACGTGTTTTTCCTATCACTACTACATTCACAGATAAATACGTCCTCAGAGCTAAAGAACATAAAACTACCCTGTTGTGAAGGTACCTTCAGAATGAAAATAATAAATTGATAGGAACCGAAATTCTAAATTTATTTTTACAAAACACAATAAATAATTGTGGGCTCAGTGCTAGAAGTGCCTATGTCAAATTTGTGAATCTCTCTGAAATGATGATTATTTATTAATTTATTTGCGTAAAAAACTCTGACTTAATATTTTGGCTTCTACCAACCACAATAGGTCACAATTTCATAACGAAATTAAATGTCACCCTTTTATATATTTGTTTTGTTTGAGCAGTTGAAAACTTTCAGGCAGAAAGTACGATGGAAATTTAAGTCTGTTATGAGATGTAAACTATTGAAATAAGAAATTTAAAGTTTGTCACTAGATTGGTAATTAACAATGTGTTGTTAACTCGTCACGTTAACATTACACAATATTATTTTCACTGTTCACGTACATTGTAAACGTTTTTACTTAATGCATTCTTATTTTAGTGCGTATTCCATTTATAGGTGAAATATATTTTCAGATAACAATTCATTTATTAAGTATTAATTTTTAAGGATATTTTTGTTACATACTGATGCGGGTGCGGTGCGGCGCGGGAACTTTCATATATTTAAAAAAATCATTATACAAAAAGTATTGTAAAATATTAAAAAATACTTTAAATGTACTTCCATGTAGAGGGAAAATAATAAAAATGATATCTCCAATACTTTTTGTATTACAATTTTATTAAATAAGTTGCCGCACTGCACCTGTATTATCTTGCTCATATTTTTAATCAAATATATTTTGTTATATTTTTCTATTATCAATTTTTATTAGTCACTGGGTGAATTAAATTACAACTACCTACTAATAAAAATTATACGCCTTTTGTAAATTTGTTGTTTTTAAATCCACCAAAATATATCATTATTTATTTTACTGCAAGTGTTTTAAAAAAAATGTATATTAACAAAACAAATATGGCGGCGACACCAAAACTAGGACAAAAATAAACAATAAGGGTTCATGGAAAGTCCGCATTAACACATATGTAGGTACTTTACATTTCGTTTTTAATCTTCTCAATGCATGGCAAAGTATAATGTTATTAAAGAATTTTTAAATTGTTTACCACAAGTAAACCGCATCAATAAATAATCATATAAACATTTAAAGATAATGCAACAATTAAACCTAAACCGGTACATTGTTGCAATTCCGCAAGGACAGGAAAAATGAAATTGATCAGTGATAATTACATTGTATTCTCCAGTTACTGAGAAAACCACAGGAAAATGTTATGAATTTGTAACTTTGTCTATTTTGGTAGATAAATAAAGCTTATCATTTGTGTATTGATAGGTCCAGGCATGGAATACTGCAGTTGTTTTATCTATATAAATGGCATTCCTCTCTCTATGGTCTATTTAATTGTGTTGGCCATCTTGAACTACCGTACAAAAATGACGGAAACTCGAAAAGCATTGTGTTTACTCTTTGACAGGCCGGGAGAGCCTCTCCTCTGTCCAAAAGACGACGAAGTGTTTGATTTGCCGACAACTTTCGTCAAAGATCGATACCTACGAATGATGCCGTCACTACGTGAAAGGCTTGATACCGAGCACAAACATCCAATCAGCTTGAAGAACATTTCTCTGCCTGATTTGACAGTCGCAATGACTCTTGGAAGGGAAGATAATTTCTCACTCTTTATACCAAATCATCGAATTGCAGCGGCGTCTTTGGTAGACATTTTCATGGCGGCTAGAACTGTGGAAGATTTCATTTCTATAGCTGCTTATTGTCACGACAGGCTGAATCCTTACTTGTTCAACTATGCTCTTTCAGTAGCGATGCTTCATCGTTCAGACACCAAGGGAATCGACTTTCCCAGTGTTGTAGAAACCTTCCCTGCAAAGTTCGTGGACAGCGCCGTCTTCTACAGAGCCAGGAAGGAAGCATCCCTCATTCCAGATGAATTTAGGACTCCTATAATCATCGACAGATATTTTACAGCGAGCGATCTTGAACCTGAGCAACAAGTGGCGTACTTCAGAGAAGATATTGGAATAAGTCTTCATCATTGGCATTGGCATCTAGTGTATCCTTTTGGACTAAATGATAAAAGCATGGTCGCTAAAGACAGAAGAGGGGAATTATTCTACTACATGCATCATCAGATTATTGCGAGGTATAACGCTGAAAGATTTTGTAATAGCCTTCAACGCGTCAAGAGCCTGAATCTGAGAGAGCCTATTTCAGAAGGTTATTTCCCAAAGCTTCACGCTTTACTGGCAAGTCGTTACTGGTCTCCCAGGTTTATGAACACATCGCTTAGTGATATTGATCGGAAAATTGAAAATATCCACATTACGATAGAAGACGTGGAACAGTGTGTTAGCAACATAAGGTCTGCTATTGAAGACGGTTTCATCATGGATTCCAATGGGCTTACCATACCAATCATGGACACCAATGGAATTGACATCCTTGGAAATGTTATAGAGGCAACCACCTTGTCACCAAACAAGGATTTTTACGGCGATTTACATAACTACGGACACTTATTGATCTCTTTCTGTCATGACCCAACAAACAGATTTCTAGAGACATATTCAATTATGGGAGAAACCGCAACAGCGATGAGGGACCCTGTCTTTTACCGATGGCACAATTTCGTCAATGAAATATTTCTTTATCACAAATATAAACTTCCTCCGTACAGCTTGGATAAGTTGACTTTCAAAGATGTTTCAATCACCCAAGTCCACATCAGTGTTTTTAAAAATATTCCGAACCAACTTCAAACTTTCTGGGAGCAGAGTGATGTTGATTTGTCCAGAGGATTAGATTTCTCTCCTCGTGGACCTGTATACGTGCGTTTCACCCATCTACAACACAAGCCGTTCACGTACAACATAAAAGTCGTCAACGACTCAAAAAACCAACTACTTGGAACAGTACGCATATTCTTAGCTCCGATGTTCGACGAAAAGGGAGCAAAAATGATCTACAATGAACAGAGGTTATTCATGATTGAACTGGATAGATTCAAAGTGACATTAAACCAAGGAATCAATGAAATAAAGCGTGAATCAATTGATTCAAGTGTGACGATTCCTTACGAAAAGACGTTTAGAAATTTAGACGACAGGCCAACGGATGGATCTAAGGAAATGGACTATTTCAATTATTGTGGTTGTGGGTGGCCACATCACATGTTGGTGCCAAAGGGTACAGAGAAAGGTTGCCTTTTCGAGCTGTTTGTAATGGTATCAGATTACGAAGATGATAAGGTGGTCCAGGATATGACCGGGGTGGATGCTGGGGGGGTGGATGCTGATAGCTATTGCGGCATTCAAGACAAGAAGTATCCAGACAGACAGGCCATGGGGTTCCCCTTTGATCGAGTCGCTCGGAGCGGAGTCACTTCTTTGGCTAACTTCCTTACTCCAAATATGCGTGTTCTTCCTATCACTATTAAATTCACAGATAAACTCGTCCTTAGAACTGAAGAGCATAAAAACTACACCGTTGTGAAGGTACCTGAACCGAAATTCTAAATGTATTTTTATAAAACACAAATAATCATTTATTTCTTTAACTTCTATCTACCTAAATAGGTCATTTCATCAGTCTAGAGCAATGTAAGTTTTAGAGTAGTACTTTCTGGTCAAATCAAATTACCAAAACTGACGTAGGCACTTCTAGCTTCAACCCCCAGAATTATATTACACATTTTTATTTATTTTACTTATTCTTTTTTTAATTTTTATTGTTATTTCCTGTTAGAATTAATGTAGGATTTATTAAAAATATAAGTGCTAAAAACACATTTCTCATTTTATTTATTTCATAACCCGAAATTAAACGAGAACCTTTTACATTTATTTTTTTTTCTTTGAGCAGTTGAATAATTTTAAGCAGAAAAAGATGATTCATATAAAATAGTTTCAAATCTGTAAAATAATATCATTTGGTCTAAATAGTACTACAATATTTACAATTCTAGAATTCTCTTTTGCGACTAGAATTGTAAAACTGCACTTTAAACACGAGAGTTGTTTCCTTCATAAATGCATCTGCAAATGAATCCACAACTCTAGTTTTATCCGTAAGCCACTCTCCAGTTTAATTAGCATTACACTCATGTATTCTTATCATACATTTAATTTCTTATATTAGTAAAATAATAAGAAATTAAGTAATATCGAAAAGGGATGTTGGATCGCCTATTTATTTGTGTCTAAACTGCTTTCTAATAACGTAGGTGGAAGTAACTATCAGCTATGTTATACCTTTCTCTGGGTTTTGTAATAATTAATAATAATTACTTTAAAATATGCCTGAAATACCATAAAACAAAAACCGTTCTGGCGTTCTGACAGTATTTTAACGGCCGCACCGAAAGTGCTCAAGGGCTGCACCAAAAAGCCTCGCGGGTCCCGGGTTCCTCATCCGTGACTTAGATAGATTGAAGATACGCATCAGTGGACATACTTTAGCGGCCCGTTCATATAGTGATTTCATTCATACACACGTCTTCTTTGAATGGCTATCCGTTCATAAGCGGTGCTAGATATTCTGTTAGGTTAATATGAATTTAATGTTGCGTGTATACTTGCGAGCCGAAATGGGATCCGAGCCTAGAATTATGGGAAAGGAAAGAAGCAACCGCAAGCGGCGTTTCGCGCCATTTACTGTTGCTTAATTGCTTTCCCATAATTCGAAGCTCGGTTCGCGTTTCGGCTCGGTTCGCGTTTCGGCTCGGTTCGCGTTTCGGCTCGCAAATGTATTTGCACCATAAAGCTACTTCAACGGATCTATGAAACTCAACACAATGACAATTCAACACCTCTTTAATAGTGATATAAAGTCATTAAAAACGATACTATTATATATTATAAACCTTACCTATTTAACCTAGGTAAATCACTTTTTAAAGGTGTGTTGAATTGTCATTTTGATGTGTTATCCAGTCACCATTCGACTTGTGTGTCTTGTTTTTTAAATGTCATTAGTCCAGATACATAATCATTACATTGATCAGTCCAGATCAGTCTGATCATAGTCTGATCACCTCCCTAGGCATCTACTGGCCTACTGGCTCTGCCAAGAGGTTGGCTCAGGGCCTGGGGCCGGCCCTTGTAATAATATCAGTAGTATTGAAGGATAAAATATCGATTGTAAATATTGTGTTTTTATCTGAATCTACCTGCCTACCTACCTGTCAACATTTAATCAAAACAAATACATATTTCAAATGAAGAATTAATAATGAATATTTTGGTACTTACTTTATCGCTTTTCTGGTATGATTTATATTTATCAGTTCAAAATTCAATAAATTTGAAAATTAAAAGATAATTGAACTTGAATAATTTTACGCATTGCGCAGGAATACAATTTCAACCGAAAATACAGTTGGTACATTTATTCGGATATTTCTATCACTATTCAACTATTGTTTGATGCTTGTTTGCCATTTTCTAGAGTACCTATATGTCGCATGCATCTCGGAGTCAGAACTAGCTAATTTGTAGGTGATAAATCCTTGCGCATTCTGGATAGAAAAAATACTGCGTTTCATAGTTTTCCCTCAAAACGAATTTAAATATTAATTATATTATCAAATTTAGTTAGGTATGCTTAAATCAAGTAAAAGCCATGTTAATTGTTTCAATTTTATTGAGAAAGCATATGAATTCAACTATAAAAATTTGTTATTTAAAAAAATTATTGCAATACAAATTGTTCTGTTTCGTATTGAGGGTCAAAACAAAAAAGCAATTACTTCACATAAAGATATGAATTAGCTAGCAAAACAACAAAAATCATTAGGATGTGTGAAACACTAGAGAGAATATATACGAAGAAAACATAAACTAGCTAGCCAATACACACCAAAAGAATAGGATAATATGAATATTAACAGATTCATAAATTCTCTAGCTACAATTCTGAGATAAAGAGCATTAAAGGAGAAAAAATTAAAAAATCCATAAATTATCTGGTAATTAGATTAGCGATATAAATTCTTAGAATTGGGTTATTTAAATCACTTTATAAATTGGTCCCTGCTCGGACCTGATGCTGACGATATCTGTGAAGATAATCTTCACTTCTGTCACGGCCATGTTCGGTGTCAGGAAACCTTCCAATGTAGTCACGCCTTCTCTCGGAACACGGTCAAATGGATATCCCATGGAACGCCTGTCTGGGTACAACTTGTCTAAAACCCCGCAGTAGCTGTCGGCATCATTGCAAATCCCACTAGTGTCTTGGTCCACATAGTCTGTCTCGTAATTAGACACCATTGCAAATAGATCGAACGGCATTCCACGGATATTACCTTTCGGTATTAACATGTGTTGAGGCCATCCGCATCCGCAGAAGTTGAATTGAGCCAAGTTTTTTCCAGTCAATTCACTGGAATCCAAATTTCTAAAAGTTCTCTCGTATGGAATTGTAACGGAAGAATCCAAAGATTTGCGAGTTATAATATTGTTTCCAGGCTTCAGAGGCACCTTGAACTTGTCTAGTTCTATAGCCATCTTTCTTTGTTCTTCAAAATTGATCGGGACCATTTTATCGTCGAATTTGGGCAAAAGGAATATGCGAATCGTTCCGCTAACTTGAATTTCTCTTCCATTGCTCACTGTCAGCGAGTAAGAAAAGTTCTCGTGTTGCAAGTGGGTGAAACGAATGTACAATGGACCGCGAGGGGAGAAGTCTAGGCCTCTTGATAAGTCTACGTCACTCTGCTCCCAAAAGGTGAAAAGTTCATTGGGAAGCTTGTTTGGTACCTCGACATGCAAATCAGTAATCGATATTTGCGGGTAGTCCAGTTGCATGATGGTGTACCGGGGCAGAGAATCCTTAAACGACGTGAAGATATCGTTTATGAAAACATGCCACCGGTAGAACACAGGATCTCTCATGGCTGTGGAAGGGTCACCCATCACACTAATACCTTCCAAGTATTTCCCATCAGGATCGTGACAAAGTGCGATGAAGGCATGACCCATATTATGAAAATCACCATATAGAAGCCTATTGGGTGACAAAATTGACGATTCGATCATATTTCCCAAAATATCGATTCCGGTCATTTCGTCAAGAAGGATTTTACCTCCTTCAGGGTTCACTACGTATCCTTTAGTCAAGGCTTCCTTAATGTTATTTAACCAATAGGACATGACCTCTTTCTTCATAGCAAGGCTGAAATCTGGGCGATCTAAATCAAATATTTGGGTATTGGCGAAGCGTGGTGGCCACGCGCGGCCGGATGTGCCGATCTGTAACTTAGAGAAATATGCTTCATTTGACTTCATGTCGTCAGAGTCATGCCACACTAAACTCTCTACTTTGGGCAAGGCATTGCTAAACCTTTCCGAGTTGAATCTAGCGAGTATTTGTTCGTGCATATAGTAAAATAGCTCTCCGCGCCTGTCTTTCTTAACAAGTTCATCGTGGTCTTTAACTTGCATGGGATAAACAAGATGCCAGTGCCAATGGTGTAGATTGATACCCACGTCTTCTCGAAAGTACGCTACGGCCTGTTCCGGCTCTCGCTTATTGGCTGTGAACTCTGGTGGTACCACAATAGGTTCACGGTAATCATCCGGGATGAGGGTGGCTTCTAGGCGAGCCAGCGGAATGATCTTACTATCGACGAACTTTCCAGGGAAAGAGCTCAAGATGTTCGGAAGGGTGATATCTCTCGTGTCCTGTCGGTGGAGCAAAGCGACAGAGAACGCATAGTTGAACAGATAAGGATTGATTCTATCGCGAACGTAAGCCGCTGTAGAAATCAGATCCTCGTAGTTTCTAGGCTCCATGAACATACCAATCAGCGTTCCAGCAATCTCTCTGTGTTTGGGAAGATTGTGTGAGAAGCTCTCTGATCTGGACATTTGAAGTAGTGTGGTTATGTCTGGTACGGTAATGTTTTTAACTTCTATTTGCTTGACTCCTTTCCTCGCGAATCTTTTCTTGATCTTTGCCGAAAGGCTTCTGTGTCGGTTCTTGAGGTATACATCAGGCAGATCGAAGACCCAGTTGGCGTCCGTGCCTTTGGGCATCAGCAGTGGTTCCATGGGACGATCGAACATGAGTGTGATGGCCTCCTCAGGTTGGGGAGAGACGCTGGAGGTAGCTTCCATCGCGGACTGTTTTCCTTTGCAAGTGATGCTCTGGGTCAGAAGCGCGCTACCTTTTAAACCTCTCACCGGCGTGTTGCCAAGCTGTGGCGTAACGAATGTACAGGCAACCTTTTTAATGTTGATGAAGCATTAAAATGAATCATCAACATTAAAAAGTGTTTTTTTCAACTTAAAGAATTTAAAAAAAAAATCGCATGTTGCTCCACAATACGAAGTATGTAAAAAAAATACAAATAAATAGTAGTATATCTGTGTGTAAGGATAGAATGGCCAACCTTGTGATTCCAGAGATAGCCTCATTTTTAATGTCAGTGCCATACAAATTTTTCTTAAAAAAATGATTACTCCTTCATTTGTACACGCAATTGCTTCATACAAAATTTTATAGCATAGTAATGATCAGCAGAATCCATTTCTAGCCAAATAAAATACCCTTGAAAATTCAAGTCTCCATGTCTATGAAAGGCGATTTTCAGCCCACTGTGCGGCGATCCGGTCTGCCACACAGTTGGTGGATAAATGTATCCGCAGCCATTCCCCGAACAAACCTCACTCCATGATCCCGGGCACCCCTGCTAAGTTACCGAAGGTAGCGTTCCACGTGGAACGATCCAAGGCAGAGGTGTTGGTTATCCAACTAATGCTTTCCGGGGCAGCAGTATCCATACCCGCCTCCTAAATTATCCGCATGGAACGAATATGCAAATGCACTCTATCCACTATAATAATAAAATCCTAATTTACAATTACACTAGGCATCTGCTGTTACAGTAGATTTGGTATTTCTATTTATCATAAGTACCAACCTATCTACAAATTATGAACCCAAATTCAAATAGTGTTTTCGGTACGCCACTGATTGCTAGTACAAAATCTATTATCGATTTTAAATACATTGTGGCTTCCTGTTATGTGTTTTCGTTGCGAAATTCCCTTTTTACACCCTCTATAAGACCAGCATTGACACGTGTATATGATTACAGGACATTGTAGGTTTAACACCCTTTAGATAAAAACTATCCGAGAATTATAATTAGATATCTATGTATAAATAAAAATGTAAATGTTCGTTTGTACAAAATTCGAATATGTGTGTGTTTTTATACATCTATATTATATAGATGTCACCTGTTAATATAGCGCTATCTGTTAGACGTAAAAACAACACGCGCTATTGTTTATTTATCTACCCAGACAGACTGAGCCATAGTAACGCGTGGCGGGGTTCAGCTGGTCTACATAAATAAAAATGTTGTTCATATTCCTAAATCTCCAAAAGTTCTTCCGATTGCTTTTAAATTTTGACACAACGTTGCATTCGAATATTGCTGTAGATGTCACCTGTGAGAGGTAATAACATGTTTTTTTGAAAAAACAGCGCCATCTGTTGGGCGTAAAAACAACACGCGCAATTGTTTTGTGCGGAGACAGACTGAGCCACAGTAACGCGTGGCGGGGTACAGCTAATAAATAATAATAATTACCCCAGTAGAGCTATTCTGCAAGACCAACATTCAGAAACGAAACATTTCTTCATATAAAATAATAACCAAACATAACATAATTTAATTAGAATTTACATTTGTACATTATTTTTTTTAGTTCTACTAGAAGATTATCGTTCTATAATTATTTGGTACCGATATTATATACTTGCATTAATTATCATCTACTTTTGTTTTGTTTCATTCTCTTTTCGTCTTAACTGCATCATTAAGTACCCTTCATGTAGTATCCTATTATTTTCACTAAATTGTTATTACATTGTTATATCATGATGTATATCTTCTATTAACCTAATGTGTATACAATACTGCCTGTATGGGTGGAACCAAACTCCTTGAGTATCTCAAGGACGATGCTGTGTTTTTACTTATGACGGCATAGTAACACTTCCATTATATATAGATATCTATATATAATGGAAGATGCTCTGAGGAACTAGCGTCATTGATCCCTTCGGCACCGGTGCGTAGTCGGGATACACGCCAAACGCGCGCCCAACATTTGTACACGGTTGATATTTGTCACATGAGAACGGGTCGCTTCTACGATTCGTTCTTAAGTTCAACAGCTCGGCTGTGGAAAGAACTGCCGGCCTCTGTGTTTCCTCCCTCCTACAACTTGGGACTCTTCAAGACCCATGTTCACTCCTTCCTCTCCACAAAAAGACCCTCCACACAGCATCCCCAAAGATGACATAGGCCCTGAGGGAAATTATTTTCTTCAGGGCCTCCTGTGTGGAGTTAATAAAAAAAATATATATATATATAAATGATCGTTTGTTTAAAATTCGAATAATTGTGTATTTTTATGTACCTATGTTATATAGATGTCACCTGTGACAGGTAAAAACATGTCTGTAAAAAAACAGCGCTGTGCGTTGGACGTAAAACACGCGCTATTGTTTATTTATCTGCTCAGACAGACTGAGCCTCAGCAACGTGTGCGAGGTACTGCAGATTCGCCGATTGTTTTTAAATTTTGAGACAACTTTGCATTCGAATATTGTTCGAAAAACGTTGAGTCTGTTTTATATACCCATATAATGTAGAGGTGAGAGGTAAAAACATGCTTTTTAAAAAATAGCGTAATCTGTTGGATAATCATGCTTTTTTTTAACAGCTCCATCATAAAAGCACAGACAGACTGAGTCACAGTAACGCGTGGCGGGGTACAGCTACTTAATAATAATAATGTTTGTAGCATGTTGCAGGATAATATATAATTACCCCAATAGAGCTATTGTGAAAGACCAACATTCAGAAACGAAATATTGCTTCAAATAAAATAATAACCAAACAAAACATAATTTAATTGGCATTTACATTTGTAGATACATTATTTTTTTAGTTCTACCAAATAGATTATCGTTCTATAATTATTTGGTAACGTTATTAAATATTTGCATTTGGTCTTAACTGTATCATTACCTTTCGTGTAAATTGTTATTACATTGTGTCTAAGTAATATCATGATGTATATCTTCTATTAACCTAATGTGTATACAATACTGCCTGTATGGGTGGAACCAAACTCCTTGAGTATCTCAAGGACGATGCTGTGTTTTTACTTATGACGGCATAGTAACACTTAACAAGTTCAAATAAACACCTAAAATATATGCGAACACCTCAGCACTGGTTCTTCTAGTGAAATGTTCACGAAACACTTCTTCTAAACATACAGATACTGACTACTAACATTTTTTCTTATAGCAGGTAGTTATTATTTATACTGTATGTAAAGGAATAATAATGAAAAATAATAAAATTGCTTTAGCTGTGTTTCGTAGCCAGGTACTGTACGACTTTCCTTTTCCCCGTATATTTCTCCTTCCCACTTGGAAACCCACCCAATTAGGGATGCCATAGTCCTATTGACTCCGTGCAGTTATTCCGAGTTGCAGCTTGCAGGATGAAAAATGCCCTGGTGATAGCTGACCTCCGAAAGGAAAGGCAACAGAAGAAGACAACGTATCATTGTTTTTAGCTAATTAGAAAAAGATAACATCAAAATAGATGTACGATGCCATATGTTACAAAGTAGTTAAAATGTTGCAAAATGTATTATAAGGATAGCAAGTATTGATAACCACAATAATAGGTAAGATTAGATTAATATCATTTTTGTACTATTTATTTCTGCAGCGAAATTGCACAAGTCACCACATAAAATGAAAGGGTATAAATGAGTTTTCAGAATCAGTTGAGCCATACACAACTTCACTACGTTCTTTCTCATTCTCGTTGCTCACAATTTCAACAAGATGACGGACACAAACAACTTATTGCTCTTGTTCGACCGCCCCACGGAGCCAGTATTTATGGCCAAGGGCGCAAATAGAACAATCTTCGACATCCCCGACAGTTACTTTTCAGACCATTACAAGGGTCTGGGAACTGCACTGGCTAGTAGATTCCAATCCGACACTGACAATAAGATAGCTGTCGCTAATATCACTCTTCCCGATATTTCTATTCCCTTGCAACTTGGAAGAAGAGAAAACTTTTCCCTGTTCATCCCCAAACACAGGATTATCGCCGCTAGACTTATTGACATCTTCATGAACATGAAAAACTTCGATGACCTAATGTCTGTGGCTGTGTACTGTCGAGATCGCGTCAATCCCTACCTGTTCAACTATGCGCTATCAGTCGCAATGCTGCATCGGCAAGATACAAAACATCTGCCACTTCCGAATTTCGTGGAGGCCTTTCCTGGAAAGTTCATGGACAGCGGTGTGTTCTCCAGAGCAAGAGAAGAGGCGACTGCAGTTCCTGACGGTTCACGCAACCCCGTCATAATTCCCAGAGATTTCACAGCTTCCGATCTGGACCCCGAGCACCGCGTGGCTTACTTTCGAGAAGACATCGGTATCAACCTTCACCATTGGCATTGGCATCTCGTTTACCCATTCAATGCCACTGATACTGCACTAGTCAACAAGGACCGGCGGGGAGAACTATTCTACTACATGCACCAGCAGGTTGTCGCGAGATACAACTTTGAACGGCTGAGCAATAACCTGATGCGTGTTACGCGATTTAACAATCATAGGGCACCCATCGCAGAAGGATACTTCTCCAAATTGGAACAACTGGTCGCTAGTCGAGCATGGCCACCAAGATTCGCAAATGTCACCCTCAGCGATATAAACCGATCAACAGACAACCTGAGGCAAGATGTGGCAGAGTTGGAAATTTGGAGAGATCGTTTTAGAGGTGCCATCGAGCAAGGCTTCATTGTTAATACCGCTGGCAACCAAGTTCCGCTGACGGAGCAAGGTGGAATCGACATTTTGGGCAATATAATGGAATCCTCGATTCTCACACCCAACAGGGATTTTTATGGCGATTTGCACAACATGGGACATGTTCTGATTGCTTTGTGCCACGATCCAGATGGCAGATATTTGGAGACGTTCTCCATCATGGGAGATTCAGCCACGGCCATGCGCGATCCTATCTTTTATCGCTGGCACGCTTTCATCGACGACTTGTTCCAACTGCATAAAGGAAGACTGCCTCGCTACAGCGTGGAGAGACTCAACTTTCTCGGGGTGACTGTTACTGGTCTGCAGATAGAGGTTCCAGGTGCACAGCCCAACAGACTACAAACATTCTGGGAACAGAGCGACATGAACCTGGAACGCGGTTTAGATTTTTCTCCGAGAGGTTCTGTCTTTGCCCGCTTCACTCACTTACAACATATACCATTCAACTACCGCATTCAAGTGACTAACTCGTCTGCAGCCCAGCAACTGGGTACTGTTCGCATATTCATGGCTCCGCGCTTTGATGAGCGTGGAGTTCCGTTCCAATTCAACGAGAAGCGTTTGCTGATGATAGAACTAGACAAGTTCCGAGTGAATTTGCGTCCTGGGAGGAACTTGATCGTCAGAGGTTCCGACGAGTCTTCTGTGACGATTCCTTATGAGAGGACGTTCCGTAGCCTGCAGACAAATCGCCCAGCCGATGGCACGCCTGCGTTGGAAGGTTTCAACTTCTGTGGATGTGGCTGGCCTCAGCACATGCTGATTCCTAAAGGGACAATGCAAGGAATGATTGCAGATTTGTTTGTGATGGTGTCGAACTATGCCAATGACAGGGTGGACCAAGACGTGACTGGGCTCTGCAATGACGCCGATAGCTTCTGCGGCATCAGAGACAGGCTGTACCCTGACCGGCAGTCCATGGGATTCCCCTTCGACAGGGTGGCCAGGAACGGAGTGGCCACCCTAGAAGAGTTCTTGACCCCGAACATGCGCACTCAGGAGGTTACCATTACATACAATGATCGCACTGTGGTTCGAAATCAAGACCCTGCGGCAAACAACGCTACTCCTACTGCAAAGTAGACAAACTCCAGGAAGACCGTATTCGCGCATGACCAACTAGATTTCGTGGCTTTCTTATTACCACTTTTTTTTCTTAATTTTATTTTCACCTGCTTTTGAACGAGTTATTATAACATACATATTTTTATGATGAATGCAAAATAAACTATATTATTACGAATGGTATTAATTTTTTTATAATTAATACTTATTTATTATAAATTGAACTTGGGAGGCGGGTATGGGTACCGCAGCCCCGGTATACATTTATTGAAAAACCAACACCTGATCAAACCCGGTTAAAGATAAACAAATTAAAACTAAATGTTACAAAATAATGGTAATAGGACAAAAATTCAATAAAATTATCATAGACAACAAAGAAATAGAGTAAAACAAATACTTGGGCTTTAAAATAGACAATCAACTCTGCAGTGTCGAGCAACACTGAATAGGCGGATCGCGGATCGGAACCGCTCGAAAAGGCCGAGCGCTTCCGATCCAGTCGCGTAAACTGCGAGCGCTGCGCGGAGCCGGGCGCCAGACGGAAATTTACAATGCTAGCGAGCACACTTTACCAAACTAAGATTGTACAGCTCGGTTGTAATCACTTTATATCGTAATAAATCTGAATACGAACCATCATAGTTTCAATCACACAACGAGCCATTGCGGTTCAGTAAAAGTGTAGTAAAACACAAAACACTACAAACTCAAATTAAACTATTACTTTGAATAGCCAATAAAATGCCATATAAATTAGATGTGCATTAGTTTTAAGAGTATAGTAGCTTCTTATTTAAATTACTGCTGTATTATCTTTTTCATGTGTAATCAAACACTGATAAAAATATTGCAAATAATTCAAAATGGAAGCATGGGATCAGTATTGAATTGTAGTAGGTATTCGAAGATAATGAATAAGCAGAAACAATAAGGCATGTTAAGTGTTAAGACAGCGTATAATTTTCAATACCTTAATATTTATATTTAAGCTAAAAAATAAGATGCTGCCGAAATAGATTGAAAATTTTAATTTCGAAATACAGGATATCCCACGAGAAGCTGTGGACATTTTAGAGTTCCGAAAACAAATTTGTCGGGAACCCAAAATAATCACTATTTTAAAGGTTTCAAGATAATCAATGAACTATAGACGGATATTAAAGAAGATTTTAAAGTCTTACAGATTTTCGTGGGTTATGCCTAAATGCTTTAAAATAAATAACAAGTTTAATATGTTTAAGTTTATGTTTGGTTTATGTTTAAGTAATCCTAAAGGTTTATACTAGATATAATTTCTTTTTAACTCCATAAAAATACACAAAAAAACACCCTTGCCACAGGTCAACCCATGTTGTTTGTTACGTTTACTGACTTAGTGCTTAGGTGCCCGGGTTCATGGGGTGAGGTTTGTCTAGATCTTAGCGGCAGATGCGCTTGTTCACCTACTGCGTGGCGGGCCGGATTAGGACAGAGTGGTTTAGGGAGACCTTCTGACTAAACTTCTACAGCCGGTTTTTCCCTACCCATCGCCTTGCACTGCAATTGGAAGGATGGATTCATACGTCCGTCACTCCTAGACACATTGACCCCCATATTCCTGTCCACCTGTTTTATCCTTTTTCCTTTCCACAACTTCGTCTCCTTCCTTTCCCTAAAAAGACTCCAAGATAACTGGGGGATTTTTTTCCTTCCTGTGAGGAATATGTAATGTAAAAAAAATATCAAATCTTACCGAATCAGATACTGTGGAGACGTTCATGTATCTACTTGAGCGAATGTGGACACTTAACATTCGATTGTCCTGCTATTCTTGCCATTTATTCGCCAAGTACACTTCCTCATTTTCAAGGCCCCCCAGCCCCTTCCTTGGCCCGCCTCACAACATTGCCCATAACTCCCAAGTCTTTTTACCGTATTGACAAGGGTGCACTTGTGAGGTGTCCCACTTTAAATAAAATAAACATTTAAATCTGGAGAAATTATTTTTTGCAGAGTTGCAATGGCGTTTTTAGCCATTTATTGTAATAGCTTAGATCTTCCAATAAATTTCAGACTTCTTTAATAAAGAAAAGAGGTTTATCATAGTTTCCGTAAGCACCCATATACCAGACCATGGGCCCCTTGGTTCTACCTTACATTTTACTTCATTCCTTTAACAATATTTCCAGTTCCTTTCATAAAGTTCCCCAGATTTTTATTATTTTATTTCTTGCTTGAGCAATCCCGATGAGTTAGAAAACTCATTGTAGGACGGTAGGAACTAACAATACATAGGTGGGAGTTTATAGGTACAATTTTACATTGGTAAATTGAGAACAAAATTGTAAGTTTCACACCCAAAACAGAACGAAAATCGAAAAAGTGAGGTTAAGTAGAACAAACAAGAAAAAAGAACATGGAAGCAAACCGGGATATACACATAAGCACAAAGCCAAGGTTGGAATTTACAAAACGGTACTTACCTACTAGTACATTGGTAAAAATAGATTATGCTCGATTACAAACACATAGCATAGAAAAGTGCAGAAAAAGAAACAAAATAAAACACAACACTAAAAGAATTACCTACTTTCGTTTTTGTATGTACTTACCTAAAAAATATATTTTTAAGCATTCCTTTATTTTTTTATGAAAATAATCTCAAGGGCGATGTGTTAGAACTGTTAGTATAGATGTTCGCTATTGTCAGCGCCTTGGCAATTCGGCGTCCGGAGCGGACTGCTTCAATTGCGCCTGAATAGGGGCGGCTCTGTTTTATAATATTTGGTATAATTATATTTTTTATTGTTAAACTGTTATTTTTTAGACTGTACACTACTCTTCCATCCACAAGCAAATGTTTCCAATTGAAGAGCAGTACAAATTGCTGCTGGAATAATCCCTACGCAACACACCCGAAGGACCAGTCCCAAACTGTGTCAATCGCAATGTTATATGGGACAATTAACTTTGAATGCTTTTGCTAAACCTGAGACAGTTTTCCTCAATGTTTAAACCAGCCCAAATTGGAGCATAGGATAAAAGGAACTCACCCGACGCAGTTGGGGCCACAGTCTTCCAGATTTTGGATGCACTCACTTGAAATATGAATATTAAATTATATTTACAATAAGTTATTCCACGGTTGTGGTTATGTTAATCCTCCCTGTCTGATGTATTATTTTACACTGAGCTCTGCAGAGCTCCAAATCAGTAACATGTCACTTTATTGACATCTTGCAACAATTAAAGCCGTTGTTGCATCCGACACTACTTCAGAATTTGGAACAATGGAATTTGGCAATGTAGTTTAAAAAAATAAATACGAAGGGTTCATGGAAAGTTCGCATTAGCACATGTGTTGGTACTTAAAGTTTCGTTTTTAATCGTCTCAAAGCATGGCAAAGTACAATGTTATGAAAGAGTTTTTAAATTCTTAATACCATAAGAAAACCGCATCAATAAATAATCATATAAGCATTTAAAGATTATGCAAAAAATAAACCTAAACAGGTACATTGTTGCAATTCCGCAAGGACAGGAAAAATGAAATTGATCAGTGAAAAATACATCATATTCTTCAGTTACTGAGAAAACCACAGGAATATGTTATGAATTTGCAACTTCGTCTATTTTGGAAGATAAATAAAGCTTATCATTTGTGTATTGATAGGTCCAATTTGCATGGAGTACTGCAGTTGTTTTATCTATATAAATGGCATTCCTCTCCCTATGGTGTATTTAATTGTGTTGGCCATCTACAAAAATGACGGAAACTCGGAAAGCATTGTGTTTACTCTTTGACAGGCCGGGAGAGCCTCTCCTCTGTCCAAAATACGACGAAATGTTTGATTTGCCGACAACTTTCGTCAAAAATCAATACCTATGAATGATGCCGTCACTACGTGAGAGGCTTGATACCATGGAACTGGGATTCACTTGATACCGAGCACAAACATCCAATCAGCTTAAAGAATATTTCTCTGCCAGATTTTACAGTCGCAATTACTCTTGGAAGGGAAGATAATTTCTCGCTCTTTATACCAAATCATCGAATTGCAGCAGCGTCTTTGGTAGACGTTTTCTTAGCTCCGATGTTCAACGAAAAGGGAACAAAAATGACTACAATAAACAGAGGTTATTCAGTATTGAACTGGATAAATTCAAAGTGACATTAAACCAAGGAATCGTTGAAATAAAGCGTGAATCAATTTATTCAAGTGTGACGATTCCTTACGAAAAGACGTTTAGAAATTTAGACAACAGGCCAACGTATGAAGCTAAGGAAATTGACTATCTTATTGTATTATTACGCTAGCGTCTGGTCGATCTAGGCCCTCTGATTGGTCGAATTCAAATCATATGTTTCGAGTAAATCCCGAATAGGGGGTCTGCAGGCAAAATTCGATCACTCTGCCCCTCAATTTTAACCAACCGTAAGGTTCATTTCGGTTTGTAGGCGACCGGATCCAAAAAAATAAGACTTTAAAATTAAGACCCGATTTCAAACTGAAATAGAATCGCCTCATGTAATACGAGATTTCTTAAAAAACATCGTTTCTGCTCATATAATTTTTGGATAATATCGAAGAAAATATGTTTTAGAATGTTCATAATGCATTGGATTAATTACATTACAATTACATACAAATACAACGTTTATAAAAAATCACGCGTTCCTTGAATATGGCCGATACGCACGGCGGCTATAGATGGCCGACAGAGCGCACCTCTGGCGGTATAAGAACGAACCAAATGACTGACGCGAATATTCAAATATGCAGCTAACAATACGCATAGTTATGCAAAATTACTTGACCATTAACAAGCTTTTAATAAGAAGATTTCTTCTGGAAGCTTATCACTTTGTGATGGCATTATTTATTTTATTAAAACACCAATAATTTTGTTTACATCACTTAATTACATACAACCTCTACAAGTTTCATGAACGAAGTTCACATCATCAGGAGTATACAATTAAGTTAAAAATTAAATATAGATTACAATTGTAAAGAAGAAGTGGAAGGAGGGGGGAGGGGTAAGAGTGGGCAGAGTTTATCAGAATTCAGAATTACAATATCGTTAGACGGGAACGACCAGTTGAGTGGGAAAATATTTAAAATAGGGTTTATAATTTTTTTTGCTTATTAATTATATCTGATTTTATATTGACATGTTTTCTAATTTCTAAAATTTCTAAATTATTTATTTGTGATGCTTTATATCCGGAGTGAAGTATTTTTTTGTATATTTCCCGTATTTTTTATTTCTTAACCCGAAATTAAACGAGACCCTCTCTTTTTTTTCTTTGAGCAGTTGAAAAATTTCATCCATAAAATGATGACTCATACAAAATAGTTTCAAATCTGTAAAAGAATATCATTTGTTCTAAATACGTATCTATAAATAATATAAAATAAATTAGCTTTTTTCCGCGTCTGTTTGTTCGTGCGTTTAGTTCTTATATATACAGGGTGTCCGGTGGTAAAGTGCAGTAACTTCGGGAGGTGATTCTACGTGATCGTAGGAGTAAAAAAGATAAATAACTTTTTCTGAAATTCCAACTTTTAGATGTACTTTTAAGCTAATAACGAAAAATTTCTCCGACGTACCTAGACGGCATTATTTTTTTCGTCGTTGCCAAATCTACATCCCGCGCCCCCCCGGTAACTAATCCCCGCTACCCCCGGCACCCGAATTCAGTCGGTCAGCTGGTAAACTGTCCCCCGCACCCCCTCCTGCACCCCCCGCTATTAGTAAATTGTGCTTTAAATGTAATGTGTCACAAAATTTGACGGGCGGAGTAAACAACTTTGAAAATTTAATTTATCTAAGAATTTTTGAATTCGTTCACTAGATTTATTGTTTGTTCTCTGCGAACTTTTCATTTGGTTTGAATTTTTGACAGATGTGAAGAGAACCCCGTACAATTTAGATGTCGGTACGTGTTTTAGAGGTATAATGGTTATGGTGCTGATTTTATCAAAATCAAATTTTATAATATTCTTATTATTACTATAATTTACAAGTACAAGTATATTACATTGGATTTATTAATATAGACGTTGTACATTATAATGATTTATGATCAATAAGATGGATCAAGGAAAAAAATATTTATGAGATGTAATATTTTTGGTATGCCTCGTTATTCTGCTGTGTCATTCGTGTGGAAAACGTTCTTTTTTTTAAATGATTTTCGGCTATGTAATCATTGTTTTTTCTCACCTATAAAATTATGTCCCGTCTTTCCGGTTTAAAAAAAAGGTCTGATTTTTCGGATTGAAATTTTCAAAAAATCCCCAGGGTTTCAAAAATACGATTAAAAAAATAATAATAATACAGAATGTCTTAGAATATTTTCCTTAACCGAAAAAAAAATTAAAAAATATGATGCAAGTGGCCTATTAGTAAAAAGCGATGAAATTAGTTAAGTGTTCAATGAGTTATTAATATTTTTTATAATAAAAAGTGTAACGTGATTTTAGTGCAGTTCTCTTTTTGAATTTGGTAAAATATCAAAACATACGGCGAACTCTGTGTTGTTATTGTTTACAAATCACATGCGGTTTCCATGGATACGCGCCACTCACAAATATGCAACGTTGCCACGTTCACACTTGCGAATTTATCGGGTAAGTTTGCACCTACACTATGGCTTTTTAGCAGGTATGTCTTTTTGTATGAAAAATAAAAAATTGGAATTTCGGAAAAAGTTATTTATCTTTTTTACTCCTACGATCATGTAGAATCCCCCCACGAAGTTACTGCACTTTACCCCCGGACACCCTGTATAGGGTTTTCACTATCATTATTAAAGATTTTTTCCGGAAGGTTTATACATATAATACATGCATATTATATTTATAGACAGTAGATGTTTTGTAATTAAATCGAATTAATTAATAAATAATAATTAAGTAATTGAATTGTGTAGTCTAAAAAGACCTCACAACCCCCAAACCGTTCATAGTCCCCGAGCAACGCCGGGTACACGTCAGCTAGTGCTAATATGTATGTATTTAATTAAACTAGCAACAAACATTTTAAGTAAATATGTTTCTTTATACTACATATAAAATTAATGCGGTTTCGTGCTTACCATATCAATCACAAGATGGGGCTTATTTTATATGTAGATCACATATGGAAACTTCCTGGAGGTCGATTTATAATCCAGAAACGATCACAATTGATTGACTTGAGTTTTGACTGAGAACTTCATGAAGTCTCAAGTCAATCATCAAGTACAAACATTAATTACCGGTAGAGAATAGAGATGGTTGATATCCAGTAGAGGAGGTTCGTATTTATCGTACCCAGTAAAAGTACTGGGTATTTTCATGCGATACTTTATACTTGTGACAAATCTCCAAAATACTCACAAATATTTTATACTGGGACTAAGTATTTATTATAGAGATACGTGTGAGTATTTTGTAACCGGTATTTTTGACAGGTATTTTTTGTACCTGTACTTACTGTACGCAGTAACGAAAAGTACTCACAGAAATAATAATACATGGGAAATAACCTTTCACAGCTCCAACAACCCCTCCCCCCATGGATTCGAATAATTATCGGGGGAACCAATTTTACGTAGAAAATTTGTGGGGAATCGTTGTGGGCAGAAACAATCTGACTACAGTTACAAAAAAAATACCGGCCACAAAATACGCATAAGTATTATAAAATATAAAGTCCCAGTATAAACTGGGACTGAGTATTTATTACTTTCTGTCCCCAGATACTATAATCCTCAGGTATACTTATGAGTATTTTGTAACCGGTATTTTTACCAGGTATTTCTTTGTACCTGTACTAACAGTACCCAGTAACGAAAAGTACTCACAGGACCCTCCTCTAATATCCAGGAACCCCAGGAGGGCTTTGTCGTTTTGTCCATGTATTGTCCTACCTAACAGGTCAGTGCGTTTCCAGTTATCAGAGACCGAAATGTAACCGGTTCTTTACTCATTTATATTTGAAAGCGGTTTCTCATATTTGAAAAGAAAAAATCTTCCTCCGGTTCAACAAAAAAAACTTGACTTGTGGTTACTAAAAATTTTTTTTTTCATTTTCGAAAAATATTCTAATAGGAACCAGTTCAAAAATAACCGGGACCGTCGATATTATTTCTACAGGAACAGTTATTTTTGGAGCTGGTTCTTCAGAAAACTAACATCGACGGTTCCGATGACAGCAAATACACCGGTCTCTTGTAACCGGGACAGGAAAATCGACCATCTCTAATTAACGGTGCGTGGGTCATTTCATTTTGATTTAACATTGTAAATTCACACTTCGAGTGAACTTATGATTTATAACGCCAGCTATCGAATCATAAGTTCACTAAAGTGTCTCTACTTATGGCTGTTTAACATGACACCTTTTTTCATCCAGTTTATCCAATCGGGATGAAAAAAGGGACGTGTTCTATTCTGGTAGTTGGTATTACCGATTTTCGTATATTTTAAGATGGTGGACATTATTTGACGTCTGCCAGCTGTCACTGTTTTACTGACTGGAACATTAACACATCATTCGGAAAACGAAACTGCTTTCAACTTGAAATTGGATCTTTGTGCGAGTTCCTAGCTTTGATTAAAACTACAGCAACTATAAATTTATAACTGCACTTTAAACACGATAATGTTTTCCTTCGAAATGCGTCTGCAGATGGATCAGATGTAATTTTAGCTTTACATTTTCAACACAAAACTGGTTTTAATTTAAGAGTGAGCCTCGTGCAAGTCCACAACTTTAAATAAAACTACGAAATATGATTTCCTCCGAGTTTTTCAGCACGTAGTCTGCAACTAGAATTGTAAAACTGTACTTTAAACACGAGAATGATTTCCTGCTTAAATGCGTCTGCAAATGAATCCCCAACTCTAGTTTTATACGTTAGCGACTCCCCAGTTTAATTAGCATTACACTCATATTTTCTTATTACACATTTTAATTCTTATATTAGTGAAATAATAAGAACTTAGGAAAAATCAAAAAGGGATATTGGATCGCCTATTTATATGTGTCTAAACTGCATTCTAGTAACGTAGATGGAAGTAGCTGTCAGCTATGTTATACCTTTTTTCTGGGTTTTGTAATAATTTCTTAAAAATATGTCTGAAATACAGTGAAAAAAAACCGTTCTCGCGTTCTGACAGTATTTTTACGGCCGCACTGAAAGTGCTCGCGGACTTTACCATTCTGTCTTATGTGTCTTGTATTTTTAAAACGTCATTAGTTTAGATCAGAGGTTCCCAAACTTATTTGCCCCTAAGACCACTTGCCATTTTTTTCGTAGACCCCCTGTCTGCCGAATATTTCATTTTCCTAAAACTATTAACGTCCCATGTGATAATCATTTATTTTTTTCTTAAAAAGATTCCCTTCCCTTGCCTGTCCAACAACCGGGTGGCGGTATAGTTCCTCTGTCTTTACACTGTGCAGACAATGGCGCCCTTGTATTAGGTATTACACCAAATGAAAATGAAGCGGGATAAGCAACGGGAATTTCTTTCTGTAGCTGGCCCTATAGAGCTGCCCCTTAAGAGGAAGCTACAAGCCAAAAATGTGTATATTCTTGGTATACCTCATATTGTAGGTAATAGGCATTAAAATCGCTTGACAAACGGAGTCTAGAAACGTTCGATTTCAAGCACAAAACTGGTTTTTATTTATTTAGTAAATAATTTTATAAGAAAGCAAAAAAGTTAATCAAGTGAAACTGTCATAGATAATCTTTGCTATAATACTGTATTTTTAAAAATCTGTTTACTTTACGCGTTCATTGAGAAAATATATTTTTTAGTAGTATACATTTATATTTTTTATTGGGTAATTTATTATTTTATTTGTATTCTACTCAAACGAAACGATAGGAAAGCCTTCAATATATCGAAAGCATATTTTTTGGTATTCATGATGTACACCAATTGGTTATAAAGATTAATCAAAATAGTGATTTAGCATTAAGCTTCGCCTCAAGTTCTTTGTCAGTGCTTATTCCGGTCAGTTCTTCTTGTCACATGATATCCGATTCTTCAACGTTCCATTTCCATAGTCAAAATGTCCTCAAACTTAGTTTTGAATCCTGTGTGAAGTGCATTTAAATGTTGAACGTCATTATTACCCTGGACGTTTTTCAAAAACAAGTTGGGGAACTAGGAAAATTCGCGACTTCCAATGTGCAATGTTTTGCTTGGATATATTAATTCTGACGAGAAAAGGAACCTAGACTCTATTTATATACCTCAATTAACAACTTTACGAAATATAAAAATACAAATATCAAATAAGTAATTTCTCAGTCTATTATATTTGTGTTAGGTCTATTGTGTCATTTATGGAACTCCTAAATGTTGACTCGAGGTAAATGGGTGTCCGCTCGTATGTACCCCATTTGAATCTTGTGGACCCCCAAATTTTTTTCTCGCTGACAAAGACCCCCAGCAAGCCGATATCGACTTCTGGGGGTCCATATAGACAACTTTGGGAGCCTCTGGTTTAGACAGTCCACACACAGCACACATTCCCAACTAACCAATAAATAAAAGCCGTCAAAAGGGCAATGAAAGTGTATGAAATCATTTGTGATATTATTGATTACATTGATCAGTCTGATCACCTACCTAGGCGTCTACTGATTCCAACATGGGTTTGGCTCAGGGCCTGGGGCCGGCCGATATCGAAAGTATTGAAGGATAAAATAGCAACTGACCTGCCAGGTAAATCTGTCATAATGTAAACAAAAAGAATACGTATTTCAAATGAAGAACTATTAACTGATTAAAAAAAATTGGTACTTACTTTATGGCTTTTCTAGAATGATTTATGTTTATCGGTTCGAAATTTGAAAAAAAAAAATATTGATCTTATAATTTTACACATTGCGCAGGAATACAATTTCAAATCACTTCACACATGCACTGTGAGTGGTTTATTTATGCTTGCACTTCTGCACCTTCATCCGAAAATGCGGATAGTACCTACATTTATACGTATATTTCGATCACTATTCAACTATTGCTTGTTACTTGGTTGCCATTTTCTAGAGCATGCGTCGCATGCATTTTGGAGTCAGGACTAGTTAATTGGTAGGTGATAAATCCTTACGTATTCCGGATAGAAATAATACGGTGTTTCACAGTTTTTCCCTCACACCGAATTCAAATATTCAATGTGTTATGAAATTGAATTAGGTATTCTTAAATCAAGTAAAAGCAATGTTAATTGTTTAAATTTTATTGAGAAAGCATATGGATTCAAATAGAAAAATTCTTATTTTAAAAAAAATATTTCAATACTAAATTTTCAGTTTCGTATTGAGGGTTAAAGCAAAAAGCAATTACTTCACATAAAGATATGAATTAGCTAGCAAAACAACAAAAATCATTAGGATGTGTGGAACCATAGAGAGAATTATACTTCATACGAAGAAAACATAAATTATCTAGCAATATACATAAAAAAAACAGCATTACATGAATATTAACAAAGTCATACATTGTCTAGCTTTAATTCTAAGAAAAAGAACAATAAGGGAGAAAAAATAAACAAATCCATAAATTATCTGGGAATAAGATTAGCGATATAAATTCTCAGAATTGGGTTCTTTAAATCACTTTATAAATTGGTCCCTGCTCGGACCTGATGCTGACGATATCTGTGAAGTTAATCTTCACTTCTGTCACGGCCATGTTCGGTGTCAGGAAACCCTCCAATGTAGTCACGCCTTCTCTCGGAACACGGTCAAATGGATATCCCATGGAACGCCTGTCTGGGTACAACTTGTCCAAAACCCCGCAGTAGCTGTCGGCATCATTGCAAATCCCACTAGTATCTTGGTTCACATTGTCTGTCTCGTAATTAGACACCATTGCAAATAGATCGAACGGCATTCCACGGATATTACCTTTCGGTAGTAACATGTGTTGAGGCCAGCCGCATCCGCAGAAGTTGAATTGAGACAAGTTTTTTCCAGTTAATTCACTGGAATCCAAATTTCTAAAAGTTCTCTCGTAAGGAATTGTAACGGAAGAATCCAAAGATTTGCGAGTTATAATATTGTTTCCAGGCTTCAGAGGCACCTTGAACTTGTCTAGTTCTATAGCCATCTTTCTTTGTTCTTCAAAATTGATCGGGACCATTTTATCGTCGAATTTGGGCAAAAGGAAAATGCGAATCGTTCCGCTAACTTGAACTTTTCTTCTATTGCGCACCGTAAGCGAGTAAGAAAAGTTCTCGTGTTGCAAGTGGGTGAAACGAATGTATAATGGACCGCGAGGGGAGAAGTCTAGGCCTCTTGATAAGTCTACGTCACTCTGCTCCCAAAAGGTGAAAAGTTCATTGGGAAGCTTGTTTGGTACCTCGACATGCAAATCAGTAATTGATATTTTCGGGTAGTCCAGTTGCATGCTGGTGTACCGGGGCAGAGAATCTTTAAACGAGGTGAAGATATCGTTAATGAAAACATGCCACCGGTAGAACACAGGATCTCTCATGGCTGTGGAAGGATCACCCATCAAACTAAAACTTTCCAAGTATTTCCCGTCGGGATCGTGACAAAGTGCGATGAAGACATGACCCATATTATGAAAATCACCATATAGAAGCCTATTGGGTGACAAAATTGTGGATTCTATCATATTTCCCAAAATATCGATTCCGGTCATTTCGTCAAGAAGGATTTTACCTCCTTCAGGGTTCACTACGTATCCTTTAGTCAAGGCTTCCTTAATGTTATTTAACCAATAGGACATGACCTCTTTCTTAATAGCAAGGCTGAAATCTGGGCGATCTAAATCAAATATTTGGGTATTGGCGAAGCGCGGTGGCCACGCGCGGCTGGATGAGCCGATATGCAACTTAGAGAAATATGCTTCAGTTGTCTTCATGACATCAGGATCATGCCACGCTAAACTCTCTATTTTGGGCAAGGCGTTGCTGAACCTTTCCGAGTTGAATCTAGCGAGTATTTGTTCGTGCATATAGTAAAATAGCTCTCCCCGCCTGTCTTTCTTAACAAGTTCATCGTGGTCTTTAACTTGCATGGGATAAACGAGATGCCAGTGCCAATGGTGTAGATTGATACCCACGTCTTCTCGGAAGTACGCTACGGCCTGTTCCGGCTCTCGGCTATTGGCTGTGAACTCTGGTGGTACCACAATAGGTTCACGGGAGTCATCAGGGAAGACGGTGGCTTCTAGACGAGCCTTCGGGAATATCTTACTATCGACGAACTTTCCAGGGAAAGAGCTTAAGATGTTTGGAAGGGTTATATCTCTCGTGTCCTGTCGGTGGAGCAAAGCTACAGAGAACGCATAGTTGAACAGATACGGATTGATTCTATCGCGAATGTAGGCCGCTGTAGAGATGAGATCCTCACAGTTTCTAGGCTCCATGAACATACCGATCAGCGTTCCAGCAATCTCTCTGTGTTTGGGAAGATTGTGTGAGAAGCTCTCTGATCTGGACATTTGAAGTAGTGTGGTTATGTCTGGTACGGTAGTGTTTTTAACTTCTATCTGCTGGACTCCTTTCTTCGCGAATCTTTTCTTAATCTTTTCCTCGAGGCTTCTCTGTCGGTTCTTGAGGTATACATCAGGCAGATCGAAGACCCAGTTGGCGTACGTGCCTTTGGGCATCAGCAGTGGTTCCATGGGACGATCGAACATGAGTGTGATAGCCTCCTCAGGGTGGGGAGGGACGCTGGAGGTAGCTTCCATCGCGGACTGTTTTCCTTTGCAAGTGATGCTCTGGGTCAGAAGCGCGCTACCTTTTAAACCTCTCACCGGCGTGTTGCCAAGCTGTGGCGTAACGGTTGTAGAGGCAACCTGGGTAGTAGTTCTGGAGCTGTGAGACTCTGGACTTGAAAATAACAAAATATGTATTTTTTTACCTTATATCTCAAAATCATGCTGCACAAAGGAGGCATTGAGGAAAACGATTCCCGTCGGGCCTATGATTTCTTTGGGGATGTAGTGTGAAGGGTTTTGTTTAAAGAGGAGTTCTGAGAAGGAAAAATACGAGACGAGTGGTGGCATCTGGGGCCAGTGACGGACTTGTAGTGGACAGACTGCGGTGGAAGGCGATGTTCCGTGGAGTCCTGCTGGAGAGGTCATCAGGTCTCCCTCAACCCGGTCTGCCCCACAGTTGGTGGGTAGATGTATCCGCAGCCATTCCCCGAACAAACCTCACTCCATGATCTCGGTCACCCCTGCTAAGTTACCAAAGGTAGCGTTCCACGTGGAACTATCCAAGGCAGATATGTTGGTTATCTAATAAATGGTTTCCGGGGCGGCAGTATCCATACCCGCCTCCTAAATTATCCGCATGGAACGAATATGCAAATGAACTCTATCCACTATAATTTACAATTAGGTACACTAGGCACCTACTGTTAACGTAGATTTGGTATTTCTATATATTGTAAGTACCAATCTATTTACAAACTTTTAACCCAAATTCAGTGCAAATGTTGAAGGTCTAAATATGGTGAAGAAAATGTTCGAAACCGCTCGCTTGGTATATTGCATTGTTTGTTGTGTAAAAATAAATTAATATATTGTAAAATAAAAAGGTGACAAGTATTGTTTTCGTTACGCCACTGATTGCTAGTACAAAATCTATTATCGATTTAAAATACATTGTGGCTTCCTGTTGTGTGTTTTCGTTACGAATTTCCCTTTTTACGTCTCTATCAGATCACCATTGACGCGTGTATAAGATTAGAGGACATTGTAGGTTAAACACCCTTTAGATGTAAAAGGCGCTATATAAACTATTCTAGAATTATAATTAGATATCTATATATAATGGAAGATGCTCTGAGGAACTAGCGTCATTGATCCCTTCGGCACCGGTGCGTAGTCGGGATACAAGCCAAACGCGCGCCCAACATTTGTACACGGTTGACATTTGTCACATGAGAACGGGTCGCTTCTACGATTCGTTCTTAAGTTCAACAGCTCGGCTGTGGAACGAACTGCCGGCCTCTGTGTTTCCTCCCTCCTACAACTTGGGACTCTTCAAGACCCATGTTCACTCCTTCCTCTCCACAAAAAGACCCTCCACACAGCATCCCCAAAGATGACATAGGCCCTGAGGGAAATTATTTTCTTCAGGGCCTCCTGTGTGGAGTTAATAAAAAAAAAAAATATATATATATATATATATATATATATATATATATATATATATATATATATATTAATAAAAATGGAAATGTTCGTTTGTTTAAAATTCGAATAATTGTGTATTTTTATGTACCTATGTTATACATGGTGTCCGGAAACTCGTAGTACAAGCCGGAAACTGGAGAATGTATACCACACGGGGAACCCAAATAAACATAAAGTTTTTTGATTTGAGCATTTTTATAAAATAAAAAAAAACCAAAAAAATATATTTTTCGGCTATTTCAGGGTTCAAATTTTATCGTCATTATTTGTTTTACTTTTAAATAGTTTTAATTAGTTGGGTACTTTGATCTTCAGTAATAATTTATAAGAATTTGATCAAAAAAAAATCAACTTCTGACTCGATTTACTCGAAAACGAAAGCTCAAATCAAAAAAAATTATACCACAAAATCGACTCCAAATGTGATGTAGATTCACCAGTTTCCCGCTTGTACTACGAGTTTCCGGACACCATGTATAGATGTCACCTGTGACAGGTAAAAACATGTCTGTAAAAAAACAGCGCTGTGCGTTGGACGTCAAACACGCGCTATTGTTTATTTATCTGCTCAGACAGACTGAGCTACAGCAACGTGTGGCGGGGTACTGCAAATTCGCCGATTATTTTTAAATTTTGAGACAACTTTGCATTCGAATATTGTTCGAAAAACGTTGCGTCCGTTTTATATACCCATATAATGTAGAGGTGAGAGGTAAAAACGTGCTTTTTAAAAAATAGCGTAATCTGTTGGATAATCATGCTTTTTTTTAACAGCTCCATCATAAAAGCACAGACAGACTGAGCCACAGTAACGCGTGGCGGGGTACAACTAACGTTTGCAGCATGTTGCAGGATAATATATAATTACCCCAATAGAGCTATTGTGAAAGACCCAACATTCAGAAACGAAACATTGCTTCAAATAAAATAATAACCAAACAAAACATAATTTAATTGGCATTTACATTTGTACATTATTTTTTTAGTTCTACCAAATAGATTATCGTTCTATAATTATTTGGTAACGTTATTAAATACTTGCATTTGGTCTTAACTGCATCATTACCTTTCGTGTAAATTGTTATTACATTGTGTCTAAGTAATATCATGATGTTTGTACTTTATCTTCTACTAACCTAAAGTGTATACAATACTGCCCGTATGGGTGGAACCAAACTCCTTGAGTATCTCAAGGACGATGCTGTGTTTTTACTTATGACGTTATAATAATACAAAATATGCGAACACATCAACAACAGTTCTTATATGTTCCCATAACACAGCAACTAACAATACAGATACTGATTATTAACATTTTTTAACTGTATGCAAGGGAATATAAATGAAAATTGCTTTAGCCTTGTTTGGTAGCCAGGTACTTTACAACTTTCCTTTTCTCCGTAAATTTCTCCTTCCCACTTGGAAACCCATCCAATTGTTCTGTTTTTTAGTTCCATTGACTCTGGGCAGTTATTTCGATTTGCAGCCTGCAGGATGAAGATTTCCCTGATGATAGCTGACCAGAGAATAAATAATATCATTGTTTTTGTCAATTAGAAAAGATAACATTATAATAGATGTACATTGCCATAGGCAACAATGTAGTTAAATTGTAGCAAAATGTATTTCCCTTATAGCAAGTAGTTATAACCACAATAATAGGTAAGATTAGATTAATACAATGTTTGTACGATTTATTTCTGCAGCGAAATTGCACAAGTCACCACATAAAATGAAAGAGTATAAATGAGTTTTCAGAATCAGTTGAGCCACACACAACTTCACTACGTTCATTATATTTCTCGTTGCTCACAATTTCAACAAGATGACGGACACAAACAACTTATTGCTCTTGTTCGACCGCCCCACGGAGCCAGTATTTATGGCCAAGGGCGCAAATAGAACAATCTTCGACATCCCCGACAGTTACTTTTCAGACCATTACAAGGGTCTGGGAACTGCACTGGCTAGTAGATTCCAATCCGACACTGACAATAAGATAGCTGTCGCTAATATCACTCTTCCCGATATTTCTATTCCCCTGCAACTTGGAAGAAGAGAAAACTTTTCCCTGTTCATCCCCAAACACAGGATTATCGCCGCTAGACTTATTGACATCTTCATGAACTATGGCTAAAAATAAATAAGCTTAAATTAAATACAAAAAAAAACAAAATGTATGGTAATTGGTTATAAGAAGACATCCAGTGAAAGCAAAATCAAAATTGATGGTGAAATTATTGAAAATGTTACCGATATAAAATACTTAGGAATTATAATAGATTCCAAACTCAACTTTAACAAACATGCTGAATATACCCAAAAGAAAATTGCAAAAAGATATCTTTTTTGGGAAGAATTCGCCAAAAACTGTCCGAAAAAACTGCAATCACCATTTATAACTCCATTATTTCTCCACATTTTAATTACTGCTCAACTATCCTTTTTCTGTGTAACGACCGAGAACAAAATAAATTTCAAATTCTCCAAAATAGGGCAATGAGAACAATACTCAGACGAAATAAATATTCAAAAGTAAATAAAATGTTAAACGAACTAAATTGGCTAACGGTAAAACAGATGTTGACCTTGAACACGATGATATTTGTACACAAAATAGTAAACAACCTGCTACCCAAATATTTTTCAAATAAAATTGTATACAACAAGGACATACACAAACATAAAACTACGACGTGCAATGAAATCAGGCTACCAAAAAAGGACAAGGCGAATACTCAGAACAGTATATTCTATAAAGGGATGAAATACTATAACACGCTGCCGGAAAACCTAAAGTCTGCCCCAATTGAAAAATTCAAGATGTTGTGTAGAAGCCACATAAAACAAGAAAAAACATAGAATATTAATATATAAAAATTAATTAGTCATTTGAAAACTTAAATGTACAAATTACTTAAATAAAATTAATAAATAAAAAAAAAAATGAACATGAACATCTTCGACGAACTAATGTCTGTGGCTGTGTACTGTCGAGATCGCGTCAATGTTCAACTATGCGCTATCAGTCGCAATGCTGCATCGGCAATATACAAAACATCTGCCTCTTCCGAACTTGATGGACGCCTGCGTTGGAAGGTTTCAACTTCTGTGGATGTGGCTGGCCTCAGCACATGCTGATTCCTAAAGGGACAATGCAAGGAATTATTGCAGATTTGTTTGTGATGGTGTCGAACTATGCCAATGACAGGGTGGACCAAGACGTGACTGGTCTCTGCAATGACGCGGATAGCTTCTGCGGCATCAGAGACAGGCTGTACCCTGACCGGCAGTCCATGGGATTCCCCTTCGACAGGGTGGCCAGGAACGGAGTGGCCACCCTAGAAGATTTCTTGACCCCGAACATGCGCACTCAGGAGGTCACCATTACATATAATTATAATAGACCATCAACTCAAATTTAACTCTTACTTAGCCAAGAAAAAATTTCTTGTGCAGTCAAACACCGATAAAATATTGCAAGTAATTCAAAATCTAAGCATGCGAGCAGTATTGAATTGTAGTAGGTATTCGAAGATAATTTATATGCCGAAACAACTAGGTATGTTTTTATTTTTAATTATTCATTAACGCCCTATCGGGCGTTTACAGAGGAAATTGACAATTTATGTATGTAAGCGTAACATAATACATGTATACAAAAGAAAATAAAAATCAAATGCCAATACTAAGATTAACATCAAATCCAAATAATAAAACATAATATTGTAAATAAAGCAAAATATAAAGTAAGTATGTACATTGTACATTCGTATATGCATATAATTATTCATGTTTGTTGCAAACCAGTAAGACTGAAAAGAGGAAAATAATTTACTCGTAAGGTAAATAAATAAATAAATATATATAATATACTGATATCTATTATAAAACAAATGTTTTTAAAAAGAAGAAAAATAATGTCTGTTGTATCTATGGAGAAAAAAACTAATAAGTAATGGCAAACTACCAACGCCGTAATTAATATCGAATTTAAATAATAGTACTTGAAATGGTAAAGTAAATCAAAGTATAATATACATATTTAGTATGACCGTACATGCATACAGTCAATATGTATAACGAATAAACTAAGGAGTATGTGAGTTAAACGTTGGAAGGTATAGAGACAAGACTTTTATTTTTAAAAAGCTAATAAATAATACAAATTAATAACTAGCAAATAGGTCTGAAATTAATTGTGCTTTTGAATCTCACAAAATCATTAACACCAAATATATCAATAAGTTCACAGTGTTTGTATGCAAGGTTGTGAATTCTTGGAATTGGTGAATAAATAGAGTAGTTAGTATTGAGGTTATTGTTACATTTAAAAGTGTCTTTGCTTCGAGTTTGTCTGGCAGGTACATTCATATAAATTAATTCCAATAATTCAGAGCTGTCAATTAGAGATTTGATAATTTTGAATGAAAATAATATATCAGTTAAAACTCTTCTATATGATAGTTTGAGAAGTTTGGTTTCTGTTCGTAAGTTATTATAATTTATAAATTCGATGGAAATATTCATTTTAAAATTGATGTACCGAAGAAATTTATTTTGTACCTTTTCTAAGGCTTGAGAACGGTGACCATACTGTTGAATTATATTCTAATTTACTTCGTACTAATGAGCAATATAGATGTTTTAAAATTAAGACATTTTTAAACATTTATTTATTTATTAATTTAAACGCCCTGGTGGGCTTTTACATTGTCCATATTTTACAAAATTTACTGCATAATACAGTGACAACAGAAGGTTTTTATTTTTAAAACATCTACGAGAAAACAACAAATATACGCAATCGCTCTTTAAATATGCTACATAAAAATGTCATTCAGGTGTCGTCTCTTGAACACAGGCAAACTTATATTAAATATGTCGATATTTAGTGTTTAATGCAGCAGCACGGCTTATAACCGGGGTTTCAAAATATTCACACATTTCAGAACACCTTCGTAACCTTACTGGCTCAAGTGCCCTGAAAGAATCCAGTACAAACTGTGCTGGATGGTGTTTAAATCCATCAATGAAATGGCCCCACCCTACATCTCTGAACTATGCGTCCCGGAAAACACTGGTCTGAGGCAGTCAACGCTTAGATCAGCAACATCAGCAGCTGTAGGCAGACTGATAGAACCTATGCGCAAGCCAAATACTAAGTTTGGTGATTGCGTTTTCGGAGTATCTGAGCCGAAGGCTTGGAATAAACTCCCTCCGGAACTAAGATCCATAACAAGTCCAACAGAATTCAGGTCTAAACTAAAAACTTACGTTTTTAAGCTGTCGTACCCTTAAATTAAATATACCAATCCTAAGAAAAAGTCCAGTTATATTCAATTTTTCAATTAAGTCCTAAATCCTGTATCTAAATTTCGCAAATAAACAATTAGATAATTTATTTATTGTTATTAAGTTTAATTTGTAGAACTCCATTTTATTTTTTTATTTTTTATATATTCAATAATATTGTTATTGGGTTTATAAAAACAGTTTATTTTTAAACAAGTTCTGCTGTGTAATTATTATTACGCGTGACAGCCGTTTCGCCCTCTGAAGGCATTATCAAACTGAAGCATTATCAAACAGTTTTTATAAACCGTTTTTATAAACCCAATAACAATTAGATAATGTTAATTTAAGTGTTAATCTCAAGTGACCTACCAGGTAAGTATTGTACTGTATATTTTCTCCATAAATAGTTATGTAAGTAATAACATAGATCACTGTAGAAATGTATTATAAGTTTGTACAGCGCCCTTGAGGTGTTTTTGCACAACGGCGCTATACAAGTAATCCAAGTATTATTATTTTATTATTATTATTATTTGAGGTGAATTTGTTTCCAAGTGTGTGAAAGCGAGAAATAGGTGCATGTATGTGATAGTTACTGTTGTACTAAAGTTATTGTTGAAGAATAATATATTTTGCCTAGTTGCTCGAGTAGGTACTAAGGTAAATCTATGAGTTGCAGGAGTTCACAACAGTCTAGTTTGGAGTTAATAATCTTAAATAAAAAAGTTAGGTCATTTATTTTTCTTCTGTTTTCTAGGGAGTGTATTTAGTAAGAATTATAGTTTATGTGTTGAATAGGTATGTGTAATTTGAAGTTAATAAATCTTAAAAATTTGTGCTGCACATATTTTGTATGAATCTGGTAGTATAGGGACCCCATGGACCATATTGCCCCCATTCGCAAAATAAAACCGAGCATTCTCATTGCATCGCTTGTAGTTTCATCGATGTGTAAGTTAAACTGTAGACTTTCGTGGAACAAGACACCGAGATCTCGAATCTGTGAAACTCGAAGTAGATTAGCGCCATTGATGAAATAAGAAAAATGAAGAGGAGTTTTACCTTTGCAAAAACTAATAATCTGGAATTTGCTAATATTTAGTTGCAAATCATTTTCTGAACACCAAGCAAATAGTTTAAGTTAAGTGTGAGACAGGGTATAATTAATTTTTAAAATATTTAAATAAGCTGACAAGTAAGATGCTCCCGAAATAGATGGTAAATTTGAAATTTGAAATACATGACTACCCATCGCCTTGCACTGCAATGGGAAGGATGGATTCATACTTCCGTCACTCCTAGACACATTAACCCCATATTCCTATTCACTCCTCATACCTATTTCCTTTCCAGAACTTCCTTTCTTTTCTTTCTTTAAAAAGACTCTCCACACAGCAGCCCGCAAGATGACATAAGCAGTGAGGGATTTTTTTTCCTCAGCCCCCCTTTGCGGAGCTATTGTACAAAAAGAATGAACTAGGTGCGTATTATGATGTTTTAATTTATTTATTAAGATTTGCAGGGATTTGAATTCGCGACCTCTAGAATTGTAGTCGAGAGTCTTAACCCTCGACCACAGAGTCCGTCATTTCATGTAATGTTTCAATTCAGTATCAAATAAAAAGTCTAGTAAAGCTCCTGAAGTTTTCGAAGCTTAATGCTAAATCACTATTTTGATTAATCTTTATAACTAATTGGTGTACATTATGATAACCAAAAAATATTTTTTAGTTAAATTGAAGGTTTTCCCATCGATTCGCTTGAGTAGAATACAAATAAAAAAATAAATTACTCAATAAAAAATGTAAATGCAAACTACTACAAAAAATATTTTTTCAATGGAAATGTAAGAACGCGTAAAGGAAATAACTTTAAAAATTTAAAGTTATAGCTAAGATTATCTGTGACAGTTTCACTTAATTAACTTTTTTGCTTTCTTATAAAATTATTTACAAATTAAGTAAAAACCAGTTTTTTGCTTAAAATCGAACGTTTCTAGACTCCGTTTGTCAAGCGATTTTAATGCCTATTACCTACGATATAAGGTACTCGTATACAAAGAATATACACATTTTTATACACCAAAGAATGCGCCTTTCGTGTGCTGCGCACTTTTACCTAAGATTCGCAAATCCAGAATTGAGAGTGGTGACGTTTTCCAGTTGATCTCACTTCCTACCAAAACGAGTTTCTGTGTATTGACCACCAAGCACATTATTTCTCTTCTTTGCCGTTTTCTACCGCTTTACCACAAAGGCTGCCACCACATCGTTGAACATTCAGAATCGGACCGCTAACAATAATACTCCTTGTGTAAATGGGGATAAGGTTTAAATTTTCACTTTCACGAAAAAACATCGCTAAAACTGTGTTTTATATTTTTTTGCGAAGTTCAAGCAGAAATATTTAAATTTACACGAACAACAATTTATTAAAGTACAAATAAAAGCCATGCTTCAAAAACATCTAAGAGGCAGGTTATAGATAGGTTATATTATTTATTCAATAATATCTACGTAATAATTAATACTGAATGCTTTTCAATTATGTTCGATGAATTCATACACTTTGCGTTCTCACATAATATATGTCAACACAAGTCTGATTGATGTCTGATATTTTTTACATCTATATTCTGGTCCACGTGACAGAGGGCACGTAAATGCGCGAATAACACGCGTTAGCGATAATCGGAGCCGCGGATAATTTAGGTATACCGAATGCATTTACAAGGGTTGGTTTTAAAGTGAGAGACAGCCATTCGAATCGAAACGGTTGATTGAAATGAGAAGTGTCGTGTATGACCAGATCTGAATAGCCAGGTAGGTACTTTTAAATCTTCTTCTTCCTATTCAAATCTGGTCACTGTTTTTACCTAAGCTCGGTCCCGAGGAAAATAAATTTTCTTATAGCCTATGTCGTCTTTTTTTGTCATGTTTTATTTTATTTAGTTATAAAAACACATTCTTATATCTAGTATATAAACCGTTTTAAACATCTAAAACTTTTTTTAAGTCATTTAGGCAAAACCTAAGTCTTCACATCATCCCCACAATCTTTGGAGATGATGTAAATAAATTTAAGGAGTGGAAGGTCTGAGAAGGAAAAGGGTATGAGAGATAGACTGAGAATCTTTTTTGAATTAATAATCTCTTCAAATTATTGGTAATCCGGTTGAAAAGGGGAATGCGGGCCAATTAGCAACTTAGCAGGAGTACCCGGTTTCATCGGATGAGGTGTGTGCTGCGTCGCTTGCCAGATCGAGAGATGCAGGCTGGGGATATCCTTTGATCTCTCCAACTGGTATCTCTTGACCCATTGCCTTACTCTGCAGCGGGAGAGATAGATTCAAATGCCGTCACTCCTGGACACACTGATCCCAAGATTCCTACCCACTCCTCATACCTTTTTCCGTACCAGAACTTCCTCTTCTTCCTTTCCTTAAAAAAAACCCTCCACTCAGAATCCGCAAAGATGACATAGGTCTCGAGGGAAATTATTTTCCTAAGGGCCTCCTGTGTGGGGTTAATGTATAAAAACGAACTACTCGAAGTGAAATATGACAGAGGTGTTGGTTATCCGTCACCCAAAAATCCACATCTAGACACGGCCTAGAGGAGGATTGGTAGAGGATTTGTATAGGATTGGTAGAGGATTGGTATAGGATTGGTAGAGGATTGGTAGAGGATTGGTATAGGATTGGTAGAGGATTGGTAGAGGATTTGTATAGGATTGGAAGAGGATTGGTATAGGATTTTTATAGGATTGGAACAGGATTTGTATAGGATTGGAAGAGGATTGGTAGAGGATTGGTAGAGGATTTGTATAGGATTGGTAGAGGATTGGTAGAGGATTAATAGAGGATTGGTAGAGGATCGGTAGACGATTAGTAGAGGATTTGTAGAAGCCGGTAGAGGCATTTCAAGTAACGTTTCTATTCTGGGTGTTGGTATTGCACCAGGTTATACTGAAATACAAGTAGATATTTAGGTACCTATTAAATTAATAAATTATAAAAAATAAAATGAAATAATCGGGTTTCAAACCGTCGATCTCTGGGTCAGGAGAAAAGTACGTACCGCTCTGCAACGGGGGTCGTCTCGAAGAAGTCCATGCATGTGCTCACGCGCGCACGATGCGGATTGAAAGGGGAACACTGTACAATATGCAAGGAAATTTTGGTTAAATTATTGTTATTAGTATTTTTTTCCTTTATTTCGTATTTTTAATGTGAAATCTTAGGAATTATTTTAATAATACCTTAAATTAGTGAGGTATATTGTAGCACAAAGTACTGCTTTTTTCGATTACGCATTAAATATGTACTATACATTTTTCATATGATGTCATTTATTTTATATTGTTTGCGTGTTAAAAAAAAACCAAATCATACACGCAAAATATAGCTCTATCTTTACGCTGTACGTATTTTTACGACTTCATTATTATTTATAACAAAAAATCCGGGTTAAATCTTCCCCACAGGAAAAACTAAACCCTTAGACACACTTATCCACAAATGATCATCTAGTCAATCCACATTATGCAAGTGCATTATATAAGCATACAGGAGTGTGTACTTACTCCTGATGAGGTGAACTTCATTCACGATACATGTAGAGGTTGTATATAATAAAGGGATGATTTAAACAAAGTTATTTGTGTTTTAATAAAATAAATAATGCCATCACAAAGTGATAAGCTTTCAGAAGATATTTACTTCGAAAAAATAATTACTATTAGTGTTTTACCATGAGCAAATATCACACTACATTTTTTTACAACTATCATTTTTTTTAAACAAGTTTTTGGTGGAACTGAAGTAGTTTTAAAATACCAGGTACGTAATAATAGGTTCGATTGTTTATATATATATTAATCTAATATCTTTAAATAAACACAACAATTGCTTTTTATGACTAGTACTAATTATTTACTACTCACGACAAAATAACTAATTTATTTAATTTGTGGCAACCCACACACACCTTTTGGTCATCTGAGGTCAAGACTTCCATACATTTTGCATAGTGCCTCTTATATTTTAATACTAAGATTACAATACGGTTTCGGACTACGGTTATGTTATAAATAGATTACACATCATTGATAACTCTTATGCTATATTAGCTGATGGTTTAATACACCTCTATTGTCTATTGAAGTATAAATCTGTATTATATTTTTTTTATTAAGCTGATCTTTATTGACTGAAAATTTTAATTTTTTTTTTTTTTAGACAATGTATAGATAGTCCCACGAAGCTGCCACATGGCTGCTTGTCTGCAGGTTCTATCGCAATATACAATTATAATACAATATAAGTCTCCCGTTATATAAAATAAATAACAGACTCTTACATACAATCATAGAATTCACTAAAGCGTTCCAAGTACACTAACACTTTGAATGACAATACGATAACGTACATTCAAAAGTACAAGACAATATAGCACACAGATAACACACATTTAAAAGTAAGACATATACGATAACACACATTGAAAGTGAATAACACCGAACTGTAGCACAATGCAATAGAATTAAAATTCTAGTTAACTAAGTGAAAAATGTTATTTTTATTTAGAAAAAAAAAAAATACATTAATTAATTAATTAATTAAACATTATAGCAGTAATATTTATATATAAACTTATATTTTTATTTTCTTTCTACTTTCTGTATTGTCAATAAATTGTCCCGTTAATTCTAAAAATAAAGTACTATTAAAATACATTATATTCCATTTCCAGAGACTGAAATAGTTGTTTCTTAATATTATTAAATTGATAAAGTGCCTAAAATAATGTTTGCGTATTAACCGTGTCAATTATTTCTGAATATTTATCATTATTTTATTTAGAGTCTTAATTTACCCGCCTCTCCCCCATGTGTCTTCATACCCTCCATCAAATCATCATCGTTCATTCGTCAGTGAGTGAGTCAGTAAAATACGTGAGTTCGTTCAGTTAGTTGGTTAGTTCACCGACAGAAGTGCGCTTGAGTAGTACTAACTTACACTAAACCAGTCATGGCCTCACTCAACGAATGTTTCTTAGTTTTCGTGATTATATTTACTGTGGGAATAACCTTTACTCAACAGCAGGTGAGATAAATTAACATTTTATTTATATTGTTGATTATTTTCTTTTGTTATTCGTTGCACAATATTCCAAACCTTGAGTTTGTGAAGAGATATAACTAACATTTTATGTCAATATTATTTTAACGTGAATATCGTGTTGATTATTATTTTTTTTTTGATATTTGATGCAATAACTTTACATATTAAAAAACATTATTAGATATTGTGGGCTTCACTGGGTGCTTTATTCGTGCTGAGGCCTCCATTTAACAATTTTATAAAATGCAATTACAAGATAATATGTAATAATAAATTAAAATAAAATACGAAAATAAAGGCAGAAATAATAATAAAAAATATTGACCAATATTATTAGGTACGGTTGTAATAATGATTGTATTGTGTATTACGTGTGTATGTTTTATTCTTTTTTTTTTCTTTTAAATATTACTTTTTTGTTCTTTAATCCATGTTTTAACTTTGAATTTGGAATGTTTCTTGTTTACCTCATTTTTTATAGCGAGTAAACTTATTCGCATAATTTATTATTATCTAATACAATATTTCCAGAAAAATGTATTATATATATTTACTATTTCGTACTTATATGTATAATCAGCTGTCAGTTTCTAAGGGTTTGGGAGAAAGTAGGAAATAATCCTTGCTATTTAGATCTAGCCACTAAATAGAGCAAAAGATATGTCAAATTTTCGTTTCTGAGAAGTGTTCTTTAACAGGGTGTTTCTGAAAATATAGATTTAAAAACACATTTTAAATTGATCAGCTTATCTTCTTTATTCAATCGATAAATAGCATAAAATAAAATCGCTATCCGTGTCTGTCTGTTTGTGCGCTTAGTTCTTCTAAGCTACGAGACCGAAGTAGATAGGGTCCCATTGGCTCAATTGGTAGAGCGGTACCCCGGCAAGGCAAGGGTCCTGGGTTCGAGTCCTAGATGTGACCCATCTTTTTCTGATTTTTCTGTATCAGATTTTCGTTTGGGAATCGCTAACATTGTCTTCAATAATTAAATATTACAATTTAAGGTTTTACTTACTAAGTTACTCCAAAAAATAAATATAATTTAAATCCGGAATGTTTATATATACAATACATGCATATTATATGTATATAAAGTAGAGAAAAGTCGATGTTTTGTAAAAAATAGTGTTTGTTTATGTAAAACGTACAATTGGCTTTGTACAATATTTTAGCAGACACATTAGTTAGGTATTTGTTGACTTCAGTATAAATTGTATATTTACGTAATGAGTGAGAATCAATTCAATCGACCTGCACAAATTTGTCCGAAATCGACATAATAATTAATGAATCATTGTTTTTTTATTTGGGTTACTTTTTGCATATGAAATATAAATAATATGAATCTCAAAACTTGACAATGCATTGTTGATCCGAACCCGACCTGTACTACTTTTTACGTTTAAAAATTTTTCGGTATTTAATGTAAATTTCAATTATTTAACATTGTATTTTAATCAATTAACGAATCTTGAGTTGCGAAATTGGTTGATAATTAAATTAACGGTTAAAACAAAGTATTTGTTTCGTTTAATGGGTACCTAAAACAACAAAGTGATTGTTCTACAAAAGCATTCATATTTTAACTTCACTTTTTGAACTTCGTAATTTGAACTTCTATTTGAAAAAAACGTAAAAGTGCACCTATGAGACAGCAACATGGCCTGAGAAAAACCCGGCTATGAGACAACAACCTGGCCTAAGAAAAACCCGGCTATGAGACAACAACCTGGCCTAAGAAAAGCCCGGCTGTAAGACAACAACCTGGCCTAAGAAAAGCCCGGCTATGCGACAACAACCTAGCCTAAGAAAAACCCGGCTATGAGACAACAACCTGGCCTAAGAAAAGCCCGGCTGTAAGACAACAACCTGGCCTAAGAAAAGCCCGGCTATGCGACAACAACCTAGCCTAAGAAAAGCCCGGCTATGCGACAACAACCTAGCCTAAGAAAAGCCCGGAAATGCTACAACAACCTGGCCTAAGAAAACAGTTTACCTATAAATACACGGTGTCTGGAAACTTGTAGCACAAGCGGGGAAACGACATCACATGGAGAATTAAAAGACTATTTTTAAATCATATGACATAACGTTTAGATTTTTGCTTTCATCACCTAAAGGTTTAAAAAAAACTTCTGCGGATTTTAAAAGATACCGCTGATATAGATCTTCTAGCCACAGACTTTTTTAAAAAATATAACCAATAATATATATTTTTTAAAGTTGTTCCGAAAGTGATTTCGCCCGGCGTCCCACGGGGTCGGTATCGATACCAAATCGTAGGTACTTGTAGGTACTACGAGATTCCCCACACACTGTGTATAGTTTATCTCTGCAGTTATTTTATCAAATGTTTTTTTTTTCAATACGTTGCAGTAAGTTCGTAGAATTCTTATTATATTTGTATCTACCGGAAATATTGATTAGAGGTAGGCTATCTATCTGGTAATTTGTCAAACGAACGTATTTTTAGCAGTTATTTGAATTGGAGTTTTTATAACAAGTAAAACCATTACGACAAAACGAAATTGGCGATTAAATTTATTTATTATTTTACAAAAAACGTTCCGATCAAACTTGTTGTCACTCGATAACGAATAGGTACATAAATATTTTCTTATGGTACATACATAATTCATAACAGTCTTATAACCAATAGAATAAAACATGATATTGTGTTATCTTTATTAATAAAAAACCAGTGAAATTCACAACATTCATCCATTAAGTTTTTGGAAAGAATAAAATAAAAAACAATAAATTTCATAATAATCATTTTTTAGTTTGAAAAAGGCTTTGTAATAGTAACAAAAATACATAAAACATGCTAAATTTAAATTAATTTAATTTATAACAAATTAAATGAAGTTCTACTTCTAGTATTTAATTAAACACAATAGCAAAACATAATTTATAGGACACTAGCTGAAGTCTCAGGCGCACAGTGGGCTGAAAATCGCCTTTCATAGACATAGAGACTTGAATTTTCAAGGGTATTTTATTTTGGCTAGAAATGGATTCTGCTGATCATTACTATGCTATAATACGCTTTGTCTAGTTTACAATATTTTATTTACACTGCAAGCCTACTCATATGTAAAGCATTTAAGCATTAAAATGAATCATCAACATTAAAAAGTGTTTTTTTCAACTTAGAGGATTTAAAAAAAAAATCGCAAGTTGCGCCACAATACGAAGTATGTAAAAAAAATACAAATAAATATTTGTATATCTGTATGTAAGGATATAATGGCCAACCTTATGATTCCAGAGATAACCTCATTTTTAACGTCAGTGCCATACAAATTTTTCTTAAAAAAATGATAACTCCTTCATTTGTACACGCAATTGCTTCATACGAAATTTTATAGCATAGTAATGATCAGCAGAATCCATTTCTAGCCAAAAAAAAACCCCTATAAAATTCAAGTCTCTATGTCTATGAAAGGCGATTTTCAGCCCACTGTGAGGCGTTACCTGGACTTTAGTTTTGGAAAATCAGATGCAGGCACTCTGGTTTTTAATGTCAAATGTGCAAAATTTCATCAATTTCGATATAAAACTCTTGTTTACATAAATAGAATATTTCAGAAATTCCCAATCTATTTTGCTAATGACTGATGCCTATTTTTTTATTATCTCTGTAGTATTTGAGAATCACTGTGATATTATTATAGTGACGCGCATAATGTTCGTTAATATCATAAGTATGTATCTAAACAAAATATATTATCCATAATAACTTCCTTCATTTCTAGTAATGTCGGATTATCTCAGATTCCGTGTTCCTAATTTAGGTACTTTATAAAAATACTTATTTCCACAGAGGCACTTGGAGTAAAAAGTGCATTAAAAAAATACTCACCCAAGGTCTTGAAGTCAGGGTTGCACCAAACCTTATAAAGACGTTGGACATAGTAAAACTACCTAAGTTATAGCAGTTATGTTTCAATGTTACAGGTTCACTGTATGGAGCACGTTAGTTCCTCGATAGATTTATGTTATTGTATTATTTACTCCTAGATTTATATTATTGTATTATGTAAATATTACTCATAAAACAATGAATAGTATTTTCAAATTATTGGAATAGCTCATCGATATAATATGTAAATAGTAATAATTTCTCGGAGTTTGCCAATCATTTATTGGAGACGAACCATACTTTTGATTATAATAATGGAACAGAGGTTAGGTTGGAACGTAGTGTTAATAGTAAAGAAGAGTAATATTATCATTAACAATCAAAATCCCTTCTCATTCCCTCCCACCCATTTATATATTTAAGTCTATTATTGTAATTTAGTATTACGTATACCCCGATGAAGTAAGCATTGCTTACGAAACATGTTGGTTCCTAAACAATAAAAAGTGGTTTAAGGCGATGCACTACGTCGTGTAATATTTTAAATTGAGCCGCTATCAATAACAACCCTTACGTAGATGGCGATAAGGTTTAAATTCCCGCTTAACACCATCCGCTTGTTTTGATTTATGCAAGAAAAAAACATGGCCAAAATGTGCCTTTTATTTTATTTTGTGGATGTTCAGGCATAAATATTTAATTTTTTTCCGATCATTTTATAAATAACTTAATTTGCCACATTATACAATAAAATCATAACCAAAAATGGGTTTGCAAGTATGAGATTTTGAACTTTAAAGCAGTTTTCATAGGCCTATACATTATTTTTTTCTGGGCTTATAAAAAGACATATAAAAAATACTCAATTATTTCAAAGGTCAAGATGTATTCTACTTGCAGTATTTAATTAAAGCATCTGAAACATTTCTAGGCGACCAAATTTTCAAACCAAAAACACATGATTTTACATTACTACGTATGGCATCGCCTTAAACTAATTATTTATATTGAATAAAAATGGTGCCACAAAATATGTTTGCTGTTGTGTAATCACTCAATCAAAAAATGATATGTATTATTTGTAAGCAGTAATTAAAAGCCTGAAACACCTATATAAAATTAAAAAATTACATTTATTGAATTTATATAGGTAATTATTATTGCTTAAAAATAATATTTTTTCCTTTGTGCTATGCATAAAAACCCTGTCTCGTAAATATTAGTTTATCTATAAAAATAATAATGTTCGACAAGTCAAAATATTTCACCAATAAATGAAAATAAAAATGCTAATGTACCTATGTATACCAGATGTTATTTTTGTTAAATTTTCAACATAATTTCTCTGTAATTATTCTGTTTAACATAATACTGTTTCGCTCCTGTGAACCACTGTAAACATAAATCATGTATATTGTAAAAGCCTTTTACGGCGTCTAAATAAATAAATAAATAAATAAATAAAATATAATGTATCTCGAAACCATCTGCTGACAAACTGCTTTGGCAGTTAAGCAGGTATAAATAATAAAAAACTAAATAAAAAATCTAGTTGGAGATTTATCATTGTCAATGCCTTTCCTACAAAAATAAATTTGCTTGTTTTCTAGTGAAAAAAACTGTAATAACCAATAATTGTTGAATGAAAAATACCAGTACAAATTGAATAATTTGGCGGGTTTTGAATAAGTCGACGTAGCGCAATTGGTAGAGCTCCTGACCGGCAATCAGAAGAATGAGGGTTCAATTCCCGTCGGGGTTTCAAGTTAATAATTATTACTTAAAAATAATATGTTAACCCTTTGTGATAAAATTTTCGCATAAAAAACTTGCCTCGTAAAAACATTAGTTTATCATAAAAAATCATGATTAATATGTGATTAAAATAATGTTTTACGGACCTTTTTTAGTTCTGGGAAACCTTGAAAATCAATTGTAGGTTTTTTAACAAAATATGGTCGACCCTAACTTCTACCTTCACAAAATGGTTATTATTATGATGGCCAAATGGCGGTTATTTTCTGTCAAATGTGTTTTTTATTGTGTTATGATTACTCAATGCATGTTGAAAAACTTATAATTATGTGGTAAGTTTTTAGATTCTCACGGCCAAAAGCATTTTTGTTGTTTGTTTTTGGGGTGTTATGCCGTGTTGCGCTAACTCCTTCTTTAGCCGACGTTTCGGACAGCGTTGCAGTGTCCATCATCAGGGCAGATCCGGTACACATCTTCGGATCTACCGGATCTGCCCTGATGATGGACACTGCAACGCTGTCCGAAACGTCGGCTAAAGAAGGAGTTAGCGCAACACGGCATAACACCCCAAAAACAAACAACAAAAATATAATTATGTGAATCGATTCATTTATATGTTCCTACGTATCGATACGCCAGACAGAAACATTCCAAATAAGTGAAATTGATTTTTATAAATGTGGTACGGCTAGCACATCATGAATTCAATAAGGGAACAACTGACTTATTCTCTTATTGAACCATCAGCTATAGTGAAAAGTTTAAATTTCCCCTTTCATGTGAATACTGCACAAGAGTCCCAACAGCTCCCAACCGTCTGGAGCTAGTGCGATTATGGTTGGGTTATATTGTGAGCTGAATGTAGGTGGGAGAGGAAGGAGATAGGAAAGAGATACATGGGGAAGTACCTTGATGTTCAGATATGGTCAGCAAACATGGCTAAAACCAATTCAAGCAACTTTTCGATTCTAAATAGAGGTCCTTCAAAAACTAGCCCAGACTCGTGAAGAATCACAGAGAGTCTGAATTCTCGACAAATCCGTTCCAGTTTTGAAAATGGCGATTCTATTAAAAATATTATATTATAGTTCTAGAGTTCATTAAAGCGTAGTCACAGACGGACAGATGCAGTCACAAATAACAAACTGAAATTAGTATTTTTAATTATAGCTTCACTAGCCTCAGCTTCACTCGCGTAGTATTTGTAAGAAATTACTGTAATCAAAGAATGTTCCCACTATCCCTACGCAAGAAATCATATCGATCGGTGAAAGAAGGACAAACAAACAAACAAATACACTCTCGCATTTATCATATGATTATTAATTGGGATAATATAGGCATCCAAGCATTTAAAACGTTTCCCCGCGTGTTATTTTTTACCAGTCCGGTATCACCTCACAATGGGCATCTTCAGACCGGTCTGAAGTGGGAAAAAGTTATGAAGGTTTTCAGTAAACAAGATATAAAAAAATTGGGTTTTTGTGGTACATACAAACAAAATATTTCATTGAAAGATCTTGAGATTATTCGTAGGTATTAATAATCACCCTCGATATTTCAATGCCCTGTATATGTTGCTACATAGATTATGTATCTTATAAAACATACGATTTGATGTTCCAATCAAACGCCATTATCGATATTCACACGCGGTCTGTAATGTTTGCATTAGTAACGATATCGTGTTAAATTATCGCAAGTTATTGGAATTAAATGTAAATATTTGAGTCGAATAAAAAATTATCAGCTGCATAAGTACGCCCAATGTCAAAAGTTCATTGAAATCACAATGTAGATTCGTGGAAAAAACGTGACTTTTCACTCGTTATTCATAATTTGTTTGTTTATTAACATATTTTATCAGTAATCCTTTAATATTATGGTGATCAGAGTAAAATAAATTTATAAATAAATTTGCTAGGTAGGTATGAAAATTGCTGTAAAAGCCTTTAATTCCGAATTACACCAGTACAGATCACGATCACAAAATCAAATACACTTATCGTCATCAATGACTAAACGACCCACACGACTAAATTTGGAATACATTTACGCAATACAACGCATTACCTGGTAACCTAAAATTCCAGTAACAAACACAAAAATATTGGCAAAAGCACTTATAATTTTATTTCCTAATTTATTAACCAATACCTACTCTTTCTTTGGAAATCTCTAACTTCTGTATATCTTTCTTGATGTATTTATGAAACATTTTTCAATTAATTGTGTTGTCTGTTATAAATTTATGTAGTACAATTTTCATTTGCCTCCCTTTTAAATTCGTATTCTTATGTAAAAATTCTATTTGTTGTTTTCTTTCCCAAAATGAGTTTTATTAAATTCATTGGGAATAATGTATTGTAAATAGTATTGTTAGTGTTTATTGCGGTATTTTAAGTAGGTACATAGTTATCTATGTCCTAATACAATCCTTATATACATATACATATAATTGTAGTAACACATTTAAAATGAATCAATCACATATTTTCGTATTTTAATTTTAAATGTTTTCTTCTGATTTTATTTCTTCTGGTAGCTCTCCAAATATCTTCAACGCTCCGTACATCAATGACTTTTGACTCTGTGTTTTTTTCCTGAAGGGGAGTCTCAATTCATTTCTTTTCCTCGTCTCATGTGTGTGTTTGTTCTGTAGTTTATCAATTTTTCTTAGGAATTCACTAGACGTATGGCCATTGATTATCTTGTAGATTAAAAATATGGTATTAAAGTAAATAATTTGTTTAAATGACAAGATAGTAACTCCTTCAACATGTTCTTAATTTGTGTGTATCTATTTTTCTTCAATATGGTTCTCATTGCTCTATTTTGTAGAATTGTCATTTGGATAAGAATAGAATGCTGCTACAGTAATTTATGTGTGGTACAATAATTGCGTTGTACACATTTTTACTGGAAACTGTGTTAAGGAATCTTCTTATTCTTCCCAACAGTGAGATTTTTTTGGCAATCTTTTTAATAATTTGTTTTGTATTTTGAGCAAAAGTTAATTTGGAGACAATTATTACCCCCAAATTTATTTTTTTAACAGTGTTGTTACTAAGTGCTTACTGGTTACTACATACTTAAGCGAAATTTGGTATCAACACTTTAAATACGAAGACCGAAATGCTAATGAATTATCGTAAAAGTAGCAATGAGGCAATGAAAATACGATGATAGATTTGTAGATATAATCGTGTTATATTGCAATAGCAACGCAAAAGCAACGCAAAAACAACGCAATAGTAATATAAATCTGAATGGCCTAGACCAGTGGGTAATATTTATTTCAGCATTTCAGAACTTGTGTTTTGATTTCATTTTAACTTTTCGTCCTGACTCCTGAAGAAATGATCGAAATTAATTTATTTTTTAATAAAATTAATTTACAAGTACACATTTGTTTTATTCTAAAAATTGAAAGAAACAATCGTAGGTACCTACTTACGCTTTTTTTAAGAACATGACATAATTGGGATATAATAATATATCTAGGTAAGATGGTACGAGTACATAAGTTAATTATCATAATAATAAGAAACATAAAACAAAAGATACTTAACTATTGAAGGATTCGTAGATTTCAAAAGAGCCTTTGAAACAATAGACAGGAAATTCTTTAAGAGTTCTTATATTTTCGTTTAGTTCCCTTAGCAACTAGATTTCCTCTACCAGGAAAAATATAACAATAACGTCGTGTTATGCCCATTGTTAGCCTACACGATCACTCAGTGATCATCATCATTTTTTTTTTATTTTTTTTTTTTTATTATTTTAATATAGATCATATGGGTTACAATAATACATACATATTTTGCAAAATATAATATTAAGGTTCATAATTGGTCATGTATACCTTATCAGAAAAGAGGAGCTCTTGTGCCTGATAAGGGAGCCACGATTCTTACTTAGATTCAATGTTATAATATTATGTTATGTGTAAAATATATAATAATATATATATATATTTTTTTTAATATAAGTTTTTTTGGAAAAAAAGTTTGATTTTATTTATTTGTTCTTGTTGGTTCGTATTACAGCGCAATTCGGAAGGGAGATTATTGTAGTTTTTTATGGCTTGGTAAATATAATGGTTTTGCATTTGAGTTGTTTTAAAGATTGGCGTAATAAATTGATTTACAATTCTCATGAGTTTGTAAAATTCTTGATATGCTGTGTTATTTTTTTCTTTACACATTTTTATAATGGACGTTTGCTTAAATATATCATCAATATTAAATATATCATTGATCATTTGATGATGCCTTGCTTTAATCTAACATGCTGATGGCATTAAACATTAATAAACATTCAGCACATGCATCTGATAAAAGGCTTAACCTAAAGCAATGTTATTAGGAACTCATCGATAAGTCAATCTTATATCAACATTAATATAAGGTTGAGTTATACATTGATATATATTGATATTAAAGCATTGCTGGGGACCCACACTCCAATTTCCATGTTGGACGTGGCTCCTCCACTCCTCGAGGTTCTGGACACCAGCGTACTGATACTTGGTCACTCCAGCGAATTGGTGACCTTCCTCTGCTTCTCCTGTCAAACACTTTGCCAGTAACTATGAGGTTCTCCAAGTTGGAGTCCTCAGTTGGCGAGCAACGAGTCCAAATTGTTTTAAAGATTGTAAACATAAAAAAGTTGAATAATGAAAGCCTTTTGTTGATGGCTAGCACTTCCAAAATGGACACATTTGTGCGTCCACATTTCGAAGGTTGTCCGCTTTCTTTCGTTGGCTATAAGTATCCATGTTTCCACACCATATGGGAAAAATATTAACATACTTATAGATATAAATAATTTTTGCATTAGTATCTTCACAAAATCTGTCGGGTTTCTCTCCTTTGTATTATATTTCAATAGCTCTGACATCTGACTGAGCTCCCCTGGCAACCGCAGATGATAAAAAAAACTGGAAAAACACATTTTGCCCATTGCTAACATGCATGATCTCTCTTGCTTAGCAATCATGATACTTTGTAAAATGTTAAAAGTCTATTTAAAAACATTCACCACATGCATTTGATAAGACTTAACCTAAGACGGGGTGTTAGGAACTAATAAATTAATACCTACAGTGATGTACGCGTGCTCAAAGAGATTAAACAAAAATGATGTAATCTTTTTGTAGTGTTAATACTTTATTATTACTGTTTATATTTGGCACACTTCGATGATAAGACAGTCTGCATGTCAAATAATGCCAAATTGGTATGATTATTATTTATTTGGGGATTCTTTATTATTTATTAAATTTGAAATAATTATTTTTATTTGGCGCAATTTCAGATAATAGAAAAATCGTCAATAATTTGATCTGTAAATCTGAGGTGAAATAATATCTCAAACTTAAATAAATATAATTCGTCAAATTGTTAGTTAGGTAGGAACTATAATAATTTCCGATATTAGTATGTGATGCATGATGTAATTTAGGTTATTATAAGGATCTGCTGGATAAAGAATCCTGCATTCGCTTATTTCCATTTTCGCCTACTCCTGAATCTTCTGGTGTTTTTCGGCGTTACATCCTTTCAGACGTCAGTGTAGTTTTCTATTTTCCATGTGGACTGTACAGTGTACACCCATAAAGTATAGCTGTTAGCAGTGGTGACGATTTGGGAACCTAGAATTTCTAAATAGTATAAAACAAAGTCGCAATCAGCGACAAACAGCAAACAGCGACAAAAAAAAGCGCACAAACAGACATGTTACATGCATGTTATCAGGCGCATCCCGAACGCACCTAACCCTGCTAAATCACCAAACGTAGCGAATCACTTGGGGTGACGTACGGCAAAGGTGTTGGTTATCCAATAAATGGTTACCGGAGCGGCGGTACCCAAACCAGCTTCCACCAATTTTTTTTTACTTATCCATGTGTATAATTTTTTAACATAATAGTTAGCGGTGTATAAACTATACCAGCATCAATAGAGCTTGCCTTTTAAAGGCAGCTTCACCGATGCTAAATATGTCGATATCCGAGTTAATTCTGTTCAACAGCAAGACTGCTCTCCCCACCGGCATGACCATTGGCAAGTTGGTCCTGCAGGCCGGGAGATAAAACAGTCTATGCTGTCGGTGACGGAGATAACCATCAGGAACATAGAGACTAATACTCTCCATGATAGTCGGATTTTAAAACCATCCACGAATCAGTTTGAAGAAGTGTGATACAATATGCACATCTCTTCTGACCCGTAGATGGTTCATACCGAGCATGCCCAAGAGAAAGTCAGTAGGATAGAGCCACGGGTAGTAGCCATACTTCCTCAGGTAGAGGAATCTCAGAAATTTCTTCTGTACTCTCTCCAACATAAGGGAATACTTCACCTGATGCGGGCTCCAAACCACCGACCCACTCTCAAGCCTACTCCTAACCAACGCAATGTATAGCACTTGGAGAACCCGGGTGTCTCTAAAATTCATCGCAGTGCGTAGGACGAAGCCCAGCATTTTCAGTGAAGCACTACACGTCATTTCGATATGAGTATGAAATGTCAGCCTACTATCAAACATGATGCCAAGATCTTTCATAGTGGAGACACGTTTTAAACTTCGGGCATTCATGGTATACCGGTAAAACCAAGTATGACGTGCCCGTGTGAAAGAAAGAATGAAACATTTAGAAACATTGAATTCGATCCGATTCCGTTTACTCCAGTCAACAATTCTATTAATGTCCGATTGGAGTCGAATGCAGTCTTCTAAAGTTTTAATTTCCAAGAATAGTTTTAGGTCATCAGCAAAAAGAAGTGACCTGGAATGCAGAATATTTTCTGTAATATCGTTAATAAAAATCAGAAAGAGGAGCGGTCCTAAATTAGAGCCCTGTGGAACGCCTGACAGCACAAGGAATAATTTTGACAAGAATATTCCATGAGATACAAATTGCTTTCTTCCAGTAAAATAGCTTGCAAAGAATATGAGAAACCGTAAAGAAAAACCTATAGTTGACAATTTATTTAATAATATGTCATGGTTTACGGTATCAAATGCCTTCGAGAAATCATTATATGAGCAATCTACTTGGTAGCCCTTATCTAAAGATTTGGAAATATAATCTGTGAGTACCAGTAGGTTAGTATCTGTTGATCGACCTTTTCTAAACCCATGCTGTTCCGATATTAAGAAAGGCTCTACTTGAAACAGCACATGTTTATGAATTATCGATTCGAATAACTTAGCCGGGGCGGAAAGTATTGCCACTGGCCTGAAATTTTCGACAGATGTCTTTGATCCACTTTTGAAAATGGGACAAATTTTTGAGACTTTCCAGGAATCAGGAAATATACCAGTATCTAAAGATAGGTTGAATATAAAACTTAGTGGCATTTTTAAAAATTCAACGCATCCTTTTAAAAAAAATACTGGAAGAAAGTCTGGCCCAAGTGAATGTGTATGTTTCATGTTATTAATTGAAGATTTAACATCTGATTCGTCTATATGACTTATATCAATGTTTTGGGCTCCCTTCACATTCATCTTGGAAGCAGAAATGGGATTTAGTAATGGAGGCTCATTACTGTACACTGATTGGAAATGAGTTGCAAATGCATTGGCTACATCCGCTCCTCTAACTTCCCGATCACCATGCATCATGATGTCTGTTATACCACCATCCTTGCGCAGTGATTTTACGTAGTCCCAAAATGCCTTGGGATCATGCTTGATATCACTCTCTATTGAGTCGACATACGTTCGGAATGCTATATGAACATTTCTTCTAACAACTGCTCTGAGATTACTGAACATTTTATACTCATTTTGGTCACCAGTAGCTTTCCATTTTTTATGGTGAGCATGTTTTTTCTCAATGCTCCTGATGGTATCTCTAGTGAACCACTTCGGATATCTACGTCCACCTCTGTTGGGAGGTTTCCTAGGGAAACAAGCGTCAAATACATTATATATACATGAATAAAAATGGTGTAGCGCCTCATTAACGGTATCGAATTTAGAAAGTTCCTGCCAATCCAATTGGCTCATCATCTGATAAAGTTTGACAAAATCACCCCTACTAAAAATCCATCCCCGCAAAGTGCCGTCTGTAGTTTTAGGTAATTTGGTAGTCTTCGGAGGCTTTTTACAAGAATACCGGAACTCTAATGCGGGGTGATATTTGTCCTCATATACGAGGGGAGAATCGCTATGTATGACATTTAATTCAATGTTACACAAAACGAGATCCAACATCCTCAATTCAGAATTGGGAATACCATTATTCTGGGTGAGCCCAAACACTTCACATAAAAAAATTGAGGTCATTTTCAACATCCTTGCCGCTACGCGCTGAATGGATGTTGAAATCTCCCAAAACAATAATATTCCTTCCTCCGAGAAGATCCACGTTTCCGTGAAACTTATCGAAGAATAGTTGATATGTTTCCAGAGTTGATGCCGGTGGAAAATATATTACACATATAAAAGTAACAAAGAAATCGATTGTAATTTTTATCCACAAGTCTTCGATGTCAGCTTCCAGATCAGGCATGTGTTCGGCCTTAAACTTAGTTTTGACAGCCAAAAGGCAGCCTCCGCCTTGTCTGTGGCCACTACCACTATCTCTGTCTTTTCTGTACACTTGAAAACTGTCATCGAATAACTCCTGGTTGCACACACTGGAGTTCAGCCAAGTCTCAGTGAGCCCTATTACATCGTAATTGTTTACCAAAACGTTAGAATAAAATAGAGAACATTTAGTTTTCAGTCCCCTAACGTTTTGGTAAAAAAAATGAAAACTATTGTACTGTAAACTAGGTTTAATATTTGGTAGCCGTGGTGTAATTACTTTATTGACCCATTCTTTTAAGAACGAATGCTTAGGCCAATGCTTAGATTGCAGTAATTCTGCCACCGCTGACCCGGGTACACCGATTTTAAATGATGCATATTCTCCCCTCGTTTTGATTTTTGTTATCTTAAATGAGGAGATACTGACAGATTTACTTATTGTTTTGAGGTGCGATGTTAAGTCATCTACTGTAGTCTCTGGATGCAAGGGGTAAAGATGGAAGTATTTCACTTCCTCCTGGTCCTTTTGACTACCTCGTACGGTGATGGGACGCCGTTTACGATTACGATTAATCAAAGTCCAAGGTTGACTTCCTGGAGTTTGACGTAAGGGCGGTGCATCTGCTTTAGCTCCATCGGGCGGGGGCGGTGCATCCACATCAGTTCCGCCGGCCGGGGGCAGCGCATCACTATCAGATGGCGTGGAGGTAGGCGCCGCGCTGTGGAGGTAGACGCAACGGGTGTCACATCAGGAGTACTTCGGGATGAAGCATAAGCGGAAGAAGATTGTCCCTTGTCTGAAGCGTTACTCGTTTTTTTCCCTCTTTGGGAGGCTTTTGCAGCCTGCGAGCGGGTTATTATTTTTCCGACGGCCAAACTTGTAGCGTCGTCTGAGGTACGAGTCGGCTTAGTAGACGGGGCGACGTGCGGGGAGAATGGAACGGAGGGACCGGCCCCGGCAGTTGCAGTTGTATTGTTTGCGGTAGTAGCGAGCGGGGGCGGTGAGGTGGCGGTGACGAGGGGCGCGGGCGGGCCGAGTGTGTCGCCTGTAGCGAGAACGGGAATCTTGTGCACACATGTACCTGCAACCGCAGTTTCACTATTGTACAAACTACCGACAATTACTGGTGACGTTATTAGAATATTTTTTACAATATTCAACTCACTAGTTAAATTGTCCACTTTAACCGAGAGAACTTCGATGGCCATCGTTAGCAAACGAAGCGCATTCGTTTCCTCGTTGATATCCATTAGGATAAACTTGTTAACTTGTAAATTATTTAATAAATTAAAATTACGGCGCGCGGCGAAAAACACGTACGTCCTGCCGGCGAATTTAGAAGAACTATAAAGTCTATTGTCACAATTATTATTTTATCAGTAAATTGGTTTAACCGGTAATAAATCATTTTAAGTTGGGAGGGGGTAAAATAGAAGAATATAAATAAGTCGTCTAAACGTGGCCTTGAAAGCCGAAACAGCTGTAACAATAACAAAAACCAAAAAATACTTGCAGAATTTAATAATTATATTAATAAATTTGATTTTAATTGAATTTAAAAAAAAATTAAAAAATGAATTGAACACTACTTTTATTCAAAATATAATCTACCAAACCTACCGTACCTACTATTTATTACATAAAATGAATAAATTAGATGAATTCGCAACTTTTATTCAAAATATAATCTACCAAACCTACCGTACTACTATATATTACCTAAAATAAGTAAATTAAATGAACTGTACACTACTGTTATTAAAAATATAAGCTACTAACCCTACCGAACCTAGTATTTATTACCTAAAATAAATAACACTTTTTTTGTTTCGGCACTAAATTATTATGTGGTGTTGTTGTTTGTCCCTACAATAAGTTATGTTATTTTCTTTCAGAATTCCTACAGAGCAGCTGTTGTCGAATATGCTGTGAAAATTTCAACGGCAAACATAGATGATCACATTCAAGAAAATACAAAGAATTACATTTCTTTCATCGAAGATGCCTCCTCTCAGGTCACTAAATATACATAACTACCTTTTAATACCTAGTCAAAGTCCATAAAGCTAATCGAATGTCTTTGAATAAAATCTAAATCGGTATTTCCTTGGAGAAAATTATAACTCCAAGGGAATTTCCAAATAATTAATTGTATAATAATTTTATTGTATTGAAAACATTTCTCTTTTTTTATGAAATGATGCACGTAAAGTTTTCATTTGGAATTGTTTTATTTTTAAATATTGTAATATGTTTTCAACATCGGCCAGACAGAAGCCATGTCCAAATTTCTTAGACTGGCTTTTATGTGCACAGCATTTCTAAGCACAGCTTTCCTAAGCACAACTTTTCTAAGAACAGCTTTCCTAATCACAGCTTTCCTAAGCACAACTTTTCTAAGCACAGCTTTTCTGAACACAGTTTTTAATAATCTTCCCTGAGAAAAAAGCACAGCATTTATAATTATGCGAAAAATTAGGCGTTGTGTTCTCATAGAACAAGAGAATCAATAAATAAATTTATTAGCATAGCTTCTCTAAGCACAGCATTTATTAGCGCAGCTTTTCTAAGCACAGCCTTTATAAGCATAGTTTTTTCCAGCACAGTTTTTTCTAAGATAGCTTTTGTAAGTACAGCTTTTAAAATCACCGCTTTTTTAGCACAGTTTTTCCAAACACAGCTTTTCTAAGAACCTCGGATACAGGGAGTAGGCACAAAGATGTGGCTTATAAATGAAAAATCTGTATATCTATAAAAAAAATAGAGTAAACAAAGAAGAAAGGGAAAGACTTTATTTGAAAGTTTTAATTCTAATATAAATGAATGTTTTTTTTTCCCCCTCAAGCTTTTTATTTCCAGAAAAAAAAATTAAAATAACATTTTTCACTTAGTTAACTAAAATTTTAATTATATTGCATTGTGCTACAGTACGATGTTATTCACTTTCAATGTGTGTTATCGTATTGTCTTACTTTTGAATGTGTGTTATCTGTGTGCTATATTGTCTTGTACTTTTGAATGTACGTTATCGTATTGTCATTCAAAGTGTTAGTGTACTTGGGACGCTTTAGTGAGTTCTATGATTGTATGAAAGAGTCTGTTATTTATTTTATATAACGGGAGACTTATATTGTATTATAATTGTATATTGAGATAGAACCTGCAGACAAGCAGCCATGTGGCAGCTTCGTGGGACTATCTATACATTATCTAAAAAAATGTGTAATTTTCAGTCAATAAAAAAAAACATAATAAATAATAGCTAGAACAAATTAATAGTCAATTTTTTCAAAAGAGATAATTATTTTTTTATTTATTTTAGTCTTCTACCAAACCTGATAATAGCTGTTTGTAACTATTCAATATAATAATCATTTAATCACCGCTGCACTTTTAATCCTGCAAAAAAACAAAAATTGCATTCAATATAAAATTAGGATAATCCATATTCTTATTATTTAATCATGTTGATAATCACTGTAATCAATCAATCATTCCATAGCTATTCTAATTACCTACTATTGTTTTATTTTTGTGATTGTTACGATGAAATTATTGGTTATCTTTTCTAGGATGTGGATATAATCTTGTTTCCCGAGTCTACCTTGAACAGTGGATTCACCGCAGACAGAAATCGGATCATTGAATATGCTTTCTTTATACCAGACCCAAAGGATGAAGTTTCACCGTGTGACGCCGGGAATTTAGGATTTCATCAGGTAAATATCGAAATATTATATGTAGGTACCTACCTTACTTATATAATAGTATTAATAATCCTAATGACTGTACAGTTTAGGATTGTTGTATACGGAAGTGGCGCCCTCTGTTATTTACAAAAAGAACCATTGAAACCGTCAAAGCGGGCTTTTTTATCTGCTGCTGTGATAAATAGTTGGGATGCAGGCGAATATTGTCTTGTTCATTTCTGTCTTTATCTTTGTTTTATAAACAAAAATATAATTATATAAAAATGGTCCGTAGCCAGACTCAGGCATTCCGAATTCTGGGAATGAAGATGATGGATATATGGAAGAGGAAGGTTGGGAATTGGTCACCAAACACGGTTAAAGCGATTTGAAGTAACTTTTCAGTTGTTCTGGTCTTCTCTCAATATTATTTTATCTAATACTATGAGTGTGAGTATATTATTAAATCCGAATCATTCTGAAGTGAAATGGAGCTTTATGCGGAAATAAATTCGTTATTATCGAAACTTGTCACACATATTTTGTGATTTGGACATTATTTATATTTTTATGAACACGCCGTAAGAAACGCTAGCACATTTGAAAATACGCCTCGCTTTTAAGGTTTTTGTAATTTTTTAGAAAAAAATATTTCAAGGTGTAATTGATTGACACACGGTGTTACCTACTCTCGATTTTCGAGTGCTACAATTGAAAAATAAGAAAATACTTTTTTTATGTAGTAAAAACGATTATTATGTATTTCGCCTTTCAAAATTTTTAAGTTTCTTTCAGTAAGGTTGAGGTACAAATCTTCATACAAAAAATTGAGATTTTGAAAAAAATATATATTTACAACATCGATAAAGTTGTATTTTTTTCAATCTTAGCACTATAGTTTGCTTGTCATGAGCCGCCACTGTACCCAAAATGACCGATTTTAAGCAAGGTGTTTGGGGGTAAAGTGCACAACTTCCGGAGGTTATTCTACTTGATAGTACCTACTCGTAAAAAAGATTAATTACTTTTATCGAAATATCGATGTTAGTTTTCAAGATAAAAAGTTAGATTGTTTGTGAGGAAAAAACTTCTTGTTTTGACAAAAAACAACAGAATTTCGAAAACAGTTATTCATCTTTTTTACTTCTACCATCATAATAGAATCATCTCCCAAAGATAGAACTTTACCACCGTACAAAGGCCAATCCTAATATTGTTTCTATGGACGCAAGCAGTCTGTTAAAACCAATAATAAAGAATCACTGTAAGAAAGATTTGAACCTATACAAAATGTAATTTTTTTTAATTCTTTCAACAATTCGGAATCCATCATAATTTCATGAATGATTTTATTATTTTTATTTCAGGCTTTGATATCACTCTCGTGTCAGGCTCGCTCTTCCAAAGTGTATCTGGTCATCAATGTATCGGAGAAGAAAGCTTGCCCTGAAATATCAGATATACGACCATGCTCTAAAGATGGTTACAATCTCTTCAACACCAATGTTGTGTTTAACAGAGATGGAAAAATAGTCTCAAGGTAATCATTTATTCTGTTACATTGATTACAACTGCAAGCTATTTGCGGTTGCTTTGTTCCTTTCCCATAAGTTGAAGTTCAGTTTGGCAGTTCGGCTGCGTTTGTATAAATAGCATTTAGTGTCAAAGGCAGAAACTAAGTATGCAAAATGACGTACATGTATGACATACAACATGTCATATTCAGGTACTGACTGTTTTTTACACAAAAGATGTACATGTGTGTGTATGCGCATTCAAGGGACGATTCGTTTATGTAAGTGCCATAAAAGGCCGTTCCGAATGTGAATGGTAGAAGTCGGGGACGCCCGTGGAGGACATTGCACGATCAAGTGAACCGTCAAGTCGGGCCATGTCAAGAGTCGGAATAATAGAATATGAATGAAGCAAGGAGTTTGTTCCAAGACCGAGTTGTTTAGTGGTCCGTTCTCTCTGTCTACCCCTCCGGAATCGGCGTAATGGTTAGTTAGTTAATTAGTTGATAATCATTGAATGAACAAAAATTTTTAACTAAATTTTAAACGATATAAAAAATTTAAAAGTCGAATATCCTGACCACATAACGATTATCCAACTGATAATCCAAATAATGGAAGATTCAGTTTCGCTGAGTATTCCTGAAGTGCAGCCTGCAGAGTAAAGATTACTCTGATAATAGCCAAGCTCCAGAGAGGAAACCAGAAGAAATTTAAATAATTAAATTGAACACATAATTTAATTTTTGTTTGCAGGTATAGAAAATACAAGTTATTCGGCGAGCCTATGTACAACACAACAATGGCACCAGAAGTTGAAACCTTTTCGACAGACTTCAACGTGACATTTGGCCATCTGGTTTGCTTTGACCTGATGTTCAGTCAACCAAGCCTGGCGGTGCTGTATGAGAAGGGAGTCAGGAATATCCTCGCCCCCATGATGTGGTACTCCGAGTTACCTTTCTTGACTGGTAATTATTCCAAGTATATTCGTGGGAGATCTCATACACATTGTTTTATGCTTCGAAAGAACACAATTTATTTCGCTAACGAATTGATGATAATGTCTTGTTACACACAATCAGATCGAAGCATTGTTCATAATTTATGTATTATTCATTGTTTACAATTTGCTTAGTTCAATCACTGTAATTAATTTAATACGGTTCATTGATCCTTTGCCTAGTGACTTGCAATAATTTCGTCCATTATAGTCTATCCAAGATTAATTTGCAAGGTTCATTGAATTGTTCAGTAATTCATTCATTGGTTTGGTCCGTTTTCTTGTTTAGTTACTTCACTTGTTTAGTTCGTTCATTTGTTTAGTTCATTCACTGGTTTAGTCCGTTCATTCACTTGTTTATTAATTTCCTTGGTTTATTTCATCCATAATACTTAGTAGTCTAAATAATATTATAAATGCGAAAGTGTGTTTGTTTGTTTGTCCTTCTTTGCAACAGAGCGACCGAATGATGCGATTTTTTGCACATGGATAGTTGGAGGACTGGGAAAATTCTTTGTACAGTAATTTCTCAAAAGCTCTGTTTAGATTATTTGTATAGCACAGTTTTTGTAAAAAGTTACCTCAAGAGCACTGTGGGTATGGGTATGGTATATGTGGATGTCATTATAACTATATTATGGTTAGTTTATTAACTTTTGCTTCACTCGCTTGTTTAGTTCATTCCCATATTCAAGTTAAATTATTATTTCTTTCCCTCTTTAGTTCTTTCCCTTTTTAGTTCGTTCATTTGTGACTAGTGTAAGGAGGCAGGGAAAAGGAGGACTGGGAAGTACCTGGCTTTTCAGATCTGGTCACCAAACATGGTTAAAGCCATTTCCAGCGACATTAATTAAGGGCGGGTTGTTTCACATTTACAGTATCTTCTGTGAAAAAACCATCCCATGATGAAATAGTAACAGAACTTGAATTTTAACCTTGAAATTTGATGAGTTGTTCAAATTTGAGAGGCGGGTTTATGTACTGCCGCCCCGGTAACCATTTATTGGATAACCAATACCTCTGCCATGGGACACGTGCCCGGGTTCATCGGGAGGGATATATTCATATGCCCATGACTCCTGGACACATTGATCCCTAGATTCCTACCCAACCCTCATACCTTTTACCTTCCCAAAACTTCCTCTTCTTGCTTTCCATAAAAACGACCCTCCACACAGGAATAACCCATCCTAAGTTAATTCCTTCCTTTTTTTAATTTAAAAAATATATATTTATTCTGTCATATGGCAGCTTGTCTGTAGGTTCTACCAATCAAAACATTCTACTAAAAACAAGATATGTAGGCAGATACATTAAAAAATTCAAGATACATAAAATTTTCATTCAGTAACCACAGCTTTACCATTTTACCTTACACCTAGTTTAATCAATAAACAATTTCCAGCCGTCCAATTCCAGCAGTCCTGGGCCCACAGCCACAATGTCAACCTCCTGGTGGCCGGAGCCAACAGTCCAAGGTCTGGCTCTGGAGGCAGTGGGATATTTGCTGGAAGACAAGGGGCCATAGCTGCCTTCATCACTGGAAACCTGGAAAGCAGTTTGCTGCTGGCAACGCTGGATGGGGATCTGCTAAGCAATGGTATGTATCAACGAATCCAAATGCTGGCAACAAAGCCATTATACTATATCTGGTATTTCACCTTATTTCTTTGATAGCAGCCTAGTTCTTTAATGAGGTTTTCATTGAATATTTAGCCAAACGCATATTTGCCTCAAGATCCACGCCTTTCAGAAACAAATATTGACAATTTTAGAAAATGTTATATTTCTGCTTACTAGCAGATTTCTGTGTGTTGGGAACTCTTGATAAAGTAAAAGGTTCTTTACAATAATTGCGTGTATTTACGTTACAATAAATAAGTCTGAATTTAGCTACACTGTTCATTACCCGAGGGTTGGTAATTCTCTGTTTCTAGAAGCTTGAAGTCTGAAAATAATACCCAACAGGCAATTGCTACACTCTAGCGACATCTGGAGTAAGCTTTCTGACTAGTGCCATCTATCGCTTGAATACCCAACTTTTTACCATACATCACAGAAATTTACCATTTGAATGATCACCGACAGTAGACTTGAAAAATTACGACGTCTGTCGAAAATTCAAACAAATGAAAGGAACATTTCATAAAATATAATTTTAAATTAATTAAAATAAAATAATTCTGGTAAAATTTGGTTTGTTTTTTGGCATGGAACGCATTATCGAATTTTACATTATATGAGAAAAAAAAAATTCGCTTGGGAAGAGTGTTTTTGGAACATATTATGCCCGTATGAGAGGTTCCACTATACATAATGGTGTTTTTTTGTAAAGGTTGTGGCAACAGCTCTTGTGTGATTAAAAAAAGGTTTTCAATATTTAATATCAAATACTGAATTGCTAATATTTTGTTTTCAGTATCGCAGAGTTTGAATATAGAGAGCGTAGAGGCGCAGGAGATGGGTATGCTGCGTGATCACTTGGACAGCTATGCCTGGAAGCCAGTGGATCTCTCACTTAGGGAAGGAACCTCCACCAGCATTTGCCACTTTGATTTCTGCTGCACCGTCTTCACAAAGGCTTCCGTTCTTTCCGGTAAGAAAACCACAAAGTAACAATGTTTCCCTTGATTTTATAATAACTTTTGTGTCTTCCAACTCTTCCTCATACACTACATATTACTCATTGCTAATTATCAATGGTGGTTTTCTCTAATGTGCAGATGTGTAGTGAAATCCCAACAAACAATTGATGAACTCCCGTTGAACTAGCGATGGGCCATGACTCATTTTATTAAGAGCGAGAGCCACGGTACTAGCTCTATATTTTCGTAAGACTAAGAGCCGACTCAATTAGAAGAAGGCTCAATTGAGCTCAGAGCGTATGAGCAATGAGATTACTGATAATATGCTGGGTAATTAGTAGATATAGATACATAATATGTCCAAGTCCAGATGTCGGACTGTCAGATTCAAACCACAAACCGCCACTGCTAATTACTCTAAATGAGATTAGGCAGACCCAAAAGGAAAACAGTGGGAAAATTTATTTTGTTTGATGCTTTCAGATGGCCCCGATGAAGGACGTTACAACTACATGGTCGTTGCATATGATGGAGTACGGACCTATTCTGGAGTAGCCACTGGAGGGGTACAAACTTGTGGACTGATTGCTTGCACCGGAAGTGATATTGACTCTTGTGGGAAAATGTAAGTATATTTTTACCAAACAAACTTGAACAAACAAGACGGAGAAATTTACAAAAACATAATTTTACAAAAGTTATCACAAAAATAGAATCAGATGGCGCACTACTAAAATTTTGCAGCGGCACACCAAATGTTAAATCAACCGGTTTCAGAAGAACTATTTCTTTATCAGAATGCTCTTTTTAAACCACACAGGTAACCCTTACCTATCCCCACCTCTTGTGTTACTTTCCACACCAACACTACTTAATAAGCTATTATTTCTGTATTCATTTGTTGTTACTTTTGTCAAGCAAGAATTGGTGTCGCCTAACCTAAAAACTGGAAACCTCTGAATATCTAAACAATCACATAAATCTTACAAAATTATTTATACTCAAGCTACAGGCTAATATGTTTGCTTTTGGAAACAACTCATGGTCTCATAGTAATCATTGTATCTCCCTTACTGCCGTGGTGAGAAATATAATATAAACCATGTTAGAAAGAGAAAACACCATGTTTTATATTCAAATCGAGAAGTTAATCACAGAAGAATTAAAATGAGCAGCTTTACGAAACCAAAGGTTCAGACTGCAAATTAAAAAAAACTTATGAGACTATTATTATGAAATTTGGTTATACATTGGTCTAGTAAAATAAGCATGTTTTTATATATTTTTTCATTATCAGTAATTTTTGTTACAAAGTTAGCCATTATTTGTATACTGCCATATCTGTTACTATTTCAATTTCTGTCAATTATTTCTTTATAATTTTGTTATTGTTATCGTTAATTTAACTTTAGCCATGACGACTGAAGGATTCTTTCAAACAAATAGATAATTTAAAGTGAAGGAACGAAGCGTGTAATTATTTAATTTAATTTAAATATTTTGGTTTCAGGTTCACCAATACTTCGTTGGGAGGCAACGTAGAATTTGAAGAAATATCTGTTTCTGGTAGCTTCAGAAAAACCAAATCTACTCAATTCCCAGTTTCGTTGAAAAGAACTTTATTGCCTTTGCCCTCCAACCAAATAGATTATCAAATTACAAAATCAGAAGTTAATCCTGAAGATGCCATAGTAACCATGAAATTAATTGGAAAATCTGATAACTTATTAACTTTTGCCATCTTTGGCAGGGATTTCTCTAAAGATGGTCAACCCGTTTCAGACATTATGAAAGTTTCGAAAAGAGTTTACGCAGCTCAAAGTTTGGTTTCTCGGGACATTGGAAAAGAAAATTCTGAAAGTACAATCGATTATATTCTTTTCAGATTACAAGTTTTGATATTTATTGTTTCGGTTTATTGCTTGGAGCAAATGTAATAAGAAATTAAGATTTTGTTTGAATAATCAATGGGTATTGGATTGTATGGAAAAATAATTCTGGACTCTGTGCAAAAATTAATAGGCAATACTTTTGGTAGATGGATTGCAATCTTTGGAGAATAGATGACGGGTGGGAATACTGTGTTTGTTTTACTGGTATTTCCTCACGGAGACATTTGTACATGGGGGCCGTTCAAGTATTACGTAAGCAGATTTATTACAATTATTTACCCCCTCTCCCCCCTTGTCACCAAAAGCAAGCAAAGCTCTTACCCCCCCCCCACCCACGCTTACGTAAAAATTGGTACCTATATGCATTTTTCTGTTAATGTATTCTGTTTTTTTATTGATTCATAAGCGAAAGAGGATCAACGGTAAACAAATATTAACTTGCTTTGATTTGCTTACAACACGTCACATCGTCAATCGTACTGAAACGAAACAATAGATTGATGGAAGAAATTTAGACAAGTGAGTAGCGAGCGGTAATTCCCTTATTAGCTTCAAAGCGAGTACCTAAACGTATTAATTATTTGTGGGAATCCCCGAATATGTATTCGGTTTTCAAACAAAGACAATGTGTGGGTTGCCAATGTGTAAAAAAAAAAATAACTACTGCTGAGCAGTGCTGACGTAATCACTATCTCGACCCCCCCACCCCCCATTTCATCAAAAATAAGCAAAGCAAAGACCCCCCTGCCACCCTATAGTGCTTACATAATACTTGAACGGCCCCATGGTTAAAATTTGCAATGAGAAAAGGGGCCATTTCTATGAACCGTTTTTGTGCTCAATGGCTCGGCTGTGAAAAATTTGCCCACTTTATTGCTTCCTCCCTCCTATAACATAAGTCATGAGACTAGGGTTCACTACTTCCGCCATCACAAAAAGACCTACTGCACAGCAACCCCAAAGATGACATTGGCCCTGAAGGAAAACACTGAGAAAAAAGGATAAGATTGAATACTGCTTAAATTTCACATTTGAGTGTGTTAAATTGTGACAATAATTTCATCAGCTGTTTTTAAACTAAGTTCTTGTTAGTTTTTTTTGTCCGCCAAGGAAACATCTAGCATCTTATAGAATATAGATGGTACCTAAGAAAGTTTTTTTTTATTATTATTTAAAACATTATGAAACATTTGACGTCAGTCGTATTTTTGCTCAAAATTGACTATGTACGTAATATTATTTATTATTATCTGTGATATTATTTAATGTTTAAAATAGTTTTATGGTTATAGAGAAGATGATGTACATAAAAAACAAAAAATTAATAAATTAATAACATTTACACATATTTTTTACTGACTTAACCTTTTTCATTGCATTTTTTTACAAATACACAAAATAAAAAAGGCAGTAAGTGCCATTTTTTTTATTTTTAAATAAACTAAATATGCTCTTTGTTCTGTTCTATGTGCCATTGCCAATAACCTAAATAAATGCACAGATGCCACAAAAAATTATTGCAACATCTATGCACGCCGAAAGATGGCTCTGTGCGCAAGTTTTAGCATGTTTTCTTTTAAAATAGGCACCAAAAACCATTAATTTCAACTGTTATTTGAATGTAATTGGCTGACAATGGAGGTGCGGCATCTTCTATTGATAAAATAATACGGTTTCTTCACTAAATCTCATATACCTCAGCTTCAGTTTTTTGACACTTAGTGCGTATTTTTATTTCTTGTACATATTCAATCTGCAAACATTGAACACATAAAAAAAATATTTTGTTCGTTCAGTCCAAAAATTAACATACAGAAGTAAAAGTTTTTTTTTTCTTTATTTTCAAAGCATTTATTTTCCAATACAAATGGACACTCATTGCAAAAACATACTCAAATTTTAAGCCAAGACTTTTACAAAAAACTTACAAATAGATTTAATTATTTCTACCCACCAACTTTTTAAAATTATTATAATAATTACATTTAACAGATATTCTCGAAAATAGTCAAATCATTATTTTAAAGATACCTAAGCACATTGATTTGCAACTGATGGAAGAAAATAAAATAAACAAATTCTTACCATGCCAAATCTCAATTTTTAAACCTAAAAACTCAAAATAATTGCGATATCTCTTTATAAGCTAAGAAGATTTTGAATATTTTTTTCTAAATTACATTTATTCGCTGTGCATCTGAGATGAAAAAAATGTATCTTGTTTTGTCTTCTTGAATACATATTAGACATAAGCAGACACCACATTAAGAATTTTGATTCACTAATGATTCTTGTGTCTTATTCATTCTGTGCCTTATTCAGTTCTATGGAAGCTGAAGTTAAGGGTTCCATGATAACTCCTCGAAATGACAATTCAACACACCTTTAAAAGGTGATATAAAGTCATTAAAAGTGATGAAACAAAAACTAGGTTAAATAGTTACATATGCAACATATTTAAACTAGTTTTTGTTTCATGACTTTTCATAACTTTGTAACAGTTTTTATAGGTGTGTTGAATTGTCATTTTGATGAGTTATCCGGTCACCGAAGTTCACGAAATACAGAATGTGCCGTATTCCATCCAAAGTCAGCTCAAGTTTGCTGAATATGGCCGGATGCAATGTGTGCCATATTCTGTCCAGGATCAGGAGAAGTTCACGGAATATGACTAAAAAGCATTAACCATAATCTGTTCAAAATCTGCTAAAGTTCACCAAATATGGCCAAATACAGCACAGTATGCCATATTCTGTCCAAAGTCAGCCGAAGTTTGCTGCTTATGGTCAAATAAAACAAGTCCCATATTACATCCAAAGTCAGCTGAAGTTCACCGAATATGGCCAAATACAGCATAGTATGCCATATTCTGTCCAAAGTCAGCCGAAGTTTGCTGCTTATGGTCAAATACAACACATCCCATATTCCATCCAAAGTCAACTGAAGTTCGCCGAAGATTGGAGATTGAAAGAATAAATTCAATCTCTTAAAATTCCAACTGCTATATTATTTATTTTAATTTAATTAATAATTCACAATAAAATTATTAAAAAATCTCAGAAGCACAGAGCATAAAAGTAACCAGAAAGTGAGAATGGGATTTCACCCTTAGGGCAAATCCTAATTAAAATTATTATCATAGATAATATTACATATTCTTCGTGTCAACATGAAAATACAATAAAATATATTATAAAATCGCTACTATTTACAAGATACAAGATAGAGGTATCGGTTAAACGATAAAAAGTTTATTTCTTAAGTTAATTGTGTTGTTCTAAGTTATTTGTTCTTTATAATATTCATGAATCTGGTTATTTTCGGGGTTATTATACCATGCTACGATAACTGTGTTACGTTTTTTGTTTACTAAAAAATGGTTTAATGGAATGAAATAAGTAGTCAGGAATGCCCCAGAAAGACAGCATGATCAAGTGAATCAATGGTTTAGTCGGGCCATGTCAAGAGTCAGTGTGTATTAATGTGAATGAAGCAAAGAATGGATGCCACTGATTGGATTCTTACTACATGGCTATAGCCATTTCAAGCAATATTTCAATTCTAAATTGTAGTCATTCACCGGCACAACACGATATTGAATAGCAAAAGTAAAAGTGTAATAACCCGGAAAAAAACCATTAAAACTTTAGAAACTTTAGACATTAACCATTCTTTTCGGTAATACAAAAAGGATATGTACTTGTTATGTATTGCACAAAAGCTGGTATATATAGGTGTAGGTATAGTAAGAGAGAATATAACGACATTGCCCCATACAAAAAGTACTCTATACATTACTGAGAAGGAGCGAATTCACTTCATTGTTTTGTCATTTGTAAATGCAGTGGCGTAGCTAGGTCATGTGGTACCACCCGGTGTTTAAATGACTACAGCCATTATAAGCAATATTTTGAATGGTGGTTTTTCACTACGGACATACTGAGAGTATTTACCACTCTGGTTAGATTCAGTTTACAAAAAAAGGGTTATTCGTGCCTGTAAAGTGATTTGAGGTTTGCAGATGGAAGTTTGGACAGGTCTACAGAATATCTACATATTGATAAATAATTTTTTTATATGATTAATCAATCAATTTGACATTACATATTTAAAAGTGAGAAATACAGTGAAGTTGTGATATAAAAACTATTTTTAACATTATTGAGGAATATCAACTACATTTTCAGTGTAAAATGTTTATCACTTAATTAATTAGTCAGTGGGAACAATAATTATTCAAACTTATTTTCCAACATACAAAAATTCACATTTTCTTCAACAACAAAAAAAGTGCACGTGCTGTAATTGTTTTAATATATGTTTACATACGGCCATTGAAAGACAAAATACGCTGCATATTAGGAGTAATATTGTTAAAGACACAAATGTTTTTTTAAAATACATTATGCAATTTGGTTATGCATTTTGAGCAGTGTAAATTTTTTATTTAAATCTCTTATCCACAGCAAAATCTTTCAGTATTAAACATAAACAAATTCACTAAGTCCATCTTTACAAAGATGTCAATTTCATTGAAACATAATTTATTAAAATGACTTATTGACGATGCGTAATAATAAACATGCTTCATCAACAAAATGAATCAAAGTTATTTTTACGTACAGCCAATGTTCTATAATGAATCATTTAATACAATTAAAATTATACCACAATAAAAAAGTTTAATTTCTCAGAGTCTGGATTCTATATCACACTAGGGAGAAATTATAATGTTGTGTGACAGAAGGAATAAGGGAGGGATTATTTATAAACATCATGACCACACAAGAATCCCAACGACCTGGAGTCAGTCAGACTATCCCAAACACCAATATTGGGTAGAATCGGGTGGGGGGAAGGAGAATGGTGGTTTCCCACCAGTACCACCATACTAAAAGTTTCATTCTGAACAGAGGAGGGTCAGAAGTACCTAGCTAAATATTAAAATCTGGATACTTAACAAACTTGACATTTCAAGACATGTTACAATACTGAAAACCTGGTAAGATTAAAAAATATGACATTATTGATGTTGTAGATATGATTTGAGTTTTTCACGGACAAAAGTTTTATAATAATTTATTTTTGATAAATATATGTGTAATCGAAGATTGGGTACACTTTCAAGCATGTAAACTTGGCCACCATGACAAATCGGCAATTGCCGAGCATTTAATTGAAACCGGTCGATACTTTGGATTTGTTCCTAAAGTCCTGGGAAGACTTAAAAGACATAGATCACGCCTAATTACGGAGGCAATTGAAATTCATAAAAATCATAGACAGAAAAATCTGTGCAAATTTCATGGTGCCAGATTTCAACATTTGAAATGTTTTTCTGCTTCAAACAATAATATGCGCTTATATTTCATAAATCAAAAATGTTAACAATTGTTGGGTAAAATATAATAAGTTAACAGAGTTTAGATTGGATAACCATTGGAATATTTATTATGCAAAAATTTAACAATGGGTTGAATCGTACAGAAAAACAAAAGGACTGAAAATTTCAAAATGCAATCCACAAATCGAATCAAAGATCAATAATTTATCTATATTACATGTACACTCCGGCAAGGGGCAGTTCTAGACTTTTCATGAACATGTACACTCCGGCAGGGGGCAGTTCTAGACTTTTCGTGAACAAGTACACTCAGGCAGGGGGCAGTTCTAGACTTTTCGTGAACAAGTACACTCTGGAAGGGGCAGTTCTAGTCTTTTTGTGAACTACATTGGTAAGATTGAAAATACAACATTATTGACATTGGAACCACTCTAGCTCACTGAAAAGTCATGGACCAACGGAACAACATTATACCAAAATCGGTGAACAAACAAAATTACTCCAAATCCCAACATTAATCGTCAATATTACAAAATGTTCTCTGGTTATATATTAGGCAGATGTTGTTGCTTGTACGGCAAAACCATTTATCAGAATATTAACCTGTCAACTGTGGTGGAACACCGGTGTCCTCAATACTAAAATCATCAGATTTTTTTTTAAGCGATTTAAACCCTTATGTACAAAGAAACTGTATGAAGAATAAGGTCAGAATTACGCTAAATATTGTTTTTTTATTTGATACATTTGTTTGATGTGCTTCTCTGATGGCTTCGTAATAAATTATCTATGACTTTTCAGTGTATCATTTTTTCTCAAGGTCACGGAGGTTCCACAGTCAATAAGTCGACTAAACAAAGCTTAAAAAAACCACACATTATCTTACAATAAAACCATGATTCAGGCATTGTTTACTCAGGCCATACTCTCAATTTACTATCTCCCACGTTTTACATTATTCCCTTGACTCTAACTAACTAACCATCACGCCGTTTGTCCGCAAGGGTATGCAGAGACGACGGATCGCCAAACAACTCGGTCTTGGCACACACTCCTTAAGTCTCACACATACTCTTCCGTTATTCTGACTCTTGACATGGCCCAACCCAATTATCTGATTTACTTGATCGTGCCATGTATTCATTTTTTCTACCATTCACATTTGCTATATATATATTCTCCTTACATTCATTTCTTCATTCATTCGCTCTACATGCCCAAACAATCTAAGCATCCCTGTCTTAATCTTACTCACTACACTTACATCAGAATTACATTCTTTGTGAATATTCACATTTCTCATGGATTTTTGGTTTTTTACATGGTTTTACTGCACATCAGGAATCTCATTTTTACAGTATTTAGTCTGAAGTGAGGTACTTCAATACTGAAATGGGGTGTGAGTTGATCCATCTCAAATGAGGCTAGTTGTGAGTTGATCCACCTCAAATGAGATGAGGTGTGAAAGAGCAAAAAAGGAGCTTAAATCTTGTACAGCCAAAGTATATTTTGACCAGAATATTTTTGTGTCCTGTTTGTGATGTGACATTTGTAATGCACCTTGTATGAGGAACTCAACAGTAGTTCAGTCACGTTAATAAAGTTCACTAGGATTATAATCATTGGGTATTGGTTATGGATGTGGACGTCTCCTGTTTCCACAATGTGGTAAGAATTTAATTTCCCAGGTATTGGTATCTAGCATTCTTACAGCTGCGTGTGTCTCTTGAAATGGCAGTTTCCTGTTAATAGTTCTAATAGCTCCATAAAACAACGATAATACACTTAATTTTGTTTTTGCACGGGGGATACGTTCCACAGAATAAATACCATGTACAAAATACATCACATAATGTTTGGGAAGATGAGAGACTCTGTTGTATGAAATCAAATACATTATGGTTTAAGGTTATTGCACATATATCAGCTCGGTATCGGTTCGGCATCGCCTCATTTCACTAGCTTGTCCGAGGCGAGGCAAAGCCGTTACGAAGCTGATTAGTGTGCGTTGCAGTATAGAGTTTCATACAATTATTAATCTGAACGGCTCGAACTAAGGCGATGCTGATACTATTATTGGGAGGTGGGAAAAATCTAGGATTTTAATAAGAACGGACCAATTACCATTACACTTGTTGACCGTCTTATCTCAAATATTTGTAAAAAAAAAAACAGTAAAATAACAAAATATACTGCTCATATTTTTATCCTTTTTATAATGTTTTGACATTGATAAACGTGGCAAACATTCTGATACATGATTTTGCCATTGAAGCAACAATATTATATAACCATTTTAGGTGTCTCCCAAGTTACAGTTTCCTGTTTTATCAGCATCTGATCTGGGCACTAGTTGTTGTTCCAAGGGGGTCGCGAGGAGTTGTGGGGAGGCATGGCCCCCTGGGGCAGGAGGTCCAGGAGATACTGTCGCTGCAGTTCAGCCGCGCGTTGGAGCTCCGACATGGAGACTCCACCTTTGGCGGAGGCTGGAAATGGAAATAAGTAGTAATTAACCTCTCGACTGTGAGTCGGACGCCGGCATCCGAGAAATATTTTTGCTTGGTTTTTTTTTTTTAAGTGCTATTTTAACCCTTATCTATAGAGAAACTGTATGAAGAACAAGGTCGAAATCGCTTGCGCTAATATCAGTCTAGAAGATACCTTTTATTTTATTAGTGTAGCCTCTTTGGTAGCTTTCAAATTGACTTCTCTATGAAAAGCCGTTGTCATATTTTTTGTGCATCTTTTTCAACGTTCGCTGGTGGACGGACTGCTACAGTAAAGACTGTATTATACGACGAATTTCCCAAAGAAACGTAAGTAAACATGATTTTATGCATAGTTCATTGAACAAGTCATGTGTTTTTCATAAATATAATTCATTTTTGCAAAAGACAAATACGTAAAATTCCTGTCAAAAACTGGAAGTGTTTTCGCTCTGAAAATTTATTGTGTTTGAATCAAGTTATTTATGTCATATATTACATTATTTGGAATGATTTACATGTTATTGTGTAGAAAAACCATTTGAGAGAATATATAAAAGCTTTTGTTTTGTCAATATTTAGTGTTTATTTTATGAAAAATGAATTACTGGCCGAAAATGTCAAAAAAAACTTGCTTATAAAAAGTTCGTTTTTGTTTATCAATATTGACATCGTAATATTATATTATTTGTAGAGATTCATATGTCATTATGTAGGGAAAACTATTGGCATTGTGTTTCAAAATCATTGTTTAGTCAATATTTAGTCAAAATATTATAAAAAAATAAGTTTTGCATCTCAGCAATTGACACCAATACAATCAAGATTTCCAATTTGTTTGAATGTATCTGTTTACGGAATTTTACGAAAGCTTTGAAAAATGACTAGTGTTTAGACCTGTAGTGATATGTGAATATTGCAATCTCCATACAAAAGAAACCACCACAGCAGGGTGTACTAGAAAATGTAAAACTATTGTTTTATTTACGGAAATATTTTTTTTGTTATTTATTGTTTTATGAAAAATCGTAATAAATATCACAAAATTAGATCAGGTGTACAGGATGTGCTAAAAAAAATTATAAGATTTTTTTTTTATATATGATAAAAAAAAAACAGTATGCAATTATAAATATCTTTTATAAAATTATATAAATACAAGTATATGTCTGATTGCTTCTATCGCTTTGCAGAATGGAGACCACAATACAACATGATGCAGGGGGCAGAACCACCAAAGACACCGCATCGATCGCCATGACGGTATGTTTTGTATTAGTAGTAGTTATATTAGGTTGATTGTACGCTTCATCTTTTCCAGAATTGAAAGACATTAGTGTAACAATAAATGTTTACTGTTTCAGGTTTCAAATCGGCCACATAAGAGGAACATAAGAGAACATAACATAAGAGGAACTGAAATAAATACGATGAAAAAAAACTTTTTTTACTAAACTTTTTTTTATTGAACCCCACAGCACTTGAATAAAAAAATGTATTTCATGTAATATAAAATTGAAATAAATATGATGAAACATAAATCTCCGACTTTTATTTTTATTGAACCACCCAGTTACTTGAAATTGAAAAAAATGCATTTTATGTTATATAAAATTGAAATAAATATTATGAAAAAAAATATCACTAAAATTTATTTTTATTCTCATTGAATCATGATTCTTTGCACCACTCTGTATTTCGATGAATATCTGTATACAAAAATGGCAGCCATTTTGGATATCGATGTATTGAAATTGACTTGAAGTTGGTCAACTGTCTGAGGTAAATATTGTATATATTAGCATTGTTTTGGATATAAATTCACTATCGAAATAAAAGGTGTGAGGTTCCATTAGAAAGGTAATTCTATCTTGTTTATTTTGATGTAATTTTTATAATATTTCGCAATATAATTGTGTCAAAAACCAGGTTAGTAAAGTGACAGCGAAAATTTACATCATAGTGCATAAATATATTTTTAGCATTATTTATTTACAGGTTTCTAGTATAAAAAAATATTATTAGTAACAACAATAGTATGAACTACCAAAAACTGAAAGAATTGCTTTCATAACTTTATACAATACGACACAAAAAAATTCTAAAGTGCACGCTTGGCTTGACATTTTTTTTTGAAAAGCCTAAAATATTTTACATTTTCAAAACAACGTAAATGCCATTATTTCTTTGAAAACACTTTTGGTTTGTTTTTTTTTCATATAGGCTATTTATTCAGGTTTGTGTAGAAATAATTAAATCCGTTTATATTCATATACATAATTTTTTGACAATTGTTTCCCGAACGGGGGAATTTTTTATTAATTTTTCAGATAAAGTTAGCTATTCTGGGAAAACGTCTTACGATATAATCATGAACTATATATGAATAATTAGCTACATTATCTGGTAAACAGAAAACAATCGAAAAAAAAGCAAATACTTAGTTTTCATTAAGATATTTGAGCAGAACACATCGAGGTAATTTTCGCGCCGTTTCCGAAATTTCGTCCCACATTCAACAGGTTAAAACAAAGCATATTTGCTGCGATCTTCTTCTTCATCATCACGCAGTCAGCCATCTGGTATTTATTTTTATTTATTGTTCTCAAGTTTCATTTGTAGAACTCCATTTTAATTTAAAGTTTTTCTTTTATCTATCTATATAAATAAAAAAGTAAATGTTCGTTAAATCTCCGAAAGATTGTCTTCGATTTGCTTTGAAATTTTTAGACAACGTTGGATTCGAATACGCATGTGTTTTTATGCACCTATATTTTATAGGTAAAATCATGATGTTTTTTTTAAACAGCGCCATCTGTTAGACGTAAAAGCAACACAAGCAATTGTTTCTCTATCTGCACAGGCAGACTGAGCTAGTATATTTAATAACATTATTATTCAATCAAAAAAACAGTTTATTAATAAAGAAGTTCTGCTGTGTAATTATTATTATGCGTGACAGCTTTTCGCTTTCTGAAGGCATTATGTATCAGACTACTGTTTTACCTAATTTATGTCTGTTTCACTGCTCATACTGTCTTCCCTTCTATTAAAGATAGATTACAAGAAGCTTCAAGTGTACCTATACCATTTGAATCATAAAGAAAACTCACTCAGTCCTGCGGCTTGCGCCATGGCCAGCTGATACGGGTAGAGCAGAGGAGAGAACTGCATGAGGGCTGCCGGGTTCACTCCACCGGCTGCTGATAGACCTAGAAAGAATAAACAACAACTTAGCACTATATTACCACAATATAATAATCAGAATTAAAAACGTTAACGATTTCTGTACATTTTTACGCAGAGATTTGTAATCAAAATTCTACTCTTCCACAATCCTGACTGTGACCAGGAGATTGGCTTCCATGTTTTATCTTATTCCCTTGACAATATTTTAGTCCCTTTAATAAAGTTCACCAGGGTATCTGCGCGTTAGTTAAATAGACTTTCTGCACCCTTATTGTGATTAATTGATACTGTGTTTGTGGTTCCTCCTTCTTTAACCAATGTTTCGGACAGCATTACAGTGTCCATCATCAAGGCAGATGCGTAGATTGTGGTGAAATGTGTGTTTATGAAGTGATAACGAGTCGAGTACAGGATACCAAGAACTTTTAAGCTTGGCCCCGTAGTATCTACTAATATTAATGGGGGTTTTGTGCATTTAAATTTTCTCTTTAATTATAATAATAATAACATAGCATTTATATAGCGCAGTTTAGTGTCACTTCACTGCAAGTGCGCTTTACAAAACGGTAATTTAGTATTAGTGGTCAAGTTCTTAAAATTATTCCTACAGTGCGCCTTACTTAATACAGATCTAATATAACACTAAAATGTACAGTTTATACAAAGTGATGACAAAACAAAGAATAACAATAACAGCAGGACAGGACAAAACAAGAACATTAAAACTATAACAGGAGGCAACCGAAACCAAACAATTACCGGAAGTTTGAAAATATGGCTTATTGTAAAATATTGAAAAGTTAAGATTTATGAATTAAATAATTTTATTTTTAAAGCCCGTTTAAATTCAGCCAAATTATGGAGATTAGTAAGAGCTGAGGGAAGTCTATTCCTGATGAGCGGGCCTGGTACACGAAAAGAGCGATCATAGTAAACGGCTCGATTTGACCTAGAAAGTTCGATTAGACGATTACTAATATCTAGATCTGCTGACCTTAGAGTGTGCTGTCTATCGCTTAGGTTCTGTCGGACACATAGTTCCGATGTATAGGCTGGCGCCATTCCTTGCAATGCTCTGAAGGTCATTAAGAAGATCTTTGGTTCTAGTATCGCGATCAGTTTGGACATTGTCAAAAGCAGTTCTGTGTTTGAAGTCAAATGCTAGTATGTTCTTGGCATAAAGTTGCCTAATGTTTAAAACACAGATTCTCCTAAAGATTTCACCCAAACCGCTTGTGATCGGTAGTTTTAAAATAATCTTTATAATTAGTATCCGAGCTTTACAAATCAGATCAATGGCGACAATGTTTGCTTCTCCCCAGGTTATAATACCGTACTTGATTAAGATTGACATAGTGCATGGTAAATTGTTTTTGAGTTGATTCAAGTTAAGAAAGTGGCGAATATGTCTAAGGAATTATATTGATTTTCTAAGTTTGTTTGCTGTTGTGATAAAATGTTCTTTCCAATTTAAATTACCGTCATAAATAATACTCAAGTATTTGTTTTTAGTCACCCGTTGGACCGTCTCTTTCCGGGAAGAGAATGAATGAGTGAAAGAAGGGTTATACCTCGGAACAGCTGATGCTGCAGAGCCTGCATGGCCGCGTGACTGTGGTGATCTAACCCGCTGGCCGCTAGCTGCGCCATTAGCTGCTGCTGTTGCTGCTGCTGCTGTTGTTGTTGCTGAGAGGAACTCGAGGACTGCTCACGAGACTTGCTGCTGGAGCCACTGCCATGACCTGAAATGGGACGATCTGGATAATAAATGCGCCTTTGATAAGTAGCCTAACAATTTGCTTAGCTATAAACTTTAATAGCCCAGAGAAGAGCACCAATATGATGATAAATCATTACACATGATTGATCATCATGACGAATTGACTATCACCAGTTTAACCATGAAGGATTAACCTGGTGAAAGCCAGAGCAGAAAGTCCTCAGAGACACTTGAAGTGTCGGCCGAAAATATTCAGACCTGCGCGAAAATTACCTTGATGAGGTTTGCTCAAATATCAGAATACAAACTGTGATTTTTTTTTGCGACTGTTTTGTGTTTATCAGATAATATATTTTACTATTAAAATGTATTTCATATTTATATCGTAAGACGTTTCCCTAGAATAGTTAACTTTACCTAAAAAGCAAATCTCCCATTTGGGAGACAACAACTCTCAAAATATTTATACAAATATATAAACTTAATTATTATACTTGTTTTATTATATCTATAAATATTCTAGATGAAAAAATAATCCATAGGTGTTTATGAAGAAATAATGACCGTGATACTCCTGAACGCCATTGAATGAAATAATGAATGTGATACTCCTGAACGCCATTGAATGAAATAATGACCGTGATACTCCTGAACGCCATTGAATGAAATAATGACCGTGATACTCCTGAACGCCATTGAATGAAATAATGACTGTGATACTCCTGAACGCCATTGAATGAAATAATGACTGTGATACTCCTGAACGCCATTGAATGAAATAATGAATGTGATACTCCTGAACGCCATTGAATGAAATAATGACCGTGATACTCCTGAACGCCATTGAATGAAATAATGACTGTGATACTCCTGAACGCCATTGAATGAAATAATGACTGTGATACTCCTGAACGCCATTGAATGAAATAATGACAGTGATACTCCTGAACGCCATTGAATGAAATAATGACCGTGATACTCCTGAACGCCATTGAATGAAATAATGACCGTGATACTCCTGAACGCCATTGAATGAAATAATGACTGTGATACTCCTGAACGCCATTGAATGAAATAATGACTGTGATACTCCTGAACGCCATTGAATGAAATAATGACTGTGATACTCCTGAACGCCATTGAATGAAATAATGACCGTGATACTCCTGAACGCCATTGAATGAAATAATGAATGTGATACTCCTGAACGCCATTGAATGAAATAATGACCGTGATACTCCTGAACGCCATTGAATGAAATAATGACCGTGATACTCCTGAACGCCATTGAATGAAATAATGACCGTGATACTCCTGAACGCCATTGAATGAAATAATGACCGTGATACTCCTGAACGCCATTGAATGAAATAATGACTGTGATACTCCTGAACGCCATTGAATGAAATAATGACTGTGATACTCCTGAACGCCATTGAATGAAATAATGACAGTGATACTCCTGAACGCCATTGAATGAAATAATGACCGTGATACTCCTGAACGCCATTGAATGAAATAATGACTGTGATACTCCTGAACGCCATTGAATGAAATAATGACCGTAATACTCCTGAACGCCATCGAATGAAATAATGACCGTGATACTCCTGAACGCCATTGAATGAAAATGAATTTTGACAAGCGAAGATAAAATGTTTCCTAAATAGTCAGAGAGGCTATATTCTGAAAAAATAAAAAAAAAACTACAGTGTTATTAACGCAAGAGATTCTGATTTTCTCCTCTATGCAGTTTTCAAAATATAAAGGTTAAAATCGTATCTCAAAAAATTCCACCACGGGTGATATTAGACCGGTGACATATCAGTAATTTCAGAGATGGGCGTTGGACTCGTTAAAATAGAAAAGTGAATCAGGTATTACCTCTGGACTCCTGGGATCTGCTCATGGAGCTCTCCCTTTCGGTGGGAGAGGCGGAGACATGAGAACTGGAGCCACCGCCACTTCTTCCATTTTGAGCCCTAGAACACAAACATAAAGTTAAAGCAAAAAGAAAATCCAGTAAAGTGAGGTTATGATACGAATCATGGGTAATGAAGTTATAAATACCTAGACATGTCGTGCTGAGAGCTCCTGTGATCATGATTATCATGACTCCGAGAGCTGTGTCTGTAAATAACAAGAAATTAAAAACTATTATATCATGTTTCTAAAACAAATGAAATTCACTTTACAAAAGACCTTACAAAGAGATTCATTAAAAATAATAATAATAAACAGTTTACCAAGGTTGTCCACGGGGCTTGCGTGTACGTGTTGCGGCGTGTGAACCAAGCTATTGGATGTTTGGCTAAGTCTCTTGGTTCCAACTAGACTTGCCAGGAAACAAAGCCTCATCCCCATTATGTAGCAACACAGATGAAAATGGAAGGTTGGGAAGTATCTAGCTATTCAGATCCAGACTCACGACTAAAGCCATCTCAAGCAGCTTGTTATGTGATAATATGTAGTACCTTGGGGGCGGCTGATGATGTGAGGGTTTACTCTGCTGAGAGTGTGATGAGGAGTTCTGCGACCTGCCCTGGTGGCGGGACAGAACCAGAGACTCTGCCGAGGGGGCCACGGGGGCCAAACTGACCGAGGGGGCACGAACATTCTAACAAACAAACACACAAACCAATATTAACAATATATATGGATAATTTAAGGTGAATGGGAATATTTTAAATGTTCGTAGTAACAAAGCTTTGCACCAATTTTTGCATGACAGGTTATTCATATATGTAATTACAGTACAATCTTCTCATTCTGACACTCTTGACATCTGGGTAGATAATTATACAAAACGTCTTAAGTCTTAAGGCTATTTAATACATCCACAGTTTCAGAAATTTCATTCCGCAGCACCATTCTCGTGTCATGCTACGTTGTGCTAGAACATCAGTTCTGCTGTGTAATATCTTGAGCAAGTAGTGCCGATGAATGTTTCCCGGCATGCAGTTACTAATATAAAATATGCAGAAAAAAATCATATTCTTATGTTGTGGGTAGTGTTAGAGATTCTGGATACAGAACCTGATGTGAAAATACGATAACCTTTATTTTTTCTGATTTGAAAATTTAAAAACAATCGTTACCTGCATATAGAGTGGTGGTGGAGGTGCCTCCAATGGCTGCTTGCGCAAATAACAAATAATAATCACAAAATTATTTACTTTTTAGATAGTATTTAGTGTGAATGTTAATATAGAAAACAAAATAAATAGGTACTAACCGGCGTAGCCTGCTTGATGGTGACCTGCGGGGTAGGTTCCACCACGGCAGGGGTGGGAGAGGGGGAATTCACCTACAAAAATAAGAGATTAAATTAATAACACAATATACAGGGTGGCCACAAAAAACGGATTTCAAAATTCCCTGATAATTCCAGGTTTTGGAGGGCAGTTTCTATATTTTTCCCTGATATGTTTTATTTGGTATAAGGACATATCGTTCAAAATTTTATTTTTGAAACACGATTTTCATCTACGCCAGAAAATTAGAACAGATACATAAATAAAGGGAATTCCGTCATCTAAAGCATTTATTATTTCCTTGCACCACAATGATCTATTCAAAACAAAATACACTTATTACAAATTTATGATATTTCGCCTGAAGACAATTTGTGTACAAATGAAAATACCAGACAAAAATAGACAAGTAAACAAAATTAAGTACAGTAGAACCCCGATAATTCGAAAAAACGCGTAATTCGAAATTTTCGCCAAAAAAATTTCCGCAGAAAATTTTTTTCATACAAAATTTTTTTAATTCGAAATTCGTTAATTCGTAATTCGAAATTTATTTTTGTCCGCGCACGAAAATTTGTTCGTGAAATTCGAAAAAATTTGATTTTTGCGAAAATAAATCATAATATTTCGTAAATCTGAATCTAAAAGTCAGCCGTGGCGGTAAAACGCCGAAAAATGTATTTTTACGTGGTTATACATCGTCCTAATTAGTATTATTATTTTGTAAATCTGAATCGATTTACACTGGAATGTTGTATTTTTTCAAATTTATTTCGAATATCCGAGTTTGAAGGGCCGAGAAAATACGTTTTACGCGGATATATGTCGTATTTTACGAGTTTACACCAAATATCTGTATTTAAAGGGTCGGCCGCGACGAAACTCGGCCGCGAAATTTCGTCTTACGCGTAAATGTATCGTATATTTACGAATTTATTTCGAATATTTGAATTTAAATGGCCCGCTGCGACGGAAATCGGCCGCGAAATCTCGATTTACGCGTAAATATATCGTATTTTTACGAATATCTGAATTTTAAAGGGCCCGCGGCGACGGAAATCGGACGCGAAATTTCAATTTACGCGGAAATATATCGTATTTTTACTAACTTTAATTCGAATATCCGAGTTAAAAAATACAGCGCGACGGAAATCGGCCGAAAAATTTCGATTACGCCGAAATATTACATATTTTTACGAATTTACTTCAAATATCTGAACTTAAAAGGCCGGCCGCGACGAAAAACTGCCGATAAAATTCGATTTACGCGGAAATATTTCATATTTTTACGAATTTACATCAAATATCTTAATTTAAAGGGTCGGCCGCGACGGAAATCGGCCGCACATTCTCGATTTACACGGAAATATATCGTATTTTTGCGAATTTTTTTCGAATCTGAATTTTAAGAGCCGGCCGCTACGGAATACGGCCGCGAATTCTCGTTTAACGCGGAAATATATCGTATTTTTACGAATTTAAATTCAGATATTTGAAATAATGGGCCGGCTGCGACGGAAAATTACCGCGAAATCTCGATTTATGCATAAATATATCGTATTTTTACGAATTTATTGCGAATATCTGAATTTAAAGGGCCCGCCGCTACGGTAATCGGCCGCGAAAATAAAGAAATAATTGGTATTAATACGAATTTACAACTAAAATACCACCCGGATTTGAAGAGGCGGCCGAGAAAATCGATTTTCGGCGTATTTTTTTTTTTTTTTTCATAAAAATTCGAATTACGTGGGAATTCGTCAATTCGAAATTTGATGTCCCGTGGATTTCGAATTAACGAGGTTCTACTGTATTGACACTTTGTAAAAATGTTGATAATGATGATCTTTAAATTTTATTACGACCGTACTGGGTGTCCGACCCTTTTGACACTTTGTTGTAACTTTGCTAGCTTTTTCTTTACAGATTTCGCACCTACATAGTATAGGGGAAAAACCAAGGCGGGTGGTTTACGACATGATTGTGTTGCCTGTTGTTGAAGGCCTCAGCACGGGCAAGCCACCCAGTGAGGCCTACATTACTGAAAACCTTGAATTGTAAAAAATATTGTACCTAATAAAAAAAAAATAAAAAAGGGCTATTTACGAAAATAATAATAAAAAAATACCTACTTATCTAGTTTGTCTTTGTCGGCATATCTTTTGTTACACACGCCGCAAGTAAAAGTAATAAAACACAACTTTGGGACTTCGCAAATCGTAAATAACGAATTTCGTTTTATTTTTGGAATTCCCTGATATTTTAAGAATATTTTGAAATTCTCTGACATTTCCCTGATAATTCCCGGTTCGGTAAAATTCCCTGATAATTCCCGGTTTTCCCGGTATTCCAGGTCTGTGGCCACCCTGATATACAGTCTAATTAAGACATTTTAAGATTAAATTTTCAGGTTTCGGTAGTAAGTAAGTAAAATTTCAACAGAAATTTCATGAATCAAAAAGAGTGAGAATCAAAATTCTATATCCATCAGAAACTGCAGGACAAAAAGGTTACATAAAACTTTAACGAAATTCGTAAATTATTTAATAGTATAGGAGGTTTGATAGAGCAGATTAATTATAGACAGCAAATTGATTTTTTAACAAATCTGCCATTGAACTTTTTTATAGTAGAACCCCGTTAATTCTAAATCCAAGGGACCTCAAAAACCAAATATCTAATTTACAAATTCCCATGTAATTTAAAATTTAGATTTTTTTTTTAAATTTACAGTAAAGTCAACTTTCGCAGCCAACCTGTCAAATTCTGGTAGGTATTCAAAAAAAATCACAAGGATACAATTTATTATTTATTTACATGGAAAATCGAATTTTCGCAGCCGATTGATTACCTTCCCGACGGCCCTTCAAATTCAGATATTCCAAGTAAGTTCATACAAAAACTAAATATTTCCATGTAAACTGAAAGTTCACAACCGTTTACCGGCGCAGTCGGCCTATCAGATTGAGATTTACGAAATAATAATTAGAATGATGTACAACTGCGTAAATTTAAACTTTATAGCTTTTTACCGCTACGGCCAGCCTGTCAGATTCAATTTTACAAAATAATTTTATTTATTTATTTTTGCTCAAATCCAATTTTTTTTTATTTTCCTTCGAATAACAATCTGTTTTAATTGTATGAAAAATTAAATTCAGGGGCCTTTTTTTGGCTAGAATTTCAAATTTATGAATAATCACCTGCGCCAGACGCTGCTCAATCTCCTGCTCCTGCTGCAGGGCCTTGACGAAGGCAGTTTTGAGGCGGTTGGTGTGCTCCGCTTTGAGGGCCTTCTTCACGTTGGAAGTCACGCACTGCTCACAAACCACGCGACCTTCTTTTCCTGCAATTGTTATAAAATAACTCAGATAGATTTAATGCATACAGCAGACCAGTATATTGAATATATAGCAGTTTACTATTCTGGAACCTCGTAAGTTATCGCTGCTAAAAATACATATAAATCAATTTAACTAATTAAGTATAAATTTGATAATAACTAATAACTCACTCACTTTTAAAAAATGCCTCTAGCATAATAAAATAAATTTTATTCACTTGGCAAAGAAATAGTGAGCCTTAATGTTATTCTAGCTTGACATTTCTTCACTTGCAAACATTGATTTTTTTGTCTGTAAAAAAGAATGTCGAAATTTCAATGTAATAATTTTTCATTTTCAAAAGTGATAATTCGGTAATTATTTACTGGAAAGTCTCGTAATATGACCTATTTTTATTATAAAGAATGCTTGTTTAGATGGAAAATATAATTATGTATAATAAATATAAAATATAATTATATACAACAGAGCGGCTTATCAAAAAATATTCTCATATCTCGGTCCTAAAATATATAATAAAATCCCCTCTCAGCTGAAACTGTGTGAATTGTCATCCTTCGGTCCAAGAGTGACAAAATGGTTGTTGGATCTAGGCAGGACTGATTTCGAAATGATACTAAAAAATGTAATATGAAATCACGAATGCCTCTATGTATCTTTTTTATGTATCTTTTTATGTATCTTCGTTTTAACATACTTATTTTAGCTAGTCTTAAATCCTGTATTCGTCTAGGATAACTTGAAACTTGTAAATTTGACTGTCCTGAAACGGGAATCCTTCCTAGTTGGACAGTCAAAATCATAAAATGTAATCAATATTATAATATAAAAAAAAAATAAAAATACAAATATAATTCAAACTCAAGAACATTTGTGTATTTTATAACATTAGAGAGAAAAAACATTTATCTGATTATAAGTATGTAGCTATCCTAGGTAACTACAAAGGATAGATATGTACAATTTTTGTAAATGTATAAACACATTGTGTGGGAAGACGGTAGAATTTACTCAACATTTGGCATTTTAGCTGTCACAATAAGGGTTAAAGCTCGATTGGATAGTCATTTGGAGAGAAGAAAGGATAGACTTATGTGAAATTAGATATGAGCGAATCAGCAGAATGCTTCATAAATGATAAAAATAATAATACAGAGATGGTCGATACTTCTGTCCTGGTGACCTTGCTGTCACTGGAAGAGACAATATTATTTTCCTGAGGAACCGATTTATGGAGTTTATTTGAGGAGCCGGATACTAAGGTAAGAGGATAAAGAACCGGTTTCATGTTGACCTCTGGTAACTGACAAGCAGTGACAGATCATTTCAGGTATTTTGATGTTTGCACGTTAATGTTCAGGTTCATTGTTCACTCACCGGTGATATTGTGGAAGGTGGCGTTGGTGGACTGCCCCTTCCTGGTGGGCGGCTTCTCCCACTTCCAGACAGGGGTGAAGTCGGTGCCGCACTGCGCACAACTGAAGGGGGCTCCAACCCCGGCCGCCCTGGAATTGTTAGACCTTCAGAGCATTAGTTCACCGCAACACAATTACACATCACACTGATACAATACCAAGAGAAGAACTAAAACAATTACAGTGTGGTATAGGACCTAGCCTAACTTAATTCTAGTATATCTGATTGATAGATACATTCTTTGTGGAAAAGAACAGGATGTTGACATTTGGGCCAATCCCTCATGGGTCAGCTCATTATCGGAATTTTCAATAGCGGTCATAATGGCGTGGCCGGCAAGACATCAATGAAACATCCCGTTGAGTGATTACATGGTGGTGACTTTTACACTTATAAGAATGTGACAAAATGGGAGAAATTATAATCATATAGTTGCAGCAAATCCTCACAAGCTAATCAAGTCGCAGACCACTTGTCTACACTCAGACACAAGAAATTGAATGCTATTACTGGCAGGCTGTCAAGATACAGCTTTTGGGGAAATGTCAGGAGTCCAGTAAAGGTATAGATGTGTCCTCACTTGTCCTTGATGGTGAGGAAGTCCACAACATGCTCCAGGCCCACCAGGTACACAAAGTCCGTGTTGCTTGGATTGGGAATGAAGTTCATCTCTGGCGGCGGGGGTTTGGGGGGAGGGATCTAAAAACAATTATTATTAGATAAAATAATTATTACAGAATATCATTTCGACATCTTAGCTACCCATTTTGATGGAAATTTAACAAGTAGGTACAAATTATAGTCCTTGTGTTGACTGCCAGCAATGTGAAATTTGTTGTAAGATGACAACAGTGCAGAAAATAATTTCAGTCAATGCCTGCTGCTTGTGCAAGGAGTAAGTACTAACAGTCAGATTGGATACAGTTACACTGTTGGGAAACTCTGACAGTCCCGAGACAACTGTCTCATTTTTGTAGCTTAAACTAAACAGACTGGCAGCATGTATTAAATAAATGAAATAATATTTGAACAGGCAAACATTCCGAATCAAATTGTAATGTATTAACCCAATCAAGATTTAATCAGCAGTTGTGATTGTGGAAAAGCACAATTTATATTGTGAGTCTACTTTGAAGCAAATTTACTTTGAAGAGTTCAAAGGTTGTGCCAATGGTGTGGATGGTATTGACATGTTAGACCCTTCGTTCATAGGGATACGCAAGTATCCCATATTTATGTTGCAAAAAACTTGCTAGGTACAATCCGTACATGTCAACCTGCAATGTCACCAATCATTGTTGAAGCTATTATTTTTATATCCAGTCATTCTTTGTTTATTGTTTTGTTCCTATCCCGATCTACAACACAGGCATTGTTCAAAAATGTCCCATCCAAAGTTATTTTTACTGAAACTGACCACAGCAACTAAATTAATTGTTGTGCGAACTTGTCTTGAATTATTTATGTAGTAATAAAGACACAACTTTTTGTTCATGCATTTATTTAACACAAATTTCCTTTTTAATACAAAAAATAATTAAATAAATTTTTTAAATGTAAAAAAAATGCTGTAAGATGGCAATGCATACTACTACTATTCACGTAAAAATAAACATTTTGTCGAGAGGGTCACATCTGCCCTGATGATGTATACTGTAATTCTGTCCGAAACGTTTGCTAAAGGTGGTAGCGCAACAAGGCATAATACCCCAAAAATTAATCACTATAATTTGTCAACAGGCTTAAATTATGAAATATTCTGAGATAGCCGCCCTAAATTGTGGCAGCTTGAACAGAATGGGTTAAAGTCTCGACGACGCGAATGCGGAAAACCTTGCTCGACTGAGACTGATGTTACCAACGAGTGTACAAAATGTCGGCAATATGTGCCTGTGCACGAACCTCGGCAAATATGTATGGCGGTTGTCGCCAAGATATTTGAATATTGTATCTCCATGGGCGAAGGACTTGAAGGGTTGATGATGTTGTACAATTAAATTATAAGTAATAAATTACCTGCAACAACGTTTTTTCCAGCTGTTTCCTCAAGGCCAGTTTGGCAGCCGCCTGTCTCTGGGCTGGTGTTTGACTATCCTCCTCACGGCGAGAAGAGTTCTAGAAGACAATAGACACATCCAATAGCCATTAATACCACCTTCAAGAAAGACAACAACGGTCTAATACAACATTCATTACATCAAGTTATTCTACTTGAAAAGAGTTGATACAAAGTTTTTTTTAGGTTAAGAAGACCTATTGCTGGGGAAATATGGGATACGGTGGGGCATTCTACTATCATAAAAGCTAAAACATAAATATGTAATAGACATTACGCCAGAATAAATTTTAGAATTTCAAAATCCTATGTTTAATTATTGACCCTATAACATATGAGAAAAATCATCCAATTTTATTGACCTGCGATGATATCTTCAGGTGTTACGGTTAACCTAAAATTTACAAAAAAAAAACTTAAATAAATTATTTTTAAAAAATTACACAAGAAAACATTTGTCGTGTCCTGTGTTTGGTGAACCAAAATAGTTTAAATACAACATGTTACCAACTTATTGTGATGTTATAAAGTACCATTTGTGGGTTCAGAACGATTTATTATTCGTGAATAATGTCAAAAGGGCATTAAGCAAACACCTGCTGTTCATCAAACCTGGGATGCCTGCTCCCTAAAACTAGAGCCACATTCGCTCAACGACAATTCTGGTTCATCGCTCCTCAAATATACAATGCATTGAACACCGATATAAAGTCAAATAATTCGATATCCCTTTTATTATCCGTGTTCAACATTGGCTATTTGAAAGGGGACGAGCTTTCTTTAAAAAATACATGAGTTCCTAACACTGTTTAAAAATAAAAATTTTAACTCTAACATTTGTTTTTTATTTTTTATTTCGCTAAATTCAAATGAGACAATGTGACCGTAAATGGGTACATTTCTTGATAAGTACGTACCACGATTAACCTGTGTTAATGAAAAGAAATAATTTGGCATAATTTTGTATGTATGTATTTTAATCTTAATTTTAATATTTTCTTTAAAATATCTTTTTATCAATCAGTTTAATATTTATTCTTATTATTTCTAATATGATTTCTCTTATGTTTTATTATTTGTTCTACAACATATATTTTTTTTATTCTTATATAAATCATGTACGACTACCATAATACGGACATGAGCCTAGTATGGTAGTTGAGAAATTCACCAAAATTGTAATCTTATAAAATTAAAAAAAATCAACAAATCAATTTGAATTTCATAAGCTTCACATTTAAGAAAATTTGCAAATGTTTGTTTTAACAGAGTCACTAGAAAGAGTTGCAAAAGCAAAAAACAATAGTCCAACATGTGCCACCATAATTAATCATAAAAGTAACATGAATTGTCCTGAACTGGCGCAAGAGGAGCTCTAGTAACACATAAAAAAAAATGTTTTTTTGTAAATTAACCGTGCCTCCTGAAGATGTCATCGCAGGTCATAAATTTTTTTCTCATATTGTATGTATAGGGTCAATGATTAATCATACATATAGGGATTTTGAAATTCCAAAAATAACCAAATTCATTCCACACTATAAAAGACATGCCAGGTAATCCAAAAAGATCTTGCAGAAATTCATACCTCGCTAATAGACTTTTCGTATCGTCAAATTTGTCTAATAAATTTTATACAATACGATGACCAACATTGGGTTAACTAACAAAATGTCAATTTGATGCCACCAACTCGCCTTGAACAACCCTTCCATGCCAGTATAGTCAATTGATTTGCATGTATATAATTATTTCAATATCTCTGTAAATATACTAAAAACAACAGATTACGGCTTACACTATAAGTTTCCGGATACTGTGTATACAAAAAATAAATAAAGGTGAAAATGAAGTATTTAACCCCTAAGGCCTCTGGCATAATATTCTGTCAGAAGGTTAGAGAACTTCCGCTTTGCAATAAAATCCAAATAAATTGAATATTTCTGAATGTATCCAAAAACTAAAAACTGTTTTCGAAAGATTGTTGTTGATGAAATACGCTTTCAAATTTTATTATTAGAAATAAACACATCATTTATAAAACATTAAAATTTAGAATGCATTCATAAAACAAAGGATCACCTTTCGCTTTTTATAACTAAAATTACTGATAATGAAATATATATAAAAATACATGCACTTGATAAATTTATTTCAAATGTATTTGTCACCTCATTTTTTTTGTCGTTTGATTTATTATTATTAAAAAAAAAAACACAAATATTCTTAGGGCGGGTTGTTTCACAGAATTTGAACAATTCATCAAGTTATGTGAAAGTCCTATTCAAGTTCTATTATCACATCATTATGGGCCAGTTGCTTCACAGAAATGAAATAATAACAGAACTTGAAAAGAACTTTTACAGAAATTAATGGTGAAATTGAATTGAATTGAAATGAATTGTAATTCTATGAAACAATCCATCCTTAATATTTTTCAAATTGCGGTCAGAACCTTTGGCGTCATAAAGGTGCGCAATTTAATTCTTTTGCGGTTATCTATCGGAGTGTTGTAATCCAATGGGTCAGGTTCAAATGTTTAAGAAATAACGATCGTTAGGTTCGGTATCAACTTTTGTTTGATTGAAAAGAGATTATGAAAGGGAACTTCAGCATTACAAAGTATTTGGAAAATGTCAATGGTCGGTCGATTAAGGGTATGACTGATGTAAGAAAAATATGCATGTTTTTTTTAAATTCCTGTTCACTAGGTCCACGTTGTGTGGCTTTACCTCACCTGTTCGGAGCAGTGGGCGGGAGAAATGCTCACGGCGGCTGTGGCGCCACCGTCCGCCAGCTGCGTCCAAACAGACATCAACATTGCATCATAGACAACGCCAAATGGTAGATACACAAGTCTTATTGCAATGTAGATACTTTTCATTCGTACAATTTTAGTGGGGCAGTTTTGAACAAGAAAATTAACCCTTAAAATGTGATTTTATAGAAAACTAGCAGTACCCCGCCACGCGTTGCTGTGGCTCAGTTTGTCTGAGTTGCTTTTACTTCCAACAGATGGCGCTGTTCTTAAAAAAGCATGTTTATCCAAGAGATTATGCTGTTTTCAAAACAGCATGTTTTTACCTGTCACAGGTGACATCTATATAATATAGGTATATAAAAACATACGCATATTCGAATGCAACATTGTGTCAAAATTTCAAAGCAATCGGTGAAGAAATTTCGAAGATTTAAGATTTTGAACAAGCGAAAATTTGTATTTTTATTTATATAGATATATTACAAATTTATAGAAAATGATGCAAATAATCTTCAAAAATATGAAATTATTGAACAGTAAAAAAAACAAATTTTATATTAATTTCAAACTGATGATAAAAATGAGTGCGTACCCATCAGTACTTGTACAGTAGAACCCCGTTAATTCGAACCCCGATAATTCGAAAAAACGCGTAATTCGAAATTTTCGCCAAAAAAATTTCCGCAGAAAAATTTTTTCATACAAAATTTTTTTTAATTCGAAATTCGTTAATTCGTAATTCGAAATTTATTTTTGTCCGCGCACGAAAATTTGTTCGTGTAATTCGAAAAAATTTGATTTTTTCGAAAATAAATCATAATATTTCGTAAATCTGAATCTAAAAGTCAGCCGTGGCGGTAAAACGCCGAAAACTGTATTTTTACGTGGTTATACATCATCCTAATAAGTATTATTATTTTGTAAATCTGAATCGATTTACACTGGAATGTCGTACTTTTTCAAATTTATTTAGAATATCCGAGTTAAAAAATACGGCGCGACGAAAATCGGCCGAAAAATTTCGATTCACGCCGAAATATGACATATTTTTACGAATTTACTTCAAATATCTGAACTTAAAAGGCCGGCCGCGACGAAAAACTGCTGATAAAATTCGATTTACGCGGAAATATATCATATTTTTACGAATTTACATCAAATATCTGAATTTAAAGGGTCGGCCGCGACGGAAATCGGCCGTGCATTCTCGATTTACACGGAAATATATCGTATTTTGGCGAATTTATTTCGAATATCTGAATTTAAAGAGCTGGCCGCGACGGAATACGGCCGCGAATTCTCGTTTTACGAGGAAATATATCGTATTTTTACGAATTTAAATTCAGGTATTTGAAATAAAGGGCCGGTCGCGACGGAAAATTACCGCGAAATCTCGATTTACGCGGAAATATATCTATTTTTACGAATATCTCAATTTAAAGGGTAGGCCGCGACCGAAATCGGCAGCGAAATCTCGATTTACGCGGAAATATATCGTATTTTTACGAATATCTCAATTTAAAGGGTAGGCCGCGACCGAAATCGGCAGCGAAATCTCGATTTACCGTAAATATTATTCGCAATAAATTCGTAAAAATGCTATTATCTGAATTTAAAGGGCCTGCCGCTACGGTAATCGGCCGCGAAAATAAAGAAATAATTGGTATTAATACGAATTTACAACTAAAATCCCATCCGGATTTGAAGAGGCGGCTGAGAAAATCGATTTTCGGCGTTTTTTTTTTTCATAAAATTTTGAATTACGTGGGAATTCGTTAATTCGAAATTTGATTTTTGATGTCCCGTGGATTTCGAATTAACGAGGTTCTACTGTAACAAGTATGATTGGCCTTAATTTTGTAAAATACATCATGATGGAATTGACATTGAAAGCTGAAAATAGTACCTAGTGATGCCCAGAACATCTTTGACTTAAAAAACTCTGAACATTTCATGATGCCAGAGCTCGCGAGTTTTGCTGCTTCATATAATCAGATATATTTTTAAGCAAAAAATTTATCCTACTAATAAATTTTCCAATTTATTATCTTAGCAATGGTTAAGTGAAGCCTTCAGTGGCATCCTAATAAGATGAAGTTACCTTATTGACGTGGCTAGGTGGTACAGTGGTCGGCGTGATGGTGACCGAGGGAGTAATGGAGACAGTTGGAGACGGGAGGTCCCCACTCCTGCCACTGTGACCTGATCCTTGAGAGTTCTGGAAGAAAAATAAATGTAAAACTATTACAATATTCAAAGAAAAAATTTAAAATTTATTATTTTAGTTGAGTATTTAGTTTATTTAGTATTTGGTTGAGATAATAATAATCACTCGAGTGATGGCCATACAAATTTAGGTAGGTGATTTTTATCAATTACAAATTTTAGATTTTGAATTTTTTTATAAAACCTAAAAATATTGGATAAAAGGTGAAATATAGGTGGATTCATTGGCTAAACAGCAGTAATCAGTTCATTATATTCCTATTAATATTTAGATGTATGATATTAATTCAATCGAACGGTCGAATCGAAAACCGAACAACCGGAAATCTCCATCGCTCGAGTGCACGAGAATCCTTAAAGTTTTGTAATCACAGATAAAAATTTGTAGGTACAATGAAAATTGAGTTCATTAAGGTTCTTAACCCTTTCATATTGTATGTATATTTGAAAATACATAGATTTCAGAATTACTTCCTCACTTTTTCTAGGGCAAATAAAAATTATTAAAGTATTGGAAAAAAAAACACACAAAAATTTTCAAAAAATTCCAAAAAATTATTATTATCAAGTATCAATACTGTTCTATCACTGCCAGTTTTAATTCAGGCCTGAAAGGGTTGAGTATTTGTCACTTCATCTGATTAGATCAATTTATTCTCTTATATCACAAATCTCAAGCCTCTTAACTATCATTTACTGAGTGATTTTCTTTTAAACTTCTGCATCATCTGGGAAAATAAGAAATTTTTAAAGTAACTACTTGTATTGTTTGTACAGGTTTTTCCAATAAGAGGTGTTATTTTGATATTCAATCGTAAAAGATCAATGGTTTCGTTGCTTGTGTGGCACGTAGCGCCGTCTTGTGAAAAGTAAACGTTGTCCAGATCAATACCATCCAATTCCGGCTATAAAAAATCATTAATCATCTCTCGATAGCAATCCATTCACTGTAACTGTTGCTCCAGCCTCATTTTCGAAAAAGTAAGGTCCAATGACTCCGCCGGACCACAAACCGCACTAAACATTCACACGTTGAGGATAGAGAGGCTTTTCAACAATAACTCTTGGGTTTTCCGAGCCCCAGATGCGACAATTTTGCTTGTTGACGAAGCCACGTGGTGGAAATGGGCCTCATCACTCAAGATGATTTGCATTTGATTCACTCAAGTGAATTTTAATAATTTCAATGCGTTGTTGAAGTGTGTATCGTTCCATTTTTATTAATGGCGTAGTTTCTACTTGTCAAATGTCAAAAAATGACAGCTTCAAAAGTAACATCTACCGAAATAGCGGGCTATTCAAAATAACACCACTTATTGGAAAATCCTGTATATGTCACATGTAGGCTTTAAAACAAGTTTTTTTTAAAACAGCGCCATTTGTTGGAAAAACATGTTGTTTTTAAACCAAATCCATCTGTTAGACGTAAAAGCAACACAGGCGCTATCGAGAGATGATTAATGATTTTTTATAGCCGGAATTAGATGGTATTGATCTGGACAACGTTTACTTTCAACAAGACGGCGCTACGTGCCACACAAGCAGAGAAACCATTGATCTTTTACGATTGAATATCAAAATAACACCTCTTATTGGAAAACCCTGTATAATATAGGCATATAAAAACACAGGCGGATTCGCATGCAACGTTGTATCAAAATTTCAAAGCAATCGGAGTAGAACTTTCGGAGATTTGAGATATTGAACAAACGAACATTTAAAATTTTATTTATATGCAAGATTAACTGTCCTGTAGAAATTAGTTGTTATTATTGTTGAATTAATGGTATGACATTTATTTCCAACGTCTGCAAAATCATTTTTTCCTAATTCCAAATATTATGTGTAGTAAAATCAGCACATTTTCACATATAAAGTTTTCCTAGGTAAGATGTTTTTTCCAATTCCAATTATAAGAGAGTTTCACTGTGACGCACCACAACATCGATTCCTAGAAATGTGAACTATACTGATTGAAAGAAAACTGATGGCGCCAATTTACATAAGCCTTACGACTCCTAGTTGAACACAACACACTTGTATCGGATTATTATCTCTAGTGCCTGTACTGTAACTGTAATGAAGCCGAACAATGCTAAGACTCTAATGACACCAGACAATGAGCCGTCATCAGAAAGTGTAATGATGAGCGGAGCGCACCTGCACCTTGTAGCCGCCGGGCGTGAGTGTGGCGCCCCCGGGCAGGCTGGAGGAGCGAGAGGAGGGCGTCATGGCCCCCAGTACGCGCTGCAGCCCCGCCGATGAGCGTTCGCTGGCGGAAGGCACGTTGTTCTGCTGGAAACACAAATAAATAAATAGTTTAGAATAACAAAATAACTGGGAGTGAAAGGATGAAAGTAGACTGAATGCTGTAAAACTCTAAGGCAAATGTGTGGTAAAACATTGTATGACGGTGTTAAAAAGTTTTGACAGTAATAGCAAAATGAATGTACAAGATTGACACTGCAATTATAAGTGTGTACAGTGGGTGGGGACGATTCTTCAACACTGCAAATGCAGTGGTACGACCCCTAGGGGTTAAGAATGAAAACTTTTTTTATCTGGGAACCTTAAAGAGGGTTTCATTGGGGGTTTATCTACATTATAATGAAGTTGGTATGAAGAAGTGCTGCGGGGCTTAAGGCAGAGAGGACTAATTCATCAGTTTAGCTTACCTTATTATTATGCGGCGTTGTTGATGTGCGGTGTTGAGCGTGCGCTGGGGGAGGTGGGGCCGTGGCGGTCACAGTCACCCCTGACGGTGGACCCTTAACGGACAGATCCTGAAATTAAAACAATACAGTTAACTTGTAAACAGGTGAATTTATTTTCGTTGGGATGAAAATAAATTTTTGTTAAAATTTTGTATTAATTTTAATTTTATTGTGTTTACTAATGCAGACCTGTGAAAAATCAAGAGATGGTCTGAATTCTTTAAAACTCAGTTCCAATTTTGGAAATGACAATTAATGTAACTCTCTGTAAAAATATTATTATACACGGTGTCCGGAAACTCGTAGTACAAGCGGGAAACTGGAGAATCTACACCACATGGGGAACCCAAAAAAACATAAAGTTTTTTGATTTGAGCTTTTTCACAAAAAAAAAAAAAAAACCAAAAAAAATATTTTTCGGCTATTTTTGGGTTAAAGTTTTTTCTGGTGTTTAGGGTTGAACAACAGATGTTTTAACCCTGCAGAGCAGAAATATTTTATGATTACACCGGATTAAATGAAGGGTGATTTCAAAATAATGCTTCAAATCCGAGTTTCTTCATTTGTTTTACTTTCAAATAGTTTTAATTAGTTGGGTACTTTGATCTTCAGTAATAATTTATAAGAATTTGATTAAAAAAAAAAAAAAAAAAAAAAAAAAAAATGAACTTCTAACTCGATTTACTCGATAACGAAAGCTCAAATCAAAAAAAAATATACCACAAAATCGACTCCAAATGTGATGTAGATTCACCAGTTTCCCGCTTGTACTACGAGTTTCCGGACACCCTGTATAATAGGTAGGTAAATAATAATAAAAATATTTGGATGATTTGTATAGTGCGGTTTTTGTGCAAAATCACCTCAAGGGGGACTTTATCACTTTATCTGATTTCACACAATCAAATCGAGTTGTTATTTCGAGAATGACACTTAAATTCAAAGCAAATTTGAGTTCATCGAAGCAGAGTTACGCAGGACACATGCACAACCGAAATGAATATTTTTTAATATAGGTAGGTACTTTATCGCTTGTCTATATTCTTCGCAAAATCATTTCCTTTTAAAATGACACATACATTTAAAAGCAAATTTAAATTCATTGAACCAGAGTTACGTGGGAAACACGCACAACCGAAATTAATATTTTTGATACCACTTTATTGTATATATTGTTAAAATGTATATACAATAAAGTGGTACATATTAAAAACCAAGTTTTTATACTATAATAATTATAATTATGTATATATCCACAAAGTGTTTGCTTACATGTGAAATTAAAAAAAAACTATTTTTGATGTTATTTTATCTAAAACATTTCAAGTGTGACATTTTACGTTCTTATATTGTTTACAGTGTGATACATTATTAGATGCAGCTCTTTAGTAGGTGTATTTTGAGATCTTTCAGTTTATATCTATACTTTCGGATAGCTAAAAGTTTTTGTCTAAAACTATTTTCAATGTGCAGGGTGTTGAGGTGAGTAATAAAGTACCTTATTCTGTGGGGCCTGTTGGTGCGAGGGCGGGGGCTGGGCCGCCTGCTGCTGGGATTGCCGCAGCTTCTTCAGCAGCACTAGCTTCGTCTCCTCGGCTCGGAGTTCCTCACGCAGCTTCCTCAGTCTCCGTTCCCGCTCCCAAATTTCCGCTGATGACAGCTCCTGGAATGGGAAAATATAATATATATAATTCTATGATGATAATGATGACATATCATTAAACCTACTTAAGTATGTAAAAAACTACTCAAGTATATAAAAACGTCCTTGGACAGTCTAAATATTTTAGGTCATGTTTTTTTATTTGAAACTAAACCATGAATACATTTATTTGCTCAAAAGAAATTAACGGCCCTAAATAGTAGATGTGTTTTTAGAATTCTACGGAATGAACGCTCAGTCGGAAGTCAGCCAAATGCCGCAATGTGTTGCATACTACAACTGCATTGACTTCCGTGCATAACAAACCAATTCATTTTTAGTTTCCTGCTGAGGTAAAGGAATATTTTATAACTACACAATTGTAGCACAGTAATCAATTAAGGTAGGCGACACATCACCTTATACGCTGAAATAGGCCAAGGTACGAAAATATAGCGCGCTTATAGTGTGGTCTGTCACTGGCTTAAATCTTGACAAAGGCATAGTTCTAAGATCAAAGATTTACCTATATTGCACGTGTTGCTTTTACGTCCAACAGATGGCGCTGTTTTTCAAAAAAGCATGTTTGTCCAAAAGATGCCACTGTTTTTCTAAAAAGCATGTTTTTACCTGTCGAAGGTGACATCTATGTAATATAAGTATATATATATAAGAATGCACTCGTATTGGAATGCAACGTTGTGTTAAAATTTGAAAGTAATCGGTGAAGAACTTTCGGAGATTTAAGATTTTGAACAAACGAACATTTACATTTTGATTAATATAGATATTTGCTTAGATTAAACGCAAAAATGATGGATGATTTGAGAATTTCATGGCCAAAAGTGATTTAATTTTTGGTGGTGTGCCACCTCCTTCTTTAGCCATTTCGTCCTATCCGGACAGCATTACGGTGTCCCTCATGCTGTAATGCTATCCAAAATGTTGGCTAAAGAAGGAAGTAGCGCAACGCGGCCTAATATCCCAAAAACAAATCATTATAAAATGAGATAATATCAAAAAATTTTACAAAAATGGTACATAATAATTATAAACACGTGAAACTAAATGGAACGCAATTTTCACCCACGAACGAAGACCACAAACTAGAGTTTAATATTTAGTTTAATATTATATAAGACGGAAAGATTTCGCAAACAATATTTCAAATTGTGAAAAAATTAGAGAGACCGACCGGAACACGGGACTTTTCAAGGCTATCTCTTAGAGCTGACTGAAGTGTTTCGCTACTATCTAGGGCCATTAATATGCACACAAAAAAATCCAGAATAAACAATTATAGTTATAAAAGAAGATGCACAGTAAGCAACATAGTTTAAGTTTCATCAGTTTTCAAATGTAAATGTTTTCCTATTCTCAGCAATTTAGTTTCATGTATATATTTTACATAGTGAAGATGCTAAACTAAACAAAATCCATTATCGCATGTTGACATATTATTTTGACTTTCCGCAGTGCAGTTACGGATGTGGGATATGCACCAATGATGACAAATATAGCATTTGCATATAATACATTTATGCAATACAGGTTCTGCACTCATGAGACAAACCTAACTAAAAGATTAACCTTTTTGTACATGCTTTCATACAACCCAGTTTGTTCATAATCTAACTGATCCCCTTAACATATTAATTTGACTTGTATAATTACCTTCAGTGGCAAAAGCACGGGTTCATTCTCGTTCTCATTATCCGACGAGAATTCATCAGTGTCCATTTTGTCGCCAGTGGCGGTCACGGCTGACACGGAGAGGTCACTCTTCTTGGCTGGCTCCCGGCTGAAGGAGAGGTCGCCTGGATGGAATATAGAAACTGTTTGACTAAGTAAAGACTGACCTACAATACTAAATTCTTCCAAGTCAATCGGGGGAAAGAAAGTGAGCAAATTTTTTTAATGAATGGACGGCTATTTTTTGGAAAAGGTTTTGTTATTATGAAATCAGTTCTGTAAATTAAGAGGATTATTCAGTTGATTATATTTATCCGGGAAAACTTACTGAAGCTTAGCATTGTAATATTTAATCATTGAAGATAATATCAACAACTCTCAATGAAAATAAGAAACAGACACAAAAAATAATAAGGTAATGGTCGCATCTGGGACTCGAACCAAGATACTCTTTAGTCTTACCGGGACCGGCGCTCCACCAATGTTGCGACCGTTACCTATTTATTTTCTGTGTCTGTTTCATATTTTCATTGAGAGTTGTAGATATCATCTTCAATGAATTAAATCGTTATATTTTATTCAGTTTATTTTCGAGTCGTTTTATATTTCCTCAAGGTTAAAAAAAATAATTTTTGTCATCAATGAAGTGGGGATATTGATTGCTATGCGACTATGTTGATTACACTGTATAGCATCTAGAGGCTTTAAAATATTGTAAGACTGAAGATATTATGTCGAAAATATTTATAAATAACATTACATGATCATAAAATGGGCGATGGAACATACTTTTAAAATAAAATTAAAAAAACTGAACCTTCCAAAAATTTTGGAAGTGCTAGTTTTTTTGACAATAAAAACTTTCAATCAGTTGATTTTAGATTTTTGTTTTAGATGAAACAGTGTTTTTACATGGGAATCCCAAACCAAACAAAAATACATATCTAATGTAGATCAAGCAATGAATGGAAAATGTTAGGAAGGTTGTCAGAAAAAAGAAGCTAGTCACTTGAATATTGTTTCACAAGACAGCAGCAGTATTTTTTGTTGAATCCACAAAAAAACTGCTTATTCGAAATATGTAATTGTCTTTCTATTTAAGTCTTGTGAAACTATTGATTTTGGTGCTTATATCCTGATCCTGCCAGAGTGGAAAGAAGGCTCAGATACCTGGGAGGACATGTTGTGGAACAAGGAGACGTGGCCGAATTTCCAGTTTAGCCCTGGTGAACGTTATTAAAGGGATTGGGCCACTATGAAGAGAATAAAAATAAATATGGGAGCACAATAGGCCCATGGTCATCAACTATGCAGATCGTCCTTGTGCACATGCAATATAAAATCCATTACGGACTGAAATGTTTAGAATTAATTTGGGAACACCCATCTAATTTTGTACCCTAAGTCTTACTTCTACTAGAAGTAATTTGTAACATTGGCAACTTTATAGAAACTCATCATAGATTATTTTACAAGCAATAATTATTCGCCTGAAAAACTCATCCACATTGAAAAATCTCCTGAAAAAAGATACATGACGCCAACGGGAACTCGAACCCGTGTCCTTTCGATTTCCGGTCGACAGCTCTGACCACTGAGCTATGGCGGCTTATCTCTTATCCGCGAAATAATTCAATATATACTAGTGTTTCATTCAACAATTACTGCTTGTTACATTTTTCACCTGAAAACAACCAACTTTATTTTATATGAGAAAGGCATTGTAAGTGCTAACTCTCTCACTAGATGATGCTCACAATTATTGCTTGTAAAATAATTGTTACCCTTTGTGCTATGCATAAAAAATCTTGTCTGAAACATTAGTTAATAATAACATTAATAATAACTCATCATAGAGTTATAAATCCTTAAATTTGCCAGAAATATGTCACAAACATGTCAATTCAATGTAATTATAGTAATGTAATTTAATTACAGTAAAGCTAATGGATCAGAAGGGAGGCAGTGTTAGTACAGAAATGCCGCGGTCTTGGTACACAATGGGTTAACCATGGAAGTATTGAGCAGGTGCCAAATTAAGGGCGCAAGCGGATAGTCTTTGAAATAAAAGAAAGAAATCAGCTTGGTTCTTGAAGAGACCTAGATTTATTTTGTGTGAGGAAAGGCAATAGCAGACATGTAGCTATACATGTGACTATTGAAAAGAAACAGATATAGATAAGTAAAAGTGATAATATTATGAACTATTGTTTCCTTCAAAATTCTTCACTGGCTTTACAAAAGCAAAAAGGAAAAAACGAGAAGCGAGTTAATGTGCTTTGATTTAAAAAACTAAGAAACTGCGGTGCCAAATGGTTAAAGCCTATATCACATGAGACAATAAAAATTTGGAATTTATAATAGGGATCATCTGATTATCTCACACAGATCGGGAATAATCTATTGAATTCTTGTTAATTTTTTTGAGAAACATTCAGTACAATTTATTATCCCAATTAATACAGGTTTTAAGAAGAAACAGATTGTATCGAGCAGTGCGTGCCATGACTGTTCCTCTGATTTTTGTGATTTAACAAAGAAAACAAATTTTATCGAAAAAAAGTTTTTTCCATACAAAAAGTTTTCTGGTATAAAAATTTGAAGTTTTTACTCTGGAAATTGAGAAAATCGGAAGAATAATAAGGGCAAGCGCGGAAATCAAGAGGTTTATGATGTGAGACGGTGAATAAAGTTAATTTCAACGTCAGGGTAAACAATACCTGTCCACATGAGATTAATTTTATTGGAATCTTGCTGCAGATCATAACTTCTCTTCGGTAAACCTTTAAAAATAAAACTGAACATCAAAAACATATACACAGTAAGAAATATTCAAAATAAAAATAAAAACATTGAAAATTAAGACACTCACAACATGCTAAAATAATAAAACTTTGACACCAGAAAGCTGAATAAGTCATTTCATAAATCATAAGAAATTAAAAGAAAAAACACCCCCTTTTCACCCAATTTGAATTAAATATTTATGTATATGGAAAAATTATTTCTTTATGTGTGATAAGGAATTTAAACCTCTTCACAACAACAACAAAAATACGTCTTTGGAAAGGGTTAAAACAACTATTTTTTAAGGTATCATCCCACTTTATCAACTTCAAAAATAGATTTTTTTTATGAATTTCGAAAATGGATCACTTTAAAAACATTGTGTATAAATTTCATAAAAATCAAAGAGTCCTAAGTATTATTTTTTCGAGATTATTTGAAGGCGCTCTCCTGCGTATTTACTTAAGCGAGCAGGTACAAATTAGCCCAGCTGTTCTGCCCCTTCTTAAGACAGAACAGCCAGAACGGGCCGAAGAGATGCCAGACTTGAAGAAAATTAACTGCTTGAACAAGCGAAAGACATCCTGTATGGTGCTGGCATCGCTAATTAGCTGATAGATTTTTCAGTAAAAAAAAAGTGCAACGCTTTTTTCACGAAATCACTTTTTTTCTTGCTTCGTTGATTTTTTCTCCGGAACTACTGTACCGATCATTACAAAATTTTAACTACACATTTGCCATATGTATGGCTATTGCTGGAACTAGTTCTTTGACTATTGGTTCTTTTAAAATCAAAATAGGTTTTTTTGTTATTTTTACATAAAAAATCATAATTCTAGTTTGGACAGTAGCCATAACCATACTGAACTCAAATCATTTTCTCTTTTGTGTTTCAGATAAATCTATTCAGAAATAACATCAACGAAGCTGACATAGTTTTTTTTCAAGGGGCTATGCGGATGCTGCTTCCAGGGATAGATGAATTATGTAAAATAAATATAGTAAAATTCTTCATATATTTCAAGAGATATTTTATGAAACCAACAAATCATTTACATCAATATCTTTTATTGGAACCATACAAAAAAAAACCAAAAATACCTAATGTTCCGTCGAAAGTGGGAAGATACCCTAATCACAAAATTTTGATTTTTAACTAATTGAATATGTAATTATTAAGAGATGGAAAAGCTGGGGCAAAACCAGTGCCGTACTCGAGGGAAAAATATCTTAATTTGTAAACACAAAAAAAAGCATACCTATTAACCCTTCAGACCTAAGGTATATTGACCGTTACATTTCTTAGATACTGTGAATTTATGTGTACATCCACTTCTCAATAAAATCCAAATAAATTCTATATTCCTGAATGTATCCAAAAGCTAATAACCGTTTTTAAAAGATGATGAAATACACCTTCAAAATTTATTATTAGAAATAAACATTTTTTAAATATTAAAATTTTGAAATAAAACACAAAAGTTTTAAAAATGGCTCGCTTTAGGTTTTTTCATCTAAAGGCTGAACTAAAATGGCTGATAACGAAAAAAAAAATACACATTTTATTAGACAAATGTATTATAAATATTACTGCCACATCACATAATTGTTTCATATCAAAATATTATTCTGCGATTAACTTATATATTTGAATGTAAAGCATGGTGTTTTCTCTTTCTAACACAGTTTAGATCATATTTATAACTATGACGGTATGGGATATACAACATTTTCTACAAGACTATATGAGCTGTTCCGAAAAGCGAATCTACTGATAACAGAGGTTTGTTCAAAAAACCAAACAAATTAGGAGTTGAACACTTATTTTTAGATGGCTTCCCGGTTTTAGGAGGAGTCAGGTATGTTGTCAACAATAAAAGTTTATTTACTTTGTTCAAGTTTTCTAGGGACAGGCTGTATTTTATCTCGATGGCCTGCGTAGTCGAGGGGTAAGGCTCGACTAGCAATTCGAAAGTCGCCGGTTCAAATCACATCGAGCGCAAGTAAATTTTATTTGACGAACTTGTGTTATTTCATAATTCATTAATTTAAAATAACATAATATAGTATAGGCTGTGGCACGATCCAGAGTGGAAGATACTCTAAGTATCGCCTTAGTGTAAGACCATCATTCGGAATTGAAACGTTGCTTGAAATGGATTTAGCCTTGTGTGGTGACCAGATCTGAATAGCCAGGTACTGGTATTCCCCCACCTCCCTCTTCAATATCACATTCACAAGATTCCAAATTGCTCCCTGTCATCTGGAGCTAGTGAGACTATAGAATCCCCGATTGTAGGGCTGAATGTAGTGGGAGGAGAAGGAGATGGGGAGAGGAAGGTGGGGGAGTACTAGTATCTGGCTATTCAGATCTGGTCACCAAAAACGGCTAAAGCCATTTCAAGCAATGTTTCATTTACTTGAAGAGAAAGGGGAAAAAAGTAACATTGTATAAACATCTCAATAATACGATAAACGAACATTTCATATTTTCACTAGGAAGCTGCAGCTCGCAAGTAGAGTAAAATATTTTTAGCACAAAAAGGGCAAAGAAATTATTTTAGTAAGAATGATTTTAGCCTTTTTATTAAAACTCAACTTTTATATGTTATATCACACGAGTTGAACACCTGGTCAATGTAACATTACAGCGGAAAGCATTACAGCTTTTTAATTAAATTTTTTATTTCATTTTGGACAATTCTTTGATCCTTGATATTATTTTTCATTAAAAAAATACAATTTATATCACACAACCTTCAGATTGAAAAGCCGATATATTTTTATGCACATAAGGGTTTATTTTAGTATTCGCCGCGGTGTATTGATAATTTGGTCAGACCAGACCTTGTAATGTTTTCATGGTTTTTCACCATTTTCTTTTACTTTGTTTAAAACAATATAAAATTTTCTTCTCTCTTGGCTATGATCGATACTTCTTTTTTTTTTTCTAAGGCTTTGCATATGTGTTCGCAGGGATGGAAAATTCCTCCCCTACAACACATAAGCCTCCATGAAAATTGGACCCTTAATTTCTTTGATAACTTCAGAAAGCTACTTAAAGCCCTCTTGTACTGTATATCTTTATAGACATGTGTACTTAACTAATTAATACGTTATTTACGATCTTTAACGCAAATATACCCGTATTTATATTGTAATTAAATTCCATCAAACGTTGTGTAATTTTTTTGATTTATGATATAGGATTTTGATTACTTTCATTTTGTGGTAACCCCCTTGGTTCTGATCGAGGTGTTGAGTTTCACAATTTAATTGGTCTTACCATTGCAAACCTAGACTTACATGAATTCCCTGAATGAGCTAACTTTCCTAATGTAATTATTGATTCCCTGCACCCTAACAAAATCGTAGTTAAACGCTGATAAAAGATATTATACATGTTTATTTGGACAGATAATTGAATATAACTCAAATGGTTAATTGTTAGTAAATTTGATTTTGGTAAACTCTTGTGTCTGTTTGGCGCCACTCCTTTTTGATTCTGCTGCTATAAGGTACATGTAGAGATTGATTTAGTAGGTTAATGTAATTAGTTAATTGCATATTTGACGAACTCGGAATAGCCCATTTGCTGGCATAATTTGGCTCCAAATCCTCCTGCAAGTAAACGAGATGATCGTGAGTCAACAAGAAATTTGCACAATCCTTTGACACGGTCCTTTGATTGATACCTAAGTTATCGCGTCCCAAAGAGCCTTCCACGTCATCATGTACTGCCTTCAAGTTTCCCCTCGGGTCCCGATACCTCCAAATTCCATCTCCTCCAAGGTCTACTATTTACTTAGGGCGAACCGGTTTCGTCCTATATACAATCATATACTCACGGTTGGTGTGGACTTACGGGTCGTGAATCCTCATTCCACGTTTAAAAGAGAATGCGAGAGTGGTCTACCGACCTAAATGCAAGCTGTATGCAGGTCCGCATTCTCCAGTAAACAGTACATACGAATAAATATATGTATACATACAGTTTGGGAAAGGTTTATAACTCGCAATACGAGGCTATCTACCTCGCATTCCGAGCTCGGATCTCGCACGAAGAATTCTGCACAATTCTTAGCTTGGTAACCGAATATATACGTAAGAATAAGGTTATACTAATAAATACTAGTAGAATAAGAAATTATTTGATAGTTTGTTTTGGAGAGCTATCGAACTCCAGGCTTTTTGTTTGGTTTTGACGTTTTTATTTAAGAGAATCGTCATCTCTATTTGGTTTGGTCAATGGTATTGTTGTAGGAGCGACCACTGCCTCCTGTTTGATGAACTGTATTTGTTTTAAACTTTACCTCCAGGTTTCAACATTAATTTTGTTCATCCTATCCCGTGATTTCTCAATTGTTTCAAGTAATTGATTGCCACATAAGAGGGTACACGACTCTCAACTGTCTCTGGCAACTGATGGGATCTATGCGAACACTCCATCAATAATGTTCAAATGTTTCGTATAATATTTCTATATAAATCTTACTAACCCGTGATTTTTCAATTGTAGATTGTGAATGGTAGGTAATTGTAAACACGCGGCTCCCAGCTGGTTCAGGTAACTAATAAAATCTATATGACTATCTAATCAATGGTATTCAAATGTTTCATGTAATATTCGATATAAATCTTGCTAACCCATGATTTTTCAATTGTAGATTGTGAATGATAGGTATTTGTAAATGACCCATATCGCTGCACATTGCACAATGACATCCTGATGTTTATCCTTATAACTCCGATAAATTATCTAGTTACGGCCAAGGTCGTTTTCAAACTATTCAGTTGACCCAGTCCCTCGTACGTCTTTATTTGTAAACAAATAATATAATCATCTCCTGACACACTAACCTAAATGTGAGATTTGTTTATTTTAAAATTCCTTAGAAGTCATTTGTGCCTCTTTACTTTTATTGTGCATTGTTAATTTAAATATTTTTAAATCCTTTTGAAGTTAAACTATTTATTTCATGTCCCGAATTTAGTAAATTTACTAGAAGTTAGGTGAAAATTAAATATAAATATATATATATATATATATATATATAAGTACACATATCTCGATTGTCAAAATATATTAAAAAAAAAGTACATATATTAATAAATAAATATAAAATATATGAATCTACATAGTCTGGAATATTAATAAATACATATTTTCTTTTTCAATAATATAGATATGTCCTCAGGTAGGTATTAAAAATCGCTACCATTTCGATGCTTCGATTAATAAGTAAAATACATATATATAAATACATTACTCATATATTTATTCTTTATATACAATATATTACTTTATTTTATATAAATAAATACATAATATACATATATTAATGTGTAATGCTTTGTTTTGTTGTTTTTAATAATTTAATTGATATACCATAATCTGCTGTATCTCCTCACTCCTAGGTCCTGAAAATTATTTATAAAAAGAAAACTTACCCCCCGTCAAGGTATTTCCGGTCGGGTGTACACAACAACCTTGATGAAGAAATCCTACCTAATTAATTGTATTTTTCAACTAATTTCAAAATAAATCTTTTCGACTATTTATTCCTATTTAATATTTTATTCTCGCTTGAATCATATAAATTAGCTGATATTTAATTTTTCTTCCGAACGAAATCCTAATCCAGAAAACCCGTTGATTTAATAACACCTTTCTAGTTTAGGCTTTTGAATGATAGCTGTTTCAAATTCTTTTTCGAAATGATAGACTGATGATTAAAATTCCGGCTAAAACGACAAACACTTTTAACACTGTCGCTATACGCACGATGGATTTTAATTGAACAATTTATTAATTCTAAATTTCTTTTTATATAAATTGATAAGAAAATTTATTCCGAATTGTGCAAACTTTTAATTAAACTCGACTCTTAATAAATTAATTTTTTTTCTAACTGTTAATTTTAGAACAAAGGTTTAAACGTTTATTATTATCGAATCCTTTTTTTTGTTTTTGTGTTTCTTTTAACCTAAGATGAAGTATTTACTATTAATAATTTTAAACAAAATTATAATCTATTTTTAAATATCAATTCACGAGCACATCCACTTTAATTTAACGATAACAAACTCTTAAGTTTAATTTGAATGTCTTCACTTTGAATGAAATAATTATTTTTAAATTTTAGTTAATTCACTTTTAACACTTTTTGCACTATTCACTTTTAACACTTTTAAGCACTTCGTTTAAATTATATTTATTTTCACTGTTTAATTTAATTTAACTGACTTATTAAATTTCACTGACTCTAGCACTTGTATTTTCCACAAAATTTTCCTAAGTCAGGGACTTATTTAAAATTTAACACTTAAAGATTTTTCACTGTTAATCCTACCAAAGAACGTAGTACCGCCACGTAACAACTTTTCGAATCCTCGGCGCGACTGGCTCCTGACTGATGTGTTCCATCTTTTATATCCCTCTCAGGTCCCAAAAGACGTATCTGAATTTCTCTTGATGCTTAATTCTATTTCCTATCAACTCGTAAACTTGAATATCTCTCTCACTAATATTGTTTATACATTCATACGATCTTTCGTCGTCCAGCTTTGGGCGGTGGTTAATTTTTATCTCACGTCGCTAACTTGATAGGGTCCGAATCGGGTAAGTCTGCGTTCATTGCCCAAGCTTCCTTTGTTCTATGGTTCATACAAAATGTAGTTAAAATATCATGATTTTGCGTTCCCTTTTTTTCTCAATTCGCGATAGGTCCGTCCTCAGTAACATATATATACATCTCAATTTTATGCATCTCGTGCGAAAATTGTTTAAATCCATGTCGAAATCTTTACTACGCATTTTTGAATTTCGATTTGTTTAAATTCTACTTAATTTTATTGTTACTTATATGAGCTTTTCCATTTCCACCCGTACTCTCTATCTCCCTGTCGCAGATTTGAGTTTTTCCTTTATCTTTGAATTTTATATTTATCCGCGACGTTTTCTTGCACAATTTCTTCTTGATTCTTATGTCATTTCTCATAACTCTTATAATTACTCATTTTCCAAGTCGTATTTATTTATTTCACGGATAAATTTGAATTATATCACTTTTCTCTACTTGGATTATTCTTTATCTCCGTTCTTTACCCTTCTTTTTATCTTTCTCTCACTTTTCCCGATGTGTGTGGTCTCCAGGAAAATTTCATACTTCATCTATTATTAATTAATATATAATTTTCCACACTTCTATGGGAGATATACCTAATTAGACTCTGGGATATCTGTCATTTTTATTGTTTTACCCAATCTCCGCCCATTCTCCATCCCTCACTTACAAGATTTCACATAAATTATACGTCTGGACATATGTTTACGTCTCAGATTTTATGTACTACGGCCGTAAATTTAGTTTAATTTTAGAGCCATTAGTTTTAATCTCTTTTCCTAATCTAAATACTTCATAAGCCCAACGTTAAAGTTAATCGCTTTTCTAATCATTTATTACCTTAACGTAAATAAAAACCATGTTCGGATTTCGATTGTTTACCCTTCAAAATATACATGAGACCGCCAACCTTTTATCTTGTTTCGATCCCTCCGTAATATTGGGTAACTCCAATATATATCTAACCTAATAATTATGTAAAATGTCTACTTTTCCTGAATCTAATCTATCGCTATATGTTTTAGTTTTTCTGTCTTCTTCTGATACTCGATTTTCACGTCCCTAGGACCTTCGTAGCAGTCCAAAATCTCTATATTATCCTTCCATCCGGTCGCCGCACTTTTCTAAAATGTCTATTTTTTTTGCGAGATTTTCATTCAAGATTGATTTACCAATATGTCCGTTTCATCTTAAATTGATAACGATTAATTTCCATTGTTTCCAACACTCACTCCTCTCTTTAGTACGATTTTTATCGAACATGACACCCTCCTTCTATCATAAATAATTGCACTACAGTTGAAATTCCGCCAGTAACTTTCCTTTGCTTTTCCCGTCCTTTTTTTATACTATCACGTTTATAATTTTTTTCATTGCATTTTTGTGTGTGCGCTTTACAACCTGTAAAACTTCCAAGCACCCGATTTCAATGGTTCGATACCCCATAAATGTCTCAGTTATTGTAAACATTCCCAGGAGTTTGTCACCTTGAAAGTCGATGTTGACCCTAAAGTGCGTTCACCTCCAATTTCTGTGAGAATCGAAATGTCGTTAATTATCTTTTTTATTGCCTGATCCACAGTTCATTCCTTTGTCTGCATTTGATGTACGCCTCTTCGTTCACTGATTGGTTACTCAAAATTTTATAGCTCTTTGTTCAGATCTATTGGTTGACAAAATTCAATGTTTATTTTGAAGCCTCAAAAGGGGGTTCCTAGTCGTTCCTAGACGATTTTAATGACCTCTGTGTTTATACTATAGAATCTCAACATAATTCCAACTATTACAGGGGCCTACTGAAAAACAAACTGAATCAATTTTAACCTCAACAGATGTCGCTAGAATGACGGTTTTCATTAATAATTTGTATATTTTTAGCAGCTATGGTTTATCTGTTTTTCACTGTGATTTAAGCCTTTCATCACAGTTCCCCCCTCTGAACTCAATTTGCTGTGGCTAACGTTGTATACTACTTTAGACATCGAAATTGTGTTCAAATGTAGTCTAGCTATTCTCCCCCCCTCGTTCTGTTATTCCTTTTCCTACATCACTTCCTGTTATTTCCTTTCTCTACCTCACTCTATCATTCCCTATCTCTCTCTCCATTCTGTTATTTCCTTTCTCCCCCCCCCTCATTCTGTTATTCCCTATCTCTCTTTCCATTCTGTTATTTCCTTTCTCCCCCCCCCTCATTCTGTTATTCCCTATCTCTCTTTCCATTCTGTTTTTTCCTTTCTCCCCCCCCTCATTCTGTTTTTCCCTATCTCTCTTTCCATTTTGTTTGGATTGTTAACAACCTTGACTCTGAATCTCATTGTATTTTCTATTTTCTTTTCGCGTAGATTTTATTTTATGGAATTTCTCTAATTTTGATTAACTCAAAATTAATCTCTTTTTTTTTTCTGGGAAAAAACACGCCCCTCGACTCGCGTGTTTAGGTGGTCCTCAACCTGGTTGGACTAAGACCTCCCTTACAATGATTCAGATAAAGATTGTTTGCAATCTCGCGGTCTATTGACCAACTGAAAAGTGGATGGTCTCTTGGTGTGCAAATAATTTTTCGTTTTGTTTTTGTTTTGTAAGTATGATAATTTTTGTGAAATATGTATCTTTGCACGACCTCACCCAATCCAAAAATCAGTGGTATACATGTTTCATTTAAACTTTTCCAGCATTTTTTTTTTTCTTATTCGCAAATTTTTTTTTTTTTTTTTGTGTAATTTCTAATTGTCTTTTCATAGATCATTCAAACAAGTTGTTCTAGCCTAGGTGTTACCCACCCTAATTTTTAAATTTCATAAATGTTCTTAACTAAACTCCAATTTTCTCATCGTTCCTGTTTCCTTTTAAATTTTTTTTTTTTTTGAAAATTTAACCTAACCATATCGTAATTCTAATGTTCCCTTTTTATCTTTACCTAATGTCTACTCTAAATCTATAGATAGCCTTATTTCAAGTTTTCAAAAAAAAAAAAAAAAAAAAATCTAACTCTATGCATTGTCAATTTAAAATCTTGTTTTATAAAACGTACCCTATCCTATTTATAATATATGTATTTTTTTTTGTTCCTTTTGTGGGTATATAACTCCCATACGCTTTCCTTCTGTGTTCTTACTTATCTAACAAAATTTTCCTACACACTAACACACAATTTTTTTTCCTAAACTAGAAAATCAATATTATCGAAAAAATTTTCCTCTTACTCTATTAGTAAATTAGAATATGATTGTCGCTTATTAAGAGATTTGTTCACTCAACCTTAAAGACTTAAGGACGACCCGCCCCTCGCAAACGAACTGATAGTCTAATATTTTAGTAATTTTCTTTCTCCTTAAATTATATCGTATCCTAACAGATTTTAAATTTTTCTCAATCGTTTATTTATTTAAAGTTTCAAATATTGTAAATTTCGCATTTTATTCGTTGATTTCCACTATCTCTAAACTCGGTTTTTGTTCCTTATTACATGTATAATATTTCGCTAAATGAATTGCGCTATAATCTCCTTTTATTTCCCGAGTTACCGGATCAATTAGCGTATACGTGTTACTATAAACTTCTGACCCAATTACATAAGGTCCATCGTAAAGCAGATTGAATTTTTTTATTTCTTTTTTGAGTAGGTTTGATTGTGTAAATTTTTTCAACTTGACCAGGGTCCCAATCTCATAAGTTATTAATCTTTTGTTGAGATTATAGTATTTCTGTCGATTTGCAGCGCTTTTCTCTAAATTTTTCCGTGCTGCTAATCTTATTTCATCTATTGTTTTCGTAGATTTTCCGCAGCCTTGAGTATACCTGTCTAAACTATAAGTTGGTGATTTCCCAAAAGCTATTTCATTAGGTGAAAATCCTGTTGAACAGTGTATCGAGTTATTGTAGGTTTGTCCTATTTCTTTAAGGAAAGCCGCCCACTTGGTATGTTTTTCGTGACAATAAATACGGAAAATTCTACCTAATTCTTTATTCACGCGCTCTGTTATGTTCGGTCCGGGATTTCGTATTGACGTATGTACGATTCTTATGCCCATCCTATTTAAGTTGTTTTCCCATTTCTTCGATGTAAATTGAGATCCGTTGTCCGTTAACAAAGCATCTATTTGTATTGTTTTATTAAAATCCTCTACACAATTTAACACGGTCTTAGTACTTGCTATCCTCAATTTATATAATTTTACAAATCTACTGAATGAATCTTGTATCACGAAAATGAATCTAACCCCTCCTATTCCTCTCGGTAAAGGTCCGTATAAATCTGCCATAGCTAATTGTCCTACTTCTTTGGTAATTATGGATTTACTCGGCCCTACAGTTGGTCGAATTTCGCGCTTCGCCAGCTGACATAGGTGACACCCTCTCACTATGCGTTTTATATCTCGGTGCATGCCTGGCCAATAATACCTATCTCCCAAAGCTGTCCCTGTTTTAAAAACTCCTCCGTGTCCAATTTCTAAATGTATCATTTTTATTAGTTCTTCAGTCAACTCTTGTGGTACTGCTAACACCGTTTTGTTTAGTCCTGTTGTGTAATATAAAGTCTTGCCTATTTTTTTGTAATTTTTCAAATACCTATTTACATCTTTTGTCGGCGGCCCGAATTTTCCTTTGCGCAAATATCCGAAAATTTCTCCCAAAAATGTGTCTTGTTTTTGTAGTTCAGTTATATTTTCTAAGTGTTTTCGAATCTGTTGTCTACCTTTCACTGCAAAAGCTGCTATCTCTGGGCACGTGTTTTTCTCCTCCTGTACATTTTCTGCATCACAAGAATAACGAGATAAAATATCAGGCCCTATATTTTCCTTCCCTTTGACGTACTCTACAATGAAGTTAAATTGATTTAAATATAAAATCCACCGTGTTAGTCGGCCACTGTACATCTTCCAGCTCTTTAAAAATGTCAATGCTTGATGATCCGTCCTAATTATTAAGTGTACTCCTCTTAAGTATGTCTCAAATTTGTGTAAAGCATATATTATCGCCCATAACTCTTGTTCTGACGTGGTCCATTTCAACTCCGGTCCTCTTAAAGCTTTGCTAATAAATCCAATAACGTGGTGATTCCCTTCCTCATCCAACTGATATAATTCTCCTCCTATGGCGAACCCCGAACTATCTGTCTGTAAATAATAAGTACTATTTGGGTCATGATGATGTAAAATAACTGTCTCTAAAAATAATGTTTTCACCCTCTCGAATGCGCGCTGTTCTGAGTCACCCCATCGCCAGGTTCTATTTTTCTGAAGTAAATCGCACAAAACCCGTGTTGTTTCCCCATATTTATTTGCGAATCTACGGTAATAATTGCAAAGTCCTAGAAAAGCTCTAACTTGTTTTATTTTCTTGGGTACCGGAAAATTTTTAATAGCATCAATCTTTTCCGGATCCATTTGAACTCCCAAAGGCGTTATAATATGTCCTAACATACGTACTTCTGTGAATAAAAATTGACATTTTTCAAGTTTACAAGTCATGTTTGCTTCCTTTAACCTCTCAAGTACCGCGTTTACATGTTCAAAATGATCTTCTTGACTACCACACGTATATATTATTAAATCATCTAGGTAATTAGCGCAGAATTCCCTCACCCCTGGTCCTAGAATTTTGTCCATTCCTCTTGAAAAACTCCCTACTGATGTTTTTAACCCCTGCGGTAATACCTTGTATACGTAAGATTTTCCATTGTATACAAATCCAGTATACTTGCGACTTTCTGGACTGATAGGTATTTGAAAGTAAGCTGAATTTAGATCTATTGTGGTTATGAATTTTACACCATGAAAACGCTGTATAATTTCTGAAGTTAATGGTGGTTTTTCTACTTCCGCCTGCATTCTGGTGTTTAAAAATCTAGCATCTAAGAGTATCCTGACTGTCCCATCTTTTTTCAAGGTAAATGTTAGTGGACTAGAAAACTGTGTGGCCTCTCTACTGATAATTCCTAATAACTCCAATTCTCTAATTTTCTCATCAATCTTATCCCTGTAAGCAAAAGGTACTGGGTAGGATCGCTTAACGAAAGGCGTCTCGTCCGTCATCCTTATTTCGTGAGTGTACAAAGTAGTTAGACCTGGTCTGTCTATAAATACATTCTTATGTTTAATTAAAATCTTTTCTAACCCTTCTTTTCCTTTTGAATCTAAATTTAACTCGGACACAAAGGTCGTTATTCTACTCTCGAGGCACGCCGTATTATTTATTTCAGGGTTTACTTCAATATTAATTATTTTTCCACTTGTGCAATTTTGATTTCTAATCTCGTGTTTAGGTTTCCTATGAATTACGGTTGAATTTACTAACTCTATTTCCTTCTTCCCATTTCCTGTTTTTATTTTTAACTTTCTGTTTTCTCCACATTTAAATTCAGCTGTATATTCGTCTAACCAGTTGATACCCAATATAATTGGCCTAATTAACTTTGGTATTATTAAACACGGCGTATTTATTATAACATCTCCAAATCGCAATGGTACTAGAACCAACCTAGATATTCTCTGACTTTTATGTCCTATCGCTACTTTAATCTGTATAGTCGATACAGGCATAATAGGATAAATTGTTTGATCATTTAAATAATTTTCATAAAACTCTTGAGAAACGCACGTGATTTGACTTCCAGTATCTATTAAACAGTGAACTTCCGTGTTATCTATCTGTGCTTTGGCTTCCGGTAATAACGGTAAAGTGCTACCCTTTTCTACTTCCTCATAATCTCTGTCTTCGAAAATGTTGTTGAACCCACTAATTTCCCTTCTTGTTTTCTCTTCGCTCATTTCCAATTGATTCCATTCATCCGTTATTTGTTGTAGAGAATTGACACATACTTCCACATCTATTTCCGCTTCCGTTCTCGTTTCTTCCGCTCCATCCTTTCGTCTTCTCACATTCCTTTCTGCTTTTATTGGAACAGTCATCCCTTGTTCATTTCTTCCCAATCCTTTCATCGGATTCCACCCCCATTTCATCATAATCTTCAATGCAGTGTTGTGTTTTGGTGCCGGCGTCCCTCTCCCTGTGTGAGTCGTATTCATGAGGGCTAATGAATCAACCCTCGGCCGTTTCCCGAATTGTTTGCGATTACTAGCTCCTTGCCGCTTGTAGTTTTTGTAGAACCTCCCTGTGAAGATGTCGTAGCTTCTGCACACTTACTGCAGCTAGCGCCTCCTTCCACACTCTCTATTGCGTGAATTCTCTTCTTTATAGCGTGGTAACGGTCACGGTATTTGTCCTTCTTGGTGAACTCCTCCCCACTCCTTTTCTTTGTGTTCCGTTCTTCCGGTGTGCAAACCATTGTATCTAGTTTTCGAAGAAACTCAGCAGCGACAATCTCATCTCCTGACTGCCCTGAAAACCATAGCGATTGAACATCTTTAGGGTAATGTCTCATAATCTCGTCAACTACGCCCAACGGTGTCTCGGTAATTTTTAATGCTTTCGCTAAATCCCAATAATTTGCGAAATGAGTGAGCATGGATATATCTCTCTTGGAATCATATACCCCTTCCGCAAGACGACGGCGAACCTCATTCTTCTTTATATCTCCCCAATAGGTAGCTAAAAAATCTCTTTCGAAATCCAACATTGTTTCCCATCGCTTGTTGTATAACTTGGCCCACGTTTTTGCTTCTCCCTTCAAATTTTCCCGTACGACAATTAATGGATCTGTACGTTTAACTTTTCTAGTGTATTCTTTTAAATCTTCTAAGAAACTTATGGGGTTTTGGTTTCCACCGGAAAATGAAGGTCGTTCCTGCTGCGGTAGCATTTCCACTACTTGGAGAACGTTTTTCGGCGCACTATCCTCTCCTGTCACCGCCACTGTTGTTGGTCTTCCTAATTGTTTCTCAAGTTCCTGCATTTTATCAACAAGCGGTGCTAAAGCTGCTTGAATTATTGTAGTAATATCTCCGATGTTCACTGCTGACGTCCCAGCTGTAGCATTTTCCTCGATTGCCGTCACTAAAGCTTCTGTTTGCCTCCCCATTCCACGTTTTCCCACCATTTTCTTAGATCTTCCGAATGTTACCGGCTTATGTATCTATTTTTTTTCTTACTAAGCGACAACCTCAATATTCCTATTTTAATTTTCTTAATTATTTTATATATATGTTGCCTTTTTTATTCTATATATTTTTTTTTTCAAATTTTTCTCGTTTTTCTTATTTTTTTTTGTTTTTCTAGATTTTTCTTGTATTTTATCACCTGGCTGTTCCTGTAAAATTTCAAGTTCGTTTATGATTTTCACATCATCCTCTTGTATACACTTGCCTTGTTCGATATCCGACCTATTTTAAATTTTTTTACAATACCTATCAAGATGTTCCGTTTATCTATTTTCAATTTACAAAATCTATTAGGATTTTTTTCAATGCCTAAAATGAATTTCCTTTTAATAGGTATATATACACATATATATAATCCCATCATAAACATTCGTCAACGACATTAAAAGTCTCGAGCCGACTCTGGATTGTATTTTTTTCTTTGAGATTGAAAGTCGAATTCTCAACTAACACTTTGTCTTTTCAAAACAACGTTTATTTGTTTGGCCCATACTTGAATTCCTTATCGAATCCATTGACTGGGTTCTCTGTGTCTTAAAATATGCCTCAATAGTCAACAACCTAACCTGAATGTCAACAAACTTATCATGAGTAAATCTTACGTTATTTCAACTTACCCGTTTATATGGTAAATTATATTATGTAAGATTAATCTTACCTCACAAAACAAAACATCAAATGTTTCACCCTCATTAATGACTCTGTCGATTATCGAGATTTGTGATCCTGACTAAATCTATCTACTCGTGCATTGGCGGCACGTAGAGCGATCATTTGAATTTAACACGTGGTCCTAATGATTAACTATGATTTAATACAATTACACTTTTCTATTTTGATATTATTGTTTTCATAGATCTACCTATCACACGATATGGGTGTAATATTTCCGTTATTTATTATGTTACAGATGGTCATAATAGATAACACCCCAACATGTCATAATAATTGTTTTTTCTTTTGTTTTATAATGATATTAATGTTAATCAAAAAAAAAAAATATTTTTTTTTTGTTAATCAATTGCTATCAATCAATTTTATATTTTAAGTAATCATTATTTTTGTAAAACCAATGATATCTAGTAAGGTACATTGGGTGTTGTAATACATTAATCAATTTAATTTCTCTAAACCTTTCTATTCTTCTAATAAATCTGTCGAATGTCTAGTGATAAAAATAATAATATCTTTTCCTGACTTTGTGAATAATTTGTTAAGTACCACGGCCCGCCGCTGGTCTGTATTTTTGAATATAAGATAAACAATAATTGTTTACGTTAATACTCCACGATATCCGAATGCAATGTTTATGTTATATTTGTTCCAGCTATCTCGTTTTTGTGTCATTGTTTATTTAATCTCGACGTTTGTTATTTAATTTTTTGTTCCTCGGAGTGATACGTATTACTTAACGATGTTTCCGACTTTTAAGATATATAGATGTTTTTACGCCCGATGTTTATCTTATCAATTTTTTCGATGTTCTTTGTTTTCACAATAAGTTCGATGTTTTTCGGGCTTGTCTGTTTATTAAACTTGCTTCATATCAACATTCCGATCTGTTCGGTGAACCCAAAACATAAACAATGTTTTTGTTTACAGAACGCATTCCTTTTGACTGAATGACATCATTAACCTACATATCCTTTGTTTTTGTTTACATTATCGTATGAAAGGAATTTTTTATTGACTCTTAAGTTCACGGTCATTTGAATGAACACATTTTTATTTATAAGGACACTTTTTGTATTATAAGTTTATTCGTTAACACATTCTTTTTGGATTTATTGTTTATTTACGTTAATCTATTATTATTTTTTTTTATTTCACTGTGTATTTATGTAATGTCGCACTTTTCTGATTTTTTTTTTTTTTGTTAATTCTTTAATTAATTACGTCCTATTTATTATTATTATTTTCTCCGTTTTTGCAATAGGTTGACCAATAAAACCTTTTTTTTTCCAATCTTATAAAACCTGAAACTCCTGGTCACGGCACCAGTTGTAATGTTTTCATGGTTTTTCACCATTTTCTTTTACTTTGTTTAAAACAATATAAAATTTTCTTCTCTCTTGGCTATGATCGATACTTCTTTTTTTTTTTCTAAGGCTTTGCATATGTGTTCGCAGGGATGGAAAATTCCTCCCCTACAACACATAAGCCTCCATGAAAATTGGACCCTTAATTTCTTTGATAACTTCAGAAAGCTACTTAAAGCCCTCTTGTACTGTATATCTTTATAGACATGTGTACTTAACTAATTAATACGTTATTTACGATCTTTAACGCAAATATACCCGTATTTATATTGTAATTAAATTCCATCAAACGTTGTGTAATTTTTTTGATTTATGATATAGGATTTTGATTACTTTCATTTTGTGGTAACCCCCTTGGTTCTGATCGAGGTGTTGAGTTTCACAATTTAATTGGTCTTACCATTGCAAACCTAGACTTACATGAATTCCCTGAATGAGCTAACTTTCCTAATGTAATTATTGATTCCCTGCACCCTAACAAAATCGTAGTTAAACGCTGATAAAAGATATTATACATGTTTATTTGGACAGATAATTGAATATAACTCAAATGGTTAATTGTTAGTAAATTTGATTTTGGTAAACTCTTGTGTCTGTTTGGCGCCACTCCTTTTTGATTCTGCTGCTATAAGGTACATGTAGAGATTGATTTAGTAGGTTAATGTAATTAGTTAATTGCATATTTGACGAACTCGGAATAGCCCATTTGCTGGCATAATTTGGCTCCAAATCCTCCTGCAAGTAAACGAGATGATCGTGAGTCAACAAGAAATTTGCACAATCCTTTGACACGGTCCTTTGATTGATACCTAAGTTATCGCGTCCCAAAGAGCCTTCCACGTCATCATGTACTGCCTTCAAGTTTCCCCTCGGGTCCCGATACCTCCAAATTCCATCTCCTCCAAGGTCTACTATTTACTTAGGGCGAACCGGTTTCGTCCTATATACAATCATATACTCACGGTTGGTGTGGACTTACGGGTCGTGAATCCTCATTCCACGTTTAAAAGAGAATGCGAGAGTGGTCTACCGACCTAAATGCAAGCTGTATGCAGGTCCGCATTCTCCAGTAAACAGTACATACGAATAAATATATGTATACATACAGTTTGGGAAAGGTTTATAACTCGCAATACGAGGCTATCTACCTCGCATTCCGAGCTCGGATCTCGCACGAAGAATTCTGCACAATTCTTAGCTTGGTAACCGAATATATACGTAAGAATAAGGTTATACTAATAAATACTAGTAGAATAAGAAATTATTTGATAGTTTGTTTTGGAGAGCTATCGAACTCCAGGCTTTTTGTTTGGTTTTGACGTTTTTATTTAAGAGAATCGTCATCTCTATTTGGTTTGGTCAATGGTATTGTTGTAGGAGCGACCACTGCCTCCTGTTTGATGAACTGTATTTGTTTTAAACTTTACCTCCAGGTTTCAACATTAATTTTGTTCATCCTATCCCGTGATTTCTCAATTGTTTCAAGTAATTGATTGCCACATAAGAGGGTACACGACTCTCAACTGTCTCTGGCAACTGATGGGATCTATGCGAACACTCCATCAATAATGTTCAAATGTTTCGTATAATATTTCTATATAAATCTTACTAACCCGTGATTTTTCAATTGTAGATTGTGAATGGTAGGTAATTGTAAACACGCGGCTCCCAGCTGGTTCAGGTAACTAATAAAATCTATATGACTATCTAATCAATGGTATTCAAATGTTTCATGTAATATTCGATATAAATCTTGCTAACCCATGATTTTTCAATTGTAGATTGTGAATGATAGGTATTTGTAAATGACCCATATCGCTGCACATTGCACAATGACATCCTGATGTTTATCCTTATAACTCCGATAAATTATCTAGTTACGGCCAAGGTCGTTTTCAAACTATTCAGTTGACCCAGTCCCTCGTACGTCTTTATTTGTAAACAAATAATATAATCATCTCCTGACACACTAACCTAAATGTGAGATTTGTTTATTTTAAAATTCCTTAGAAGTCATTTGTGCCTCTTTACTTTTATTGTGCATTGTTAATTTAAATATTTTTAAATCCTTTTGAAGTTAAACTATTTATTTCATGTCCCGAATTTAGTAAATTTACTAGAAGTTAGGTGAAAATTAAATATAAATATATATATATATATATATATATATAAGTACACATATCTCGATTGTCAAAATATATTAAAAAAAAAGTACATATATTAATAAATAAATATAAAATATATGAATCTACATAGTCTGGAATATTAATAAATACATATTTTCTTTTTCAATAATATAGATATGTCCTCAGGTAGGTATTAAAAATCGCTACCATTTCGATGCTTCGATTAATAAGTAAAATACATATATATAAATACATTACTCATATATTTATTCTTTATATACAATATATTACTTTATTTTATATAAATAAATACATAATATACATATATTAATGTGTAATGCTTTGTTTTGTTGTTTTTAATAATTTAATTGATATACCATAATCAGCTGTATCTCCTCACTCCTAGGTCCTGAAAATTATTTATAAAAAGAAAACTTACCCCCCGTCAAGGTATTTCCGGTCGGGTGTACACAACAACCTTGATGAAGAAATCCTACCTAATTAATTGTATTTTTCAACTAATTTCAAAATAAATCTTTTCGACTATTTATTCCTATTTAATATTTTATTCTCGCTTGAATCATATAAATTAGCTGATATTTAATTTTTCTTCCGAACGAAATCCTAATCCAGAAAACCCGTTGATTTAATAACACCTTTCTAGTTTAGGCTTTTGAATGATAGCTGTTTCAAATTCTTTTTCGAAATGATAGACTGATGATTAAAATTCCGGCTAAAACGACAAACACTTTTAACACTGTCGCTATACGCACGATGGATTTTAATTGAACAATTTATTAATTCTAAATTTCTTTTTATATAAATTGATAAGAAAATTTATTCCGAATTGTGCAAACTTTTAATTAAACTCGACTCTTAATAAATTAATTTTTTTTCTAACTGTTAATTTTAGAACAAAGGTTTAAACGTTTATTATTATCGAATCCTTTTTTTTGTTTTTGTGTTTCTTTTAACCTAAGATGAAGTATTTACTATTAATAATTTTAAACAAAATTATAATCTATTTTTAAATATCAATTCACGAGCACATCCACTTTAATTTAACGATAACAAACTCTTAAGTTTAATTTGAATGTCTTCACTTTGAATGAAATAATTATTTTTAAATTTTAGTTAATTCACTTTTAACACTTTTTGCACTATTCACTTTTAACACTTTTAAGCACTTCGTTTAAATTATATTTATTTTCACTGTTTAATTTAATTTAACTGACTTATTAAATTTCACTGACTCTAGCACTTGTATTTTCCACAAAATTTTCCTAAGTCAGGGACTTATTTAAAATTTAACACTTAAAGATTTTTCACTGTTAATCCTACCAAAGAACGTAGTACCGCCACGTAACAACTTTTCGAATCCTCGGCGCGACTGGCTCCTGACTGATGTGTTCCATCTTTTATATCCCTCTCAGGTCCCAAAAGACGTATCTGAATTTCTCTTGATGCTTAATTCTATTTCCTATCAACTCGTAAACTTGAATATCTCTCTCACTAATATTGTTTATACATTCATACGATCTTTCGTCGTCCAGCTTTGGGCGGTGGTTAATTTTTATCTCACGTCGCTAACTTGATAGGGTCCGAATCGGGTAAGTCTGCGTTCATTGCCCAAGCTTCCTTTGTTCTATGGTTCATACAAAATGTAGTTAAAATATCATGATTTTGCGTTCCCTTTTTTTCTCAATTCGCGATAGGTCCGTCCTCAGTAACATATATATACATCTCAATTTTATGCATCTCGTGCGAAAATTGTTTAAATCCATGTCGAAATCTTTACTACGCATTTTTGAATTTCGATTTGTTTAAATTCTACTTAATTTTATTGTTACTTATATGAGCTTTTCCATTTCCACCCGTACTCTCTATCTCCCTGTCGCAGATTTGAGTTTTTCCTTTATCTTTGAATTTTATATTTATCCGCGACGTTTTCTTGCACAATTTCTTCTTGATTCTTATGTCATTTCTCATAACTCTTATAATTACTCATTTTCCAAGTCGTATTTATTTATTTCACGGATAAATTTGAATTATATCACTTTTCTCTACTTGGATTATTCTTTATCTCCGTTCTTTACCCTTCTTTTTATCTTTCTCTCACTTTTCCCGATGTGTGTGGTCTCCAGGAAAATTTCATACTTCATCTATTATTAATTAATATATAATTTTCCACACTTCTATGGGAGATATACCTAATTAGACTCTGGGATATCTGTCATTTTTATTGTTTTACCCAATCTCCGCCCATTCTCCATCCCTCACTTACAAGATTTCACATAAATTATACGTCTGGACATATGTTTACGTCTCAGATTTTATGTACTACGGCCGTAAATTTAGTTTAATTTTAGAGCCATTAGTTTTAATCTCTTTTCCTAATCTAAATACTTCATAAGCCCAACGTTAAAGTTAATCGCTTTTCTAATCATTTATTACCTTAACGTAAATAAAAACCATGTTCGGATTTCGATTGTTTACCCTTCAAAATATACATGAGACCGCCAACCTTTTATCTTGTTTCGATCCCTCCGTAATATTGGGTAACTCCAATATATATCTAACCTAATAATTATGTAAAATGTCTACTTTTCCTGAATCTAATCTATCGCTATATGTTTTAGTTTTTCTGTCTTCTTCTGATACTCGATTTTCACGTCCCTAGGACCTTCGTAGCAGTCCAAAATCTCTATATTATCCTTCCATCCGGTCGCCGCACTTTTCTAAAATGTCTATTTTTTTTGCGAGATTTTCATTCAAGATTGATTTACCAATATGTCCGTTTCATCTTAAATTGATAACGATTAATTTCCATTGTTTCCAACACTCACTCCTCTCTTTAGTACGATTTTTATCGAACATGACACCCTCCTTCTATCATAAATAATTGCACTACAGTTGAAATTCCGCCAGTAACTTTCCTTTGCTTTTCCCGTCCTTTTTTTATACTATCACGTTTATAATTTTTTTCATTGCATTTTTGTGTGTGCGCTTTACAACCTGTAAAACTTCCAAGCACCCGATTTCAATGGTTCGATACCCCATAAATGTCTCAGTTATTGTAAACATTCCCAGGAGTTTGTCACCTTGAAAGTCGATGTTGACCCTAAAGTGCGTTCACCTCCAATTTCTGTGAGAATCGAAATGTCGTTAATTATCTTTTTTATTGCCTGATCCACAGTTCATTCCTTTGTCTGCATTTGATGTACGCCTCTTCGTTCACTGATTGGTTACTCAAAATTTTATAGCTCTTTGTTCAGATCTATTGGTTGACAAAATTCAATGTTTATTTTGAAGCCTCAAAAGGGGGTTCCTAGTCGTTCCTAGACGATTTTAATGACCTCTGTGTTTATACTATAGAATCTCAACATAATTCCAACTATTACAGGGGCCTACTGAAAAACAAACTGAATCAATTTTAACCTCAACAGATGTCGCTAGAATGACGGTTTTCATTAATAATTTGTATATTTTTAGCAGCTATGGTTTATCTGTTTTTCACTGTGATTTAAGCCTTTCATCACAACCTCTCGTGGTTTACATATGGCAGCTGCAAAAACTAGTGTGATTAAAACAAATTTAACCCATTAAATAATGATGATTTAATTGTTTTGCCTTTAATTATGAATGGTTCTGGAATTCTTCGCTTTGCCACAGCTTTTCCAAATACTAGTAATTATGTAACAATTTTCAACATTGCATTAGTTTTGTAACATAGTTTTTAACATGAAGTGGTAATAGCTATTTTTCTAAATAGTCAATTTCCTACTCTTATTGAAATAAAGATGATATTTACTATGAATTATTTCACTGTCTTTTCTGAACTGATGAATTTATAAACTATCTATTAAATGGAAAAAAAAATTCACACCACTAACAAATGATAAGAAAACCTACGCCAGTTAATAAATAAAATACACAAAAAATCATGCTCAGTTTCAAACACCATGCAAACATCATCATTTCAAAAGGTCACGCAAAATGTCCTTTACAAATAAAATATAATGTTGCTGTATTGTTGCGTTTTAATGGGAATCGAACCCAAAGTCTCTTGACAACCCAGGAATTTATAATTAAATACAGGTCAAGAGTTTTTTAGGCAGCACATGTTTGAATTTTTTTAAACTTTTCCAGACCAAAAATAATTTGTATGATATTTTTGTAGTGGAAAAATATCTTTATTCACATTTATATTTTTGTATGAATTAAGTAAGTTTCTAAAAACACTTTCTATGACACTTACAGGTTGAAGAACATGATTTTCTGTAATTTCCATACAAAAACTTCTTGTGCAGAAATTGAAATTTTCAGTATAAAAATATCAACCAAAAAATTTTTGGCCTGGAAAATTGGGGAAAAAAATATAGTGACTGCAATACATGGCGCCTGCTATGATTTATTCACTTCTTTAACGGCAACAGCAATGTTCACAAACAAACTACATAGTGCCAAAAAAAGAAACAAGTTTCCATTACATGACACAAATATATTTATTTGAAACAAAGAGGTGTTGAAGTTTAGTTTTCTTACTCGGTTTAGGAGGAGGGGGTTTAGCGGGCAACAGCACAATATCCGGAGATTCTGCATAGCTCCTTTGGTCTGTTCTTGGTCTAAGGACACGCCTTCCCCCCTGTGGATGTAACAAACATGTTTTGTATCAGAAGTTCAAAGGATGGGGGAAGAAATTAATATGTAACATGTTGTAAAATAGGAACAGAAGACCTGCATTTGCAGTGGTTAGGCATTGTGCCGTACGAAGCGCCGCAATTGCAAACTTCACCTTGTACATTGATTTTGACTTTAGATATTCCTTCTATCGGGTTAGTTAAAGACAAAAATAAAAACTTTGTCAAGTATGTTATTGTCTACGTGCTGGCTTTAACGAAAATGTTTTTTTTTTAATAATAATGAATTTAAAGCGAGCACAGTAAAATTACTAAATACATACTTAATCTTGTCAAGAAGCGTAACTATTTACCCAAATACCATACATGTCTTGCATAAAACATACACGGTTAGTAGCTGAGTTGACAAGAGCGTTGTATTCCCGCCGAGGCGTCGTTGGTTCAATTCCACAATCCATCATTGCACCATCAAAATTTTACCACTACAATGATGGTAGTATTTCAAGTTATTTATAACCCGGAAATATTTATGTTTTTATTTATTCAAAAATAAAAACAATTACATTGCTGTTAGACTAAACTAACATTTTGTCAGAGTTTCCTCAGCGTGGTCTATGTATTCCACGGCGTGGTCTATGTTTTGACTTCTGGAAGGGATGTTGTAATTTTGTTATAAGTTTTTGTGAAACGTACAAATAACAGATGTTTTGCATTATAATTAAGACAAGATCAAGCTAAATCACAACAACCAAAATAATATAATTTATCGATTTTTATTATTTCATGTATCCAATTGTATCATCACCATAAACCATAGAATTAAAATAGTAAAGAAGGGCTCACTAACAATACAAACCTGATGCAGGGGTGGGTGGGCTGGTGTGATAGTGAGCCCGCTAGCTGTGAGGGCACGCAGCTCGCTCAGCTCCGGGGGCAGGGGTCTGGAAGCAATGGGTAGGCCATTGGTATCAGGCTTAGCTACTAGTCTATGGAATGAGATAAATAATAATTGATGAGTTACAAGAACAGTGTGACATTACATTTTACAGAGACAGTAATTTTATATTAATCAAATTCGGTCAGTACTTGATAGTAGAGACGCAATGTATATCCGGTTACTATTTCACCACTTTATTACGTACCAGCTAGATGAGCAGTGAACTAATATCCGGCTGATGACGGAATGTTAAAAAATTACCGAAACAGGAAGACAAAATCAAAACTATTTTCTCTTAACACGTATAACAAACCATGACCGGTAGTGGCAAAATATGGTGAATAAAGACTCGCTTTCCAGGGTATAGAAGTGAGAAAAGATTATGTTTACTTTCACACCTTCACTGCTGTACACGCTACTTAGCAAACCACCACTAGTAAGGGTCACTATTTAGCATCATCTCCTTAACCCTAGAGTGGGCACGCTATGAGCGTTTTGCCGCCCTCTGCAAAAAAACGTTGATAATTCTTAAATCTATTACGCGTAAACTTTGCGCTTTTTAGTAGCTGCCCCTGCTATCGTTCGCAACCGGTGCCGAAAGATTGGATGCCATCGGTATGCAGGGGGCTGCTTGAGAAAGAGGTTGTTGCTATCAAGTGTCGTCCGGCGGCGATTTGCTCACTGCGTGCCTACTCACGTTAGTAAAAATTTTGCTCTATATTATTAACGGATTAATACATTTATTTTCTCAAAATGAAAACTATTCCCTTATTATGAAAAATACAAGTGATACTTAAAACTAAATATAAAAATTACTTATGAGTAATATAGTAGGTACTTCTAAATAAAGAAACTAATAAGTAGTCGGACACTCTTAGTTCACCAATAAATTACAGTATTGTGGGTAGAAAGAAAAGGTGAATGTTCTATTACGTATCATTATAAACACAAGTCTGTAGCAATTGGACATTCTATTATGCTTAGTAAATAAGAGTTGTTTATTTACAAAAATTAAATATAAACTATATCTTGCAAAAACTAAAAAAGCCCTTTTATTTCAGTGTATCATACGTGTCCAGAACCATACCAGAATTTTCAATAAAATTCATATTTACGTAAATGAGGCCAATGAAGTTGTTTTTTTCAATGATGAATATTTCCAGTATAAATAGCCGAATAATTTACAAAGCCAATACTGAACACTTGATGCTACGCCGACAGTATGTGAAGGAGATTGCGATGGTCCTGGTTAAGCCATGTATGGCCGTAAGGTGTTCTGTAGACACTTTAAATATTCATCTGAGGAACCGAATTGCTCGCTTTGTTCCTATAGAACAAGCATCATCTTCAAAGAAGGAAGGTAAATGCAGTATATGTCCATCAAAGAAAAATAGGTGCACGAAAAAAGGGTGTTACAGATGCTCAAAATTGCTGTGCAATTAACATTGCACATACGTATATGATGACTATTTCGCCAAAGCATATTCTGTAGATTTATAAAATATTTAAAATTTGTTATTTTTTTCCATTTTTATAAATATTATTGAAGGATAATGTAGGATATCTTAAAAAAGTTAATTAAAATATTGAATTTTATAAAGTCGACTGAAAACCAAAGATCCTTTAACAGGGTTCAATAAATATGTTGATTTGTTATTCTTTATTTGTGATTTACTTAAATCCTGAGAAAATATATTAATTAAATTGCACTATTCCTACTTAAAATTGTCCACGAAAACGAGCGGCAAAATGCTCCCCACGCGCCCACTAACGTTTTACGAAAAGACGCGCCCACTCTAGGGTTAAACGTATAATTTCTTGCACTCACAATGTAAGCTTAGTGCTAACCGGATATCTGGATATCCGGTCATATGCCGATGGATATCTGGTCAATTCACTATCCGTTGCATCTCTACTTGATAGGCTAGCATTACACTTGTAAGTTTTTTCGTAAATTTACGACTTCTAGCCAATGGGCATCTTGCATTTTGAAAATCCAATGCGCCCATTGGCTAGAAGTCGTAAATTTACGAAAAAACTTACAAGTGTAATGCTAGCCATAGATATTACAGGGAAGAAAAATATCTGCAAATAGGTACCCTTCAAGCCACATTATTCTGGTATGAAGTAAAGTCTGATACGTCTCGTAAGAACGTTGCGAAATTAAGGGACAGAGCATTTAATGCGCACGTCCACATTCTTGTAATAACCTGCCATTCCTAAACTACAATTTAAATAGTTCATGCATAGAATCTTGTACATAAAACTACTTAAAATAAATTTTGACCTGAGATGGAGAAATATGTGAATGAAACAAATAAACAAAAACATATCTTACCTCACGCTTAAATCAACTACTGATTCGTCTGTATCCATTTTTTCCATCTGAAATAATAAGGAAAATTTAGAAGATGTATTCCCAATTATAATAAACGTTTTGGTCATAAAATTTCCAAGATATAATGGTTATATTTTGAAACAACATGTAACAAAAAAACTAATCGCTTTTTGTATTAATTTATCTTCTTTACTTTTTCATACTAAATTTTGTAGATGAAATTTAATCTAAATTTGTTGTTTACCTATTTGATTCAGTCGTATTCAGACTCGCTTTCGGAATTATAGCAAACAAATCTATTATCAGTAACTCGAACCTATATTTAAGATCTAATAACTCTTCTGCAAAGTTAAGAAATGAAAGAAAACATTTATGTGAAATATGAGAACCTAACCTTAAAAATTAGTGTCATATTAAAACAAAATTATGTTTAAATATAAAATATTTTAAACGTATTTCAATGTCCACTTATGCATGTTTATATTATTTTAAAGCTTTCCCATTCGAGTAGAATTCAAAACAGTGATGTTAAAATCAAGTTATTTCGTCGTTAAAAAATAAAATCAAATAAATCTTAGTGATAACAACAAAAACATCAGAATTTATGAGATATTAGTAAAATTTGGGGTTATAAACGATAATTTGTTATTTGGGGTTAAAAAAATAATGACATATTTTATAGGAATAGTAGTCCGATTAAAATAACAGTAACGGTGGCCATCCCTAATCTGATTAATATGCTAATGAAAGATGCTTAAATCCAAAATTGATTTGTTGTAGAAAGTGTTTACACAAACATTTACGGAACTAAACAACGCGAAAGCATTTTGAAGAAATGCTTCCTTGGCACATTGAAATATATAAAAATAACCATTGTTTATTTTACAAACCTTAATGAAAACTAGTAATTAATCTATTGAATGGGCATAGCGGTAGGAGAGATCGATAAAGATCACACTATCAGGTAATCACCAAATTAATGTTATCAAAAATTATGTCCACTTGTACTCAACGATACTAGATAACAATTTATCAAGAAATAGGGAGTTTTCCGTTGATTATTAAATCATAAATATGAATTTAACACAATATTGTGACATATCAATCGCCGAATAATATCGCCGTGCAATCGGACGCACAATTCCAAAGACAAAATAATTGAACCTTTATCGGCTAATTAGTGAATAGTGTGTACATGTTGTTTACTTCATTCACGGGAGGTCAAACAAAATACTGCGGGAACATGTCGGCTAAGTACTTGCCTACTTTCAATATTGAGCATAGAGACGAGCGGTAATTAATTTAGGAAATTCTGGTCAAAAAAGGTACATTTTTGATATCGAATACCTTGGTTACAGGGAAATAGAATACAGTTCTGAAAGAATGGATAAGAAATTTAAATTCTACTAGCAAATTAAAAAACTTTTATGTCGGGAAACTTAAAAATTTATTTGATCGTAACACACATATTATTATTATTTTTCAACTACCCTAAATATATCACCCAGGTGATCAATTACTTGTACCAGATAGAATATAATTAAAGACCGCTCTTGAAATTGTAGTAACAAAATACAATTTTCTAGGTTATTTCTGGGTAGGGGGGAAAAATTATTTCAACTATAAAAACATAAAATTGGGGAAAGAGCATACTTATATTTTAATTCTAATCCCATGATTTGGTGGAACGAAAGTCTCCAAAAACTTTTCTCTTTTCTAAGTGGACGTAGGTAATAAAAAATAATAGTCAATGTTGGTTTTGGACATATGTGATTTTTCAATATTTTTCGAAAAAGTGGACTATAGTAAAAAAGTGTGTGATGTTTGTAATGATTATCACACCCAACAAAATATTTAGTTTTATTATTCAAATTAAAACTGATATTATAGGCGCAATATGCATTCTCCGCAAACTTGTAAAATAATACTTTCACATCAATGGAATGTTTCTGAACCGACAGTTATATTTTAAAATATCATGTGAACGCGGCTTTATAAAATATTCCAGTCAGAATCGCCGGCGGTTTCCAAACTGCTATCGCTTTAAATATTAATTTAGGCCCATTTAGGCCATTCTGCCGTTGTTAATAGGTTCGAGTGATTGTGCTCCGAATATTCTATTGATCGTCTTGCCTGTTATTCCAATAAAAAATGCCCCATAAAGTCAAGGTAGGCCAAATTTAATTATTTACTCAATATTATTTTCTGTATTTTCGTAACCCGTTTTGACATATTTATTTTGACGGGATTACGTTTGCGGCCCTGTTTCAGATTTTCTAATCCATCTGTTAGTTCTGACACAATCTGACATTTTGAATCGGAAAAAGCCTTTTAAGGTTAGTTTTGGATAACTAAATACATTTTCTGTTGAGAATGGCTTACAATCTCAAAAGTGAGGAGGAAGTGAAAGAGTACCTCGAAAACCTCGGGATAGAATACAGATTCGGATGTTTCAACGAGAAAAATCCAGAAACCTGTCACCTTCTCGCTGACTATTTCGAAGCCATCAAGAAAGATTTCGACAAGGCAGGAAAAGTTTACAAAGATAACTGCGATTCCAGAGACTTTCCTAAGTCATGCTTTAAAACTGCAAATTACATCCTCTTAGGGAAGGGTAACTTGGGAAAGCCAGGAAATTTCGTCGGCTCTTTTCCTTATCTGGAAAAAGGCTGCAATAAGGAAGACCCTGACGCGTGCTTGCACCTCGGTTTGATGCTTTCCTCTCCTCCTGTACCTGAAATTAAATTTGATGCTGAGAGAGCGATTGCAGCATTAAAACTGAGTTGCAGCAAAGAAAATGTGAATGCTTGCTACTATCTCGCTGGGATGTACATCAGTGGCATTCTGAAGCATGAATTCAAGAAGCAGATTCACGGCAAGCCGGGCATTGCTAATAACCCCGCTAACTTCGCCATACAGAAGAATATGGAGGAAGCTTTTAAATATTCTGAAAAGGCATGCAGCCTCAATCATCTGTATTCCTGTGTTAATTTGAGTCAGATGTATCAGAGAGGAGAGGGAGTGGCAAAGAACCCAACATTGGCAGAGCAGTTCAAGCAGAAAGCAATAGAATTAGAAGATATTGTAAGGAAAACTCAGCAGCCATTGGAGTTTCAGCAAGGATTGTAGTGGTGTTATGTAATTCTTATCTGCTGTTGTAGTGAACCGTAGTTACAAAGCCACTAATTTATTTATCAAAATTTCTGTGAGTTAATACTTTTTTACTTTGAATTTGATGATAAACAGAAGTGAAGCTAAATTGAGCTGCATATTCTTTAGGTAAATATTTACCTACCGCACTTTTAATTAAGCACAGGTTATGGAAATTACACTTTGTTTCAATTTAATTACTTCAAAAAACAATTATTTACTTCAGTAGAAATGGTAAAAGATGTTCCATTTTTATTCAAAGCTTAAAATTAACATTTTAAAACGATCTTGTGCTGATTTTTTTTAACATGGATTGATGTTTGCATAATTTAAATAACCCAAACTAAGAACGTAAAAATCCATTTTGTGCATGTAAATAGTTACTTTTTTTTGTGGTAATTAAGTTGGAACGAAGTGTAATTTCCATAATCTGTGCCTAAAAGTGCGGCGGTTAGGTAAATAATTACCTTCTTTTGCAGGGAGGTTTATCTTAGTAATGGCGATATCAATGTCGATATAATAATTTCTTACTCCCAACGGGAATTGAATCTGGAACATTATGTGTTGCTATTTAACTAAATTATGTCAAGTATACACAGGAACTATGATCATCGTCAGAGGATTAAAGTTATTTTCCGGCTTTTGGCAATCTAATTTGAAAAATACATTTAGTATGGATACTTTAGTAGAAATTAGTATACATTGTACAGCCCTAAATAAACACTATAAATATTTAAAAAAGTTGTGATTAATGATAATCATTGTTTGATGCAGAATTATTTATTTTAATTAGACATATTTATAAAAGACAAATTATTACGACCGATCAAACTAGGCACACGCCCATAATTAAATAGTGATCAAATGTTTAAATGATTGTAAAATATTGATTAAACATATGCTCAAATTTTGATTTATTGCCATGTCAAGCTTTTTTTTTACATTAACCCCATCTATGGGCCTATGTCATCTTTTGGGATGCTGTGTTGAGGGTATTTTCTAAGGAAAGGAAGGAGAGGAAGTTCTGGGAAGGTGTGGCTAGGGATCAGTGTCCCTCCCACTGCGATGCAAGACGATAGGTCTAGAGACCAGTTTTAGAGGTCAAAGGGTCTGCCCAAACCAGCCTCTCCCGATCTGACACACCTCATCCTGAATACACCTCACCCGGTGAACCCGGGCACCCCTGCTAAATCACCAAACATAGCGAACCACTCTGAGTGACCTACGGTAGAGGTGTTGGTTATCTGATAAATGATTTCCAGGGCAGCAGTACCCAAACCCGCCTCCCAAAGAGCTGCCTCTGCTAATATTGTTCAGTACCTAATATTGCAAATGTGATTAGTTAATCAACTAAAATTCTGATAAATAAAGATTTTTTATTTTTCGGAATAACTTTATTGAGTAAAACCTCAAATTGTAATATTTAATAACCTTTCTGTTTCAGATTTTCGTTAATATTGTCTTCAATAATTAAATATTACAATTTGAGGTTTTACTCAATAAAGTTATTCCGAAAAATAAATATTCATTCTAGACTTGCAGAAAAGTCAATAGATGTCGCACATTAAAAAAAAAAAAAATAAGATAGGTTTATCTAAAAAGACGCTGTCTAGATTGCATTTAGTTCGGGTTGAATCTTGGGATCATACATAAAGATAGTTGCCAGTAAAAATGTGCGATGAAAAAATGAAGACAATGTTGGAAGTTCTTATTCGAAGTATGATACAGTTAAAAGTGACTGAGGGGGATAGGGTCCCATTAGCTCAGTGGTAGAGCGGTGTCCCGGCAAGACAAGGGTCCTGGGTTCGAGTCCTAGATGTGACCGTATCCTTTTCTGATTTTTCTATTTCAGATTTTCGTTTAGAAATCGCTAATATTGTCTACAATAATTAAATAAAGATTTTATTTTCTCCGCCATTTTGGAAATGACTTTAATAAAATAAAGAAATATATTTGGCAAAGATTATTATATGCTAGCCTCAGCGAGAGCTCGTACGTATGTCATTGATGGTAGTCCTCCTCCTCACACGACTTGTATGAAAATTAAAAAGAGAAAAGATACCACTCGTTAGGACTAGTATACTTGATTTGTAGTAATGAATTTAAAAATGTTATGTAATAGTATTACTTATATCAATTGTATTAATGTTAATTGTTATGTTGTTTTAGAATAAATTTATTGACTTTATTCTGCCTTTTATTTTTTCCCCACTTAAATATTATTTAGATGCATACACCAAACGGATATTAAAAACACAACATACAACGCAACAAATTATTACAGTGTGTGCGTCGCTGTGCACACGAACTGCGCACCGAACGAGCGCATATAACACTAGCACACAGCGTGAATATAACACTAACATGACATTTATGTAGCGCATTTTTGTGTTAGTGTACTTTACTATAATAAACCTAAAAATAAAGACGAACATAAAGGGATCTAGGTGTGTATGTAAATGCTTGAAAATGTAGTGTGTGTGGATTCTCATTTGGTGCGCGCAATGCGTCCACATATGCGAGTGTTGCAACCTTTGTTGCATTGCATGCTTTGTTGCTAATATCTGTATGCAGCTTTATAGTGTCAAGAATAAAAGCAACTTATCGATCTCTATGATAATAACTTCATAACATAATTATAGTGTTACTAAGAAAGATAATGCTATGGTTGGAAATCAAATTGTTTTTGGAGGAGATGAAAAAACACTTTATTTTAACCCCTTGACCTAATTATCTCTATGGTACTCCTCTAATTGATAGTACGTCATTTAATTATGTATTTTATTAAATACCAATAATAATTTTTTTTTACATTAAGGGCTACATTAAGGAGTGAACCTGGGTCTTGAAGATACCCATGTTGTAGGAGGGAGGAAACATGAAATCTTTCGACATCCGTAGAAACGACCCATTCTCATGTGAAAAATGTCAACAGTGTAAGGCACGTTTCCTGACTGTGCACTGGTGCCAAAGAAATCAATGATGCTAGTTCCTCGGAACATCTTCCATTGAAATACCGGTAGAATAAGGATAGCATTCCCACCTAACACCTGTGCTCTGAAGATTGTAATCCGTTTGTTAAGACAGGAGAATCTATCAAATAGATCGCCCGTTTCTACATCTCAGAAACAACAACAGCCTGAAGAAATAGGTAGTGGATTACATGGCTACGATAGTAATGGGCCCACCAAAGATATTAGAAGAACGAGATATGCTATGTTGGCCGCCGGACCGTAGCCGGAGTACTACCTAATTAGGGTACTTTGAACGGTATCGGGACGTGTACGCACAGAAATCTGTTCTATGTATTAGTGCGGATACCTTAGCGATGCCTTAGCGTAAGCGAAGGTGTGCAGTAGTATTGGTAAACAAAACCGGCGACACTGGGCAAAACAATTCCACATAGTATGAACTGCTCATAGCACATCTCGTTCTTCTAATATCTTTGGGGCCCACATTTATCTAAATTGAAACCATCATTTTTAGTAATAGTCAACTGTTAATAAGTGTCTGTTTGCGATTTCAGTAAGTAGAAAATGTCCAAGAAAACCTAACACATAAATACGGGAAAGCATTTTTATCATTTAAATTTTCTCTCAAGTCAATCTAACCACAGATATTAATTTGACATTTTCAGGTTGGTATCATTGGCGGTTCTGGTCTGGACGATCCAGAAATCCTAGACAACAAGACTGAGCGTGTCATAGACACTCCTTACGGATCCCCTTCCGATGTTATTGTCGAGGGAACAATCAGGGGCGTCCCTTGTGCCCTGCTTGCAAGGCATGGAAGGCAGCATTCCATCAACCCCCATAAGGTATGTGGAACTTTCTTTAACTAATACCTTTACCTCTACTAAGAGACAAGTGCACTCTTTTTATCCGCAACTGTATTAGAAATCTTTGGTGCAAACCACTGACAACAGGATAAATAGACCTGACCTAAAGCGAAATTTGTGTACCATTTCGACAGCCTGGAGGCAACCATGTGGCAACCAATTTTGGCACCAGCGGGGGTTCGATGAATTTTTTGATTAATTATGTCATCATTAGTATTTTGACACACGGTTTGCGCACATCAGAACATTTTGCGGAATAACTCATCAATTTTGGTTTCCTGCCCATTGAAACGATAAATATATTAATGTTATAGACAGGAATCACTAATATCGCATTACATTCCACAGGTAAGCTTTATTTGACTTAATTTTAAGCTTATTCGTACCATCAAAGCGTCAAAGCGCAAAGTCATGCAAAATAAAAAGTGATAGTTTAGTGAGATGAGTAAATTATACAACAGTTGCAAAAGGGAAAACTATTTACTCTTACAAAATATCCGGGTTTTATAAATAAGTAAAAACTTTTTCATGTGTTCTGGGATTTTTAGTTACGGCGAGGAATTTGCGCACCATTGTAAAAAGTACGACTTGTTTGTAAGCAGATTTCATTATCGAAACATATCTGTTATTTTTTTAATCTGTGGTGCTAACTAAACCAATCTAACAATGCTCTTCTCAATGCCATGCTGCCGGGATGGAGTCTCCCTTGAAGGGCCTCTGGAGAAAGGAGACCATAACCTTCATTGACTTATTACTATTACACATCTTCGGATCTACCGGATCTGCCCTGATGATGGACACTGCAACGATGTCCGAAACGTCGGCTAAAGAAGGAGTTAGCGCAACACGGCATAACACCCCAAAAACAAACAACAAAAATATTACTTTTGTATATATGGTTTTGTTTCTCTTTTATAATATTCTTCCACTCACGGCCTCCGTGGTCGAGGGTTAAGGCATTCAACTAGCCAGCCAAAGGTCGCGGGTTCAAATCCCGGCGTTCGCAAGTAAATTTATTTGATTAATTTGTGTTATTTCACAATTTATTCGATTAATATAGTGGAAGATACTCTTAGTATGTATTGCCCTGGTGTTACCATGATTTGAAATGTTGTTTGAAATCGCTTTAGCAATGTTTGGTGATCTGAATAGCCGGGCACTCTCCCACCTTCCTCTTTCCCATCTCCTTCCCCTGGATCTGCTGGAATAAATTCTATCGTTTGTTATGTGTACAGCCTTTATACAAATTTATGCCTCTACAGAGTATAAATCTGTAGCATATACATTGAAAATTTTTCTAAGGGACTGAAAAACAAACTTCTTAAGCGGGAAAACCTTTTCAATATCTGGGATAAATTGCGCCATTTTTCAAATTCAGCCTTCGAGGGACTGAAAAACCAAACATCTTAAACGAGTTTCTTCTCTAGCCGAATCCGTCAGAGAGACTGGTATATATGAAATGACTTTCATTGTAAACCTAATAGTACGGGTTACAACAGGTTAAATAACTGTACATTATCAAAACTAACTAATATGCAAAAAATTCTCATTATGTCCCAAAATTTCCTGCCTTATCAATTATTACTTTAATTATTCCTTTCAGGTGAACTACCGTGCCAATATCTGGGCCCTCCGCTCTGTAGGATGCACCCACATTGTGGCTTCTACGGCCTGTGGTTCTCTCTCGGAGGGGATCAGTCCTGGAAGCTTTGTCATCCTGGACAACTTCATTGATAGGTGGGTGTGAACGACGTTAATATGGCGGTTAACTGCTTGAATGTCAGCTTATCCGTAGCGGATATGCTAGTAGCTAACCACACTTGCCTGGATTTTATGGTATTTAGAACCTTAAAAAATGCTCCGAGAATGCTAAAATATATCTTATTCGCTTGGCAAGGATAGAATGTGTATCAATATTATTCTAGTATGTCATTTCGTCACTTGCAAACATATTTATTTTATCTGGCAAAATCCGTGTCAAATGTCATAATTTCAATTTTTAAAAGTCATAGTTTATAGGAAAGCCTCATATTATGACTTATTCTTTTGTGAGAAATGTTTATTTAGCGGGAAAATAAAACTCAATTTTTTCGTTATATAATATTTTTTGCAACAAGAGAAAAAAAAAACATTTTCTCAATATGTATAACTATTTTGGGAAAACTACATAGGATAGATATACAAGATAACTTCGGGAGGTGATTCTACATGATGATAGAAGAAAGTAGTTTTTAGGTTAAAAAGTTGAATTGTTCGAATGGGAAAATTTTTTATTTATTTTAATTTTCCCATTAAAACACCTGAACACCCGTATATAATTTTTATAAATATGTAAACATGTTATCTGGTAGACGGTACAATTTACAAAAACATAATTTTGCAATACACAAGTGAGTTATAAAATATAAATACGAAAATAGTGTCAGCCGGCGTCGGCGGGCTGCTCTGCATTTTAGCTTGGCATTCCTAGGGTTAATAGCTAGGTGGGTAGCCAAGTAAGGTAATCCGAGTTTGGCTCCCACATCACCAACTTACATTTACATTACAACTTACATTAACACAAATAACATTTTTTCAAATACATAGTTATTGTTTTTCTGTTTTAACCATTCTTTCTGAGCTGCCACAATTTAGGGCCGCTATGTCCGGGATGCCATAATTTATGCCTCTCAAATTTATTTTTAATTTAAATAGTAGTATGCATTGCCATCTTAAGGTATTTAATATATATTTTTTAATGTTAAAAATAGATTTGTATTAGGAAAATAAATACAAAAAGAAAAATGTATGCCATTTTTACTTTATTTTGAATTCAGGAAAAGTTCACCCAAAAATGAATTCAGTTGCTGTTGTCTGTTTCAGTCAAAATAACTTTGGATAGGATGGGCTACAGAAGCTTATAAGAAAGAAGAAACGCCATTTTAAAAATTGATGCAGGTTTTCGAATATGCATCTAATTATGTTAACACCTAATTTTTGTTCTTGTTGAAGACTGCCACAGTTTTACGGCACTTTTGTTGACGGAGACTGCCACAGTTTCATGGCACTTTTGTTGTTGAAGACTGTGACAGTTTCATGGCACTTTTGTTGTTGAAGACTGCGACAGTGCCATGGCACTTTTGTTTATCACGCTAAATAGTGTATTTTCACTATTTTTTTTTTTATTCTCGACAAAAATTATGATAATGAAGGTATTTTTAAGTTGACAAATAATTTTTTTCTGTAATGACTTAATATATGCCATATTCGGTTTGCCTTCAAAATGACATGTTCGTTTTTATTCGTAAATTAGGCGGATGTCACGTTAGGCTACCTTGGTGACAGCCGTCGTTCCGACATTGGCGGTTTCTATGTCATAAAGACGTTGTAGCCAGTTGGAACCGTTTCGGAATGGGCAATTTTAGGTCTATTTTGAAATCAATAATTACGAATGAAAATATTTAACCAACATATTATTAGTATGATAATTGTATGTAATCAGAAAAATAAACTTTAAATCTTCCTCTCATTTTTAACGGCATTCATAGTTAGTGAAAATACCCCATTGTTGTTAAAAATATAAGTAGGTACCATCTACAAAAGTATACGATCTGCAGTTACTCTTGAGGTCTGTTTGACATTTGATCCAATTGTATGTTGGGTTGTTTGATCAGTCGTAAAAGTTGATGGGCCGAAAATCTATGGCTGATGATGTAGCTGTGATTCGTTGACAATCTATGTGACGGGGGTACAAACAACTAGCCCTAAGCAAATTAGCATCTGTTAAATACTATACATATTTAAATTATAGGACCAACAGTCGCGAGCAGACCTTCTACGATGGCAACGAGACCTCTCCAGTGGGTGTGTGCCACCTGCCGATGGAGCCCTCCTTCTGTCCCCGTACCCGGGGCGCCCTGAAGGCAGCCGCCGGCGCACTGGGAATCCCTGCGCGCGACGGGGGCACTTGCGTCACCATACAGGGGCCCCGCTTCTCCTCCAGGGCTGAGAGCGAGATGTACCGAGCTTGGGGCGGGCATGTGATCAATATGACGACAGTGCCAGAGGTAAATGACAACAATATATAAAGAAAACCAAAGTTTTGTGCTCCCAAAACTCGTACATACCACTCCAGTGATAGCGTATTCAAAACAAAATTAACACCTTTGGCAACAGACATTGCTTTATGATTCGCGCTCATTCCAAAAATCACATCTCTGCGAATATTAATAGAGAAACATAAACAGCTTATTCTGGTTTAAAGCCAATGATTCCACCTATACTTCACCGTTTATCCCATGTTTTCAGGCTTCATAATGTTTTTAAAATCGTTAAATTTATCAACGCATGAATTCGCCCTACTTTGTACTTATTTGGGCAATAATGAATACTAATATTTCTGTGTTTTGTCTATGGTCTACTGGAAATGTCTACAAACACAGATATTTAAAAAAATGCAATTTTTAACATGTAAGCAGCAATGTTCATTTTTAGAAAATAATTTAAAATGGCGTCTACACAGTACAAAAAATTATCTGTAATATTCTATGAGAGGAACATTAGTGACATCTTTTGGTATTCAATAAAAGCTTAATCAGGCTAGCAAACATAATATTAGCTGATTGTGGGTAGTTCAAAATAAATTCATTTTAATTCATAAAAATCACAGGACATTAGCGGTGTTACCAAATTTGGGCAGCTATCGCTTAGCTGGATAAAGGCTTAGACTCATTACACTATATTATGCGCACATAATTTGGCGTGGCATATACGTATTATATGATGGGATGATACACTACGCTATAATCTTCCTCAGGAGAGGGGGTCAGATTGATTGGGAAACTGCCATCGAGTGTTATTTCTTTGTATGGGATCTATTACTTTGATAAATGACAGCTACGTAATTACGTCGCTCTGTAAATTATTAGAAGAAGAATTAGATGGACTGTCGAAATTTAGTCATAACCTAAAAATCAGAAAGATACCCCGACATCTCCGTACGTGAGTATTTAACACAAGAATAACGTTCTGTATCCTGTACATTACCTCAGTTTCCCAGGCTAATTAAATGGAGGAACTTGTTGATAAGGCAAGAATATAATCAAAAATACTAATTTCAGTTGTGTGTCTGTCTGTAACTCTGGTCAGCGAACTCTAGATCACGGATTTGCTTTGAATTTAAGTGTCATTTTCAAAATTGGTGTGTTTGAAGAATATAGACAAGTGATAAAGTATCTACCCGTAATATAATATTTTTAACAGAAAATTATTGTACGGGACGGCACTGTAGTCGCCGGCCGCACAGACGATATAGCGGGAGTGGCGTGGAAGAGAAGGTCGGGAAAAAGTAGGGAGAATGTTGAAAAAATGGGGAAAAATATGGGGAAAATGAAAAATATGGGGAAAAGGGAAAAATGGGGAAAAATATGGGGAAAAGGGAAATATATGGGGAAAGGGAAAAATGGGGGAAAATGTGGGGAAAATAGGGAAAAATATAGGGAAAGGGAGAAATGTGGAAGATTATGGGAGAAAGGTATAAGGCAGGGGGGAGGAAGGTAGGGGGGAACCTGCGCCCTGACAAGGACGTTTCGACTATTGCCAATGTTTCTTCTTGATGAGCACCAGGGAGCCGGGAGAAAGAAGAAGGCCAGGTTGAAGTGAAGATCCCAAGGCAGAAGAGGCTTGAAGAAGGCAGTCAGGGGCAGTCCAGGAGGGATGTTGATGGTTCGATGGTTGCTGGCTCTCTGCCGAATTGCGCAAGTTTTCTGCCTTTTAAAGGACCAACGGGCTTAGCTCTCCCTTTGTTAGCGATAAATTCCGAGAATTATCTTTGGGTTCTCGGAATTTTCATAGGAAAGAGCGCCGTTGTCGCGCAACTCGGAAGGGAACGAATTTGACTAGGTCCCTGACTGTTCTTCAATCCACTTTGCCCGGGTCATATTTTATTTAAATACATTTTGTGAGTTTGCACAAATTTACATGTTAAAAAGGGAATTGATATCTAAAAGGCAGCTTTGCACAATATTCAATTTTGTGCAAATTTACACATTAAAGGGAGTTGGTATTTAAAAGGGAAGCTTTGCACAATATTCAATTTTGTGCAAAACGGCAAGTTTTGTAAAGGAAACCGCGTCTGCACAATTTCAAATTTCATGCAAATCTTCCATGTTTTGTACAAATTTATTATAAGAAGGTATTTGGGGGGTCAAGCCTTTGTTTTTTGTCTATAATGATGACTGCTTGACCCCGTGGTTTTATTTATTGATCAGTTTTGCATATAAGATTTACAGTTTTTTTATACAAGTGCAGATAAGATTACAGATTTTTATAGAGAGAATTTTGTTGCATAAATTCGAATATGCACAGAGGTGAGTTTGTAAAGGAACTGCCTCTGCGTAAATTCAGATTTATGCAAATTAATTTAAGTCGGTGGAGGTACGTCCGGTACAATTATTTAAAAATATATTTTATTGATTTGTCGAATTCAGACTATCCTTTTTTAATATGAATACCACACAAGAGTCCCAACTGCCACCAACTGTCTCGAGCCAGCGGGACTATGACATCCATCCAATTTTTGTTAAGCTGAAAGAAGCAGGGAAGAGGGAAGAGAAGGAGATGGGAAGAGGAACGTGGGGGATTACTTGGCTATTCAGATTTGGTCACAAAACATGCCTAAAACCATTAAGCAATCTTTCAGGGCGCTACTGAGAGTATCGTCTAGAAGTTTGCTTCCATTGAAGGAGACCAGATTATCATTTCAAACTCTTTTGATCATAATTAGATACAATTTTTGGTTCGTTAAAAAATTTGATTCAGTGATGTTATTTATGAAAGGGTTTGGTTACGAGAATGTAAACTACATAATTTTTTTTGTAGGTGGTTCTAGCAAAAGAGGCCGGAATCTGCTATGCGGCCATTGCGCTGGCCACCGACTACGACTGCTGGCGTGACCATGACCGCGTCTGCGTTGGCGACGTCCTCGCCATGTTCCGCAAGAACGTGGAGAAGGTGAAGAGTATCCTGGTGGAGGCCGTCGAGGTCATCAGCAAGGAGGACTGGGCCGACACTATTGAAGAGTTGCAGGTAATGTAAAATTCAATTATTTGCTTTTAGACTAATTTATGATTAGATTAGAAAATTATTAATTGATTGAATTGGGGATTTGTTTTGTGTGACAAGCACAGAATCTGACAAGCATCTACTAAAACCTCTTGTAATATTACCTTTCACATTGTTCTTATATTAACTTTATATATTTCTTCATAATCTTTCAGTTTTTTCAAATCATAGTGCATTTATTAAGTAGCCCAATGGCAACACATATTATGCACGGTGTCGGGAAACTTGTAGTACAATCGGGAAACTGGTGAATATACATCACATAAATTATATTTTTTACATTAACTTCACACTTAAAGTACCAAGAAAAATAATTTCTCTCGGGGACAGTGTCGTCTTAGGAGATGCTGTCTGGAGGGTCTTTTTGAAGAGAGGAAGGAGGGAGGACACACAGAGGCCGGCAAATCTCTCCACAGCCGAGCTTTTGAATTCAAGAACTAGTCATAGAAACAACCTGTTCTCAAGTGAAAAAATGCAAGCCGTGTACAAATGTTGGCTGTGCATTTAGCGTGTTTCCCGACTATGCACTGGTAATTTTAATACCGGTAGAACAAGAATAGAGAGCAAAAAGTTTAAAAACTTAAACAGCTTATACCCCTAGCAACTGATTTTTTTCAAATTTGACCTAAAAATGCTAACTTTCAAACAAAATTTACTCCGAACGTAATAAAGATTCACCAGCTTCCCGTTTGTACTACGAGTTTCCAGACACCAAGTATCGGCGCATTCTCAAAACTATTCTGGACATGGGTAAAAATTTTGTATTTCAACGAAACTAAAAAATTGTAAAATTGTATTAGTTATAAAAAGAAAATAATTCCAATAGGTCGTTTACGAGAAGACACGGAAAGGAAAAGAATATTTTATAAAATTTTGGATGTGAAAATGCTGTAATTTTTTTTTAAAAGTGTGTTTGTTATATTTAAGCTTTTGTAACTAAAACATTTAACAATTATTTTACAAGCAATAATTATTAGCTTGAAACACTCATCCACATTGAAAAATCTCCTGATAAAAGAGATACATGACGCCAACGGGACTTAAACATTTAAATTAAAAATATACATATTTGTTTCAGAAAACCGTAAAGGACAGCGTGATGTTGCCCCATAATTAAAAATCTACATGGTCTGGCCGACGACAGCTCCATTGAAAACTCTCTCTCTGTTGTACGCGTCTCTGTTATAAGCGGTGATTCAATCTCGAATAATTAATTTAAGGTTACAAATCACTTATTGCTCTGAAGATTAATTCTTACTATGGTAGCTACTATCTTAAGTATGAGGAGAATCTGTTTTCTGCAACAACAAATACTCTCAACCAGTGAGCACTGGCGTCATGAAATTTGTGCAGCTTTTATTGGGAATATCTAGGTACGTAAATAATTATTTTAAGATTGCAACGACATTTCCATCACGAGCTATGGAGATTTGAGTTTTCCATTTAAGTGTCGAAAGGTGTTGAAAATCTGGCAAAGTATATTAATATAATATATTATATAACGTAAATGAATTTCATAGCATAAAAAACTTTTAGCACACAAAATATTTCTATATCGTTAACAAAATTATTCGATTTATTTAAGTTATGTATTTTGAAAACAATTTTAGGAGGAAAACTATCACAATGACATACTAATTGTTCATATTTTTTAATCTTAACAATATTCTCTTTTATATAAATCTGGGGCTTAGTGCTAGAATTGCCTTTGTTGAATTTGTAAATCTCTCTGGAATGAAAATCGTTCATTGATTTCTTAGTGTAAAGAACGCTGAGATTATAACATTAGATAGGTCACTATTTCATCAAATCAGAGCACCTGATATTTTTACCATTCAAATAAGGGACGTATTAGAATATTTTCTACCTTAATTATCTCAATTAAATGATGAAAAACTGTTGTAGGCACTAATGGCATTAATCCCCACAAATGTTTTGTTATATTTTATTATATATTTAACATTCCAAATATTTGAACCAAAGAGTGCTTTTTGATACGTATATTTATTTATTTAATAAATCTGTTTACAAAATAAAAATTGTTTTTATCCAAGTTACATATTGACTTCCCATTGGGGTATGTTAGGAAGCTGAAGGGAGTGGGGAAGGGAAGAATATAGGAAAGGGGAAGGTGGGGAAGTACCTGTCTATTCAGGTCTGGTCACCAAGCGTTTATTATCCTCGGTTCATTTTCCATCATACACCCAATAAATATTTTTATTAAAACATAGTACAAATTTATTTTGAGTTCATCATTATTTATATAAATAAAAATTTTATGTAAGAAATAACCTTATAATTTAGAGTTCAAAATAAATGCAAAGATGTTTGCGAGACTCTTTCTCAAACATCACATACAAATTTATTTCAGAAGAAAAATATATAAATAATTAGTTTTGGCTTACAACTTACTCATCCAGCTAAGTCTGTTATAAAGGTATTACAAAGCAAACATAAATAAAACCATCAGCTTTGGTTAAAACAAAAAAAAATCTCAATTCTTACAAAATATTCGAAGCACAGTTCTGTTTTACAGGTATGTATTATAAAACAAAATAATAAAATGTAGGCATGTTTTACAGGTATTACAAAGGAACCTGCTCAGAGCAACTAGCAGCTTTGCATACCAGTGTACCGGGAACGCTTACAAATCATTTTCGTCTAAATTAGCTTGTATGTGAAACGAGTTTCCATAATTCGTGTTTCGTCCATCATTTAATCCCTTCCTCAGTGTCTGCCAGATGTCTATACATGATGTCCGTAAACTAGTGGTACAAGTGACAAACTGAAGAATCTACATCAAATATAGAACCCAAAAATACTAATCATTTTTCAAATTTGACTTGAATTCCAATTTTGGACTGTATTTACTCGTAAACAAATACTCCTCAGGTCTATTTCTACTTTCCAATAAAATTCAAATAAATGGAATATTTCTGAATGTATTCGGAAACTAAAAAAATAATTGGAAAGGTGATAAAATACACTTTCTAATTATATTATTATAAATAAAAATATAAGTTTGATATATTAAATTATTAGCGAGCATACAAAAATAATTGAAATTCACCTTACGTTTTTTGTAACTAAAATTAGTGCCTATGAAAAAGTATATAAAAACATACATTTTATTAAACAAATGTATTACAAAATTTACAGTAATCTCTCTTTTTGTCCATTCATATATATATATATATATTTTTTTTTTTTTTAAAAAGGGCGGAGACGGTTTACACGTAATTCCAGTGAGCACTTAGGCCATAGGCCCATTGTGCTATCTTTCATTTTACCTCAATCCTTTAACAACAAACCAGTCCCTTTAATAAAGTTCACCAGGGTTGTTATTGCGTATATGGCTATGTCTTTCGGTTCTACTGTATGTCTCCCCAGGTATCTGAGCCTAGTTCCCAACAGGGCAGGACATTGGCACCATAGGTGAATTGGAGTCTCTTCATCCTCTTCACTTTTCCTGCCTTCATATAAAAATAATTAATAAAAATTCACAAAGTTTCATAATATTTTTTCATATTGCTTTCGGAACCTTTGTACATATTGCAAATAAAGATGCACATTCATTCAGATTGCACTTCTATATTTATAAAGCATGGTGTTTTCTCTTCATGACAGTAAGGGAGATGCAACGATTTCTATGAGACCATGTGAGCTGTTCCCAAAGCTAACAAATTAGTCTGAAGGGTTAAATCACAAAATGAACTCCACCAGTTTCCGAACACCATGTATAGTTCATCTGAATATATAACAGGATATCCGGGGATCTCTTGTGAAGCATCTATAGTTCTTTTGAATATACAACAAGATAGCCGGGGGATCTCTTGTGAAGCATCTATAGTTCTTCTGAATATACAACAGGATAGCCGGGGGATCTCTTGTGAAGCATCTATAGTTCTTCTGAATATACAACAGGATAGCCGGGGGATCTCTTGTGAAGCATCTATAGTTCTTCTGAATATACAACAGGATAGCCGGGGGATCTCTTGTGAAGCATCTATAGTTCTTCTGAATATACAACAGGATAGCCGGGGGATCTCTTGTGAAGCATCTATAGTTCTTCTGAATATACAACAGGATAGCCGGGGGATCTCTTGTGAAGCATCTATAGTTCTTCTGAATATACAACAGGATAGCCGGGGGATCTCTTGTGAAGCATCTATAGTTTTTCTGAATATACAACAGGATAGCCGGGGGATCTCTTGTGAAGCGTTTATAGTTCTTCTGAATATACAACAGGTAATCCGGGGATCTCTTGTGAAGCATCTATAGTTCTTCTGAATATACAACAGGATATCCGGGGGAACTCTTTTGAAGCATCATTTTGTTTTTTTATGATGTCTAGCTCCTCCAGTTTTATCTGTGGTTTTGATTGTGATGCATTTCTTGTCCATGAAGTGAAAAAGATCCTGGAAAAAATTTCAAATTATCAAGTGTTTTGCTTTGCTCACAAAAAAATACAAAACACCTCTATACAGATATTATTGAAATGGTTTCGCTGTGCAAGATATTGTGTAACAAGTATGAAAGATGGCTGACCATCAAATAGGCTTTTATAATAAACACTCAAGCGATAATGTATAAAAAAAGCCTTGAGAAATAGAGATTTCCGGGCGTTCGGTTTCTCATTTCGAAAATCATAACAATGTTTATGTTAAAACCCAATGAATCCACAGTTTAAAATATGTTTTTTTTTAAAATTTATAAATTTTTGAATTCTATGTGATAGTTACCATAATTGCCCTACTTTGTAATTATTTGGGGTGATATTGAATATTACTATTTCTGTATGTTGTCTTCGGTCTACTTTATAATATGTCTATAGTCAGACATTAAATAATGCTATTTTGTGATAGTTACCATAATTGCCCTACTTTGTAATTATTTGGGGTGATATTGAATATTACTATTTCTGTATGTTGTCTTCGGTCTACTTTATAATATGTCTATAGTCAGACATTAAATAATGCTATTTTTAACATATAAACAGATGTTCAATTTATAGAAAACAATAAAAAGGTATCTAAACGCAGACTACACGGTACAAAAAATTATCTAGAATATTCCATGAGAGGAACATTAGTGATGTCTTTTGGTATTCGGTAGAAGTTAATGAATCTATTCTCGATCCAAGTTAAGAACGACCTGCTGGCGTACCAAATTAGGTTTGTTCTGCGCATACCACCCCCCCCCGCTTCGTTCTTTCACCATCGCTCGGCTGCAATTCCTGTCTCCGCTCACAATTCAGTATGTCCTTGGCTTTCGTTCTGAGTGCCCGCGCTTAAAGAAATTAACCCATTCAGACCCTGCGATAAAATGAATGTTCAGCCGATATGTCCAAATTCATTATCACCAATTATGAAAAACAAAAAAGGACATGTAAACATTATTTATGTGTTATTTGTATGACTATTCGATTCACAACAATGCATTTTTATGATTCAAGGATATAGATAGGTAATATATGTATGAAATTTGTGAATGTTGGTGTTGATCGGTTTTAAAAAAATAAATATGCCGATAAAAATGCCATAAGATCAAAGATTCACACTTTTTTTATTTGGAAAAGCATATCCCACAATAAATAAAGTTTTGGAGAATGTCAATAACGATGATTCCTTGCCAAATTTTAAGCGCAGCACTTTCCACAAGGTAATCAAAGAATTGGGTTTTCAATATTGTAATCGAAAACGTGACAGTTTATTGACGGAGCGTGAAGACTTAATTCTTTGGCGTAGAGATTCCTTAAGAGCAATCGAGAGACACCGTAGGGAAGGTCGTACGATATACTACCTCGATGAAACCTGGATTAATGCAGGTGATGTATCGAAAAAAAATTGGATCGATAATACTGTTAAATCAAGACGAGATGCTTTCGCACGCGGCCTTTCCGTAGGACCCCCTAATCCAGCCGGTAAGGGAAAACGGTTAATAGTGTTACACATTGGAAGTGCTGCAGGATTTGTTCCGAATGGCCTTTTAATTTTTAGCCGATTTGATAAATCTGATGCCAAATAAAGTACAATATGTATTGTAATACTATCATCATCATTATTTGAATGCATAAAATGTTTTAATTTTTTGTTTTATTCGTCGGTAGACAAATAAAATAATTAATTTATTAAAGTAGTAGGTCTGAATGTGTTAACGCTCGTCCTTGTAGAAGTGGGGAGAAGGGGCGGAGACATGCGCGTCCACGGGTTGTTCTAATGTTGGACCGAGAATAGTGACTTAACATATCAGCTGATCGGGGGAAGTTAAAAATAAATAAATTTTTATTAATTAAAATCACCTCTACGGCTACTAAAATTTGGGTAGCTATCGCTCAAAGGCATTACTGGTGCTATCCAAATTTGGGTAGCTCCCGCTCAAAGGCATTACCGGTGCTATCCAAATTTGCGTAGCTCCCGCTCAAAGGCATTACCGGTGCTATCCAAATTTGGGTAGCTATCGCTCAAGGACATTAGCGGTGCTATCCAAATTTAGGTAGCTATCGCTCAAGGGCATTAGCGGTGTTATCCAAATTTGGGTAGCTATCGCTCATGGGCATGAGCGGTGCTATCCATATTTGGGTAGCTATCGCTCATGGGCATTAGCGGTGCTATCCAAATTTGGGTAGCTATCGCTCAAAGGCATTACTGGTGCTAGCCAAATTTGGGTAGCTATTGCTCAGTGGATAAACCTGCAGGACGAAGGAGTGTTGGGAGGCCTAAGGTGACTGGATGGTGTGAAGGATACCATTGCATCCTTGGGCGTAAGAAACTGGAAGGGAATAGCTGGATCAGGAAAGGAATATAGAAAATTGGATATAGATTGAACAATATACCTTTGCATTATACTTATATCCATCGGCAACCAGTCCCTTGTGAATATCATCGATGTTAACAGGATCATATCTCAAAATTGCATCTCGCAGTTTGCTTCGGACTGACAGATAGTTGTGGAATGCTATGTGAAGTGGGACCCTACAGCCTTGCACCTAGAATGCAAACTTATAAATACACTTTACGTTTTTCATACATAATACGGTGATCGAGATAAGCAGTCTTAAAATTTAACATAAATAATATTAATATTTAAAATAAATTTCTAATCTACTTTTACCGCTAATCTTCTAATAAATGTGCTATCAGTAGTAATGGAGGATAAAATAGCGACTGTAAAATCATGCGATGCGCAGTGCTTTTAATATAATATCCTCTTTGTGCAGTTTTAACTTTTCCTAGCAATCTTTTAATTAAAGTGTGATTATCTGAAGCGACCTGCCAAGTAAGTAAGTTTCTGTCTGTAAATAATTAGATAGAGCCCAGGAAGTCATATTTGTACAGCGCCCGTGAGGTGATTTTTCACACAAAAGATTTTTTATAAAAATATCTAATTACATAATCTATTATTATTTTAGATAATTGTATTCAAGAATCTGAAAGTATGCTGATGATGGATGTGGAGCTTATTTCTAAAAGGATGGAAGATCTGCAGTCTCTCTTGTCCAGGATGAATCAAGTATGTATGCAGAACCTCGGTGGTTCATACATTGATGATGCAGAATGATTTAATGATGAATTTAAGTCTATAGTCAAGATATTAGAAGAGAGGATACATACTGTTCAATATAGTTGTGAATGTTTGCGAAAGACGGTAACGGTGAATATAAGAAGTTTTGGATTTATTTCTCAATTTGGGAGACACGGGAACCATTTATTGGATAACCAACATCTCTGCCATAGGTCACCCCAAATGGTTTGCTACGTTTGGTTATTTAGCAGAGGTGCCTGGGTTCATCGAGTGAGGTTTGTTCAGGATGCACTTATCCATCTGCTGTGTGGCATGCCAGATCAGGAGAGACTAGTTTGGGGCGACCCTTTGACCTCTCCAACTGGTCTCTCGACCCATCGCCTTGCGCCGCAGCGGGAGGGATATATTCCGTCACTCCTGGACACACTGATCACTAGATTCCTACCCACCCCTCATACCTTTTCCTTCTCAGAACTTCTTCTCCTTCGTTTCCTTAAAAAAGACCCCCCACACATTATCCTGTGTGGGGTTAATGTAAAAAAAATAAAAAATAATAAGAGGACTGAATGTAAAAGTCACTAATACTAAAAACTTGTCAGTGAAAGCGAGACTAGCAGTTCAAAGTGGTGTGCTGATACCAACCCTGATGCATGCCAATGAGGTTGGGATGAGTTAGTGAATAAAAGTTTTCTCGTTAATTTCACAGGTAAAAGCAAGTAAACCAACTGATGAGACAATTTGGAATACTCAAAAATGGACCAGGGAGTCTAGCACAGTGAAATTGATAGCTTTACAATATCAGATCGATAGGCGTAACTACCGATGATTTTATACCGATTTCCCGAGCACGGTCGCGCTTTTGATAGCCAGACCAATATTTGATAACGCAATAAATAAAAAATCAACGTATGCTGGCAAGACTGGAAGTATTATCTATGAATTGTCAAGTGTCATACAGTTACGTAAAAATATTAACCAATGTAAGGCCATTGGCCCTCGGATTCAACTCGCCGCGTATACGTTTTCTTTCAATTCTAAGAGCTTCGTTAATTCATTAACACACTTCGGGCGGGAAAGGTATTTCTACCCGTTTGGTCGATTCTTGCGGATGGGAAGGGTTTTTTATATTTTGCGTCGGCTTCATTTCAATGGAAGAAAAGAATAAATTATCCAATGTTTTTCTAAAGGTCCCAATTACAGGTTTTCCAATAAGAGGTGTTATTTTGATATTCAATCGTAAAAGATCAATGGTTTCGTTGCTTGTGTGGCACGTAGCGCCGTCTTGTTGAAAGTAAACGTTGTCTAGATCAATACCATCCAATTCCGGCCATAAAAAATCATTAATCATCTCTCGATAGCGCAATCCATTCACAGTAACTGTTGCTCCAGCCTCATTTTCGAAAAAGTAAGGTCCAATGACTCCGCCGGACCATAAACCGCACCAAACAGTCACATGTTGAGGATAGAAAGGCTTTTCAATAATAACTCTTGAGTTTTCCGAGCCCCAGATGCGACAATTTTGCTTGTTGACGAAGCCACCGAGGTGGAAATGGGCTTCATCACTCAAGATGATTTGGATTTGATTCACTCAAGTGAATTTTAATAATTTCAATGCGTTGTTGAAGAGTGTATCGTTCCATTTTTATTAATGGCGTAGTTTCTACTTGTCAAATGTTAAAAAATGACAGCTTCAAAAGTAACATCTACCGAAATAGCGGGCTATTCAAAATAACACCTCTTATTGGAAAACCCTATATATGTACATAATTATCAAATCGCAATACAATTCTTCTTTTTATATTTATATTCGAATCTTTCGTGTACATCGGTATTTCAACAAAGGGACCTTTTATTATTGAATTCCTGACACTTAGGACGGGTTGTTTCGGAGAATTTGAACAATTCATCAAATTTCAACGTTCATTTTCGGGTTCTGTTAAAGTCCTATACAAGTTCTGTTATTATATCATTGTAGGCTAGTTGGTTGACACAACTGAAATGAAAACAGAACTTGAAAAAATCTTTCACAGAACTTGAAAATGAACGTTGAAATTTGATGAATTGTTCAAATTCTCCGAAACAACCCGTCCTTAATAAGCAATGCGTTTGAAGATTAACGAAATAAGTATTTTTTCGGTTTTCATTTTATAGCTTGGGTATGTTGAGTTAGTATGTAGAAATTTTTATTAAAATATTTTTGAAGATATAGCGATTTAAAACAAATTAAAATAATTCGCGCGGGACCTTTATTTTCGCCCGTCGCCAGAGGTCCGTCGGCGCATAAGATACCCGCCTGAACTGTGTTAATAAGCCAGTAATTTTGCATAATGAACGATATTATTAAAAAAAAGATGTGTACATTGATTAAAATAATTCGCGCGGGACCTTTATTTTCGCCCGTCGCCAGAGGTCCGTCGGCGCATAAGATACCCGCCTGAACTGTGTTAATAAGCCAGTAATTTTGCATAATGAACGATATTATTAAAAAAAAGATGTGTACATTGATAGCTTATCTGATACTATGGAGGCCGCACTAAAATTTTTCAATCAATACTCAATGTGGACGGTGCACTCACTGAGGGAGCTGGTAGGACTACTAACGGGACACTGTCACCTAAAGAGACACATGCAGCTATAGGGAGTGGAAAAGATGAATAGATGCAGGAAATATGAAGAGAATGAAAAGAGATCAACTTTATTGCCGATGTCCCGTCCTGATGGGGAAAAGGCCCATATACCTGGAAAGAGACAGCTAAATATCTAATGACAACCCTGGTGAACTTTATCAAATGGACCGAGTCACCTAATGAAAGGATCGGGTTACCCAACGAATGGACCAGGTTACCTAAGCAATGAGGTGAAATCGGAGATAGTACTATGTGCCCGTGGCTCGATTGCTCATGGGAACTATCGTAAACTGTCTTCGCTAAAAAAAAATTAACCAAAATAAAATTAAAATTATTTACCTTTGCCTTTTCCTTACTTTGAAAGACCCAGTCTTCGGGTTCACAATGGATCTGCCTTATATCAATTTGACTGCAGTCTGGTGTATAAATATCCGTATCACTTGTATTATTAGGAAAATCCATTACACATTTTTTTGGTGATACCAAACCCGGTTCTAAATTGTCCAAACCAATATCTTCTACTTCTGTAAGTTGATTTATATCAACAATATTATTTTTGCTTTTGCTTACAATTGATGAAGATGTTGCTTTTGGAGTGTTAGCACAAACTGTGCTGTTGTATTGTATCTTTCTTCTTTTTAATTTCAAATCTATTTCATTATTTATTGTGTTTATTATTGGATGGGTTTGACTGTAAATGTGTTCTAGTAACTGAACGGCTGAAATGATCAAAGGTTTAATAAATATATATTGCAGAAAAGCAGAATTTTCAATACATTAGTGATTTCATCAAGGTGATAATTTCTAAATAGTATAAAATAAAGTCGCTCTCAGTGTCTGTCTGTTTGTGCGCTTAGTTCTTCTAAACTACGCAATAGATTTTGATAAGGTTTTCACTATCATTTAGAGAATTTATTCCGGAAGGTTTATATATAATACATACATATATATTATACTTATAGAAAGTAGAGAAAAGTCGATGTTTTGTAATCAAGTCGTAAAAAATTATTTTTGGGTACTTGCATTGCTAACGCTGGCTAATCCTTATGATATTTACAATCAAATAATGTACTACGGAATTGTATATCTTAAAAAGGCTTACAGAAAAGTCTGAGATGGTGTATGTCTATCTTCTAAGGATAACCCCCAGAAACGCCGGATACACGTCAGCTAGTAATATATACGATAGTACAGATCAAAGCACTAGATCTAAGCTAACTAACTAACCATCATGCCAATTTCTGCGGGGATAGGCAGAATGCCACATAATTTTATCCTGATCTTGACATACATCCCTTCCTCTGTTCGCAATTATATATACTACCAGCTGAAGCATCCAGAGTTCCCTGGCTTTATTTTGCTTTAAGGGGTGGGAAAAAGGGATGGGGTGGTTTCTCGAAATCTCGCGTAGACATTGACATATCTCTTGTTTTGAAGGTTACGTGTGCAAAATGTCACAAATCTCAGAATAAAACAGTAGATTTGTATTGAAAACAAAACAAAAAAGGGGGCAAGAAACAATTCGAGCTTGTGCGGTTTCATCTCATTACATACATACATATATTGATTCTGTTATTCCAATTCAAGCATTTGATTCTATGCCCAGGCTATCTTCCTGGGGCATCCCTGACATCTTCCATTCTCTTGTGCTTCATATATGCTCCTGAAACTCCATTCATTCTTCATGTCCATACCACTTAAGTATCCCTCATTTTGCAGTTAAGATGAAAATATCATAATATATGTACCTCTTTTCCTTTTCAATGGTTTCAAACCAAACTTGGATAGTTCTTTGTGGATTTTCGGAGTGTCCATGGCAGAATAGTTTTGTACGGGAGTTACATTATCAGTCTTAATAACATATTTATTATAATCTGGTGTATCTTTTCTACTTGGAGATTTCACCAATTGCGAATCATTTACAAGTTCTTTGTTTCTTCTTAGTAATTCATCAATTTCTGTGTCTTGCATAGTCAATCTATTGTGTGTATCTTTATCCTTCTTTAAATACACATTTGGCAAACTTTCTGATTGAAAAGAATCGTTGTCTTTTGTTAGACTTGTTTCTTTATTGGGATTTATTGTTTTTCTTTTACTAGTATCACTAATTTGTCCACAATTTGTAGCGTTTGCCAAGCTCGAATTGCAAGACGGTATTTGATCAAATATAGAGGATCCATACAAATTGAACTGATTGGAAAATCTGTAAGGAACATTGAATTCATTGCAATCTTCATCGTTTTTACATTTACTGATGTCTGAAGATTCATTTAAATGAAAACTCGAAGACTTGGCGGAAAGGCGACATTTGGTTGGTTTGATTGAATGAAGACTTGTAGATTTGGTAGAAAGTCGATTTGTTTTCGATTTATTTAAATGTGGACTTGATTTGTTTACTTTATCGGAAATGCAGCTTGATTCATCTTCGGAGCTAGATATACTGTTGCAATTAGTTTTATTCTTGATTCTACTCCTTGAATGATGAAGTGATTTTGGTCTATAGGGTGTACTAATGGAATAGTTAAATTCTTCATCAGAAAGGATGAAAATATCGTTTCCTGCAGAAATCTCACCGGTCGAATCTTTTGCAATTTTATCAAAATTTTCATCATTTTTGAATAATTCAGAATCCATACAATTTAAATTAGGACTCTTTAATGGCAGGCTTGATTCCTTTATAGATTTTTCCTTGTTACCTTCACACTGATTGATTACAATGTCTCGGCTATGTGAATTAGTTGACTCATTTGATGTTTGTGTCAAATCGATGTTTTCTTTTTCCACAGTAATATGTTCATGATCATCAAGAGAAAAACTGAAAGATTTTTCACCATCCAAAACTGGTGAGTCTTCAAAAATATTGGTTGCATCTTTTTCTTTGGATAAATTTCTACTTCTCTCAGGGCTACTGAACGATATCTCATTTAAATTCCTTCTTACACTTTTTTCTATTTCTTTGCTACTACCTGAAATATTTAGTGGTTCATAATATGACTCAAAATGAACTATGCCATTTTGGCTTTCATTTTTGTAACTCTCCGAACTACTGGATGATATGTCGTTAATGTTCCTTCTGACAATAATTTTAGATGAAGCTCCAGGTAAAGATGCATTAAATGGTTCAATATTTCCAGGGGATGGTTTTTGGATCATTTTAACAATTTGCTCAATTTCTTTTTGTGGAGACTTTGAAATATCCAATATTTCAATATCTTCATGATCAGATTCAAAGTGAAGTACACCAACATGGCTTTCATTTTTGGAATAGTTTTTACTAGAATCTGAACTCGTAGATGTATTGCTAACATTTTGTGTAGTAAAACTTTTCTGTAATTCTTTTGGAGAAGATCTGCCAATGGAAATATCCAATGGTTCAACATTATCTTCGTGATATGATTCAAAATGGACTATGCCATTTTGACTTTCGTACATCTGGCTGCAATTTCTATTTCTTGAAATATTAGCAGGATTATAATCATTCTGAGTGAGATCTATTGAGTCTTCAACAAAAGGATCTTCGGTAGATTCATCAATGGTAATATTTAGTTGAGTTTTCTGAAAGTCTTTTAATATCTCGTCAAATCTTATACTGTCCTCTATAGAGTTAAAAGAAATTCTTTTATGCTTGTTGACTACTAAAACTTTGTCTATCAATGAAGATACATTGTTTTCCTCTGGGTAGAATTTTGATACTTCAATGACTTTTTCAGATTTCTGATTGTCAATTTGCACATCACTTAAATCTACAAAATCATGCAATGCATCACATTGTTTAGTATCGCTTTGATTTTGAGAACCAATATTATCATTTTCACTATCAGCACTTGTTAAATCTAAATCCATAGTTTCATTAATCAAACAAACAACTTGATCGTTCTTAGAATTGTTTATGCTCAAATTAACATTGGGTTTACCACGCTGGAATTCTTTAGAATGCCGGTTACTTTTAATTGAATCATCAGGAGGATAAATAATTTGTGTTAGATCGATGGATGCTTCAATAACTCGATTATCCTTTTCTACGAAATCAGTATCGCTTGTAGTTGAGATGACAGAAGGCTTAACATTATTACTTGATTGAGAAATAGCATTTTCAGATTGAGAAAGAACTATTTCACTATTTTGGGATTGTGTGAGAGAAACCTTAGGCAATTCTTCACCCGAAGAATTAACTATTTCAATATGAATTTGTTTGGAACTTTCACTCTTTGTGGGTAGCCTTATATCACAAAAATCTTCATAATTATCATCATCGAATATATCTGGGGAACAGCTCCGACTTCCATCACAAATTTCTACAACATCATCTTTCACAAACCTTGAATTTTCAACCTGTGCAGATTGTGTATTAATGTGATTCTGATTCAAGCATGTATTTTTTGGACTAACATCAGATGCCTTCGTTGGAGTATCATTTAAAAAAAATGCTTCTTTTGAACTTGAATTTAAATGCGACTTCTTGGGACTTTTCGAATCTAAAAGCGATATTTTCTCGCGTATGTATGAATAGGTGGAACTAAGGAGTAAGTCTAAATGTTGGGGAAGTAAGATATTTTCTCTGAAGTCAAGAGTTTCAGTATTTTTTCTTTCAGGGCTTGGATCACGCCCAGGAATAGTTTTCCAATCCTTTAGAAGACTACCAACTTTTGTATCAGATGGGGTGATTAAATTTTTCACATAAAACACATCAAATTCTTCCATATCCTTGTAATCGAGCTTAGCTTTTGCAAAGATCTGCGACGTTTTGCACCAAATATCTTTCAAAACATTGCTATGTAGATCAGTCATATTTGTAAAACTGTCCAAATCTTCATCTAGGTCTTTTATTTGACATTCAAATAAAATTTGCGTGACTTTAGTAGAAGTTATTTGTTTCTTTTCTTCTAAAGATCGCGTCATCAAGACCGAGTTTGCTATTGCTTTATTGAAGCGTTTTCTTTTTGTGGTAGCTTTTGGCATCAACGATATTGGTCCGATGGGGACTTTGAATCCATACTGATCTAAAGTTTTTCTGATTCTTTTAACCATGTCTTCTTCCGATTTAAACTCCTGACTTGTGGAAGGGTCCAAAGCATCTTCTTTGTTAGGATTGCCACCATCTTGGTAATCAGAAAGAGAACGAGACAAAGCTATAGCAAGCTGCAAATGTTCAGGATTGATGTCTATGCCGCCGATAGTGCAAACCTCTTCAAACTCCTTGGTATATTTTAATAAATTCTGTTGCTTCTTCATACATTTTTTCTTAGGAGCTGCAGTTGAGTTTTTCTTTACCGCTTTTTTAGTTTGAACAAGTTTTTTTTCTTTGCGGTCATTGTTCGAGTTCTTTGGGAGTAATGCTACCATCCTTTTTGGTCTCTCTGGTTTGAAATCAGATATGCTTTCGTCTAAACTGTCCGAGGCGTTACTTGCAAAATATTTGCTCGATGTTTCGGCTTTAACGACAACCTCGTGTTTTATTTTTCTCTCGGTGGTGTCTTCATCGTCTCGATTAGTGAAGAATTTAGACAATTTGGCCTGGCCAATATTTGAACTCGTCACATCCCTCTGTCTTTCAGCCTTCATACTGAGAAATAAAACAAAATGTCAAATTACGATTTTTATTCAACAAAACATTTAAGTTCTAACTTTCTACCGCTGCACATTATTCCATTACTACTTATAAAACAATTATAATCCCAATTCAATTATAATACAATTATTATAATAATTTAGAAAAATCTCTCTCTATTCCATACAAACTTTGTTTTCTGTTTTCTCTGCTGAGACAAAATTACATTTAATCATTTGGAGGCATCTGATTGTAGTACTACTACGCGACTGGTCACACAATTTTTCCCCCCTTTAAATGCATAAATGGATCATAGTCAAAGGTCCCCCAAGGTAAAAATGTCCTTACAATATGTAATGGCGCTCCCTTGTAATCCTTGTCGAGGTAAATATTTACTTAACATTGCACTTTTAATAGGCATACATTGAGGAAGATACACTTCATTTCTACTTAATTACTACAGGAAACAACAATTTACATCGGGAGAGAAGGTAAAAGATCCAATAAAGTTCCATTTTAATCCAAAGTTTAAAATTTCCCTTATAAAATGATCTTGTGCCGTCATTTTGGATTTTTTTTGTTTGGAGTAACGTTTGTGAAAGTTACAGTTCAATCTAAATACGCACAAATTATTTTAATAACCCAAACTTAGATTTGTGCATGTAAATAGTTGTTTCTTGTAGAATTACATGTAATTATGTTGAGATGAAGTGTAATTTCCATAATCTGTGCCTAAGTGCAGCGGTTAGGTAAATAATTACAGTTGTTGTGTAAGCAAAGAGAAAATGTTGTTGAGTTCCACTGCCTGTAAAAGCTCTTTTAAGCAAGATTTAAAATTATACTTTTAAATTTATACTTATTTCCTAACCTTCAAACTTGACTTACAGAAAAATGGAATTTTAAGGCATCTTTTACCATATCCCACCACATAAATAGTTATTTCTTGTTGTAATTAAGTTGAAATCAAATGCTATTTATCATTTTTTTGTGTTTTAATTCAACAAGTTTACCCAATTTTCGGGATCGCTGGCGATGATTAATACAATATTTAAAAAAAAACCTTTTGATTTACCTTACTATAAAAGACCACTATCTGCGTTCAGGAAATTTTAATGTTCTAATTTTTAATTAAGTAAAATGAAAATTTGCTTTCATTGTATGGGATGTCAGCCATTTGCAATAATTTAACTAAGGGTGGTCACTGGTCAGGGATCACGAATACTTTACCCATTTTTTTTTGTGTAATGCAAGTTTGCTTTTGTATAGATAACTTTGTATTATAACACTTAAGATAGAGAAGAAAAATAATTTGCATGGAATTACTGCTAATTGAGAGATAATAATAAATTAACATACAGCTCTCTTGAATTATTTAAAATTACATAATGAAACCCACCACGGATCACTCTTTGTCTTCAACTTCAGTTTGGACATGTTTTTGTTAGTTCGGAGCCTAGGAATCGGCTCTATCGGTTTTCTTGAGGCTTTCGTCGAGTTCCCTTATAAAAGCGGATGTTCTCCTGGGACCTGCACTCGACATAAGCGCCAATGTTTTTTCTGTCCTCAATTCAACATCCTCGTCTCCAAGCTCCTGTATGTATTCACGTGCTCTTCGGTAATTTGAACTGAAGCTGAAAATTCACAACAAGATAAATTAATAATGAAGATGACATGAATATTATGTAAATTGGAAGCAAATATTATTGCTCATATTAGGTTATAATTCTACGGGAAATACCTCATGTACAGACCGAAACAAATGCCTACACCAATAACACTAAGGCTAACTTTGTTCCGGAATTTATAAAGAGGTGTGTTTTTTGTTATTCTTGGCTTCCTACCGCTGGTATCTATTCCTATAGCCATGCTGAACGGTAAATCAAAAGATGAAGAAGCGGATCGCCATCTCTCAAACCTCAGCACAGCTGTCAAATATAATAGACAATATAGACATTCGATAGACAAGAGACATTCGTCAGTGTCGGGAATCGAGGAGCTACAAGTAAATACAAGTCTACAAGACAAAGCGGATTACCATAGCTAATATCAACTCGTATTATTTCTCTTTCAGCTTCCACCGTGAGTAATTTATTCAAGGGCGAATAACTCCGGTCTGACCTCGAAACCCTGATAATAACAATAATAATATTTGGATGATTTATATAGCCCCGTTTTGGTGCAAAATCACCTCAAGGGCGATGCATAAATAAACCACTCTCTAGATCGATATCTTCAGGCTTTTTGTAGGGGGAAAATTTGTCATCAACTTTAACACAGAAGAGCACAAATAAAACGGTCGTACAATCCAGACAGGTCGTAACGATAGAGAAATCTCAAGGCCATTTAAAAATAGTGTGACCATAGACAATATTACTGCACTCAGCAAACATCGTTCATTCATTAGCCCCAAAATATTATATTTTAAGAATAAAAATATCGGAATGCTGAAAAAGGAAAATGAAAAACTCACAACCATGCACATATTAAAAAATATTTTATTTTCAAAAAGACAGTGGATAGTAACACAAAACAGGGTCAGTACCACCGCTGTATTGAGCATTGATTTATCATTGAAGTAGAAGATAATACTAATAAATCTAAACAAAACATAAAACAGAACGAGACACAGAAAAATAATAAGTAACGGTCTCAACTGGGATTCGAACCCCGGATGTTTGTCTTACTGCGACAACTTAATAGGGTTTAATTTGACCCTGCACAAAAATACAAGAATATGAACACAAAATACATTTTAAAGGTGTATGGTGTGAAAGATATTCAAGGCTGATAATACCTAAACTAACACACCACCCTTAAGATTAACTTTCATTAAAACCGCGCTACGCAAACATACAAATCATTCAAATACAATTGATTACAGAGATCACCTATCTACTACTTAGGGCCTAGACTTCTACTGGTTTTGACAAGTAGCGCTAAAATCTTACTTGTGCCACGCATCATTTGGCTAAGGGCTGATCCTGATTAGACGAACAACGATAGTGCTGACGACAAAGCTGTGGAAATTATTGCAAACCGAAGTTTGACAAAAACGAAAGTTCGACAGTGAATCCATCAATGAACAAATGATGACTAGTGGCGAAATAAAAATGCCCCCTTTTTCTTAAAATATCCATATACATCTAGAGTTTCTAGAGAATGGTTTATTTATGCCGTCAGTATTCCGAGGACAGCGAGAGCAAGCGAGAGTAACGGCACGTAGCGATGAGAATCTCGGCGGGTTTGGTGAATGGCTCGGGTATGTGGATTATTACACTGTGCACTGATCTATATTTCTTTCTTTTTGAATAATAAAATAGACTCTTGTATCTAATGAAGCTTATACTTTATTAGAAAAAAACCTTTTCACCACAATTATATTTTTACACACAAATATAAATTGAAATAACGTTATACATTTATTAACATAGTAGAATATTTGCACACATCAAAATATAAGTGTTAAAATGTAGAAAAATACAAAAATATTTTTTTAACTATGTTACATTATCAGTAAATCACAGTTGTTAACAGTTACTAACTGGCGAAACAAAATAAAAATAAAATATATGCCAACATTTAACAGTAGGTATGTTTCTGGAAACCTGCAGGATGGCGTAAAATAATGGAATATAATGATTTTTGGTGTAAAATATAATTTAAGAGTTTTTAAACTAACAAAAAATATTTGATTAAAAAACTAACACATTTGATGGTATTTCTTAACCCTTGATTTAAAAAAGCGACAATGTTTTAATTAATTATTTTACGGGACTAAATTATCAACCTTTTAGCATTTTCCATAGGGGAACCGTCCGATGCTCTGCAGGTATTGCTTGATGTATCGGAACACTATGACCATCGGCCTCTCCTCCCACTCCAGGAGCGATTTCTTCGGAGAAGTAACCTGAAAATAAATTAACAAGTCGATAATTTAGAGCAAACATATTGTGTCTCCAATTTCGGTTAAAAATGAGGGTTTGAAATCTACTATAAATAGACTATATTTTATTGGGTTCAAATATTGCATCTCAAAAACCTTACACTATCACAAATATAAACATACCAAAATATATTGTTAATTCTCAGGGAAATGTTTTTATAAGCACATATATTGTATCTCTATAATATAGTATATCTGAGATACGCTTAAGTCACTAAAACTAATTTTCGAAGGTTTGCAAACATTCAATTTCAGTTTTCTCCATGGATATAGGTACAATATTTTAACTCTAAGCCATCGATGTAAGGTATACTTTATTTAAGAAATGTTATTATCTACAATTCATTTCAATCTTGCAATTTTCATTGCAATGAGAATCCGGAAACAAATATACATTTTTAAAACGATTAGAAACATTATGTCACTTAAACTACTAAAAAATGTCTACTTTTCCCTTTGTCAAAGCATTTTAATTTATGGTATATCGGCATGGGGTGGTGCCGCAGACACATACATCAAGCTACTTAATACAGCTCATAAAGCACTTATTAGAACTATGTTCAAAAAACCATATCTTTATCCCACTGAAAATCTTTTAATTAAAAATAAAATACTTGATATCAGGAAGCTATTCATAAAAAAAATTATCCATACAAATTGCATAAAATCGTCACCTTCACACATATCTCATTCCCAGAACACTAGAGCTAAATTCAACAATCATTTACAAGTGCCAAAAATTAAATCCACTCTTGCAAAAAAACATGAATCTTACCTCGCACCTTCCATTTCAATATTTTCTTAAAAGAAACACAACATACAACTCAAATCAACAGAAAATGTACATATAAATACTTTAATACGTGGCTAATGAACAAAAAAAGAAATTGCATTAACAAGTTACTTGCAAACCTTCCATGCTAATTTTTATATGACATATTAAAAAAAAAAAAAAAATAAGAACTTTCACGACAAAAAATGTTCAATTATTTGATTATTTGATTCACACTAAAAAAAAAAATTACAATGTATGTAATAATTTATATTTAGATTATTTTATCTAGGTAATCTTTTATTTTTTAATTACGTTTCTTTTTCCTGTATTTTGTATTTTTTTTTTTTTTTTTTTTGTTTCCGATTTTGTTGTCCGGGTTAAATCTTCCCCATAGGAAAAACTAAACCCTTCCACTCACTTTTCCACAAATGATCAGCTAGTCAATCAATACTATGCAAGTGCATTATATAAGTAAAATAAATACAAAACAATACAAGAACAACAACACGTCAACTCACCAGAGATCAAATGGGAAATTTTTTTTTTTTTATTAAATTTTATTTACTTTGTATTTTTATTCACTTTTATTATTATTGATATATGTAATGGTAGATACTGCTACCCGGCTCAGAACAGATATTGTCTAGTGAGTCGGGTAGCGCACATAATATGTAAACAAATATTGATGTCAATAAACGCCCGGGTTACCGGCAATAACAAAAAAAAAAAATCTATAGGAATTCCAATTCAATTCCAATGGAAAAGAAGAGAAAAGACGGTTGAAGATTTTTTTTTCGCAAATCAAATTTGAGAGCATTGATTCCATTGATTGAGAGTGTCAGGTTTACCAAAATAGTGCACCAGGCCGATTAAATCCAATGAACAAAATTTAGAAAAGCTCAGATGGCATTGACATGAAATGCAAATGGACAGATAAATGAGTTTCAAGAGAACCAGTAGAGAATGTCTCAGGTAAATTATGTTTGAGATGATAAAACATGTTTTTGTTTACATTAAGTCCACACAGGAAATGAAGGAAATAATTGTCCTCAGGGCCTATGTCATCTTTGGTGACGCTATATGGATGCTATTTTTGAGGAAAGGAAGGAGTGATAAGCTGTTGAATTCAAGAACGAGACGTAGAAACGTGATAAACGTTTCCCGACTGTGCATCGGTGCCGAAGGGATCAATGACGCTAGTTCCTCAGAGCATTCCATTGAAATACCAATAGAATAAGACAGCATTTCCAAATTACGCCTTTGCTCTAAAGATCACAATCCATTTGTTAAGATAGAAGAATCTGACAAGGGTCTTTTGAAGCTTTCTTTGAGATAAATATTACATGTAAAGTTTTGAAGCTAATTTGCAATTCTTTAACATCTTCATTATGCCCTTAATAGCCAGAAAATATCTTCATACATGTATTTATATTATGCATAAAATAAGAGATAGGAAAAACAAACCTGGTCACCGTTCAGCCTGTCCAAAAGAGTGACACAGACATCGGCGGATTTGATTCCTGCCATGTAGGTCAAAGCCGCCAGACAAGTAGCCTCCATTTCAACATTTTTCACTCCCATCTCATTCAGAGTTTGAAGGAACTTCATCTTGTCTCCATCCGTGTAGTGGCAAAATGGCCCGTCCAACCTTCCCTGTCCTGAAAATATTCATCATTCATTTACGGTTTACAGACCGGTTAATATTGATTATAATATTTGGTTAGTATGTTTAGATACAGCGTATTAGCTGATACATAATCAATAAGTAGCAAGATCTCAAACCAATTACAGGTTCAATAAGATACAGATTTCTACCATGGGTGCTAAAATTAATTCATTACCGTTTTGAATTTTTATTTGAATAAATCATTTTAGAAAATCATTCTCTTCCATTTAAAAACACACCAATGGAGTTAGATCTTCTATGGAGGGTTCCTTCAGAACAAAACTCAGTTCGTGTTAGTATACCTCTACATAGCCGGCCCTGAGCCAAATGGCGCAAGTAAAATTTTGGCACCCCTTGTCAAAATAATTATATACACTTGCTTTTATGTGTCGCATAGATATTATGTTAATACAACTACTACCTAAACTAACTAACTAACCATCACGCCGTTTCCCCGCAGGGGTAGGCAGAGAGGACGGACCGCCGAACAACTCGGTCTTGGCACACACTCCTTGCCTCATTCACATTCATAAATGGTCTCATACATACTCTTCTATTGTTCTGACTCTTGACATGGCCCGACTCAAGTATCTGATTCACTTGGTCGTGCCATGTCTTCCTCGGGCGTCCCCGACTTCTGCTACCATTCAAATTTGCATCGTATATTCTCCTTACACTCCTTTCTTCGCTCATTTGCTCTACATGCCCAAACCATCTAAGCGTCACACGATCATACATGCTTTTACCACACATACGCCTCAGGGATCTCATTTCAACAGCATTCAATCTACTTTCATCTTTTCTTTGCCAGTTCCATGCCTCACTTCCATACATCAGGGTAGATACCAGCACTCCATTGTGGACTGCTAACTTCGCTTCTTCGGACAATTTTTTGTTAGCGCCAACTGCGTTGAGTCCTCCATTAATGGAGTTACCTGCATTTACTCTTCTTTCAATATCTCTGTCAGCCTTATCTACTACCTAGTATATACATATAAACTTAACATTTTTATAAACAATTTTCTTTATACCTTAGAAGTAGGCATATTCTTATTTTCTTATAAACTATCATATTTCCATTTGCTTTTTGCTTGCTTTTATATGTCAAATGGTGAAGGTTATATTATTGCTTTTACTATTCTATACTTATAATTTTCATAATATTTTTTATGTAAACTATATAAAATATGTATGTAAAATGGCAGACCGAACGTTCCCGATTTAACAGACCACGATAACCAGTCAAACGCTCTATATTTTGTTAACAATACTGCCAATAATTATTTCGTTAACTTTCTAATTCAAAGGCCTCATACACTATGTGTCGTATGATATCATGTTACTGCTGCCACTACCTAGTATGTACATATAAACTTTACATTTCTTTTTTAACTAATTTACCTTTGTATACCTTAGAAGTAGACAATATATTAGTAGTAGTCTTATTTTTGAACAACAGGTTTATACCTACAAATAATTATTGTATGCATTTACTATTTACTTGCTGTTATAATATGTCAAAGGGATATGGTCATATTATGTAATATTACTGTTACTATTGTGAATTTACAATCTTCAGAATATATTTTTTTATGAACTATGTATGTAAAAGCCCAATGGGCGTATAAATAAATAAAAATCAGTAGATGCCTAAATCGGCGATTAATGTAATTAATAATATTCGAATGATTTGTACTTTTGTGTGGTGCCATTTTTATGAAAAATAATCTCAAGGACGATGTGTTAGAACTGTTAGGTATTATAGCCTTAGCGCTTTGGAATTTCAGAGCAGCAGACTTCTCCAAATGCGCCCGCATGGGGCCGGCTGCATAACTCTAAGAACTCCTTCAGGATTTAAAAAATTATATTTGTAAGAGAAAAATAAAAATACCACTGATATTCAAAAAAATTGTTTTAAATTGCAACAAGCGAGCAGAAATGGCACGGTGCAGGCGCAATTGTAGCAGTCCGCTCCGAGCACCAACTTACCAAGGCGTTAAGAACCCAAGGAACAAAGCCACTGATAATACCTAACACCTAATACCTTAAGAGTTTTACTAGCGCCAGGAGTATGCATGCGAGTAGACCAGCAAACCTTCAAAACCGACAGAAACGCAGGGCCCAAAAAGCATCACACACTGCAACGACGTTTCTTGAATCTAGCAATAGTAATAATAGATTTCTGTCAAATGCAGATTTATGAAATAATGAAATACAGTATTTCACAAATAAATTTCTTTAAAATACTTGTGATCAAAATTCAATCAACTATAAAACACATACCATTATAGAAATCATTGGCACACATGGTTCCTCCATTGACTGTCTTAAAATCATCTGTTTTCTCTCCCATGGAAGCCACTTCACTGGACAGCCTTTTATCCATTTTTGCTGGCATGGACACCATTTTTCCCAGGATTGGCTGGAACAAATATATTTTTACTCGTTGATTATAAACAAATGTATAATTCTATTTCTCTGCAGGGTACTGAGAGAAGATGGAACACAATATAAATCTTTCTGAACACAGACTCCTTGGTGCATTCAGATTCATACTTTGTATCATGTTTACTACACTGAGTCTGCTTTCATTATTTCTCTGTCAGTTTTATGCCGGGATATGTGAATCCATTATTCTTTAGATATCATCTCTCTTATCGGAGGTTGGCTGTCATTAAACATACTCCTTTAAGTGTATAAAAAAGAAACGTAAGAAAGAACCCACCAGATCGTAAGCCTCTTTCAACATCCCGTCGTAGCATTTATCAGAAACGACCACAGTTCCTGGTTCCACGTTAATGCCCCCACTGGTGCCGACCCTGATGATGATAGGATCCTTGGCTCCGGCGTACTGGAGCAACTTGATCACCTCTTGGAGCACCACACTTAGGGTTGACACTCCAATACCATGCTGAAAACAATAACACCCTTTAAACAAAAGGTTACTCTTATGTTCCGTTATGGGGAAAACATCTACAGAAGCTGTGAAGAGGAATTTAAAAAAATAATATTTGTTTGATTAGTAGACCTCTCGTCCAAAACAGCATCTTTCTAATTTTCTCTTATTTAGGACAGGTTGTTTCGGAGAATTTGAACGATTTTTCAAATTTTAAACTTCTGTGAAAGATTTTTTCAATTTCTGTTATTATTTGAGTTCTCTCATGGAACTAGCCTATACTGATATAACAACAGAACTAGAATAGGACTTCCGCAGAACCCGAAAATTAACGTTGAAATTTGATGAACTGTTCAAATATCCGAAATAACTCTTCCTTAATAAATCAACACTAAAATTTCTCAAGAAATCATAATTTTTTTAAATATCTACTTAAATACACCTGGGTACCTACTTAGGTGTTTTTATCAATTTTTTCTTTTTTTTAGTTTTTTGTAACAAATGAATATAATGATATACTCATTGGGACCCCCGTGCTGAGGATTTCATTTACATATGATTAAAATTTAATAGTATACCTAAAGTGATTTTTATGTAATAATTATAAATACATAACAAAGTGTTTTTTTGTTCAGTTGAGTGGTTTCTTATTTAAGTTGCATAAATTATATTTTTTGCAACATTTTATTTCAAATAAGGGTTTAAGGAATTTGTCCAAGGAAACGTCACTATCTCAATGACAATTCTATTTTCTTTTGACAGTCATTTTTCTTTTAACAGGTAGGTACCATAATAGTGAAAAAGTGTGAATAGAAAGGTCCAAATATAGGTGATGATTTCACGTCTATAAAAAGATTCTTTGAACCGGAAACGGACAACAAATAAATTCACAGACAGACGAAATGGAAAACGGTTACGTAAAACAGGACTTCGCTGCACTCGGTCAATAACCGGTTGACCGGTCGGTGGCCGAGTTGATATCGCGTTTGGGTCCCACCCAGGCGTAGCGTGTTCAATTCCTCGGCTGGCTAAGTCCTCCATCACAACACAAGCAACATTTTCAGCTTACTGTGGTGGTAGTAGGGGATTTTCAAATATTGTCAGGTTATTCGTAACCCGGGAATGTTTGTCTTTCTTTAAAAAAAAAAAAAAAAAAAAAAACCCAACAACACACACTTTAATTATTAACATTCGGAGCACAAATTTAAATGGCGTCCTTGGTTTGGAAACAAAAACAGAGGTCACCGACAGCTGCATTGCAGAGAGAAATTCAGGCTTCGGATGAGATCCCTGAGGCATATGTGGTAAAACCATGTATGATCGTGTGAGGAATGTGGAGATCCGCAAAGAAAGCAAGGATGATTAAGCGTAATGATTAAGATTTAGAAAGGAACGCTCAGATGGTTTGAGCATGTAAAGCGAATGAACGAAGAAAGTAGTGTAAGGAGAATATATCATTGTAATTGTAATTGTGAATGGTAGAAGAAGTTGAGGACACCTGAGAAAGACATGGCACGATCAAGTGAATCGGATACTTGAGTCAGGCCATGTCAAGAGTCAAGAGAATAATATAAGAATATGTATGAGACGATGTATGAATTTGAATGAGGCAAGGAGTGTGTGCCAAGATTGAGTTGTTTGCGGTCCATCCTCTCTGCCTACCCCTGCGGAAAGTGGCGTGAGTTAGTTACCTGACTAAACATGGCAATTAAAAAATCTAAGCAAATTTAAAATCATGACTTAACAATGGATCATCAACAAAAATCGTGCATTAATTAATTCAATCAATAATTCAGTCAATTCCCGCAAATCTACGTTAAAAGTTCTATTATCTCATAATTGTTACCAATACCAACCTGATTTAAATCTCAAATATTTAGCTTTTAACTTTAAAAATAATATCGAAATATGAACATATTATTAAAATAAAATATTTGTAAACTAGCCCGTCTCGACACAGGATATCCCTAGTGAAACAGGCACAGTAAAACATATCTATCAACACAGGATATTCCTAGTGAACGGGCACAGTAAAACATTTGCTCAACACAGGATATTCCTAGTGAAACAGGCAAAGTAGAATATATGTTTTAACACAGGATATTCCTAGTGAAACACGCACAGTAAAACATAGGTATCAACACAGGATATTCCTAGTGAACGGGCACAGTAAAACATATGCCTCAACACAGGATATTCCTAGTGAAACAGGCAAAGTAGAATATATGTTTTAACACAGGATATTCCTAGTGAAACACGCACAGTAAAATATAGGTATCAAAACAGGATATTCCTAGTGAACGGGCACAGTAAAACATATGTATCAATACAGGATATTCCTAGTGAAACAGGCACAGTAAAACATATGTATCAACACATGATATTCCTAAAGAAACAGGCACAGTAAAACATATGCATAACCCTTACTTATATAGATATAAACAATAAATAACTAATCAGAATACTCGTGATGAAAAGCAAGAAGAAAAGATGTCGGTGATGTCGCGTGCTTACGTTAATGGACAGGATAGGTCCCGCCTTGTACATGCAATAGCGGTGAGAGGCCGCCGTCAGGTCCACGAACCCGCAGCCGGTGGGCGGTTCAATCCAAAACTCCTTCACAGCCAACTTTAGCAGCTGCGCCATGCGGTTGGGTGTTCCCCCCATGCATACAAACTGGAAACACATTTCAATTTTTACTATGATTTATAGTATAAAGCGTTAAATTATGCAATAATAACCACTGGTTTGGAAAACCCATTGGTAGTGTATGGCGAGCGATGTGCTGAAATAGGCCAAGCCATGAAGCGTATAGCGTAATGTGTCGCCTACTTAAAGGGGGTGACAGATCACGCTATAAGTTCAAAGCGTTTTATATAACTCCATATTGCTCGCCATACAATCCCATACAAAACTGTTACATCTATAAAAATGATGTGTTATAAGTGTGGGCATGGCGACGATATCAGCAGTGATCTGCTAGCCAGGATATATTTGAAAATTTTGCGACCCCTTCTATTAATAAAAAAAAATAATTTACAAGTCAGAGAGACGATCAGTAATTTACCCTTTAAATGAACACCATTAGTAAACATGAAAATTCACGGACTTGAAAAATGTGCATTAATCAAAACTGCTTTCAGTAATATGAAAATTAAAGGGGAGATTATGAATTCAAATCTAGGTGGCACTGAAAACTTTTTGTGTGTGATTCTAATTCATATCGTTTGAATATTAGTAACATTGTTTAATTAATGAATAATATAATTAATTCACCTTAAAATCACCAAACATGGCCGGCATATTGTGTGTTTTGGTGTCCAACGCCAGATGGTACAGAAAGTCCTGACCCAAATTCTTCAAATATGGATTTGTCTGTTTCAAACTGCCATCTTCAATTCTAATTCATATCGTTTGAATATTGGTAACATTGTTTAATGAATGAATAATATAATTAATTTACCTTAACATCACCAAACATGGCCGGCATATTGTGTGTTTTGGTGTCCAACGCCAGATGGTACAGAAAGTCCTGACCCAAATTCTTCAAATATGAATTTGTCTGTTTCAAACTGCCATCTTCAATTCTAATTCATATCGTTTGAATATTGGTAACATTGTTTAATGAATGAATAATATAATTAATTTACCTTAACATCACCAAACATGGCCGGCATATTGTGTGTTTTGGTGTCCAACGCCAGATGGTACAGAAAGTCCTGACCCAAATTCTTCAAATATGAATTTGTCTGTTTCAAACTGCCATCTTCAATTCTAATTCATATCGTTTAATTATTGGTAACATTGTTTAATGAATGAATAATATAATTAATTTAGCTTAACATCACCAAACATGGCCGGCATATTGTGTGTTTTGGTGTCCAACGCCAGATGGTACAGAAAGTCCTGACCCAAATTCTTCAAATATGAATTTGTCTGTTTCAAACTGCCATCTTCAATTCTAATTCATATCGTTTGAATATTGGTAACATTGTTTAATGAATGAATAATATAATTAATTTACCTTAACATCACCAAACATGGCCGGCATATTGTGTGTTTTGGTGTCCAACGCCAGATGGTACAGAAAGTCCTGACCCAAATTCTTCAAATATGGATTTGTCTGTTTCAAACTGCCATCTTCGTTTCTAAAACAATACATTTAAAAAAAATGTTACTGAGTCACAAAATTATAACTTGCGGATTTCACTGTCGATTCCTCGGTGAGTGCTCAACTCTCTCTCTCTCTCGGGTTTATTAGCTTCTTTGTGACTAGATCTAGATAGCCATGCACCACAACCCTAAACTCTAAAACTTCTACACTTTTATCTATTGGTTCATAATTTCTTGATAATCACATGAACTAAAATTTTTTTTAGCATGTATCAGTGGTGGGTTGGAATCTGGGGGTCAGTGTCCAGAGGTGACGGACGAATGAAAACATCCTTTTCAATACAGTGCAAGACGATGGGTTCAGAGAGACCAGCTGGAGAGGTAAAAGGGTCTCCCTCCACCAGTCTCCTCCGATCCGGTCCGCCACGCAGCTGGTGCAATTCAGTGCAATACTGAAGAAGAATATTACATCCATGTAAAAGCAACACTATTTTCAATTCGTGAAGAAATTCAAATATTCATTTTACCCACAACAAAAAAAAGTTCAAAGAGAATAGTAGTTTTGAACCTCTGGTAATAAAATAACTAAGTACACTATTTTTGGGTCTTGTAATTGTTTTCAGTGGAAACTTTAGAGAATCATACAAAAATACAACTTAAAATAATCATAGATAAATGCATTACGTAGATGAGGTGTGAGAACTTACCTTGGAAAACCATTTTTAAATTCACCATTGGATTTTCTTTCCAGTAGTCGTTTTGCACAAGTTTCATAGTGCTCTGGCCAAGATTCACTTTTCTTTTCGTTGTTTACAAAAAACACGCAGTCGCAGGGAGTCGTTTCGATCATCTTCTCGTCGAGTGGGTATACCCTCTAGCTCTCTCAATGCTCTGAAACGGATGTAGAAAATTGCAGTTTTGTCTAAAAATAAATGCTGACATTATAGAATGCTTCAAGTGATTAACATAAACACGCGCATCGAATAATAACTGTTTGACGTCAATACTGAATACGATGCAACTGTTTAATCAACATAAAACTAAAGAAAAAGTGTTAAACACTTGTTGAAGAATTTCATTAGTAAATATATAATTGCAATGTAAGTTTGACTTTTGGTGTGTTGAGCGGCGTTGCGGTTTCTATGAGTCAAAATTTCGGAATTCATTCCGGAGTATATTAGAAATTATGTTTATTTTATGCAGCTCTGATATTAATGATAATCCTTGTGATAGTGGCCCTACAAACCAGCGATAATATTCTTGTGAAAGCACATGAAATCTAAGATCAGATTGAAACTGCAGCTTTACATGTCTTAGGTTCCGTTCTTTCACAGTAGTTCACGCATGACAAAATCACAACTGGCCATTCGACGCCATTTTGTTTTGACAGTTGATAGGTCCCGTTAAGATATGTATGTTTCAGCATTTAAACAAATTGTGATCAGCAGAAGAGACAACTATCATGTTGTTATGCTTCTAAGCACATTGCAATTGGATAGAAAGTAAACGCACCTAAAATTAGCGATTATCGGGGTGCAATGGCGTCGAATGGCGATTCGATGACAATGTTATATGGGTGATTTATTTTTGGGGTACTATGCTGTGTTGCGCTTCCTCCTTCTTAAGCCAGCATTTCAGTCAGCATTACAGTGTCTATCATCAGGGCAGATGTGCTATGCTGACGACAGCACCGATCACGAGGGTTATTTTTGACAAGCCCCCTTCCACTTAGATGTTTGTACAGCTCGGGAAATTTTTAGAGAAAAAGTTGACCACCACCTCGAGAAGGTTCGTGTCTAGGGTAAGACCAACGTGGTCAGTTTCAACGTCTCAAAAACACAAGAGTTTCTGATTTTGGCAAAGAGAGAAATTGTCTGGTGTAATATGATGGAAGCACTCTCCCCAGTAAAGAATTCATTGAAATGCTTGGAATCAGTATATCAGACCGGCTCTATAGAAGCCTGAGAAAATCTAGCTTCCAAGAAAGTGTGTGTCTTGTATTTGGCTAGCAGAATCTTCAATAGTAACCAGCTGCTAACCTTGTACAAATCTAAAGAACACCCAACAATTGGATTTGGGAGCCACCTCTGTGTTGGAGTCCCACAATTCTTAATAAACCTACTTGATTCTGTGCAAAAGAGGGTGGTCCGTCTGATTGACAAACCATTGTTAACAGACCGATTGCCATCTCTAATGCATAGACGCAATGTGGGTATACTGAGGCTGTTCTAGAGGTATTTTAATGGAGTCTGCTCTAAGGAGCTAGCAGTAGGTATTAATCCCCAGTGCACCTGTGCACACGGACAGTAGGAGCGGAACACTCGTTCACAGTTGAGGCTTCTGGGCCGCTTCTTCGACTCGTTTTTGTATAAGACGTCATCTGTTTTTCCTCCTTCATATTATAATCCGGGCCTCTTCAAGACCCGCATTAATAAATCCCTTCATACAGCCCCTACCTTAACCCGCCTCACAATGCTGCCCAACCGGGTGGCGACGTAGCTCCCCTGACACTGTACAGACAGGGACGCTCTTGTGAAGTGTCACATTAAAAAACAACTATATTTATATAAGACTTTTCGATTACTTGACCTCTGACAAGCCAATGAAATTGATTGGCCTCCGTGGTTGAGCGGTTGCGATCCTCGGCTACAAATTCAGAGATCGCGGGTTCAAATTTAAATAATATATTTGAAGCACATTCCAGAGTAGTAGATACTTTTAATACCGCCCTGGTGAAAGACTACCTTTCAGAATCGAAAAGTTGCTTTTTTTTTATTTATTTATTAAGTTAAAAGAAATACATATTTCGCTTTGTTAACTTAACTGTACATTGATTAAGACATAATATATATATTAATAATTATATCATATTTTTATTAAGTAAGAGCATTTTGGTTTTGCTCATTGATCTTGAGGGCAAACAGTTTTTTCTTGAATAAACTTATTTTATTTACAGTTGTCAGGCTATCAGGAAGGAGATTATACATGTGTACACCCTCATGGCCTATGTTTCTTTTACCACACTCTGTCTTTGCTGAATTTGTGTATAATTTATTATGTTGTCTTGTGTGGTGGTCATGTACTTGTGATGTTTTCATAAATGAAGTATTTGTGTGTATGAGGCCATTTTGTATTTTGTGAATTAATAGGCATATGTTGTATTCGTACAGTTTTCTAATTTTAAGTAAGTTAGTTTCTTGGTATACTCTTTTGGTGGGGGTATCTGGTCTATAGTTAAAAAGTTTTTTTATAACTCTATTTTGTATTATTTGAATTTCGTTTAGATATGTGATGTTTGTGTTTCCCCATATTTCTATGAGATAATTTAGATGGGATTGAATTAAACTAAAGTATAATCCCCTCTTTACTTGTATTGGTAGAAGATGGGCTATTCTACCAAATACACCAATTAGTGGGATAATTTTTTCTTTTACTTTTTGTATGTGGTGTTTAAAAGATAAGTGTTTATCGATATGAAGTCCCAGGTATTTTTCACTATCTGAAATTTGTAGGTTTTTTCCTTCTATTTGCAAAGATTTATGAGACGGCGTTTTTCTTTTTTGTGAACTTAAGATCATGTAATTTGTTTTTTTAGTGTTAATAGTTAATATATTTTTAATTAGCCAGTTATTTAATTTATTAAGATCCAGTTGGGCTTTTTCAAGTAAGTTTTCTAAGTTTTTACCAAAGTAAAATATAGCAGTATCATCCGCGTATAAAAAAATTTCCCCATTTAAGTTTAACTGACAGATATCGTTAATATATATTTGAAACAAGAGAGGCCCTAATATGGATCCTTGAGGATGAAATTAAAATATATTAATTAAAAAAGCTTGAAATGACTTTGGCCGTGTTTGGTGACTAGATCTGAAAATTCAGGTACTTCCCCACCTTCCTATTCCTCTTCCCCATCTCCTTCCCCTCCCTACTACCTTCAACCTCACAAAATAGCCCAATCGGGCATGCTGTAAAGAAAGACTATTGATGTGTGAAAATATTTCATCAATTTCACCAAAAGTAAGTAAACGTTGAGCTTATTCCATTTAAATTACTTAAATTAAATTTAAATAATCCATGGGTTTATCTAATACCAAATAATAATCAACGGTTTTTCCCTTTCATAAAGATAAATTAATGTAAATAAAAAACATAAAACATTCAGTAATATTATTTGTCATTTTCCTTATTTGATAGGCTGAAATGTGGAATGCAACATTGATTAACCAACGTACTTTAAAAAATAATAATTACAACATTATAATATTTAATTATTGAAGACAATATTAGCGATTACTCAATAAAGTTATTCCGAAAAATAAATATACAAATTTATAAAACAACACAGAATATAATTCATTGTCATTAAGTCAATTCAATTAAGTGAGTAAAAATTGACATTTATTTGATTAATTGAATTGAACTTTAAACAATTATCTAATTTAATCAAACACATAATTATGTACAGTAGACTTCCGATTTATCGAAATATAATGGAGGAAATAATCCCGGTTAAACAGATTTTCAGGTTAAAACAAGTATATAAAAAAATGCATGACACATAATGCAGGAAGATATATATTAAATATACAGGTTGTAACAGGACTGGTGACCTGACTCTTGATTCCCAACAGTTGCTCCCCCGACGGCCGATCCCCCAAACAGTTGATCGCCCAAAGGATTATTTAAACTGTACTTTCTCCATGATAACATAGGAAAGCATTGAGGATATTCGGCCATAGGAAATCTGCTATACAAATATTACTGCTTGCAAAAATGCCGTATCTTCGAAGGGGTTCCATGATAACTCAACAGAGTGACAATTCAACACACTTTTAAAAAGTGATATAAAGTCATTAGAAACGATGAAAAATAAAAAAAATTAAACCTAACCTAACCTAACCTACTTAAACCAGTTAATAAAGTTTTTGTTTCATCACTTTCCATGACTTTATATAACTTTTTAAAGATGTGATGAATTATCATATTGATGAGTTATCCGGTCACCCTTCGCAGGAGTATGTAGAGAGGATACACCGCCGAATAAAAAAATACGGCATACTTTTACAGAAATAATCTTTTGGGGGTTCAAGTTTTCGAAAGATCAATAGGCAGAGGGATCAACTGTCGGGGGTCAACTGTCGGGGGTCAATTGTCGGGGTCAACTGTCGGGGGTCAACTGTCGGGGGTCAACTGTCGGGGGTCAACTGTCGGGGTCAACTGTCGGGGGTCAATTGTCGGGGGTCAACTATCGGGGGTCAACTGTCGGGGGTCAACTGTCGGGGGTCAACTGTCGGGGGTCAACTGTTGGGGTTCAAGCATCCTAGAATCAATGGGACTTACCCCATAGAATTTATCTAGTAATTCCTGAGCTTATTTGGACCAGAAAAAGCAGATCTGATGTTATTTGTGTCAACAGTTGGGTTACCCTTCTTTATGTAAATTATATAGATAGATTTTTCCATTTAAAATGAAATCACAAATTTTTCTAATTATTATTTTTTTAATGATAAACTAATGTTTATAAGACAATGTTTTATGTATAGCATAAAGGATAACAAATAATTATAAGCAATAATTAGTTGCCTGAAATATCAATACAAATTGAAAATATCTACAGAGTAAAAAAAAAATAAATTGAATTATCTGGCAAGTTGGAAATAAGCCGACATAGCTCAGTGGTTTCAGAGTATCTGACCGGACATCAGAAGGCACGGGTTCATTTCTCGTTGGCGGCATTTATTTTTACTAGGGAGATATTTTCAATTTGTTTGATATTTTAGGCGACTAATTATTGTTTATAATTATTTGTCTTCCCTTTTTCTTATTTTTCCTTATATCTATTGAAACAATGGCCAAGAACATCTAACGATGAAAGTCATATAATAATAATAATAACATGGCATTTATATAGCGCAGATAAATGTGATTTCACTTCAAGTGCGCTTTACTATAACAAAGTTAAAAACGGTAAGTTAGTATTAGTGGTCATGTTCTTAAAATTATTCCTACAAACAGTATGCCTTACCCAATACAGATCTAATATTATAACACCAAATATACTGTTCATGCAAAGTGATGACAAAACTTAGAATAACAATAACAGCAGGACAGAAAAAAACAAGAACATTAACAGAAAACATAATATAATATAACAGGAGGCAGTTTCACATTGAAAAGGGGACAGTTTTTTTTCATGGTGTCCGAAACTAGTAGCATAAGCGAGAAACTGGCAAATCTACATCACATTTGGAGTTGATTTTGTAGTAATTATAACTTTTATGATTTGAGCTTCCGTTTTCGAGAAATCTAGTCTGAAGTAAGAATTTTTAAGGCTAAACTTGAAAAAATCTGTCATTGCGTAATAACTATCAGCCATACTATATTGTCTTTTAAAATGTGATGAAGTTTAGAACTGACCCCAATACTCTCTTAACCGTAAAGTCCCCGAAAAAAAATCAAAATGAAAAAAATATATGCTTTTGTGTTTTCCTTATAATGAAGATTCCCTAGTTTCCCGCTTGTACCACTAATTTCTGGACTAAGTTTATTTTGGGATTGGAATCAACCCAATTTGACAAAACCGAGGTAGGTACGAGTGACAGCACACATCTCGCATACCTTGCCAGATTAATTCACTTTAAAAAAACACTTTAAAAAAATACTGTTATCTATGTTAAGAAAATTACTTGAGTTCCGTTAAATATAAAAAAATCAGTATTTTAAAAAGTTTACTTCATATCTCGGTAAATTAAGAGTTTACTGTAGTTACGTCATATGATATGGTTTTAGAAGTATGTATTGTTTTTACAGACCAGAATTAGAAATAGTAGTTAAGATTTGTCTAATCTTCAACAGTCCAAACCATTATTGTTTCATATTTTATTGATAGCATGTATTTGCAAACAAGCATTTTAATTTAGTTAAAACCAATCATTTAAAATTTGAAAAATAATTTTTAAAAAAGTCGCAAAAAAATGTATAGGTACTTGTTTGTATAAGTAAAATCTTTTACAACTTTGATTTTCATTATTTGCACAACACAATGGTTCGTGCATTTGACTTTAAATCAGAAGGTTACGAGTTCGATTCCTATTGCAGTGAAAAAAATAAGATTTCCAAAACGCATAATTTTTAAATTTATTTATAGTATGTGAGCACTGCACAAGTTAAATATTAAATTTGTTCAATCTCACAAAAATTACCACAGTTGTCCTATAGGACAATATCAAAAATACTTAAATACTAGCAATCACTTTATATAAAAGCAGAAATTGATTTTGAATGTTCGTCACTTACCGGTTTTCCTTCACCTGAGCTGTTATTACTGACTGACAGATACAGAGATTGATACAGAGATTGATACAGACTGATACAGAGATTGAAAATGTACTTATTATATATCACCTGTTTATATTTATAGATACTACACGAAAACAACCTTTCCAATTAAATGATAAAAGATAACAATAAATCTTTTCTATCATGACCATTCCCAGAATTGTTATATATTTAAGTATCAGCAAATAATCATCTTTAAAGATAGTAAAATAATCACAAAATAAACTTGGAGAGTCATTAATAACAAGGTTTGTTTATAAAACTGGGATGGCTTGGAAAGGCAGTACTCGTTGAAAGAATGGATAAACAAACTTGGAAAGGCAGGACACGTTGAAAGAATGGAAAAATAAACTTGGAAAGGCAGGACACGTTGAAAGAATGGATAAACAAACTTGGAAAGGCAGGACACGTTAAAAGAATGGATAAAAGCCAACCAGGCCTGCAAAAGTGAGGTTAGCTGTCCACAAAGATGAAAGTAGACTGAATGCAATAGAAATAAGATCCCTGAGGTGGGAGTGTGTAAAATCATAGAATAAAGAATATAATACTAGAACTGCCTTAAATGGAAACAAATGTTCCATTTAGCCCAACCGCCCAGTGTTCCGTCTCACTTACACTCGCCTGAAATCGTAGATCTCCATCCCATTTGAATTTCGAAAACACAGTTTTATATTGAAATTTAGGCCCAAATTGGGCAAATATTTGGATGCCGAAGCACACCCAAGAGGCACTTCTTGTATTATTCTTTATTCTATGGGTAAAACCACGTAAAAAATTTGGATATCAAACGTATGATTAAGATTTTAAAAAATTATCTATCAAATTATTATTTTAATAAAGTTTCAAGAGCACATACCTCCTTTTAATTTAATCACTTCTGAGAAAAAATTAAAAAACAAGAAACTGCAGTACTTAAATTAAAACCGATAAGCAATGCACAGTACGGTACATATTGGTGCAAGCACAGTTGTTTACTGGCTTGCAGACCAACGGTAAATATACACAGAAGCTTCAACTGTGAGGCATATACTCAATTGGGAAGAAGTATCAACTAAAAAAAATATGTGTAAGTTACTCAAATTGTATTATTATTTTATTTACCATGGAAAACATGTGTGTTCCAAGACACAATTTAAATTAGATTTTTTTTTATTAGAATACCAAACACAATTTCTACTGCCTAAAACCAGGGCACAAAATAACTGAGGGGAAGCAGAAGGAAAATACTCGAGTATTATGCGGGTTGTTATTTTTCAACTATTTACCTACTTACCATTCAAGTAATTTTAAACACAGATACTAAAAGAACTTACCTACATATAAATTTGTGGGTGAAAGTGGAAAAAATTAATTAAATTAACAAAAATATCACTCTGGAACGAGGTTGACATAAATAATAATTGTTTTTTAATTCTTATTTATGTAAAATAAAAAAAAAACATTAAAAGCCTAAAAACGTTAATTATTTTTTAATTGCCCTGCAGTCGTCACAACAACATGTTTAAGATACCACACGGTAGAACAGATGTTCTAGCACAGCATGGCATGACAACAGGAATGGTGCTAATAAAATTTCTAAAATCTACCTACTCTTCAAATAACTTTAAAACTTTTTTCATCCCTATTTTCCTAATGTTAAAATAAGATATCTTGTACTGTAAATGGATCATTAAACTGTCTTACAATAATTTCACTTTTAAAATAAACCCACAAACTCAGAGTCAGGAAACAAGAGCTCATTCATTCTTAGAACAAACATGTGTACCGATATCTAAATACATTTTTTTTTCATTGTCATTTTACGCCAAAAAGTTTTATATTATTAAGAAAGGTAATTTGTATTTTTTGGGAGTTGTATTTTATCAGTATACTAGTATCTACAAATACGTTTACAATAGCGATAATGATAAACGATTATATCTAACAAAATTCATAATACATTGACTTAATCTGGTAGATTATTATAATTCGTGGGTGCTTTAGATTACATTATCTACCGACCCTACACTGTTATATTTTAGAAAGTGTTCGATGTTTGTTGAATTAAATCTTGACACCTTATAAAAGAAATAAAAAAAACGATAAAAAACTAGAAATAAGTTTTTTTTTTATGTGACACCTCACAAGAGTGTCCCTGCCTGTGCAGTGTACAGACAGGGGAACTATGTCACCACCCGGTTGGGCGGCGTTGTGAGGCGGAATAAGGTAGGGGCTGTAGGAAGGGATTTGTTAATGCGGGCCTTGAAGAGGCTCGGATTATAGGAGGGAGGAAAAACAAATGCCGGTAGCTCGTTCCACATACGAGCCGACTTACACAAAACGAGTCGTAAAAACGGCCCGTTCTCATGAAGCCAACGTCAACCGTGAACGGGTGTTCAGTTCGTGTCCGTCGAGTTTCGTGCACGTGCACCGGTGCATCAGGAATCAATGCTGCTAGCTCTTTGGAGCAGGCTCCATTGAAATACCCGTAGAACAGACACAGCATGCCTACATTGCGTCTATGCATTAGAGAAGTAATACCATTAAATAAATTAATTAATTAAAAAAAAAAATTATAAATATCAAACTCTTATCCTGATTCAAGGAAGATACTTTCAAAAGAAACATTAAATTATCAACAATTGTTTTTAAATCTAAAGTTTTAACCTTACATTGCCGACCGACATTCAAAACAATATAAATGTTGCAGCTCAACCTACGTTCAATGATAATACCAGATAATAGTCAAGTACTTATAGTGAGGTACACCCGGAAATATTCCCAGGCCAATGTAAAGTCCCCGGCAAACTTTGAAATTTTTTTGTTGTTTTATTCTGAAGCAATTAGTTTTCGATATCTCCGAAGATGATGAAGTTATGAGTTGTGCTGCATTACTGACGCGACATCGCGCGCCATTCATCGTATGTACCCATTGATGTATTATACTAGATTAGCCCTGTCTAGTTAAATTCGTTTTAAAAATGACACCACATACGTCACAAATATGTAGATGAACTTAACAATTAACAACCCAACTCTGTTTAAACTCCTTGTACAAGCGTTCAAACTCGTAAGCGTTCATTTTGTTACCGAGGTGTTGTTGTAATTTGAATACAAAGCCGTCACCAAACCAACATTTTTTTGCTAAACCATGTCTGAATCAGGTAAAGGACTAATAAACAACACAAAATGATTTTTATTTTCACATTTTAAGTTTTGGATTTTGTACACTAAATATTGAACCAAAACGGGAAACGTACACATATTTAGTATTAAGTAGAAGTTTTATGAATTTACAAAATTATTTATGTAAAATAGTATAAAATTATCGAAGAAAGCGTTTACTTTGTGGCTTGACACTTTAATCAAATGAAAATTTATTTTGTTTTTAACCGCTTTGTTAGGTTTATAGACGGTATTATAAAAAACTAGTCTAGGTACAAACATTAATAACGTATAAAATATAATATTAAAATAAAGCGAGAGAAATCATATTAGATGAGGACAGAGCTTCAGAGAGGGTGTGGTGGGGTGGGACAAGGGAGGGTAGGGGTTACATGGTAATAATATCAATTTATTTATGCCCATTAAATAAGATTTTACATTTTTACATTGTGTTTGTCTTCTTTTTTCGAATATAGGCACAACTTTACATATCGACGGAAAAAAATATGTTTGTATCTTCCTTCCCAAGGATTGGAGTGAACCGCGCCAACAACCTTGCCAAATGCATGCCGATCGGGTTAGGACCGACATTTATTTCGTATATTAACTGCTATAATGTCATACGATTTAAGAGAAATGCCTATTAGGTTTATTTTTGTAGTGCAATTTTTGTGAAATATATAAATGGTGATTAATCAAAGCTAGACAATAACAACCAGTAATTAAAATAACCTTTCTCAGATTAAACAAACGATACCTAATTTGTGGGTAAATTACATTTTCTCCTCCACACAGCATGCTCAAAAATTATAATAGACCTGAAGGAAATTGCAGTCTAAACGTTTGGGATGAAAATGATTTGAGCACACATGGTTTCCTGATGATGGTACTGTATGATAATAATGTATTCGAAACTTACTAAAAATTTAACAGGAAACATGTAAATTCATTCGCTCAGGGCCTGCAATCCCTTTTTTAAATAAATTAGAAAAACTCTGTTCCGAAATCGTGATAATTAATGTATACGAAATTTACTAAAAGTTCAACCAGAAACCTGTTCATTCATTCGTTAAAGGCCTGCAATATGCTTTTTTAAAATAAATTAGCAAATACTCCCTTTTTCCGTATTTGTAAATATACAATATATAATAAATATTACCCAGTTATTTTCACATAATTGAATCCGGATTGCTTATATCCATTTCTCAATTTTTCTGTGTTTGTGGGGAAACCTAAGCGAAAATAAGACATTTTAAGAATAATTATCGGAATGTATATAGAAAATATTTATTCCTATACCAAACATTTTAAGCTTACATGAACGTTCCTTTTCATGTAACATATCTTCCACCACCTTCATCACCTCTACAGCAATAGTTATAATTATGTAAATAAATATGACAAAAACAATACATTTTTGTTATAATACAACATCGCTTGTCGCTAATAGCTGTTGCGCTGATTAAGGTAATATTTAAAAAAATTGCTCAATATATAATAAAAAAGGTAAGTGTAACTTTGTAATATATATTTTTTCAATAAAAAGAATAATGTAATTAACATAGTACACACAAAATAAATTACTCAACGACTCGATTCTTTCATATAAATTAACACGCAAATAATTGTGGACTTAATACAACCCTAAATTAGAGACGAGCCCAAATAAATAACCCATACTTCGAAAGTTTTTTGCGCGTATCAAGTAAAAACGCGTGATTTCAATCAAAACATCAATAATTATCATGTGCCAGGCTCGTGCCATGTCGTATTGTTTATATGTTATTCGTTAGTATATCACACACTGCATGACGTCATGATTGTGACTAGTTGAAAGATGACGTCAGAAAATTTACTTGTCGATAGTGAAATTCTATTAATTTCTGATATTTGTTAATGCGCTGCCTTCAAGCTATCTGTAAGGTACTTATATTTTTTTTGTATTCAGATAGCTGATTACATTTTCTAAAATAAAGTCCGCCATAGGTACAATCTAAAATATTTGGAACTGGGTTATTTTTGTGATTCAAAAATGAACTTGCCCAGCCATAGCTGGGAAGCAAACTCTAGACCAACAAAAGGCAAAACGCAATACACATTACCCATTTCGCATTGCGACACAATGCGTGGGCCTTTTCATAAATGTACACGTGAACCAAACCAAAATTGTGTTGGGGTCATTTTTCAATGGATATGCCGCGTCTAGTCTAATTTAGTCTATGTATGTACCTTCACATGACATCACACGAGACACAATTCATAATTCGAATAACAGTACTGCAGTACTGACGAGATATAGCGCGCAGTTCATCGTATGTACCTTCACATGACATGCTTATCGGCTGGCCGCAAATATCAATATTTTGACAGCTTACAAATAAGCCGTAGAAGATATATCTTCGGTACTATTGGGAATTTTCCAAAAAAAATTCTGTCTTCTGTGTGATCTAATTAATACGATACATATTAAATAACATGCAATTTCGTTACATGAAACAACTCTATGGGATTTCACCAAAAATTGCAACATTTCTCTAGCTCATTTTCTACTATTTTTTCGAAAGCTCATATCAAAAAAGTTATTTCACAAAATCGACTCCAAATGTGATGTACATTCACCACTTTCCCGTTTGTAGCACTAGTTTCCCGACCACATGTATAAAAATAAATGTTAAAAATACATATATAAATAAGGTATCATTCAAACGTGAAGTTACTTTCCATCGTTTGACAGCAAAGTTTTTCAAAAAAAGAACGTTTTTGTTATTGTTAAAAAAAAATTATATTAAAAATAAAAATTATACATTTGCCTCGATAAATAAATAGTGTTAAGCACTATAGCCTTCACATATTTATACAGTATGCAACTTTATGCATATCAAGCTAACAGTAATCTAAAATGACTTCATTGCAAAAGATTTATTTACATTTTTATTCCTAACAAGTTATGTCTCGTTAACTCGTAATTTATGACAGCTGCATTTAATTAACATGATAATTTGTCACGTACGGTACTTATGGTAAACAGATCTCTGTGAATTGTATGAACAATACACTGTCACCATCAGAGGCGGTTCTAGGTCCCTCCTACTCTGTATCTTTAAACATTCCTGCCGCCCGTTTAGCCACGTCACAAGCCCGTATTAATGATAAAATTCCACTTCCTCCGGTGTGCTATAGACTCGGTAAATATTTATATATTGTAATTACTTTACGCAATGATTAAATGTAATACCAACAAATTTGAACCCTGTGTTTATTATATTTACAGAGATATTTTATTAATTAAAGCCGATGTTCATTCAATTGACAGCACCGGCAAGGAAAGGTTAAACCACGAACTTACTGGTTTGTTAACCCGAAGTGAAAGGTCAATCGAAAAAAAATGATTATGATATGAGGCACGTGGCAGCGTGGGCCGTTTACAGGGGTAGAGGTGTTGCAATGCGCATTTATATATAATAATGTCTATGTGTGTCATACATTTAAAAAAAATTAATAGATGCGATCAATAGATGAAGCCGATACTATAATTTGAACCATTTAATAAATACCACAAGGAGAAAAACATAATTATTATTATTTACAATAATATTTTAGAACACCCTTTTCTAAGGAAGCGCATTACAAAAATACCGTATATATCTATAATTATGCTTTAAGATAGATATTTTATTCTTATATGTTTACGATACAGGCTTAGTCCTAGTGAGGTTGATTATTATGTGAAAAAAAAGTGTTTTATGTATAGTGAGATGCAATAAATAAAAATAAAATTTTTGGATTTCTGTTACGGAATAGATTAACCAATTCTTAGCGTTAAAGATGAAATTAAAATAATCCGTTGCTTTGGTGCGCAATGTGACACTACACCCAGTGTCTGAGTCTATCTGAGCTACACTCAGTTTCAGCGTGCTATTGTAGTTGGTCATATAACTAACTAACTAACTAACCATCACGACTTTTCCCCGCAGGGGTAGACAGAGAGGACGGACCGCCAAACAACTCGGTCTCGGCACACACTTCTTGCCTCATTCACATTCATACATCGTCTCATACATACTCTTCTATTATTCTGACTCTTGACATGGCCCGACTCGAGTATCTGATTCACTTGATCGTGCCATGTCTTCCTCGGGCGTCCCCGACTTCTGCTACCATTCGCATTTGCATCATATATCCTCCTTACACTCCTATCTTCGCTCATTCGCTCTACATGCCCAAACCATGTAAGCGTCCCTTTCTTAATATTACTCATTACGCTTACATCAGCCTTGCACTCTTTGTGGATCTCCACATTCCTCACACGATCAATGGTTTTACCACACATACGCCTCAGGGATCTCATTTCAACAGCATTTAATCTAATTTCATCCTTTCTTTGGTCATATAATATTTTCGTAAATATCGTTCAACGACTTTGTTTATCGGTAATTAGTGAAGAATTGTTTAAATGCAATACTGCTATGATTATATATATGTAAATGATTTTGAAAATGAAACATTTTTTGGTAGTTTTTTCAAACCTTTTGTAAATACCTATTTATAACTGTAATAAATAGTCAATAATAATTCTTAGGTGGACACTTACTTATAAAACGTTCTATACCAGGTGTAATAAACACATTTGCCCATATCACATTTTTACGATAAGTAATAATTGATAAAACTTTATCAGTACAATTTGTTATACGATACAATCCTCTTACACCATCAATCCTTATCTAGTTTCCTCAAGCTAAATCTAAAGCAATTCATTTTAATGAGTTTTGGCCTTATCAGGCATGAAAAAGTCATGTACTTTGTTAAACCATACTGTAATAAGGTTAAGATCACTATTAAATTAATTACCCATATTAAACACATGTGGCAAATGTATAATTTAGCACAATAAATGGAGAAGTGACTGGTAAACACTTTACTAGTAACATTATTTTTTGTTTAGCTTATTTCAATATTCGCACCGCTGTGCGATGCTGGGCGCTGACACGACACACAATACTGCAACACATTTATTAGTTAATTTATTTATTTATTTCCACCCCACAGGAGCGGATTGTCCTATCTAATAACTAAATAAAATATTAATTATTATTTTTTTGGTAAACTAATGTTTAAGACAAGATTTTTACTTAAACTAATGTTTAAGACAAGACGAAAGGACACGGGTTCATGTCCCGTTGGCGTCATGTACTTTTATCAGGAGATTTTTCAATGTGGATGAGTGTTTCAGGCTAATAATTATTGCTTATAAAAATAAATAAAATATCTTGTTCTAGCCAGTGAGAATCGAGTTAAAAAGTTATATAATAGTATTCTGCTATTGCTATTACTTTGGAAATTTTAGGAGTGCACAGCAATAAAATGACAAGATGCCGTTAGTTAATAAAATGAGTTATGATTTTGTACACACATTTTGCAGAGAATACCAGGGATACATGTTACAGGAGGGAAATATAACTGAATTGATTTTACAGCAAGCTTGGATTTGGATTGAATCACCGATGTGAAATTGTTTTTCTTTGCCTTGAAAAAAATATTATTTACTCATATTCTATATATAAATGAGCAAACAGACAATTCATCTTAGTATTTTAAAGCATAACTTGGAAAAAAGTGTTAATTCCTCAAATAATTACATTATAGCCATCTATGAACGAGCATTATGGATAGTTTTATGTGTTAAGGCGATGCCATACGTAGTAATGCACAATCATGTGTTTTTGGTTTGAAAATTTGGTCGCTTACAAATTTTTCAGGTGTTTTAATTAAATACTGCGATAGAATACATCTTGGCCTTTGAAACAATCGAGTATTTTTTTAAAGTCTTTTTATAAGCCCAGAAAAAAATAATGTACAAGGCCTATGAAAACTGCTTTAAAGTTCAAAATTTAATGATTTAATTGTATAATGTGGAAAATTAAGTTATTTATAAAATGATCGAAAAAAATTTAAATATTTATGCCTGAACATCGACAAAATAATATAAAAAGCACTTTTTGGCCATGTTTTTTTGTTACATAAATCAAAATAGGCGGATGGTGTTAAGCGGGATTTTAAACCTTATCGCCATCTACGTAAGGGTTATTATTGATAGCCGCTCAATTTAAAATATTACATTGAGCCGCTATAGTGCATGGCCTTAATAAGACGCCGAATTGTTTTATGAGATATAAAAGAGTTTATAATCTGCTCTTTCATAGATGGCGTTAATTTAATTATTTCAATTAAATACACGTTTAAGACAAGTAATAATGAAATTGTAAGCCTCTCTTGAAAGAATTGACTTATTATCCGGACAAAACTAATTGTTCATTTTCATATTGCGTATGTACAGGCGCACACAAATAATTAATATTAATATTGTAAAGCATAACTTGCAAAAAGTGTATTTTAATAAAATAATTAAATCAACGCCATCTATGAACACGTAGATTATAACAAAAGTAGCTTTTAACCCTAATTACTGGTTAAAAGAGAGACGTTATTTATAATAAATATTGCAAAAAGATATAGTTATATCGAAGCGCTTTGTTTATAACTTTTTCATCGTCACCTTTGCCTTTGTCAGTTTTGTGGTGTATTAAGCCCGTCGTCACACCAAGGGCCGGCCCTGTGCAGGCGCAATTGGAGCAGTTCGCTCCGGGCTTCGCTTGCTCCAAGGTGCCAAGGCGCTAATAATACCTAACGCCCGGATACATACGCGAGCCGAACTGTCGAGCTGAACCCCAACTTATGGGAAAGGCCCCAACTATTGGCGCGAAACGCCGCTTTCAGTTGCTTCGTTCTTTTCCCGTAATGCATGGCTCTGCTCGCTTTTCGGTTCGCAAATGTATACGTACCATAATACAGCGCCCAGGTTTTTTATAGCGCCAGGCGTAGCTTGGCTCAGGACAGGTTCGGTAACGGTAAGGCATCGGTAAGGAATCGACAAAAAAGAGCCTGGGCAGAAAAGTTAAGACAACTACAGTGTACCTTACCGTTACCGAACCAGAGGCAGTGGGACAACGGGCTTACAGATACATTTTTATTTTTGTAATACAACTTGTAAGTTGCGGCACGTTCCAGAGTGGTACAAACTGTCAGTATCGCCCCGTTGAAAGAGTACAATTCAAAATGGAAACATTGCGATGCTTAAAATGTCTACGAAAGTTTGGTGATCAAATCTGAGGAGCCAGGTATTTCCTAATCCTTTTACTCCGACTCCCTTCAGAATAACAACATACCTACCCCATTTGGGTTATCACAGTCTCACTGGCTTCAGGCAGCTAAGCCTCTTGTGCGGTATACCTACACGGTATTGTAAAAAAGCAAGAAAATATTAAAAACTGCACAATGCATTATTTTTTCCAAAAGAAAATTAAAGTTCTTGAATTTTTAACCAGCCTAATTGCACCATAAGGAATTTCTTGGTAGTTCTTTGAGCTCAAAACTCCCACTCGGCAGAGGGTGGTTTGGTTTGGGGGAAGTGTGAATAGGAATGGGGGATGCCACCATCACACTACTGGAGTACCTGCGGGGCCGTGAGAATGCGCTAAAGGCTGTTGGGTAGAGATTGCGATCCGTATGATCCGGATTATCGGAATCCGCAATTTCAAGCATAATAACCGGACTATTCGAATTTGTAATTTATTTATTTTTAAATAAAACTATTTGAATTTAATTTTTGTTTTTTGTGAATAAATGAATGAATTTCTTAATTTGGGAGGAGGGTATGTGTACCACCGCCCCGGGAACCATTTTTTGGATAATCAACGCACCTCTACCATTTAGGTGGTTTGGGTTGGTGGTTTGCTATGTTTTATGACTTAGCAAGGGTGCCCGGATTCATCCGGTGAGACGTGTTGAGACCTTGGCGGCGGATGCGCTTGCTTACCAGCTGCTTGGCGGGCCAAATCAGGAGAAGCTGGTCGGGGAGACCGTCAGACCTCTCCAGCTAGTCTCTCTCAACCCATCTTCTTGCAACGTGGCGGGAGAATGGATTTATACACCCATCACTCCTGACACACTTACCCCTAGATTCCTACACAACCGTCATACCTTTTCCTTCCCAGAACTTCCTTTCCACACAGCATCCCCAATGATGACATAGGCCCTGGGAGAAATTATTTTCCTCACCGCCTCCTGTGGGTTAATGTAAAAAAATAATGAATAAAAAAAATAAAAAATAATTTTTCAGCAAAGTCTATGATACTGCAAACAACTCTCCATTATTCGATACAACTACAGCTAACAATGACAACAAGATCGATTTTAGCCAATGTATATTCAAAGAAAGCGATATTAGAACTAAATTAAAATCCCTTGATATTAATAAATCGGCTGGTCCCGATAACATTCCTCCAATTTTCTTATCAAAATGCTTATCAGTTTTAACATTACCTCTAACTAAACTTTTTAACTTGTCTCTAAAAATTGGTACCTTTCCACAAAAATGGAAAACCAGTTTTCTATTTCCAATCTTTAAGAAAGGAAATAGATCAGATATCTCTAACTATAGACCTATATGTATCCAATCGTCAATCCCTAAACTATTTGAATCTGCTCTGCTTTCTAAACTCTCGCCTGAGATTAACAAAGTTATTTCACATCGTCAACATGGTTTCATGGCAAAAAGATCTACTTTTACAAACTTGATGATCTATCAGGAATACCTATTTAATACAATGCAAAAGCGTCTTCAAACAGACGTAGTGTATACTGACTTTAGTAAGGCATTCGACAAAGTCTCACATAAAATTCTCATACATAAACTTAGTGCCCTTGGAATAACAGGGAATATTTTGAGATGGTTTGAGAGTTATCTGCATAAAAGAAAAATATGTGTTAAACTCAACTCACACTATTCACACCAGTTCGAAGTCTTTACCGGCGTCCCACAGGGGTCTCATTTAGGACCAGTACTATTTTTATTGTTTATCAATGATATAACTACGGTTTTTGATGGAGTCATGATTCTCTTATTTGCAGATGATCTCAAAATTTATAAAACCACTACAAATATTCATGACTGTTACGTACTACAATTTAATCTTGTGAGGCTACAAGAGTGGTGCACCCACAATGAACTATTTCTCAATATTGATAAATGTCAAACGATAACTTTTGCCCGAATCAAAAATCCCATTACGTATCAATATAGCATCAACAACATTTTCCTAAAAAGAGTTGAGAATATTAAGGATCTTGGTATTATTTTTGACAGGCAACTAACATTTGTTCCTCATATAAACGAAATAACCAACAAGGCCATGAAATGTTTGGGTTTTATATTAAGGACAGCGAAAGATTTTAAATTAATAAATTCCTTCAAACTGCTATTCACTGGTTTAGTTAGAAGTAATCTAGAGTATAACTCAACAATCTGGTCTCCATTTTATAAGATTCACCAATTAAAAATTGAAAGAGTGCAACATAAATTTCTGCGATTTATTAATTATAAATTAGGAATTCCAAACGAATATCTTAATTACACTTTCCTCATGAACTTACTAAATTTAACCGATTTATCATTGAGACGCACAGTGTGCGACTTAGTATCTCTTTTCAAAATTTCGAATGGCAGACTGGACGCCATTGATTTGACGAGTCTTATATCGCTCCGTGTACCTACGCGCGACACTCGACAGACCGCTCTATATAATGTTCCCATATCTGCTAACAATTATTTTCAAAACTCACCTATTCAAAGACTTCACATACTCGGTAATAAGTATAGCTCAATTGATGTTTATCATCACCAATCAGTATACAAACTAAAATACAGTATACTAGAATGTTTGTAACAGATTCATAATTTTTTTTTCAAACGCATATTTTATTGTTTCATTAACTAAGCTTTGTTTTGTAAAATTCCCAATCGGGCAAAATAAAGATTGATGATTACAAAGATGGTTTACAACAAACTGTAGTGTTTATCTTTATAATAATAATAACAAACTTACCTGTCTTGTATGTATTACCTACTTACATTATTGTACTCTTGTAACTACACTATATTTATATAAACTTATCGAACTCATTGTCCAAATTCCAATAACACCGTAACTATATACTTGAATTGTATCTACTTAACTACCTACCTATATCTGTTATATTTTTCTCAAGTTTATGTATTAGTTTAACCTATGTTCTGTAAAATATTCAACCGACGTACTTTGTACAATAAACTTTGCTTGCTTATGTTTATAAAATAATAACACCATAACAATAACCCTACACATTGTTATGTAAGTTCATACTCAATTTATTATGCTATGTAATTAAAATATTTTATAATGCTACTGAACAACAAAACCCATAACATGTATATGTAAAAGCCTTCTAGGCGTTAATAAAATGAAATAAAATGAAATAAAATAAAATGAAATAAAATGAATGCAAATCCTTGAAGTGGAAATTAACCCACTTCCTCGCGTCTTTTGGTGGCAATCATGCATACACACGCGGAAATTACGGCAGTTAATATACAAAATAAATATCGGTCCTACCCACTCGGGATTCGGCTCAGTCGTAAGTGCGGTTGACTTCAGTCTCTTGGGAAGAAGATTCAATAATAAGTTTTAAAAGTTCACGGCAGTGAAGAGCCAGTCCCTGTGGAGGAAGGCTCTACATCAGGATCTTGCACATGGTGTATTAGCACGTACCCGAGAGAGTAAAAATGTATTGATCTTAGATAATATATTTTTTAATTAATAACATCACGCGTCGCCTCTGATCATACTGCACAATAGATCACGTGACACGCACCCTCTATCATCTGTCTGGGCTGTACGGTGCTGCTGGAACGAGATGGATTTTTTGTTGATGTTAATAAATTGAAAATATGTAATCGAACATCAGAATGACATCTACATTTGTAATCCAAATAAGGTCAGGAATCACTGGTTATTGTAAATCAGGTACATCTATTAACACCCTATATAAATAGACGGCCAACTTGATTTAGTGTCCTGGCCTGGGTTGAGGGGGTTTTGATTACACCGTTTTGGGTATACGCAAATCAGAATAAATAGCTTCGAGAGAGACTCCTTTCAAAGCTCTGAACTATACGACGCCAAATAAAGGGTTAAAACAAACAAGGCACTGCTGTAGCGGTACCACCCCAGGCATTATAATAGGGGTAGACGAGTGGGAGGGGTAGAACTAAAGAGTAGAGGATAAACAGTTACATTTATAATGCATAAATCACGTAAATGTAAATAAGTGGATAGACGACATACGCCATGACCAATATTTATGGGCCAGCGAAACAATGAAGCAACGGCGAAATTGAGATTGACTTTTGTTCTTAAATAAAAGTTGTCAATCTGTGGCTCCTGATTTTGTTTGGCTCACAAAGTAATCAGATTTTTTTGTCGACGTATTTTCTTTTTTAATTGTTAATTCCACATAATAGTCCCATCTGCTCCCAATTGCATGGAGCCAGTGAGACCATAGCTTTCCCATTTGGGTATGGTTGTGAGCATGAAGGTAGTGGAGATGGGGAAGAGAAAAGTCTGCTCCCATCTGCTCCAAATTGCATGGAGCCAGTGAGACCATAGCTTTCCCATTTGGGTATGGTTGTGAGCATGAAGGTATTGGAGATGGGGAAGAGAAAAGTCTGCTCCCATCTGCTCCCAATTGCACGGAGCCAGTGAGACCATAGCTTTCCCGTTTGGGGATGGTTGTTAGCCTGAAGGTAGTGGAGATGGGAAAGAGAAAAGTCTTCTCCCATCTGCTCCCAATTGCATGGAGCCAGTGAGACCATAGCTTTCCCATTTGGGTATGGTTGTGAGCATGAAGGTAGTGGAGATGGGGAAGAGAAAAGTCTGCTCCCATCTGCTCCCAATTGCACGGAGCCAGTGAGACCATAGCTTTCCCGTTTGGGGATGGTTGTTAGCCTGAAGGTAGTGGAGATGGGAAAAAGAAAAGTCTTCTCCCATCTGCTCCCAATTGCATGGAACCAGTGAGACCATAGCTTTTTCATTTGGGTATGGTTGTTAGCCTGAAGGTAGTGGAGATGGGAAAGAGAAAAAGTCTGCTTCCATCTGCTCCCAATTGCATGAAGCCAGTGAGACCATAGCTTTCCCATTTGGGTATGGTTGTTAGCCTGAAGGTAGTGAAGATGGGAAAGAGAAAAAGTCTGCTTCCATCTGCTCCCAATTGCATGGAACCAGTGAGACCATAGCTTTTTCATTTGGGTATGGTTGTTAGCCTGAAGGTAGTGGAGATGGGAAAGAGAAAAAGTCTGCTTCCATCTGCTCCCAATTGCATGAAGCCAGTGAGACCATAGCTTTCCCATTTGGGTATGGTTGTTAGCCTGAAGGTAGTGGAGATGGGAAAGAGAAAAAGTCTGCTTCCATCTGCTCCCAATTGCATGGAGCCAGTGAGACCATAGCTTTCCCATTTGGGTATGGTTGTGAGCATGAAGGTAGTGGAGATGGGGAAGAGAAAAGTCTGCTCCCATCTGCTCCCAATTGCATGGAGCCAGTGAGACCATAGCTTTCCCATTTGGGGATGGTTGTTAGCCTGTAGGTAGTGGAGATGGGAAAGAGAAAAGTCTGCACCCATCTGCTCCCAATTGCATGGAGCCAGTGAAATCATAGCTTTCCCATTTGGGTATGGTTGTGAGCATGAAGGTAGTGGAGATGGGGAAGAGAAAAAGTCTGCTTCCATCTGCTCCCAATTGCATGGAGCCAGTGAGACCATAGCTTTCCCATTTGGGTATGGTTGTGAGCATGAAGGTAGTGGAGATGGGGAAGAGAAAAGTCTGCTCCCATCTGCTCCCAATTGCATGGAGCCAGTGAGACCATAGCTTTCCCATTTGGGGATGGTTGTTAGCCTGTAGGTAGTGGAGATGGGAAAGAGAAAAGTCTGCTCCCATCTGCTCCCAATTGCATGGAGCCAGTGAAATCATAGCTTTCCCATTTGGGTATGGTTGTGAGCATGAAGGTAGTGGAGATGGGGAAGAGAAGAGTCTGCTCCCATCTGCTCCCAATTGCATGGAGCCAGTGAGACCATAGTTTTCCCATTTGGGTATGGTTGTGAGCATGAAGGTAGTGGAGATGGGGAAGAGAAAAGTCTTCGAAACAGCTAAAGCCATTTCAAGCAACCTTTAATTCTGAATGGTTGTCTTTCACCAGAACGATGCGAAATGTATTTACCACTATGGAACTTTTTGCAAATATACTATATATTATTTTTAATTAATAAATTGTGAAATAGTATAAATTAACCCATCGCTTCGACAAGGCGCCTCCAGGCGTCTCTTTTTTGGGCCACGTCAGTGGCCTCCATCTATTGCAGAATCAGATGCTTTTCTTAACTTTGTATGACGGGCCATAAATTTCATTTATCAGATTATATTCAGTGTTTGCAACAGCAAAAAATAAAATATTAAAAAACTTATTTACAAAAAAAAGCACGGAGTTGTGGAGTTATTTCTTACACGTGTCAAAGATTGTTGCTAAACTATAAGCCATCTTATTACTGAGGAAAAACATATCTACGAATTATTTAAACCCAAAAAAATTGGGATGGGTATACTACCGGTAATTTTTTGCGTGAAAAACTCTTTCGTTCGTCACTGGGAATAATTTACTGGGAAAATGACAGTCACCTTTCCATGATATGTATTTGTTTCGTTTTGGCGAATTTTACATTAAATTAAGTAGAGGTAGTGAAATATAATACTTTATAATTATCTGCAAAAGGCAATTATATAACGATTTGTTAACTGTAACCCGGCAAAATTTTTCACTCTACAGCTTAATTTATAGACCATCTCAAGATCTACACGACGACGCACGAATAATTAGTGTTACCATTTCCGTTGTGGAGTTATGACTGATTCTTTTATCTGAACCCCCTCTATTTTAAAAATATGCATACCACTTGCGCCACAGCCCTTGGGCCACGAGATATATTTAAATATTTGGCGATAAGAAAAGGGTTTCATCGCAACTCTGGCGGTACCTTAGTAGATAAGGAATCATTGTATTGTGCCTTTGTGCTCCTCGAGAACGTCTGGATAAAGGTTTCCAAGTGATGAACAATTAAGAAAAAGTGGATATTGCCTTAAATAGATACGTTTACTCTGATAAAAAAAAAAATGGATAGTGCCTTAAATAGATACAAACACCCTGATAAACATGACTATGTGATGCTTTTGGAATCTGTTCTAATCGTAAGTAAGCATAGTCTAATTTGAGCAAAATGATATTTTTATATCAATACAAATATACATCAGCACGATAATAAGTCGCTTTCTAAAAATAAGGAAACTCACTTTTTATCTTTCTGCGCCTAAGAAAAATTTACTGAAAATTGTCATTTCTGTCGTACGCCGCCGATTTGAAATTAAACGTTCAAAATTTATTTCTCATCTTTTTCTGTTAAATGTATGAAGTATAGATACACACTTTAGAACGAAAACAATCTAAAATAAGTTGAGGTTATAAACAATTTATTACGTTTTCCTTTTCCCAATAATTACTTTTGCATTTCTATTTCTCTTTGGCGTTCTAACTGAAATATTTATCAACTTTTAAATCCTTAAAACCATATTTTTAAGAGTATCACATATCTGTCATGTCATGCGAATGACCGCCGACTACACTAGCGCCATCTGCTTCTAGCTTTCCGAATTTCCTGCCATTATTAGTTACTTTATTATGTTTGTGTTACTTCTATGGTTGTAATTGAACCTCAAGCACAAGGGCGGGCATAAAACAGAATAGAATAAATCAATTACCTCCCAACGTTTAATATTATATTATTTCTCTCTCGGATACTTGAACTTGTTGTTGTGGCACATAAAGTTTATAATTTAAAAAAGACAAGGTCAGTTCCTTTCGTTCTAAACAACTTTATTTTGTCTCCTCTATACACTTATTTAGCGAGATGAAAAAAAAACGCAACAAAACATTCAGAACTACTCTGCTTGAGAAACCTGGTGATTCGTTGCTGTGTTAAGGAAAAAGATGGTCCATTCGTAAAATACCGTCGGAAAACAACAGCTTATTTATAGGAAGTTATCTGTATAAATCACCCGCTTCCTTCCGAAGGCTGCGCTAAGAATAAACAAAGAAAGGCCCGCACAGTGGAAGTATCAGAAAGCTCCGCCTCAATTAACACGGGCGTTAATAGACTTGGCGAACGCTCGTGAAATTTAAAATGCTTTTTCATGATTCGAGTAATTCGTGGAAAATTCTCGAAATTTTACGAAGAACCGCTTTGTTTTTACGACATTTAAAAAAAGTTATTCGCATCTCTTCGGTGTTTTTACAAAAATATTAAAGTGTTAAAAACATCATGAATTTAAATGTCTTTCAAGTTTTCAAAGTCATTCGTTTTAAATTAAAAACACATTACTGAGATTTAATACTATTATACTTAACTTACTTTTCAATTACTTAAGAATTAATCAATTATTACTTATGTAACAATTTATTTTTTGGGCTTTTATATAACCATTTTATATTGAAATTTAAACCAAAGTACAGCATTATTAAAAAATAAAGCGAAAAAACAGTAATCTTGTTATTATTACACAATTAAAAAAAACCCCTGAAATTTAAATACGAGTTTTAAAAAAATGTTATTACTTAAGAATATGCATAAATTATGAAAATATATTTTTAATTATTATTAAATTACTCTGATTATTTACATTAATCAAAAAGTGCTATCTTTATGTATTACATAAAGATAGCAGACAATAAAAATGTGCGATGAGAAAATGAAGATAATGTTGGCAGTTCTTATTCGAAGTATGATACAGTTAAATATGACCGAAGGAGATAGAGTCCCATTAGTTCAGTTGGTAGAGCGTTTCCCCGACAGGGGGAGGGTCCTAGGTTGAAGTCCTTGATGTGACCTATCTTTTTCTGGTTTTTCTGTTTCAAATTTTCGTTTAACAATCGCTAATATTGTCTTCTATATTATTTATTATGAGGAGTCAATGAGCAATTAAATATCAAGTAACAGTACTTTGTATCGTCAACAGCAAACATCACGAAGAAGTTATTTTCCTAAGAATGATTTTGGGTTTTGACTACGAAAATATATGTTCTAAAGCAGCAATAACTTATGATAACTTGTGATGGTGAAAACTCACAGTTGCAATTTAAATGTCGAAATCTCTAATAAGATTTTTCATATCGCAACGTCCATTACGTGTAATTGAATTAGATTACATAATGTGTTAGAAAGGTTCTTGTTTGATACCCGATTGGCATTATAAAATGGACTTTATGTGAATGGAAATAAAGATCAATCGATCGGGCTACTATCACAAGGAATACGAGATGCGAGGAAAGGAAAGCAAACCTTTACCTGGTGATTATGTTGGTTTCTTTTCGAAGTCCTGCTGGTTCTTGAAGATTCCTTGGGTCATTTATAGTCGTACACCTTATATAATCACCATTACTGTTAAATTTTCACAACACAAACTCTGTTTACATTCCCCACACGAAAATATTGAACTTGATGATATTCCCACTATTTAAGAGGAAGCTACTAGTCAAAAATGTATATATTCTTGGTATGCCTTATATCGTCACGAATATGGGTAATAGGCATTAAAATCGCTTGACAAACGGAGTCTAGAAACGCTCGGTTTCAAGAACAAAAGTGGTTTTTATTTATTTTTTAAATAGTTTTATAAGAAAGCAAAAAAAGTTAATTAAAGGAAACTGTCACAGACAATCTTAGCTATAATATTGTATTTTTTTAAAGCTGTCCCTTTTAGGCGTTCATACATGTCTATTGAAAAAATCATTTATTTAGTAGTTTATATATATATTTTTTCTTGAATAATTTAATTTTTTATTTGTATTCTACTTAAGAGAAACGATTGTAAAATCTTCAATTTATCTGAATCACATTTTTGGTATTCATTATGTAAACCAATTCGTTATAAAGATTAATCGAATATAGTGATTTGGCATTAAAATTCGCCTTAATGGACTTTTGTCGAAACTACGATGAAAATTCGAATCATAAAACAACTAATGACATATATGTATTAATGAAAATCGAATGACACTGGCGTCAGTCTCATTTTTCAATTCATGTTTATTTCTAAAGACTTTTATGAAAGGAACATGCAATTTGAATAGAAACTGGGTTGTGGAATGATCACAAAACTGTTTCAATATTAAACAGTTGTGTTAATGTTCACCCGTCTCCCGCTCATCTGTATTTAACTAACATAGTAAGTACATCATCCCCGAAAGAATAGGTAAAGATAATGGATTAGCAAACCCTTTTTTTCCACACAACCTACTCTCCTTTCCCTACTGGGCTTTGTCACGCGTTCAAAGGTTATTACGGCTAATGACCCTCTTTTGTCAATTGTCTTTGTTCTGACGTGAAACATATATTCTTTGTTATCAATAGAAGCTCACGCACGTCACTTACTATATATTCTCTACTATAAACCATCTACTTGAAAATATAGAACAAGATCACGCTTTTTGCGATAGTCGACATTGTCGACAACGATATTTCGACCAGATTCTTGTAAAAATAATACGAAATTTAAGATTCAATCGAAGGTTTTGTGTTGTAGGTACACAGTAGGTACTCAAACATATGCGTTACTTGCATAGAGCATGTTTCAAACCATGTATATAACAAATTATTTTAGATAATCATTTTCCAATGAACAAAAGTTAATTGAAATTAATAAAAGTAAACTAATTTAGTAAAACTTTTCAATTAACTGTAAAGTGTTTTTGCAATATTAAAATTTTATGATCGTATACCTACAATTGCTGTCCCTTTCTCGCTAATAATAATAATTAGGCGTAAGCAAGACAAATTGCAATTTCTCATTGACGTTTGGCAAGATTATTTCGAGAAACCGGTTTCTGATCGAGACAATCGCTAGCCACCCCCATTCAACAAATATCACCCAAATCGTGTTTTGGCTAAAGATGTTACCCCACAATTTTTTGAAAAGATATTTTATGGTCGTTTTAAATATGGAAATAAATAACCTATTAAATTTAATGAAAATATTATTATACGCCATAATCATAAACTTCGTAAAAAGGCTATTTTTATTGGTGAAAGTTTAATTTGCCAAGTACTAATACTAATTACTAATCTCTCGTCGTAAGAGTTGTATGTCATTTATTTCACCAAATCTTTCAGGCCTCCATGAATATTTTTACAAACGTTAGCACGGTGATTTAATACTAGCGAACGTAGAAGTTCAAAATCTGATAAAAAATCGTTTTAAAACTTAAACTAGAGAAGTGACTTCTACGTTATGGCTGATTCGGTCCAGCTTTCGAGTGTGGAACTTATAAGATTGCCCCCTCTGCGTTTGATAAAGTGTTAAAGCAGTAACAAACTGCTCTAAATCTGTGTAACGGGCAATAATACTTGGGAAGCTCGAGTTTCCGTAAGTTCCGAGACGTTTTAAGCATTTAAACATCTCAAAAATTTTAACGTAAAAAAGAATGTCTTGTCTGTGTGATATTGAATAGAGAGGACAGAACGCCATTCAAATTAAACTTGAAACTCACTAATTACTTTGTCAGATCTCTCGATGTTAATATTCCAAGCATTTAATTAGCTAGGTACTGATTAATATTATCCTTCTCGTGCCCTAGATGGCATTCGACGTAACCTTGCTCCTTTAATATCTCCACTAGGTATCGCAGCCAGAGTTGTATTAAACACAACACTCACACAGATGAATTGCTTAATTGGCATGTTTCAAACTTTTATTCGACCCCAGAAATTCAAATTCGATCCAGTTATACCCATGGCTGTTTCTCAGAGACGTTTCTAATTTTACATAAATTTTATGTTAAACCTTATTTATTATGGTAATCAATTGTTAATCATGCATTTTATAACATGTCATGAAATAATGAAAGAAATATTTTCACACTTGACCTTAAAAAAAAACTTAGAAATCTTAGAGAAATAAGAAAATAGAGGTTGTATTAGACTAAAATGTGATTAATGTTTTTACTCCAAATAAGCTCAGAAATCACTTGTTGAAGGTCTTGTACGTGATGAAACACCAGCATTATATTATAATTTACATAAGTGTTTAAATAACAGATTAGGTTACGCTGATGTGTCATCTTGAGGTCGGAAGGAAGAACGTTGTAACGGAAAGGTTAACATAAAACCTAACCCAACAGATTTTGCTTTTATCTTAAAAAAGCTCTACTGGTTTCAAAACCCTGTTTATATGTAGCATAACCAGGACTACAATAATACAGGAGTATTTAAAACACTCGCTTATATCAAGTTAGTAATAGATACGCAGATGTGGCGGATCTATTTAAGTGTACGGAAGGTAGGCACAAAAAGGGTATACTATCGTATCTTTTCAATCATTATTAATTTGACCTAAGTCTACATACTCTTTTATATTATATTTTATATGCACTTGTATCTCCTTGTGTCATGCAATCATTGTTAATGGTATATTTATACCGTTGATATAAAATAAATTGACTTATCCCTTGTTCTCACTTGCCGCGTACAAAGAACCAATCTATCAGTTAATGCATTTGATAGTTAAGTTTAACGTAACTGTGATATATAATCGTAAAACGCCGGCTTAACATCGCAGGCGCTTATCGCGTGGAAATTGTTCATGAAATATCTATAAAACACAAGCAAAGCTCATAAAAGAAGCATTATATCTTCATCGTGGTCGCAATAAAGCGCGGTTTTATTCAAGTACGAGTATGTTCCCTAGTCGGCTTCACAAATGTTTGCCATTTAAGTAGGCGAGTCATTTGTTTTAAGGAAATGATAACATTCAACAATTTAAGTTTTAGGAGACACAATGATAGTTAGATAATTTGTATAGCGCCTTTTGTGTGAAAAATCACCTTAGGGCGCTGTACAATTTATTATAATCATAGCATCATATAATATAGCAGCCTCTAATTCGCCAATTAACCGAGCTCTTCATACTCTAAATAATATTTGTCTTTAACTCTAATATTGACACTTTTTCGGATTCACTGCCCAAATTCAAACGTGGCATCATGTCAATAATTTAAACTGTTCAATGCGCATACATACAGACACACACACGCACACAAACACTCACACATACATTACACACGTCACACACACACACACCTATATACTACACACGTCACCTGGTAATTAAGGAATAAACATACCACTTAGCAGACATTACAAGGAAACATATCATAGGTACACAACATGTTATGTATCTTATTTCTGTATATTGTTTCATCTCTGTAAATCATGTACTGTTTATTTCTATAATATAAAATAAAATAAAAATAAGTTCCTACACGGAGAAAACTAAGTGATAAAAAATATTGAAGTATTTCGTTTACACATTTAGTTATTAACAATCTGAAGGTGGAAGGTTTCTGACATTATGAATATGACTGTCTAAAAATGTGAGTTTTAAGTTTACATCTGATTTCTGTCGAGTCTGTGATCATTCTTAAAACATAATAATAATAAATGGTAATCATTCCAGAATTTAGGACCTGATACTCCGAATTAAATCACGTGGAACATGGTAATCATTCCAAGATTTAGGACCAGACACTCCGAATTAAATTATGTGGCATCATGGTAAACATTCCAGGCCTTAGGACCTGACACTCCGAATTAAATCAGTTGGTATCATGTTAAACATTCCATGCCTTAGGACCTGACACTCCGAATTAAATCATTTGGCATCATGGTAAAAATTCCATGCCTTAGGACCTGACACTCCGAATTAAATCATTTGGCATCATGGCAATCATTCCAGGCTTTAGGACCTGACAGTTCGAATGCCGCTCACAGAACTGTTCGCAACTCACCGAAGGCTATTTTCACAAAAGAGGGATAGTGTAAAATGTATGGAAATTTTGTTGTTAATATTACTTTTTTTTTACAATAAAGCTGTACAATGTTATTTTGATTGATTATCTAAAAACGCATAGTTTTAAATCATTCGGATAAAATTACTTTTGTTTAAAATGGCTGCAGCCGTGTTTGGTGACTAGATCTGAATAAACAGGTACTTGGAACTACCTTTAGCCTCACAATATACCCCATAGTCTCACTAGCTTCAGACGGTTGGGACTCTTATGATTGTAATAATTTAATATAAGATTGAAATGAATTTATTATTTTTATTGTTAATACTAGAATTTTAATAATAACAAAACAAAAGTAGTCACGCGAAGCTGACACAAGGCAGCTTGTCTGTAGGTTCTACCATATTTCTTTAATTTAATAAACTTAAAGCATAATCATTTTGTTGGTGAATTTAATTTCAGGTCAATGTCTATCTGTAATGCACCGGTCTCTTTCTTTTCATTGTAGCAGCTTCCTTTATCATGTGTCCATTATTCTTTCCTTGGATTATCATTTGGGTAAAAATTGTAAAATCCTCAAACTCAAACACACTTGAACGAGTTCATTTTTACGATATTTTTTAATTCTTTGGGTATCAGTTTGATAAAATTTGTATCTCGAATTCAAATATAACAATCGGAAGAGTCTATTTTTTAATTGTCAGGTCAATGACAATGCGTTCGATGATGAAAAAAAATGACAAGATTTTAACACTTTTAAAGCACTTCCCGGTAAGATGCTGGGAAAACTGTTCGTTTAGTTTATCTATAAAAAATAATAAATGTTTACACAAAAAAGATCATTTGCTTCAGTATATTGGCCTCAGGATCAAAAATAGACTTTGTATGAAAAAGGCTTGGCAGCCGTTCCTCTTACGCCTTGATTTATTCGAATAAAACTACCCCGTTAATAATGTTCAGGCATTATGTTCGGCTCTAGCAACAAGGTACGGTATGTAATTTAATATTTTCTTTGTAGTAGCTTATTCTGAAAAGCAAGCAGCGTATTGTTACGTCTCCAGTACAGGTTAATTCAATCTCCGCAACCTCAAAGGCAAGAGACTAAACAGTTGAGATCCAACACAAGACGAATGGGCCAAAGGTCTCTCCGTGTAGTCGCATTTCAAGGTAGGGCCGACGGATGGGAGGTGGCGTTAAGGGTTGATATATGCAAATAGAAGTAGGGTAACTCGTACTTAAGTAAATAAGCATTATTACTGCCATGGATAAGTTATGACGTCCGCTAAGGAATTGGGATTTAATTGAGGAGTAGACTTTTTATGTACTGATAAGATTTCAGATTACTTCAGTAAAGAAAACACACAAAAAAATCATCAAAGTATTTTTACAATAGAATAATTAACACAATGACTGCACTTTTTTGATATCTAATAGATTACCAGATAAAGGACGGCTCGGTCCCCATGACAGTTCTGAAAGAACTACTTTGCCCCGGAAGCTCATTGTATTTATAAAAAAAACTATTACCAAGACAAATGGCATCCTACCTTATCAATAGAGAAACTGCTTTATCATATAATCAGTAAAACATAGGGTTCAAACTCCAAACCTAATTTCTTAACATTTAAAACATAGAGGGACTACCATAATACGGACATGTGTCTGGTGTGGTAGTCGAAAAGCATGTAAAAAACTGTATTCAAATATATTTCACGAATAAAGGAAAAAAAAATAGTAAGTAGTTACCTTTTAAGCCAAATTTATTTATTTATTTATTTTCACTCCCTGCTCGGTTACAAATTCGGAGGTCACGGGTTCAAATCTCGGCGTGCGCAAGTAAATTTGATTGATTAATTTGCGTTTTTTCAAAATGTATTATTGAAAAATAATTAATTGCTCCACGTTCCAGAGTGGCAGATGCCAGAGGCGGCCCGTGACGGCCCCATGGCGGACCCATTGCCAGCAGTGCATTTTACTTTATTAGTTATTTATTTCTAGTTATTAGATATTATATCTAGTTATTTGTAAAATAATTATAAAAAATGTTACTGCTCCATCAGTGTTCAGAAAATCATCTAGAGAGTCAAAACACGCGTTTTTTTAAATCGCTGAAAATCTCAAGCGAATGTGTGAATGTTGTAGCACTAATATTGTAAAATAGTAATTCATTCCAGACGCATTGGATACGCATGTTTAAAGTGGTGCAAAATACACTTACCGCCAAGGCGCTTCGCGCATGCATCGATAGTGCAAGAGATACGTTATATATTTTCACTTATCTAACGCTTGACTTGAATTTATGAGTGTAAACTAGCTAGATCAATTCACCATTTCGGCGGATCATTCGGATTTTTCTACACTTTTTACATTGGGGAAGCTGTGTGGAGGGTCTTTTTAAGGAAAGGAAGGAGAGGAAGTTGTGAGAGGAATATGGTATAAGGGGTGGGTAGGAGTCTACGGATCAGTATGTCCAGAAGTGACGGACGAATGGTTTATCCTTCACGTTGCAGCACAAGGCGATGGGTCAGGAGACACCAGTTGGAGGGGTCAAAGGGTCTCAGAACACGTATAATGTTTTTCTTCAAAATGCGTAAGCAGATGAATCCAAAACTGTAATTTTAATGTCACATTATGAACACAAAACTGGTTTTAATCGAAGAAGGAATTCTTATGTGAGTTTCCAAATTTAATTAAAACTACACCCACAACACAAAAATGGTTCTTTAGATTTTCGCAGCACAAAGTCCGCAAGGGGCATCGCCAGCTTCCAAGCTAGGGGCAGCTTTGTTTTATAGAGTTCAGCCTCGCAACATACCGCAATTGGAGATTCCATTGTCTCACGGGTTTCAAACGGTTGAGAATAGTTGGGACTCTTGTGTGGTACTCACATAAAATACAAATAAATTGGAGTATATTTGTATGGGAGGCCAAATTTCGACCCGGAGGTGTAGCGTCGTCAAGATGTTGATATGGTTCCTCATCGTTTCTGAAGCCATCACTTATTTAGTCGACAGTAGTACCCGACAGTATTTGATAATTCTAAATCTCCGTAGGTTGCGTAGGTGGGAGGCAGTAGGGGTAAAGGAGATAAGGGTGGAACAGATCAAACAGAGATAGAATGATGGGATGTTGAATGTTGATCCTGGGTTCTGTGTGTGGCGACCTGCGGTTACTGTTTTCGAATCCTTTTGCTGCTTGATGATGGACTCTTTAACTGTGGAATAAATGATCATTACTTATTACGAGAATAATAATAATATTATTTGGATGATTTTTATAGCGCCGTTTTTGTGCAAAATCACCTCAAGGGCGCTGTACAAGTATATAACACATTTCTACTATGATCTATGTTATTACTTACTTTATATGAAGATAATGGTGACCGGGTAATCATAAAAATTATAATTCATCACATCTTTAAAAAGTTATATAAAGTCATGGAAAGTGATAAAACAAAAACTTTATTAACTGGGTTAGGTAAGGTAAGGTTAAAAAAAAAATTTCATCGTTTTTAATGACTTTATATCACTTTTTAAAGGTGTGTTGAATAGTCACTGTGTTGAGTTAGCGTGGCACCAAAACTTGAACAAGAGAATATGAGTAAGTCTTCTGAGAGTGAAAATATTAAAGTATTGAAAATTAGTTTTTACGATTTGAACTTTAAGACGAAATTGGAATAAATGGTGGGGGTTGCAAACTGCTAAAATTCTCTTGGCGGCAAAACCAAGATGATTCAAAGGTAAAATGATACGCCTAGGTAACTTAAAAAAAATTAGACGTATTTTTAAAATCATGTACAGGATACACAATATACAGTTATCATTAATTAGTGGTACTTTCAGAAAAGAGATGCTTCTTCATGATATTGATATTTAAATGTTCGAATATGATTTTTTATATTCACATCTTGTACAGAAAGGAGAAAAGTATTATTTAGTGTTTCTGAAACCTACAACCTATATTATATTATCAAAGAAGCCTTATTATATTATGTAAAATATAAATGATCACCAATTATTATAAGCAATTGCACCGCCAACTAACATGTGATCCTTCATTTCTTCACCCTGCATTCCCTTACTCAATTACCTGTCCCTGTCTGACATTTGGAATGCCTAAATGAGTGACAATTGTAACACTTTATTGATACCTCCTCGCTCTATTAAGACAAACTGTGCAGTGCACACGTTAAGTGACCCTCAGTGAGTATAAAATCAACGCTGTTAAGAGAACCAAGAGAGTTTGCATGTGCTATCAGTGTGTGTCAAAAGAAATCGAATCTATTACGGAGACCTTGTGCAGTGAATTACCCGCGGTGTTCCCCAAGCCCAGAATATCAGAGAATATCAGCTTCAGAGAATCAGGGGTAAATCGGACTCCTTTCCCAATTCCAGTAATTGTTATCCCAAGTAGTTGTGCCAATTTAAAAACGTTAGAAATATTGATCTACAAAAATTGAATTGACTGTAATTTGCGACCACACTACGTGAAACAGAAACACAGACAGTTCAAGCAATTGTCACATCACAATAGTCAAGAATGTCACATCACTACTACTACTACTGTAGTTACTCTAAGGTATTGGGTAGCTAAGATATTATTATAATCTGGTTATGGTCTGGTTGGTGATCTATCTAAGAAACATCCTTAGTGTCGTCTTAGTAAAGTCTATTATAACAGTTAGCAGTGTTTCTTTTTGACTAAACAAAAAAAGGCATTCGAGATAAACATACCTTTCTTTTTCATGTCAAATGTCAAACAGTCCAATTCCAGTCCAGTATCTACCTAGTAAATCATAACCTCAGATCTGGGTGTGGGTACTTCGGTACCATAATTTTGAAAATCGACGGTGAGCTGTGCTGCAATTTTTTTCACATCTTTTTTTTTATGTGAGTACCGCACAAAAGTCCCAACTGCTTCCAACCATCTGAAGACAGTGAGACTATGACACACTCAATTGGTGTTTGTTGTGTGGCTGAAGATAGCGGGGAGGGGAAGGAGATAGGAAAGGTTGCAATAGTGGCTTTATAAATAGTGAATGAATAGTGGCTTTTCATCACGGCTATACTAAAAGTATGTACCTTTCGAAAACCAGCAGTCTGGAGGACCGCAAATTAAATATAATATACATGAATTATTTTATATGTATGATTTGTGAAATAACACAAATTATTTCAATAAAATTTATTTACGCACGACGGGGTTTGAACCCGGGCCGAGACCATCAATATCAATGCCATAGAAGCCATAAGATGCCATGGCCACAGATGTCATAGAAACCATTTGTCATTTGATACATTGATGCCGTTGAATTCAATCAATCTCACGAAGAAAAAAATATTCAAATAAGCACTATTTTTTTGGCAGATTCTATTACAAATGCTTTATCGATTCATCCCTTAGGGTACAGGAATACACTGAGGTCAATCGACCCAAATCAAAGTTTCCTGTGCTAACTGCCTCCCCCACCTTTTGACAAGTTCATCCTTAACTTTACATCCGGGTGATTTAGTCACCGTGTTCCCCAAATAGCCTTTTTACCTTCTGAAGGGTCCGGCTACCCCCGTGACATTATGGACCCCTAATATTATGCTAAACGGAAGCGATGTGGTCACAAAATAAACTATCTTCATTGGGGGCTGTTACCTGAGTTGAGATTTCAGGGATAGGTCTGGGATGGATAAAATTGTGGTCGGTGAGGAAATTGAGAGCGATTTTACAGGCCGAATGGGGTTTAGTTAGGTTAGAAATTCCTTTAGACTTAATGAGATAATTTGAAGGGAAGATAAGGTAGTTATTATATTTCGTTAGTTAATTCTAAATTGAAATAACCTCATTTTGAATAAATTAAGAGAAGAGAATATATTTTAGTAATTATTTTGCCTGGGGTGACCAAGATTTTAGAGAATTATTTTTTTACTTCAACTCTGTGAATTGGTATATTATAGATGACTTGAATTGAATGCCTGTAAATATAATAACTAAACATTGAATATATTTGCGATACGTGTCAGAGTGGAAGAAATTCTATGTATCGCCTTGGTGAGGGACCAACATTCAGAAATAAAACGTTGCTTGAAATAGCGTTTGCTGTGTTTCTGTGTACAAATCTGAATAGCCAGGTATTTACCAAAAGTCTCCTTTTTTGTCTTCTTTCCTCCCAATTTACCCCAGTTTCACAACACACTCCGATTTCCCCCAGTTTCACAACACACTCTAATTTCCCCCAGTTTCACAACACACTCTAATTATCCCCAGTTTCACAACACACTCTAATTTGCCCCAGTTTCACGACACACTCCAATTTCCCGCAGTTTCACAACACACTCTAATTTCCCCCAGTTTGACGACACACTCTAATTTTCCCCAGTTTTACAACACACTCCAATTTGCCCCAGTTTCACAATAGAGTCAATTTTTGCCCAGTTTCACAACACACACCGATTTCACCCAGTTTCACAACACACTCTAATTATCCCCAGTTTCACAACACAAATTTATTTAAAAATAAACAAGAAACTGTTCATGTTTATTTTTATAAATATCAACAAAGTTAAAGATACAACTTTCCTATATGTAAAAGCCTTCAAGGCATGAATAAATTAATATTTCTCAATATACCTATTATATAAATCTATCTCTCTATCTGCTTAAATGAATTATAAGCAAAAAAAATACAAAATAAATTTCAACGTTTATTTGTTCCAGATTTCTGCAGTTCACGATGTTTCTAAACGCACTTATGGGCAGTTTGTTTGTCTATGTTTTTATAATTTTTTAGTTTTTCTTATTATTTAATAAATGTTTACATGTTACATTTTTTGACATTTTTTTAACTACCATACTAGGCTAATGCCCGTTAAATACGAATAAAGAAAAAACTACATTAATTCTCAATAACCTAATAAATTATTAATTACAATATTAATAATTCATCCAAAGAGAGAATATGGATAAAGCATTAACCGAAATAGATCGAGTGATCAGGTGGTATTATGAATTTGCACGTGATTTACAATAATATCTGGGTTAATACGCGTAATTCTAGAATATGACGGATATCCATTAATCACGAGCAAATCATTTCAGAATCGCGTAACACAGCAATGTGATATTAATACAGATGTTATAATCTGCATCGAGTATTCGTAGAAATGTTAATATTAGCATGATTATTTGAGTCCATCTATTTGCAACAACATTTTGGTACAAGTAAATTTTAATGTGTATGGCGTGCATTACATATTCATCTGCTCATATACATAATATTAGGGTGGGCTGACAACGTACATAGGATTATTCATTTCTTATCTGAGATATTGTCATTCTCTTAGGGATCTCAAAAGATGTATATCATCATACTACTAGTACAGCTTGCAATAATAACCTCAAAGGTGACAATTTTTATAAAAGTAATATAAATTGTAGTCATTTTATCTAAGTATGTGAATTATTCATCCACAGAACGCCAAACAATTGTTCGTTTTTACACCCTTTCAGACCCGAGCGTTATTGACAAATAGTTTTTATTGCTATAATTCGAATAAGGGTAACAATATCAGATTATATATTTTTTTTAATTTTTTTTTTTTGTAAAAGCAGTATTCACAATTGTGAGTACCGAGTCGCAACATTGCCGAAATAAGGTATCGGTAGAGAAAAATATTCATAGGTAAGTTAACAAAAATCATTGATTATATGCAATGAAATTTTAAGAAACAGACTTCTTTTGATATACATAAGTAGACATCACATTCTATGCATTTGGTGTGAAATCGCTTTGAACAGTCATATTATAATATATAATTTATCCAACTAAATAATATTTTTCATCCGGCTCCAATCGACTGCGGTCCCAAACTTATAAAAGCATTTGCATCGTCCGAATTTAAATATTGAACTTACCCTCACAATTGTGAGTACAGGGTTCGAAAGGGTTAAGTGATAATTTTGAGTGAAAAGATTGTTTGGCTTTCTTTTTACGTGAATAGCTCACAAGAGTCGCAACTGCCTGAAGCCAGTGGGACTATGACATTCTCAATCGAGGTATATTTTATGAGACTAAAGGGAGTGGGGATGAGAAGGAGATGATAAAGAGAAAGGTTGGTAAGTACCTGGATATTCAGAATTAATCCTCAAATACGATAGTTACATTCCGTTAAAGATTAACTAACCGAATAATTAACGAACGCTCAAACCTCTGACCGCAAGGGCAGGCAAAAATATTGAAACATCGCACACTACTGTCTTGACACATATTCCTCCAACTTGATTCTTAGTCACCTTATACGAGTTCATTATGCCAACCCTTGACATAACCCGCCTCAACTGTTTTATTTATTCGATCGTGCCATGTTCCCCCGGGATGACCCCGACTTCTTATCCATTCAATCCACTCCTTCCACTTCATAAATAAGAAGCGTATATTTATTATACTGACATTCCTTTTATCATTCATCCGTTATACTACGTGCTTTAACCATCTGTCTCTTTCTTAATCATATTCATCTGACCTTTCTTTCAAATAGTGTTATCTGTAATACCCACTACGGACATGCTTTTTATACACATACCCTCACGGGTTTGATAATTGCTTACAATTCAGCTCCGCCCCACTTTGCAACATATGTTTTTCTAAAAAAATTATAAAATGTGGAACAAACGGTGGCGGCGTTTCGCCAATTTTCATGGTTTATTACATAAATAGTTACAATAGGCTGCAAAATAGTTGCGTTAACTTTTAAATTTCTTGTTAAACACGCGCAAATTCCATAACACCAAACTTCAAAATTCGTAAGTTTACGTATTGATATATATATATATATATATAAAATATATATATATTTTAAAGAAGCTCCACACCGGAGGAAGTAGTCTTTGGGGATGCTGTGTGGAGGGTCTTTCAAGGAAAGAAGGAGACGAAGTTCAGGGAAGGAAAAAGGTATGATAGGTTGGTAGGAATCTGGGGGTCAGTGGGTTCTGGAGTGATGGCGTGAGAATCCATCCCTCTCACTGCGAGGGTACTGCTGCAGAGGTCGAATGGTCTCCCTCAACCAATCTCTCCCGATCCGCCACTAAGCAGTCAGTGCGCAGATGTATCGACCGCCGGACCTAGAAAAAACCTCACCTATGAACCCGGACACCCCTGCTAAGTCACCAAACGCAACAAACCACTTGGGGCGTTATAAGGGAAAGGTGTTGGTTATGCAATATTTTGGTGTTCTCATACCCGTCTCCTAATGTAATATATATATATGGAAGGAAAGTGCGCGGGGGTAAGTTTGGCAGGTGATTCTCCATGATGTAATGTAAAATAACTTCTTTCGAAATTCCAATGACTATTCTCCCATACAAAAATATTTTTTGAATGCGTTTAGATGTATATAATATTTATTTTTCGGAATAACTTTAATGAGTAAAACCTCAAATTGTAATATTTAAATATTGAAGACAATATTAGTGATTTCTAAACGAAAATCTGAAACAGAAAAATCAGAAAAGGAAACGGTCACATCTGGGACTCGAACCCAGGACCCCTGTCTTTCCGGGACAGTGCTCTACCAACTGAGCTAATGGGACCCTATTCCCCTCGGTCACTTTTTTTAACTGTATCATACTAACATTGTCTTCATTTTTTTTATATAATATTTGCTAAACTGTATTTAAAATTTCCAAAAATCGTTTTTCCTCTTGTTAATTTCATATTTATAGAAATAAATAATATGTTGATTTGGTTAAAAATAATTAATGAATAATCCGCTTCAAAACATAGTATTTGAGTTATTATTATTACTAGACAGGTTACTCGAATATAAAGTAAAAAAATGTTACGCGGTAAAATATAAAATGAAAAGTCGATAATTAGAGGGAAATCTCTCGACAATATTTATTGATTTATATTCAATTTATGCACAACTGACATCTCTTGACAAAAGTCGAAATCTTGCATCAAATTTACCCAGAATTTTCCTTTTACCGGTAGTTGATTCAATTTGTTCATTGGCAATTCCAAAACAGAAATACTATTTCTAGTGTTCTTTGAACCGTATAATATAGTCTGGAGTCAGATCAAGCGTAGACTGCTTTAACAACATCTTTTAAAATTAATGTCAAAGGAAATGAGCATTTTATTACCAAGAAATCGTATGAAGCACTTTGGTTATTTTGTAACTGCATCTAAGTCACTATAAAGATACAGATTCGAAACAGAAAAGGAGATTTATTTTATAGATATTTTTTTTTAACTCCCACACACTATGTCATCTATGGAGATGCTGTGTGGAGGAGCTTTTTGAGGAGAGGAATAAGTGAACGAGTAATGGTCACATTATGACTTCAATGCTGTTATGTAATCGATTCTAACGGCCGTTGTTCCCAAACCCACTGATCAACTATTGAGCCGAAATTTTGGCTCAACACTGCTCAAACGCACAACCACGCTTTTCCCAACAAAAAGGTGACGACTGAGCAATCGATCAATTTAAGGAAGCCAAACTACTGGATTAAGCTTGCCTCAGTAAATGACTAGTTATAAAAAGTGTCGACAGAGTGAAACATATTTGCGACGCCAAGACACGGTGGCATTAAAGTCAAGCAAACACTTTATTTTTAGCATATTACACACGTTTGTTTAAGAAATATAAAGTATCAGTGTATGTATAACAGTATTTAAAAAAAATACATTTGCATTAATATTAATTACTATTATTATTTCGTCAATGTTAATTTAACATTGAATGTTTTTACTTTGATGTTATTTTTTTGTCTATGAAAGTGAGTGAGGCCACTTAAGATAGTCAATAGTAAAGATGTTTGGAAACAGGCTAATCGAATGTCACTAAACAAATCACTTCACTGATCGGAGCCAGAGATTGATTGTTCGAAAAGTTGGGAACAACGGCCGTAATTTTGGACTATCTTCAGGTCGATACTTAGAGTATTTGAAGTATTTGAGAGTATTTGAAGTATTTGAGTATTTGAGAAGTTGGATTTGCTTTGAATTTAAGTGTTATTATCAAAATTGCAACCGATTGTGGGAACAATTCAAATATGCGATAAAATAGGTACCAAAATTCTTTATTTTAATTAATTATTTTATAATTCTACGTTGGCAATATAGTTCCTTTGTTAAAAAGTTTTTGATGGATGTACTATTTTTTTAAAGTTTAATAATGGTGTTCATTCAAAAGATATATTTATTTTCTTGACAAATAATAATAATTTAAAAATATCAAAATCTAGCTGATCGTCGATTTCACCGTCAATCAAAATGTGAAAAAGTTTGTGAAATACTAACTCACATATGTAATAAAGTCGGATACTACCCACATTTCAAATCGGAATGAATATAATACAAAGTGGACTGGAAAATGGGTACAAAAGAATTTATTTAACTGAAAAGTACCTATCATACTACAATTATTGATGTATTATATTCTACAAAAAATGAAACCTTGACATAAGAAGTCATTTGTGAGAAGCGTATTACGCTCTAAACTAAGAAATATTGAAGGCTATGGAAAAATTTTCATATTATAAGAAATCTATCTGTAATGGTAATTTACCTCATATCTATTTAAATAAAAAATAAATGTTCGTTTGTTCAAAATCTTAAATCTCCGAAAGTTCTTCACCGATTGCTTTGAAATTTTCACACAACGTTGCATTCGAATACGTGTGTTTTTATAACTTTGTTGTATTGATGTCACCTGTGACAGGTAAAATCATAATCTGTTGGACGTAAAAACAACACGCGCTATTGTTTCTCTGTCTGCTCAGACAGACTGAGCCACAGCATCGCGTGACGGGGTACAGCTAGTACAGAATAAAACGTTTTAAATTGACTAAAATTTACAATCAGGCTATAGAAAACAAAATGTAAACGAATATAGAAAAGAATTTCTTTTGTGTACGTTCTTTATGTGCTATTGAAATATCTGCGACTTCTGCATATTGGTTACCTAAGCTGTGTATGCTTGGTAAAAGCTGTGTATGCTTCGTAAAAGCTGTGTATGCTTGGTAAAAGCTGTGTATGCTTAGTAAAAGCTGTGTATGCTTGGTAAAAGGTGTGTATGCTTGTTAAAAGCTGTTTATGCTTGGTAAAAGCTGTGTATGCTTGGTAAAAGCTGTGTATGCTTGGTAAAAGGGAGTTTATAAACGGATTGGTATTGGCATTATTGTTGCAGTGAAAGATAGTTTTAGTCCGTCTGACTTTATTAGGAGCAATTCTTGTCATAAAAAGATGAACGTGTTGAAACAAAATTTTCTTCTATAATGCATCTGTTTTCAAATGTCTTTTCATTTTTTTATCTTTTGGTTTTACTTAGGATTGAACCTTCTTACCCAGAAACTGGAGTCGACAATTTTACCAACCGAGAATAATTCTGATTAGCCAAGACTGAAATGAATTTCAGAGAAATGTGTATATGTATATGAGAAATGTGTATATGTATGATCAGTAACAAAGGTTGATAGAATACATTGTCATCGATAAAGAGTTTATCTGCCAAGTTTCAGCTTGATCGGATGTCGGGAAGTGGGTTAAATTCCGCTTCCAAGATTTGCATTACTTCATTACCGAAAACGAAAGTCAAATTCAAATACGACAATATTTGAATTTGTTGTGAAATATCCCGACCATGGGTTGGGCGCTGGGCTTGATTTAACGGTCAGAATTTATTTCATTCTCATCTCGCCCTTACAAAGTATAAACTTAATATTATTTTCCATCACATACGAAGTCTTGAATTTGATTTCACGATAGAAAAATATAGTTTACCCTAGAGAAAATATTATGTTAAACTCAATGAAAAATGAAAAGAAAATATAATCATTTTATTAAATCTCCTGGGAACATTCATGTCTAGAGTAAAGTATTCAAAACGAAAAGACCAGTAAATGTTAAAAGATAAATTATTTCTCTCCAGCTAGGAGTCATAAAAGCGTAGATATTTGTGGAAACAAAAAATGAAACAAAAATATTTTAAGAAGAGATAAAAACGGTATGGAATTCCATTATGGACAAAATGGACACACCGTGACTTCATCATTCAAGCATCTGCTGTCTTTTTCATTTTCATTCCAGACGTGTGGAAAAGAAGATTTTTATGCAAACATTTTAGGATGATCGTTGATGACGTACAATACGACCTATCTGGGACTGATATATATATATTATTACAGTCTGCACAAATTAGAGATGAGGCGATTCACACAACTTAACGTAAGGTTTGGTGCATATTTTTGTATTTATGCACTTTTAGCTAATTTTTTCGCAAATTTTTACAGTGTGTTAATTTTAATATACACGTGTACTGAAATTAGGGGTTCATGCGAAAAGCTGGTGAACCTACATCATATTCGGAGACGATTTCGTGGTATAAAAAAAATGTTCGAGCTTTCGTTTTCGAGTAAATTGAGTCGTGTGTCTAATGCACGAAAGAGACAACCGAGTATAAATAAGACAGCACGAGAGTGAATATGTAATAAAAGCTTATGTCTGCTGACCGCTGTCAGGAATAAAGTTAATTTTTAAGCAACAAGTGCTTACGAATGTTAAAAATTATCACTTCACTATTCTTTCTTGCTCAGTAAGACTTAAGGAAAGAGAGGATGAAGGGAGATGACAATAATCTAGGCAGTACCCTGGGATATTTCCCGAAGCTGTTTTAATATTAAACACCTATATTATCGTAGTAACAACGATAACGGTTTATAATCTACTCACAAAATTAATTATCAGTACCTTCCAACAAGAAGATTGTCATATTCTAAAAGGAGCAATCACCGCAGTTATTTCAAAGTATTTTTAATAATCTAATGAGAATCACAGTAAACATTAAAATCATTAGAAGGCATTTATTTGACTTCATAGTACATCAATTCATTATTTTTTTTTCTAAGTGTGTTGCCTATGAAATTAACTTAAAATAAAATTCATCAAATCGAAGGTATTCTCAAAACTGTTATTTGAACTTTAAATGGCACTGGTGCATTTCAAATAGTTAGTCGTTTCAAATAGTTTGTGTAAAATAACACTTGATCAAAACTATTTCCAACTCGTTATTAATAGGAAAATCTTGCCTTCCTCGTATGAAAACTTTTGACTGAAAATTGATAATCTTAGTGCATGAATTTTCACCCATCCAAGGCTAGGGAGTGAATATTCATATTTAGAAAAGTGTTTATTTTGTTATTTTGGTAAGTAGCGTGGGGAAACTTTGAGTCTAGAAACGTAATACCTAGAAATTCTTTTGAAATTCGATATAAGCATGGATATAATGGTCTCGAATGGGTAAATATCTTTTTCAAAGGTGTAATGTTACAGCTTGAACAGTATTTCAGTATTAACTATATTCAGTATTAACCTCAACACAGGCTTGTCCTAGTGAGGTTAAAAATTATAACTTTATGAAAAAGATACAATGTAAAGAATCAATAAATAAATAAATAAATAAATTTGATTGTGGAAAATTACATGTGCTATGAAATAAATATTTACCATTCAGAATTGAAACGTTTAGCCGTGTTTGGTGACAATCTAAATATCCAGGTATCCTCGCCTTCCTCTTTTCCTACCTTAAATATCAGAACATACCCCATACGGTGGGGAGCATTTCATTTTATAGTTGTATATTCAGCAGTCATATTTGATCAACATTTAGTGATAATATTGGCTATCGTATATTATAGCCTTTTCTGCAACATGGTATGTCATTAGTCATCAGAAACATGTGGATTCAGCAGGATAAGAGTGCTCTAAGCCAAATGTTAAAAGACCAACACGCTGGTGACCAGATCCGGTTAGCCAGGCTCTTCGTAAACTATTATCCATTTCCTTCCGCTCCCCACTCCCACCAGCCTCACAACATACCTCAATTTGAGATGCATTAGAGAGCAGTTGGGACTCTTATGCGGCATTGATGTAAAACAAGTAGACATTTAAATTAATATTTACTACTTTAAAAACCAAAGAAACTCATTCTATTGTAGTTCGTATAATACATATAAATCGTTGAAATAGCTGATATTATTGACAGAGTAACTCAACCGTTTGGCATTTGGCGTTTGGCATCTGTGAATTTGTTTGTGGATTCCGTTTTAGGTTTAAGATGGTAGCCATATTGGATACTACCTTTTTATCCCGTCAGAGTTCGCGTGGTAAATTTATCGGAATAATCAATTAACTACCTCCCTGAAGAAAGTTTGAAAAAAGGATTGCTATTAAGATGTGATGTTACTTTGAACAAATTGTATAATTCCTCATCAAATTTATAAAAAATGAAACATCGCTATCATCACTATACTACCTACCTACTTAAATATTGTTTATAATTGACGCATTGAATCTGTTCAATATCGGTTCTTAAGAGGGATTGCTAGGAGGCTAGGTTTAGAAAATGGCAAATACTCATATGATGAAATTGAACTAACTCTAAACCTCTCTCCTTTGGTAGTCCATCGGGAAAGAAATGACCTCATTTGCTTCTTCAAAATTATAAATGGTATTATTGATTCACCTACTCTACTGCAACTCATTCCCTTCAATATCCCCTCGCAAAGACTCAGAAATAATGAACTGCTCTTCCTCAACCATCATTCGACAAATTATGGATATTATTCACCATTGTCCAGAATGTGTAGACTGGTCAACTCAAGTCAAAACCTTAACTTTTTTGGGATAAGTCTGAATGATTTTTGCCAGTCGCTAAACAAGTGACGGAATATTTAAGTGTCATGTGGTCCTGACCTACGGCGTATTCTTGACTTGATTCGACTTGTCACTTTATTTTCTTATATTTTATCTGCCTTATGTCTTTGCTTTCATGTACCATTGTCTACTCTTGTATTTTTCTTTTTACTTTATTCGTTTTATTATTTTGTAATTTGGACGATGTCCGTTAATAAATAAATAAATAATAAAGTAGTTAGGTAGTAAAGTGATCGATTTTTGGGATATTATGTCATGTTAGGCTACTTCTTTCTTTAGCCAACGTTTGGGACAGCATTACAGTGTCCATCATCAAGGCATATGTGTAATCACTTTAATGCTGTCCGAAACGTTGGCTCCAGAAGGAGTAACGCAACACGGCATAATACCCAAAAACTAAATGATTATTATAGTTTGTGCCGCGAAAAAACTCTTTAATCACATCTGGGTAGTATTACTTTTTTAATGATCAACTAATGTTTATAAGACAAGGTTTTTTATCCATAGCACAAAGGATAACAAATTATTATAAGCAATAATTATTCGCTTGAAATATCCATACAAATTGAAAATATCTCCAGAGTAGAAATAAATGCCGCTGACGGGAATTGAACCCGCACCTTCTGATGTCCGGTCAGGTGCTCTGGACCACTGAGTTACGTGGGCTTATTTCCAACACGCCAAATAATTCAATATGTACTAGTACTTTAATCAACAATTACAGCTTATTACATTTTTTTACCGGTAAAAAACGAACTTTATTTTGTAGGAAAGGCTGTGTTAGTGCTAAATTTTCCACTAGATGGCGTCGAGACATTATATCTACATTTGTTGGTGAAATATTTTGACTTGTCAAATAAATACAAATCTTATAATTTAAATGTTTTTTTTGCAACAATAATCACAGTGAAAACTGTTCGTGTTTACTTTGCTCTAGCAAAAAATCATAAAAAAGCTGAATAATTCGTGTGAAAGTTGTGTTTGTATGGATGATACAAGTGCCAGAGGTTTTTTCTTTTGATAAAACCATAGACATATGAATATTAGTAGACCTGCCCTAAGTGATTAAAAGCGTATTATCCCCACTCCCCATACCGGTTCCATTGAGCCGGCTGGGCTCGCGTTTGGCCTCAAATGAAATTTGAAAACGTGACGTCATCATTCTTGTGCGAACTATGGTCGAGGCATCATCGGTTCATTTTACTAAATAACACGGCAAAATTTTGACTTGTACTATGAAAACTGGTAAAAATAGATGTGAAAAAAGAGAATAAACCCAATTGTCGTATTACATTCCATATATAAGCATTATTTTACTTTATTTTAAGCATATTCACATCGTATAATATGAATCAGTTGTTACTATCACATAGAGAAACGTCTGGACGCGAAACACAAAGCTGGTTGGTTGCTGGGAAGTAAATTATGAACATTTATAAAAGTGTCTTAACTAAATACTCTGAAACTAACTACGACTCTGAAAATAAAAGCTGCCTTACTTTGCCGAATTTGGACTTCGCAAATTTGTTCATAACGTGGCGAGTAATTTGCGCTCCCATGTAAAAATGTCTATTCATTCAAAGCAGATTTTACTTTTAAGAAGTAAATGGTGATATTATAATGCGAGATGCCTATTTACTGTCAGATTGATTTATTGACGAATCACAGTCAGCTTCACTCGTTCCCTCGTTCCCTCGTTCTTCAACAGTTGATTTTACCCCTCGCCCATATCTTCTCGTCTATTAATTCCTATGTCTGTGGATAAAACAGTGAAAAAAATATCTGTTTCACTGGATTTTAAACATTTTTAACGACATTTTGCAACTTAACCTAGGATCGTGTTCTTGTGTTCTTTGAAATGTCCAACCCAGTGCAACCCTTGCCTGATGAGTGCAGCCATCGGCGGAAAAAACTAATCATGATGTCCTCAACGTCCTCGTCACACAAAATAGCCTCGGAACTGATTTCTCCAGTGTCTGAAAACGAGGAATCTGACGGCGAATCTGATTATTCAGACGTATCTGAAAAGGAGACCCATAGTATCCCAGTGTCCTCAGTGCAGATACTAAACGACACACAAGCCAGTCTTAGAGCACTCCAAGATGTGCTTACGGAAAAGCAGTCTAGAGTGTCAAAGGACCAACAGCTACGGATAAGCGGATACATATCTGAAGTTTTCCGATCAGTATCACAACTGCTGTTAGTAAGAGAGGCTTTCAAAGCTGATCTGGCAACAGCCAATGCCAACTTAATGGTGGCAAAAGGAGAAATTACCAAGGAGAAGGAGCCGAAGCCGATTGGTTTTCGGCTTTTTCTCCAAAGGAGAAAAAGCCGAAAACCAACATAGGCTTCAAAAAATCTTCGAGCTGGAGTCGGATCTGGGACCGGTGATGCGCAGAGTAGCTGATGCCACGGAGGCAAGCCTTTCATTTGCGGACATGGTCAAAAATGATCCTCAGAAGACGGCACCACCAATCAACCGCTCAGAATCTAAAGTTGGGACCCCCAAACCAGCTGTATGCATATTCCCAAAGTTGGACTCTGTAAAAGACAGTGAAGGTACAAAGCAGCTTCTAAAGGACGTGTTGCGACCATCAAATCTTGGGATACGCGTTACGGGTATGAGGAATATCCGAAACAAAGGAGTTGTGATCCATACTGCCACTAAAGAAGATTAAGAAATTTTTTGAAAACCTCTTGCCTAACTAACTCGGACACTCTGAGCGCCAGATTACATACAAAACGGCATCCACGAGTGATTTTTTTCAACGTTCCTCGTGATTTAACAGACGAGTGCTTCCTGAAAAGTGCTTTAGCAGGAGTACAGGACAAAGCAAACCTAGAGTCCACAATCAAAAATTGTGAGCTTAGTCACCTAGCTGGCGCTCGAACAGGAACAACTTGCCACAGAGTCTACGAGGTTCCAGCTCGCACACGACATGTGTTGGTGGAGCAAGGGAAGGTTTTTGTGGACTGGAATGTGTGCCGTGTCCGTGATTTTATTGGCCTTTAAGGACCAGCAAAGATGTGGACACTGTGCAGGCGAAGGTCACGCCAGGATAAACTGCCCAAAAGCTGCCGACGAGCCAGTTTGCGCTACCTGTACCAGGTTTGGGAAGCCCGCAGCACATCCGACTGGAGACAAGGACTCATGCCCGGCCTACAAAGCTGCCCTTTCCAAGGACTTTGCCACTATTGATTATGGCCGATAATTATATTGAAGAAGATGACGAGGTAGAATTCGATAATACTAATGATTTCCAGGATTGGCTAAATGTTCATAGTAACTATAGTATGGAAAATATTAATATTGTTCAGTTGAATATTAGATCGATTTATAAATACTGGAATACTTTGAATGTCTACTTAAATTCTTGTTGGAAACATATTCATGCATTAATGTTATGTGAAACGGCTATAACATCAGAGCTAGTCTGTCTGTATAATATTCCTGGATTTAAATGTTACAATTATTGCCGAAGTAAAAAATCGGGTGGAGGTATATTGTTGTAAGTTCGAGATGAACTCACATTTCAACAGAAGTCAATAGAAACAAATCATTTTGAATCTGTGCTTGGCTCTATGACATTTCCAAACAAGAATATTTTAAACATCATAGCAATATACCGCCCCCCCAACTCAAACAAATTTTAATTTCTCAATGAAATATCTTCCATTCTGTCTAATATAAGACCCAGAAAAAATACATATTATGTCCTATGAAAATATAATGTCTGACAATTATTTAACCAAATGCATTTGTAACGTAACTAGGGAAGCGGTTCTAGCAGGAAAAGTTACTCGTTCCTGTTTAGACCACATATTTGTACGTTTTAATAGCGGATGTCAATAAAGCAATACTCTTTCTTCATGTGTATGTAATAATATTAACATAGCGGATCATTTTTTAACTACAGTCAATATTAAATATATTGAAAGGAAAAAAGTCGTAGAACACGGGGAAAAAATATCGATTTTATCCCAAAACAAAGGTTGACAAAAATATTTATAATTTTAAGTGGCATACCTTGCTTGAGGAATAAGATTGTAATATGTTATACACTAAAATTAAAAATAATTTTCAGGATTTGTATGAACAAAGTCAAATCGTTTTGGGTTTATACCCAAAAAAGACCCCTCGCAATAAAATCTTGGATAACTTCTGACATATTAGAAAACATAAAAAAAAGATTAACTGTACAGAAGGTGGAAACATACTCCTACCAATAAATTCTTTGAATTAGAATATAAAACTTACAGAAATAAGGTTACAAAAGAAATCATTAAATGTAAGTCTACCTTTTTTAACAATAAATTTAAAAATTATTTCAGAAATACCAAAAAAACTTGGGATGAAGTAAATAAAATATTAGGACGCAAGTCTAAAAGTAGTTGTGACGATAATATCTCAAAATATTATGTTAAACACGCATAATGAAGAAACCGTAGCAAATAATTTTGTTGAATATTTTACGAGCAGTGTTAGCTCTATGATACATAAATGTGATTATATAGCTTCGGCCGTTAGACCGACAGAACTTCAACATAGTATGTACCTACCAAGAGCTACGTGCGAAAAAATTAATATCATTGTTAGCAAACTAAACAATTCAAAGTCACCAGGGATTGACAACATTCGAATGTTTGACATTAAGAAATATATTCATATTTTAGGGCCTGTTATAACTCATTTTATCAATATAATTTTAAAACAAGCAGTGATTCCAGATGAACTTAAAAGTAGTATCATTAGACCGATTTACAAAGGCGGCAAACATACAGATGTACAAAATTATAGGCCAATTAGCATTTTGCCAGCCCTAGAAAAAATACTTGAAAAATACATTTCTACAAAATTAACAAATATTTAGAATCCTTCTCCTTGCTAGATCCCAACCAGTATGGTTTTCAAAAGAAAAAAAGTACGGAAATGTTGCTTCAGGAATTTTCAAATCACGTAAATCATGAATTAAATTTAAAAAAACATGTGTTGGTTTTATTCATAGATTACTCGAAGGCGTTGGATCCCATTGATAAAAATAAACTTTTAGAAACAATGGATGCAATAGGAATACGAGGAAAGCTCATAGTTTTGTTAAAAAAATTATTATCGGATCGACAAATAACAGTAAAAATTCTAAAAAAATTAAGCAAAAGAAAATATATTTCAACAGGTGTTGCACAAGAGTCAATTTTAGGGGCAACTCTGTATATTATATACGTCTCAATTATGAGTAAATTGTTTTCTTTCGTTAAAAATTTTGTGTACGCAGACGATACGCCACTCGCAATATCACACGGGGATTTGATTACTGCAATGAACCTTATGCAGCTTGATTTTATTGCTCTCTTTAAATGTTCTCATGACGCGCGTCTCATAATAAATGCCAAAAAACTAAAATTATGCACAAAAGATCACCACACGCCAGATACAATTTAATCCCTTCGTTATATATACATACTTTTGACTGCTTACACAGAAATGTTGCACAGTCCCGTTCATGTGAAACCATTGATTTTGTCAAAAAATATGTATATTTGGGTGTTACTATTGACTGCCACATGAAATGGGATGTACACATTACTAATGTGTGTAAACGTCTACGGTCTATTGTGGGTAGAATCTACCTATCTCTGGCTGAATCCACAATCCGTTATGGAATCACTTCTTGGGGACGTTCTTGTAAAACTAATATAAGTTATATATCGGACGCTTGTTCATTATAATTTAAGAATGACTTTATATTGTTTTTGTTTACATCTTTCGCTACTATTTACTACTATAAGAAATAAATAAATATTGTTTGCGTATAATGTTAATCCGTGGATGTGACATTAATAAACTATTTTGAAATTGTCCACATTCACGGAACTCTGCATTGTGTACCTAGCTTTAAGATTGTCAAATTCCTTGAAATGTAAAAAATGTAACTTGTAAAAAAATAAACAATAAACATTTGGCCGGCGGGTAGCAAATTAGAAAGTGTGGGGTCCAAGGCTGGCTGGTACGCTCCAACGGCTATAGAAATCCGACCAATGAGAAGCCATAAACGGTCCGCTGGACCTTGGCTGACCTTTTTTTATGTGCCGTTGCCGAGTCGCAACTTTGACAAAAAGCAGCATTTTTACATTCTAAAGCCTCTTTCTCCATTGGATCACCCTCGCCTCGGACCTCCGCATCTACGAGCTACCTGCCGCTGCCCCTTTCTGCCAAGTTCTGAGAATTTTATTGGCCTTTCTCCTTCAACTGAAGAATCCTGCATCGACAAGATTCCGGCGGGCACCACGTGGCTTAAGAAGCTGACATACTTAACTGCCTTTTTAAAGGCAATCTTTTATTTATTTGCATTTGCACAAAGTCGTCTATATACCAGAAACGTCCTTTTCAGGACGAGGTTCAATTGATTTGCATTTTGCACAAAGTCGTGTATATTCCAGAAACGTCCTTTTCAGGACGAAAGTCAATTGATTGGCATTTACAAAGTCGTTTGAGTCGTGTAACTAACCCCTATTTTTTCAGTCTGTATGCACACGACATTTAGTCGGGTACAAGTTATATCCAAACATTACAAAACTCCCTTACAAAATTGTTAATCCATAAATATACCAATGCACACAGAAACGACACTTAATTAATATTCAAGTCTCTGAATGTTTTACCTGTCAGAGGATTATTGTTTTATAATATTGTAAGTCAACATCTTAGATTGTCTGATTCCTTGTATAGGGAAAGAGTTTTCCATAAACATAATACAAGATTCACCCAAAATGAAGGACTCGTGGTCCCGAAATGTACCAATAAATACGGTGAAAGAACCCTAAACTTTATTGTACCCAGAATATTTAATAAACTACCAATGACATTAAAAAATATAAACGTTTTTACAGCCAAAGTCAAATATAATCTAAGGAAATGGCTATTAGATACTGAGGATTTATATTGATGCACTACTGAAGACCTTGTTTTCCTAATTGGAATTCACATTCTAGGGAAATGGAAAATCGTTATAAATTTGTATTACCTTATGTAAATTAAAACCATAGAAGCACTTGTTGATTATATTCATTTGTTCATATTAAACTCATTTGTGCTTGTTTGTTATATGAGGCTTATACTGCTTTTTACATATTTATAATTATACAATTCAGTAATTTAACCAACTTATCTTTATTGTTAATTTATCATCAACATTATACATACGTACATACTGTTTACCATTGTACCATGTTTTTGCAAAAATGTTGTCATTATGTACCTGCTGACAAACTACATAAGTAGTTTAGCAGGTTTGAATGTAAATAAAATTAAAAAAAAAAAAATGACAATAAATAAGAGAAAGTGAGAAACATCCCTTTTAAACATGCGATCTACGTTTGAACTTCTAGTGTTTATTTAAAAAAGCGAGCGCAAGGTTAACCGTTTTACAAAAGCTTAAATTCATGAGAAATTTCGCTTCCCTTCATCGCGAAACACCTCATTTAAAGTGTAAAGATGTTTTCACAGGCGGGAGCTTCGGCTAGAAATCTTCATGAAGTTTCAACAAAACGAACAAAACTGTAAACACACATTGTGCATATCGCTGAAAGCTCTGCCCTTTAGCTGTGCAGCATAAAAGCTCGCTTGTTTACCCACAGGGGTGGATCGTAAGTAAATAAATACAGAATTTAAAAATAATAATTTGTATAAATAATAGTGGCGTGAGCAAAGTTTATTATTTTTACAACTTTGTAGTGAAAAAGAAGAATCATGTGTAATGTAAATTAATTAAAATAATTTAATTTGTTTAACACTATTTTTAAAACATTTTATCAACATGTTCGAAAACCATTTTTTTTCAGGAATCAAAGTAAACTGAAGATATAAGAATTAAAAATAAGCACAGACAAATTAGTACGAAAAAAATAAAACCATGAGCCGTGGGAGAAGGTAAATAATGTAAAAAAATAATTAATTAAATAAAATAACAAACTATTGGTTGCGCCTTTTGCATAATATACATCTTATTTATACATAAAACCGCTGTACTTGTTAGATATTATTGTTGTAATTTCCCCAATCCAAAATATCCTTTATTCCGTCGCGCGTCGCTTGTACGGTAGTTCGCTCGCGCTTTTCAGAAACAAAACTATCGCCTAATGAAGTGCACCGCCCGCCTTCCACTGCTCATTACTGTGCCGCTCGTGCCAATAAATAGTCCGCTATTTCGCAGATGAAAGCTGTGAAGATTAACTGGATGAGATGAGAGTTGTGCTTCAAAATACCTTGGAGAAGCCTTCCCCTTTATTTTGAGACATATTTTGTGTAGTGAAGTGGTCACTCGTACACAATCTTTCACAATACACCGCCCTTCGATTACTTAGAATTACGCGTAAATTATACAAAATTGCACATCAATTACTGTAATGAAAATATTGAATTATTTTAAAATAATACAACATAATGAAGGAGTTACCAAGATACCCTTATAATATAAATAATTATGAATAAAGGTAATATTGTGATAATAAATTTAGGATAAGGCTGTTTAATGTAAATGTTAAATGTTTTAAATGCCTCACTAGAATACCTCACTAGAAGAACCTCTGCCGAGTTTTCACGTATTCATATCCCAGTGATTTGCTTACGTAAAAAAATACCTGTCATATCATTGTATTTCATTTAAATGGTATTGTGTAATGTTTGCTTTGGTTTTAATAGTTATTAAGTTTTGGAATAATTCTGTACCGTTCTTTGTGGGTTGTTTCAATGAGGTAGTCTCGTGATTATAAAGCTTAATGGCTTACTACTTCAAATGTATTTGTCTTTACTTGGTGTATTTCAATGTGATTAAGGGGTGTACGTTGTTCAAGATCTGTTTTATTTAGGGTTATAATTGTAAGGGAATATATGGATTATATTTGATGTAATAATGATTCGTAGGATTTTGGGTAAAGATGTCAAATTGTCATTAAGTCTAAAAGCTGTAAATTCAGCAGTTTCTGAAAAATATGATACTTGTGAAATAAGTTTCATTAGTGCCTTTTTAGTAAAGGGTATGTAAAAAATATATAAAAATATCAGTTCCACTAATCCCTAATTTGTGATTTTAGATTTAGACTGCACTGAAAGCATTACTTCTTAGCTGTGAAAAGGCTGTTAAAGCTCGTCCATTCACAGACAAGACCAAAGAGCAGTGAAATTACCGTATAATTCATGATCTGTAATAAACAAATTTGAACATACTTGCTGATCATATGATAAAAGATTTATAAAATTTTGAAAACCGATATAAGGAAACCCAAACCTGGCAGAGCTCCAGTAACATTCAGGACATCAATATAAAATACAAATGGTCCTCAATATTACAATATGTTTTATCACACCGTATTTATCTGTAAATTGGACCTAGTGACACCATCTATGAGCTATGATTCAAATTAGCAGCAGATTTTGTAAAAGGCTGTTTCTGCTTTTGCCAAATTTTCTCAAAACCTGGCCAGTGAGTGAATATGGCCGTGAATTTGGCCATGCAAGTTATCGATGTCGTAAACAACATATCAACAATCAATGAAGTTTATATATTTTCTTCAGGAGCCATTGGGTTCTTTACCTTTATAAAAAATCAAAACAGAGAGCCAGGGATTAAAATTGCAGAACAACCCGAGTGGAGATGAGAATGGTTTGCAGCTTCTCTACGCATTTCACAGATTTGTAAAACATAAACATTTTGTGGTTTGTCCAGACTTTTTAAAGCCTCAAGGGGATTATTTAAAATAAAAAATAGGGCCATAAAAGTATTCAATTGATATACAAAGTGGTTCCACGATAATTCAACACAGTGACAATTAAACACACTTTTAAAGTTTTATGCATTTGGCGGTTCTTACATATATACGTTGACTATTATGCCAATAGGCCATTGAAGAGGCGCGATATTGTCACACACATGTTTTGTGCAAATCGTCCAATAAATATCGAAATAATCCAAACTGATCTAAATTTTTCCGATGTCTTATTTTTACTTCCACTTGTGGTAAAAATTTGTTTCTCATTTTTGACCCTCGATTAGTCAATAATTACCCGATGTTCAGTACTTTTCAAAATGGCAATTTTTTAAAAGTTTACGATTACGCGACACAAAATATGCTGTCCTTTTTTAACGCATGCGCGGATGATCGTGTCGTAGTCCAAATTCGGCAAAATAAATTTCTGCATTGCTATGTCTCAGTCTGTCTGTGCATTTAGAGAAACAATAGTGTGTTACTTTTACGTCCAAATAAAAAGTGATATAAAGTCATTAGAAACGATGAAAAAAAAAATTAAACCTAACATACATAACCCAGTTAATAAAGTTTTTGTTTCATCACTTTCCATAACTTTTGTCACATAAATATTATGTGACTAGTGCAGTTCTTGCCTATTTGGATATTTTGTCTATGGTGTTTTTTTTTGGAGATTGGCAATTTTTTTGGGGAAGACAAAGGGTTTTTTGTGCACTTCCTCCCGACAGCGATGGCCTGGCTGTTCGTGAATTAGTCACTCACCATGGAGGTGTTTTAATCACAGTAAATCATGTGAATCCAAGTTGTTTTTATCTTTAAAAAGGGCGCGGGGTGTTTTTTCGTAACACGAGTAGTTCATGTACGGTATTATTTTTTGTGGATGATATTTGTATCCCACTTTTTTCCGGTGTTGGCAGTTGGATATTTTGTGGAAATTGTTTTTTGGACATGAAATTGTAAAGTGATTGGTCCTTGTTGCGGCTAGAATAATATGCCTTTTTGACCCCGCGTCGCGAAGTCACGGATTGCTGAAAGTTCTTCCTAAATCCGTAAGTCTTGGAGACTGGTCGGGCCACGTGCCTTTCGGATGGAGATTGTTGAAACAGCCTGAGGCTGGAGACGCTCCTTGGAGGTGTAGCGCCCTTCTTCCCAAATAGAAGGAAGACCTAGGCTCACTGGATTCCGCGCCGTCCCCGGTTGATGAGGTCGGAAGTTCCGTCCCGGGTCCGTTCCTCTCTACCAGAACCAAGTTTTCGTTCGTCATCCGGTGTTTTCCTACAATATTCAGCTTCGTTTAGTTAGCTTAGTGTGTTCAGGAGTCTATCTGGTATGTTTATGTTTTGTATTCTTAATATTACATTGGTATAAGTTTAATCCTAACCTTTCATTGGTATAAATTTGCACTCCCATGTTTTGTTTTTTTGATGGTTACAATATAGTTTTATAAAGTTCATCTTCTTTTATTTACTGATTTCCTACCTACTAGACAGAAAACTAGTCCCATAATCCTGAGCTGTGGTCTCTGCTCTGCCGTATAAATTCCACTACTTTGAACCTGAACATGTTTCCTTTACACTTTATATCACTTTTTAAAGATATGATGAATCATTGTGATGATTTCACGGTCACCATACAAAGTATAATGTTTTAAGAGGTGGCCTATAATAGCCCCGTGGGTAGGATTCTTGACTGGCAGTTGCTTGGGCCAGGTTCGACACTCCTAAGATCCGTACCTTAAATCTAAGGGTTCATAGCTTATAGCTTTTTTGCTTGAATTTATAAAATATATGTATGCAATAAAATTAGGATGGGACTCAAAGCGGCCCTGTAAGTTTACGTCACAAGGCATGCAAACGAGACTCTAATACAAAGCTTTCGTTAAGCTTGCATTTACTCCACTTTGCTATGATCTGCGAGAAGTTAATCCTGATTGGCGTTTGGAGAGATCATTTTTTGAAAGTCTGTAAAAGTCTGGAGAATAATGGTGATCACACGAAGAAGCGACAGTGGGCGAGTCAGTTTATTGAGATTAGGTTAAGAGATTTTTTTTACATTAACTCCATACAGGAAAATAATTTCCCTCAGGGCCTTAACCATCTTTAGGGATGCTGTGTTGATGGTTTTTAAAGAAAAGGAAGGAGGGGAAATTCTGGAAAAGAAAAAGATATGAGGGATTGGTAGGAATCTAAGGATCGGTGTATTCAGGAGTGACGGACGTATGGTCTATCCTTCCCGCCGCGGCGCAAGAAGACGGGTCAAGATAGATCAGCTGGAGAGGTAAAAGGGTCTTCCCAAACCAGGCCCTCCCGATCCGGCACGCCAGCAACCTGAGGGCGGGCGCATCCTAAACAAACCTGACTCGATGAACCCGGCCACCCCTGCTAAATCACCAAACGTAGCCAACCACTTCGGGTTACCTATGGCAGAGGTATTGGTTATCTAATAAATAGTTCCCGGGCGAGAGTTTACTCTCAGTATTGCCCTGGTGTAAGACCACCATTCGTAAATGACAGGTCGCTCGAAATGGCTTTAGCCGTATTTGGTGACCAGTTCTGAATAGCTTGGTACCCCCTACCTGCTTCTTTCTCATCTCCTTCCTCTCCCCACTACCTTCAGCCTCACAAGGTATATATTAATATATTTAGCCATGTTGTTGACCAGATCTAATTAGCCAGCTACTTGTTAAACCTTCCTCTTTCCCATATCCTTCCCCTCCCCACTCCCATCAGCCTCACAGCATACCCAAAATTGGAGATGCTATAGTCTCTCTGGCTCCAGACGGTTAGGAGTAGTTGGGACTCTTGTGCTGTATTCATATAAAAAACCAGGCCGAATTATTCTTCGACAGGTGTATTTCCGCCTTAATTGTGTGACATATAAACAAATCAGCAATGTAGATTATAGACATATAAACCAGTCATGTAGATTATAGTTATATAAACCAGTCATGTAGATTATAGACATATAAATCAGCCATGTAGATTATAGTTATATAAACCAGTCATGTAGATTATAGACATATAAATCAGCCATGTAGATTATAGTTATATAAACCAGTCATGTAGATTATAGACATATAAATCAGCCATGTAGGTTATAGATATATAAACCAGTCATGTAGATTATAGACATATAAATCAGCCATGTAGATTATAGACATATAAATCAGCCATGTAGATTATAGACATATAAACCAGTCATGTAGATTATAGATATATAAACCAGTCATGTAGATTATAGACATATAAATCAGCCATGTAGATTATAGACATATAAATCAGTCATGTAGATTATAGACAAATAAATCAGCCATGTAGATTATAGACATATAAACCAGTCATGTAGATTATACACATGATAACAATCAGTTTGTGGATTTTGACTATTTAAAAAGACACTTTCTGCTATGTTTATAAGAATGATTCCAATTACTCAGTCATTCGATTTTACCTCGTTAATTCAAACAGTTTTTCACGCACTACGGGACACCATTAATTTATCGCCGAGAAGTAAATGCTTCAAGGAATCGTTTTCACAAAATATCTACATTAACTTTGACGTAAACATTTCCCGGGAAATTTTAACGTTTTGATGCCAGCCCATAGATTAAATATCGTTATTTAAAACAGGTTACACTTTATTCTTAGAACAGGTAGTTAAAGAATATATCATCTGACCTGATATACACGTAAAACCTTTTATTTAAATAACAAGGTTAGATTTCATAGGTTAAATGTAGGTACTGGGTTAGTTACTTGCTTTTATAGGACCAAAACAGTCGAATATTTAATAATATTAAGGATATTAGATATTCCAGTGCTAAATAAATTTCGTCGGTTGTACTTCGAACAGTTATTTATTGTCAGAATATTCTCATCTAATTCAGAGTATTCAATTATTGACTGAAAGAAAACATTAAAATGCTTAAATAAATTCAATATTTACACCTCATAGTACGTAAAAGTAATTTAAATTCAACAACAAAGCTAAAAATTATTAATAGATTTCATGGTTCTAATTATTTTCAACGGAGCTGACGTCGTGGCAACAAGTGGTAGTAGTAGTGCTCTTGGAAAATAATATTTAATTTGACATTTTAGCATAAATTTACTTAATTAAATTAAAAAAATCGTTTTGTAAACCTTTACAAAAATGTCCAACTTTAATTTTTATAATATCATTTTTTTTGAAACCGCACAAAAGTCCCGACTGCTCCCAACCGTCTGGAGCCTGTGAGATTATGGTATCCCCAAATAGGGTATGTTGTGAGGCTGAAGGTAGAAATGAGAGGAAGGAGAATCGAGTAAGAAGAAGGTGGGGAAGTACCTGGCTGTTCGGATCTGGTCACCAAACACGGCCAAAGCCATTTTAACCGACTTTTAAAGTCTGAATGGTGGTCTCACACCAGGGTGATACTGAGAGTATCGTCCACTCTGAAACGTACCGCAAACATACTTCATTTGTAAACCAAATTACACGTAAACAATAACAACAATTCAAATACAAAATAAAATATTAGAATCAATAATTTTATAAAAACCCCTTTGTAACTACGTCCTCCAACTAAATACATTTATATTGCATATATATTTACAATATTGTCGTACCTGTACCTACTCTTTCTATTATCTATCTATTGACTTCATAGTATAAAATGTATACAACTTTGTAATTTGTATTTTGATTTAGTCATGCATGTAAATATTCTTTAAGTACCTATCTGAATACGTCTGTCTCGACACAGGTGTACCCTAGTGAGACAGATGTCGATAAATACACGTAAAAAACTTTATATTGATAGATAAATAAAAAAAATAAAAAAAGGTATTATTTTGTCGTATTTCACAAATTTACTCAAAATAATATATGGCATGTTTGTGGCTCGTTCCAGAGTAGTTCGCTGATTATAACTATTGTGCAAAAGAGTTCTATTTAAAAGACTTCAATTTATTTTTTTGAACAAAAAGTTTCATTTGCAATTTTCGAGCAACATAGTTATATCTGCTAAAGATAAAATATCTTTGGATCCATATGGTTTCATTTGCATTCTATTGTGACAGCAAGATTTCAACTGCGAATTGCGTGAAAATGAGAAAATACATAAAAATTGTTATTTTTTAATGAAAAAGTGAATATGCAAAACATTATTAGAATTGAATTATATTTGCGATTACACATTGTAGGCCAAAAATATGGCATTTAGAGAAAACAAAACTAACGAAATAATCAGATACATCCATGTTGCTCCGAGTTTAGCTGATTTTCAAATCAACGATTTTTCTGTACTTTTTTAATTGGTTGTTTGGTTAAAGTCGACGTGTTTTATTGCATGGAATGTTCTAAAAATACAAATCAAACACAACATGTTCTTCATATTCACTTTTTCATAAATGTCAATAAATAAGTCTAAGAACGGGTTGTTTTTGAATTTGAATTTGAACAATTTATCAAATTCAACAGTTAATTTTCAAGGACTGTGAAAGTTCTGTTATTATTTAAGTTCTGTAAAGCAACTGGCCCATGTTGATATAATAACACAAAGAAAAATCTTTCACAGAACTTGAAATTTGATGAATTGTTCAAATTTTCTGAAACAACCCGTCCGCGTTTTGTTCGGGATTTGAGCATTGAATTCGGATCTACCGGATCTGCCCTGATGATGGACACTGCAACGATGTCCGAAACGTCGGCTAAAGAAGGAGTTAGCGCAACACGGCATAACACCCCAAAAACAAACAACAAAAATGCTTTTGGCCGTGAAAATCTAAAAAACTTACTAGAATATAAAACCTTGAGAGAAGACCTTGTGCACCAATTTTCATAGATTTTCAGCTATATACATAGAATATAAAAAAGGTTTGAAGAAATTTGATTGAAAATATTTTGACAACTGAACAACAAAAAAAACCATGGCACCTTTAGTCAATATTTTGGCCGCCTGCAAAGTTAACAATATCAATCTGTAGATAACATGTTTAGACACTTACTTTTATACGACCAAAATAAAGTTATATGTAATAAAATAATCTTAATCTTTATGGCTTTATTCTATTTTTAGCTACAAAATATTTTATTACATCCATAAATTATAATGAAATTATTTCATTTTGCTTTTCGTAAACAGTAAAAAACCTTTTATAGCAGTCATTTTTTGTACTTATCACAAATTTCCTAACCATCATTATCATTATAAATGGTAGGTTTGGCTAAATGTAATTCACGTTCAAAATATTTTGCCACGGATAATGAATGATGTGATTTACGGAGTATTTGAAATAATTGCTCCATAATTAATTTTAAGAGAAACTCTACAGTTAAAATTACCGCTGATTTAAATGAACAAATCATTTCACAAATTAAAAATATACTTATGGCAGACAATTTATGATGATTATGTCTTGGTCGTGAATCAAAGCATTTTTCATAAAATTTAATTTCTCACAATTTTTTACTGTACCTACGATTACTCTAAAACCTATTACCTATACTAAACGGTTTTGAAATTTTCCTTACATTATTATTTTTAGTTGAAGAATTTACTGCTATTCAAAGAATTTGTTTTAAAATATTGTAAATATTCGTTAAAAATATTATAAACTAGCACTAATCCGTAAAAAAATCACGGGATGTTATAATTGTAAGATCTGAGAAGCTGAATGTATTTATAAAACTCACGGAATGTTATAATTGTAAGATCTGAGAAGCTGAATGTATTTATAAAACTCACGGGATGTTATAATTGAAAGATCTGAGAAGCTGAATGTATTTATTAAACTCACGGGATGTTATAATTGTAAGATCTGAGAAGCTGAATGTATTTATTAAACTCACGGGATGTTATAATTGTAAGATCTGAGAAGCTGAATGTATTTATAAAACTCACGGGATGTTATAATTGAAAGATCTGAGAAGCTGAATGTATTTATAAAACTCACGGGATGTTATAATTGAAAGATCTGAGAAGCTGAATGTATTTATAAAACTCACGGGATGTTATAATTGTAAGATCTGCGAAGCTGAATGTATTTATTAAACTCACGGGATGTTATAATTGTAAGATCTGAGAAGCTGAATGTATTTATAAAACTCACGGGATGTTATAATTGAAAGATCTGAGAAGCTGAATGTATTTATAAAACTCACGGGATGTTATAATTGAAAGATCTGAGAAGCTGAATGTATTTATAAAACTCACGGGATGTTATAATTGTAAGATCTGCGAAGCTGAATGTATTTATTAAACTCACGGGATGTTATAATTGTAAGATCTGAGAAGCTGAATGTATTTATAAAACTCACGGGATGTTATAATTGTAAGATCTGAGAAGCTGAATGTATTTATAAAACTCACGGGATGTTATAATTGTAAGATCTGAGAAAATGAATGTATTTATTAAACTCACGGGATGTTATAATTGTAAGATCTGAGAAGCTGAATGTATTTATAAAACTCACGGGATGTTATAATTGTATGACGGCCGGCATAGTCCAGTGGTAACGCATTGGACTGCCATTCCGAAGGTCGCGGGTTCGAACCCGGCGTGCGCAAATAAATTTTATTTGATTAATTTGTGTTATTTCACAATTAATTAATTAAAATAATATATAGTATATTTGCGGCACGTTCCAGAGTGGAAGATACTACCAGTATCGCCCTGGTGTAAGACCACCATTCAGAATTGAAACGTTGCTCCAAATGGCTTTAGCCGTGTTTAGTGACTAGATCTGAATAGCCAGGTACTTCCCCACCTTCCTCTTTCCCTTCGCCACTTACCTTCAGTCTCACAACATCCCCCAATTGGGGATGCCATAGTCTCACTGGCTCCAGACGGGAGCAGTTGGGACTCTTGTGAAGTATTCACTATAAAAAAAATGAAAAAAAATCTGATAAGCTGAATGTATTTATAAAACACAAGTGGACCCCGAAATGCTTAGATATTACTAAGGTCTTTCTCGGGCGTCTCCGAATTCTTCCACCATTCACTACTAATATACTTACCAAAATGTTACTGTTAAAAAACTACATTACATCGACTATAATTCGACTCCGTATCTCATTCTCGTGCATTCTACTTCTTAAACCATTACAACAACAAGCCATAAATACTCCAACACTAATAGAAACAAACTTTGAAATTTTCAGCGATATCAATCGACTACTTTTCGAGTTTTGCGAGCACAAAAATCTGCGGGTTGAATTTTTACATAATACTAGCTGACGTGTACCTGGCGTTGCTGGGGGTTATCCTTATGAGATATACTTACACCATCGTGGATTTTTTTTAGGTATATAATTCTGTAGTAAATATAATTCTGTTTTGTTTTATCTCATAAGGTTTAGCAATGTAAGAACCCAAACATTTATTTTACGACTTGATTACAAAACATCAACTTTTCTCTACTTTCTATAAATGTATTATGTACATAAACCTTCCGGGAGAAATTCTCTCAATGAAAGTAAAAAACTATATAAAAATCCTTTGCGTATTTTAGAAGAAGCGCACAAACAAACAGACTCGGATAGCGACAATGTTTTATACTGTTTAGAAATTAGAGAAGGTGGTTAATGTAATCACTATTAAGAAATTTGTCGTAAAAACGATTTCGGTACCTTAACCATTTACGTATTTTGTTTAGTTAACTTTAGCAGATATTTTAGGAGTTTCAAAAATATTATTGCAAGTGATACAGTTGTTAATAGAAGTGCAGTGAGACAATATATAATTAAAAGAAATATCTACTAGTGCAAAAATTGTTGAATGAATACTAAGTTTGTATAAAACCTGACATAAATCGAGGTATGAGGTGTTTATGATAATGGATAGTAATTAATATAAAATAAATTCTATTTAGGTATAGAATGTTATAGTAACAGATAATATTTTATTTTAACAGAATATTAATATGTATAAAAAAGTGACTTGTTAACATGTATAATCTAGCAAAATATTATAATAGAGTAATTAGTAGTAAGTTTATTGTTACCTTCAAAATTAATTCTAGTTGTAATAGCTGGGCAGGTATCGCAATTTGACTTTGATAATTCAGGGCTGTCGGCGATTTAATGATACTTTTGGACAACAGATAATAATTTTTGATAAAATAATGAATAATTGATACTATTAGCAACACGTTTCGCTCATACGCACAATAGCAACGTTTGAATAAACTTGTACGACTATTCTTTATTTATAAATACGAATGTCAGAGACAAACCGGTGACCTTGACCGGTCGGTGGCTGAGTTGACATCGCTTTTGGGTCCCACCCAGGCGTAGTGTGTTCAATTCCTCGGCGGGCTAAGTCCTCCATCACAACTTATGTATCATTTTCCGCTTACTGTGATGGTAGTAGAAGATTAACTAATATTGAATTTAAATCTGTATCCTTATTAATAACCTAGATTTTTCTCCAAGCATAATTGTTTTGACTGAAACTCAAATGAAAAATGTTATTCCATATAACTTATCAGATTATACCACAATTTCCTCTGCCTGTAAACATACTGGTCATGATGGAGTCACTGTCTTCTATCATAATACTCTGAAAAATGTTGCCACTGAATTTATTGAATTTAAGTCAGCCAATGCAATAAAATTAACCTTTTTTCAAAACAACTATAAATATCACGTACTAGCCATATACAGATCCCCATCATTAAATGATTTTTTATTTGTAAAAGAACTAAAATCTTTTGTTAGAAATCTTGACAGAAACAATTTTACTTTTTCCATTTTGACAGGTGACATTAATATAAATATTAATGATAACAATATAAATGTAAATTGTCAAAATGAGTATCTAGATTGTTTATCAAGCTCTGGATATATGTCATATATTAGCTCACCAACTAGAATAACCTTAAATAACTCTGCTTGTTTAGACCATATATTTGTCAAGTCGCACAAGGCGACCAATATTATCTCTTCAATTCTTGAAACTAATTTCACAGATCATTACCCGACCTTTTATGGACACCATTTCAAAAATACACCTTTAAACCAAAATTCTGTAACTCTAGAAAAAGTAGACATTGATTATAAAACTTCAAACTCTTTACTTCAGTCAGAAAACTGGGAAAATGTAATATCAATAGAAAATCCACATTTAGCATTAGAGAATTTCTATAATACTCTTAGAGATTATATTCTAAAAAGTGAAAGTAAAATAGTTGTCACTAACAGAAAATATAAAAAAATTAAACCTTGGATTACAGTTGGATTAATTATATCAATTAAACAAAGGGATAAATTTTATAGAGAAATGATAAGATATCAAATGGATTGCCAAAATAATAATCTCAGAACAATGCCTTATCTGAAAACAAAATATCTAATGTACCGAAACTTACTAAATAGACTGATACGAAACTGCAAAAAGAAATACTATTGTGAACAAATTGAAAATGCTAAAAATAATACTAAAAAAACTTGGAATATTATAAATGAAATTGCCAACAAAAAAATTATTTCTTCAAATATTGTAAATGAGGTTAAAATAAATAATGAAATAATAACTAACAAATCGACCATTGCAGAATGTTTTAATAACTTTTTTACAAATATAGTAGACGAGGTACTTGAATCCTCCGGCATTAATGTTAATCATGATTATATGGAGACATCTCCTCAATTAGATTCTAATAACGATTCAATTAACTCTATAGAATATTTTTCTCCTATTACATTTAAAGAAATTGAAAAATATATTGATAACCTAAAACCATCCAACTCTAAGGGAAATGATGGACTATCATGTGATACATTAAAAAAATAAAACAACATGTATTAACGCCATTACAACATATTTTTAATATATGCCTCAAAGATGGTCATTTTCCAGAACAATTTAAAATCTCCACTATAATACCTATTCATAAATCTGGGGATACGCATAAATTAGACAATTACAGACCAATATCCCTTGTTTCAAACCTATCAAAAATATTCGAAAAATGCATAAAATTTAGAGTCATTGAACACTTAGAAAAATATAAAATTCTATCGAAAAACCAATACGGCTTTCGTAAAGATCTAAGCACTGAGGATGCCATATATGAATTGACAAAAAATATTTATACATCTATCGATAAAAAAAAGAAATGTCTTGCCATATTCCTAGATTTAAGAAAAGCTTTCGACACCGTTAATCATAATTTACTCATTAAAAAAATAACTCGACTGGGCTTCAAAAAAGACACACTAAAATTACTATCAAACTATCTTAAAGACAGAACACAAAAAACAAAAATTGGGAATAATTATAGTTCAGAGACACAGATAAAAAACGGAGTTCCGCAGGGAACTGTTCTTGGCCCGATTTTATTCTTAATTTATATTAATGATTTATGTAATTTTGAAATCCCTGGTAAAATTGTTTCTTACGCCGATGACACGGCAATAATAGTGGATGGTAATAATTGGACAGAAACTTTTTCGAAAGCAACTGTATGTATTTCACTCGTTTCAAAATGGTTAAAATACAACAAACTTGTCTTAAACTACAGCAAAACATTTTACTTACCTTTTTATAAAAACATGAAAAACAAACCAAAAGACAACCTTAAAATTAGAATCCATAATACAACTTGCAATCAAGAATTGTGCTTCCTGTGCAACGAACTCGCTAATGTCAAAAATATAAAATATTTAGGAGTATCAATAGATATTAATCTTAATTGGAAATCACATATTAATCAAACCACTTCTAAACTAAGATATCTTACCTACATATTTTATAGACTCAAGGAAATTTTAAACGCTGAAAAATTGAAAATGATCTACTTCTCTCTGGTGCAATCTGCAATCACTTATGGCATAATAGGATGGGGTGGTGCACCTGACACGTTCATTAAGCCTCTACAAATAATTCAAAAACACATAATTAAAGTCATATATAACAAAAATAAAACATTCTCGACCGACCTATTATACAAGGAACCTAAATTATTTAACATTCGTAAATTATTTATATTACAAACTATGAAATATTTATTTAAAAACAAAAATAATTTCAAAATAAATGAAAATAGAATGAGCAAAAGAACAAATAATATATTTTACACCCCCCAAACCAATACTAAATTAATGCAGACCCATAGCAGTTTCATTGGTCCTCGTACATTTAACCTTCTACCACTACAAACTCAAATGATAAATAAAAAGATAGAATATATTAAAGAGGTAAAATTATGGCTAAATGAGGCAGATATTGAAACGCTTTTACTATAAATTTATTGATCCTTTCTTCAACTCACTTGCTGAAACTTTATAAACTATTGTACATGATGTTTTCTCTTTACTTTTTATAATAACTATAAACAAAAAAACTTTTCTACTAGTGTATATTATACTTTAGGTACTTGAAATATAGTAATCGTTTTATATTACCCACACTCAGGCAGTGCCTTAGTGGGTTTTCATTTCTTGTGTATACTATTTGGTATTATATATTGTGTTATTATATACTATCTATTAATATGTATAATATGTGTAAAGAAATGAAAATAAATAAAGTATTAAAAAAAAAAAAAAAAAAAAAAATACAATTTTTTCTGTTCGAAATTTCCTAGCAACCCCCCATGGATTTGAAAACATTGTGGGGAGTTACTCTTATTTGGAAATCGCTAGCCACTCCTCCTCATAGATTTGCAAATATTGTTAGGAATTATTCCACTCCGAATCCGAAAAAAACCCACTCTTAAATCTAGGGAAATAAAAAGTTTGGGCATACAATCACTGGGGTCTAAACTAAACAGAAAAAATCGGCATGTGGTCTACCGGACAAAAAAGTTTGGGGACCTCTTGTCTAAAGATTACGCTGGGAGTTTACAATATTTGGTGTAATTTCAGCAATAAATGTACATTAATTAGATGTTCGAATAGTATACATATATTCTCGTTTAATACTGAAAGGTCCCTCGGAGGGTCGTAATAATTTACTTTAAAATATCTAAGTACCCCCTCGACGGGAGATTACTAAGCCAGGGCTTTGTTCATGGCTGGCTCTCATTTGACTAGGCCTGCTATCTTATCTCTTGTGACATGAACCTTCTAACCGTCAAGCCCTCGATATCCTTCCCTTAAGTCAGGGGTCCCTAACCCTTTGAATGCCAAGAATTCAGTCGCGCTAAATATTGGTTGCTATCATACAGTATACAAGCTTACAAATATACTACGTATAATTCCGTCAGAGAAGAAAATATGTCGTAAAATTTACGAAGCAGATCGAAAATTTAATAAAAAATAAACCTAAATATATTTTGTGTAGCGTGAGCCATTGGAAGTTAAAGTTGTCGACTTAAATGCATTTTGTGTAGTTTGAGACATTGGAAGTTAACGTTGTCGATTTAAATACATTTTGTGTAATTTGAGACATTGGAAGTTAACGTTGTCGATTTAAATATATTTTGTGTAGTTTGTGACATTGGAAGTTAACGTTGTCGATTTAAATACATTTGTGTAGCGTGAGGCATTGGAATTAAACGTTGTCGATTTAAATACATTTTGTGTAGTTTGAGACATTGGAAGTAAACGTTGTCGATTTAAATACATTTTGTGTAGCGTGAGGCATTGAAAGTTAACGTTGTCGATTTAAATACATTTTGTCTAGTTTGAGACATTGGAAGTTAACGTTGTCGATTTAAATACATTTGTGTAGCGTGAGGCATTGGAATTAAACGTTGTCGATTTAAATACATTTTGTGTAGTTTGAGACATTGGAAGTAAACGTTGTCGATTTAAATACATTTTGTGTAGTTTGAGACATTGGAAGTAAACGTTGTCGATTTAAATACATTTTGTGTAGTTTGAGACATTGGAAGTAAACGTTGTCGATTTAAATACATTTTGTGTAGCGTGAGGCATTGAAAGTTAACGTTGTCGATTTAAATACATTTTGTCTAGTTTGAGACATTGGAAGTTAACTTTGTCGATTTAAATACATTTTGTGTAGTTTGAGACATTGGAAGTTAACTTTGTCGATTTAAATACATTTTGTGTAGTTTGAGACATTGGAAGTTAACGTTTTCGATTTAAATACGTTTTGTGTAGTTTGAGACATTGTAAGTTGACGTTGTCGATTTAAATACATTTTGTGTAGCGTTGGACATTGGAAGTTAACGTTGTCGATTTGTACGATATTTGTATTCTAGGTCACTAGGAATATCGAATTGTTAATAATTTTTATATTTATTTTAAGGGAATCAAAAGTTTGCCATAAGGTTGGTTTTATACATGTGCAATTTACTAAACAGGAAACTAATTATGTATTTCCTCATTAGTATTTAGACATTATCAGCCTTGTGTGAAAATTTTATTCAATTGATTGATGAAGGTGACATAAAACAATTCATAGAAATATATGTACATTGTTTACACAGCCAAAGAGGGTTGATTTTTTCTGTTTGAATTTGAAATTTCTCATCGAATTTCGGAATAAGTATTTTAAAGGTATTTTAATTTTGCTGTATATCTTCTTTTTTAAGATGTGAAAGAAATACCATTTTAAGAAAGTAGATAAAATTACCTTTTAAATTATTGGGTTTGCATATGCTTGATATTTATAAATCGGAATATTAAATTTCATAATTGAAAAAAAACACTCAAATTTTTCCTAGAAACGCCGAAAAATTGTAGAGAAAGCGAAATTTTTAAAACACATTTCTTTTATGAGGAGAATCTGAAAAAAACTGTCGCCTCATTTTTTATCTCATTTGTATAATAAATAATTATGATAAAAAAAAATATATATATATTCTCAGAGAATTTCAACAAGATATTGAGACGAGATTTTGAATTCATTGTGCTAACAATTTAAACGCTGATAAATATGATTTTTATACCTACACGTACACAAAACATTTATGTTATTAAGAAAATGTCACTTTCATGAAATTCTTATTTAATTCACGTGGTAACAGTCAATTAAAAATTAATATATCTGACATAACTTCACTTTTCAAGACGAGAATTTCATGTATCAGTCCGCTGAAATGCGACGCAGCCTGTTCGTTCTGAGATTTATTTTTTAATACCAACTTGTATCTAAACTTTTATACCGTTCAACAGTTGTGAAGCTAATTTTTAAAGTAAGGCGGTGATTATTTAACATAAAATTATCATTTAGTAATTTTTGCGTAGATTTAAGAGTTTTTATTGGTCATAATAGTTTTGTAATCAAACATGGAGGTTTTATTTTTTAATACCGCATAAGAGTTCCAGCTGCTCCCAAACCTCTGTAGCCAGTGAGACTATGGCTCCCTAATTGGGGTATGTTGTGAGATTGAAGGTAGTGAGGAGGGGAAGGATACGGGGAGAGGATGGTGGGGCAAAGTCAATTCAAACAACTTTTAAATTCTTATACCAAGGAGATACCGAGAGTATTTTCCACTCTGGAACGTTCCGCAAATATACTACATATCATTTTAATTTAATAAATTTGTAATAACGCAAATTAATTCAAATGAAATTTATTTGCGCCTGCCGGGATTTGAACCCGTGACATCAATGAGGCTGTACATGGTATGTTTGTACTTTCTATTCAAAGGGTTTTAACAAACTACTGGATGGAAATGGGATGGAAATGTGAATGGAAATAGGAATTGGATGGGAATTTCATTGGAATGTGAATGCAATGGGAATGGGAAAGAGACGAAAATGTGAATAGGATTAGGAATGGGGCGGGAAATCGATGGAATGTTAATAAGAGTAGGAATGGGCATGGGATCGGGAACGGGAATGGGAATGGGAATGGGAATGGGAATGGGAATGGGAATGGGAATGGGAATGGGAATGGGAATGGGAATGGGAATGGGAATGGGAATGGGAATGGGAATGGGAATGGGAATGGGAATGGGAATGGGAATGGGAATGGGAATGGGAATGGGAATGGGAATGGGAATGGGAATGGGAATGGGAATGGGAATGGGAATGGGAATGGGAATGGGAATGGGAATGGGAATGGGAATGGGAATGGGAATGGGAATGGGAATGGGAATGGGAATGGGAATGGGAATGGGAATGGGAATGGGAATGGGAATGGGAATGGGAATGGGAATGGGAATGGGAATGGGAATGGGAATGGGAATAGGAATGGGAATGGGAATGGGAATGAATTGGGAATGGGAATGGGAATGAAAAAGTAAATGGGAGTGGAAAAGGAAATGGAAAAGAGTGTAAAAAGTCAGAAAAGGTTAATAATCCCTGCTTTAGAGAGAGGGATTTATTTAAAGCGAGTATTTTGTTCGGTAGTGATAATACCCAATAACTCTGAGTTGAATATTGCAAACAGGATTTGGAATTGACTGATACTTGATTGAAAGCTTGAAAAGTGTTTGAAAGTCGGGATTTTGTGAAATATGATTCCTTGAGAACTTTACTTTGAAGTATTAAATAATTTTAATTCTCTTTGAGAGAGATAGCCCAAATTTACAGAAGAATTTCATACAATATTTTTTCATTGCTGTGAAGATATTTATTTTGCTATTGATATTTCCAAAGAGCGGCATTTTTGTTACATATTTTCAAAACAAAAGTATTAATGATTTTTTTTTATGAATATTTATTTTGCTTGTAATACGTATTTCAGGGAAAACATAACTCCAACGCTTTTTAACGCTAACCACCACCATTTATAACACAAAACCACTAAGTGTATTATATATATTTTTTTTTTCTTTAGTTTCTTCCATTCTCCCCGGCGGTGAGGCGAACCCAGATATATGGTGTTCTCTTGTTGCAGGCGGTTTATCTCAAACGAAATCTCTGAAAAGTGGCTCACATTAAATGAACACGTTGCCTGGCAGTCGCACCAGTGCGCCAAATGCCGCCCCCGCGATAAAGATCATACTAGATGGAAATCTCTTATTTTATTGGCTTTTTCTCATGCAAGCACATATTAAATTTCATTTTATTTTTTTATGTTACCTACTACTGCACAAACAACTAACTGCTCTGATAATGGGACTATTGTTTTTGGAATGCGATGGTTCTATGCGTTTGAAATGAATTACTTCACATAACAGGGCTTCAATTTCTATCTAAAACAGAAAGATTTACACATAAACTCTTTATTATACTCAATTTCCTAATACTCCTAATAACCATCAAATCAAACTCATACTTCTATATAATACTGGGGCCAGGGCTGAAGGATTGTTCTTAATTCTTAGTAGAAGAACAATACATCAGCCTTGGCCCCAGTAAGAACAATACTGGGGCCAAGGCTGAAGTGCTGCTTTCAATTCAATCAATGTCAACCATGAAGAAATGTTGCGTGCGCGTTTGGCGTGTTACCTGACTCCATAACATTATTTACACTATAATTTAACATTTGTCACCATGATACCACTTTATAGAATAACTCATCCAAAAAAATCGAGCTTTCAAATTTAAAATAAATATTTAACCATTTTTACCCGATTTCGTATATAATATTAAAAATGGAAGGTACTTTATCAATAAAAAAATTGTGATTCGACGTAAATGGTGTAAAGTTAATATGGCGGCGATTGTCTCAATGAAATATATTTACATAATGCAGTTTATGCCGCTGTTTCTAGAAGAAGTAAAACACTTTGAAGTCTTATTTCCTTACCAACCAGACCTATCTAAATGGGTTCACAATTAATGCGGCAAGGGCCATTCTTGCGTATTTCTTTTCAAAGCTGGAGCTGCATAATCCAACATGGATATGTATTATCTCCCTTTGTGAACTTGAAGAACATCCTGTATCTACCCACTGAAACAGCGTCAAATGTTGAGATTTTAAATGCAAGCTTTTTTATTTCTGCGGATCTTCTCAAGCAGTAGGTACTTGTGAATTCTAACAATTTAATTGTTATTTATAATAAACGCTCAAGCAAAGACATCTGGCGTCATGAAATTTGTACACCTTGTCAGAATGATTTTTCTAAATAAATGCAACTATTTTCAGCTCTTAACGTCCGTTTCTATTTCTGTCATATTTTTAATTGATGTTCAATATGAAGCCGGGTTTTCATTATTTAGGCTTTGTGATTCCCACAAAAACTCTAGAATTGTAAACTCTGGTATCATGAAATGTTTTTTTTTTGTCTGTGGTTTAACCCAAAAACACATTCGGCTAGCAAAGTTTGTTTCTATAACCATCATGAATCGTAGTGGTAAGTAAAATAAATGGCCACGTTTTTGTTTTATGTTTTCACTAGTTAAATGCGAAATATATGCAAGTCTCCCCAAATGTCAAATCAACAAATAACAATCCATTTTCAACGCCGCGGCAAGGCTTATCACCGGAGTATCTAAATACTCCCACATTTCAGAGCATCTCAAAAATCTGCACTGGCTCAAATGTCCTGAAAGAATCCAGTTCAAGGTATGCTGGATGGTATTTAAGTCACTTAACGGAATGGCTCCGGCTTACTTATCAGAATTGTGTATTCCAGAAGATTCCAATTCCCGACAGTCAACCCTTAGGTCAGCAACGTCATCAGCTCTCGGAAGGTTGAAGGAACCAAAGCGCACACCAGATACTAAGTTCGGTGAGCGTGCTTTCGCCGTGTCAGGACCTAAAGCCTGGAATGGACTGCCACATGATTTGAGAATGATCGCAGACTCGACAGAATTTAGGTCTAAACTTAAAACGCACCTTTTCAGACAGTCGTATCCATAATTTCAGAAACCTCCACTTTCACAGTCGACGGCAATTTAAATTAACAAAATGTAAAAAATACTAAAAATAAAATAAAATAAATAAAAATAATAATTAAAAATAAATAAATAAAAATGACAACAACTAACAATTTGTAGGCTTTTTAAGACAGTTAAAATACAGTTAAATTAAAATAAAAACTATAGCAGACTTAAGGTCAAGCGATGACCAGTGTTTTTTGATATAGTGTCCTCTGCGTGCAGTTTTATCTTCTATAAGCATAAACTTTTTAATGTAAGTGTGTTTGTCGGAAGTGACTTGCCAGATAAGTATGTTTTGGTATCTTTTCTAAATAACAAATGTAGATCCTAGGAAATAAATTGTACAGCGCCCTTGAGGTGATTTTTCACAAAAACGGCGCTCTACAAATTATCCAATTATTATTATTATTATATATTAAAGTGGGACAATACTCTAAAGTAAAATGATTCAAGTGAAGAAACCATTCACAAAATATGCGACGCGCAGCCATGGTGTATTGGACAGACCTACGGTTTTTTTTTTTTTTTTTTTTTATATTTACTCCACACAGGAGGCCCTGAAGAAAATAATTTCCCTCAGGGCCTATGTCATCTTTGGGGATGCTGTGTGGAGGGTCTTTTTGTGGAGAGGAAGGAGTGAACATGGGTCTTGAAGAGTCCCATGTTGTAGGAGGGAGGAAACACAGAGGCCGGCAGTTCGTTCCACAGCCGAGCTGTTGAACTTAAGAACGAATCGTAGAAGCGACCCGTTCTCATGTGACAAGTGTCAACTGTGTACAAATGTTGGGCACGCGTTTGGCGTGTATCCCGACTACGCACCGGTGCCGAAGGGATCAATGACGCTAGTTCCTCAGAGCATCTTCCATTGTAATACCGATAGAACAAGGACAGCATACCTACCTGACGCCTGTGCTCTAAAGATTGCAGTCCGTTTGTTAAGATTGGGGAATCTATCAAACGGACCGCCCGTTTCTGCACAGAGTCAAGGGTTTTTTTCAGGTATTTTGGGGCTCCAGACCAGAGATGGCTGCCAAATTCGACAGTAGGGCGCACTTGCGATTTGTACAGGGTGAGCAGTTGTGTACTATTAAAGTATCTGCGGGCCCTGTACAGTACGCCCAGCTTCTGAGAGGCCAACTTTACTCTGGCTTCGATGGAGCCCCCGTACCTGAGCTGGTCACTTATAGTTACACCAAACATATCAATGGAAGGCCTGTTCGGAAGATTGCTTCCGTTGAAGGAGACTAGATTATCATTTGGATCCCTTTTGGTTGCATTTGCCTTAGCAAATCTCTGAAATAAAGTGAAAAACTTAACGACACAAGTAAAGAAGTCGTGTCAAAAAATATTCGGTGTGCGGCCTGGAGGGCGATTCTCGTTCTTTTAGCCTTAAGCTAAATGATTTGAGAGAGAAAATGCATTCGTCACCGACTGCTATCGTTTGCGAAAGATAGCTGTCCGTCGCTTGTAACATCTTTTCTTAACTATTAAGCGATTCTCGTTCTTCTGATAGCCTTACAAGATCGATTTTTGAGAGACCTAGTAAGAAATCCTAAAGAAGCGTGGTTAAGAGCATCTACGATATTGTTAAGAGATTATTGAAAACACAAATTGGTGAAATATAATTAAGTGACGCAAGGTTTCTAACGAAAACTTAAAAAAACAAATACTTTGTATTATAATGCATTTTAATAACTGCTTATTTTATTTTGGAATGACATAAATAAGCCATTTATCGAAGATTTACGTTTTGTGAAAAGGTACTTACCTCGCTGGATAGTAATGACTTTGTTACAGATTCACCACTTCTAAAGTGACGTTTGCTGTCAAACTAACGCTGCCGAATGGCGCTAACTGTCACCCAAGTTGATTTAAGAATGAAAGGGATTCTTATTTCGTTGTGGTTAACTTCAAAACCCACAATTTCGAGCGCCAGCCAGAAACTTATTATTATTTATGTAGAAATCCTCAATGGTATGTGTAGTTTATTGTAAATTAAATCACTTATCTGGCTTTCGATATGTTACGTACTTTACAAACATCGCAATTACCTGATTCAATTCATTTAATATCATTATTGTGCCACAAACAAGTCACTAATCATGTTTACAGTCAATACTTACGATAATATTAAGTTTTCTCTTGTTAAAACTACGCAAATATTGCTAATTGTCAAAACGTCACAATTAAATGAAGCAAATTCTCCGCGAACGCTAGCGTTCGGCCGCCGAAAGACAGGTCTAGGGGTACCCTTCGCGTAAGGCTAAAAATTTTGGCGCACAATCGAAAATCTAAGGATTCCATCTGTCAACGAGAGAACCGGAATCGCTTCATACGAATAAACCGAGAAAAATCGTTAATTTGAATGTAAGGACGATTTTAGTGTCGTTAAGTAGAACGAGAATCGCCCTCCTGGCGTCATAGATGGACCTACGGTCTATTTTGCCCTAGCAGGTCTTGAAAATACATCTTTCTGTGGGTTTTACTTTAATTATTTCTCACGAAAGAATTAATGAAATTTCAGACGTTTCTCCAGGAATACCTCGGAAAATTACAAATTAATTGTTTTGAGAATAAAATCTTTTGCTTACCGTTAATTTTAAGGTAGAAAAATGTTTTATAAAATTTTCAAACCGTTTTTTTACATAAAGTATTCTAATAGTAAGGTACTGTTGTTATTAATCATAAATATAAATACCTAACATCGGTCTAAAGAAATAATAATAATAATAAGAATTTATTCCAGAAAAATGAAATGTATTATCGTTTTTTAAATAAATAAATGGTAAAAAAACTAAGAAACTTCTCCAAAACTGATGCCGGGACACGGTCGAAAATGGGGGATATGATATCCAAGTAGAATAATTATTACTATGAGAAAAACATTTTTTTTATTTTAAATTCCTAATTCATTGCAAACAAATCAGTTTATTGCATATACGAAATACATAGCAAGATGTAAATATAGAAGATCAGAAAGATTTACCAAATTTAAAAGGGAAAAATTGTAGGCCGTGTTGGGAATTTGATCAATGATGTGATTTTGAAACGTAAAACGATTTTGGTAACGTAGGCGATGTATTCCAGAAGGTTTTTTCCTGTTTACGAATACGCTATACAATTTGCACTTCTAATGTCGACCAAATTGATATTGATATGATTAAGTTAGCTGCGAGAATATTGCTTCATTTAAATATTGAACGCCGTGGCAAGTGTAACACTAGCATTCATTTATACTAGTCTAGTCAATCATGTTCTAAGAACATAATACACCTAACTTATAATCGCGGTGTGAATATATTCGACGATTAAGGTCGTAACAGTGAAAAACTTTACTTATTACGATGGCGTGTGTTTGGTTAACATTGGTTAGTAACAGGCTTCGGCTCCGCTTAACAATACTAATGTTGAACCGGCTTACAACAATCTAATAAGAAATACGGTTGGGTAAAATTAAAGTGTTATTAATTATCTATTTTTTACGCCTTGGAGACTTTTATACGCGTACATTGTTATAGGTAAGTTATTCATTAGTACAATAATTAGGGCCTTACTAATAAACGTGTTTTAAATTGTACGCAACTGATAAACAACCATTCACGTATGGAAATAGGATATTTATCAGTTGCGTAAAATTTAAAACAAGTTTATTAGTAAAGAGGTAAGTGTACAGAACTTAACATAATAAAATGAGTATGAAAAATATAAGCATTTACAATACAAGTTATAATAGAGAGTTCTTTTGTACAAAGGAGTTCAGAAATTGTAAAAGTTAACAATACCTACTACAAAAGAAGTACTTAAGGTAATATGAAAGTAGTTACAGAGCAATGTGTAGTAACTTTTTGATATTTATGAAAATAAACGTGAACAGTTTAAAGCATGTTTGTATTTAGCAAACCTTTATTATGCCAGATGGTGCATTTCATAGAACTTAGCTAAATTAAGTATGAAACATATAAAGATATATCTAAAATTGTAAAATGGAGTTTGATAAGTGTATTATAATAACGTAGTAAAATAAGTTTGTTAACATGAACAGTTTGTTGAAAAGCACGTGTGTACTTAACAAACCTTTATTACAACATAGAACAATTACTATTAGAAAAAAACAATATAATGATTAAATGTGCACATGATTTTTGAAAATTAATTTGTTACAAATATTCTAATAGATTGAATTTTTTTATTTGGAAACTGAGTGGCTGATAGTATAGTTCAATCGAACTATAACTAGTATATTTCGATTGAACTATACTTATACATAAACATATTTACTAATAATACAAACATGTGTGATATCCTAGGTATTAGTTAGCTGCGTCAAATACAGTTGGAACTTGTAGAATAAATTCAGAGCTACCGATATTACAAGGACTTGCAGAGTTACATATTATACTATATCTCCTCAAGGTCATTGAGAGAAAGATTCCTACAGCCTAACCTCCAGGATGTCTATCTAGTTTTAATTATAAATTATTTCGTGTAATAAGAGAACAACGGCGTAAACTGGAGTTTTATTAAAGAGCAATCCAAGACTTCGGGAGATACAACAAAATGCAATAGAAACATATCGTAGATTTGAAATGGGGTTGCATTGTGCATTGATAATTAGATCCATTACAGACCACTCAATTTGGTTGGTTCAACTATTGTGTCAACCGTTAAGAGTTAACCTTATTGCATACAACGCATCTCCACGTGGTTTAACTTAACGTTCAATTCTACCAAATTTATAAAAGCCACTCAACCAAATTGATTCGTCTGTAAAGCCCAATAGTAACATTGTCGCCCAATTACCGGTAATTACTGGTACATCGCACAGACTTTTGAGTTTTCATTTTTCTTGCCTGTTCATTTTTCAATTTCATTCTTGAGATGTTATTGACTGAGCGTAGCGAAATCCTGTTTTAACTCGACCGCTTTGCATTCCATTTATCCGAAAAGTTCCCTTTCCGGTTCAAGGTGGTGGCCGTTTTAGTGGTTCAATAAAGATTCTTTTTCAAATGTGTAATTGTCGTGTTTATTTGGATCTACTTATTCAAATTTTACAATATTATAGTACCTGCCTGAATGAAGAAAGTTTGAAAAAAGAATTGTCACTGTCGTTCTTTGGATAAATTGTATAATTGTAAATGTAGCGTAAAATGTATGATTTTTAATTAACTCTTGACGGGCCAAGATTCCAAACAAAGGGTCTTCCGACGACCCCACACATTTTTTCTGAATCATGGAACTATGACACTATGGAAACTATGGAAACCCAATTATTCAGTCAATTATTAATGGTAACTTATGTATTTGGGCAGAAAAACGTAAAATACTAAAATGATTCTATCACCTAAGAAATTCTAAAAAAAAGTACTATAGGATCAGAGATGTGCTTTATTTCAAATAAATCCATTTCAAATGGAAATGCAAAATGCAAAATGGGTATTTTAAATTTTGCATTTTAAATGCTTTTCTAAAAACCATTTTGAATTTTAAATGCTTTTCTCAATGCATTTTCCATTTTAAATGCTTTTTTGCAACATTCTTCCTACTATCTCCACTCATCTTTTTTTCATAAGCCCCAAATATCAGTCGGTCCTCAACCTCGCTATGAGAGATAATTTATATTTGTCAAGTTGCTCCCTGGTAGGAGCTCTGGCAATTGAGTGATACCATTACAAAAAATACTGATTCAAATACTGAACATGGGGCCATGACGCTGTAATATTAAATGTTAGATAGCAGTTTCTATGTTTTTACGTTGGCAACATTAGTCCCGCGCAAATTTTTTGTGGTTTCATAATCTGTAGTCGTGGCGTTTTTGGATTTACCATAATGTAATATGTTTGTTCTACATTGATGTCCATTATTAAATGACAAAATTTTTTAAAAATTCTAAAATTATTTTAATTGTTTGACCTGAGAAACCCTTTTGCATTTTCAATGCATTTTGGTATTTTGCATTTGAAATTCTTTTCTAAAAACCATTTTGCATTTTCAAATGGAAAAGTTTTGACCCATTTCCATTTTGCATTTCAAATGGTTTTGGGTACCCATTTTGCACATCTCTGTATAGGATTCATATGTCTTATACTGATTTATAAATGTGGAAATTCTAACTATACAATTGTAAATGTTCTCCAAAATGCCCTGAAAAGAATCTCAGACTTGTGATGTCCCGAAAGAAACCATTCATCTGTTCTGAATGCAATTACTATGTTATCCAAATTGACTCTGGTAATAAATTACTTCTTTGCGATTCTTTCAAGGATAAAGAAACCATCTTGTCACTTCGAATGCAATCAACAATGTTCTCAAAATTGGTTTTGACAACATCGCCATTCCATTGTAAGAATATTATATACTAAATACACAATTTGGCTGTCCTGAAACGGGAATCCTTCCCAGTTGGACAGACAAAGGATCATTTTGTTTTTATTGTTTATAATTTATATATATATATAAAATAAAAAAATAAAAAAAACAGATATGTCAAGTATTTAAGCTAATATAAGGAGGATAGTAATTTTGGGTACTATTTACTCCCCCACTTAGCTGTTGGATCTACTATCGGAAGTATCTACTTACAAATCTTTTGATTTCAGAGAATTTTGGTTTTGATTTATTAAATAAGATGAAGTAAGAAGGATATTTTTTTTAGACGCGAGGTCTGCTTTTCACAGAACACAGATAATATTTTTAAACTTGTGTAGTTTTGTTTTTGCTCGTGATGCAAATCGATGTTAATCAAAAGATTTCTTTCCAACTTACCTCCATGACACAATGCATATAAGGTCAGAATAAACGTGTTATCCAGCGTAATTCGCATTATGAAATTTTCTCTATCATTTGCCCCCGAGGTCTGAGCTATGCGCGGATTGCTTCGTTATCACGATTAAATTAGTAAAACCGTCTCCATACATGTTATTTTCTTTTTAGCACAACCGTGCATGCGTTTGGTTCAAAATTATCTTAAAAAGATCTTTAAAAGTCTCAAAGCCTTCAGAAATGATCCAGTTTCACAGTTTTTCTGTTCAACAAGGATTCTAAGGCATTAAATATTTAGGAAAAATTCAAAATAATGCAATTTTTGGCAAATAATACATTTATGATATCTGCCAAATTTAAGTACATTTTATAAGCCAGAAAGTAATTATCTTTATCGACATTTGAACAGATTTTTTAGCCCGCGTTACTAGTAGATTCGTGTTCGGTTCGTCCGGAGTACCGCACAAGAGTCCCAACTGCTCCCTACCGTCTGGAGCCAGTGTAAGAATGGTAGGGCAGTACCTGGCTATTCAGATCTGGTTATCAAACACGGCTAAAGCCATTTCAAGCAACATTTTAATTCTGAATAGTCGTCTTACACCAGGGCGATACTGAGAGTATCTTCCACTCTGGAACTTGCCGCACGTTTACTGTATATTTTTTAAATGAGTATATCGTGAAATAGCACAAATTGATCAAATAAATTTTACTTGCGCACGCCCGGATTTGAACCCGCGACAATTTTATGATCGGTATGATTTAAGATTTTATGATTTATTTTTGGGGTATTATGCCGTGATATTATAGATCTCATAGTTTCCATCATCAGGGCAGATCTGTAATCACGGCAACACGGCTAATACTCCAAAAATAGATCACCATAACCGCGACAATTTTCTTACAATTATATTATAAAAAATCACGTTTATGTACTTAATTTTTGGTAGCATTTTTCTTTTCGCCGTGGAAAAAAATATATGATATTTTCTAAGCCAATAAAAAATGAGTAAGTTGCTCAAATTTTCAATACCAATGTTAGTACAAAATTATTTAGTTTTGATTCCAAACATAAAATAAGTTAAATGATTTTTGAACATTTTACACGGCGTCCGGAAACACGTAGTACAATTAGAACACCGGTGAATCTACATCACAGTTGATGTGATGAAGTGTCTGATGCTAGGGGTTAATATCTTTTAAAGTGCGTAGGCTAGGGTACAAACGTTTTTATTTATACCTTAAATTATTGAAAAAAAATTTTTTACCATAATAATATCGAAAAAAAGGTTTTTTTGTTTACTTTGTGATATACACAATTCTCCTGCTTGTACTAGGAGGTTCCGGTAAACGTGTTTAAAAAAAAAATAAAACAAGTCAAGCATACTATCCACTGAATAAATCTACGAACGCAAGTCTATTGTAGTTTACTAAACTTAATTACGTAAGTTTTGCAAATACCATTGGTTAAATAAAGCCTGAAAATTATGTAAATGTAAGTTAAACGTAACATACTTGATAAGTAATGAGTTATCTCCAGACAAAGGATTTCCTTGATAGCATAAATATTCCGACTAATGGTGACTTCCACCATTGGTTGGAACAGACTATAATGTAGTTGAGAAATACGTTCAGGAATATTCCAGATAAGTAATGCATTGAATTACATCTACGTTGCTTAAATGCTAAAGGTTTTTCGGAACTTGCAAATCATTTAACATAAACAAACCATAGTTTTAATAAAATAACCGGTACTAGTCTTTTACATTAAAATGGTATAGGTATTAAATTAGATAATCTTGAATTATTAGAAATTAGGAAGTCTTTAAGTACTAATATGACTGATCATTTATTAAATAATCAAATAAACATTTCTAACCAAAAACACACACTTTATAGCCCCATATTTAATCTGTTTCCCACAATCCATTCCACTCCATAATATTATATATATGTTACATCGTGTTTCTTATGGCCTTAAAATTTATTGTTATAGGTTTAATTCTTGTAAAATTATTATTTTCTGTAATTTGTTATTACAACACCGATATATTGCTTTCTCCCTCACACATATCAATTAGCAATTTGGTCTTCTCTTTCATGTATTTCGTCTCTGTCTAATATATACTATTACTTAATATTAATTATTATTTTTTTTGATAAATTAATGTTTTTAAGACAAGATTTTATTTATGCATAGCACAAAGGATAACAATTATTTTTATAAGCAATAATTGTTCGCCTGAAACACTCATCCACATTGAAAAAATCTCCTGATAAAAAATACATGACGCCATCGAATGGACACGGTTTCGAGTCCCGTTGGCGTCATGTATTTTTTATCAGGAGATTTTTTCAATGTGGATGAGTGTTTCAGGCGAACAATTATTGCTTATAAAAATAATTATTACTTAATATGTTATATTCTGTCTCCCTCTGTGCACCTACATATAAGCCCATTCTCTGTCTTAGTTTTTAATTAACATCCTGATGAAGCTTGACTGAAGCGAAACCGGTAGATGTGAAAATTATTAAACAAAGTATTTTATATAAATATATTATTTTTTTAATAGAGTTAGTTCAAATTACAGTTAATTGCAATATAAAGCAAATATTTGGCAAGTAAGAAAAATACATATTAAATCGTTTTGATATCACTAATATATTTTTTCGGCAGTAAAAAACTCAGCCTCAGTATTTAGAAAGGTGAAGATAGATTAAGGGTTGTTATTTCATTACTATGCAAACCATTTAAATTAAGCCTTAAACTAAATAGTAAATAAATGGTTATTTTTTTAAAATTTTAACAATGCTTTTTTTCTTGTGGAGGTAGGTACTTTTAAAAATTATTTTTAAGACTGACAAAAACTGTTTTTAATTTAACGAGTTATTGGTAAATATAATATTTTTTTAAATTACTTGTTTTATTATTCGCCTTTTTTGTAACAAACAGATATAATGATATCTTCCCCGGGATCTCCCATGCTGAGGAATTAAATTTACTATATAACATAATAATGGGTCAGTGTTTCACAAAACTCAAAATAAAAACAGAATTTCAAAAGCACCTTTAAAGAACTTGAATATCAACTTTTAAATTTGATAAAGGAGTATTGTTTTAGAATAGAGATGTTTTTAGAATTGACAAGATGTTAAGATTGTTATCAGTTTCGTCACTGCTAGTTCTTACAGGGGCTAAATCTATCTATCTATCTTATATTATTATATTCCGGATTCCACAACGTAATACTAGAAGTAAGGATTTATTTCAATGCGGAAATTCTGAGATTAACTACCACATGTATTCCTCTTTGCCCACAATACTAATGGAAGGTCAGTGGATATATTCAATTTATTTTTAAACAAATATAAAATTTTGTTAGTGAAGCAATTCAGTTATGTACAATAAATAATGTATATTTCTTAATATTCATATGCCCCGAAAAAGGGCGTTAATTAATAAATAAATAAAAATGTTAATATTTGTTTGTTCAAAAACTTAAATCTCCGAAAGTTCTTCACCGATTGCTTTAAAATTTAAATACATCTATGTTTTTATGTACCTATATTATGTACACGTGACAGATAAAAACATGTTTTTTAACGTAACAGCAACGCGTGGCGGGGTACAGATAGTGTTAAATAAGTATTTTAACTATGGACAGTATTTGAAAACGATTAGTTAGTATTTTTACTAACTTATTTTAATTGTATTAAGAAATTTTGATTTACAAAACACTCATTCCACTGTTCCACTCCACTTGTTCTTCTTATCTCTAAATAGTATAAAACAAAGTCGCTATACGCCTCTGTCTGTTTGTGCGCTTAGTTCTTCTAAACTACGTAACAGATTTTGATAGGATTATCACCATCATTTAGAATTTTTTTTTGGAAAGGTTAATTATATAATACAAGCATATTTTATTTATAGAAAGTAGAGGAAAGTCGATATTTTGTAAGTAATATTTTCAAGTCGTAAAAAAATATTTTCGGACGCTTGAATTGCTAACGTTGGCTAAACCTGTGTGAGATATATCAACATAATGAAATACGGAATTGTATACCTTGAAAAGGCCTCACAACCTCGAAACTTTACACCAAACCAATTATACGTCCACGAGCAACGCCGGGTACACCCCAACTTGTAACATTCATCCTGCTGTTTGTGCTCGCAATACTCGAAAGGTAGTTGATTGATATCGCTGAAAATTTCAAGGTTTGTTCTTATTAGTGCCAGGAGAATAATAATAATTAACGTAACATCTGTGCACCGAAATGAGATACTGAGTCGAATTGAAGTCGATGTGATGTAGTGTTTTAACAATAACAATGTGGTATACGGTAGTGAATGGTGGAAGAAGTTGAAACGCCCAAAAAATACACTAGCAATAGGGAAATATTGCGGGGTCCACTAGTTACAGTAGAAAAATACACTAGCAATAGGAAAACATTGCGGGGTCCACTAGTTACAGTAGAAAAATACACTAGCAATAGGAAAACATTGCGGGGTCCACTAGTTACCGTAGAAAAATACACTAGCAATAGGGAAACATTGCGGGGTCCACTAGTTACAGTAGAAAAATACACTAGCAATAGGGAAACATTGCGGGGTCCAATAGTTACAGTAGAAAAATACGCTAGCAATAGGGAAACATTGCGGGGTCCACTAGTTACAGTAGAAAGTATAAATACGCTAGCAAAAGGGAAACATTGCGGGGTCCACTAGTTACAGTAGAAAGTATAAATACGCTAGGAAAAGGGAAACATTGCGGGATCCACTAGTTACAGTAGAAAGTATAAATACGCTAGCAATAGGGAAACATTGCGGGATCCACTAGTTACAGTAGAAAGTATAAATACGCTAGCAATAGGGAAACATTGCGGGGTCCACTAGTTACAGTAGAAAAATACGCTAGCAATTGGGAAACATTGCGGGGTCCACTATTTACAGTAGAAAGTATAAATACGCTAGCAAAAGGGAAACATTGTGGGGTCCACTAGTTACAGTAGAAAGTATAAATAAGCTAGTAATAGGGAAACATTGCGGGATCCACTAGTTACAGTAGAAAGTATAAATACGCTAGCAATAGGGAAACATTGCGGGGTCCACTAGTTACAGTAGAAAGTATAAATACGCTAGCAAAAGGGAAACATTGCGGGGTCCACTAGTTACAGTAGAAAGTATAAATAAGCTAGCAATAGGGAAACATTGCGGGATCCACTAGTTACAGTAGAAAGTATAAATACGCTAGCAATAGGGAAACATTGCGGGGTCCACTAGTTACAGTAGAAAGTATAAATACGCTAGCAATAGGGAAACATTGCGGGATCCACTAGTTATAGTAGAAAGTATAAATACGCTGGCAATAGGGAAACATTGCGGGGTCCACTAGTTACAGTAGAAAGTATAAATACGCTAGCAATAGGGAAACATTGCGGGGTCCACTAGTTACAGTAGAAAGTATAAATACGCTAGCAATAGGGAAACATTGCGGGGTCCACTAGTTACAGTAGAAAGTATAAATAATTTCCATTTCCTTGACATTTTGTAGAATGACGACGTTTAAGTGCAAATAATTCTGTTACTTCGAATTGAAAAGCTTCAAAGAGCATTCATTTTCCCGGAAAATCCTATTCTGATTCTCAGCGAGAACAGAGTTACTAAGAGAATTTTCTTTGTCGAGAAAACAAATTATATTCCGTTCTCGGAGGCTAATTACAAAATATCTTTAATTGCTCATTAAGATTTAAAGAGAGCGCTAAATCAAATATTGGAACAGCATCTAAAAAAATCCGAATCTTCAATAATAAAGCATATTTAAAACTGCTGGTATTTAGGCTTGAAAACTCTTAAACATTAAGCTCCGCATCACAAAATTTGTTCAACTGAATTCAACGTTTTCTTGCTCGTAACATCATTTTTATCAGGCGTATGAAACTTTGGCAATTAATTAACGCGAATTGAGACAAGATGCCATGTAGAATATTCTATTTATTATTATTTTCAATTCATATCTTGAGATAACCCGACAATGAAAACTAGTATTTTATAATATTATTAATTGAAAACAAGCCGTAAAAGCTTTTTTAAGCTAGTTGTGACCTTTCAATATGGAACGGTATTCTTTTGCCAGAGCGTTACTGAGAGCATCCGTTCATTAAAGTAATAATTTGACAGATTTAACCAAAAAAAATGTTCACATTTCGCTTACTGTTTTATTTTTTCTACCCCAAAGTGCCACGCCATTTGAAGTACCCTCCCTTATACAAGCCTCTGGGGTCATGTTTATATAATAGAGAAACACAGGGAAGTCCGGTAGTTATCAAGTATGTCTCCCTTAGATATACAAGACCTCACATTCCTTAGATAAAAATGTCATATATTTCAGAACCACAACGTATACGTTAGTTTCGCTAAAACCGTAACATTTCTGAAACTATTGCTTTTACCTCTAGGAAGAACTTGTACATTAATTTTTGTTTTAAGGGTATAATTTCATACCTTGTTTTGATTATATAAAACATCGACTGTGATAAGATAGAAAATACATTTAACTGCTATACCGAGCAAATAAAATAGTAGGAATACAATCTTTACGATATTAATTGATGAGTTGATGACACACTCAGTTTAAAAAAAACTTTCGTTTTTTCTCCTACTTAACTTTTTGGGGATGCTGTGTGGAGGGTCTGTTTAAGAAACGGGTTTTGAAGAGGCAAATTGCAGTAGAAAGAAAACAAAAAATAACATTTCTCACTACAAAAGTACGTAGGGAATGCATTTCAAAATTTAAACAACATAGAACGTTGGATATTACATTTTGAGATGATTTGAGATTTTCACGGCCAATAGTCTTACAGTGATTTATTTTTGGGGTATTATTCCGTGTTGTGCTACCCACTTCTTAAGCCGATGTTTCGGACCTCATTAGGGTATGTATACATTTGTGAACCGACACGCGAACCGTACCACGAATTACGGGAAAGGAACGAATCAACTGCAAGCGGCGTTTCGCACCATTTGCGCTTGCTTCGTTTTTTTCCCATAAGTTGAGGTTCAGTTCGGCAGTTCGGCTCGCAGATGTATACGTAGCATAACATTGTTCGTCATCAGAGCAGATATCATCTACAGTATAATCTAGTAGTGGAACACGGCATAATACTCTCAAAAATAAATCACTAAAAAACATAACCTCGACACAAGCTAGTCCCAGTGAGGTTTATAATTAAAATGTTGACAGAGATTACCGCATGTAAAAAAACAATAAATAAAACTTTGACAGTGATACCGCATGTAAAGAAACAATAAATAAAATGTTGACAGTGATACCGCATGTAAAGAAACAATAAATAAACATAAAACTTCCTACATTGTAACTTAGCAATTAACTGACGGGTAAACCACAAAACGAAATTGCACCCAGTTTTCACCGTACGGTAAATACTGTGTTGGAGTTCTGGCAACTTATAATCAAATTCTAAAATAACAGTCTAGATCACAGAAGCCTGCAACCTGCAACCTGCAACCATGGTCTACGGTAAGTACTGCAATATAATATTCACATACAAATTTACTCGTATTTGTTGGGGTAAAACTTCTTTCATTATCTTTCCTGCCATAAAGTTGATTTGCTCTCTATCATAATAATTGCATATGAACCCATAGTGGTTATAAAATAGTTTTAGTCTGATTGTGAACAGGTCATAAAATCACTTGTAAGATTTATTTTTATTGTGAAGCAGTCATGAAATCTCTTGTAAGATTTAGTCCGATTGTGAAGCAGTCATGAAATCACTTGTAAGATTTAGTCTGATTGTGAAGCGGTCATGAAATCACTTGTAAGATTTAGTCTGATTGTGAAACGGTCACGAAATCAATTGTAAAATTTAGTCTGATTGTGAAATGGTCATGAAATTATTTTTAATATTTAGTCTGATTAGTTATTGTAAAGTTTGTTATAATTTTATTTTTTGGTCAAAATATCAAAGTTAAGTACGGCTGTTTTATTGTGGATATTCTATTGTGAATGATTGCAGCGCCGGGTTATAAGACAGCAGAAAGCGGTTCGGCGACATATTTTCACAATCGGGGTGTAATCGGTGCGGTGTTGATTATTAACCCATAATTGGCCCCACAGATTGTAAGATATTATGTTTACCAAAGATTTTACTTTTTTTACTTTATTGGGTGATGAAAATGGGCGCATTAATGAATCTAAACGAAAACGTCATTTTCAAAGACCTTTTCATCAACAAACATTGAGAAGCGGAAACTACTAATCCTCATTACCGCAAGATGGTTGTATGTAAATTTTGAATTGTTTGTAAAAACTTCAATGGTAAACATTTTTTTTATAATTTCACTCGTATTATTCTGTGCAAACAATGGACTGATTTGTGTGTCATTCTAATAAGCGGTCTTTATTTTACTACAAATTTACAAAAGGTTAAAATAAAAGTTATTTTACTTTATTTGGTTTTACGCCCAGCCGGACTTTTACATGCATTTTAAAACAGAATACATATCTAGCAAGATATCGAAAATTATAAAAAAAATTACAACTAATGAATATAAAATAATATTAGTAAATCATGTAACAGTAACATAAAATATTATAGAAACTAGAACAATACTACATATAAGACAAATCACTAAAACTGCATTACCAACGCTACTCTAATATATAGGATCCAACAAAGTGCTGGTGTAAATTACGCTTAGTTCCATAAATGGAGTCAATAATTATATCAACAGTACCCCCATACTTGTTGCCCAGATCATGCATCCTATTGGTCAGTGAGTGTGTCTGATAGTTGGTTGTGTATGTATTGCAGTAGAATGTTATATTTTGTCTTGTATTCCTAGTTGGCACAGAATAGTGGAAATGATGGTAGGACCGTCAATGAAGTTGTTAATGACTCTGTGTATGTATCGTATGTTAACAATAAAATAATTTCGTTTTAATTTTGTATGTATGTATGAGATGAGTGGTTTATTTTATTTATTTTGTTGTATACTTTAGAAAATAGCGCTATCATTAAAGCTATTGACTCGGCATAATGTTTGCCCTTTAATGCTGTACTAAAAAAACTATGTGCTTCAGGGTACAGGTCATTCTTACGTATTTTTTAAAATATTAAATTCAAACTTGTTTTTTTTTTCTGATCATTTTGCTGAGGCGTGAAGGTTAGATTGCTTCTCTTAGCAGTCCTGGTGAGAGATTATTTCCATCAAAAGTTTAAGGTCACACACAATTAGAAGACATTTGCCATATTTTACATAAATCTAGATGTCGTCTATAACTTTGACGATCAATAGAGGACCAAGGTTTTACCCATGGGGAATACCCGAAAATGCAGGATTTTTTTAGTTCTATGTCTATTTATTGGCTTTTGAATTTCAAATGGGAGGCGAAGAAGATAAGTGTTTGTCAAGTTTGAACATTTTGAGTAGTAAAAGTGAACCAGCGACGACCAAAATTAATAATTCTTCGTCACATTTCAAATTTGTTTTATTACCGTTGCCTTGCATCATTTCTCCTGTCTTTCAAATGGGGTGACAAAGTGTAGCTGAAGCTGCACTATCTCCGGCAGATATGACTTTTGTATGGAATTTACAATCAGTGGAAGTTTGTATTCACAGAGATAAGTGGTGCGCTAAAAACATTGTCAGCATATTCCCTATGTCAGGTACAAAATACTAGAAATTTTGAGACCTGTACAGATCGACCTGCAGAAATTACCTTTATGCAAACTGTGAACTAATGAAGTGCCATCTCTGCATGATAAATAAATGTGTTGTGTTCAGGTATTTCCGCCTCGCGAAAAGTTTCGAGGCATTGACCTCTGACGAAATTTCAACATCCAAGAATTGATGTTCCCAGGTGACATTTCTCGTGAGCGGTGATTTCCGTTCATTGCGGGTGCAATGAAAACAATTATATTGAGTTTCCCAGCTATGCACGGATTAGTAAATCAAAGGAGTAGAAAATGCCTCAGACTTTCCTTGGTCCACTGCGTGCTTTTCAATGCCTCTTCGGGTGGTCACAGCACGCTCATAAAACCAATAATTGTCTCTCAAACACACATGATACAATAATAAAACACAGGTTCACTGCGGCGGGGATTCACGATACACACGATTCTTTTGAGGATTTTACAAGGGGGTGTTCAACGTTAAGCTGAGCGCGAGTTGTGTTCGATGACCATTGAACACTTGCGTTGCGTTCAACAAACAAACGCTGAGGTTTTTCTGTGATTGCAGGAATTTAGGTAATTGAAATTGCAAGGAAATAGGGACGCATATTTTTAGGCAATACAACTATATTTATCAAACCAATTGATATAGACCTAGGTGACAAACCGGCTCAGATAAGCGACATGGAAGTCACTTGACTTACGAATTTAACTTAACATTTTTTTAGTATTACTTTTATGACTGTTATTTTCGTCTATTTTTCTTGGTATGAGTATTGGTTGGTAATTATTATGTATAGATTGACGGGCATTAAGGCCCACGGTCCACGTAACCGCACGTCATACGCGCGCTTTCGTCAATTGACGATTGCAAGACGAATGCTTGCATCTTGCGTAGAAACAATGAAATCTGTGTCCACGAAGCGGCAACGTCGCGTCAGCCGCTCGTCATGCGTTCGTAATGCGGTGTGCGCGGCGACATGTCACTACTCGACTGACTCGTCAGATGGACGCTTGCAGTATTTTGTCTTTGTATCAGTGGTCCAACAGTAGAGACTAAATTTTGGTAGAGTCACGTGGGGTAACCGTGCGCGGAGTGTAAGTGTTCGCAGTGATGTTTCCGACAAGATTGTGCCTGTTAAGCGCCCGCGCGTTCCTTAATTAAGTAGCCTTCTGGATCGCGCCGAAGCAGGACATGTGTACAGTGGATGCTGATTTGTCAATAAAAACTGGTAGGTAAATTACTTTTTTTCGTGCTTTTCTTAAATTTTTGATCTCTGTTACCGATGTTTGCTATTGTGTAACCAGCTGTGTCAGAGCGACGTGGTCTATGATAATTTTTAGTGAAATATTGTTAGTTAGACGGGTGCAAAGTGATAATTCTAATAAAGATAACCACTAATCTGATTTTTAAAGTTTATTGAATTTTGGTGTGATGGGGTAAGTGTGCTGGGGTAAGCGTTCGCAGTTGGACGAGTGCGAACACTTGCCCCGATAGATAAAATTGATTTTATAGCATAATATTTCAACTCTCGTTATTTTTTTACAGTGAAATATGCCACGTGTGTACGTGAGAAAGCACCCTGAGAGGTCAGTTTGCACTCAAGAGCAAAAAGAAACTGCAAAAAGGCTTATGAAAGAGGGGGAGTGTCAGCGGGCTGCTGCAGATATTGTTGGGATCAGCGAAGCCACTCTGCGTAAACGCCTAAAACTAAAATTAATAGCAACTTCAATGGGGAGATATCATCCCACATTGACACCAGATAAAGAGGTAGATTTTTAGATAAATAGATACTCAATTTATCGTGCAAATGTCATTTTTTTGTGAAACTATTGATCTAATAATTATTCATTTATTTTCAGGCCGAAATCGTTGATTATTGTAAAAAAACTGACGAAATGTTCTACGGCCTGACTATGCAGACAATGAGAAAAATTGTTTACGAGTATGCTGAAATCAATAAGATCGAGAACAGATTTGACAACATTACAAAAACGGCTGGCAAGGATTGGGTGTATGGATTTCTAAAACGTAACCCTGTTTTAGCTTTAAGACAGACTACTCCCACAAGTATTGCGAGAGCTATTGGGTTTAACGTTGATCAAGTTCGGCGGTTTTAGGCAAACTGAAAAATGCTTGCAAGTCTGAAATAATTATCTCAAGTCCCTATAAAAAGAAACTTCAGCAGAAGCAGACTGATGCAGATGCAAAAATCGTCCGAAAACCAATATTTAAAACCATGGAAATCGGACGACCATCTCTTTTCAAGAAAGTCACACCACAAAGCGTAAGGCGGGAGATTCCAGCGTGCATAACTGTTTAAAGAGCGCACAAAAACAGGCTTCTAAGGACTATTTTTGCCCACAATGCAAGGAGAAATATCGAGATCCACCAACAGAAGATTGGATAGAATGTATCGTGTGTAAAGCATGGTGGCATCAGAACTGCACAGACTACGATAAGGGGCAATTTAAGTGTGATAATTGCAATGGGGGGTAACTCTTCGCGGTGCGAACACTTACCCTACGGTATGCGTATACTTACCCCGCACACGGGGTAAGTGTACGCAATCGACATGCATGTAAACTTTTTTATATAACTGTTTGATTTATGAACCATATGAGGTTTTTATGGTTGTTTGAGATGCCTTAATAATCGATCATATTAATTAACAAAAAAAATTGAGTAAAATACCTAAAGCTTTTTAATACAAAAATCCCAATGTAAAAATTGCGCACGGTTACCCCACGTGACTCTACGTATGTTTAGTCATTCGGTAAAACGATTGAAATACAGAATCATCTTCTGATAACTCTCTGGCAGCAACAAACAATCTACAATTTATATTTCTTTCGATGTATGGATGAATCCAGTACTTTCTTCGCCTGTTTCGTCGTCTTCTAATAAAATTGTATGCTATAATCACTTCATCATCATCACTTGACGTTTTCACAACAAAAGACGTGCTTTCTCGATGCTAGTTGAAAGAAAACTGAGACGCATTCTAACGTTATTTTACAAGCAATAATTATTCGCCTGAAACACTCATCCACATTGAAAAATCTCCTGATAAAAGATATATGACGCCAACGGGACATTCTAACGTGACTGAGTATTGCATGAAGCAGCGTGGACATAACAAATATGCAAAATACGCCTATCTTCATTTGTAGGTTACATGCATCCTACAAAAGGCGACTGTGTGGACAATGGGCCTTAGGGAGTGCGTAGTTCCAACGTTCCTTGGCTAACCGCCACGGGCCACAATGAATATGAATGATGCATATAATATGTTTGAACCAGTTATATACTGCAAGCCTTCATATGATGATAATTATAACAAAATCATGCATTATGTTCACCACGTCACCATTGTATAGTCAAGGCAAATATCTAATAAAAACAATAATAATCATAAAGAACAAATAATACCATAACTTTAAACCATCAACATTGTTAAATACATTGATAACTCATTGAAGAAGATAATATTAATAAATAGAGAAGAAACAGAACAATAAAAGGTAAAGATATTGAGCCCAGGAGTACTTGTCTTAACGGGCAGGTAAAAACGTTCTGGTTTGTGTATAAAACTCAGACAGCGATTAAATCTCGGGTAAATGGTATAATTATAATCTAATGACGCGGTGAATTTCTAATTCGATTGTAAAGTAATATCGCACACAAAACTCCCCTAGTCAAGAATAATAGAACCATTTGAAAACAATAGGGCTAACGGACTATCAAGCTAATTGGGGAAATTAATTAGAAATGCCCCAAGGACAAGTAAGACCGAGAAATTATTACAATTTGAAGAATTCAGCTGAGCCTAAGCCTGCGGAAAATATCTATTTATCAGTTTTTTTTTAATTGATGTTAATCACTAATCACGTAAAATTAAAGTTATAAAATGTTAACTGTCGGTTAATCAAGCTTCGAAATAAGTTTTAATTTTTTTCCTTTTTGGAGGCGGGTTTGGGCACTGCAGCCCTTCGGGAACCATTTATTGGATACCCAACACTTCTGGCATAGGTCACCCCAAGCCGTTCGCTACGTTTGGTGATTTAGCAAGGGTGTCCGGGTTCATCAGGTAAGGTGTGTTCAGGATGCGCCTACCCTTCAGCGGCGTGGCGTGCCAGATCGGGAGAGGCTGCTTTGGGGAGACCCTTTGACCTCTCCAACTGGTCTCTCGACCCATCGTCTTGTGCAACAGTGGCATTGATATATCCATGTGTCCGTCACTCCTGGATAAACTGATCCCTAGATTGCTACCCAGCCCTCATATTTTACCTTCCTAGATCTTCCTCTCCTTCGCCGCCTTTAAAAAGATTGTCAACACAGCATCCCATAAGTTGACATAGGCCCCGAGATAAATTATTTTCCTCAGTGCCTCCTGTGTGGGGTAAATGTAAAAAATATATGTATATTTTGTCGTATCTAGTTGAGATTAACCCTCAATTATCCACCTAACATCTTGTTGACGCAACTATATGCATCTATTACCTGACCCGTTTTGTCAACAACAATCTAAAAACTGAAAGTACCTACATCAATGACAATTGAAATAATTTATTGACACCTCGTCTCTATTAAGAAAACCTATGCAGTATACACGTTCAGTCACCCCCAGTACATATTGAACCGTAATAAATCACTTGTTGCAGATAAAATAGTACCAACATGCCCAAAATAATTGACCAAATTCGAATAATTATGAAAATTTGGTCATACGTTCAGGGAGTATAAGTGAAGATTTGCAGAGTCTGCCCAAATACAACACCTCTTTAGAGTAGGGGAGAATTTTTACAAAATACATGTCCAAAATTCACTTCAAAAACTGTCTTATCTCACCAAATACTGGTTGTATCGACTTGGGGTTGGCTCACTCGATTATGCATGAATAAAAACATATTAATCGATACCTTACTCGACCTACTTTGTAAACATATGAAGGGTCTTTTTAGTGATATATAGAACTTTAAAATAAAATAAAACACTTAAAAAATTGTTGTTATTGCCATGGTAGTGGCTTTATTGGAAAAATATGATTTCCAGCATATGTGCTCCGCGGCTGGCCCGAATAAAGCGCAATGGATGTGTAATTTTCGAGCAGCAGGGGCAGTATATCGGCAACAACGCGGCCACTGTCAGCTTCCAAGTCGTCCAACTCTGTAGTTTATTGATGTACACTAGTGACTTTGCATATCCCCACAGAAAATAATCCAAATAATAATCCACGATTCACGTGATCTTGGAGGCCAATTCACAGGTCCATAAAACAACGTTCCTCGTATGATTTCTTTAATAAATTGAATGCGGCGAGCTTTTCCACAATAATGCCATTCAATTGGGGAACAAAAAGTAAGTAATCATGAATAAAGTGAAATGGCAAACCAAGCTGAGATCAAATCAGTTGTCAAATCGGCTGGAAAGTGTTACCAATTCGAAAAACAATCTGCCTGCCATCAGAAAATAGAATAAATATATTTAAGAAAAAACTCTTTGCTCTTAATATCAGCGACAAAATTAAAATGTACTAATGTAAGTTATGTGATAAATGTATTTATGTAAGTTAGGTAGTAAATGTATTCATGTAAGTTATGTAGTAAATGTACTTAATAATAATAATAATAATATTTGGCTAATTTATATAGCGCCGTTTTCGTGAGAAATCACCTCAAGGGCGCTGTACAAATATATTTCTTAAATAGTTAATACTAGAACTACTTATATCTATTGACTTACGACTAAGGCCTATAAGCTCTTAACGACATATATAAGAGTATTTACATATTTAGCAACTTACAACTAAAATTAATATTAACAATCTAATCTTACTAACGCCAGAAGAAGAAGGAAGTTCTATTATATTAGGGTGTTTTTATTGTTGGCTGAAATGAATGAAATGAATGAATAAAATCAATCGTAAGATCGTACCTTATGTAAGATATGTAGTAAATGTACTTATGCAAGTAAGGTAGTAAATGTACTTATGTAAGTTAGGAAGTAAATGTACTCATGTAAGTTATGTATTAAATGTACTTATGTAAGTTATGTAGTAAATGTACTTATGTAAGTAAGGTAGTAAAGGTACTTATGTAAGTAATGTAGTAAATGTACTTATGTAAGTAAGGTAGTGAATGTACTTATTCAAGTTATGTAGTAAATGTACTTATGTAAGTAAGGTAGTAAAGGTACTTATGTAAATAATGTAGTAAATGTACTTATGTAAGTAAGGTAGTGAATGTACTTATGCAAGTTATGTAGTAAATGTACTTATGTAAGTTATGTAGTAAATGTACTTATGTAAGTAAGGTAGTAAAGGTACTTATGTAAATAATGTAGTAAATGTACTTATGTAAGTAAGGTAGTGAATGTACTTATGCAAGTTATGTAGTAAATGTACTTATGTAAGTAAGGTAGTAAACAATTTAGTTGCCTTAAATTGTAAAATAGAGTAATATAAAATAGAATATAGGATCAGTGAGACAGCGCGCAATTAAAATATGATGTCTAAATTAAACTGCAGACTTTCGTGGAATAAGACACCGAGATCTCGAATCTGCGATACTCAAAGGAGATTTGCACCACCAATTAAATAAGAATGATATTTTTAATTATGTTAATTAAAAGTTATATTTTAATTTCAAGTTGTCTCACTGTTCCTTTATTCTATTTGATATTTTGTCTCACTCTATAATCACGTAAACATACAAAATGTATTTTTGATTAATTAAATGTGTTCCCTGAAGATGCATGTGTCAAGCGAAACCGATCAATCTTAATAAAATTAATAAGTTTTGTAATTATAAACAAAGATAGTGTTTTATTTCGAACATATAATAGTTAAATAGATCTGACAAAATTGTAAAACATTCCATTTATAAAAAAACCATTTCGATGGATTGATAAAAAAACCGCATTATCTCGTGAAAAGATAAATCTGAACGAGTCAGCAGTCAACTGTAAACACAGCCGAGCGTCGAATGAAATAAAAAGCGCAGTTTTTCAAACCTTCAGGTAGACACGTCCCATCCGTTTCCGGTGCCAATAAAATAAGTGGAACGCTTCCGGTGTGATGGTGCAGACCGGAAACGTTACGCGTAGATGGAACCGGAAGTATAATTTAGGACGTCCGTTCCACCGGTTAATCGCCTGCCCTGCCGGCATTTGGTGTAATTTAATAGATTTGTATATTGGATGTTAAATTTTAAAATGAGAATGGTGGTCACCTGGAATTTGATACCGTTCTATGCCAGTGGCACAGAGTTTTTTTTTATCGGAATAGGCACCATAGGCAGTGGGAAAACAGCGGATTCATTGATGAAAAAAACTATCGCTAATAGTCTCTAAGCTGATTTTGTTGGATCTAGTTGAGATTTGCCATTAATTATCCATATAACTATGTGCATCCTACATATATTTTTGCATTTCTTGCGAAACCTGATTACCTGTCCCGTTTTGTCAACAACAATCTAAAAACTGAGAGTACCTACATCAGTGACAATTTAACAAAATTATTGATACCTCGTCACTCTATTAAGAAAACCTATGCAGTGTATACGTTAAGTGACCCCCAGTGTGTATAATATCGAGTCTGTTAATAAAACTGAACATCGATTGACAAATACTTCAGAAGATCAGAGGTGACAAACTCCCTCCCCAATTCTGAATAAATGTTAACCACCTAACCTAACTAGTTAAATCAATTTAAAGAGATATTACTTACAGCCATTAAAAACTGATTCGCAAATAATTTGCGACCACACTCCTTCATTTATTTATATGAAAAGCCAATTTTTATTTATTTATTTATTTTTTTATTTTAGCGACTATATAAAATAATTGTTACATACAAAATATAATGGTGAAATTAAGTATAAAATATTGTATTTCTTAGTCCTCCTCACTAGGGGGTCCTGTGCCGAGGCGGACTAAAGTTATTTAAATATGGTTTATTTGTCTTCTATGTCGTTTTTAGTGTCTTCTATGTCGTTTTTAGTGTCTTCTAAATCGTTTTTAGTGTTTTCATTAGGGTTTTTTCATTGACCTCTTTCAGCCATATTTTTATTAATGATTTGTATTCATTAGGATTTTTTATTAGTTTTATGTCTTGGGGAAGGATGTTATGGAGTTTTGTTGCAAAGTATGTATAGTTTCTTTGTCCGAAAGTGGTTTTATAACTTGGAATATTTTTTATATCATTTTTGTTCGATCTAGTGTTATGCATACACAGTCTAGTAGAGGATTTGTTATTTTTGAAGAGCTTCAATAATATATTTTTGGCATATATTTGCTGTACATTTGGTACGTCAAAGGAATTGAATATTTCAATTGAAGGCGTTCTAATTGGTACTTTCAATATGGTCTTTATGATTCCTTTTTGAATCGTATATTAATTACTATATATATTAAAATTGAAAAAAATTTCGAACCCTCAACTCCGTGAAAGAAAGCCAATATTTTATGATTTTTATTTCGTTTTTAAAGTTATTACTAATTAATCCAACAGATAGCACGGATTTCTACATTTTGATTTGTACCGAAAGGCACGACCTTTTTTTCACCAAGCCGAACGAGTCTTCCCTTAAATGCGCATTGCGCACACAATTACAAATCTTGTGTAAAATATAGTCAATATTTGAATATGACATGTGGGTCATTTTGCATACTTAGTTCTTACTTTTGACACGTCATTTTTTATTGTAGTTTATACTGCGCATATTTTTTTAAAGTTGAGGTTGATTCTAATAAACTATAAAAAAGTTATTTTAATAATATTAATATATTTTTGTGAGTAAGTGTTATGAAACGAACTTTCTTAAAATTAAAACATTCAACCCCGTAATATTTTCTTAAAATCAAGTACTTTGAATTTTTAAATTCTTTCATATGGTAACCCCTTGGGGGCGTTGACCATTATCGGGAGAGGCGGGGGCAACGAGCGGTCCTCCGCTCGGTTGGAAGAGACACCGCTCTCTTGGATTTCTGCTCTGGTTGTGAGAGGTTGTTACGTGCTCCGCTTTGAATTCGAGACTTGCTTTGCTAAAACAGTGTTTGTCAATTAATTACTAGTACATTTCGATTCATTCTTTCTACAGTGTTTGTCAATTCATTACTAGTATATTTCGATTCATTTTTTCTACTGCCTGCCCCCTGGACGTCTACAAAACTACCGGCGGTATCGTTCCCTGCTTTATTCTATTAATTTCTGTATCTCCTTTCTTCCCAGTAATCTAACTTCATTTTTTCATTCTTTTAACCGTCCACAAAGAGATTTAAGCTTTTCCTACGCGTAGATTCAAAATGCTGAAATATAGGTCTTCATGAAGACATTTACCAGCACCACAATAATAGTGTTTTATTTCAAAGAAGCCCTTTTGTTCTACCCACTTCTAGAAGGCGTATGTTCTCTCTTAAAACCAACGAACTGAAAACACGGAACCCTGCTTGAGCTAGCTAGGTATCTTTAATATTACATTTCTATACGCGGTTCGATTCCGTGGAAACGCATTATCTAACATAAGGTAGGGTAGAAAGTGCTTATATGCCTATATGGAATGTACGCTTCTGGCGTACGTAGATTCACAAAAAAATATTAGGTATTAATTCGGAAGAAAATATGAATTATGACAACGATAACGATAATATTGTAAACAGCGTATTTATTAATTTATACGCCCATACTTGATAAACATAATAGTTTGGTAAAACAATAATCATTAAGTAGAATTTGATATTAAAATTATATAGAACCCTTGCAGAAAAATAGTATTTTGATAACCTTAATTATTATTCTTATTAAGGTTTGTTATTAAAGCCTTCTTGTAACTATATTCAATGCAATTGAACACATCTATTTCTTTCTGCTTCGAACTATATCTGAGAAAGTATTGCCATTTGCATGCTATTTAGGTACAAGCAAGTTTCTAAATTACAATTAAAAATAATTTTCGATCGATTGGTTCTAGTTGATATGTTGAAGGTGATTAGGCTCAATAAATCGGGGCTGTCTAAAACTCCATTAATTTTTTTTTTTTAAATCGTAAACAAGTCTTCTTTGCGAGAATTTTAATTCTTTCACCAAGTGGTTGTAATTTATAGTTTATATTGGTAGACCGAGTTTATAGTTCAAATAACTTACAAATGATTGCAAAGTTTTTTTTAAAAATGGAGTTGGGAGTAGTTTTTAAGGTGAGAGGACCAGATAAAAGAATTATATTCGACTTCACTTTGAACTTAAGAAGAATGTAAGATTTTTAACGTTTTATAATTTTTTTTATATAAATAGAAATGTAAATGTTCGGTTGTTCAAAATCTTAAATCTCCGAAAGTTCTTCACCGATTGCTTTGAAATTCTGATACAAAGTTGGATTACAATACGCGTGTGTTTTTATATATCTATATTATATAGATGTCACCTGGAACAGGTAAAAACATGCTTTAAAAAAAACTGTTCCATCTGTTGTGCGTAAAAACGAAACGCCCTAATGTTTCTCTATCTGCACTGCAGCGCTTTGCGGCGTACAGCTAGTTTATTAATAAAAATTACAATTTACCTAACATTAAAATCTTGTAAACAATAAATCACAAATTGTAGAACAGGATATCATCATCGCCGATTGAAAGAAAATGTAAAAGGATACCGTCCTACTCAGTACTAATTTTGTGAAAATAATACCATTAAATTGTTTGATTTTATCATGAATAGGATTTTGCACGACAAGCCTTTATAAATACTTTCAACTCCTATTAATTTTAGTCTGAATACTTCGTTTACTTAATCACTCTTGTATACGCTAGGTCATTAGATTTTCATTGAAATATTCCTTATTAATATTTTGGGTAATTCAATATTTAAAGAGAAAACTTGATTAATGAAAATAAGCCAATTTGAAAAAAAAACATTTTTATAGACTAAAGTAATTAAATTAGTAAAGTGGGTCTTCGACTCTTGTTCTTAATTTGGATACATATGTGGTGACTTAAGTATTTAAAATTAAGTAAAGAAAAACAATAAAAAGATTCCGTAGTCCCACTGGCGCGTGTACGTAATTTTTTTTTCATAACTTCACACAGCAGGAAACGATGAAAACAGTTTCTCTAATGGCCCACGTGATCTTTGGGGATGCTGTGTAGTGGGTATTTTAATGAAATCAGGGCGAGAACGTTCTGGAAGGAAATGAAGGTTTGGTAGGAATCTGTGGGACAGGTAAGTTTTTAGATTCTCACAAAAATCCATTTAATATCAATAGAGACGACGGAGCTAAGCTCAACAGCTCTTGGTATCCGGTAATTGACGGCTACACCAAAGCTAAACGCAAATAACATGTCTAAGTATACTCCAATACCATATAATAATACAATATAAAACCATTACATTTATACCTTGATACTGGGTACATCTACTCTAACCGCTGTCCATCGGTTTTCTAATTCTAGAATTCGCCACAAGATGGCGCCACTTCCGTTGGCATTTCGCACTTGGACGGGCCCCAGGCTAACATAAATACTGTGCTTTCAGAATTCGACACAAGATGTCGCCACTTCCGTTGGCATTTCGCACTTGGACGGGCCCAGGCCACAAATAAATAAGCACAAACTCGGCAACCAAAAATTTACACATCTTCGGATCTACCGGATCTTCCCTGATGATGGACACTGCAACGCTGTCCGAAAAAAAGGAGTTAGCGCAACACGGCATAACACCCCAAAAACAAACAACAAAAATCTGTGGGACAGTTTGTCCAGGGGTGACATATACTCGTATATTTATTTAAGAAATTCTTACAATGTTTATAAAATTACAGATTATGCATGCCGTCTGGTTTATAATCTCGATAAAAATATTATACTAGCGTATAAGATCGGGATAGTGGAAAACGTATAGTAAATTATTTAGTATAGTGTCAGGATAACGCTGGAAAACGAATAATGCACGAATTTGTTGGCGTTTTGCGTGAAGTTCGACAAATATCGATTTTTCACGTAAAAAAAGCAGTAATACCCATTTGCAACACTATCGAATGGATATTTTAAATCTAAATATTGATTTGGATTTAAAAATACCCACCACCCAAATTGATTAGTTGTACATCCTAAAAAGTTAATTAATTTTTGCCAATCGCCAAATTAGCTTGATTGTTTAGTATTAAAATGGTTTACGATTTGAAAAACCTTAAAATAAAAGGTTTTTCGTTGACGGCATTGGTTTCACCGACGGTTTTTTTAAGGATGACAGCAATTTGTTCCAATCCCTTAGAATGAATGACTAACGTAATGTCGCCGTAAGGAGGCTTCATCACTTTATAAAGTCCTGAGTCATGCCAAATAAGAAATAGTCCTAACACGTCAAGTAAACAACAGCACCAAGTCAATAACCTTTGCAGATCACATTTTTTAAGAGATATTTGAATATTTATGTGGAAAAATAATTTTAATTTCGGTAAACAAAACATTCAATTAAAAAAATGAATCATCAATGTAATCAGACAGGGTTTTCCAATAAGAGGTGTTATTTTGAATATCCCGTTATTTCGGTAGATGTTACTTTTGAAGTTGTCATCTTTTTCACATTTGACAAGTAGAAACTACGCCATTAATAAAAATGGAACGATACACGCTTCAACAACGCATTTAAATTATTTAAATTCACATGAGTGAATCAAATGCAAATCATCTTGAGTGATGAGGCCCATTTCCACCTTGGTGGCTTCGTCAATAAGCAAAATTGTCGCATCAAGAGTTATTGTTGAAAAGCCTCTCTATTCTCAACGTGTGACTGTTTGGTGCGGTTTATGATCCGGCGGAGTCATTGGACCTTATTTGATGAGGCTGGAGCAACAGTTACGGTGAATGGATTGCGCTATCGAGAGATGATTAATGATTTTTTATAGCCGGAATTGGATGGTATTGATCTAGACAACGTTTACTTTTAACAGGACGGCGCTACGTGCCACACAAGCAACGAAACCATTGATCTTTTACGATTGAATATCAAATAACACCTCTTATTGGAAAACCCTGTATTTATTGTATGACGTAGTATTTGTAGTATGACGTAGGTTTCGCCTACGCAGCTTACTGGAGATAATTATAACTATTGCTAAAATACGAAAGGTTAAAGGGCGTTACGTCACAGCTAATAAATCGACCACCAGAAAATAGATATCGCAACCAGAATTGAATCGAACGCAGTTCTGACACATATGCATTGATCGCATACATCATTTTTACACTAATTATTCGACCTCTGAAAAAAAAAATTCCAGTAAAATTGAAAATTTTATTTATTTTTCGGAATAACTTTATTGAGTAAAACCTCAAATTGTAATATTTAAATATTGAAGACAATATTAGTGATTTCTAAACGAAAATCTGAAACAGAAAAATCAGAAAAGGAAACGGTCACATCTGGGACTCGAACCCAGGACCCTTGTCTTTCCGGGACAGTGCTCTACCAACTGAGCTAATGGGACCCTATTCCCCTCGGTCACTTTTAACTGTATCATACTTCGAATAAGAACTACTAACATTGTCTTCATTTTTTCACCGCACATTTTTATTGGCAACCTCATTTTTATTCCTCAATATTTAAAAGAGTTGAAATTATGGCTTTTCGATAAAGCAGTTGAAATTTTTTTTATTTAATTTGTATCAATTTATGTTTCTCATAAAATATTCACCATATATTACACTAAACACTTATAACTTCACTAAACACTATTGTAAACACTTTTTATACAAACCGCTTAGACAAAATGTAATCTTGTTTTGTTTTATATGCCCACAGTTTGTTTATTTCTAGGTACAATAATAAAATAACTTAAATATATTACCCACGCACAGGCTGCGCTTTAGTGGGTTCCCATTATTCGTATTGATTTATATGATATTGTATGTAATGAATGTAAAAAATGGGAAAAATAAAGGAATTAAAAATATATATAATAAAATAAATATATAAAAAATCAATATATATATATATATATATATATATATATATATATATATATATATACATATATATATATATATATATATATATATATATATTGATTTTGTAGAAATTGACTCTAGGTCTCAACGGCTCTCAGCCGTTACCTATAGAGTTCTGCTAATGTTGAGAGAAAACCTCTTTCGTGGTTGGCGCTCTAAAGTTAAAATGGTATCAATAATAAAATAGAAATACTGCAAAACGAATGTGAGAAGTAAGTACGTGAATTGTGCAGAGATGAGATTGAATGAGAAAGAAATGGAACGGTCTAGCATAGACGAAACATCGACCCACATAAAAGTCTTTGTAAATCTGCTATAGAGGTATGTGGAATAAGTACGCAAGTTAGGAAGAAAGGTGAGGAATGTTAAGATGGAGAGATTAAAGAACTGGTCTCAGAGAAGAAAGCATGGTTATGTCTGATAGCGGCTGGCAGTGCTTCCAATTAAGAGAGAGATCGAGCAAAATAAGTGTGTGAGTGACGCAAGAAAAGAGTAAGAATTGGAGTGAAAGAACGAAAGAAACGCCTGAAAGAGGAAGGGGAATCAAAATGACAGACAACTTCCAAGAAAGTTTTGGAAGAAAGTTAAAAGGTGCCGGAGTGATCCAGAAAACGGAAGAATGAAAGTGATGAAATGTTGACTAATGAGGAAGAAATAAAAGAAAAATGAATGAAGTATTTTGAGGACGTCTTCGAAAGCAACGAATGATAATTATATGCAAAAATTATAAGAGATAATTGGGCGCGAATTTGAGTAATCTGAAAGAATGTTGCCTGTTGTTAGCTGATGATGCGGTGCTAATTGCAAACAGTTTGGAAGATCTACAGTCTCTCCTGTCTAGGATGAACGAAGTGTGTATGAAGAATGTGTTAATGATGAATGTAAGTAAGTCTAAAGTCATGGTGTTTGAAAGAGAGAGTACGAAAACAGTGTGCAATATAGCTGTGAATGAGGAATACTTGAGCAGGTGGATGAGTTTATGTATTAAGGAAGTATGTTTATGAGAGGTGGTAATGCTATATTGAAAGAAGGTTAAATGTAGATAACTTTATTAATGGAGGACTAAACGCAGTTGGCGCTAACATAAAATTGTCTAAAGAAGCGAATCTCGATGAAAATGGACTGAATGATGTAGAAATAAGATCCCCAAGGTGTATATGTGGTAAAACCATGTATGATCGTGTGAGAAAGAATGCAAGCGTAATGAGTAAGATTAAGAAAGGGACGCATAGATGGTTTGGGCATGTAGAATGAATGAGCGAAGGAATGAGTGTAAGAGAATATATAACGCAAATTTAAATGGTAGCAGGAGTCGGGGATGCCCGAGGAAGAAATAGAACGATCAAGTTAATCAGATACTAGTCGGGCCATGTCAAGAGGCAGAATAATAGAAGAGTATGTTTGAGACGATGTATGAATGTGAATGAGGCAATAAGTGTGTGCGTAAAGACCGAGTTGTTTGGCAGTCTTTCCTCTCTGCCTAACCCTGATGGTTAGTTACTTAGATTAGTGTAGATCACACACAACTTAATATGTAGTCACAACGAAGGTGTGTTAAATTGGAAGGCGGGTACGAGTAACGCCGCCCCGGGAATCAGTAATTGGATAACCAACACCTCTGCCATAGGTCACACCAAGTGATACACTCTGTTCGGTGACTCTGTCTGGCAGGGGTGCCCGGGTTTATGGGGTGTGTTTTGTCCGGGTCTAGTCGACAGATGCGTCTGTCCTCCAACTGCGTGGCAGGTCGGATCGAGAGAGACTGGTTGAGGGATACCTTATGACTTCCCCAGCAGGACAATCAGAAAATCGCTTTGCATCGCAGTGGGAGGGATGTATTCATATATCCGTCACTTCTGGATGCACACTGACTTCCAGATTCATACACAACCCATATACATTTTCCATCCTAGAACGTTCCCCCTTTCTTCCCTAAACACAGCAAATCAAAGATTAAAAATGACACGAGGGAAAATATTTTCCTCATGACTTACTGTGCGTAACTAATGTAACAACATATATCTATTCTAAAAATTACTAATAAATACGGACAACAAACATTCACTTATCTTGTACCTTTTATATTTAAAAAGATTTCAATCAATGAAAAAAGCGAATCAACCTGAATCACTGAACTAACAAAGCTAAAAAATGATTTATAAATACAGATTTTTAACATTGACATTGTTTATAAATACACAAGTATCCATTGATTGCATGCATGTAATTGCATAGAAATGCCTATGAGTGTGTTTAAGTATGTTTACTGTGTATTTTATGCCTTTGTATTGTAGTCAATGTTATTCTTCTATATCTGTAATCGCAAGGCGAATCAAGAATGGACTGTAAAATTAATTGTGAACTTGAAGTTGACACAACAATGGTTAGAGATGGTGAACAGGGAGTAAGGAAGGAATCCGACTTACCCCTTTGATGTTCGTCAACGATGTTGCTGGTTGGTTTCACTCACAGCAGATGATTTCTTTCACACGCAACTTCCACAACATCTGGGTTGGGTAAGAAACACACTGATGGGAACCGAATATATTCACTGCACAGTAGGTATTCTACCCCAAGTTGATATTAATAATAGCACTGATCATAAAGAGATGTTCCTCACACCGGCTTCATCAATAAACTGATTTGACAGTTAAGTTTATTGTTGTAAATGTCCCACAAACGTGGGTATTGTCGGATAATGGCAGATACTTGTAGGTAATAGGATGGGACCAATATCAAGGACAATGTTAAAGGAAGATTGTTGCGTCAACAATATCTCTTTCCCGCATTTTTCCAAAAAAGAAATTCACTTATTCGAATGAGATGACATTTTTCCGTTCCTTCTCATATTTTTAAAATTCACGTAATTATATTTTGGTTGTACCTTTCTAAAAAAATATCCTCTCTTCTGCAATCCTTAAGGTTAGCTCATCACTACTAAGTCTGAACTCGGCTCCAATTTAAAAAAAAATACTTTCCCTCTCTTCATAATTTGAAATGATGGCCTAGAACACCAATAAAGGATGACACCCAGAAACATTTGATAAAAAAACTTTATTTTTATGATCATATTTTCTTTTTAAATGTCTAAAATGATTAACTTCAGTGACATTCGAAACGAATTACTAGTACTTGATGTCACTTGTAGCAGGACAGTGGCAGCTGACATAGCTGTCACCTTTCATCATTTGAAATCTCCACACAATCTCCACGACACAGCTTACGGTAGACAGGTGATATTTGAGTGCCATCCACTGGCGTCCGTGGTCAGTTATGGGAACCTGAGGTCACCCACAAATGGAATGGCCTAATAACATCCCTGGTCGAGGGATGGCGAACTAGTTTCTTCATGTAAAAAAACCGCAGGTAAAAGTATAACTTTTAAAATATTTCACCCTTTCTGTCCACATTTTTCTCAAATTCAATAGCAATTTTATTCTTATTTAATATTAATCAAAGATATAAGCTTGAATCACTAATACAATCATTTATGTAGAGCTGTGTTTTCGGTTGCATCGTATTTACAGACGAGCAGAACACCCATTCACAATTGATGTTGGTTTTACGAGAACGGGTTGTTTCTTCGACTCGTTTTCGCGTGAGTCGGCGCACGTGGAATAGGCATTTGTATTACCTCTTTCATGTAATAGGAGCCTCTTCATGACCCGCTTTAATAAATCCCTTACTTGAACTTTGTTTTGAATGTTGTTAACAATATCAGAAAAAAGGGGTTAATATTTCTTTTAAAGTGTGCCGAAGCGTAAATCCGGCTCCGAGAGGTATTTTTTTTAACCCTTTAGATGCCGAAGAAAAATAATAATTAAAAAAAAAGTTGGCACAACTAAATTTGTTAATTGTACTACATATTTAAATGAACGAAAAACGTGTTTTTTCATAAAGTCCACCTCGGGTTACGACACCTACTAATTTAGTACAGTGGCATCTTGAAATGGCTGTCTGCCATTAGATGTTTACTAGAATTGGCGGGAGATTCCATTTTTTCATTTAGGTCTACACAGGAGGCCTTGAGGAAAATAATTTCCTTCAGGGCTTAAGTTATCTTTGAGGATGCTGTATGGAGGGTTTTTTACACATCCGTCACCAAGACCTAGATAATTCTAACCCCGCGAACCCGGGCACCCCTGTTAAGTCAACAAATTTTCCAATAAATGGTTCCCGGGGCGGCGGTATCCATACCCCGTTTCCAAAGTGGACGAACATAAATACTACATGAACTATTTCATGAACCTAGTTTAAAAATAATAAATAAAGATTCTATTCAAGTTCTGTTAATATTTAAAATTTGTGAAATGACTGGCTAATAATAATATATAATAACCCAACATGAATGAAACCTTCGCTGAACTTGAAAATCAACTTTTGAACAAAAGTTGATGAATTTATGGGTTTGAAGTGCGTGTATATATGTGTTTATCGCTGGCTTATCTTCAACAATAATATCCATAGATTATCTGACTCCATAAATTAAAACAATTATTGAAACAATCGAGCTTTTATTGTTCATTTAAAGTTACAAGTGATGTCAGTAAATTTATCAGAAATGTAGAGAAAAGGAAATAACTATGAACTGTTAACGAGGCGCGCGAGATCTCGAATGACTTCAAAATGGTTTCGTTGAACAGCTGACGGCACGAGGTAGAGTTGCCAACTTTCAAAGGTTACCAGCGGCCAAAAAAAATATTGAAATAATGTGCCAGTTCTTGTTATCTACAAATTGATCAAATTCTGTGAAACAACCTATTCTTAGAACTGTAGAGTTAAAGAATAGAGTTAACTACTGAAAATAATCACGTTACGAACGAATATTTCGAAATTAAGCAAAAAACGAGAATAAGGAAGTTGAGTGAAAAATATTTTGACTTATAAAAAATATGTTCATGTAGATCAAAAAATATCTATTCTAAATATATAAATATATTTCTATATTATTATTCTTAGAATTAGTTAAACGTTCTTGAAAAAGCATTCAATAGCAATAGACTGTATACGCTCCACGATTGGTCGAAAGAATTCTGACGTCACATGTGTCGTGACTTGTACGTACAACGGATCACCTATGGTGCATCTCTTTCTATTACATGAAAAATGGTCGGTTTAGATGAGAGAGCTGTATAGGCCAAACGTTTATTTGGGTTTGTCAAATATATGTACGTATTTGTTGTTATTATTATATGAAATGGATTTCTAAAGATACATATTCGTATAGTGCTTTATAATAATATGTTGTTTATTGCATAACTTAGAAGTTTTTATTATTATACATGTCACATAACATGTGATACACTTCAGGCCGCCGGCCGCCCAGAAAAGTCTCACAGTGAACTGGGCTGTAAACCGTTATTTTACTTTTGGTCTTTACTTTTCTGCGCGGTGGTCCTGAATTCGCGCGGGGCACGTCAACAAATAGCGACGGAAATACCGTACCGGGCGGGAAAAGCAAATATTCTAACTTAAAATATTAATTTAACTATGAAATCTTAATCAATTTTCTTTTTTTTTTAATAACATCAATTCTAATAGACGGTTTACATTGGTAAAAAAATTACTGGAATTCCTTGTTGAAGAATTAAATTTTTTTCCATACAAAATGCTTAAGCGACGTGGTTTTCACAGTTCGAATGACGTCACACCCACACCCCGCCTCTTACCGCTCGGATTCCGCTCGTTTTGGCGGGCTTAATAAAATTTAAACTTTGAGATTTAATTTAATTATGAAAACAAACTTAAAAAAAAAAAAACAGTATTTAAGTTTGAATGCGAACATTGATAAAAAAAAATAAAAAAATGGACTCAACTTCCTTATTCCAACTACTGACTCGATTTACTCAAAAAAAAACTTATACTATAAAATCGATTCCAAAAGTCAGTTCGATTCACCAGTTTCCCGCTTGAACCACGAATTTCCGAACACTGTGTCCGACCGCGCTGCGCTGACCGCATAATAAATAATAATAAACTAAATAATAATACTAACATCGTGAAATGAACTTATAGATATCGGCACTAGCCGTTTATATCTAATGTGAATTTAATATAGCAATTAAGTGATTAAACATTTGTCAAAAAGTTCATACTAATTACTCTACCAATATGTCAAACCTCACTTTTTTACTAGTTGGTTGTATTACTTAAATATTTCTGAATCGTGATCTTGAATGGCAGTGTATGTGTAGGAACACAAAGGACGCGGGTTTCGGCTTTCATATTATTGGTGCTCAGTGCCCGAGTTCGTCGACGGCAGATAGCGCCGAGTTGTAGACAAGTAGAACGCGGGTAAAATCTGCGCCGCCTTCGCGGTAGCCTGACAGCAGCTGTCAGTTTTAACAATATGATTTTTTTTTACTTTTGGAGAATCTTTTCTTGAAATTAAGAAATAAAATATGTAAACAGTGTTTCATTTATCTCAGACTGGCGAATTGTTGAAAACAGCGGCAATTAACAAGTGGCTCATTTTGACATCACCTCCTTGCTCAACAAAATAAGCATCACTAACCGGCGTCATCGGCGAGTAGGAATTAAGAATTCTTTGCGGTAAAACTTATCGGCGCCGCTACGCGCGTTAATAAATCTGAACCTGCCTTCACTATGTACGGTCTCATACGTTTACATAAAAAACATTCAAGTCGGCTGGCCCTCGCAAGCCGGCCGCCTACGCGCCACTAATCAGAAAGCCGAAAACCGCGTCCTTTCGTGTTCATACACAACATTCATTGTAATTAAGTTTTAAGTTTTGTATATAAATACTGTCATTGTTTTACATGTTTGCTTATGTGAATGTGCAAATGTGATTGCTGCAGACACATTAGTCTAGGGATATTTATAATTGTATTTTTTTTTATTTTGTAATCCATAATTAATGTTTTTATAAATATCCTGTTTGTGTCTCGAATAAATAAATAAAAAAAAATAAAAAAAAAACATAAAGGACGCGGGTTTCGGCTTTCTGATTAGTCGGCGCGTAGGAGGCCGGCTGGCGCTGGCAACACGTGGTTATAACGAATGTTTAATTAATTTGTTAATGAACTACTACCCCCAACTACCTACAAAAGAGTGAAGAAGTTTTGACAGTTACAAAATTTCGCTGGGACGTGGGTGGTTTATTTATGGTTGGGTCCATAACAAGCTTTTGAGAGCAAGCCGGCATTTCTTTTTACATTTTTTTTGCCCATACACCATAAGAGGCTGTGGATTGAGCTAGAGAAAAAAAAACACAGCAAGCAGTAGCAGACAGTAGTATCATAGGTTTACAACGTTTTGCCTGGTAGTAGAACTATTAAAAGCAAGAATTTATATATTATTATTAGTATAAAAAATAAAATAAAAATTCGCCTTTCCTGATCCAGACTGCGGTTAATCACAAAATAGCAGTCCAGAGTATATATATGGCCAAACCTATGGTCCACTGAGTGAGTACAGGAATACTGAGGTATTCGGATTTTAATATTTTTTTGTCTGTAAGAGGAAAATCCATCACAAGCAATTAAGCAGGAGACTAACGCGAGATCATAAATAAATCATAAATAAGAAAATCAAAGTTCCCGCGCGTCAAAGATTCGCCTTCCCTATCCTGGATTGCGGTTGAGTACAATATCAGTTCAGGGTAATTAATTATATGGCCAGTTTATGGTGCACTGCAAGTTAGAATAGTGTGTATGGGTATTGCAAGGGCTAATAATATGGAATACTCGTATTTATCTATTATTCTATCTATGGGTGGACACTAAAATTTAAATAATAGATAATAATACGAGTACCCTTTGAAAAATTTGTATCCACAGCGCCGTTTTAGTGACACGTCACGTCAAGGGCGCTCCATGAATTTTAATTACTAGGCTTTATCTTATTATTAGACATCGGATTATATGCACTAACAAAGTGCCAAAATATGCATGCAAATATGCACTAAAAAAGGCCGAAATATGCACTAAAAACTCTCGTTTTGCCCAAAATATGCACAATACAAAATCAAAAAACCATTTATATTTTTATATATTTTAATTAAAGACCGTACAAAAACAGCTAAATATTCTTAAAATTATGCATAGTTTTTGTGACGATATACAAGTAAGTATTTTTCCAAATTTTCGAGCTCAAATTTGTGACGTTTGTCACCCAGTATTAATTTGTACGCCGAAAACGACCTCTCTACGTCAACTGATGTCATTGGACAAAATTTAAAATTTGGCGCCATTTCTGGAGATATCTGTTTAAGCAGGGTATGACCTGTGCCGTTGATGTAGGCAGTTCTTCATATCTTCAAGACTCGGGTTTTTAAGCAAAATAGAGTCTAACTTTTTACGAATCTTTTCTGATATTGAATTAGGAAGGGCGTTGGCGAGTTCGATCATTGTTTCCAGTATTTCTATTGCTTTAATTAGAGGAAGGTTTTTTGTTTCCAATTTTTTTATGGTATCTGGTAACTTGTGGAAATGTGTTGAGATGAGGGCGATATTCTGTTTAATGGATGCGTCTTCAAATGCTAGCTTGCTTGAATGAATTGCAATGGCCTCAGAACTGTCAAATTGCGCAACTACTTGTTTTACGGCCTCAAAATTTTCAGCATAGAATAATATTGCCTTTAGCCAAGTACCCCATTGAGTAATTATGGGTTCTGGCGGCAATGCTAGATTTGGAAATTTATTAACATTCCCATACTCTTGCCGTATCTCTTCTGCAAGGCGATGAAACCCGTGAGCTAAGCAGGTAATGTGTAGTAAATTTGAATAAAAAGTTTGCAAGGCTTGGCCAGCTTTCACCATGTATGGCGCAGCATCAGAAACAAACATGCAGATTTTTCATCCACAGAACAATCGGGAAACAAAGATATTATGGAATCATTTATGAAACGAGCAACAGTTGAATGATTTGTTTTTTCTAGGATTTTACAGGCAACCAAGTGGGGAATAGAGGGCTCCTTTGTTAGTTTTCCAACTATCAAATTCGCTATAATATATCGTCCACATGAATCCGTAGTTTCGTCAGCAATCAATTCAATCAATCATTCAATCAATCCAGAGTAAATTGTTCTGCAGATCTGCACGAATTTCACTTAATACGTCTTTGTAATTACGGACAGGTAGTTTTTTCGAATCGTGGACTCTTCAGGGATTATCTGGTTCGTGCAATATTTCTTGAGGAATTTTTGGCATACTTGGTTATTCAGTTGATGAAATGGAATGCAAGCAACAAAAAACGTTATTTTATTAAACGCCGTCTTCTTTGCACAGTCTGAAGTTGAAGGCATAACTTGTGTCAGCAGTTGCTGGCGACTTGTTGATGGTTTATTTCTTGCTGCTATGTGGGTTGTAGTATTTACGTGTTGGTCGATCTGATATTTTTTCGAACAAGGTATACGTTTGTCACAAGTCTTGCAGAAAATCACATTGTCATCAATCGTGAACCTCCCGCTATTAAACGAAATATGCACGATTTGGGAAAAAAGGCTGAAATATGCATTAACGTCGTAATTAGAGAGTTATATGCATTTGCATATGCAAATATGCAAATGCATATAATCCGATGTCTACTTATTATATACAAATAGATACAGAAACATATTTATCTGAAGTTACTGAACGTGAAATTATCAATATTTATTACTTACATTTACATATTATTTATAATGTCGGGGGCTGAGAAAAGTTTCAGACTTTTACAGCGATCGACGCATTTTCGTACAGGTGCATGAAATTATATATTGTGTAAGTGGCTTTTAGTGGGTAATAACCGGTCATCATCTTCAATACACAGTACATAGAAGTATTGAAATGTGGATATAATATGGGCGTAAACTTAAAGATTCCTGGACGAGTACCATCATTTTATTTTTTAAAAGGCAGTTACGAATAACCTAAAAATATTGAAAATCTCCTACTACCACCACAGTAAGCGTAAAATGTTGCCTATGTCGTAATGAAGGACTTATTTGAACTCACGTCGCCTGGGGGGGAGAGAGACGCGATGCCAACTCAACCACTGATATGTATTATATACACAATAAAATTATATCGTTTCTTACTAGTTGCTTCATTTTTCTAGGGGAAAGAGAACTGTCAGCCGAAGGATGGGTGAAAACCAAACCATGAAGCGGAAAGCTGTAGACGTTCGTATGAAAGCAGTGTTCAGAGTTGAATAGCAGAAGGCGGATTTACAGGAGAGTATTCATACTTTTGTCGGGTTTTTATAATATTTTTCTTATTGGTTTTGCCTACGCCGCTTTATTTTCGGCTACAGAAAACATTTGCATTTAGGCGCTTCCTACAATATTTTTAAATTAAAAGAATTGTTAAATTAAAAAAAGACATTGTTGGAAGGGTGTCGATGGATAGTCCAATTGGTGGGAGGCTCAACAAGCAGGCTTTCAGATTAAGTTTTTTTTATCACTTTTACGCACTGTTTTAGGCAAAGATTATCGATGAAACTGATATTGGATGTTAGTTTGACACTCACTACTTATTTTAAGGCTGATTGGTTTTACCCCAGCACTAATCACTAATCAATTGCCAATAATCAAAGTGTCAGTCGGCCATTAGATAGGTAAATGCATTTTTAACAAAGTTAGAAAGTATTACAAGTCTAAATATTAGAATTTCAAGCTCTTAGCATTCAGATATATTTACCGGAGTTTGCAGTATTGCATTACATATTTGCATTACATAATATAATCTGCATATCCAAAGAAAGATAAAAAAATTATATTTTTTAAAAGAAAAATGTTGGATTGCTTTCTTTTAGCATTTAGTTTTTTTAGGTTTAGAATTTCGTAAAAATATTTTTTTACAACGCAAACTAATTATCTATACTTGCAGATTTTCACTAAAAAAATTGCATTTAAATAAACAAAAATCAATTGCAAAAGGGAGTTATTTTCGATGATGTTATTATAATACAATGATACAATAATTAATATTTTTATTTTTGGAGCCAGTGAGACTCTGGGATCCCCGATTGGGGTGTGTTGTCGGGTAAGTTAGTGAGGAGAGGAAGGAGATGGGTAAGCGGAAGGTGGGGAAGTACCTGGCTATTCAGATCTGTCACTAAACACCCCCAAAGCCATTTTATGCAAAGTTTCAAATATGAATTGTCTTGCACCAGGGCTATACTATATCTATCACTCTCACTCGGGAACATGCCGCGAATATACTATATATTATTTAGAATGAGTAAATTGTGAAATAACCAAATAATTATATTTACCAACACTTTTAACGCTGCTCTGCCATGAAAGATTTGGTCCTTAAGTCGGGCAATTGAAAAGCAAAGTTAACTTTTTTCAGCTTTAAATCTCCGCAAGCATTAAATTAAATGTAGGCAATGAATGGTCGCGTTCCGCTGCTCCGCGGCGTTTTTTCCCTAATTTGAATGAAAATTAATTCAAATTGCCATACGATGGTTTGCGCTTTCAGCGATAATTTCATTTCGCGCTGACGCTAATGATGAAATATTTATAAAGAATGTGTCGCGTTGGTAAAAAGGTATATAAATTTTGTTGATGACTATGTTCCTATTAAAATTATTCGTAATATGATTATTAACGGAATTGCAGGCCCTTAACGAATGAATTTGATTTCTAATAAACTTTTAGTAAAATCATTATCACGATATCGGAACACGTGTTCCTAACAATCGTAATATTTTCGCATTTTGTCATAATACTGGTAATGAAATAAACGCTGCAGCAAATTCTCCCATTTCTTGAATCCTTCAAACATTCAACTCAATTCAAACAAGCACAAATACATGCTTGATATATTTATATATTATATTTAGATATATTTTTTGATTCTCTCCCTCTATTTTAAAAAAAACTTCTTTAGCACACTGAATTTGCACACATAACACACACATTCACACACACATACACACACTGGATAAGCAATCGACTTAAAATTGGTTTTAATTAAATTTTAAAATTAAAAATTGGAAATAATGGACGAAAGAGACATCTCTGGTCAGTTTTGGATAGATTTTGCTCTGCAGGTGAGTGATAGCGAATTACAGTCATCTTTGCATTGATCAGATGGATTCATCCGGATTGTATCGTTTGTCAAAAGAGGTCGATTTAAGACTAAAATGATTAAAATATTTTTTGTCACAATAATGTGGCAGTACGTTTGGAATTACAATGTGCCAATTCATCATTATTAAAAATTCTACTCTCTTGAGAGCTGGTTGACATATTATAATCTCATAGTGCGAATGCAAATATATTATTGTGCTGATTTGCCGTCTGCTGCCGAATCTGGAGATCAAGGAGCGGAACTCAATTGCGAGTGATATTTCTGGTGAGCCTTCTGTTTATATGTATTTTGGTGGCTGGTTTATAAGTTGTTGCTTCTCCTGCAGTGTGAATTCAATAATCAATCCATTTTTTTCATAGGGAATTAAAATATTCCCTGATGGTCTGTGTGATTACAAGCCAGATCACCACCACACACACACATGCACATGTACACACACACAATCACTCACACACACCTCTCTCCTTTCCTAACATACTAACTAACTTAACTTAAGTAAAATGTATAATATACCAAATATGTATACATGTCACCGACATGTCATTGGTACCAAAAATCTTATTACCTTGTATAACTTTGTAAGTATTGTCCTTAACGTAATTAATAATATCAATAGTAGTAAAATAATTCACCAAAGTTTGAAATTGTTATCCTTTATGGTATGCATAAAACCTTGTCTTATAAACGTTAGTTTATCAATAAATAATAATGATTTTTTAAATGTTTATACTAAGGGATCAGTAGGATTTATAGGTCCAATTAGAAGTTCTACCGAGCCGAACCCTCTGATATCAAAATATCTGGAGTCGGTGAATTATTTTCTTATATGATCTCTGGTGATTCAACGTGTTGTTTTTGTATTATTTTGTATTTATTATGCTTATATAATGCACTTGCATAATGTGGATTGACTAGATGATCATTTGTGGAAAAGTGTGTGGAAGGGTTTAGTTTTTCCTGTGGGGAAGATTTAACCCGCACATAAAGTCGGAATTATAATAAAATACAAATAATAACAAGAACATAAGTGATAATAATAATCCAAGAACACCACAGTTATTTAATCCACAACTGACACCCTTAATACATTGTTGAATTGAAACTTTGTAATATATTGGGGAACTTTATTCCCTTGTCATTGCGGTAATTTTATTACAAAAATTACCCAGCCAAAACTATGCCGATAAAATGCAACGCTCAAAGCTTTTTACAAAAGCTACAGAAAAAATAAAAAGAGTTCGTTGCTATAAAACATTCAACAATAAATTTACACTGATGAACGAAAAAAGATTTATATATTCGAATGATACTTTTTATTTTCACTTAGAATTCGTTTTACAACAAAATCGTTTAGGAACATTTAGAGAACTTAGTAAAGAACCAAAAAAACCATTATTAAAAGTTATGCTTTCATATCATATTGTCACTAGTGGTATCCTACAAACTGGATTAATCTTAATTTATTTATAAGAAATGAAATGAGGTTTAATTATTGAAGACAATATTAGCGATTCCCAAATAAAAATCTGCAAGAGAAAAATCAGATAAAGATACGGTCACATCTAGGAATCGAACCCAAGACCTTTGCCTTGCCGGGGCACCGCTCTATCAACTGAGCTAATGGGACCCTATCTCCTTCGGTCATATTTAACTGTATCTTAATTTGAATAAGAACTACCAACATTGTCTTCATTTTTCTCACCGCACATTTTTATTGGCAACTATCTTTATGTATGATAGCAAGATTCAACCCGAACTAAATGCAATCTAAACAGTGTCTTTTTTAATTTTAATATGTGACATCAATTTAGTTTTCTGTAAGTCTAGGATGAATATTCATATAATATTGTCTTCAGTAATTAAATATTACTGTTTAAGGTTTCACTCATTAAGTTATTCCAAAATGTTTAGTGTTTTACATGTACGCTTGATAAGTTATAACGTGTTTCGTGGATAAAAAAAGATTTATTCATCATTAATAGATGTTATTCATCATCGAAAAGATGTTATTCATCAATAAAAACATGTTATTCATCAATAAATTCTTGTTATTCATCATTCAACATATGTTATTTATCAGCACATGGATGTTTTTCATCATTAAACAAATGTAATTCATCATTAAACCGATTTTTTTTCCATCAATAAACAGATATTATCAAACAGATGTTTTAATCAATAAAAAAGATGTTACTCATCGTTAAACAGATGTTTTTCATAATTAAACAGATGTATTCATCATCACCAAATAGATTAATTTGAAAAAATGTTTTAAAATCATCGGCCAGCTTTTTTGGCATTTCTGTCATGTGAAATATAAAAAAAACACTGATGATTACGTGGACAAGTAATTGTCATGGCTGAATTAGTTGAGGAACAGGGCAAGGAACGCCTCTTTTGCTTACTTTCAAATTTGTGCTGCAGAATAATCTTTTTTCAAAGTTGTTGCATAGTAAAGTGGTTCTATCAAGTTTATTATCTTTAACATTTAATAACGTGTTTCTTTTTGATATGTGCTTTAAAATGATGTATTTTTGGCTTTTAAAATTAATGCCACAAACAAGTACAAGAGCTAATCAACAGATCGACTCAACTGATTAAGAATTCTGCATTGACCATCGACGTTTTACCGTCACTTACAGACAGATAAGATCTTTTGACGCATGTCACAAAATAATGAAACTGCCTCAATATCCTTTTATAATTACATAAATCTCAATTGTAATCTTTACCGTATTATATTAGCGCACAACTATTTTAGGAAGAACACGAATAAATTAATAATTCTTTCAAAATCGGTCCGCAGAAAAACACGAATTTTTCAAAATCCAGCTACAAAAGATACTTAGGTATTACTTTCAAAACGGTCTTAAAGAAAGCGTCACATAAATAAAATTTTGCTTCTGACGAACGGTATTTTTTAAAATTGAGTATGCAATAAGCCTTCATAGTAGAGCAAATAAAGCTTTCAATTTTGAGTTCTTAGGTCATTGATTAGATTCTCCCACAGCTCAAATCTTTTTACTTGAGATTAAAGCTTAAGTTTTCCAGTGCTAGCGATTTCCCTGAACTAAGTTCCGTCCTGTAAGAGTTCAAAATCTCAGACAAAGTCTTTAGTGCTATTTCACCTGCTTAGTCCAATGAGTAAGAGATCTTCTTTTTGATCTGTTTTTACGTTTGTATTTGAACCACCTAATTGTTTCAGAAAGTTTTTGACAAAACAATTGCATTTGTTACAATCTCTACTTCGATGTGAAACCGATGTTTGTATTACTAGTACCCAGTTAAATATTCTACCACTAATTACCCAAATCCCACAATATGTTACTCCAATATTCAATCGATTACCCTACTTGTTCACAGTGGTTGTAACAGCCGAGCTTTTATATTCTCTCCAAAATTCTTCGATGGAAACTTTCGTTTTATTTTGGGTATCCAAATGCGTCGGGTTTACATCCTGGAGTAGTGAGTTTAATCCTCTGCTAGTTAAATCCTCCATCATTGCACAAACAATTATGTTTCTAAAATATGAATACAGTAAGCTACTTAACACAAATTGGTTTCTCTGTAAATAACTAAACATCCTACTATCAAAACGGTTCAAATTAATTTCACTAAAAGATTAAAACATGCAAAGTATTCAATTGAATACATGCTTTCAGCAATGCTGCTTAAAGTTATTTAAAAATAAATAATAAAAATTGCTTTTGTGAATGTAAAAGCAATTCATTTCGCCAAACACAAAAGGCATAAATTTCCTTGCCAGCTTGGTCGTTTTCCCATGTAAATTTCCGTATTTACGGTACAACTACGCACGCTAAAAGCGGCAGTAAAGCGTAAACAAAAGTGATTTTATAAACAAAAACAAAACGATATTGAAAATTCAACCCACGTGTATTATATATCGTAAATTGTAAGCAAATTGCTTTAATTTTACATTTCACTGGCTCAGTCAGGTTTTCAAGGAATTTGCGTATGTGCTGCGAGCACTGAAAAACTAATGAAATCCCGTAAAAATACATTACAATCTAATTAACTATATCGTCTTCCATACAAGTATTTATAAAAGATTTTTTTTTGGAGACGATGAGAGAGATTTAAAAATATCTCTGATATGAATGGTTCAGTAAAAAATATTTTTTTTTACAATTTATTATTAGAAAGTTTCGGTTTCAGCCCCTAATAAATGACCCTCGATACAGAATCCTTAAACTTCTTCTAACACAGCAAACTTATTTTGTGGCATCATTTTAATTGAAATTAATAAAATACTTAGTTTTTACCACTTTTATTGTTTATAAATACCAATATTTTTTATGAGCAACGCTCACTTCTTCAGGGTTTTAATAATACTAATTATAAATAATAGACATAGACAATGGTGTCATTAAAAAATATAATAGACATAGACAATGGCAACAATGAAAAGATGAGAATGGATAGGGAAAGAGAGGCAATATGGAACAATTTACAAAGGGAATAGGTTTAATATTGGGTCATTTAAAAAGAATTTTTGATTGTTAATAATATTCAATTTTGCATTCACACTCTTTCTAATCTCAAAAATTTCTAGTTTATCCAACTGAATGCCATTGACATTACAATGTATTAATTCTATTCCACTATTGAAGTTAAAGGTATGACTAGTTTCTAACAAATGGTTGGCAAACTCCGAGAAACTGTTATTGTTTAAGGATTTCATATGTTCTTTAATCCTTATTTCAAAGTTTCTCGAAGTTTTACCTATATAAAAGAAACCACAATCATTACACTTCAATTTATATATTCCAGATTTTTTCATTTTTGAATCTCTACCTTTATTATTTACTATGTTATTTTTAAGTTTGTTATTAGCATAAAATATAGGAAGAATTTCATTAGGTACATTTTTTGTTAAGGAATTAGAAATTTTATTATTAAAATACATAATTTTCCTCCAATTTTCTTTTTCTCATCCTTTTGTACAGGATAGATGTATAATTTAAGGAATTTATTCTTGTATTCTTTATTAAGAATGTTTTCAATTAAATTGGTGTTATATCCATTATTGATTGCAATTTGTTTAATGATATTGAGTTCCCTTGAAAAATTATTAAGAGATAGGGGTACATTAACTAATCTATGAATCATAGAATGTAAAGCAGACGTTTTTTAAGAAATTGGATGATTTGAGGTGTTATGGATTACAATGTCTGTGTATGTATTTTTACGAAAAATATTAAATTCAAATTTGTTATTACTTATTGAAATATTTAAATCCAAAAAAATTATACTCAAATTTTGGCCAATCTCTACGGTAAATTTTATGTTTTTATGGAGTTTGTTTTACAAATTGCAACCAATAATGGATATAACACCAATATATCGCTTGTGTGAATTATTGACGAAATCAATTCAAATTTTGAAAATGACACTTAAATGCAAAACAAATTCGATTTCATTGAACCAGAGTAACATTAATTCATAGAGAGACTTACAACCGAAATGAGTGTTTTTGATTTGATCTATCACAGTGAATAAATGGACAGAAGTGAGATTTTCCCTCTAAAGTGGAGCGATCTTTACTATTACATTTGTGTTTGGCCTTCACGCTCATACGAAGATGTTCATACACATCATGTTTAGTGTATAATGTTTGGAATTCATACGCGTGCGAACTATTGTGTGCGTAATAAAGGTTCATTTACTTGTTATCTCACTAACCCAAATATTTTGGCATACATGACGTACTAAGACATTTACCCATCAATTCTCAGGTTTTTAAATTGAATTTTTACTACCTTATTTCCGCAATACTAGCAGGCTGTACGTTATAAAGTTTTTAAGCAAGACTTAAGGCATTTTTAGAAAATATGGAAAATTTGGAAAAGGTTGTTTATTCAGGTCAGTGAGATATGAACGATGTTAATTAGTTTTTTGGAGAATGAATAATGAATTGCACAAAATTTTATATAAATTTAGAATGAAATCATCCGGAATGTATAGCTGAGTAGCTCACCCTTTTGTCAATAGAATCAATAACGTTTAATAAAAAGGATTAACTTATTTTAAATTTAAAACTACTCAATTGAATTATTAAATCAGATTTGAACGCATCAGCAGAATGCAACCTGCTCATTAAATAATATTTACAAAAATAAGATGTTTAAATATGTAACAATCTATTGTCATGTGATGCTTGAGGATTTTTTATCAGATGACTTCACTATGTTCTGTACCAGTAGTGCGACAATAATGTGTATCTACACTCCAGTATTATTAAGCTATCCATTATCCATGCATATTATTATGCGAGATCATTCACTGATCTCTATCAACAGAATACATAAAGTATTATACAAATAGGAAAAAATCTATTACAGTGTGACTCAGTTAGTAGTCACCTCAAATAAGTGTAGTCGATACATCACTACAATGAGAATTATAATGTGTTAGTTAGTCGGGTCCAAAGGAATGACAGCGCAAATTACACTTTAGCCCGTTTTATCCCCGCTACTGCTCGGTCAAGGCCTGTCCCATATAATACAGGCCGTCCTAGTTAACTGTTAGACGTAATCTCGCCTCATAACCAACTTTTGTCCCAGTGTATGGGGGGGATTTATTGTTTAAACTGGCGCACATAGGATGGGTTGGCGACAAAGGAATCTGTAACGCAACAGGGTAGGTACTGAGGGGTATGTGTGGTTAATTGTGCAAATTCGAAAATAATGCTAAACACTTATATAGCGGATGGACGCAGAAAGCATTTTCCGGAAAAAAATATGACGCGCAAGGGAAAAAAATGGCACGTCAAGATCGAGTGAACAAATTTTTTTCGGGTCGTGTCAAACGATAGGAACGATATTCGAACTGTTATATGCCATTGAAATCTTCAACTGCCACGGAAATCGACAACTACCACGGCAATCTTCAACTGCCACGGAAATCGACAACTACCACGGCAATCTTCAACTACTACGGAAATGTAACTGCTATAATAGTCAACTGCCACGGAAATCGTTAACTACTAAGGAAATCGACTACTACCACAGCAAACTTAAACTACCACGGCAATCTTCAACTACCACGGCAATCTTCAACTGCCACGGAAATCGACAACTACCACGGCAATCTTCAACCGCCACGGAAATCGACAACTACCACGGCAATCTTCAACTACTACGGAAATGTAACTGCTACAATAGTCAACTGCCACGGAAATCGACAACTACCACGGCAATCTTCAACTGCCACGGAAATCGACAACTACCACGGCAATCTTCAACTACTACGGAAATGTAACTGCTATAATAGTCAACTGCCACGGAAATCGTTAACTACTAAGGAAATCGACTACTACCACAGCAAACTTAAACTACCACGGCAATCTTCAACTACCACGGCAATCTTCAACTGCCACGGAAATCGACAACTACCACGGCAATCTTCAACTGCCACGGAAATCGACAACTAGCACGGCAATCTTCAACTACTACGGAAATGTAACTGCTACAATAGTCAACTGCCACGGAAATCGACAACTACCACGGCAATCTTCAACTGCCACGGAAATCGACAACTACCACGGCAATCTTCAACTACTACGGAAATGTAACTGCTATAATAGTCAACTGCCACGGAAATCGTTAACTACTAAGGAAATCGACAACTACCACAGCAAACTTAAACTACCACGGCAATCTTCAACTGCCACGGAAATCGTCAACTACCATGGTAATCATCAACTGCCACGGAAATCGTCAACTACCATGGTTATAATCAACTGCCACGGAAATAGTGAACTACTACAGTAATCTTTAACTGCCACGGAAATCGTCATCTGACACAATATTGACCTTGAACTGAACACTAAAGAAAATACGTAAGTTTTGATTTGAAAAATAAAAACTGTATATGGAGATTCATAAATTCATAGATTCTTCATACATGCAAATAAATGCTGAAAACCTAATTATAAAATGCGTAAATAATTTGTATTTTAATAAAGATCTTTCATCATTAGGGTAATCATTTCAAATATTAAATAAAAGTTATAATGAACGTCCATGTTTATGAGTAATTGAGAATATCAGTAATTGAGAATATCAGCTTAAACAAAGAGGATCTTCGTGGGTTGCAAATTACAAATTCCGTTCAGCCATCTCACAAAAACTATTTTTTTATCATTTCAATTCGGTAGGTATAACATTACATCATTATTTTTTCAACGTAAAAGAAAATAAAAATGTATTTTTTCATTTTCATTGGTTTTTTCATATTATCATATTTCCTTAATCACACGTATTTAATATTTTGTACAGTGTTTATTATTTCGCAAGGTTTAAGAAAATGATTAAATACATAGTTATTTTATTAAATACTCTAGCGCAAACCCGCGAGTAGAAATTTAGAATTTGTGAAGATTAAATAATGTATATAAAAATTGCCTTCCAAATATTGTCAATTGTGACGATCACAAATTTACCTTTCGAATGAATAGCGTTAGTCAAATCCCAGCTGCTTCTCTCCTGAATCCTTGTATCCTGGGATCCCCCATTTGGGTATGTTGTGAGGCTGTAGGGAGTGGGGAAGGGATGGCGACGAGAAAGAGAAAGGTTGGGAAGTACTTTGCTGTTCATATATAGTCAACAAACTCGGATTAAGCCGTTTCAAACAACGTTTTAATTCTTAAGGTGATATTTCATGATGTCGATATGGAGAGCATCTACAGTTTTAAGAACGTACCGAAAAATAAATATGTTATTTTATATGCGTTACGTTAATGCCAAACAAACAAAAATTATTGCATTTTCCAACAGCGGAAGTTTAACTATGATACTGTAACTGTGTTACTATGGTACTGTTTTATATATATAAAACAGTACTATATATTTATTTATTATATGGCATTATCTCCACAAAGACACCGAGAAAAAAAAAATCGCTCATGACCTATGTCATTTGTGTGGGAATTCTGTGTGGAGAGACCTATTAATAAAAGGAAGGAGAATAAGTTATCGGAAAGAATCTGGGGGTTAATGTGTCCAGAGTGACTGACGGATGAATCCATCCCTTCCACTGCGGTGCAGTTGGCAGTCACACTTGGTTGGTAAGCGCCTCCAATATAAAGACAAACCTCAACCCATGGCACCGAACCCTGGCACCAAATGTAATAAACCATTTGGGATGACCTATTGCTAAGATGTTCGATATCCAATTAATGGTTCCCAGGGTAGCGGTACCCATTCTCGCTTTCCAAATTTACCATCAAACCTTTCCAAGCTATTTGATTAATGTAGAATTGGTTGAAAAATTATTTATAAATTCTTTTTATCATCGCATCCAAACGATTAACAACAGGTTCAATCGATCAGAAAGGATCACTCGATTAAATGTATTTACTTTTTTCCAAGCGCCCAGTAAAAACAACTCTCTGGTTAATCAATAGTAAACAAATTGAACGTAAACGAGATATAAATAATAAACATCCAACAAATGAAAACGTTTCAATCAAAGTTCAAAATTTAAATTCTCTAATTGCAGCGATCCAACGTTTATTCTTTCTGTGGAGCGAGCGTAGTTAAAACAATGGAATAACAAATAAAATTTGTTTTGAATTTAAATACCTCATTGTAACAAATTTAACATTATTAAACACAATAATCTCATTCAAAATTTAATTTGTGTTATTTCACAATTTAATCATTTCAAAAATAATGTGTATATTTCCGGCACGTTGCAGAATGGAAGATACCATAAGATACTTAGAAAACATTGACCATATAACGTATCTGGGTCTAAAAATAGATGGAAATTTAAAATGGACCAATCACATTAGCTAATTAGATAATAAAATTAAAAAATTAAGTTTTTTTTCAAAACAATCAGGAATGTACTCATTAAAAAAGACTTAATCAAAATCTACATGGCTCTCTGCCAATCACTGTTAGAATACGGTATTATCGGATGGGGCAGTGCAAATAAAAATATACTAAATCCACTAATTAAAACTCAAAAAGCCACCATGAAAATTATACTGAAAGTTTCTGTAAGAACTAGTACTGACGAAATCTTCACCAATCTTAACATCATGTCAATTAAACAACTATATTCTAAAACTATACTCATTTACATTCATAAGTACAAAACCCAAGAAATAACATCGAACACGTTCAATAGAAAGACTAGATCTCATGGTCAAAAACTTATCCAACAAATAACTACTAATACAACTTTTGGGCAATAAAGCTTCTTATATCATAGTATTAAACTCTACAATAAACTACCACTCTCACTCAAAAACCTCAACATTTTAACATTTAAATCACAAATAAAAAGCTGGATACTTAATATAGGGAGATCTGAAATAGAACATTTACTAATAACAAACACAGGCTAAAACAGAATCAACTGAACTATACCAAAAAACACTATCTTATTTATTTTAAAATGATTTAAAAAAAAATAATTATACTGCATGATACATGTTCATAATTAAATTCATATATAACTTTGTAGTAATATTAACTTTCTTATAATTAAATTATACATAATATGTAAATGAAATCCTCAGCACGGGAGATCCCAGTGAGGATATCATTATATCTATTTGTTACAAGAGAAAAGATAATAAAGTACTTATTATTATTATACCCTCAGTATTGCCCTATTATAAGACCACCATTCATAATTGAATCGTTGCTTGAAATGGCATTGGCCGTGTTTGGTGACCATATTTGAATAGCCAGGTACTTCATTACTCTCCTCTTCTCCATCTGCTTCCCCTCTCAACTACTTTTAACCTCACAACATACCCCACTGGGGGATGCCATAGTCTCACTGGCTCCAGACGGTTGGGAGTAGTTAGGACCCTTGTGAGGTATCCTATTTAAAAATAAACTATTAATGTTCAATGAACATGTAATTTAAGGAAATAGATTAGTGTATTATAAATCATGTCGTACACGATGAAGTAGGTATCAAAATTATTATTATTTTTTATTATTATTTATTTATTTGGTACAATATTTTTTTACATTTCAAAGTTTTCCAGTAATGTTGGCCTCACTGGGTGGCTTGCCCGTGCTGAGGCCTTCATTTTATAATATGAAAATAATCTAAATACAATCTACAATATAAGATAAAATAATAAATTTAATATATAATCTTGTGTGTTTGTGAGTGATGAGTGTTTATATTGGTTTTGTGTGTTACGTGTAGGTTTTATTTTTATTTTATGCTATGACATTTTGGTAATATTGTCTTTTTTGTTGTTTGATCCATTTTGTAATTTTGTGTGTGAATTTATTTTTATTTTCCTCAATTTTAATTTCAATTTTTAGAATGTAGAAAGCTTTTATAGCATGGTATTGGTAGTGTCTTTGTCCAAAGCTTGAATTTACTGTTGGAGTTTTAATGTTTTCTTTGTACGCTTGTCCAACTGGTCTGTTAGTGTTATTTTGTGTATGTTGAAATTTTTTTTGTCAAAAATGTAGTTTAGTAGTGGTTTAACGTACAATTGGCGTATATCTAGTACGTCACAGCTGTTGAATATTTGGTCTGTATCAGTCAGTCTATGTTTTTTTAGTATTACCTTTAAGATCGTTTTCTGTGCGGTTTCTATGTAATTGATAGCCGAGTTTGTTGCTCCTCCCCAAGCAATAATTCCATATTCTATTATTGATTGGCAGAGTGCAAAATATATTGTTTTCAATTGTTTTATTTTATATATGTTTCTTATGTTTAGGAAAATGTGTATTGTTTTGAGAAGTTTATTTGTGATTTGTTTGATGTGAGGTATCCATCTAAGGTTATGGTCAATTACGATTCCTAGATATTTTATTTGTTCTGTTTTTTCTAGAGGAGGGCAATCGCAGATGTTGGTGTATAAACATTCGTGTATTTTTATGGTGTTTGTGTTGTTTTTTGGCTGTCCCGTGCTATTTATACTGTATGTTGTGAATTTTGTGTTTGATATGTTAAGTGTAAGTATGTTTGAGTCTAGCCATGTTTTCACTTGCGAGATTCCAAAATTCGCTATGTTATATACATTATTCCAATCCTTAGATTTGAAAAGTAAAACTGTGTCATCAGTATAGCTAACTATTTCACCGTCTATTTTCATGTTGCAAAGTTCATTTATGTAAATAGTAAAAAGAAAGTGCCCTAGTATGCTTCCTTGTGGAACTCCATATGTAATCGGCAGTGGTTTACTAGTATGGTTGTTAATTTTGACTTGTTGAGTTCTGTTACTCATATAACTTTTAAATAGTTGAAGTTCCTTGCCTTTGATACCCATGTTTTCTAATTTTTTAAAAAGTGAATTGTGGCAGATTGAGTCAAAGGCTTTAGCTAAATCTTGATATATCGCTATGCATTTGTACCCTTGATGTAAGTTGCTATGTATATAATCTACTGTACGGCTTGTACTGTTCTTTGTTTTGCACTTGGTCAGTAATTTCTAGAACAATTTACGAATAAATCTCAGCCAGTGATGTAAAAATTATTTGGAGGACTGTCCTCTCACTTAGGAACAATGAGAATTTTGATTACTTCCTAGACTATTTGGTATGGTTAAGAACAATTTAATTTTATTTAGTGACAGTGACATTTCCTTTTCAAAAATTAATTTAGTTTCGTTAATCCTTTCGAAGAGGAGTATTAATAAGTGGACTTAGATAATAATATACTTAAATTTAATTTCTCAATCAAGTGGAGGGGTACTAACAAAATTAAAAAAAATAATAAATCTTGCAAAGTTTCAGTGTAATATTATCTACCCTTAATATCAACTTTTATAGTGATCTAAGGGCAGTTTGACCAAAAAAATTCCCCCTTTTTTTCCCCATTTTTGGTTTTTTTTTTTTTTTTTTTTAAATTTGGGGTAATTTCTCATTTACCCCATTTTTGGTGAAAAATGCCTGCCGACTCAGTTTCGTCCGTAGATTCTGATGGTCCCGCTGGCAACCCAGTAGGATCACAGGGGGACAGGGAAAACATCATTGAAAAGATTCAAGCTATTCTCTGTTCAAGATCGCCGACTGCCGGGCCTTCTAAGGTCAAGAAAAAGCTAAAAACAAAGTCCCAGAGAGAACAAAAAATAATAGACTCAGACAGTGAGGCAGTCTCTGATCAACCTTCTACTCGTCGTACCCCATTCTCGGCGGACACGTGTGAAATGCCCTCCATTGCGCCCTCTACGACTCCAAATGCGGAGAACAAGAAACGGATCCGTTACAGTGATTCACCGGGCAACCAAGAATGGAAGGCAATTCCAGCCTTGGCCAAGTGCCAAAAAATAAGAAACATCTTAATGGATGGCACGAACAAACTGAACAAGACTGTTAAAAGTTCACTTAACTCCACCCTTGATGACCTGATGTCGGACATCACAAGGCTTATGCTGGAATTAAATACACTTTCTACTAGGAGCACTACTATAGACGAAATGCTGAGTGCACAGTCAGCGCTTTCGTCCAAGCTGGATCAGGTGATAAAAACTCTCCCTGTCATGCCTAGTATCCCTCTTGCCAAGGAAGCTATGTCATACGCAAATGCTGCGGCAAATTTGCCAGCTTCAAAAAAGATTTTAATAAATGGCTTTGAGCGACCGATCCCCCAGAAGCCACTTACAGTTCTATTCTACCCAGATGCTCCAGAGAGTAAAACCTCGGAGGAAACTCTTAAAACGCTGGAAAAAATCCTTAATCCCAAGAAGGATGACTTCCAAATTGTCCGATCTAGGAAGATCAAAGGCGGCGGTATGGTTTTTCAAGCCAAAGATAAAAAGGGCCTGGAGAACATTAAGAAAGCCGAAGCAAAACTCGCGGCAAGTGGTCTGAAGATGATCAACCCTCTGGGCCGACTTCCGAAAATTGTAATTTTTAATGTGCCTAAAGGAGAACAATCCGCAGATCAGGAGCTCTTTCCGAGATTTTTGCGAACAATTTATCCGGCCAGACTTCTCTGTCTTTGGAGGATCACCTTCGGATCATGCGACGAGTTTCGCTTTTCGGTAAACGAGATACTCCCACCATGAATATGGTGGTGACTTGTCATCCAGCCGCTCGCAAGGTCTTACTAGATAGCGGAATGTGCTTCCTTGGGTGGAATGCCTGTCGCACTCGCAATTATACAGGAGCCACAAGATGCTTCAAGTGTCAACAGTACGGCCATATCAGTAAGTCCTGCTCTCAGGATAAAGAAACCTGTCGCCACTGCGCCGCTGTGGTACACAGTCATGAGGATTGCCCCAAGAAGGCACTTCCCGCTGTCTGTGCTACCTGTACTCGTTTCAGGAAGGTAGCTGACCACTCTACTGGGGATAGGGACTGTCCGGCTCAGCTGGCTGCAATCAACGCACAAGTCAGAATTACTGACTATGGCTCCTGCTAATCTCCTCTCCCTAGGTCAGATTAACTTCCAGCGTTCCCGGATGGCCACACTGGAGGTGCTGCGGGTCATGTCTGACCTAAACATCGACATCATGCTTATACAGGAACAGTACACTTGGGAAAGTAAGACTCCTATTGACTTTCCCGGGGCGGTACTCGAGGTCGGCTCTTTACCGGGGGCGGGTGTTCTGGTCAACACTTCGTTGATTAGCCCCCTCCTTCTGGCCGGGCTATCCAATGAGTACCAAACCTGTGTATGTATTAAATTTGCTGATACTGAGATCTATTTGATCTCAGTTTATTTTAAATGGGGGAACCCGGTAGGACCACATATACTGAGTCTGACACGCGCCCTAAACGCGCTTAAAGGTCGTAACATAGTTATCGGAGGTGACTTTAATGCTCGCTCTCCACTATGGTTTGACAATAATAAAATTCATTCAGTACGATCACGGACTGATGCCGTCGAAGACCTGATTGCTGCGTAAGGCCTTTGTATCGTCAACGAACGGAGTTCGTTTTTCACTTTTTCAGACCATATGGGAGAGAGCAGCATTTTTTATTTTTATTTTTTTTTATTTTACAATTTTTTATATAAGATAATGTGTCCTTACTGGGGTACCCCGTTCTAAGGACACATTGTACATGGTTGTGTGTTTGAAAGAGTATAAGTACATATGTTAAAAAACTATATAGAAAATTAAAAAACAATATTTAGAGAAAAATAAAACATAATACAAGCTTTAGTCTTTGTTGGGTTGCAAAATTATATCTATTTTCATCCTTCCCTTATCCATAATCCATTTCTTAATGTTTCTTTTGAAGTCAGTTATTTTTTTAAGGTTTTTTATTTCAAAAGGGAGGACATTAAATATTTTTATAGAATAATACTGCATGTTTCTTTGTCCAAAAGTTGTTTTAGTTGTAGGTTGGTGTAACATATGTTGTAATGTGGATCTTGTGAGTCTGTCTGAGTTTGTCTGTGTAAAGTTGTCCTGGTTTTTGAATGCGTAAATTAGTATATCTTTTGCGTATAATTGTTTTGGTGTCATTACATTCAGGGTTTTAAAAACATAGTCGGTAGGAGTTCTGATGGGGATCCTAAGTAAAATTTTTAGAATTGCCTTTTGTGTTATGAGGACTGGTTTTATAGTGGAATCGCATGAGCTTCCCCATCCAATAATACCATATTGTAGTTGAGATTGGGCTAGTGCGTAGTAAGTTTGAATTAATTGTTCTTTATCTAAAATGTTTCTTATTGTTTTGAAGAAATAGATTAGTTTTTTTAATTTGTTGCTAACATTTTCTATTTGGGAGTTCCAATTTAAGTCTTGATCAATAATTATCCCAAGGTATTTTATTGTTTGAATTTCAATCAATTTTGGGCAGTTGCAAGGAATTTCATGGTTCGCGGTTAAACAGTTTTTATGAATTTTTATGTTTAGGTTTGAATTGACATTATCTGTCTGTTTGTTGAAAATTTTGAATTTAATATATTTAGTTTTTGTATAATTTAATGTTAGTGAATTTGTATCAAGCCATTGTTTTACCTGATTCATCCCTTCTTCAGCTTTTACGAATACAGTCTCCCACGACTTTCCATGGAAGAGAAGAACTGTGTCATCTGCGAAACTAATTACTGAGCCGTGACAGTTTAGATTACATAGATCATTTATATATATATCAGGAATAAAATCGGCCCAAAGACACTGCCTTGTGTAACTCCGTATTGAATTGGTATTGGTTGACTTGATTCATTTTTAATCCTGACTAGCTGTGACCTTTGATTTAACTCTTTGCTCTGAATCAGTTGCGGCCAGGATATCAAAATGGATGGTCCACGAATGCGCAATAAATTCGGATCACAGACTTATCACATTTACGATTGGTGTCAAGAAAACCGAAGCTCCAAGATCCTCCTGGAATTTCAACACCACTAGGGCGAACTGGGAAAACTTTGGGGAAGCTCTACGAGATACATTAAGGGATTTTCACCACGTAGCAGCTACCGATCCGGTCAATTTGGGGAATTTTTTCAACTCGGCTGTAGTATCAGCGGCCAACTCATCTCTGGGCAGAACAAACCCAAAGACAATTATCAAGGGGTTTATAAGAGAGCTTATAGGGCACTGAGTTTGTCCAGGAGGGGTGGCTGCACGGAGGAGGAGACAGCCCCTCTCTGGGCCGAACTCAGAAAGTCCAGGGCGACCTTTAAACACGCTGTACTTTCTGCGAAACGAGCTGCCTGGCATAATTGGGTTAATAATGTGGGCAACGCCAACCCGTGGGAAATTCACAGCGCAATTGAAAAATCCGGAAAAGGATCAGATCGGTATTTGTCTAGTCTCATTGGGATCATAGAAGGTAGGAACGCTGAGACGATAGACGTGGCCTCTACTCTCAACACACTTTTGGGCAAGTTAGTTCCTGTAGAATCAGTAATTGGGGAAAGTGACCACCATAAACAGGTAAGACACCTGGCACGGCTTCCACCTAGAGTCCTCGCCCAAGAGGATAGAGTCATTCCAGTCACTAGAGCAGAAATTGATTCAATAATTAAGGGTTTGGGTCCTAGGAAGGCACCAGGACATGACAGACTCAATGGTGTGATAGCGAAGCAAGTCTGGATCCCCGCTAGGGAGGAACTCTTCCAAGTGATGAAAACGTGTTTGAGAAGAGGAGTTTTCCCTTCTGAATGGAAGAGAGGCGTGCTCAGGGTCATACATAAGGGGAACGGCAAGCCACTAACTGATGTCAAGGCCTATCGGCCCATTACCTTACTTCCAGTGCTTGGCAAGATCCTGGAAAAACTTATCCGGCATAGACTACGACAATCACTCTCCCCGTCCAGCGATCTTCAATTTGGCTTCGTCCCCGGTAGATCCACCGTGCACGCCATGTCGTTTGCGCTTAATTGGGTGAAGGTTTGTACTAAGAGGTATGTAGTTGCAATCTTCCTCGATATCACTGGTGCCTTCGACTACGCGTGGTGTGACATGATACGCATTAAGGTTAAAAATAGGAACTGCCCAAAACTTTTATTTAAATCGGTGGACAATTACTTATCGGGCCGCACCATCAATATATCTCATGGCGACACCGTTATTGAACGCGAAGCCGATATGGGATGCCCTCAAGGCTCCAATCTAGGTCCTGAATTTTGGAATATAACCTTCGATGACTCCTCTAGGTTACCCTTGCCTGAAGGATGTATCATGATTGACTATGCGGACGATAAAATGTTTCTTGTCTCTGGGGACAGTAGAAGAGAAGTTGAACGTAATGCTGATGAAGGTTTGGACACCCTCCTTAAATGGGGGGAGAGGAATAAAATGACCTTCGCTCCCCAGAAGACAATGGGTCTCCTGATGAAGGGTTCTTTCAGTAAGGAAAGAAACCCTACCATCCGTATGGGAGACACTAATATCAAATTTGTGGATAACGTCAAATACTTAGGTGTCACTCTAGATCGATCGTCCTCCTTTCTGGCTCATGTCAAAGATGTATCCAGCAGGGCTCAGGCGCTTTTCCTGAAGCTAAGAAAAATCTCCACGGCTGAGTGGGGACTTCGCAGACCGGCTCTGCACGCTCTCCACAGGGGGGTATATGTTGCGCAAGTCTCATATGCCGCCTCTGTTTGGGAGCACCGCCTGGATAACTGCTTAATACTTCTAGCTCTCAATAGGGGTCAACGCACTCCCCTGCTGACACTATCTGGGGCATATCGAACCGTCGCCTCGGACGCTTTGCCAATTTTGGCTGGTGTACTACCAATTGATCTAGAGATTAGGGAAGTGTTAGCGAAGCAGCGATTAATCCGAGGATCCCCGGCAAACCACCTTGGTGTCGTCCTGACACCGGGTGGACCAGGAACTCTCCCTGGACTGCTCCGAACGATGAGGGATCTGTCAAGTACGGGAAGATGGACTTTCTCCTTTTTCCCTTCAGTTAAAAGCAGAATGGAAGGGGCCTTTCTTAATCTGGACCATCACCTAATCCAGCTTCTCTCAGGACATGGGGAATTCAGGGAGAGGCTTTACAGCCTCGCCCTGTCTAACCATCCAAATTGTACCTGTGGGAACACGTACCAGTCGGCTGAGCACATTCTGTGGCACTGTGAGATCATGATGGATGCAAGAGATGAAATGCTCGATGGTTTGGATGTCATCATAAGACCGGTGTGGAACACCGATCTTGTCGCTAACAAGGTGAATTTAGAGTGCCTGAGGAAGTTTACAAGAATCTGGGTCGAGAGATGGTCCGAGCTTAGAGTCGCTGATTAATTGCAGACTCAGATACCCAAGTGTACTGCCCCCTGTATGACCTCTTCTACGGACATTCTTTACTTTTCTACTTATACAAACATGTTTTATACTTTTTTTCTCTATTTCTTTTTGCTTCTCGTTTACTTTTTCTCCATTGTTTTTCTCTTTTGTACTTATATACTTTCCCTGTTTTCAGGACTATTATCACGCTTTACATTTTCTTTTACGTTTTACATTTTTACATTTTCCTTTCTCTATTTTTTTTTTCTTTTGTTCCTATATGATTTCCCTGTTTTCAGGACTTTTAATTATTTTTTCTTTGTCTTTTTCTCTGATTTACTTTTTTTTCTTTTTCTTTGAATTTCTTGTTTTCAGGAAAATGTTTTCGTTCTGATTTATTTCTAACTGTGCCACTAACCGTTTTTGTCTCTTATTCGTTGCCGGCTTTAAAAGTCAATCCGGCTACTTCTTTCCTGTTTTTAATATTCTACTGTTGTAAATTTTTATTATATGCCTAACATGGTTTACACATTCTTTTTTTTCCCGTTTTACTTTCTTACTTTTTTAGTTATGTATTGTATTACCTTTCGTTTCTTTTTCCTCAGTTACAGCAATATATTTCAGGTGATTACTGAACTCCGTTGTTTGTTTTGTGTTGTTTTTTTCTTTTCCCCCATTACGGGGTTGGATCAAGGGCCTTTGTACCCGCGACCGCTTTTACTGGAGTTCTACTGTCGTGGGACCTCGCCAAACATCTGCGCCACCCCGGAGGAGGTGGTCAGAGGGACGTCTATGCGAGTCTTGGTGCCTTCCGCCCTGCCTCCGACTACCCGACGCTTTTCTTCCCTAGGGTCTTTAGGGTATAATCCCTACCATCCCACACACTTCTTCGGGTCACCACCGGGTCGGTCGGCTGAGGGGCGCAGCATCCGGACCCGTTTCAGTCTTCCCAACCACCACTAATTCCCCCCACTGGACTGCCAGCTGTGAGGCGCTGAACCACATTTCTTTTCTTTCTTTATCTTATGCTTACAGGTGATCTGTTACACGTCTTCTCTGTTCTGCTGTACAATTTTTTTTTATAGTTTATATTTGTTGTTATTTACCTGTAAGCGCTCGCATACCGCCCCCTAACACTGTATGCGGGGACATTGAAGGTTCTTAAATTCTTTTTCATATTATGTAGAGTCGTTCACAAACAAAATTAGATTCTTGCGAGAGATCCGAAGGGGTGACAATAAGTCACCTATACCGGGGTGGGACAGGGTGGGTGAATCTTCAATGTACGGCTTTTTAAAATTTGCTCAGACTTTTTCAATAATAGAACCATAATCCTCACCTTTGGGGACTTTGTCATCGAACGTGAGGTGGACATGGGTTGCCCACAGGGATCAGTTCTGGCCCCTGAATTTTGGAACATAAAGTTTGATGACTCCTCCAGGTTACCCTTGCCTGTGGGATGCATCACGTTCGACTACGCTGATGACAAGTTTTTCTTGGTTGCGGGGAACAGTAGGAGGGAGCTTGAACGAAAGGCAGGTGAAGGTTTAAACATGATCCTCCAATGGTGAGAGAGAAATAGACTGAACTTCGCTCCCCAAAAAACCATGGGTCTCCTGATGAAAGGTTTTCTCAGCAGAGAGAGAAACCCAATCATCAAAATGGGAGACTCCAAAATCAAATTCGTAGAGACAGCAAAATATCTTGGAATTACTCTAGATCGATCGTCCTCCTTCTTAGCCCACGTTAAGAAAATCTCCACCGAGGCCCAGGCCCTTTTTCTGAAGCTGAGGAGAATCTCCACTACAGAATGGGGATTGAGGACACCAGCGATCCGTCTCCTATACAGGGGGGTTTTCGTGGCGCAAGTCACTTATGCCGCCTGTGTCTGGGAACATCGTCTGGATAATGCCCTTATACTCTTGGCTCTCAAGAGGGGCCAGCGAACTCCCTTGTTGGCACTTTCTGGAGCCTATAGAACAGTCGCTTCGGACGCACTTCCAGTGTTGGCAGGTGTCCTGCCAATCGATCTAGAGATTAGGGAAGTGCTTACAAAGAAAAAGCTGACTAGGAGCCTTTCGGCCAACCACCTCGGTGTAATTATTACACCAGGCGGTGCCGGGACCCTACCCAGTCGACTAAACAAATGCGAGAGCTGTCACTCAAAGAGTGGCAATCTCGGTGGGATAGGTCGAATATGGGAAGATGGACCTTCTCTTTCTTCCCATCAATTAAACTCAGAATGGAAGGGGCTTACATCAAACCAGACCACTATATGGTTCAACTGTTGTCCGGACATGGGGAATTCAGGGGGAGACTTCACAGACTCTCCCTATCACCCCATCCCAACTGCGCCTGTGGCAGTACGGACCAAGTCGCCGAGCACATTCTGTGGCACTGCGAGATAATGACGGATGCGAGGGATGAATTACTGAGAGGCCTAGATGTAATCACGAGACCGGTTTGGAACGCCGATATCGTTTCGAACAAGATAAATTTCGAATGTCTGAGGAAGTATGTTAAGTCATGGGTTGAGAGATGGCCAACTTTGAGAGTCGCTGACTTGAGTAAAATCAATCATAACCTGGTGTACTTGCTCCTGACTTCTTTGACCATGATTTGTATACTCTTTTACACCCTCGCCAGATTTTGCGGATAATTGTTCTTCACCCAGCTCAGATGATAAACACCAGAAGCAAGAGCAGCAGCTCCCATCTTTGTGGATACCTTGGAATGACAAATAATTTTTTTTTTTTCTTTTATTTTTGCTATGGAAATTATAGCTTCTACCAATTCTCCGTTTTTTCATACTTTTGTTTTATTTTTGCTTCATAATTTTCTTTATAGTTTCCTCACATTGCTTTCTTTTCTTATATTTTGTTATTCAGGTTATACATCCATATAAAAGACACCTTTAGGGGCAACACGAGTCCAGGATGAAACTGAACATCAATGTTCTGTCAATGTCCATTTTCCCCACAAGGGGGTGGATAAACCTCGTCCCCTCATACGGCCAACGGACAGACCCCGGAAACAGGATATCCACAAACCTACCGCGCCTCCCCCGAGGACAGTAGCAGGTTTGAGGGATGGTCGGTCGACCTTAGGGGATCTTCCTCCCCGCCTCCGACGACTCGACGCATCTCTCCCTAGGGTCTTCGGGTATCCACTCCCCCAGCTCCCAGTTACACTTTCTTCAGGGCACCACCGAGAAATCGGCTAAGGGGAGCGGTCCCCTGACTTCGTAACCGATCAACCCAATCACCAACTGACTCGCCTCGGGACCGCCGAGAAGAATGTGGATTATTCCTCTCCGACCAGCACCAGATGTTTTTCGTTTATACTTTTGTTTTCTCTAAATTACTATGCACATACTATGTAGACAAACAGTCTACACCAGTGTTTTTATTTTTGTATTTATTTTTCTCCCCTTCTACTAACATAGAAACAAAGGAAAGTACTCTACTAACAAACTAACATTGTACACAGTAAGCACTCGCAGACTGCTTCCCTAACAACGTATGCGGGGACATTCGAGGTTTAGCTTCGTTCTTATTAAATGTAGAGTCGTTCTTAACAAAAAATTAGCATCCTTGCAAGAGCCCTGAAGGGGTAACCATAAGTTACCTATACCGGGCGGGTAAGTGGTGGGTCCTCGAATGTACATGCCAAAGCTTCTTTTGTGCCTATTTTGTCTCTAAATCCATATTGGTTATCCGAGATTAATTTGTTTTCTTCTAGGTATTTTATAATTTGGTTTTTTAATACTCTTTCGAAAATCTTTGAAAGCGAGTTTAACAGAGTGATTGGTCTATAGTTAGTTATTTCCATTTTGTCTCCGGATTTATAAATGGGGATAACTAGTCCTTTTTTAAGAGTACTAGTTATAGAGAAAGCAGGAGTGTGTTATACTAAGGTTGATTAAGTGTGTTATAGGTTTCAAAATTTCATTTTTTAATATCTTAATGCAATCCGTTGTTATCTCATCTAATCCAGGAGCAATTCGGTTTTTTAATGTATTTATTATTTTGTCAATTTCTTCTTCCGAGGTTGTTTTTATTGTAAATCTGTGTTGTGTCGGTTTTTTATTGATATTTGATCTATTTGTTTGTGTTAGTGTGTTTGTGTTATGCAATTTACGGTTCGCTAAAACTTTTCCTATATTTGCAAAGAAGTTATTCACATGATTTGCTATAGTTTCTGTATTTGTATTGACATCTAATTTTTTGGAGTTAATATTTAGATTTTCAATAGTATTTTTCTGTTTGTATTTTTGTGTGTATGTAACTTCTTTTAATATTTTCCACATTTCCTTTGGGTTATTTTTTTCTTTTTTAAGTTTTTCGCTATAGTATAATTCCTTAGCCACTCTAATAATTTTGGTCCAGATGTTTCTATATCTTTTATAGTAGTTAAGTTGTTCCATGTCGTAGGGTGTATATTTAATTTGTTTGTGAATTTTGTCTCGTTTACGAATACAGTTTAATATTCCCTGTGTTATCCATAGTTTAATTTTTTTGCTTTGTGTGTGAGTTTTACCTGTTTTATGATAGTGTTTTTATTTATTTCTTGTGCTAACATGTTATTAAATTTATCCCAGGCCTCCTCCACGTTCTCTATTTGGTATATTGTACTCCAGTCTATTTGTTTGAGTTTTTCTTTCAAGTTTGAGTAGTTAATTATTTTTTTTGTGAATATTTTGTCTTGGTTTGGTTTTGTGTTTTCGGTGTCTATTGCTATCATATTCATGTAGTGATCTGTGATAGTGCTTTCAAGTACTACCGTTTTGGTTTTTAGTTTTGTTTTGATCATTATATGATCTATACAAGTTTTTGTGTTTTGTGTGACTCGTGTTGGAATCTTTATCGTTGGCTCCAGTCCATGCTATGCTAGTAGTGTTAGGTATTCTATGTTTTGTGGGTGTCCGTTTTGTAAGATGTTTATGTTTAGGTCTCCAATGATGATGATATTTTTATTTTTGTTGATTTCTTTTAAAGTATTGTTATGTGCAGTTAGGAAATGTGTGATGTTGTTTTTGAATGGAGATCTGTACATCGCAAGAATACAAGTTCCTTTATCATATGCTATGTGTATGCAGTTGGAGTCTATTATGTGTATTTCTTCGATGATTGTATTTATTTTATCATTGATGTATATGACTATACCATCATTTTGATTTTTGTGTTTTTTTGTGTGGTGTGTGTTATAGTTTTCGATTGTTTTTGGTACATATTTATCGTTCAACCAGCATTCTGTCAGCACAATTATATCAAAAATTGATAAACTAACGTTTATAAGATAAGGTTTTATGCATAGCACAAAGGATAACAAATAATTATTAGTAGCTAGTGGAAGAGAATTTTATAGCCTTGTTGCAAAATTTCTAAAATTTCTCTGGCCAAAAGTTGTTTTAGCGAAAGGGATAAGTAAGAGATTATGTCCGTTGGTTCTAGTATCACGAGTAGTTTGGACATTGTCAAAAGCAGTTTTGTGTTTGAAGAGCATTGCGGTATATATTGCGAATACTTTACGCGGTATTCACATTAATAAATTGCATTTGTGTAGAAACTAGAAGAGTATTGATTTAATTTCAAATAATTTACGCGAATTTAGAACATAGGAAGTTACAAATTTCCTGGCCGACAGAACCGATTTAGACCAATAATTCCAGCATTCTGTTTTGTTTCAGGGGTTACAAAGCACGGAAAACATTAATTAGATAAGTATCGCAAATAACCGCAAATTAAAGCTATCGTTTATTTAATTTTCATCCCGCTTTAAATGGCGCTCAACGATTCCTGGGCCGTGAAATTATAATTACAATTAATTTTACGATAATGAATATTGTTATGTCTCATTTGCTTTCAACGGCTGCTTTTAAAATGGAATTGCAAGATTTTATCATTTGTGTTTTACTATCAAAATAACTAAGTAAAAAAAGTTTTTTTTTTTAAATTCTGATGGTTCAGCTGATGATTTAAAAATAACTGCTGGCTTCAGATGGAAGAGTAAACACGATTTCATCTAATTTATCATAGTTTTTAAATCACAAAATTGGCAACTTTACTGGAGCGACGAAAAATCGGCACGGATTTCAGAGTGAAAGAGAATCTCAGTATCGCCCTGGTGTAAGATACTATTCAGAATTGAACGGTTGCTTAAAAGAGCTTTGGTCGTGTTTGGTGACAAGATCTGAATAGCCAGGTACTCCCCCACCTGCTTCCTTCCATCTACTTCCCCTCCCCACTAGTGGCGGCTCGTGACTTTTGAATGTAATAAAGTGCTAAAGCTTGAAAAGTCACTCCTAAATGATTAAGTGTTTTTTTTTTCGAAAATTTGATTTTTTGTATGAAGGCTTTCAGGAAATTTCAGTTTGGCGGTATGCTGCACGGATTTTCTGAATATTTTCATAAAAAAAATTTACCGTATTTTCTTAATGACCAAATAAACAAATTTTATGTGATGTAACAAATCTTACTTAACTATGTATTTTATTTTTACTTGCTGTTAACGTTTGTTTTACTTATTAAAAAGTAAAACATTATTTTATTTAGTTTTTTAGACGATTAATATAACAAATTATTTAAAGCAATAATTAGTAGCATGTAATAGCCATACAAATTGAAAATATCTATATAATAAAAAAAAACTATTGTCCTGCTTTTGTTTTATACCATTTATTCGTACGTTTTGGTATTGTCATTTAATGTAAAATGATTAATATTTTGCGTCCTATAGTAGTCGTGTAATTTAAAAATATGCAAAATAAATAAAACCCAAGTCACGTAGGTGAAATGCTAAATTACAATAGTTTCTAAAGTCGTAACATAATCCAAGGTGAAATTCACGCAAAGTATAGTAAAACTACTGAATAGTTTTACTATACTCTGAGTGAAGTAAAACTATTCAGTAGTTTTACTATACTTTGGGTGTTGGTTATCCAATAAATGGTTCCCGGACCAAAAATAAAGCCAAGTCACGTAGGTTAAATGCTAAATTACAATAGTTTCTAAAGTCGTAACATAATCCAAGGTGAAATTCACGCAAAGTATAGTAAAACTACTGAATAGTTTTACTATACTTTGAGTGAAGTAAAACTATTCAGTAGTTTTACTATACTTTGGGTGTTGGTTATCCAATAAATGGTTCCCGGACCAAAAATAAAGCCAAGTCACGTAGGTTAAATGCTAAATTACAATAGTTTCTAAAGTCGTAACATTATCCAAGGTGAAATTCACGCAAAGTATAGTAAAACTACTGAATAGTTTTACTATACTTTGAGTGAAGTAAAACTATTCAGTAGTTTTACTATACTTTGGGTGTTGGTTATCCAATAAATGGTTCCCGGACCAAAAATAAAGCCAAGTCACGTAGGTTAAATGCTAAATTACAATAGTTTCTAAAGTCGTAACATAATCCAAGGTGAAATTCACGCAAAGTATAGTAAAACTACTGAATAGTTTTACTATACTTTGGGTGTTGGTTATCCAATAAATGGTTCCCGGACCAAAAATAAACCCAAGTCACGTAGGTTAAATGCTAAATTACAATAGTTTCTAAAGTCGTAACATTATCCAAGGTGACATTCACGCAAAGTATAGTAAAACTACTGAATATGAATATGTTGAAGTAAGTTTTCAGACGAAAGCCTGGCATCATTGAAGAAGTAGTACGATAGAAGTGCGTCGTGTAGGTGTGTGCGTGCCCGAATGGATACCAGATATATGACAAAAATACATTTTGTTTTCAATTTGGGAGGCGGTTTTGTTCCGGGAACCATTTATTGGATAACCGACACCCCTGCCATGGGTCACTCCAAGTAGATCGCCACGTTTGGTGATTTAGCAGGGGTTCCCGGGTTCATCGGGTGAGGTGTGTTCAGGATGCGCCTGCCCACCAGCTGCGTGGCGTGCCAGATCGGGAAAAGCTGGTTGGGGAGACTTTTGACCTCTCCAACTGTTCTTTTAATATCTTGACAACCACATAAATAATGCCATTTTTTGTAATATTAGCATTCTAGTACACCTAAAAGTCACGAGCCGCCACTGCTCCCACTATCTTCAGCCTCACAACATACCCCAATTGGGGATGCCATAGTTTCACTGGTTCCGGAAAACTCGACCCTCGACGACGGAGGTGCTGTTCCGCCGTCGGTTCCTCACTGCGGCTTCTATATGAAAAAGCTGAGGATCCGGCATCGGGATGTACTCCACGTCATACGGGGGCTCGATTTTAACAAAGCTAGTGGACTTGATGGAATACCTGCCCTGGTATTGCAGAGGTGTGCCGCGGAAATAGTTCCAGTTTTGACAAAGCTCTTCAAAATGTCCCTGAAGTGTGGCACTGTGCCCTCTGGTTGGAAAAAAAGCGGTCATTCACCCTATTCCCAAGAAAGGTGACCGCTCCAACCCGGCCAACTACCGCCCCATAGCGATCACATCAGTTCTGTCCAAAGTGATGGAACGCGTGATCAACGACAAACTGCTCACATACCTCGAGAAGAACAAAATTATCAACGACCGTCAATACGGATTCCGGCGGAACCGCTCGTGCGGTGATCTTCTCGCGTATGTGACGCATGTTTAGGGGCGGTGCCTGGAACGTCACGGTGAGACCCAAATGGTCGCACTAGACATATCCAAGGCCTTTGACCGGGTCTGGCACCGAGGACTTGTCAACAAATTGCCTTCTTACGGACTTCCCGCATCCCTGTGTACGTGGATTGCTGACTTTTTAAGGGATAGGTCGATTCAGGCGGTTGCTGATGGTTTCACCTCTTCCTCGCACTCCATAAATGCTGGCGTCCCACAGGGATCGGTTCTGTCTCCGACTTTGTTTTTGTTGCACATCAATGACCTTTTGACATGTGCACCGATTCATTGTTACGCGGATGACAGTACAGTTCACGATAGCTTTTTGTTTGACAAGCCCCCAAAGGGCACACAAACTCCAACGGCTCGGAGGGCTTTGAAGCAGAGAATGGACGGTTATCTCGAGAGTATTTCCTCCTGGGGTAAAAGTAATCTCGTTGAATTTAATGTTTCAAAGACCCAATCCTGTCTGATTACGTCTAAAAGGGATCCAAATGATAATCTAGTCTCCTTCAACGGAAGCAATCTTCCGAACAGGCCTTCCATTGATATGCTTGGTATAACTATAAGTGACCAGCTCAGGTACGGGGGTTCCATCGAAGCCAGAGTAAAGTTGGCCTCTCAGAAGCTGGGCGTACTGTACAGGGCCCGCAGATACTTTAATAATACACAACTGCTGACCCTGTACAAATCGCAAGTGCGCCCTACTGTCGAATTTGGCAGCCATCTCTGGTCCGGAGCCCCTAAATACCTGAAAAAACCCTTGACTCTGTGCAAAAACGGGCGGTCCGTTTGATAGATTCCCCAATCTTAACAAACGGACTGCAATCTTTAGAGCACAGGCGTCAGGTAGGTATGCTGTCCTTGTTCTATCGGTATTACAATGGAAGATGCTCTGAGGAACTAGCGTCATTGATCCCTTCGGCACCGGTGCGTAGGCGGGATATACGTAAACGCGCCCCCAACATTCGTACACTCAACAATTACCGAAAACAAAATCAAAATTCAAATTGATGTATATACAAATTAACTTTACCGAACCATTCAAGTTGTCACTATCATGAAACGAAAAGGGAATATACTAAAAAGAATTACAGGCATACAAAATGAAAAGCGGTCGAGTTAAAACAGGTTACACTCAGTCAATTACGTTTATCCTTGTGCTTCTGAAGCCTAAAATAATCGCTGAAATAGTCTACGGTATGTACTTGTATCATATGAATATAACAATTAATGATAACCGCTATCTAATGCGGTTTTGAGGTAAAGTTTATCAATACGCCAATCGATTATCTCTACGCGAACGGTAATTACGGTCGCCGTTATGTGGATATTAGTAATAAGGGGTGAGAGGGAACACTGAACACTAGATATGGAATATGGATTGAATATAAACGAATAGCAGAGGTGGATATGAAGGGCCTTACTAATAAACTTGTTTTAAGTTTTATACACTATTAATGTACGTAAATGGTTGCTTGTCAGTTGTGTAAAATTTAAAACACATTTATTAGTAAGGGGATAAGAGGATTGCACGCGGTGATTGATTCATATATTTTTTTTACATTAAGGCGAAGCTTAATGCTAAATCACTATTTTGATGAATTTTTATAATGAATTGGTGTACATTATGAATACGAAAAAATATGCTTTAGATAAATTGAAGGTTTTCCTATCGTTTAATTTGAGTAGAATACAAGTAAAAATATAAATTACTCTATAAAAAATATATATGTAAACTAAAAAATATATATATTTATTCAATAGAAATGTATGAACGCGTAAAGGAAACAACTTTAAAAAATAAAGTATTATAGCGAGAATTATCTGTGACAGTTTCACTTTTTTGCTTTCTTATAAAATTATTTACAAAATAAATAAAAACCAGTTTTGTGCTTGAAATAGAACGTTTCTAGACTCCGTTTGTCAATGGATTTTAATGCATGTATTGTTATTAAGTTTAATTTGTAGAACTCCATTTTTATTTTTTTTTATTTTTTATTATCTGATTTTAATGCCTTTTACCTACAATATAAGGTATACCAAGAATATGCACATTTTTGGCTTGTAGCTTCCTCTTAAATCCACATAGAAGGCTCGGAGGAAAATAACTTCCCTCTAGGCCTATGTCATCTTTGGGATGCTGTGTGGAGGGTCTTTTTAAGGAAGGCGTGGAAAGATCTGGCCCGCCACGCATTTGGTGGACAGATGCAATCACCGCCAACACCTAGACAAACAGTTGTAAAGTTTGTTGGCACAAACGTAGCCAACCTCTTGGAGTGACCCATGGCAGACATGTTGGTAATCTAATTAATGGTTCCCGAGGTGGTGGTATCTAATCACTACCGAAACTTGTAAAACATAGACCATAAAGATGATGATTTCATTGGTCCGTCATTGAATACGATTAAATGCTATGTCAATGGAACGTCGAACAAGAATTTTTATTTATTAAACAATTTGTATAGCGCCGCTTTTCTGAGATATCGCCTCAGGGGCGCTTTACAGTTGATGCAAGATTTATAATTACGAATCACTCCAATGCATAATTCGCTATGAAAGTTCATAAGGAACATTGACAAATATATTATTCGATTGGAAGTCATTTTTGTGCAACAAATCCTGTTCTATTGAAACTGGAATATTCTCCTGTTTCCTGGGAGAAGATGCATAGTTATTTCACTTGGTCATATCTGGATGTTGATTCAAAAGAGAAACTTGCGTGTGTTTTAATAGGCTAGGGACGTCACTACATGAAAGAGACCCATAATTTATTTTACAAAATTCCACACCGAACTCAATTTATTCCGGTCACTCCAGTTGGCCTTTGAACTTTGTAGTGTGATATTTAAAACTGGCACCTAAGGTATTGACGACTTCGTTGAAATTCTGAATAAATCTTTAATAAATTTTTTATACAGTATTTCTTTTATCGAGCTAATATCAGTAGAGCAATTTGTTCGCTATTGGGAACAGCTCGTGTGAACTCACATATAACAGCTCGTGTGAACTCACATATATCGTTGTGTCTCCCTTACTGCCGTGGTTAGAAATATGATCTAAACATTTTTAAACGGTATAAGAACCAGAACACCACGTTTTATATTCGAATCTATAGGTTAAACATAGAAGAAATAAAAATAGGTTAAACAGAACACAATATTTTATATTCAAATCTATTAGTTAATCATATAATAAATAAATATTGGTAAAAGAGGAAACCACGTTTTATATTCAAATCTATAAGTTGATCACAGAAGAAATAAAAAAAGTAAAAGAGAACACCACGTTTTATATTTAAATCTATAAGTTGACCACAGAATAAATAAAAATACGTAAAAGAGGATACCACGTTTTATATTCAAATCTATAAGTTAATCATAGAAGAAATAAGAAGTATTTATTTATAACTTTATTAACGTTGTTTTAAGAAGCTTTTACCTATTTTGTACTTTTACATATACCTATATAAAAACAAAGGTTTCGACCTCAATTTGAGAAAACTTTACGAAACTTCGTGAATTTATACTAATTATTTTTAAATGAAATGACAAAAAAGACGTAGCAGTAATGTTTATAATACATTTGTCTAGTAAATATTTTTTTTATTTTCGTAATTAGTCATTTTAGTTTAGTGTTTAGAAAAAAAAACGAAAATGATCCATTTTCAAAACTTTTTTGTTTGATTTAAAAATTTAATATTCGAATTTACATATAATTTTAAACGATGTGAAATTAAAACATTTAATCACCTAACAAAAACGTATTTTAGTTGTCGGATACGTTCATAAATATCCCCTATATTTCTGACATCATCGTTAAGAAAAATAACGGTTAACATGCCTGAAGGGGTAAACTTGATAACAACAAATATTTTTTATTAGAGTTAACTTATTGATGGATAAAACTCATGATAATATTTATTTATCGACGTACAGTTGTTTATGTCATTTCATAATTCCGTGTGGAAACTCTGTTTCGATACAATCCTTATTTACATACTTATTTACTTCTAAAATATCGTTTTTTTTTTTTTTTTTTTTGCTTCCGATTTTGTTGTCCGGGTTAAATCTTCCCCATAGGAAAAACTAAACCCTTCCACTCACTTTTCCACAAATGATCAGCTAGTCAATCAACACTATGCAAGTGCATTATATAAGTAAAATAAATACAAAACAATACAAGAACAACAACACGTCAACTCACCAAAGATCAAATGGGAAAAAAAATTCACCGACTCCAGATATTTTCATATCAGAGGGTTCGGCTCGGTAGAACTTCTAACAGGGCCTATAAATCCTACTGATCCCTCAACATAAATATTTAAAAAATCTTTCTTTATTTAATTTATTTATTTTATTTTCTTATTGTTATTATGTACTTATTATTATTTACTTGAATTATAATCTACCTAATTTATTTACTTACTTAATATTTATTATTATTATTAATATTATTTACTTATTACCTATCGGTTATTATTTACCTATTTTTATTTAGTTATTTTATTTTTTTCTTATATAATTTATTATTCATACTATCCATGATGTAATTGTTAGTATGGTAACCCTATGCTTGTGTCCGATAAGCCAGCACAGGTACCTTGTACTTTAGTTAACAGAAGAATATTATTGTTGCCAACTTACTTTAAACGTACTGCCCAATGCTTCTTTTGTTGACATTTTTGTTTTATTTTTCGTACATTTGTTACTAATATTTAGTTTATTTTTGTCTAGCGGTCTCGACACAACCGTATCATTAACTTTTCTTTTTTGGGTTTAAATTAAGTATATAATTATATTAAGTTTACATATATGTATTTTTTTTAAATGATCTAATTGTAAAGCTGCACATCTTCTCACATTAATCTCCGCATCGAAGGAGTACAGTCGCGTAATTTTGTAACAAGTAAATCAAATAATATAGTTTACATTAATAACTCGCCCACCTGGGCGCTCCATTCCATCCAATATGGAAACTCAAGAAATTATTAAAAACATTAAAGATTTAATAAACAAGATCACTTCAGTGAAGGACTCAAAAATAAAATTAACACTGGAACAGAACATTATATCACTGGAAGAAAAAATTCAACATGAACTAATAAACCTACAAAAAAGATTATAGAATTACAAGAAACTAATATTAAAAACAATCATCACTACGCACAGAAACTAGAAGAAATTCATAATAATAACAAAAGGACATATGCAAATGTATTAGGTGACAATAAAAACTTCGTGAATACAGGTGCACACATCCCAGAACAGAAGAACGCCATCATAATTACATCTAAAAACACCTTGAAGGCCGAAGATATAAAAATAAAAATTCAAAAAAACATTAATTTAACTAAAATAAAAGTTGGAGTACATGGAGTAAAAAAAATCGGAGAGCAAAAATTACTGATTTCATGTCAAAAAAAAGAAGATGCAGAAAAGTTAACCGAAGAAATTAATAAGGTAATTGGAAAAGAAATATTGGCCGAAGAAATTAAAAAAAAGAAACCGTGTTTAATGTTGAAAAGACTGCAATGCCAATTGACTGAAGAAGAAATAATAGATGGGATTGTACAACAAAATGAAGGATTAACCCTGGAAGACAAAAACAACATCAAGCTTATCAAGGAATTAAAAAACAAATACAATGAAGGAAAAGAAAACGACACCACTAACTACATCATTGAAACAACCGGTAAATTAAGAAAAACGCTACTAGAAAAAAACAAAATAAACATCAAATACCAAAGAGTATACATAGAAGACTGTAACCCGCTTACTCAATGCTACCACTGCCTTAAGTTCGGCCACACAGCGCAAAGATGTCTCGCCAGGACGCAGCCCCCCATTTGCCCTCATTGCACAAAGGAGCACATTCTGTCTAAATGTGAAAATAAAGAACAACCTCCAAGATGCAACAATTGCTGTGCTCAAAACAAAAGATTTAATATGAATTATTCTACAGAACACAGAGTTGATAGCATGAAATGTCTCTATCGGCAAAAAATGCTTCAACTAGCTAAAGAGCGCATCGACTATGAATAATTACGGTAAATTTCATTTCTTTAAACTCTAATCTAAAACTTAAAAATGTATGATTTTTTATGTAACGCATTAGATAAAAAAATGTATATTGAAGAAAATTTATGTCAATCTATGAAAGATTTTAACTTAATTTGCACTGAAAAAGGATTTACCCTATTTCATATAAATATTAGAAGTTTAGAACGAAACATGGATGAATTAGTTATAACATTAAAAGAATTAAATTTTTTCCCGGGCCTGATTGTCTTAACAGAGACACACTCTGCAGGCGAAATCAATTACACTATTCCAGGCTACACAGTACACATACCATGCGACAATAAACAAAATAAACAAAAACTCAGGTATCGGATTATTTATTTCTAACCAGTATAATGTTCTCAATATTAAAGAAATAATTAATGTTAGTAATGTTAACATATTAAATATAGAATTTAAAGACGTAAATAAATATTACAACATTATTGCTATTTATCGTACGCATACATCGATAGTACCTCAATTTATAGATGAATTAAAAAATATTTTGTTAAATTTTAGAAATAAAAATACTATTATTGTTGGAGATATGAATTTAAATATCGCAAACGACTATTCTAGTAAAGATAAAGACACATATGTAAATATGTTAGCAGAACTCAATTATTTATCGTGCATAAATTCTTATACTAGAAATGTTAAAGGTCAACGCCCCTCATGCTTAGATCACATTTTTACAAATATTCCTGATATCCAAAATATAAAATCAGCTGTCATTCATACAAGTATCACTGATCATTATTCATGTATTTTTAACTATAAATTAAGCAATCCAACTTTGCCATTATTTAAACAAAATAATTACTCAAAAAAAGTACTTAATATGGATACATTAAAACACCAATTAGAATCAGAAATTTGGAATAAATTATTACAATGTAATGATGTCAATATATGTTGTAAAATGTTTGAAGAAAAAATATCTAAATGCATAAATGACTCGACAAATAATAATATAATAACCAAATCCAAAGTGTAGAACTTGAAACCTATAAAACCATGGATTACTCATGGTTTAGTAGTATCTGTACGACATAAGCAAGCTCTTTACAAATTAACTACTCAACAACCAAATAATAAAAATTTACTAAATCATTTTAAAGCATATAAAAACAAACTTTCATATATTATAAAAAACACAAAACAAAAGTATTATAAACAAAAGTTGAATCAGGCTGAAAATGATAGTAAAAGAGTGTGGACAGTTATAAATGAAATAATTGACAAGAAAAAAAACAAGAATAACGACATCGCTACTATATTTCATGACAACATGAAAACATGTTGTAAAGAAAATCCCTCAAAAGCTGCAAACATATTTAACACCTTCTTTGCGAACGTAGGGGAAAATTTTGCCAATCTCATTCATACTGACCCAAATATAACATTTCCAGACTGTAGTATTGATACTGACAATAATATAGCAACATTCCAAATCACCACAGAGAACGAAATAATATCAATTATAAACGGTATGCAAGGAGGTTCTGCCCCGGGTTTTGATGGAATAACAGTTAATATTTTAAAAAATATTAAAAATCAAATTTCTAAACCGTTAAACACATAATAAATGTAAGTTTCCAAAGCGGAGTGTTTCCATCAATCTACAAACAAACTACCATTACTCCAATATTTAAATCTGGTAACCCAGAAGTTAGCAATTACCGACCCATATCAGTAATCTCGAACATAGCGAAAATTTTTGAAAAGATAGTTAAAAAAAGGATAAACCAATTTGTAAAATGTAATAAATTAATTAATGAAAATCAGTTCGGTTTTATGGAAGGTAGAAGCACTCAGGATGCAATTGCAAAATTAACTAGTCTTGTTCATAATTCATTAGATAAATCATTAAAATGCATTGGAATTTTCATAGATCTTAAAAAAGCTTTTGATAGCAAATCACACGACAAACTTATAAGTAAATTAAGAAACATTGGATTAAGTGGTACAGCTATAGAATGGATAAAAAGCTACCTTTTCAAACGCCCTCAAGTCGTAAAAATCAACGATGTACTTAGTCAACAAAAAACAAGTCACTTCGGCATACCTCAAGGTACAGTCCTGGGACCGTTACTGTTTATCATTTATGTAAATGACATATTCAATCAAAGATTAAATGGAAAAATAATATCTTATGCTGATGACACTGTCATAATAATTGAAGGTACTGATTGGAATAATGTTAATAACTTAGCAAATACTGATATTAATATACTGAAAAATTGGTTCGATAAAAACCGCCTCTCATTAAATACTGAAAAAACAAAATGTATCCCATTCTCTATCAACAAATTTAAATCAATACCAGAATTAAAAATTATAATACATCAACTTAAATGTAACAGAACTAATTGCAATCAAGAATGTTCTATACTTAGTCTAACTTCTGAAATTAAATATCTTGGTATATATATAAAGATCAACATTTTAAATGGAAAAAACAAATTTATGAACTTGTCAAAAGAATTAGAAAATGTATTTATATATTTATAAGACTTAGAAATATTCTTAGACTAGAAAACCTAAAAAGAGTGTACTATGCAATTGTACAATCTATATTACAATATGGTATTATTGGCTGGGGAGGAACTTATAACAATATATTAAATCCACTTAAAATAGTTCAAAGATTTATAATTAAAGTAATATTGAAAAAACCATCCAAATTTTCTACTGAGATTCTCTTTTCAATATTCAATGTACCCACAATAGACAATATATATAAAAAATATTCAATTCTACAAATTTATAAAGAAATACAGTTAAATAACTTACAATTCAATTCATCAGCAAGATATCAAAAAACTATCAAAATCCCAAAACTTAATACAAAGCACACACAAAATACCTATCTCTATCTAGGTATAACATATTTTAACATCCTTCCATTATATCTAAAAAATATTGAAGATATTCAGGAATTTAAAATAAAATTAAAAAATTACCTAAAACTACTATAAAAGTCCATATCTTACTCTTATTATTATTTCCTTCAAATCTTGAAACTGTATTATTGATAAATCTTGCCTATTTCTTACTTATCCCTTTGGTTTTGCAAATATATTATTTACTTACTTACATGATTCCATATAATTGAGCTAGGATTCACTCACCAAACACAAGAGCCTCGTCTCTTTATGGTGAGGAAAAGCTATTATTATTTACCTTGATAACACTGTATAATATGTATAATTGTATATTTATTGTAAAAAACATACAAATATTAAAGCTTTGATACCATCTCGCATAAAATACTTCTGAAAAAACTACAGGCCATCGGCATTCAGGGACAGCTATTCAAATGGATGGATAGTTACTTAGCGAACAGATACCAAAAAGTTAAAATTAATGATACAGTTAGCGATCCCGCCCTTATAGAATTTGGTGTACGGCAAGGCAGTACCCTAGGACCACTACTGTTCAGTATTTATATAAATGATTTATGTAACAGTAATCTCTCCAATCACATCATAACATTTGCGGATGATACTGTCTTAATATTTGAAGGAAGAAACTGGAATGCTGTACACAACAAAGCAGAAGACGGTATTAACCAGCTTAAATATTGGTTAGATTATAATCTTTTGACTCTCAATTCAGAAAAAACAAAATTTATGCGATTTAGTGCGACAGAAGCGGGCCAACCCAAAGAATTATACAATATTTTCATACATAAATGCATCGAATCAACTATCTGTAATTGCTATAAATTAGAATGCGTGAACAGTATAAAATATCTCGGTATTGTTATCGACAAACATCTTAGATGGGACGGACATATAGACCTTGTGACTACTAAGGTTAGAAAGCTGACGCATATATTTATGCCAATTAGAAATATCCTATGTCTAAAAGATTTAAGACTCATTTACAACGCTATGTGTGGGTCACTATTAGACTATGCATCATTAGGCTGGGGTGGATGCGCAAAAATGGTTTTAGACCACTTAGCAAAGGCCCAAAAATCCTTACTAAGGGTAATCATGAAAAAACCTTTTAGGTACCACAGCGATTCACTATTTGAAGAGTTACGAGTTCTAGATGTCAGACAATTATATATGAGGAAAATAATTTTGAACACTCATAAAAAACGTCATCTCTACCCATCTATCGACCACTCTCACGACACCCGACACTCACGGAGGAATCCAATCGTACCACCCACAACCAAAACTTCACTCGCTCAAAGACATTTTTCATTCCTAGGCCCAAAACTTTACAACTTTATACCTGATGCTTGGAAAAGGGAAAGCATAGGTGCTCTTCGTAAATCGATCACTGTCTGGCTTCACCAATTAGGGAGAAAAGAGTGTGAACTCACACTTTTCCAAAAATAAAACAAACAAAATATCAAACACATTAAGAAAACAAGAAAATAAACAAAACTAAACAAACCAAACAACAAGTTAACATCAGTTAACTTTATAACTTTTTGCTTTTAATCTTTTATAATAATATTTTTCTTTTTAATGTATCATTATTTTTTAGTTATATATATATATATTTTTTAGTTATGTATATCTTATATTACTTTTCTTTTTTTCCTTTTTTGTTTTTGTTCTTACAAAATATGTATGCGTGCATGAATACTAACTCAATTTTGACTGTCCTAAAACGGGAATTCCTCCTAGTTGGGCAGTCAAAGTATTTTTTATCTACATGTGTCATTGTATCATCACCTGTACTAAATAAATAAATAAATAAAAAAAAAAAAAAAATAAATAAAAAAAAAAAAAAAAAAAATTGATACTGGAATGCCCTAGTGAGATGTGCAGAGTATGTTTTTTATGTTAATAACTGTTTTTGAATAAATAAATAAATAAACATGTCAACGATTAAATCTGCAATTATTACCCCCTTCATACAACATTTTGAGACTTGGTGAAATTTCGCTCGCTTTTCGTTAAAAAAAAGAGGTGTCTAAATCTGATTTCGAAAAACTTTGCGTTAAGCCCGGGGAACTTCAGCTAATTTAAAATAAGATTATCATTAGTATCTCTTTTTTCTCATGTATAAGTACAATGGCAACACCGAGTAACGCCGTATTTGGAAAAAAATACGGTACCTACGTACGTCGTACATAGGTACTTTCAAATATGAGGTTTTGAATTCGACAGTTTTGGCAGTTTGACATTTGACAGAAAAACTTTAAAAATGTAATTTTTTTAAATTTTTATTAGAAAGCAATTAAATTTCTCGGGGAAGTATGAAATAATTCTGAACGCTGTAGAAATTAGATTCCTGAGGCGATTGTGTGGTAAAACCACCTAAGACCTTATCCCAAACATGGATTTCCAGAAAGAAAACAAGGCTAACTGGCTCCAGTCAGTTGAGAATCCTGTGCGGGAATCAACAAAAATTATCTCTTCCGATCACCAAAGGAGGATGTCAGACATTAGCAGCCAACATTAGGGATACTTTGGCTTATGCATGGAGTTCACACACCACAGGTTCTGGAGTCCTGGAAGGATGTCAAACCAGGAAGTTAAGGCACTCCATCATGAGACACAAAATAGATCAAGTGCAATTAACTGCAAAAAGTACATTTTGTTTGAATGACAAATAGGGGCTCGTAAAAGAAGACATTGGTAACTTTGCCAAAACAACTAACTAACGTACAAGACGTTGCTAGAACATTCCAATTAGGACGGGTTCTTTCACAAAATTCGAACAAATCATCAAATTTAAATGTAGATTTTTGAGTTCTGTGATAGTTCTATTAAAGTTCTATTATTATATCATTATTGGACAGTTATTTCACAAAACTGAAATAATAACAGAACATGAATGGAACCTTCAGAGAATTTGAAAATCAAAATTGAAATTTGACGAACCGTTCAAATTCTGTCCAGTCCGTCCGTCCGTCCTCATTCGACTTACCAACAGCACTGAATACTATAGAAATACTGATGTCAAATGACTTTACTTCTGGCACACAGGACACGCCCAAAGTATACTTTAATCTGTTCAATGTTTTAATGCACTCAAACAGAAAATAAAAGGTTAACATAAGAATGGAATCAAATCAGTTAGTATTTCTTAGTATATCAAATCGTTCTGTAATGAGACTTATCACGAACACATTGCTGGTCTCTTGGTGATGTTGCCTTCCTACAATGAATATATCTTTTTAATTAACTTTTAGTTTATGCAGAATAAAATTAAAACAGCTTTCTGATATTCTGAGATAGTAAAAATAAATATTCTCATTGTTAATTAATTCTCTGTATAATGTAATAAATTTAGCTTCTGTATATCTTTCCTGCCAAGGTTCATGCATTAGTTTATCTTTCCTTTCTTCATCTACAGCCTACAGCTATTACCAACATTTTAATCCTGTTAATCTTAGTATTAGTATATGTTTTATTTTTTATATAGTTATGCTATGTGTAACTCACAATATAAATATGTATCCTGTAACACGTATATACTGTTATAGATATAGTGTTAATTTCCTCGTGAAAGCCCAATAGTGAGATATTTAATCTACATAAATGTAAATGAATGTTTTTTTATTGTTTGTTTGTCCCCTATAGACTCAAAAACTTGTCCAGTAGTTTCGCTGAACATTTCAAAGTCTGTTTTTATTATTGCCAGGAGTGTTTAGAGAGTGGTTTAGATTTATATAAAGCATATTTTTTGGTATTCATAATGTACACCAATTCGTTATAATTAATCAACATAGTAATTTACCATTAAGCTTCACCTGAACGCATCATCTCTGCAATGGAATGAGATACGGAGTCAAATAAAAGTCGATATAATGTTTTTAGTAGTACTAATGTGGTATACAGTAGTGAATGGTGAAATTCGGGCACGCCCGAGGAAGACATGGCATGATCAAATTATCAAAAACTTATGCAAAGTAAACTTTTTAATTCTTTAGAATAATATTATTACCTCCTTAAAAATAGACCCAATTTTCACGTACAATAGAATTCACAACCTCAAAATCTTACTCCAAAGCACTCATAACCCCGAGCAACGCCGGGTACACGTCGCTAGTAATAAATAAATTGCCAGTTCTGAATTATTAAATAGAGCCATTTCAATTTGTACAGTCATTGAGAAAATTACGATATTTACTCAAAGAAATCCTTTCCTCAGCGGAATGTTTAATATTGAAACAGTTTTATGATTATTCGACATTCCAGTTCCTACTCAAATTCTTTACCCTGTTTTTTGTTCCTTTCCTAAAAGCCTTGCCTTAGAAGAAAGACGATTTGTGGAAAGAAGACCGATGCAAGTATCCTATTGTTTTAATGTTCGAATTTTCGTCATCGTTGAGAGTGAATGTTATTTTCGCTCCTCTTATCGATAAAAGTCTCTAAAATAGTGCAAATTATCATCCTCAAGTTAAATACATTAATGTGTCGTATGGTGATTGTAAAATAGTTAGTATTGTGAAAATGTCTAACGTTAAGGTAAATGGCTGAGTTGGCATTGGTTTAGGTCCCATCCAGGTGTAGTTTATTCAATTCTTCGGTTGGTTAAGTCCTCCATCACGACACAAGCAACATTTTTCGCTTACTGTTGTAATAGTAAGAGATTATTAAATATTTTCAGGTTATTCGTAACCCGGTAATGTTCTTTCTTCTGTCTTTATTTAAACAAAAGAAATGTTGTTTGTAAGATGTTTGGGGATTTAATAAGGAGACAATAAAAGATGTAGATTGTGATGTCACAGCGTTTATTTGAGTCAGTACAGTTGTGAGATGACTACGGACTAATGACATTGACACCAGGTGTAAGCGGCGATGACGTTGGTGATGTGGTCGAGGTGATAAAGTCTCGACACCTCGTTTGTGGAGTCTTGATATGTTCAGCACTAGCGAGTCTTGCAGTGTGAAGCAGGACTGACGAAGATGTCGCAGGGTCTAGGCGCGTAGGGAGCGCAGGCCAGGGGTGATATCCAAGACCAGAGAGCTGATGTAATCTCGCGGAGTTCACAATCTGTAGCCTCTCCCTTAAGGTCCATGTAACGCCGGGTGTAGTAGGTCCGGGCCCTGTAGCGGTGCGGTGGAGTAACGGCGGGGCACGACGCAGTGGACCGGCCAGGTAGCTCGCTAATCAGTTGGTAGGGAGCTTTCGCAGTGCCCGCAGGTTGCTCACTTACTAACTGCTGATTATGGACTGACTAAGTACGTCTCGATGAGGTTTTTATAGGACCCCGTGCATCGAGAATCTACGGGCGTGTAGGTAGATGCGTCTTACCTACGATGCTTTGCTAGAGAGTTCTAGATACGATGCGTTTTGCATGGCCGAACATTCCCGAATATTCTAGTAGCATCGCTACTAGAATATTCAGAAACCAAATAGACTCCGAAAGAAACAAACATCGTCAACGTTAAAGCCTCCATTTCCTTAGTCCTGGTATTCCTGAGAAACTACATATGATAGATATACCTAAATACACAAATACATTTAAATTTGGGAGGTGGGTTTGGGTACCGCCGCCTCGGGAACCTTTATCGAATAACAGACGCCTTTGCCATAGGTCACCCCAAGTGGTTGGAAATGTTTGGTCATTTTGCAGGTGTGCCCGAATTCATCTGGTGAGGTGTAACATCCGATCCACATACCCACCAGTTGCGTGGAAGGCCAGGTTGGGAGAGGCTGGTTTGAGGAGACCCTTTGACCTATCCAACTAGGGGCCTACTCTGTATCTTTTAAAAAATTCCTGCCGCCAGTTTAGCGTACTATACACTAGGTAAATATTTATATATTGTAATAATTTAATGAAATAAATAAATTTTGAACTCTGTGCTTAGTATATTTAGAGAGATATTTTATTAATTAGAGACAATGTACACTCAGTTGACAGCACCAGCAAGGAAAGGTTAAACCACGAACTTTCTGGTTTGTTAACCCGAAAGATACAGAGTAGGCCCCCTCTCTCGACCTACCGCTTTGCGCCGCAGTGGGAGGGATATGCTCATGTGTCCGTCACTTGTGACACACTGATCCTTTATTTTCTACACACCTCTCATACCTTTTACCTTCCCAAAACGTCCTCTCATTACTTTCCTTAAAAAAACCTCCACGAAGCATCCTAAAAGATGAATTAGGCCTTGAGGAAAATTGTTTTCTTCAGGGCCTCCTGTGTGGGGTTAATTTAAAAAAAATATATATAAATTATCTGGTGAGACTGAGTAAGACGGTAAAATTAAAAATATATAATATTGCAAAATACAGATAAATATTTTCCAAAAATACAGTAAGCCGGCGTATGATATTTAATATTTGTTTCCATGATATTTCATCAAAATGAAAATTGAACACACCTTTAAAAAGTAATATAGAATCATTAAAAGTAATGAAACAAAAACTAGAATAATAGTTACTTTTTTTTTTTTTTTTTCGTAGGAAGTAATCACTTTGTGGTTAGACATTATATATTAAATCAAATAAAACACTTTGTTTATTAACCACTATTTTTTTATTATTACATCTACCGGTTTCGCTTCAGTCGAGCTTCATCAGGATGTGAAATATAACTTATATTATATTATATATATTTCACATCATATTCGTTATATTTCACATCCTGATGAAGCTCGACTGAAGCGAAACCGGTAGATGTAATAATAAAAAATATGGTTAATAAACAAAGTGTTTTATTTGATTTAATATAAATAGTTACTTATGTAACCTAGTTTTTGTTTCATCACTTTTCATGACTTTATATCACTTTTTGTAGGTGTGTTGAACTGTAATTTTGACGAGATACCCGGTCAACTTGATATTTGTCAGTCATGAAATTTGTTCCAGTTACTAACTCGGAAGGTTTGATCCTAAACTTATCTCGTATTATAAATTGTATAAAAATAAATGTTCTGCATATCCTTAGTTTTATTTCAACATGTTCATTTCCTGATACTTACGTGATTTATTATAGTTACACAGTGCCTATCTTCCCTACGTAGTACTCGACCCCTCTAACTTGCAATAACCGCAATGTAAGCATTGGTTCCCAAAAGTGTATTATTTCATAACAACCTGATCTATCCTAGAACCTAACTCAACTTAATATCCCTTTTGGACCTTTAGCGATGATACGACTGTGGCTTGTTGGTAGGTACTTAGGACAAAGCCCAATATTAAATATGGGGCGGTATGAATTCTTTGCAAGTACCGTACATAATATTGGTACACACATAATTTTTCACAAATTATTATAATTATTTTTTAATAATAATTAATGCAATCTCTCTTTTTTGTACCACATAGAGTAAACTATATACTCACCGGGATCTCCCGTGCTGAGGATTTCATTTACATATGGTTAAAATTTAGTAGTAAGGCTCTCGACTAGCAAGCTGGAGGTCGTTTGTTATTTCAGATGGTTTGGGCACGTAGAGCAAATGGACGAAGAAAGGCATGTAAGGAGAATAAATGACGCAAATGTGTATTGTAGAATAAGTCGGGGTCGCCCGAGGAAGACATGGCACGATTAGCACGATTGGCAGAGTTTATTATTCGCAAGATTTTTATCTAATCACTTTGCACACAATTTATCTGCTCCACAGAAAATATTAGACTTTACAATTTTTGGTAAAAAACCACAAAAAATTATAATAAACCTTTCATTAATCTTTCGTTTCTGTAATCGTTCTTAAAATATTCGTAAAAAGCTGTAAGAAATAATTTAAATATGGCGAGGACAATAAAAATCATTCACCCATAATTTTATTCTTTACAAAACAACATGCTTTAATTTATTGGAATTCTCGGCGAATCCGGACCAGTACGACTTCGTTGAATTAATGCGATTCACAAAATGAAAACAGCGTAACAAAAACGTTTCGGCTTCCCGCGAGAATAAGAATTACATTTACCTACCCTTAAATATTTAATGGCATTTCGCGTTAAGAGGAATTCGGCTAATTGGCAAGATGCGTAGGCTGTAGTATATGGGCGGTGAGGTAGTTATTTTAGGGGTAGTTAGGCATCCTGATGTGGAGCCTGCACACCCGACACTCGTACGTGTATTTTACCACATTTTAAGATGTCCTTCGGGGGTTAAAAAAAGGCTAACACTGGAAATTATCGTTTTAACACATCGGATCTAATTTATTGTTTTTGTGTTTAATTCGTAGAACTCAAAAAATAAGAAATATAAAAATAAAATCAATTTAATATATCCGGTAAATAACAAAAATATAGAAAAATTTGCATGTATCGAATTCCTCGGCCCAATATCTGAAAAAATTGCAAAAGAAATTAAAAAATGTGGTTTAAATATAGCTTTTCGAACAAACATTAATTTAGGAACAAGCCTTAAAAACTCTAAAAGTAAAATCCCTATACTCAATAACAGTGGCATATATGAATTAAAATGTGACCACGTCGATTGTAACGCCACTTACATCGGACAAACGGGGAGGGCATTCTCAACTAGATTCAAAGAACATATACGATGTTATAATAATAAAAACACATCCTCAAAATTCGCAGAACATCTCTTGGTGAATAATCATACCCCACTTAACAACAAGGGTCCTAAACCATTGCATATAGAAAAAAAGGGCATTAGATTAAATTTACTTGAACAATTAGAAATCAATAAACGAACGAATGACCCAAATTTAACACTAATTAATAAAGTACGGAAAATAATTTACTCACCACTTCTCAGTATTTTCACAAAACCCAAGCAGTATAATGCACCCAAATAATTCATAGCAATAAAGTCATTAGTAAATAATTAAGAACTCATTACCATTTACTGAGGGGAAAACATAGACTGGTTTTAACCAACAATAGATCATGTCATCGGTTTAACCAGTAATAAATCAATGTATACACCTTCAAAATTTACATTTGAAATAGTATAAATACGTCGTCTCAATGTGGACTAACCACAGTTTGAAAATGGCCTTGTAAGCCCAAACAGCTGTCACAATAATAAAAAACTAAAACACTCGCAGAACTTAATAATAATATTATCAAATTTAATCTAAATTAAATTTATAAAAAAAAAAAAAAAAAAAAAAAAAAATAAAAAAAAAATAATAAAAAACATCGGATCTTCATTTCCTTAAGCCAAGTTAATTTTCGTTAAGTGTTTATTTATTTTATTTCATTATTTTTTAATTAATTTATTTATTTATTTAATTATTTATTTAATATCAACGGTATACATATACCATAAACAATGATAACATGTCACAGTTAAAATCGTAGAAATATTAAAAAAAAAGAATTACAAATATATGTGGCATTTGATTGTGAAATGACATTAGAGAGTAAGTAAGTAAGTAAACAAGAGATACAAGTACATAAGTTTCTATAGTGCAAATAAGGTAGAATTAGATTAAATTAATATTGATTGAAAAGATTTGATAGCATAGCCCTCTTGTACCTACCTTGCATGCAGTTAAATAGATCTGCCACATCTGCGTATCTATTACTAACTTCATGCAACCTAGGTACAAGCGAGTGTTTGGAATACTCAGTCCTGATATTGTTGCATTTAAACAAAATTTTAGAACGACTAGCTCTCGTGGGTATATGAAATTCAATGAGGTTAATTAAATCAGGACTGTCTATACTACCATTTACAATTTTGAACATAAATATTAAGTCGGATATAATTCTTCGATCTGAGAGTTTTAATAAATTTAGATTTTTCATCAAGTAATTATAATTTATATTTTCAATGGGAATACCGAGTTTTAAATTAATGTGTCTTAGGAATTTATGTTGAATTTTTTCGATTGAATCTGAATGTAATTTGTAGAAATATCTGAAAAAATATAATAAATATAATAAAAAAAAATTATTTAATTTTATTTTAATTTATTTATTAACGCCCTTTTTCGGGGCTTTTACATGAGTATAAAATAAACTAATGTTTATAAGACTAAGGTTTTTTATGCATAGCACAAAGGATAACAAAATATTATAAGCAATAATTAGTGGCCTGAAATATCTATACAAATTGAAAATATAGTAAAAATAAATACCGCCGACGGAAATTGAACCCGCACCTTCTGATGTCCGGTCACGTGCTCTGGACCACTGTGCTACGTCGGCTTATTCCCAACACGCCGAATTCGGAGTGTTTTATTTCAGTTATCTTTACATTTAATTTTACAAATACTAATTGTAAATAAAGTAGATACTATTACAATTTATTTTGCTTAATGCGGTTCTTATATCTATTTTAAATATATTAATTAGTCTATTTTTTATGGTTTCCGTATTGGCCGTTTGTATTGGCCCGATATGGAAGCGCAGTCATTCACTGAATCTTGTTAATTTTAGTAAATGTTATATGTTATTAATATCAAAATTTTTCTTACATTATTTAGTTAAATTAATTTTACTTTTTATTAAAAGAAAGATAAACATTCCCGGGTTACGAATAACCTGACAATATTTGAAAATCTCCTACTAACACCACAGTAAGCGGAAAATGTTTCTTGTGTTGTGATGAAGGACTTAACAAGCGACCGGTTTTATTTGCTTTTTGTATGTTTATTTATTTATTTATGAAAACAAACAATTTTTTTTATATGTATAAATAATAAAATTATAAACAAAAAAATAAAATCTAACGATACCCGTGGGCCACAGACATAGGAATTAATAGACGAGAAGATAATGGCGAGGGGTAAAATCAACTGTTGAAGAACGAAGGGCGTAAGGCTGACTGTGATTCGTCAATAAATCAATCTGACAGTAAATAGGCATCTCGCATTATAATATCACCATTTACTTCTTAAAAGTAAAATCTGCTTTTGAATGAATAGACATTTTTACATGGGAGCGCAAATTACTCGCCACGTTATGAACAAATTTGCGAAGTCCAAATTCGGCAAAAAAATTCGGTTATATTTTCAGAGTCGAATATTTCGTTTAAGTATTTAGTTAAGACACTTTTATAAATGTTCATAATTTACTTCCCAGCAACCAACCAGCTTTGTGTTTCGCGTCCAGACGTTTCTCGATGTGATAGTATAATATGTTTCTAAAACTGATCTATATTATACGATGTGAATATGCTTAAAATAAAGTAAAATAATGCTTATATATGGAATGTAATACGACAATTGGGTTTATTCTCTTTTTCACATCTATTTTTACAAGTTTTCATAGTACAAGTCAACATTTTGCCGTGTTATTTCGTAAAATGAACCGATGATGCCTCGACCATAGTTCGCACAAGAATGATGACGTCACGTTTTCAAATTTCACTTGAGGCCATGCGCCAGCACAGCCGGTTCCAATGGAACCGGTATGGGGAGTGGGGATAATACGCTTTTAATCACTTAGGGCAGGTCTACTAATATTCATATGTCTATGCCGTGGGCTTAATGTTTGCACGCAGAACACCTAGATCACGAATTTGTGTAACCTTTTAAAGTAATTGATTGGCTTTATGGTAGTAATGGTCAAATTTAATTTAATTTCTAGTGAAGGCAATCACATACCAATTAGAGATGTTCATATTTCTAGTGAAGGTAATCACATACCAATTAGAGATGTTCATATTTCTAGTGATGGTAATCACATACCAATTAGAGATGTTCATATTTCTAGTGAAGGTAATCACATACCAATTAGATATGTTCATATTTCTAGTGAAGGTAATCACATACCAATTAGAGATGTTCATATTTCTAGTGAAGGTAATCATATACCAATTAGAGGTGTTCATGTTTCTAGTGAAGGTAATCACATACCAATTAGAGATGTTCATATTTCTAGTGAAGGAAATCACATACCAATTAAAGATGTTCATATTTTTAGTGAAGGTAATCATGTACCAGTTAGAGGTGTCCATATTTCTAGTGAAGTTAATCACATACCAATTAGAGGTATTTATGTTTCTAGTGAAGGGAATCATATACCAGTTAGAGGTGTCCATGTTTCTAGTGAAGTTAATCACATACCAATTAGAGGTGTTTATATTTCTAGTGAAGGAAATCACATACCAATTAAAGATGTTCATATTTCTAGTGAAGGTAATCATATACCAGTTAGAGGTGTACATGTTTCTAGTAAAGTTAATCACATACCAATTAGAGGTGTTTATTTTTCTAGTGAACGGAATCATATACCAGTTAGAGGTGTTCATGTTTGTAAATTATATATGCTGCAATCATTAAAAATACGAATTTCAATTGTGTGTATATAACTCTGGTTCAATGAACTCTTGAACTCGGATTTGCTTTAAATTTAAATGTCATCATATTTTCATAGAGCATAGAGCTATAGAGCACTTAACCTATTATTAATTAAACCAAAATTATTTTAATTCCCATTTTCGAAATTGGAATTGATTTGTCGAGAATTCAACTATATCTGTCGTATAGTAATTAGTGTTATAAATTGGGGTCCTTAGAATAATAACTCAGATTCTTGAGAGTTAAACTGAATCACTTTTTATTTGACAATAAACATCCACTATCACAGGTATGACTAAGCACTTTTTAATAACTACTCTGTGTACAGGTACTAGTTCCCGTAGTTATTTCGGAGAGGTGAAACCTTTGATTGTTTTTGAATAAGAGCGCGTTTTTAAGCAAAGACCACCTTTTTATAACCTGACAAAACGGACTGTTGACACATTTCAATTCAAAATGGTCGCAAAACAGGGATCGTCTTTGCTGACAGAATTTAATGAAGCAATTAGCAGAGGCGCGAACCTTTCATAAATAATATTATCTAACCTTCATAGGTGTCACTAGTGGTACATAATTACCCTGAAAATTATACATGCACCCCCCGAAAGAAACTTAATTCACCAATTAAGGTTCTTTCTAACAAAAGAAAAATTATATAACTACATAATATAGCCATTAATATTAACCAAAATAATAAAAAAAATAAATTCCAAATCATTGAAAGAAAAAACAAAATACATATAAAATATAAAGGATTCAGTTTTTAACAACACAACACAAATCTTGATTGGCTTCATCTTCTAATTCCATCTGAATAGGTTCCTTGTTATGATTTTCATGAGAATAACCTTGTGCACGAGGGGTCATCAGTTTTGCACGAGGATTCATCAATTTGAGCCAGGGTCATCAATTTGGTTACATCAGTTTCTGGCGTGCAACGAAAAAAAACATAAATTGCACGATCGTGTTGTTTCTTCATATCGCCCTTTGTTGAACGAAGCAGTCATTGGCGTTCAAGGTTATCCTCTACGGGTAGCAGACAGATTTTTGTAATTGGTCGCACGAACGTCCCTTGTGATGTCCGGAGGGTGACTACCCTTGTGATTCCATCAGCTCCAGGATGGCAGGATAGTATACGAGCCATTTTCCATAGAGTGGGGGGTAAGTTATCTTCCTTCAAAATAACTAGATCATTTTCCTGGAGGGACCTCTGGTTGTTGGTTTGCCATTTGTTCCTCCGTTGAAGCTCTCCCAGATAATCCTTTTTCCACCTGAACCAAAAGGATTGAATTAGTTCTGTCATTTTTTGATACTGATTTAGTCTGTTGTATGGTACATCTCGGACATCTTCTTCTGGAATAACAGATGCATTTGTGCCCATAAGGAAATGGTTAGGAGTCAGAGGATTTAAATCATTAGGATCGTTAGACAGTGGTGTTAATGGTCTGGAGTTGAGACAGGCTTCGACTTGACATAGTACAGTATAAAAAAGCTCAAAAGTTAAAGATGAACAATTAGTAATTCTATACAAGTGATATTTGGCAGATTTGACTGCGGCCTCCCACAGACCTCCTTGCGTTGGTGCGCGTGGAGCGATAAAATGCCATTCTATTGACCTATTTGCTAAATACTCCTGAATTTTGTCATCATTTTTTCTCAAACTGGCATAAAGTTCCTCCAGTTTATTACATGCTCCTTTGAAAGTAGAAGCATTGTCGGAATATATTTTCTTGGGTTGACCTCTGCGAGATATAAACCGTTTCAAACAATTTAAAAAGGTTTCGCTAGATAAATCTGTTACTAGCTCTAAATGGACAGCCTTAGTAACAAGACAAACAAAAATGCATAGATACGATTTAATTAGAGGAGCTCTCTTCAGAACCCCACTTTTGATTTGGAGCGGACCCGCGTAGTCCAAACCGGTTACAGAGAAAGGCCTGCTAGGGGTTATTCGGTCCATAGGCAAATTACCCATAATTTGCTGGCCTACGACGGGGCGGCATCTAAAACATATTATACAGTTATGTAATATTCGTTTCACTGTGTTTTTACCGAATATCGGCCAAAATTTTAACCTTATTTCGGCTAGTAACGCTTGTGCTCCTGCATGTAAATTCGCATAATGATAGTGACGTATTATTAATTCTGTCAACTTATGCCTTGTAGGTAAAATAATAGGATGCTTTTGTTGAAAAGTTAAATGTGTTGCTGTGGACAATCTCCCACCAACTCGTATTAATTGGTCATGTAAAAACGGGTTGAGAGCCTTTAAAGAACTATTTTTATTTACACTTCCATTTTTTATTAAGGCTTCTCGTTCTGCCTGAAAACTGTATTTTTGTGAGGATACAATTAAATATTTCAAAGCTAATTCAAGTTCTTCAACGTTTAAATATCCTGATATTTTGGTCTTTAACTTATCACAATTATTTATAAATCTTAATACATAGGCAGTTACACGTTTTAGTTTATTTAAAGAAGAGAATTTCTTAAAGATGTCCCATTCTTCCGGATTAGTTACAATCAAAACATTTTTTCCTTTAATTTCCGGAGGGTTTGAACAAGATATTTTCGATAGCGGCCAAGTGTTGTTTTCTCTAGTCAACCACTCTGGCCCATGCCACCATATTGAGGAATTCACTAGTTGATCAGCAGTAGCTCCTCTTGATAATATATCTGCTGCATTGTCAGAGGATCCTAATTGATCAATACAAGGACGGCGTGGTAAAGTTACTGTAAATCTACCGTCTTCTTCTCTTGCATGAGTAGCTATGAAATTAGCCTCGCAAGCTTTCTCCTCATGATTTTGATATTTCATGGGGTTGACTTCTTCAAGATTCCAAGATTTTTCAATTTGATTGCTTAGTTTATTTATGGATAAGCTACAAAATTGTGATACTGGCCTTTGGTTGGGATATACGTTGGTCGGTCCTGACACGATCCATCCCAGTTGTGTTCGTTGAAGTGTGGGACCGTTATCCAACTTCATTCTATCATTGGTCAGGATGTCCCAAAAACCTTCAGCCCCCAACAAGATGTCGATAGGCGCTGCGATGTTGAAATTCGGGTCTGCCAATTCTAATCCATGAGGCAACTTAATCTGGTTTCTTGGTATTGATGTTTGCGGCAGACTTGTCGTTATTTCCTGTAATATCAGACAAGATATTGTATTTTTATAATTGGTTCTTAAAGAATTAAAGTCTACCGACACACTTTTCCTTGTGTGTGTAACATTATTGTATAGGCCTGATACCGGCTTATTTATGTGATTAAATTTTAAATTTAATTTTTTGCGAAATCCTCTCTCATAAAATTGGATTGTGCTCCAGAGTCTATTAGTACTATTGCCTTATATAAATTATTGTCGCTACCCACGATACCTACTATCGCCGTAGACAACAATACTAAATTTTCTGCCTTACCTACGGCAGAATGATTGTTAACTGAGACATCTTCTGCCTCAGTTCCTAAATTTGGAGATTCTACACGGAATCCCTCTTTATGAAGCTACGTATTATGATCATTACTGTCACACCATTTGCATTTAAAGGTGATCCTACAATCCTGTGCAAGATGACCCGGCTTCAAACATTTGAAGCATGCTCGGCTCTTTTTCAAGGCTTCTATCCTTTCCGATATTTTTAATTTTAGAAATTTTTTGCAGTAAAAGATCGGATTATCCTCACCGCAGAATGTGCATTTTCCCTTTTTTACAGATAATAACACAGTTGATTCCCTATTATTAATCCCTAAATGTGATTTAATTTGGCTGTGCGGTTTTTTGTCCGTAGTTTGCATAAGTTCTAAAGTTTGAGCTCGTAAAGCTAAACATTTCAAGAACTCTTTCAGTGTTGGCAACTTCCCTTCAATAGGGCTTTGTTCCCAATGTTTTCTAGTAATCACGTCTAATTTGTTTGAAATTATGTAAATAATTAAAGCATCCCATTGATTTACTTGAACTCCTAAGTTGTGTAAAGCCTTTAAGTTAACGTTAGTTCCATCTATCAATCGCCGCAATGCGACTGCATCTTCCTGCTTCATTTCCTTCATTTGGAATATGAATTGAATATGCTTATGTACAGTTGCCCTTAAATTAGAATATCTCTCATGTAATAGTTCCCATGCTCCTTGATATCCAGAATCAGAGATTTCTAAATTCGAAATGATTTTAATTGCTTCTCCCTTTAAGCAAGATTGCAAATAATAAAATTTCTGTACATTATTTATCGAATTATTATTGTGAACCAAAGTCTTAAAAGTTTCTACAAAGGTGTTCCAATTTTTCTGATCTCCGTGGAATTCTTGTAACTTTAGGTCAGGTAATTTTATTTCTACCCTCGATTGTTCTACGGATTCTAATGCACCTTTGGCCGTTGCCATTAATGAATAATATTGATTTTCAAATGATTCTCTCTGAGAAGCATTTTCGAATTCATTTACATCTGAGATTTCCTCAATTTCATCCTGAATAACTTCAAATTCATCAATTATAGATTTAATTCTGTCATATCTTAGTTTTATTTCGTGAGCTGAAAGAGTATTCAATGCATCATTGAATCTGGTTAATTTTCCCCTTAAAACTCCGCGTTTGTTCACTAATCCTTTCAATTTCTCCATCGTATTATGAATCGCGACAGTAAATTTCCGATAATTAAATGATCACTACAATAATTCACTAAAACTGGTAAATTATTCGCGTATTAATACTCCAATTTGAAAGAAATGATGACAAAATCCTTACAATGTTTACTATTTTCGATAAAATCTGCAAATAAAACACGTAGCTAATATTGTTATTGTGAAATGTCATACAAAATTAAGTTATGACTTACAATTTTTATGATGTTGACAAACAGTAAATCGGAATATCTTGTAACAAATTATTTCTAATATTATTATTTGAATAAAATAATAAAGATATTTTGGGAATTCTAGATGTGATAGGAGTTGGAGGTGGAAGGATTGGACTTATCTGTCTGATGCGATGGCGTGTTTCCAGGTTCTCAGACTTCCAGCTACTTCCAGCTTGATCTCTCAAGGATCTCTTCAATATTTTTGGCCGCTTGGTTTTTGTTTAAATTTCTGTAATCTCGCTTGGATTACAATATCCGGATCGCTAGGACCATGTTATAAATTGGGGTCCTTAGAATAATAACTCAGATTCTTGAGAGTAAAGTGAATCACTTTTTATTTGACAATAAACATCCACTATCACGGGTATGATTAAGCACTTTTTAATAACTATTCTGGGTACAGGTACTAGTTCCCGTAGTTATTTCGGAGAGGTGAAACCTTTGATTGTTTTTGAGTAAGAGCCCGTTTTTAAGTAAAGACCACCTTTTTATAACCTGACAAAAAGGACTGTTGACACATTTAAATTTCAAAAGGCCGCAAAACAGAGATCGTCTTTGCTGACAGAATTTAATCAAATAAATAGCAGAGGCGCGAACCTTTCATAAATAATATAATTTAGCTTTCATAGATATCACTAGTGGTACATAATTACCCTGAAAATTATACAATTAGATATTAACTATTTTTGTGTTACGAGCACGTTTCATAAAAAAAATGTCCTGTTAATGTCTGTAAGAAATAAATAAGTTCCTTTTTTGTTTGTTTTTTTCAGAGTCGACACACGGTGAGGATTTTTTCGATGATTCAATTTATTTATTTGGTTAAAAAGATGTGAAAATATACCAACTGGCCAGAATCAGTAGGCCTATGACATTCCCAAATTGGGCAGGTAGTGTGGAGTGGAGAGGGATAAGAAACAGGGAAGATGAAGGTTGAGAAGTATCCGACTGAGCAGAATCACTAAACACAGCTAAAGATCGAATGATTCGATTTCACATGAGGAATTTTACGAGGCCGATGCTTCGAGTATTTTTCACCCTGAAACGTGGTGCAAGTGTACTAGATAATATCTTCTTTATTTAATTTCAGTATGTTGCTGTCTAAAAATGCTTACAAAATAATTTTGACGGCTTGGTTGAGTGGCTACAATCCTTAGCTCTAATCCGCGTGTCAAATGAATTAAAACAAAGATAATTTTTATTTGATTACAAATTTTTGCTATTTTAAGATAAATTTATTCATTATATGTGTACAGATATATAATGTATAGGGTATAAAAATATATAGTAAAAACCTGCCATTGAAACGTTGCTTGAAATTGCTTTACAACGTACCCCATTTGGGAAACCATAGTCTAACTGGCTCCAGACGGTAAGGACTTTTGTGCAGTACTAGGTACGCGCCGAGTTTCGAACCTGCGATCTATGGATCTAGAGAAAAATAGCTTTCCATGCAACCACGAAGCTCGTCAAAGTCACACGCACTTACAATCATCCTTATAATTCTTCATCTTTCCACTTATAGCATTCAGAAATTCAACCGCGCCTCTTATGTGATTGAAACTCCTGTCATTTAAAAAGTGGGACAATATTTATCATTTTGATGTAAAATCTGACTCGTTTCCGTATCTCCGCTACGCAGACTCACATTTTAAATCACTCTGCGTATATAATATTTCACCATACTCTGCGTATATAATATTTCACTACACAAAAGTAGAAACAAAACACATACAATTAATGTTTTTTTGTTTGTGCCCTATATACTCGAAACTACTGGACCCATTTCGAAGATCGTTCTTATTGGTGCCAGGAGTGTTTCGACAGTGTTTTAAATTGTAAAAAAAGTCAGTAACGCTCGAGGAAGTCTTAACGCATTGTCTCTGCATTGATATGAGGTAAGGATTAAAGTCGATATGATGTAGTATTTAAGGGTAAAAAGGGTGGATTTCATGACACCTCATGAATTGAATGGTAGAAAAAGTCGGGATGCCCTAGTAATACAAGAATCAATTTTTTTTGTGGTAAAATGAAGCACACGTGATGAATGAAAAAAGATGTGTAAGGAGTATGTATGACGTGTATGGGAGTGGTAGAAGAAGTCGAGGACGCCTGAGGAAATACATACTATTAAGAAGTCATATCAAGTGAAATACATACTATTAAGAAGTCATATCAAGTGAAATACATACTATTAAAAAGTCATATCAAGTGAAATACTTACTATTAAATAGTCATATCAAGTGAAATACATACTATTAAAAAGTCATATAAAGTGAAATACATACATACTATTAAAAAGTCATATCAAGTGAAATACATACTATTAAAAAGTCATATAAAGTGAATTACTTACTATTAAAAAGTCATATTGTCACATAAATATTATGTGACTAGTGCAGTTTTTGCCTATTGGGTTATTTTGTCTATGGTGTTTTTTTTGGAGTTTGGCAATTTTTTGGGGAAGACAAAATTGGTTTTTGTTTATGCTCACTTCCTCCCGAACAGCGATGGGCTGGCTGTGCGGAAATTAGTGACTCACCATGGAGGTGTTTTAATCTCAGTAAATCATGTGAATCCAAGTTGTTTTTATCTTTAAAAAAGGCGCGGAGTGTTTTTTCCTAACACGAATAGTTCGTGTAGGGTTTTATTTTTAGTGGATCTTATGTGAATCCCACTTTTTCGGTGTTGGCAGTTGGCTTTTTGTGGAAATTGTTTTTTGGACTTGAAATTGGTCCTGGTTGTGGCTAGAATAATATGCCTGCTTAACCCCGCGTCGCGAAGTCACGGATTGCTGTTGGTTCTTCGGAAGTCCGTAAGTCTTGGAGACTGGTTGGACCACGTGCTTCTCGGATGGAGATTCTTGAGACGTTCTTTGGAGGTGTAGCGCCCTTCTTCCCCAAAGTGAAGGATGACCTAGGTTATTTGGATTCCACGCCAACCCCGGTTGATCCGTGGTCCCGTCACGGGTCCGTTCCCCTCTACCAGTACCAACCTGAGGCTAGAGACGCTCCTTGTAGGTGTAGCGTCCTTCTTCCCCAAAGTCAAGGATGATCTAGGTTATTTGGATTCCACGCCGACCCCGGTTGATCCGTGGTCCCGTCACGGGTCCATTCCCCTCTACCAGTACCTGAGGCTAGAGACGCTCCTTGTAGGTGCAGCGCCCTTCTTCCCCAAAGTGAAGGATGACCTAGGTTATTTGGATTCCACGCCGACCCCGGTTGATCCGTGGTCCCGTCACGGGTCCGTTCCCCTCTACCAGTACCTGAGGCTAGAGACGCTCCTTGTAGGTGTAGCGCCCTTCTTCCCCAAAGTGAAGGATGATCTAGGTTATTTGGATTCCACGACGACCCCGGTTGATCCGTGGTCCCGTCACGGGTCCGTTCCCCTCTACCAGTACCAACCTGAGGCTAGAGACGCTCCTTGTAGGTGTAGCGCCCTTCTTCCCCAAAGTGAAGGATGACCTAGGTTATTTGGATTCCACGCCGACCCCGGTTGATCCGTGGTCCCGTCACGGGTCCGTTCCCTTCTACCAGTACCAACCTGAGGCTAGAGACGCTCCTTGTAGGTGTAGCGTCCTTCTTCCCCAAAGTGAAGGATGATCTAGGTTATTTGGATTCCACGCCGACCCCGGTTGATCCGTGGTCCCGTCACGGGTCCGTTCCCCTCTACCAGTACCTGAGGCTAGAGACGCTCCTTGTAGGTGCAGCGCCCTTCTTCCCCAAAGTGAAGGATGACCTAGGTTATTTGGATTCCACGCCGACCCCGGTTGATCCGTGGTCCCGTCACGGGTCCGTTCCCCTCTACCAGTACCTGAGGCTAGAGACGCTCCTTGTAGGTGTAGCGCCCTTCTTCCCCAAAGTGAAGGATGATCTAGGTTATTTGGATTCCACGACGACCCCGGTTGATCCGTGGTCCCGTCACGGGTCCGTTCCCCTCTACCAGTACCTGAGGCTAGAGACGCTCCTTGTAGGTGTAGCGCCCTTCTTCCCCAAAGTGAAGGATGATCTAGGTTATTTGGATTCCACGCCGACCCCGGTTGATCCGTGGTCCCGTCACGGGTCCGTTCCCCTCTACCAGTACCTGAGGCTAGAGACGCTCCTTGTAGGTGTAGCGCCCTTCTTCCCCAAAGTGAAGGATGATCTAGGTTATTTGGATTCCACGACGACCCCGGTTTATCCGTGGTCCCGTCACGGGTCCGTTCCCCTCTACCAGTACCTGAGGCTAGAGACGCTCCTTGTAGGTGTAGCGCCCTTCTTCCCCAAAGTGAAGGATGACCTAGGTTCCCTGGATTCCACGCCGTCCCTGGTTGATCCGTGGTCCCGTCACGGTTCCGTTCCCCTCTACCAGAATCAAGTTTTCGTTCGCCATCCGTTGTTTTCCTACGATATTCGGCTACGTTTAGTTAGCATAGTGTGTTCAGGAGTCCATCTGGTATGTTTATGTTTTGTTTTCTTATTGTTACATTGGTATAACTTTGCACTCCCATGTTTTGTTCTTTTGATGGTTACATTATAGTTTTATAAAGTTCATCTTTTTTTTATTTACTGATTTCCTACCTACTTGACAGAAAACTAATCCCATAATCCTGAGCTGTAGTCTCTGCTCTGCCGTATAAATTCCAATACTTTGATTCTGCTTAACTCACCATTACAATATCAGGTGAAATACATACTATTAAAAATTCATATCATGTGAAATATATAGGTACCATTAAAAAGTCATATAAAGTGAAATACATACTATTAAAAAGTCATATAAAGTGAAATACTTACTATTAAAAAGTTATATCAAGTGAAATATATACCTTTAAAAAGTCATATCAAGTGAAATACATACTATTAAAAAGTGAAATTTTTTTATATGTACTTACATTAATATTATTTAGATTTTAAACATTCACTTAGTTTTCAGGTACATTAAATTTCACAACCTTAACACTTTATTATAAATCATTGATAACCCCGAGGAACGCCGGGTGCAAGTCAGCTATTGTTTAATTTAACAGATGTGTTTTGTATAAAAGTCACCCATGTGATTTGAAGCAGATCATGGCTTGTTAAGTATTTCCACTAAACACTGGTTTGTAATATATTAAACTATAAGTTGCGTTAAGAAAAGTTTATGAATGCATTTTTTTTTTTTTCATGAACAATAAAGGTTTTCGTTTTCTGTGCAGTTTTGTATGTTAACTCCAAATATGAGGTACTGAGGGATTTACCTTAGGGTCTATGTCGTCTCTAGCTATTCTGTGTTGAAGTTTTTGAGGAAAGGAAGGAATAAACCTGAGTCTTAAAGAGACTTATGTTGTTGGATGAGAGAAACATAAGGCCAAGTCATTCCACAGGGATCCCTTATATTTCGTGAAGCGAAATGATCTTACAATTGTTTTTGAAGAACGAAAACGCATCGAGCACACCTAGTTACGGATGTCAAATCCTAAAAAACCTCATTCTTAGTATACGGTACTTGACGGGTACACCAAAAGTAAACGCCAAAAATCACATAAATTTAACTCATTATCACAGTGAGATTTATTTTCTTATTTTTATTTTGTTTTATATTATAGAAACAAACAGTTCATGATTTACAGAGATGAAACAATATACAGGAATAAGATACTTCATGTTGTGTACCTATGATATGTTTCCTTGTAATGTCTGCTAAGTGGTATGTTTATTCCTTAATTACCAGGTGACTTGTGTAGTTTATAGGTGTGTGTGTGACGTGTGTAATGTGTGTGTGAGAGGGTGTGTGTGTGTGTGTGTGTAATGTATGTGTGAGAGTTTGTATGCACCTTTATTCGAGGACCTTCACAGGCCTTTAGACCCAGAATACGAGGACTCACACGAATCCGAGGACGTCCTCGGATTCAAAATGCGAAAAACTGAATATGTACCTATAATCTATGCGTTCTGATTGGTCAACTGTCGAAATTTTGGGCCGATCGGAGAGAGTCCTCATTTTCGTGGCGAAAAATATCGTGTTTAATTTGGCTAGTGTTTCATTAGTACGGATGTGTGACCACCAGGGCGGCGCCGCTAATGCTGGAAATCACACACAGACCCTAAACCGAGGACTCTCTCAAAGTCCTCGGTTTCGTGGTAACAGGTGCCAATTGCCGGAATGTGAACACCAGGAGGCGCTGCAAGCTCGAGTGTCAAGAAATCTCACCTACGCCCTAAACCGAGGACCCGTCGTTCGAAATTCCTACGTGCATGTGTATATAATAAGTATTGCACTATTAAGATTGTGCCGACAAGGAATTCAGTTTTTGACTGTTGAAACAAAATCCAATATTGCGTTTAGTTCGTATTGTGAACTATGTTCTGTAATACTGTTTAATTCGATGTACGGTATTGTAATATTTAATAAGTAATTAGGACACCTGATCAAGTATTTGATTAATCCGCGTCATATATTCTTCTTTCACTCCATTCTTCGTTAATCCGCTCTATTTCGGTACTTTCCGTATTATGAACGCCGATTACTAGCCGATCTGCTGTTGCACCGGGCGGCGTATTTCCTTTTACGTGTTCAATAGGAGGCATCATTGCCTCGAAACCCGCACGGGTTTGTAACGCCATTTTCCTTCCAAACCCGTGTTCAATATGAGGCACGCGTCCTCCTACTGAACACGGGTTTGTAACGCCATTTCTCTTTACAAATCCGTGTTCAGTACGAGGCATGCGTCGTCCAATCGTTTATAATTACCATGCACATTAATTGAGCACTACGGATCCGTGTTGGTTTCGAAAGATTTTTTATTTTTTAACGCCCTAGTGGACTTTTACATGGAATTTTAGTAATTGTAAGAAAACAAGACAAATGGATATAATTAAATTTAGTGCAAATCAGTAAAATATCAATACGATGATTCAATATATAATACTGCTCTTAGCCTGAAAAGATAAATAAAAGAAACTATTTATTTATTAATATAAACGCCATAATAGGCTTTAACATTAAAGTGATACATTGTATTATAAGTATGCAGTGGTACACAGAAGAGAAAAATTATTTTAAGTATTAAGGACAAAATAAGAATGTGAGTACTTAGAAATATTATCGCTGAAATGATACAGTTGTTATTAGAAGTACACTGAGATAATGTTGAAAGATAATAAAAAAAGAACTATGTACTTTTGTTATTTTGATTGATTAATATAAGACATAATATCAAACAAAGTATGTATGTGTGGAAAATCTAGTATTTAGATACAGGATACAATTATTTAATGTGGGTTACATAAAAAAAGAAAAAATATGAAGTACTCATAAGGTAAAGAATGTTATAATAATATAGAACATTTTATGTAATTCCTTGGGCCTCGACAGTATTTAGTGAGAGGTTTAAAATATTGCCGTTTTGTAATAAAATCCCAATAATAGAATATTTCTAAATATATCCGAAAACTAATAACCGTTTTGGAAAGGTTATGAAATATCCTTTCAAATTTTATAAATCAAAATAAATACTTAATTTTAAAAATATAAGTATTTTGCATGCCAGCATAAGGAAGTTTTAAAAATGACTCATCTTAGGATTTTTGTAACTAAAATTACTGATAATGAAAAAAAACGCATTCATATTGTGATAGACTAATGTATTATAAACGATATTGTCATCTCAGTTTTTGTCGTGCCATATAAAAAATAATCAATATAAAATGCTCAAAGTACATAATTGTTTTTTCAAATAGCGTTTGGAAACTTAGGATTCGTTTATGTTGGACTTCTTAATTATTTTGCGGTAAATTTTTAGATTTTTTTATAAAGCGTGATTTTTTCTCTTTTTAACACCGTTAAGATCATATCCTAACCATGAACCATGAAAGTAAGGGAGATACAACGATTTCTATGAGACATGAGATTAAAAATGTGTAAAAAACGTGACTTGTTTTTAAGTAGAATGGATCAAAATTATTAACATCAAATATATCTATTCATACATTCGCATGTTTATAATTGAGTATTGAGATTATTATGAACTTTAAAATTATATTTGTTTGAAATGTTTAATCAGGTATTGTTAAATCAAGGCTATCAGTTGTAATAATAATTTTGGATTAAAAATCATAATTTTGGAAAATCATAATTTTGAATAAATTATAACATAAAAAAGTAAGTGTGTGCTCACAATTTCTGCGTTATAAACCAATAAAACAGAATAAATAATAATTTTATTTACTCGTCAGGTATATAATATTATAATAGAGATTAAAAAAAATAAAATATGACGAGTTGTACCTATTAAAAACCAAGGATAGAAATAAAACTACATTCAAAGATGTATACGTTATGTGAGGTAATCTACATAACTAGGTACCTACAAATAAAAACATAATAATATTTTTTGGCAGGAGGTTCATTATCATCAATATTTAATGCAATTTTGTGAATACGTTTTCTCTTGATCAATTAAGACTTGGCTGGTCGTCCTGATTGAATCCTTCCTGTAGCCGCATGATAGACCCTTTCTTGGCGGCGAGCGATCGATATAGGTTGTACATTAATTTTTCGAGATCTTTGCCGGCTATTTTTTTTCCACAATATATATATATATATTTTTTTTTTTTTATAGTAATACCGCACAAGAGTCCCAACTGCTCCCGTCTGGAGCCAGTGAGACTATGGTATCCCCAGTTGGAGTATGTTGTGAGGCTGAGGGTATTGCGGAGGGGAGGGAGATGGGGAAGAGGAAGGTGGGGAAGTACCTGGCTATTCAGATCTGGTCACCAAACACGGCTAAAGCCATTTCAAGCAACGTTTCAATTCTGAATGGTGGTCTTACACCAGGGCGATACTGAGAGTATCTTCCACTCTGGAACGTGCCGCAAATATACTATATATTATTTAAATTAATTAATTGCGAAATAACACAAATTAATCAATTAATCAAATAAAATTTATTTGCGCACGCCGGGTTCGAACCCGCGACCTTCGGATCTGTAGTCAAAAGCGTATACCACTAGACCACGCCGGCATAAATGATAGTATACTCAAATTAAGCTTTGACAAATCACATCCAAACTTGGTGAGAATTTTTGTATGTTGAGCATTTGAATTCCTTTCCAAGATATTAGTAATTCTTTGCCACTGGGCTTGAATATTTCAGGCTAATAGCAGTATTATATATCAAATCATCGTATTAATATTTTAATAATTTACACAAAATTTATTGCATTCATTTGTCTTGTTTTCTTACAATTACAAAAGCCCACTAGGGCGTTAATAAATAATAAATACCTAATAAAAAAGGTTCCTAGATTATGTGTTTTATTGCCCATCCTTAATACATAACAATTTACACATACAAAAAATGTCTCGAAACAAACATGGATCCGTAGTGCTCAATTAATGCGCATGGTAATTATAAACGATTGGACAACGCATGCCTCGTATTGAACACGGATTTGGAAAAAGAAATGGCGTTACAAACCCGTATTCAGTAGGAGGACGCGTGCCTCGTATTGAATACGGGTTTGGAAGGAGAATGGCGTTACAAACCCGTGCGGGTTTCGAGGCAGTACTGCCTCCTATTGAACACGGAAAAGGAAATACGCCACCGGGCGCGCGGGTGGAGGGGTGCATTGCCTGTCGGGTGTCAGCCGTAATGATCTCTTACCAAATTCATATATTTAGATAGGCAATTCAATTTTATTTTGAACCTTTTTTTAAGTTTTGTGCAAATTTATATTTTAAATAAAATATTTAGCAATACGATGAGGCGTATACTTTTGTTGCCTGTTCACCGAACGAGCGAACGTTAGGACGAGCCGCGACGCTTCCAAGATACGTGTAAGAAATTCGTTCCACACTATTTCGAGGACCCAAGACCTCCAAAAACTATAGACCACTAAATCGAGGACCTTCCGAGATCCGTGTATTTTACGTATGTGTAATCCTGAATACGTGGACAGGCCTCGGATATGGGAAGTCCTCAGTTACCGGCTGTGTGTTCCGGTTTTTTGAGGACCGTTTTCTAGGTGCTTACCGGGTGTATGATGAAACCGAATAGACAGCAACGATCACGATTAACTTGAGTATACGTATAAGTGTAGAATACATGTCTACTTTATATAATATAACAGGACCTCGAATTCGGGTAGCCAGTTGAAGTCCTCGAAATCGGGATTGGACAAACAAGGGTGTATTTGTGTGTGTGAGTGTGTGTGTGTGTGTGTGTGTGTGAGGGTGTGTATATGTGTGTGTGTGTATATGAGTGTATGTGTGTGTGTGTATGAGTGTGTGTGTGTATATGTGTGTGTGTGTGTGTGTGTGTATAATGTATGTGAGGGTGTTTGTGTGAGTGTGAGTGTGTGTGTGAGGGTGTGTGTATGTGTGTGTGTGTATGTGTGTGTGTGTGTGTCAGTGTGTAAGTGAATTGAAAAGTTTAAATTATTGATGCCACGTTTGAATAATAATTAGACCAGTAAATCCGAAAAAATGTCAATGTTACATAAGTTTTTTAGATTCTCACGGCCAAAAGCATTTTTGTTGTTTGTTTTTGGGGTGTTATGCCGTGTTGCGCTAACTCCTTCTTTAGCCGACGTTTCGGACAGCGTTGCAGTGTCCATCATCAGGGCAGATCCGGTAGATCCGAAGATGTGTAAAAAAGTCAATGTTAGAGTTTAGAAAAATATTATTTAGAGTATGAGAACTCGGTTAATTGTCGAATTAGATGCTGCATTTGTTTTATAATTAAGCGTGTGGAATAACACTGTATGTCGTGTACGTCTCGAAGGTACAGTGGGTTGCCATATTAATAGGGACAGTTCCAATATTTCCTGATTTTTATGTTTACGTCGTCTCTACTTCTAAATAACTTGGATATGATGGCCATTCCTTCGTTATTTTTGTTGCTGGTATCACCACTGATACTTTTAAGAAGTGGCAACACTCGCAAAGTGCCACATCCCTCGAAAATTTAAGGTTTTTTCCATGTGGCCAGCATTTTTGTGAAAATTCGTGATCGAAGTTCTGGTAAATAAATATACATAATAATTATATTTTAGAGTTTTAACAGTTTAGCTGTACAAAAATGTAAGTAATTATTAATTATCTATCAATTTTGTAATTTTTTTTTCATATCTTATTTCAGTGAATAGTTTTCCATATTGAGTCCAATGTTCTGTTTTTTCAGTGTGGCTAGGTCTTCAGACACGTCCCCAAGAAAATGTGCGGAAGTGAAGACACTATTATTAAACACTCAACATTCCCAAAGGGAAATAGCAACCATTACAGGTATTTTAAAGTCTGTGGTTAACAGGATAAATTAGAAAATCAATCAAAACCTGCCCCTTGAATTGAATCACAATGGGAAATATGGCAGAAAACGAATCACTACACCTCGTACTGACCGCAAAATCAAAGACGTCTGTCTCCAAAACCGCAAAAAGAGTGTGGCTCGTCTGACCTTGATGATCAACAAAGATGATATCGAAGTCTCCCAAAGGAGAGTCCAGAGGAGATTGGCTGAGGAGAACCTCATTGGTCATCGGCCAGCTAAAAAACCTCGCCTCACAGTAGATATGAAGAAAAAACTACTGGAATGGGCCAACGCACACCAAAACATGACTATAGAGAACTGGAATATGGTAATTAACAATTTTGTGGTTATCAAACTTGTAACGGACGTAGTTGACCATATTATTTAATTTCATAAAAATTGTTTACTTTTATAAAATGTCCCTACTCCACGCCACTGGCAAAATCACCACTCCCCGCCACTGGTCATTTTGTCCAATTTTCGGCCCAAGCGGCTTGAAAACTTTGACTCCGAATGGCTTCGATACCACATCGCCGGCTTACCTGCCGCGTGGATCAATGTCCAGCATTTTTTCTATGTAAATTTTACATAGAAAAATCAATTTTTAAACATTGCAAATATGTATATTTTACTTGTTCATCCCCTCGGCGGTAGTCAAATAAACACTATTTTCGATATACTACCGCTGAGTAGATATTAAAAAAGCTGTTTTTCACCCATATGTAAACCCATTTTTGAACAATATTTTTTACCCTTTTTGCGTGTACAAAAATCCAGGAACCTCGTAGCATAGTGAATCTTATCTCTTTCTGAGCGCTATGTTACAGGGGACCTCGGAAAAATACTAACTTAACATGTTTTACAAATTTGATCGCTTGAGATCATTTTTACACATTTATTTTACAAACATTTCTTATTTTTTGTCGTATCTTGACAAACAAAAAATCTAGTTGTCAAGATACACATTCCTATAACTACTATGCATTTAAACTATGTAATTATCATTCATGTAAGCGCTCAAAATCTTTTCTAACTCTCAAATTTAAGCGACTACTATCACCAGTACTACGGACAAAATGAATATGCAACATCTTGTCGGAGGCTATAAACACATATCTGGCGCGGGTACAATCCCCCACCACTTTTTGACTCAAAGCCCAATGTCGGGTGCGAGTCATGCTTATTGAATATAAGCAGCCAAATAATAAAATAAAATTAGTTAATCTTTACCACCGAAACCAAGCGTTTTATTATCTACAAGTGACTCCTGCCCAACATCTGCCTCACCTCGCCGAGTCTTCTGCTCCAAAACCTTCTGGTGTTACCTCTTCAAGACCAGCCGGCCCTCCTCTGGAAAACCGCCAACACCAGAAGCGAGCAGAGACGACAGCACACCCAGTGCCCAACATTCACCGAGCCTGGGTGCGGGAGGCAGATTTCATCTTCAATATCTACTACTATCATCATCATCGGCCGTAAAGGAGCATTTTCAACGGTTGAAGACACGGTTTGGACCCGGCGCCTAAATCTACAGTCTTGTGCGGACTCCCGTCCAGTACAAAACTTTAAAAAATTCCATTAGTTTGATTATGGCCTTTTTTAGGTGTGCTTCTCTGACGAGTCCATATTCCAAATTTTGTTGGATAAATCATCGTTCGTCCGACGACGCCCAGGAGAGAAACTTCATCCGGACTGCCTTGTAGAGACGACCAAACACCCTACCAGTATCATGGTGTGTTCAGTCATCTCTTCCAAAGGGATGGGGCGCCTCCACATTGTGCAAGGGACTATGAGGCAGGATCAGTACAGACAAATACTGGAAAATCGATTACTGCCTCAATTCGGAGAATGGTTCCCTGGTGGCCAGGAATACGTTTATATGTACAACTCCGCACCCTGTCATAAAGCCAGGACTGTCACTGCATTCCTGGCTGAAAAAATGTGCCGGTTTTACCTTTGCCGGGGAATTCCCCTAACATGAACCCTATTGAAAATCTGTAGGAGCTCACCAAGAGGGAGATTGCCAAGGAGGTGGTCACAACGAAGCAGCAGCTCATCGAAAACCTCATCCGGGTGTGGCATCATTGTCCTGAACTAAAGATTACTGCAAAATTGTGCATTGATAGTTTACCACGGCGTGTACAAGCTGCTATTGCGGCTAAAGGCGAAATTATGAAATATTAACTTTTTGTTCGATAATGTTTAAAAATAATAAAAAAAAAATAAAATAATCGCAGATTATGGACAAATACGGTGAATATAATTTTCAAAATTCAATGTCCTTGTTAATAAATAATAATAACCGCACCTAAAATTATAAACATCTTTGTTTTATGAACACAAAGTGTGAAAAACACATTTTCCATAAGTGTCCCTATTAATATGGCAACCCACTGTATGTTAAAATTAATAAGGGACATAAGTTCGTTACAGTCGATGTTATTGTTTAAAATTCTGTGTTTAAATATTGAGTCAGCTACTACTCGTCTTTGCTGCAAAGTTCAAATGTATGAAATACCAGCCTTAAGAAGACTCAATACGGTTTTGTTTCTATATACATAAACACGAACTTCACTACAATCTACACATCTGCCCTGATGATAAAGGCTGTAACGCTATTCGAAACTTTGGCTAAAGAAGAAGGTAGCGCAACATGGCTCAATACCCTTAACATAAATCAGAATAGTATTTTAGGCAAAAAGCATCGAATGAGATCCGACATTTATCTACTGAAAAACTATATCATAAAAGGCAGTCAATTTCCAACCTTCATCTTCCGATTTATTTTCTCTCCACTGTTCTCTCAGCCTCACGACTATTGAATCAAGATTCCCCAGGCTTCTGGCAGATGACTTTATTAATATAAATATGAATAAAAAAATCGACCAAATCAATTTTCAAAAGCTTCTAAGGTATCTTCTTATCGGTGTTGAAACTTTTCCTTAAAGGTTCAGGTGATTATGAATCCACCGCACGTTTTTAACTAAAAACAGGCAGTACCTGGAACCTTTCAATTTATTTAGGTTTAGAATATAAGACGCACATAGCGAGTACCTGTCCGGCAATATACCTTCCGGTACAGCCAACAACATTTCATTATTATTTCCGCAGAACAAAGAAAAGCGTAGAAGTGTCATAATAATATTCTGGTAGTAAAATAGGATGGAAGCAGGCTAAATCAGATCTCTGAGGCGTATGAGTGGTAAAATTTTGTATGACCATGATAAAAATGTGCTATGCTGATGTAGGTGTAATGGTTAATATTAAGAAATGGAAGCCTACATGGTTTGAGCCAGTAAAAACATGAGAAAGGAAAGAAAAGAAAGGAGTTTGAGGAGAATATATGACGCGGAAGTTAATGGAAGAAGATGTCGGAAACGCCACAGGAAGAAAATCTATATTCTAAATAAGTACGTATAATGATTAACCCGTGTAACTTGGATGTAAAAATGGTGTAACTTGGATATAAAAATGGTGTAACTTGGATGTAAATATGGTGTAACTTGGATATAAAAATGGTGTAACTTGGATATAAAAATGGTGTAACTTGGATGTAAAAATGGTGTAAATTGGATGTAGAAATGGTGTAATTTGATGTAATTGAATCTCACTTTTAAAATTTTGATTTATTTCTATTTTCTTTAAAATATCTTTTATCAATCATTTTAATCTTTGTTTTTATTTCTAATATGGTTTCTTAATAATATTTATTTTTGGTTTACCATAATATTTCCTTTGCCTTAGGTTTTATTATTTGTTCTACAAAATATTATTTTGTTAGTTCTTATATAAATAATGTACTACTACCATAATACGGGCATGAGCCTAGAATGGCAATTGAGAAAATCACAATATTGTAATTTAAATAAATTATAATTAAAATTTAACTGATCTTTTTCACGACTCAAAAGCAATGTAGGCAATCACCTAGTAGAGGAATGGTTTGACAGTGTCTGGTGGCACCGGATATTACTCTAGTTGCTAGTTGCTACTCGTACGTTGAACACCCCTTACTGTCCATTCGGCTGTACAATGGCCTTCGGACGATTCGGAGCAACCATATTATGAAATATATTGCAGAAGTCCTGTATCTAGACTACAAGAGCACTTACCAGAATCCTATTAGGATACTTTGTTACGAGTCACTTCCTTGTGTAAGTGGAATTTCATTATTTCGTGTTAGAAATAATACATGTATCCGTTTTTACTTTTCCTCACTTCATTTTTCTTCTAAATAATATAAATAAAGTATTGATTCCAGAATAGTTATTTTATAAAAGATACTAATTTTGATGGTGTGTTTCTGTGTCTAAGTGTAACTTTGGTTTAATGAACTATAGAACTGGGATTTGATTCGGTTTTCAAAATACGAATTGATAAAGTTTATAGTTAACTACATAAATCATTTTGATTTACTTAATTAATTAATACTTCAGTATTTGAAATATCTATTTCGTTTGTTGAATTTTTGTCAGATGTCGTAATTTTTCAAGTTTACTAAATTTCTGATCGTCTTTTGAAAGGCAATGATTCTTATCACCAGACTTACGACATTTGAAGTAACTTCACCAGGGCGATACTGAAAGTATCTTCCATTCTGGAACGTGTGGCAAATATAGATACTATATATTATTTTAAATAAATTAATTACGAAACAAGACAAAAAACCAAATAAAATTTAATATAAATTAGAACCCGCACCAGCATAGCCTTTATATTTTCATCAATGTTCCAACAATAATAATGAAAATGTAATAATTGGTTTACACTGGTAAATAATTAGTTAAATAATTTTAAATAATCCATCGTAACAATAAGGTTATCAACCTTTTTTCAAACATTAATTTATGTGTTGCTATTTAATAGAAAGTACCTTGTAAATTTAATTTCCGTAATATCTTCAAATATAAATATTCAAAATATTGACAAAATACTTAATAAACTTAAAAACATGAAAAATATCATCAAACATACAGGGTTATCCAATAAGAGGTGTTATTTTGATATTCAATCGTAAAAGATCAATGGTTTCGTTGTTTATGTGGCACGTAGCGCCGTCTTGTTGAAAATAAACGTTGTCTAGATCAATACCATCCAATTTCGGCCATAAAAAATCATTAATCACCTCTCGATAGTGCAATCCATTCACCGTAACTGTTGCTCCAGCCTCATTTTCGAAAAGGTAAGGTCCAATGACTCCGCCGGACCATAAACCGCACCAAACAGTCACACGTTGAGGATAGAGAGGCTTTTCAACAATATAACTCTTGGGTTTTCCGAGCCCCAGATGCGACAATTTTGCTTGTTGACGAAGCCCCCGAGGTGGAAATGGGCCTCATCACTCAAGATGATTTTGCATTTGATTCACTCAAGTGAATTTTAATAATTTCAATGCGTTGTTGAAGCGTGTATCGTTCCATTTTTATTAATGACGTAGTTTCTACTTGTCAAATGTCAAAAAATGACAGCTTCCAAAGTAACATCTATTCAAAATAACACCTCTTATTCGAAAACCCTGTACTAACTTCGGTTATCCGTGCGTTGGTACAGCGTGAAATCTGATTCAATGAACTCAAATTTGATTTGTCGTTTTCAAAATTGAAATCGACTATGTAAAGAATTCAGATATGTGTCTAGGTACCTTTAAAGTTTTAGTTTTTTGCGTCAAAATTATTATAATTTTCTGTTCCATATATTTTTATTTTAACATAGTGGGCCAGGGCAGACGTTGTCCTGCCACAGACCGCTATCTACTGAAAGGCGGTTTTGGAGATTAGCCTATACGAATACAGTGATACGTGATTTGAATATGTTAAGATTACCTACAAATTATATTTTACCATCAAAATTAAATTTTACACATCACATTTTATGATTTGTAATTGTCTTCCATTAAAAGCGTTTGCTTGTGTATGGAAAATGAGTGTACATTAACAGTCTTAATCATAATAAACAACACGGTGGGATAAGAACAGGTCATCTGAACAATTATGAGGTGTTGTTCTTATCAACACAGTGGGATAAGAACAACACCTCATAATCACGCGCATGCATGAGAAACATTTATATTCAGTGAAGGCAACTACAATAATGAAACTCAAATAAATACATACCTATGTATTTAGAAAAAGAAAATAAAATGTTATGAAGGATACAAATAGAGTATTAAGTGATATTTTGTATGATTAAATTCAAGTGAAATATATGAAATGTGTACGTCTTCTGTTTAAGTTTTTATTAGTGTTAATCCTAGCAAGTAAAGTCAATTTTCGTGATTGTTCAAGTATATACGCTTTTTCCATTTTCATAAAGTTGTTATTTAATGGGTAACTAGGGTAAATAATTAGATTCTCTAGAGGTGTACAATCGAAAGGTAAATTTTCGATTGTTGCTCTAATTTGTCAAGAAAAAAATTACATTATGAAGAAAATTTGTTTTGAAAAATAATGAATCCTGAGGTATTTATTTTATAAATACTTTCAGCATCTCAAATCCTACAATTATTATATCTCGAGATTTTCCACTTATCTGTGTCAATTTATACAGATAAAAAATATAATGTATTTACATAATATCAAATCAAGCAACTTTAAAGGTTTTATCTGGAAAATCAAATATTTTAACAACATTTCTGATAAATTAATATGGTTTATAATAGAAATTAATACGGGTTGATTTTTTCTTACCAAACAAATAGTGATAGTGAAGAAATATGCAACAAGCATCATAGTGAAAAAATATGGAATACGCAGTACGGCATCATAGAGAACATACATGGAACAAGCAGTACGGCATCATAGTGAACATACATGGAGCAAGCAGTACGGCATCATAGTGAACATACATGGAACAAGCAGTACGGCACCATAGTGAACAAATGTTGAACAAGCAGTAATTTGAGAGCTTTATTTTGCTACTTCAGATAATAAGATTTCCTGCTTTGTAGCTAAGATACGTTGAACTTTCTTGTAACTCTCCGGTGTCCGTGTACATTGTACATTGTACAAAGAAGCAAAGCTCAATGACCATACGAGATATTTCTATCTAATGCTGCAACTGGACGGGAGTTCTAATGGAGTCTCTTTTTTGGTTTTTGAGTCAATGTTGGATACAAAGTTAGTGCTCATTTTTGAAATGTATTGCAATTTAGGTTCAATAATTGGTCAGGTTTTAACTATTTCAAGCAGACCGTTTTGCATTTCACATCTCTGTAAATTTATTTGTATGTCCCGTTTCCGTTTACGATGGTGGTCGTTTTAATGGTTCGGAAAAGATAATTTTTACAAACATGAAATCGTCGTGTTCATTTTAGACTTTTACATTCGTATCTTTTCAATATTATAGTACGAAAATTGTCGTCTTTGAGATAGTAACGTTTTTTGGACGAATTTTAAAATTCCTTATTATAAATTTAAAAAGTTATCTAACATATTTGGTTTACAATTAAGTAGGTAGGTGTTTAAATATTTACCACAAAATCTAAGGTTTTCAGAGGAAATTTTGGTTTAATTTATTAAATAAGATTTATAAACCTACTTTTACTACTAGTTAGGTTAGGATTGGTTAGGTTATGTTAGGATTGATTGGTTAGGTTAGAATTGGTTAAGTTAGGTTATGTTAGGATTGGTTATGTTAGGTTATGTTAGGATTGGTTAGGTTAGGTTCGGTTATAATAACATATGGTTTAAGCGTGTTATGATTTTAGAACAATAACTAGGGTACGCACGCATTGATGAAAGGGAAAAGAAGTCAGAGACATGGCACGATCATATGAATCAAAGTTCTTAGCGGAGTTAAGAATCTATTAATATATGTACGTTTAAATACCACCGAAAAGAGGAGTGAATATTAAAAGACAGAATTATTCGGCAGTTTATCTACTCTGCCCAACCATGAGGGAAAATAGCGTAATTAGTTAGTAAGGTTCATTTAGAAACGCTTTGATAAAGTAATGTTAGGTTTGATTGAGTTTGATTAAGTTTTGTTAAGTTACGTTAGGTTAAACAAGATAAGGTGCTGGGGTTAGGAAATGCTGCATTTACGTTGAGTTAGAACAGGTTTAGTTTTGTTCACTATGGTCCAAAGCTGTCTTCAACGTGTCTTCTATGCCTGGACGCGTTCTGTGCATATTTAAGTTAAGCTGGATAAGGCATGGTGGGGTTACGAAATGTTAGAATACGTTAGAAGAGAATGAGTTTAGTTTTGTTTATCATGGTCCAAAGCTATCTTCAACGTGTCTTCTACGCCTGGACGTGTTCTGTGATTATTTAAGTTAAGCTAGATAAGGCATGGTGGGGTTACGAAATGTTAGAATACGTTAGATTAGAATGAGTTTAGTTTTGTTTATCATGGTCCAAAGCTGTCTTCAACGTGTCGTCTACGCCTGGACACGTTCTGTGCATATTTAAGTTTTCCCTGGTCATCGTGTTCTAAAATATTCCATCACAATTTGGTTGTAGATTCTTCCGCAATCACCCACACTGTCCTTATTAATATTCCAGTGGCGAATGAGCTCGTGAATAGACCAATGAATTAGGATATGTTGGAAGAACTAACCAGAAAGGAAACATGACTTTGAAATTCATCTAACTGATACTTCAAGGATGCTATAGTCCTCAGACTTGTCTTTGGGTGTGTCATAGTTACTGGCTCCAGACAGTTTTGAAGCAGTTGTGAATCTTTGCTGTATTCAGATCATGGAAAAAAAATTCTTGAATATTCGGTATGGTGATGTTAGGGCCATTTGTTTCACAGAACCATGGTTTCACTTCACGTGGTTGATCTAACCGCAATGGCTGTCATCCCGATCGGGATAAAATGACGTCAGAGCCAAACCGCAATGTTTAGATTTTTTTGTCAGTGTCGCGGTGCAGGACCATGATGAGTGGAGGAACCTTGCTCATCAGGACATTTGGAATAGAGGTAACGAGTCTTGGCAATGAGGAAACTTCCAACAAACAATACCTTGTGTGTTTTATATCTGTGGTGTGGAGTAATTCGTTCACGCAAGGAGGTGATTTAAATTCCGGATACACAACTGCCCCGTCTCAGGGTTACGGATCCTATCGATTCTGACTGAAAAACCTACACTATTATGGGTAAAATTAGCATAAATCTTTCCAAAAGCTTATTAATAATTTTAATAACAAGGTCGATGAAGCCTTGAATCTCAATTTGAAGACGGACATCGCAAAACTTAGCAGGCGGTTAAGGAACGCTAATTTCATTATTACAAAACAAATCATCACGCCGTTTCTCCGCAGGGATAGGCAGAGATGGATCGCCACACATCTCTCATTCACATTCACACGTCGACACTTCACATGACCCGAAAAAATTATTTGATTTCATTTTTTAAGAATTTTTTATTGTTTTTTTAATAGCAGCAGCAATTTTTTAAAAGTATGACAAAAATAACTTGATAATTACATTGCATATTAAACATTATATTTCTTAAAGAGCCTGTAAGAAAGACATTCATTTGTATTTTCGCTTCTCATTAAATTCCAAATGTATGGGTAATTTTTTAATGTATTCAAAGACTAGAACTGTTTTTAAGGTGATGAAATACGATTTCAAAATTTATTTTTAAAAATAAACATGAAACATTTGAATACTAAAATTTTGAAATTGTATTTATTGTTTTAAAAATGGCTCACCCGAAATTACTTATAACAAAAAAAATAAATTACTACCTGCCACCTAACTTTTTTGTTGTTAAATATATAAATAATGAATGAAAAATTGACACAGTTTCATATTTTTTTCTTGCATTGCGGTAGGAACATTTGGTTTCTTAGAGGTGTACCTTTTTCATTATTATGTGGTTAACTTCTATATTTGGTTTCTTAGAGGCGTACATTTTAATTATTCTGTGGTTAACTTCTATATTTGGTTTCATAGAGGTGTACATTTGAATTATTCTGTGGTTAACTTCTATATTTGGTTTCATAGAGGTGTACTTTTGAATTATTCTGTGGTTAACTTTTATATTTGGTTTCATAGAGGTGTACATTTAAATTATTCTGTAATAGTGTAATTCTATAAATAGAAAACATCACGCTTTATATTAAAATCTAGAAGTTCCAGATTTTTCCAATAACATTTTTTGTTTGTAATAGACCTCGTATAAAATAGTTTTTGATTGTGCCTAAATGTATACTCGGACGGCGCTAATACAGAACATCCCGATAAAATACGTTCTATAGTTTCCGGAAAAGCCAAATATTTTCTACATAAATCATCAATTTGATGAAATAAGAAAATACACAGATTTAGAAAATGAGATTAAAAGAATTTGGCATTCCCAGACTATAAAAATATTACCATTTGTTATTTCGGCTACTGGCATTATACCTAGCTATCTCATTCAAAATTTAGGCGCATTAGATCTGTCAAAGAATTTATGTATAAAAATGCAAAAATCAGTCATTTTAAATACATGCAGGATTAGGAAAGTTTATTTAAATATTTATATTGAGGGATCAGTAGGATTTATAGGTCCAGTTAGGAGTTCTACCGAGCCGAACCCTCTGATATGAAAATATCTGGAGTCGGTGAATTATTTTCCCATTTGATCTCTAGTGAGTTGACGTGTTGTTGATCTTGTATTATTTTGTATTTATTATGCTTAGATAATGCACTTGCATAATGTGGATTGACTAGATGATAATTTGTGAATAAGTGTGTTTAAGGACTTAGTTTTTCCTGTGGGGAAGATTTAACCCGGACATAAAGTATGAACTAATATTCAGAATCCGGGCTAGTCCAGGTTCTGTCCTGCGTCGTAGTTTCCAACCCCACAGGTTTACAGAGAATCCTACCAATTCAGATTCTAAGCACCTAAAATTTTCCAGCTCCCGGAATCACTTGAACTCCCTACTCAACTTTCGCGATGTTATACTATGTATCGTATAAATTCGTAATATATTTCTCGCTCTTATTTCAAATATTATTCACATGCAATACATATATTATTATATTGCTACCTGTTACTCAGGTGGAATCAGTTCAAAGTTCAACACAACATCAATCTCCCAAAGGCTCCCATCTTCGGAAATTCTTCTTTGTTATATAGAAGACCCTTATATGTTCCAGAAAACAATGAGTATCTCTTCATCCGCCAAATCTGAGTTCAATTCTATCTGGAATATCTAGGATGAAGTGCTGGAAACGAAATCGATATAGATGACTGCCAATAAGAAACTGTAGAGTTTCAACAATTTATTACATTAAAAGGTAATCATTTTTATATGGTTTCAAAAAAAATTGTAACATATGAAGTTTTATTTTAACTCGACCATTTTGCATTTCATTTGTATGTTAATTTGTTTGTACTTAAAGATTAATTTTTCAAATGTGAAATCGTCGTATTTCTTTGAACTTTCTTGACCTACCTAAAGAGAGTTTGTAAAAAGAGTCGTCATTGAGATAAGTTCATTGTTTTTGGAAACGTTATTCATTACTTCATTTGACATTAAAAGATTTTACATAAAATATGAGGTTTATATTATTTGTACCTACTTACAAACCTTGAGATTTTGGGAGGAAATTTTTGTTAGGATTTATTAAGTAAGAGAAAATTGGAAAGACATATTATGCAGAAATTGATATTCTATATTCTGTGGCATTCAGAACACAGTCTCTTTATTTTTTACACCACAGTGAACTCCTGTTTCGTATTTTGGAAATTGCGTTTTATGTGGGAAGAATATTTCTGTTTATTTTCGATTCTGAAATTGAAAATTTAACTGAATTGAATCACTGATATTTCATGGGATACGGATTGTGGAAATGAAAGCATAAAAAGTAATGATTACTGTATTTATTTGATTACCTTCGTAACAAAGTCATTCAAAAAGCAGATACGATGGTGATTGGGTTAATACAGTAAGTTACCTACTACTGTTCTTTCTTGCTTTTGAGTTGGGACCTGGTGCTGTCACTTAAAGGTACAATTGTTTGTCTTTTAATGTTATTATCGGTTAGTAAGTTCGTTTATTGAGTCAGCAGGTGATGGTATATTCGGAAATTAAACGATATTTCTTTATAAAAATGACTGCTACACTGAAAGATATTAGAAGAACGAGATATGCTATGTTGGCCGCCAGACCGTAGGCGGAGTACTACCTAATTAGGGTACTTTGAACGGTATCGGGACGTGCACGCACAGAAATCTGTTCTATGTATTAGTGCGGATACCTTAGCGTAAGCGAAGGTGTGCAGTAGTATTGGTGAACAAAACCGGCGACACTGGGCAAAACAAATCCACACAGTATGAACTGCTCATAGCACATCTCGTTCTTCTAATATCTTTGGCTACACCGATTCATATAAAATGCTTGATTTGAAATAATGAGAGTTACACACATAATTTTCATCTACGAAATTTTTAATAATTTATGAACTTAGGTACTTTTAAGACAAACTATATTAAAATAGAGACTTACACATACACCAAACAGAAAAAAAACACTAGACATAAAGAAAATTAACCAAAAACCCAGAATTGTTTAATATATAAAGGCATCCAAATTTAAAGCGTAGTTTGGAGTGAAATTAATTGCGGGAGGCGGGTTTGGGTACCGCCGCCCCGGGAACTATTTATTGGATAACCAACACCTCTACCATAGGTCACTCCAAGAGATTTGCTATATTTGGTGATTAAGCAGGAGTGCCCGGATTCATGTGGTGATTATGTTAAGGTGTATAAGTGCAAGCGAGATTCTATAAAAGGCGATTTATGCAAGTAGAGTGTCCCCTTTTGTTACAAGCAGCTCCCTAGTAAATACCAGTACTTGATTACGTTTATACTTTACTTCGTACTACCCGACACGCCTCAATAATGGCACGACAACACACACGGGAGTCATGTACATTAGGTGGACAAGATCGTACACCACAGGAGTATTCAGGTTGCGTCTGCCCACCCGTTGCGTGGCGTGTCTGATCGGAAGAGGCTGGTTTGGGGTGACCCTTTGACTTCTCCAACTGATCTCTCGACCCATCGCCTTGCGGCGCAGTGGGAGGGATATATTCAATTGTTAAATCCGCGCCGCATTGCCAGCCAAACAAACACTCTCATTTATATAAGATAGATTGATAGATTAGATATACAGTATATTGATTACAGATTTTCCTTAGCGTCTTACGCTCATTTAAAACAAACCCGATGTCGCCCACGTTTTCTAAACCATTTATTTCCTTTCGCTAGGAATTATTGAACTGGAAAAGCATCTTTATTTTCATGTTTAAATGCTAATCAAAAACTCTGTTATGCTAAGTACCCATTCGTTATGAATCCGGTTCAAGCTTTTTTCGTTTTCCATTATGTTACGGAAATATTATTCAAACAGAAGCTATTTGCATTCGGAAACAAACCGAACCGTGGATAATGTTTCGCGAATATTATTTAAAGAATTCTTTCAGCGGTGCATCTAGTTAGTGGAATTCTTCACGTTTCCTGAGAAAAATTTCTATTGATATTATACATGTAAATTTTGCGCTTACTGTATGATCTCTATAGTTCTCTGTAGCGAATCACCAGTAACATTGTAAAACGAGGAATAAGTCGTATGAACACACTGATTTAGATTATCGAAGAAAGCAAACATTTTGTGGTTTGACATAATACAAATTAGAAAAGTTATTTGTTTAAAACCACTTTATTTGATTTTTACTCGTCGATCTGTTTCGGTTGATCTCAAACTTCATCAGGACAATCAACATATAAACTAAATTACAGTATGGAGGAAGATTAAAAAGTAAAAAAAAGAGAAAGCATGTAAGAGAGGGAGAGGACATCAGATACAGACTGGTAGAGGAGTAGGAGAAGGGTGGAGGTTACATAGGGAGAAATGGAACAATAATTTAAATAGTAAATTTAAAATCGGAATGTCGGTTAACGTCGACTTCCCTTTTTCCCTATGTAACTCCTAACCCTTCCCTTACCCTATTCCAGCCTAAATCTGATGCTATCTCACTCTCTTATATACTTTATATTTCTCTATTGTTTACTCTAAAAAATATATGAACTCATTAACTAGTAAGACTGTAAAATTTACAAACACATCATTTTGCAAAAAACATAAAGTATTTACGAAAATATGATGAGCTGGCCCACGTTGAAAATTTCACGTTTCAATTTTAATTTTCAGAAAATTTCAATTACACGTTTCTGAGACAATGCGCATGGTTTCACTGAATTTCGTCCAGTGAATATTTCATTCCTTGAGAGGCTTTTCTTTAAGCGGTGATACATATTTTGTTCGATTTGTATGATTATAACATTGCAAAAATCAAATGTCAGTATTGTAATAGGAAAAAAGTTTCGTCATATCATACACATTCTCGTAAAAATACTTTAAAATATATATATATACGTATTTATTCGGCAACCTTTCGATTTATTAATGTGAAAATGAAATAGGAAATGTGTCTAAAAGTGTTAAAATGAAATACAAAATATGTTTAAAAGTGTTAAAATGAAATACGAAATGTTTCTAAAAGTTTTAAAATGAAATACGAAATGTGTCTAAAAGTGTTAAAATGAAATACAAAATATGTTTAAAAGTGTTAAAATGAAATACGAAATGTTTCTAAAAGTTTTAAAATGAAATACGAAATGTGTCTAAAAGTGTTAAAATGAAATACAAAATATGTTTAAAAGTGTTAAAATGAAATACGAAATGTTTCTAAAAGTTTTAAAATGAAATACGAAATGTGTCTAAAAGTGTTAAAATGAACAGAACATATTATTAAAAAATAAAACACATTTTATTATATATGACAAACCAAAAAGTGATTGTGTTCTACAATTATATGAAAACATCATGTTTTTAAAATTTCAGTTACTTGACTGAACATTGGATGTATGATAAGTACCTAACCCTGAAAATTGAACCAAATAAAAAAATTTCGTTTAATTTTCACTCAATATAACATACGGATTATAAAAATCTGTACAGTAAATAATTTTGCCATAAGTTAAACACATAAAATGATCACTTACTTTACACTGGCTTTCCCTCGGTAGAAGCCTAAGTGAAAATATTGATGGAAAAACAATCGCAGAATATTAGCCTGGTTAATTCCATTATGCAAGCATACCGATAAAAAATGTGATTTTCGTAACTGAAATTTGAAGAACACAATATTAACTACAGACAATAGAAATTTATCCGACAGGTAAATTTCTTTTTTGAAAGGCAACGTTTCTGAGGATAATATTTTTTTTTACAAATTCAACAATTATTAAAATATCTCATGGTTTTCACGGATCTGCGCAAGTTACAAAATAAAATCATACCTAATTAAGTTGAAAAAATAAAATAAAATAATACCTAACTATGTCCCCGCCCAGTTCGTTACGGGGACATAAATTATTACACACGAAGTGCACATTCATCGGTGGAGTCTACGCGATAAGACCGTGGTCGGGTCACCATTATAGTTTATGGTTATTCTTCCTTGTTTACGGTAACATATTACAGTACAGCTCCCAAGTGTCAATTTAGTTTGATCTAGGAGGATATTGTGAGCTTTTCTGATACTTTACCAATTTAGGTTTTCAGTGCATGCGTGAAGTGATGTGAAATATTCCCGCGTTAAAGTATTCACCTTCAATAAAATTATGTACCTACATACCAAAATGAATTGAGAATTATATATTTAAACTGTGTATTGTCACGAAGCAGATCTCTCAAACGTATTTTAAAAACCCCGCGAAACTTAAATTAAACGTAGATTCTTGGCAACACAAAGCGGCATGCGCACATCCCACTGCGCAAGCAACACCAAACATCAACGGCTTTCTGTTAACGCCAACGGCCAGCACTCGGAATCAAGCTTTGGTATTAACAACATGTGTGGGTGGTTTGCTACAAAACCGGTCTCGGACGCGAAGTGCCCGCTACATTATTGAAGCCTGGCATGCGCACGTTTTGCGCGTGTGGACGAGCACCACCTCGGTTACTACTCCACTATGACTTTGAGTAACACCTCCATGGTCTCACAACTTCTGCATCTCCCGGGACGGCTCATGTAAGCGTATTACTTAACCTTTGCCCCATTATGTGCCTTCTTTTAATGTCTGTTAAACACGCTTACCAGCCAGAGCAAATACGAAAGAGATTGTTCAATTCAACAAGCCAGGAAATAATTAAGTATGTATACTGTGTCCCCATTTGTGTTATACAATGTACTTGTTGACTGTAAATACACCCATTTATCATTCCCACTTCCCATAGGAGTTTCATTTGATGAGAGAAGTGAAGTCTAGATTGTTGAAAGTCCCCCGTATAAGGGCGTTCTTGCTAACCCTAACCTGAATGATTTTATTCTCATGATTCTTCACTGAGCTCCAAGCCTAACACTGGCGCCCTACGCAATTCTCTACATTCCTAACAGTATTTCTATTGTTTAAATTTTCACAAATTTACCAACGATGTTCATTTGAAAGGTAAATTTCGGACGCCTATCAAATTAGTTCAAATAAAAATACCATAATATTTTAAAGGAAATTATTGTCAATATATGATTTTGGGCGGCGATCTTAAGGCAAATATTTTGTAAATACTTTCAGCTTCGCAAATTCTACAGTTATAATCTTAACGTGAAGTTATGAAATTTGAAGATATACATTCATGCAGACAAGGAGCCATGTGGCAGCTTCGCGGGACTACCTACCTATTGTCTAAATATATGTATTATGCCAAATGTGTTTTGTTAGAAATAAATATATAAACGAGTATATAAACTCCCTTATACCACACTACATTTTGTGAAATTTTATCAAAGGAAAACGTTAATCAGCTCGATTTGTCAAGGCTTTGAAAAACACGAGGCACTTAAATAACTTTTGGTCAACAATAAATAATGTCAATTTTTCACGTAATTCTTTTAGTCTAGTCCATATACTATCGATATCAATAAATTTATCGGAGAGCAATCGAAGAAAAGCCCGTTGAAATAAAAATCTGGTAAGGTTCCTCGAAATTTACTTTTGAAGTGAAACTTCTTTACGCGCGTTATGCAATTTCGAGGACAGGAGTAAAACCAACTCGTGACCGTCATGAAAAACCGTGATCATTTCGCTATAGGAGCCTAGCCAATATTATATACCTTTTTTAGGTCACTCTCCAAACTCAGCTTCGCGGTCTAGAGGCAGAGCGCGCGACTCTCGTCGTGAAGAACCGAGGTTCGATCCCCGCTTAAACTTTTTTTTTTTTCTTTTGGTGATTTTTTTAATAATAATTTTTTTTAAAGTGTTAAAATGCTTTTTTTAAAAGTGGTAAAAGGCTTTTAGATATTTTGACTATATGATATTTTGGTCGAATACGTAATAACCGCGGTCTAGAGGCAGAGCGTTCGACACTCGTTATGCAGGACCTGGGTTCGAATCCCATATTTTTATAACTTTTAATTTTTTTTTATCAACGATTTGTATTTTCTTTTTGTGATTTTTTTAAAAATATTTTTTTTTAAAGTGATAAACTGCTCTCGTGCTGCGACTTTTAGATATTTTGACTATATGATATTTTGGTCGAATACGTAATAACCGCGGTCTAGAGGCAGAGCGTTCGACACTCGTTATGCAGGACCCGGGTTCGAATCCCATATTTTTATAACTTTTAATTTTTTTTTATCACAAGCTACTTATAAATATGTCAATAGACAGAAAAAAAGAGAGAATGAAATGAAAAGAGAGAGAAAAGAATACTAAAAGTTTCACTTCCGTCGTGCGTAGGCTTGCTACACACTGTATTTTTTTAATCAGAGCTCAAATTAAATTGCATTTATTTTTGTTAACTATTTGTGCGCTTTTAGTATAAGTCAACAATTACACGGAAGACATCAAGTTTGGAGTGCCTTAAGGCACCTCGTTTAGGTTCTGCACTGTTTCCCTCATAACATAACGTAATTACGAATATTACAGGTACGCAGACGATACTGTAATTCTATTCAAAGCATACATACGAGATAATGATGCACTAAAAAATGTGTTTCGTACACTTACCCTTACTTTTAATAAATAAATAATATTTACGTTAAAATTACCATAAGCCGTCTCAGGACAAACATTGTCTAATGAGGCGTATAACGAAATTATAATATTTGATAACAAAAATATTATAAACGTTCGGGTTGCCGGTAAACATTCAGTACGATCCAGTATCGAATTTCAGTTAGACTACACTTTTACGTTCAACTGTGACAAAGTTTTACAATACCATTCAGACTCTTCCGCTGCTTTTTTTAAATAGGTCCCGATGGTAACGTTAACCTACCAACATAGAGATATAAATTTGGCCCATTCAGAGACTTCTGCGCGCAGAAGTACCTTTAAACAATTTAGAATGGATAACAAATCGATTTAATAAACGTTTTTAACATTGTTTACTTCTTCGCGAATGTGTCAAACAAAAATATATTATACTCTTGTAGTGCCTCGTGAGTCTCCGCATGGATAGGCAGAGGATTGTATGCTTCGCATCGATATATTAACACAAATTTATTGCTCCGTTAACACTTTTATTGTTTTCAAAATCGGCATGGCGTGCTAATTTATATTTATTACAGCAGGTCGGCATGTCAAGAGGCAGAATAACAGGAGGGTATATATGAGACGATGTAAATGCGATGTAAAATAAATGTGAACGAAGAAAGGAGTGATTGCCAAGACAGAGTTGTTTGGCGGCCCGTCTTTTCTGCCTACCCCTGAGGTGAAACGAGTGGTTTTTATTTAAAAACATACCAACTTTGGTGTTCTAATATAATTAAGATTTTAGCGAAACAGATAACTTTAATTTCATGATTTTTCCATTTAGGCTTAAACTTGGCCGGTTAAACTCCATCGTTGAAATCAATGTTTAAAATCGTTACGTCTTTTGACAGTTCTAACGAAGGACCTAACTAACCGCCACCGCATTTCCCCGCAGGGGTAGGCAGATATAATGGACCGCTAAACTATTCTCTCTTTTGCTCTTCTATTAATCCCACACTTGACATGGCCCGACTCAAGTATATGTTTCACTTGATCGTGCCATATCTCCCTCGTGCGTCCTTGACTTCTTATACTATTTGAATTCGCGCTATATATTTTCCTTACACTCCTTTCTTCGTTTATTAGCTCTACATGAACAAACCATCCAAGCGTTAATCTTACTCATTGCACTTACATCAGCACTATTTGGAAGCACTATTTCTTAAAATTTTATGACTTTTCAACTCTTCTTGTTTGTAGTAAGAAAAAGGCTTAAAATTAGCACGGCATTAAAAACACAATGTAAAAAAGTGATTTTTTAAATGCGACTAAAAATATATAAATTAAAATTCTTTATGAACTTAAAAATGCATTTACATCGTACGCAAGTAGTTTTATTCAGAAACGTAAACATTTTGAAAAATGTGCATTTTCAAATACATTTAAAGAGAAAAGTTTGTCACCCCAAATCAATTTTCATTTGACTGCACACATTGTCATACCAGGTGACACAGGACGCATTCGTCTGGAGCGACACAGCTTTAGTAGCTGGGAACATTTCGAACGGAAAACTCGTAAACTTTTCATGGCATCCGCTGTTGGTTCTCTCTATCGCAGATTGGCTTCGAAATCAGTTTCGCTTTTCAAACTTATTTTATGCAACGAAAATTCGGCTTTTGACTTTGGTTTGGTAGTCGTGGGCTAGGTGTCGAATGAAATAAAAACTCAAAAATTATGCACAAATTAAATTTACCACTCAAACATGGCCTCCGTGGTCGAGTCAAGGCTATCGATTGGAAATCCGGAGGACGAACTAAATTGAATTTGTGTTATTTCACAATTTAATCATTTGAAATAATAAACAGCCTATTTTAGGCACGTTCCAGAATGGAAGATACTCTCAGTATCGTTCTGGAGTGACCACTAGTCAGAATGGATGCGTTGTTCTATCGTGTAATGCTCCATGTTTAACAACCAGGACACGTTGTTCTATCGTGTAATGCTCCATGTTTAATAACCAAGACGCATTGTTCTATCATATAATGCTCCATGTTTAAGAATCAGAACGCGTTGTGTTTTATCGTGTAATGCTCCATGTTTAACAACCAGGACGCGTTGTTCTATCGTGTAATGCTCCATGTTTAATAACCAAGACGCGTTGTTCCATCATGTAATGCTCCATGTTTAAGAATCAGAACGCGTTGTGTTTTATCGTGTAGTGCTCCATGTTTAACAACCAGGACGCGTTATTCTATCGTGTAATGCTCCATGTTTAATAACCAAGACGCGTTGTTCCATCATGTAATGCTCCATGTTTAACAATCAGAACGCGTTGTGTTTTATCGTGTAATGCTCCATGTTTAACAACCAGGACGCGTTGTTCTATCGTGTAATGCTCCATGTTTAACAACCAGGACGCGTTGTTCTATCGTGTTATGCTCCACGTTTAACAACCAGGACGCGTTGTTCTATCGTGTAATGCTCCATGTTTAACAACCAGGACGCGTTGTTCTATCGTGTTATGCTCCATGTTTAACAATCAGAACGCGTTGTGTTTTATCGTGTAATGCTCCATGTTTACTAAATCTGTCTCCATTTCACTCACCTTCCCCCGATTATTTTCATCCAAACATTGTTTTCAAATATTGGGTTTATCATTGGCCCAGGCTTGGGTACGGAATGGAATATATTCTGTTGAAAATTAGCTAAATCTTAAAACACACGTACTTTCAACTAATAATATTTTTTTCTTGTCATTAAAATTTTTTTATACATATTTTCAGAGGAAATCATTGAAATAATTCACAGTATGGTGGAATATATGAAAAAAATTACGCCAAATATTTAACAGACGAATGAACTGTTTTTCATTATTTACGATATAAAAGTATTCAAAATTACGTCAAACCTAACCTAACAAGAAATATATAAAATTATTTATAAAACTTTTCCTCCGGGAAATGTGTTGCTCAAACATTACGGTAATGCTGCCGTGTCATCTTGGGTTGGAAAGAAGCTTTTAAACTTTGCAACAAGAAGATATCCAGTCCTGGCCACAGACAAAATACACTTGCAATAAACTAGCGCCATTAGCGGAAGCCATCCCGGACGCGGCTATAGAAAACAATTGCATTCGCGACTCTAGACTTGCATCTCTTCACCCTGTGTGCTCGGTCGTGTACCGTGTTTCGAATATCTCTTTGATAAAGGTAAGGCATAAAGTCTATTTAACAAGAAATAATATAGGTTCTATATTATAAATCTCCAAAACAGAAATCCAAATCATTACCTCTCCCAAATCTCAAGTTAATCTCTTAACTTATATCATTCTTGTCTATGACCTTCACACGTAACCTTCCCCAACGCATTTTGAAATATGCAATTGCTCTAATCTGCCAAACCATAAAAGCTTAACCCTCAATGTCACCCAAAAGTTAAATATACTTCAAAAGGTGAAACTAGTACTGACATAATAAATGATACAATTTTAACTCCGGCCATTGTGGCTTTGGGTCCCTTCTAAGGGCTTAATTACCATAATTTGCATAAATTTGGCATAACAGAAAGTTGCGCACATAAACGGAGCGACGTTACTTTACAGAAACCATCATCCGGGTAAAAGTGCCGCACAGTGATCGCAATCTCCCCACTTCTGTTGAATCATACCTCTACTGATTTTTCAACTCCCCGTTCCGGATAGTGGCGGCTCGTGATTTTGAGTGTATTAAAGTGCTAAGATTGAAAAATGCGACAAATTGGTGTTGTCGTAGCCGAAAATGATATTATTTATCAAAAACAGGTGCAGCGCAGAAAAGTGCTGAAAGCCTTCATACTAAAAACATAATAGAAATATAAATGTACATATTATTCAAGACAGAATCGACGGTTCCGTAGTAGAATCGTTGTCCTGGACGCGGGGAAGTGTTCGGTTCTTGTCCGATCCACCTTAGTTTTTTCAGTGCCTCTGAGGTGATTTTTCACGAAAACGGCGCTATATAAATTAGCCAAATATTATTATTACTATTGTTAAGATCATATTAGATATATAAGAATAGTAATAGAAACAGGGTGATGGCACAGTAATAAACAGAAAATAATAGTAGGTATATTTAAGTTCGACATAAACTGCGTCACCAGTCACTAGGCGAACCTGTATTGAGTCAGAATTTTGAGTACGATTAATTAATACACTGTTTATGGTTTACTAATACGAATATGTTCCTGTGAAACCATTTATTTACTAGTAAAACATTACTCATCGTCCAACTTACGATAATTTTATTCGAATTTCGCAAGACTTAGGTGAATTCAAACAAATATATTAAAAACAATCAATAATATTTCGGAAGGTATAATTAATACTAATGAGAAACTGCAGTCAATTTTAATCATAATCGAAATTGATTTTCAATCTTAAATACCTGTATATTATTATGTAAATAATTATAAAGTTTTAATTTTGCAGTGTCCGCTAAACGCCCGTGACGTCAGAAGGAGCCATGTGACGGCAAAAGAAGCTTACTTTGTATCAACACGGTCAGTTTAGTACTAAATTGAGTGAGATATATGATTTAAGCAGTGTTTATTTATTTGATATTATAGAAGCAAACAGTACATGAGTTACATTGATTAAAAAATTTACAGGAATTAAATATTTTATGTTGGGTACATATGATATGTTTTCATGTAATGTCTTGTAAGTAGAATGTATATTCCTTATCAGGTGACGTGTGTGTGTGTATATATATATATATATATATATATATATATATGTGCATTGAACAGTTTATATTATTGACATGATGCCAAGTTTGAATTCGGGCAGTGAGTCCGACAAAAGTCAATATTTATCTTTAGACGAATATTATTTAGAGTATGAGATTGGAAAAATAGATTTATTTTGCGGTTTTATGCCGTGTTGCGCTTCCTCTTTGTTTAGCCAATGTTTTGGACAATATTACAGTGTCCATCACTAGGGCAGATGTATAATCAGAGATTGTGGTGAAGTTTGTGCTTATGTACGCAGATGCGAAACCTTGTTGCCAGCTCAAATCCTAAAAGCTGGTATTACAGCATAATTCATGATGATTTTCTGCGTTTAGTTTTGGTGTAGGCGTCAATTACCGGACAACAAGAACTATAATTGAGCTGAGCGCCATCGTCTTTGCTAATATTAATGAGACTTTTGTGAATTTCATTTGCCTGTGTAATTATGCGTACTCTATACGTTTTGGGTTTTACCAGGATTTCAGGAACAAATCCAAAGTAATGGCCGGTTTCAATTAAATGCACGGCAATTGCCGATTTATCAAGATGGCCGAGTTTACATCCTGGAAAGTGTTCTGATATCCTTTTAGAGATTTTTCGTTCTGTCAGAAGGAGGAAGAAAGGGGAATAAGGAGAAAGCTCAACATGGCATAATAACCCTAAAATATATCACTTTAATAATTTTGGCCGTCAAAATCTCAAATCATATTATATAAATAGATTGTTTAAAGCTTTCAGCTATTGCCTACCTTTTTAAGACATGTTCGTCTGATTATTTTATCTTGTTGACTCGATTTCTTGTAAAACGGGCAGGTAGGTAATATTACGATCTACCCTTGCAAGTATAATATTATATCCTCAAGCTATTTGGACAACAGGGGCTGAAGATGTATACCTGGAGGTAGTGTATGGTGACAATGGATTCTAGAAGAAGAATGGATGAATTATTTTAGATAAAATGTATATTTGCTATACGAAGAAAAAATCGAAGACAACCGAGGAAGACTTGGAATGATTGAGCGATTCAAATAATTGGGATTTTTTAAATTACCGAAGTATGTATGAATTTGACTAAAGCTAGAAATAGGTATATGTGACAACGAGTTGTCGGGCGGTCCATCCACTTTGAATACCACTCCAGGAAAATTAGGTCGTATTTACTTGGTTATACGGCATCTTTGGTCAAGGGGTAAGGCTCTCGACTAGCAATCCCAATATCACGGGTTCAAATTCCGGCGCGCCCTTGTAAATTTCATTTGATGAATTTTGATTGTTTCACAATTTACTAATCAAAAATATAGTATCGCCCTGGTTTAAGACCTCCATTCAGAATTGAAACAAATTGGTATCGAGATTTAAATAGCCAGGTATTCTCTTACCTTTCCCTTCCCCATCTCCATCCCCGCCCTACAACCTTTAGCCTCACAACATACCCAAATTGGGGATGCCATAGTCTCACTGGCTCCAGACGGTTGGGAGCATTTGGGACTCTGTGGTATTCACATAAAAAAGGTAAACTGGCTTACGTAATAATTGTGACGCCTTAAATTGTTTTTCAAAGCTTGTCTTAGGCTGGAGAAACATGGACTGCACACGCAGACGATATTCGAAATACACTAACTTACTTGTTTTTTTGCTATGAGTAATAGCTACTGAGAACTACTGGTCCCTACGCGGTAACTGCTTGAAGCTTTCGAAATAGACTGCGTGGATGATAATAATGTGTAAGCAAAAATAAATTTGTTATTAGCGTCATCCGCGTTTTCTTTGCTTTATTACGGTGAAGGTATTAGGGAGGGATATACGTCTTGCGAAACGTGGATTATACCGTCTTGGATATGCAAAAGCGTGTAGCGGGGCATTGCGGTAGAGAATACAAGTAGCCCGTTAATGTTAAAACAGATTTGACCGTTATTCCACCGTTCATAAACAAATGACTTGAAAGGTTCAATTTGATTTTCAAATGACAAAACCTAACAAAGACGATAAACTAACAACAACTATCATTGGCATTGTAGACAAACTCATTTTCCATTATTTTTATTATTAATTAAAAACCAAATAAGCTTTATAAACATGTCTCTGAAGGTCCCAGGGCCTACTACCTACTTCGCTAGCAACGTAATGTTCTTATCATTGAATTCAAACAAACGTAAAAGCATTTTGTTGTTGAAAATTTAATATCTACATCGATGGAAGTTACGCGCGTTTTAAATGTTCGCCAAAACAATTTTTCGTGCTGTAGATGGAGGGACCTGCTAACTTTTCTGTGGCACTATCTCGAAACAACTAATATTTATTATTTTTGTTGTTTGTTTTTGGGGTGTTATGCAGTGTTGCGCTACTCCTTCTTTACTCGTCTCTAATGGCCCACTACGAGGACGACCATATGGCGGACTAGCTATACTATGGAGGAAATCATTCAAGGCAGTGACAATCGACTGTGAAACTCCCAGGATAATAGCGATTGATATCACACTCAACACTGGAACATTACTTGTCATGAGTGTATACATGCCAGTGGACAACACTGATAATTTACCGGAATATTTATCCTGTCTATCAAAAATGCACACGATAATTGAGGAAAGAGACAACCCTAATTGTATTATTCTGGGAGACTTTAATGCCGACATGAATTCGCCATTTGGACGTGAGCTTAAATCATTCTGCTCCGAATATAACCTACAAATTGCGGATGTTGACATACTCCCGCTCGACTCCTACACATACGTAAGCGATGCACATAATACCACGAAGTGGCTCGACCACTGTCTAGTGACTCAGGCAGTACTCAATACAATAGAAAATATGTATATTGACTACAAGTCCGACTGGTCTGATCATAGACCAATGCACACCACTCTAAGAACTAATGGGTTACCCACATATACCGCAAGTCACACAAAAGTAGAGGATCCGTGTCGATGGCGGCCCAAAAGTCATGTAGAAGTGCAGTCCTACTCGAGGTATGCCCAATTTGCAATAGGTCAACTTCAGATAATTTATGGAACCAACACAGAAACTTATGACAGCACCACGATGAATGTAGCCCAAATCGACGACCTATACAAAAACATTGTACAAGCATTGAGTAACTCAGCTATATCTGCGTTTAACATAGGGAGAAGGCCAAAAAATGGGAGAAAATGGAAGGCTACAGCGGGTTGGAATGAGCAGGTTGCCTTATATTATGAAGCGTCTAGAAATGCACATATAAATTGGCTGCAGAATGGACGACCTACTGAAGGTCCTATCATGGAAGCTAGAAAAGAAACCAGATTGCTTTTTAAGAAAAAATATAAGAATTGTCAAAGAAGCTTTGAGCAGAACAAAATGGACAAAATAGCGAACAGCTTTGAATGCAAGAATTTTTCATCTTTCTGGAATAAAACCAATGCCGTATTGAAAGCAAAATACACCGCACCGAGCCAGATTGATGGAAAATCTGTAAATAAAGATATTGCTGAAGTTTTCAGAAATACATTCTGCTCCGCACCAGATCAACCGCAAATAATGGTTAAAGAGATTGAGACAACAATGCATCAACCAGAACAACAGCCGTCCATCGTCATATTACCTGAGATGATCCAGCGAGCAATAAGCAACATGGCAGGAGGTAAATCTGCAGGTCACGATGGACTAGTGATAGAACATGTAAAGCATGCGGGGGAGTATTTAACAATACTGCTTGCCTCTCTCTTCACTGCCATGATCGGCCTCGGACACATTCCGAAAGAGCTGTCCAAAACAATAATAATACCGATCCCAAAAAGCCGCCAGTTGAACTTGACATCATCTGTTAATTACAGACCCATATCTCTTGCCACAATAATTGCAAGAATCTTCGAAAAGGTCATCTTAAATTTAACGGAAGACAAGCTCAATACAGAGGACTCTCAAATGGGCTTCAAAGCTGGATGCTCTACTGATACGGCCATATATAGCATGAAACAAACAATCGAATACTATAAAGCCAGAAAAACAACGGTATACGCATGCTTCCTAGACTTAAGCAAAGCCTTTGACAGGGTTTGTCATAATACGTTGTGGAAAAAACTGACCGAACGACAAGTTCCACCACAAATAGTCAATATATTGAGAACATGGTACAACCAACAGGAAAACTTTGTCAGATGGAATGAAAGCCTTTCAGAAGCAGCCAAATTAAAGTGCGGCGTTAGACAAGGAGGCTCAATGTCCCCAGTGCTTTTCAACGTATATATGGATGAACTTAGTAAAACACTGAATACAACAAGAATCGGATGTCATATTGCCGGGGTATGTATGAACAATATTAGCTATGCAGACGACATGGTCATACTAGCTCCATCGATAAGAGCGATGAGAAAACTTCTGGCAATATGCGAAGCTTACGTTGATAGTCACGGGCTGATGTACAATGCTAAAAAGTCATCCCTGCTGATATTTAAAGCAAATACTGGTCCCACTGTCATTCCACCCATACGTCTCGACGGGGCTAACCTGACAATTTGCAGCGAAATCAAATATTTGGGGCATGTCATCACCGATGACCTAAATGATAAAAAAGACATAGAACGTCAAAGAAGAGTACTGAGTGTGCGAGCTAACATGCTTGCCAGGAGATTCAACAAATGCAGTCCTCCGGTGAAGAAGCAACTTTTCCAAACATATTGTATGAGCTTCTACACTAGCGAGCTATGGACGACATACACACAAGGCGTCATGAACACACTCCGAGTACAGTACAACCACGCATACAGAGCCCTATTTGGCCTCCCCTGGCGATGCAGCGCCTCACAGATGTTCACCGAAGGAAGGGTGCATGGGTTCGCTGCTTTGATGCGCCACAGAATAGCCGGGACGAGTCAGCGCTACCAGAGATCGGACAACACTCTTGTCCAGGCCGTTGCCCAGTGGCAGGGAGCGCCTCTACACCGGAGATGGAGAATTTCACTGAAGCCACCATAAAGACCTAATGTGCACATCAATGTATTGATTTTTTTATTTATTATTTTTATTTTTATTTATGTCTTTATTCATTTTATTTTTATGTATTAACTTAAATGTAAACTTTTATGGCAGGCAGAGCATTGCACACACCGCTCTGTCCAGCTGAAATAAACATTATTATTATTATTATTATTATTTAGCCGACGTTTCGAACATCGTTGCAGTGTCCATCATCAGGGCAGATCCGGTAGATCCGAAGATCTACACGGCATAACACCCCAAAAACAAACAACAAAAATGCTTTTGGCCGTGAAAATCTAAAAACTTGCCTAATCTTTATTATTTTAAAACATCGTATTTCGAGTAATTAACGTAAACATCAAAAATTGATCGTTATTCGGGTTGATTTCAAGTTAAAAATCACGATTATTGTAGGTGTATCCGAGGAAGTCAACAATTACTAGTAGCATCAGTGCACGCGCCCTACATGAGTCGATGTAGCGAAGTCTAAAAGCCAAAATACACTGACGTGCTGATTTATAGAATTTATTGAGTTGACAACCAAAGGCTGCTTGTCATCTAGATGAAGAATTTCTCAAGATTGTTGATGAAGCGGTCGAGTTCAACAGAGGGCGATGGAATTTAGTTGATGTTATCTTGGAGTCCAACGGAGAACAAACAATACCAGCTGAAGAAGTGGAACAATGTGTTTTTATTATTCGTATAATTTAAGTATCGATATTTATGTCCGAAACGATTTCATTAAAAAAATGTTTTTAATAATTGCCCAATAGAGAAAAAAAAAATTATTTATCCAAAAAGTACAAAAGATTATTTTCAAGATACCGAAAAAACTTTGACCCACTTTTTCTGAAAACGTTTTCCCCTCGCTGCACTTCGCACTTATTTTTTATCTTTAGCACTATTTTAGTCATACTTTAAACAGGGCTAGGGGTAGAAATATGACGATAAGCGATTACCAATAGGGCGGCGAGTATTAAGTTTAACGGACGCTTTCGCCGAACTGAAATCCGTTCAGCACAGGTTCAAGTACTACGTGTACCACCTCCAACGCCCAAAACGTTCAAACGCCCCTAATGCATATTCATAATGTTTTGTACATATTCGTAGCAGGAGTGTTAATGGATGTGACAACAGCAAAATGGTGCAACCAGCGATATAATTACCGGTAGATGAGACCTCAATTTTATGCAATTAAATACCTATATGTTTTGTTAGCTAATGTTCTCCGTTTTTCACGATCATATTATGACAATTGTCGTTCAGGAGGCAAAACAGTAACAAAAACACTCACTCGCTCACTTCGTAAGCAGATTTCAATGAGCGGTCGACCCACGACTAATTTTAAGGCAGGTCAACTGAACGGTTACTTAGGACGGGTTGTTTCGGAGAATCTGAACAATTCATCAAATTTCAACGTTCATTTTCAAGTTCTGTGAAAGATTTTTTCAAGTTCTGTTTTTATTTCAGTTTTGTCAAGCAACTAGCCTACAATGATATAAAAACAGAACTTGAATAAGTCTTTCACAGAGCCCGAAAATGAACGTTGAAATTTGATGAATTGTTCAAATTCTCCGAAACAACCCGTCCTTAGAGTTTCACATCTTCCCACATTTGATGAACGCTGGCGTCCTTCAGAGATCGATTGATGAACTCTTTTTTTTTTTTAAATTAAACAATAACTTTGTAAACATCACTTATAGGTTAATACTTAATGCCGACCGGGTTTCGCTACAACACGTAGCCTCATCTGGGCAGTATAATACTAAAAATCTAAAAATTAAATTAACATGTGTGGATTTCACAGTAGGTGGACAGTCTGAGCTACAGCGGAAGAGGTAGGGATAGGTGGGAGATTGAGAGGCGAGTGTTCTTTGTCAATAGGGAAAAATCTGAGTGTAGGACTTTTATTTAGGTTTATTTGGTTGTTGATTAAATTTTTGGCTTTTATTTTTGTCAAAAATATTGAAGAGAAAAAAAAAATTACTCAAAAGAATAATGCGGACGGCACTTGGTTGGGCTTCGCCCAGTTTAAGTGATACTAACAACAGTAATATTCAATAGATAAAAATTAGATCATTCACAGAGAGAGGGTGAGTATATATTGTAAATAGATTATTACAATACAGCGCCCCTGAGGTGATAACTCACAAAAGCGGCGCTGTACAAGCTGTCCGATAAATAAATAAATATAACGCTTACATTTTATTGCGTACATATGCATTGATATACAACGGAAATAGATAAAATAATGCAATCTTATTAAAATTTATTTCATTAAAACACAAATAACTTTGTTTAGATCACTTTATTATATACAACCAATACATGATTCATGAACGAAGTTCACCTCATCAGGAGTAAGTATACTCCGAAGTCAAAAATTAAATATAGATTACAATTGGAAAGAGGAAGTGGAAGGAGGGGGGGGGGGGGGGGTTAGAGTGGGCGAAGTTTATCAGAATTAGGAATTACAATATCGATAGACGGGAAAGACCAGTTGAGTGGGAAAATATTTAAAAGAGAGTTTATTAAAAAAAAATCTTGTTAATTATATCTGTTTTATATTAAAATGTTTTCTAATTTCTAAAAATATGAATTATTCATTTGCGATGCTTTATATCCTGTGTGAAGTATTTTAAGACCTGAAAAAACAAATAGCATATAACTTAGCCATAAAACAATATATTCACAAAACAAATAGTATTTAATAACTGTTATTCTAATAAAATGATAGTTGAAATACTAAATAAAAAAATTAAACATAATCTCTTCAAATGGTATATTTACACTATTTATAAAGATAGAAATAAACAATGGCGTAGAATTTTATTTGTGAATAACGATACTTCCAAAATTATAAATAAAAACATTCGTGGTACTATTCAACCGGCGTTTTATACTAATAACAAAATGAAGAAATATAGTCTTAATAATAAAGATAGCGATAATCAAACAAAAAATCGGGGGTTAAATTCTCAATTGGGATGATTGTAATTTCTTTTACAAAGGTAGAACTAATAGAAACTTTGAAGTCATAACTAAAGAACATCTCGGAGCTCTAAATGGAAATAGTAAATCTGAGTTTGATCATCTTTTAAATAATGATCACACTTTTGACAAAAATTTAGGTCTTAAAATACTTCACACAGGATATAAAGCATCGCAAATAAATAATTTTGAAATTTTAGAAGTAAGAAAACATGTCAATATAAAATCAAATATAATTAATAAGTAAAAAAAAATATATACCCTCTTTTAAATATTTTCTCACTCAACTGGTCTTTCCCGTCTAACGATATTGTAATTCCTAATTCTGATAAACTCCGCCCACTCTTACCCCTCCCCCCCTCCTTCCATTTCTTCTTTCCAATTGTAATCTTTATTTAATTTTTGACTTCAATATATACTTACTCCTGATGAGGTGAACTTCGTTCATGAAACGTGTAGAGGTTGTATGTAATTAAGTGATGTAAACAAAGTTATTTACATTTTAATAAAATAAATAATGCCATCACAAAGTGATAAGCTTCCAGAAGAAATCTTCTTATTAATTGTCAATGGTCAAAAAATTGTTCGTAATTATGCGTAATGTTAGCTGCATATTTAAATATTCGCGCCAGTCATTTGGTTCGTTCTTATACCGCCAGAGGGGCAGAGTGGTCGAATTTGGTCTACAGACCCCCGAAACATACGATTTGACTTCGACCAATCAGAGGGCCTAGACCAGAGGTTCCCAAAATTTTTTGTGTCGTAGACCCCTTGCCATGTTTTTCTGTTTTTGGTAGACCCCCTACTTACCTGATATTAATTATTTGTAAATTCCTAACTGTAGTGAAGTTAAGTGTTTAAAACTTAAAGTAAAAACACATGTTCAGTTTTATACATTTATTAATTGAATTTAAATTAAAACTACTCAAATTTTTTTTTGTATCTGTTATATAAAATAAACGTAACATAAAATAAACTAAGCAATAAGTAAATGTTTTTAGTGGGAAGGATGAACCTGATGCTTTAATAATAAATTATCAACATTTATCAAGTCTAATATCCTGTGTGAAGTATTTTAAGACCTGAATTTTTGTCAAAAGTGTGATCATTATTTAAAAGATGATCAAACTCAGCTTTACTATTTCCATTTAGAGCTCCGAGATGTTCTTTAGTTATGACTTCAAAGTTTCTATTAGTTCCACCTTTGTAAAAGAAATTACAATCATCCCAATTGAGAATTTAACCCCCGATTTTTTGTTTGATTATCGCTATCTTTATTATTAAGACTATATTTCTTCATTTTGTTATTAGTATAAAACGCCGGTTGAATAGTACCACGAATGTTTTTATTTATAATTTTGGAAGTATCGTTATTCACAAATAAAATTCTACGCCATTGTTTATTTCTATCTTTATAAATTCTTCATTAGTTTAACTCTGGCAAGAAACGCTGATAAGATGGACTTTGTTTTAATCAAATTTAGACTGTCGCCTTGTAACTGAAAATTAACCATATTAAATTTTGTAAACAAATCTGTTAAATAGGCGATGTCTGTTTTCCACTTCATTAAATTGTCTTTTAAAATTTTATCTTTAGTATCCAGAAATTCTAAATAGTCTCAAAAAGTGCAAAAAATCTTATCAAACATAAGCCTTTCGACAGCCAGCGTACTTCAGTGTGAAGGAGTAATTGATGAAAGTGTTCGTCATTTTCTTCACACAACTGCGCAAATAACCGCGTATTCAACGCGTTGCTTCGGATTCGGTTTACTGCATCAATGACTAATTGAAAAGATTCATGTTATCTAACACTCAAATTTTTAGCAACTAAATGTTGTCGATGGATGACACAATGTATTGCTAACACCCCTGGCACATTTTGTTTTAAATAGCTTACAAATCCACGATAACGTCCAACCATGGCAGGTGCTCCATCTGTAGCTACTGACATTATATTTGATAAAAGGATTGCCTTTTCAATGAAGTAATCCTTCAAAACATGAAATATTGATTCACCTTTAGTGTCGGTTGTCAAAGTTCTTGCGAAGAACAGTTCTTCGTAGATTTCTTGATTCATAATAAAACGAACATATGCCAATAATAATGCTTCATTACCAGGTAAAGATGACTCGTCCAGTTGTATAGAGAAATGGGTCGTTTGCAAATAATTACACAAGAACCTTTCAATATCAGAACTCATTTCATCAATACGTCTTTCAACAGGATTGTTGCTTAAGGGAATTCTTTTAATGATATCAGATGCAGGTTTGTGTAAAACAGTTTTTAAAACCTCTTCAACGGCTGGCAAAATTAACTATTCTCCGATAGTATGCGGTTTTCCGGATTTTGCTATAAGTAGCGAGATATTGTAAGACGCCCGAAAACCATCATCGTTTCTTTGTGACGTCGAAGCGAACATTCTGTCCAGCGTAGGTCTCTTCTGAAATTTATCTTTGAGTGTTTGAAAGTATTTCAAATCTTTATCTGTTTTATCAGGGTGACATCTTCTCAAATGATCCTGCAGCTTAGATGGTTTCTTAGCGTCATTGCCCAAAACTTTGTTGCATAAAAGGCACATAGGCAATTGTTTGTCCGACAATGATGAAATAAAGCCAAGCTTCAAATAATCAACACTGTACTGTCTACATTTCTTTTTAGATTCGAACATGGCATCAATCATCTGTGGGCAAAATTAATCTATTTAAATAAGACATAAAGTCCAGCAGCTGTATATTAAAAAATCAAAGTCAAATTTAAATTGTATGGTCTTAGATTTTATGGCAGGTATAGGCGTACAGCCATTATAAATTAATGTGAGAAGGGAATGTTATGAATGTTACCTAAGGTTTTGGTATGATGGAACTTTAAGGAAATTTGAAAGTAACATGACAAAAAATGTTAAAATAAAATATTATACAACGAATAATAATAACAAATTTTTATGCGATTTATCTCTACGTACATTCGACTGTCATGTGTAAAAGTTCACTGGTTCCACTTTACCAATAATACTAAATTTAAATTTTAATATAGAGAAGTATGTACAGTGCAATATCCATAATCCGAACCTCCGTAATACGAACGTTCCAGTAATCCGAACTGGCCCACAGTGTAACGACCAATGGACAAAAGTACAATTTTTTTTTACTTTTTTGTTATTTGGTAAGATATATGTATTTATAAAAGAATAATAAATACCTAGCAAGGTCATAAATAAGTAAATATTAACACACATACATATTTATTTATGTGACCGGTCAAAATATGTAGTTTAATTCCAAAATATATTTTTTTAATATGTTTCCTATATGTAAACATTTAAATTCTATGAAAAAAACGAAGAAATGAGAGTGTGTATTGGAAATTCTTCAAAAAACACGCAGCTGTACAGTTTTGGATTTTTTATTTTCTTAATTTATCTTTCAAAGTGGTAACATATTGTGTGTTAATAATAAAAAACATACGTAATATGTATGTAGAGTTGTCTTTTTTTAGATTTTTCCGAAAACATTCTATAATCCGAACTTTTCGGTAATTAGTTGGAATTACGGAGATTGAACTGTAATTATAATACCGATTGCTAAAACTTTGAAAAAGAAACTATGGAGGAGTACTCGTATAATTTTGCATTATTTGAATATTAAACTACTAATAACTGAAGTCATGATCGGCGTAATTTATCTATCTTTGCTAAGTACGAGTACAAAACTAAAATTTAATAAAACTAATGTACTTACTTTTCTCCGGTACTCTCAAACAAAATAACACTGATTCACTATAATTTGTGTGATAAACTACAAGTTTATATTTTTTTAATATTTTCTTAGCACTTTCCTTTTCAAGATTCAGGAAACGAATAAACGTATTTGTCTGACATTCGTATTTATAAGTAAGTCAGTGCAAGTTCGCGAAGCTCTGAGACAAAAATTGACAAGAATTTTTACTGCGCGTATGCTTGTAACAAGATGATACTGGTATATCATTATGTGCATGTTTTTACAAGTTCAAAATGTATTGCAACCACAAAGCGAATGCCTACATCCTACAACTTTCACAAGTTTATAAACATATATAATATTTTTTTTACTTCATAGGTACTTTTATAAATAATGTATATGTCTTAATTTTTTTTTTTTTTTTTTTTTTTTTTTTTTTTTTTTTTTTTCCTTCCATATTATGTTTTATTTTTTCTTACTACAACATATGGTTTTATTGTAATTTATAGCATTATGACTACCACAACACGGGCATTAGCCTAGTGTGGGAGTTATTAAGTACACAAAAATTGTAATTCATAAAACTCACTGAATAAATAAAAAAAAAAAAAATATATATTATAAGATATATAGAGTATAATGTAAGTAAATAGGTACTATCAGTGTATGTTGAGATCCGCTATCGTGGACCCCCATTTTCATTTCATGGACTCCCAATTTTTTTTTTCGCTGACGTAGACCCCTTGCAGGTTGTCATAGACCCCTGGGGGTCGATATAGACCACTTTGGGAATCACTGGCTTAGACCGTCCAGACACTATCGTAATAATATTACTTATAGATTAATGATTTTGATAAAAAATATATCCTCAAAGTTTTACAAACATAATTTAAAAAGTCATCACTTTGGTTAAAAAAATAACAATATCTTGAAATGAAATGTTATAAAAGTACCGATTAAAATAATAAAAAATCGGTTTTATCATTTTATTGTCGTTACTTCGAAGGCCAATCTGTTGTCCTCTATTACACAGTGTTTAGCATAGTGCCCATGATTTGGTTTGCTGGAATGGCACTCAACCTTAGTATTCCAATTAAATGTATATGCGCACTACGTTGAATCCCTTCGATGTGTATAAATTACATTTATCCGGGATTGACAATGCATTTGAAATAAACAACTACTGTCAAAATTACTTACGCACGTTGAAAAAAGATGTCACTTTTTTATTTTTTAAAACTCATCACAATAAAATTAATAGAATAACAAATTCTATCTGAAATGTTTCTTTTCTGTTATATTGGTGTTTCATTGTTAAAAAGTTTTTTTCCTTTTTTTGCTATCTTGTCTTAAATGATTTTGTTGGGGATTGAATCTTTCACTAAGTATGGATATCTGTCTTTATAAGTCTTTTTTAATTTCTTTTTATATTGACGAATACATTTTCTATTTGATTATAAATTGTGCCATTTTAGATTTTCCGCCAAACCGACGTGTTCGTGAATGTGGCGTTGGACGCGCCGATTAACGTGGTGACAGGCATTTGACCAGCCAATAGCGTTTTCCAGTGGCGGCTCGATCACTTCTTCGATGGTGGGGACCACATTTTTTACATGTAGTGTACTGAAATCTTACTACCCGGAGAGTTTAATTCCATAATTGGAATTTGATGCCTAAACACAAAATATATTAAAATTAATATGTATTATAATGTCTAGGTCCCACCCAGGCGTAGTGTGTTCAATTCCTCGGCTGGCTAAGTCCTCCATCACAATGCAAACAACATTTTCCGCTTACTGTGGTGGTAGTAAGAGAATTTAACATATTGTCAGTTTATTCGTAACCCGGGAATGTTAGTCTTTCTTTTTAAAAAAATAGGTGTATACCAATTTATAACATAATAAAAATAACTGAAATAAACAAATAGTTCAGCCTCATTATGGCATGAAGAGATTTCATCAACTGTCGTGGAGCGGATCGGAAACCTGTCGCTTAAAAATGCTCTGGAATTTTTTTTAATATTATATTTCTGCAAATGCTATTTTTTTTGTATATACATATAATTCAATCATTTTGGTGTAGACAAAGCATCGATTTTTTTTTCTTTTAGCAGGTTTTGGGAATATCTGGAGGGGTCTGACCCCATCGTTTCTTGTGGAGAGCCGCCACAGGTATCATAATAACTTTGTGGCCAGTTTGAAAAGTTTCAGATATGAATGAAAAGGTTAAAATTAAGTACACGTTTTTAGTGTGATGCTCTAAATTGTAAAAATAGACATTTTTAACGGAATCCATAGTGACAATACCCCGTTGGTAAAAATTTAATGTTTAATTTTTTTTTTGTTTTCTCTTCATTTTTGAACTTTAAAAAGTTATTTTGATACATGCATTAAATAAATTATAAATGAAATTAGTTAATAGGTTTACGTGCGATGAATTCATAGTTTGGGAATGAATATTGTTAGGCAAGTTGATATGGCTAATACTGGAGCTGTGCGGTGGTGTAAATGTTTGCTTCGTTACCTTTTTGTTCAATACCATTACTAAATTGTGTTAGTTTATCTGTCTCGACAAAATTACCAAGCAGAGATGTTCACGAGAGGTATCCGCTTTACGTAATAATCATTTCGACAGGAATTGAGATATTTTATTAGCAGGAAGACAGTTGCAAGTTATCCATGCGGATATAACGAAAATTGAAATTGATATATTTTCGAAGTATCTACCCCACTTTATTAGCCTAGTTTACGGTTAGTGTCTTCAGGCAGAATTTTAAATACGGAACCAATTCTCGGCCCGCTTCAGCCGTTGGTAAAATTTTGATGGCTGTGATCAGCTGAAACGGTTTTCCTCTTTCTTTACCCAATATTTAAAATAAATTTATTTTGTACATTTTCGGAATATTTCACGTTAATCAACCTAACGTTACTTTCATTATTTAACTCTTCGTGTGCCGGCACTAAATTATCACGGTGCGCCAGCTGATTGTATTTTCGTAATACCTTATTATTTTTTTGCAATATGATTTTTTTGTAATTTGTGCCTCCTTATCAAATAATTTTAATATACCCAGTAATACTTTTTAGTTCTTCTAAGTTATTTTTATTATTAATACATGTATGATTTATACTTGCATACTTATGTTTCTATAAAACAGTATTTTTTAGTTCTTTTAAGTTATTTTTACTATTATTTCATGTATGATTCATATTTGCATACTTATTTTTCTATAAAATAGTAATTAAATTTTTTAGTTCTATTATGTTATTTTCATTATTATTTCATGTACCTATGATTCATACTTGCATACTTATGTTTCTATAAAATATTATTTTTTGTTCTTTTATGTTATCTTTATTATTATTTCATGTATAACTACCACAACACGGGCATTAGCCTAGTATGGTAGTTAAAAAAAAATGTCAAAAAATGTAACATGTAAACATTTATTAAATAATAAGAAATAATGTTTAAATATGTATTAAACTAGTATATAATTTAGTCTAAGTGTTTTCCCCAGAATAGCTAGTTATATTCAGAGAAATGATGTTTTGAAAATATCCTTCATGATACGTTGGTATATATAGGTTAAAGAATACATAGTATATTTGTTTAAATGGGTAGGTTAAATAATATTTCGTACAACTCTTCTAGTTAAGTATATTTACGGATTCAAAAAGTCTCCTAACCTTTATTAATCCAGAAAATATTACCTTTTATATTCCTAAAAATGTCACTAATTTTGTCTTGCGCGTAGGTACAGAACTTTCACTGTTGAGAGATGCACTGTGCTGAACCAATCTATCTTTGGTGATGCATGTTGGAAAATCAATCTTTTATTAGAAACTATGAGTTAGATGTAAAAATACATTTTTAATAATTCCATTGAATGTAGCACCAACTTTGTGGTTATCATTATAATTAAATAAAACAGTATTTAGTACTTTGTCTCTAACCCCTTTTTTATATGCCGAGCTGTTTCGGAACAATATAATATTTAGAAATGATTGTGAAGAAACATATTTGGGGATCAATGGAGAGGCACAAAATAAAAGGCGGGTGTCGTGAAGGTCACTGTGTTTTATTGATGAGTCAGTGTAGCCGTAACGAGAGTTGACGCTGGACAGATGTAGAATATTCCGGATGCTGGCTGATGATGTGCTGGTCAAGCGCGGGTCAGTGAGTCGACGCCGGGCGCTGGTGACCAGGACTCGATGACTGTCAGGCACTGGCGATCTGGGGAATCAATACTACAGTGCTGACGGAGGCCGAAGGTGCGGCGGACCTTGTAGGCAGTTGAACGGGAGCGGCGTAGACCAGTGAGGATGCTGCGTGTCCTCGTGGTGGTCATGATGGCGTGGAAGAAGCGCTGGTCAGAGACACTGGAACCAGGGCGCTTGTAATCCGAGTAGCGCTTGCCAGGGACGGCGATCTGGACAAGGTGCTATGATGATGTCCCGTTGGAGTCCATGATGGTACGGGCAAAGCCGGGTAAATTGTCCTTTGCGGCGGGGCGCGCCGATCGTCACTCGTGTGATTAGTAAATCGTTGGCGGCAGATTGATGACTGACTGACTGACTCACTGCGTCGGGTATATTTATACTACACGGCCGACGGCAGCAGTAGGTAGATGGATGTCAACTAAATCCTAGGCACTCGCACAGACTGTATGTTTCAGGAACCTTCGACAGCGCTGCAATTATGCATAGGCCGTAGACTCGAACCTTCTGGCGAGTTCTCGTAATGTGAAAGACGGACTTGCGATGTTATTGTCGTCGATAGACAAGTAGGTGCTTGAAGTACGTAAGTTGCTCTGTTTACGATGCGATTTGGACTGCAGGTACTGATGGACACTGCAACGCTGTCCGAAACGTCGGCTAAAGAAGGAGTTAGCGCAACACGGCATAACACCCCAAAAACAAACAACAAAAATGCAGGTACATAATTCGGGAGTAGGTACTAAGTAGGTCGAGCGGTTTATTATTAATTAGTTAATCTAGATTTTTCTCGACGCCACACATATATTAGGTGTTAAAGTGGGGGTAGAGACTAGTGGAGTGATTAGTGAAGAGTGGGGGAGAAGATGGAGGGGACGTGGATGGGAACGTAATATATCTAAGATGGGGTGGGAAGACAGTCTTTTTGTTTGTTAATAATAGACTCATAATTATTAAGGGATTTCTTAATTTCTAAGGTTTAGTAAGTTATCTTATCGTTTTCCTTTATTATTAATGTGTAGTAAAATATATCCCCATTTTTTTTTCTAAAAATTAATAATTAAAAGAAACCATGAAAGAACACGACGAAATGTCTCTCGCAAAATAAATATTTTAAGAACTTGTTACCAGCTACTTTATCTTGAATTTCATTTAGGATCTTTGTATTTTCTATGTGACATACTCGATCAGACGCCTATTTGTTCATTCACACTCCTGGGATTTTATCCACAAGGAGTATGTTAATTTGGAACTTTATTTTCCAACAATAATGGAAATAAAATAATGGAACAAAACAAAATGAAAACTTTTTTTGAACTTTTCGGCGAACTGTAATTTAGAAAATGTATTTATTTAATACTATTAGATTCGGCATGAACAAATACACTTTTATTTAAGGCTACTAGTGTAAGAGTTACTTAACCCTTACTTTCTTTGAAATTCGTTACTAAACCAAATGTATAAACACATGTTTGTGATATAAGTGGTTTACATAAGGGGAAAAATTAATAATCCTCATTAACACAACGAAGAAAAAGTGTACTAAAAACTATTTTTGCAATAGTGACCTAACCATTATTAAACATAATTAAATTTGATATATGCAAATATTTATAAATACCAATCTTCACAAAGACATTCACTAAATAATGAAGGATTTCCAGAAAATACGACCTATCAGTGTTAGATCCCTGGTGAGAGATCATAATTAACATTAGTGCAGCTTTACACTGTGTGTTTTTTTATTTAATATAAAATTCCTTTACATAACTCGAGGAGATCGGACATGAACAGCCAGGTATTACAGACTTACCTCTTCCATGTCTCCCTCCCTCTTCATTCTCTTCAGCCGTAAAGCATACCTCAATTTGAAATGTTATAGTCCCACTGGTTCTGAGCAGTTGGGACTCGGTATTCACATAAAACATACCCTAACCCATTAAGGCGATGCCATACGTAGTAATGCAAAATCATGTGTTTTCTGTTTGAAAATTTGGTTGCCTAGAAATGTTTCAGATGCTTTAATTAAATACTGCAAGGAGAATACATCTTGGCCTTTGAAATAATCAAGTATTTTTTAGATAAGTCTTTTTATAAGCCCAGAAAAAAATAATGTAAAGGCTTATGAAAACTGCTTTAAACTTCAAAATCTCCTACTTACGAACCCATTTTCAGTTATGATTTTATTGTAAAATGTGGCAAATTTAGTTTATTTATTATTATTTATGCCTTAACATCCATAAAATAAAAAAAAGGCACATTTTGGCCATGTTTTTTTCTTGAAAACGTAGTGCACCGCCTTAAATTGTATTTTATTGGTTGAGACCAAAGATATTAGTTCTTCTAATATCTTTGGTTGAGACCATTATAAGGTTATAGTAGCAAAAAAAGGATTAATCTCCGTTCAGCATATTTAGATTTAGGCCACTCTTGATCTGTTAACCTCAATCAAATATATCTAACAATAAATTTATTGCTGGGTCACTTTTGCTTTAGTAGCCTCATTAAAATGCCCCTAATAAAACAATATCCGTTAGGCCTCTCTTGATCTAGAAGTCTGATACCCTAGCAGAAAAATTGCGTTATACCACTCTTGTTCTGGTAGCCTCATTAAAATGCCCATAACAAAAAAATGGTTTAGGCCACTCTTGTTCTACTAACCTCATTAAAATGCCCCTAACAACAATTTTAGCGTTAGGTCACTCTTACTCTAGTAGCCTCATTAAAAATGCCCCTAACATCAATTTTTTTTGCGATGATAAGTAAATTGAAAGGGATTTCACAAGAAACCAATAAGAAGAGATATATTATGTTTATATTACGCCGCGTTAAAGATTTAATATGTATTTTAATAATATATTAATAAAATAATAAATAGATTTATAATAACTAAATAATTAATTATTACTAAGAAATAATTTCGAAATATTTAACGTACGAAATAACACACGTAAACCCAGCACTTAGAATTAATTGTAAGGACCGTTTACAGAGATAACGAAATTTTCGCAAATTTTAGAAATGAACATTTTAACAGAATGGCGCCTAAATCATAATTATAATGACTCATTAACAAATTCATGATTTCAAACAATTTTATTAAGGGCCTATTAGCTCTAATTAAACTTCAGTATTTACTGCATAAATAATTCGTAGATACCTTTGACTGGTATTTGTTCAAACTCAATTTATATCTATTATCTTAACAATTTATTTATTTATACCGCATGATAGTAAATAAACAGACGGCGTAATTACAAACATGGGGATTATTGTTTTTTTTTTCGGTAGATCATGTCGTTTTATGCATCAAGTCCTGAATATGACATCAAAAAGATAATGGCCCCAGCAACAATACATTGTAAAAGCGATTTCTAAAATTTTCGGCCATATTTTGGCACATCTCGACTGGTATTGCGAAGATTTCCTCCAGAATTCGATCCTTGAGTTTTTTCAATGCATGAGGTTGATGTTTAATTTTTTTTTCAGATAGCTTCACAGGAAGAAGTCGCAAATGCTCAAATCAGGAGAGTGTGCGGGCCACCAACATCACCCCTCAGAGAGACAAATCGCGCAGAAAACATCTGCCGCAGTTTCGTCATTGAAACTCGACCAGTATGGGCAATAGTAATTTCTTTCATGCGTAGTACGGAAGAAACCGACATCTATATTTGAATGCTGACATATAAATATTAGTCTCTGCAGAGATTTACTTTTGTTTTTATTTAAGAAAGACAAAACTTCCCTGGTAACGAATAACTTGAAAATATTATAAAAACTCCAACTACCATCGTTATAAGTGCAAAATATTGCTTTTGCTCTGATGGAGGACTTGGTTAACAGGTGAGTTAAACCCACAACGGGCGGGAACCTGGCTTATTTGTCCATTATGCTACTAACCTGACTTCGACTCACTGTATGAATTTCACACTTAATTTCAAGTGATTAATCCGATGATTTAAAAAAAATATTAACTCCACAGGGGGTCATGAATAAATAATTACCCACAGGGCCTATGTCATCTTTGAGGATGCTACGTGGAGGGATTTTCCGAGGTAATTTTATTAGTTTAGTCTGATTTATTTCACAATTTACTTAAAATAATATAGTGTATTTGCGGCACGTTCCAGAGTGGAAGATACTCTCATTATCGCCCCATTCAGAATCAAAACTTTGCTTGAAATGGCTTTAGCCTTGTTTGGTGACCAGCTTTGAATAGCCAGGTACTTCCTCACCTTTTCTCCATCTCCTTCCCCTTCCCACTACCTTCAGCTTCGCCTCACAACATACCCCAATTGGTGATGTCATTTTCATAATTTTTCATTTGAATATCAATTTATTATTCGAAAGAAAAAGTTATTTGTCTAAAACCTTTTCATTTGATTTATACAGATCGGCCCGTTTGGGTTGATCTCAGCCTTCATCAGGACCATAAACATTTAAAATAAATCACAGTGCATAGGAAGATTACAAGGTAAACATAAGCGAAAGTTAAAGTACATAAGAGAGGGAGAGAGCATCTGGGACAGGCTGGTAGAGGTGGGTAACATCACACCTTTAAAATCGGACTGTCCGATAATTCTGTTCGTTTAAAATTGGATAATTATTTGTATGTTATTTGATTTTCATATTTTCAATGCTTTCAAATTATTAAGGCGTATTACTATTTTATTTTTGTGTATTTTTTGAAATCCTGTATTTTATTACACATATTGTTAGTATCAATTAAGCAAGCAACACGTTCCGCTTACTGTGGTGGTAGTAAGAGATTTTCAAATATTGTCAGGTTATTCGTAACCCGGAAATGTTTGTCTTTCTTTTAAAGAAAAAAAATAAATGTTCGCCAATTCTGAAAACCCTTTAATTGTTAAACACTTGGAGGGATATTTTATTCCCATAATTTACGTTACGCCCAATTTTACCTATATAGATTGCTGGCCATTCGTTGCAATTAAGTTTGTAAATGCCCAAGTGTCCTAACGTATCATCTCTGTCTTCACAAATAATTAAAAGTTATTATTAGTAGGTATAGAAGACCGGCCTCAATTCTGATGGAAGTTTAGATGTACAAAGGGAATATAATGGATTTCGTTACAAGATTCTACGCTGTTGGGTAGTTGAATAATAATTATGAATAGAAATTTATTTGATGCGATTCTTTTTTTGAGAGAATTTGATCAATGAGATCAGTGCCACCAGGTATTTGCTTTCATAATATTATTGTAAATATAATAGAAAAACTTTTAATCGAAATGAAGTTCAACAAATTATACTTGATAAAATTAAAACAAATAAAGGGAAATATTTATCATTAAATTGCCCCATAAAAAATATTATTGTAATTTCATCAAAATTCCAAGGTGATTGCACCTAAGCGTTGAATGTTGATTAGCTAAGAGTGATTGTCTTTAGTAATTGGAAGGCAACCAAACCAGATTACGCCAGAATTCAGAATGCAGTTGATTTACCTGAGAGTGGGTACACATACTGCGGATAATGGAGTGATTAGAAATACATGTAGTATGTTTAGCAGACACGGAATGAGGTATTTTTGCCCAAATGATCTCAGTATCGCCTGGAAAAAGACCACCAGTCTTTTCTCCAAAATTTGATTAACCCTTAAGCCTTTATGCGGATTTCCCGCATCCTTGATCTCCACATTTATCACACGATCATGCACGGTTTTATTTTTTTATTTTTTTTTATTTCCTTTATTTTTTCCCAATTTACATATTTCACAATACAAGTTTTTTAATAATATGAAAGGGAACCCACTAAGGCGCAGCCTGTGCGTGGGTAATATAATTTAAGACATTAGATTTTTGTACCTAAAAATACATAACAGTAAAAATAAAACAAAAAAACAGTAAGCATAATAAAGAAAAACGGTAGGATTATAATTAAAGTTATTCTAAAAGATTGTGCAAGAAGAGCATATTAAAAATAAATCAAAGTAAAAATAAAGATTGTAAGATAATATATATGAATTAAAAGAACACAAAATAAAATAATAATAACTATACAGAAACAAAATAGAAAAAAGTAAAAATTAAATGAATAATGCTTCAACATTTGCATTGTACAGCCACAACTTTAATTCTTTTTGGTATTGCGCTAGTTTAGTTGCTACTTGAATTTTTTTTGGTAGTAGATTAAAAGTGCGAGGTCCAATAAAGCTACTGTGAGTTTGCATTAGTTTGGTATCGGTTTGTGGGGTATAAAATACATGATTTCTTCTAAAGTTGATTTTGGGTTCATATTTTTGAAATTTATTTTGGTTTTTCATGACGTATTTCAGGCTTTGAAGTAAAAATAGTTTACGGAGATTGAATAGTTGAGATTCCTTGTACAATTGATCAGTCGAAAATGTCCTCTTTTTATTATATATAACCTTGATAATATGATTTTGTACTATTTGTAGTGGTTTTATAAATGTATCTAGTGCGCCACCCCATCCTAATATACCGTACATAATTGAGGATTGCACTAGAGAAAAATAAATCATTTTCAATTTGTCAACATTGAGTACTTCCTTAAGTCTATAAAATATGTACGTCAGATATCTTAATTTAGAAACGGTGTTATTAATTTGTGGTTGCCAGTTTAAATTTGTGTCAATATGTATACCCAAATATTTGATCTTTTCAATTTTTCCAATTTCAAAGCAAGAGGCGCATGCTACTTTATTACAGTTAGCATTATGTAGTCTAATTTTAAGGTTATTGGGAGGTTTGTTTTTACTGTTTTTATAAAAAGTTAGGTAAAATGTTTTATTATAGTTTAAGAAAAGTCTATTACAAGTTAGCCATGATAAGACATATGAAATACATTTTGTTGCATTTAAAAAAAAGCCTCATATACACATAAGCCTCAGGGATCTCATTTCTACAGCATTCAGTCTACATTTATCCTTCCTCTGCCAGTTTCATACCTCACTGCCATTTATCAGGATAGGTACCAGCACTATATGGACTGTTGGTTTTGCTTTTTTGAACAGTTTTTAGCTTGAGCAAACGGCGTTCAGTCTTCCATTAAGTTACCTTAATTTACCCTTCTTTCAATATCTATCTATGGCAGCCTTCTCATCTCTCTTAAGAGATATTGGTAGGTACTAATGACCAAAATAATAATCTAATTATCTTCTATTGATATTAAGCACATTGTGATAATTTCTAACTTGGTTACCAATCTGTCCTGGATATTTTGAGAATGCGCATGTATTTTGAAAAATTTTACTTAAAAAAAAATATTTGACAATACCAACATTTCAAAACCGTAGACGAAAACCACCAATTATTAAGTTTTGTTTTATTCATTAGGTACAGCTGCACAAAAGAGATGTGCTTTTTAAATCTTCAGTCAACCAGCGATAGTTTAAAGCTTGTCAAAGTCAAGCAAAAATGGCTGTCGTAGAGACGCAAAATTTAATTAAAAACGAGAAAATCAATTACGCAAATCCATACCTTCTCCCTCCATTCATGACTGCCACGAGTCGTGTGGTTTGAGAACAGTAGATCATCGGTTAAACAAGGATGCGGCTTATCCGGCACCTTTCAAAATCAAAACTTTATTTTAATAGGTGAAACATCGCTAGGATTATTCTGTCAACAACGTTCATAATGTTTATGCAAATGGAAAACTTCCAGAAGAACATTTTCTGAATTTCCAAAACTACTATTGCAATTTATTCCACTCATTTAAAAGTTTAGACTTTTTTTAATTCCTGTGGACTTGCAAGTGCCTAGATTTACCTAGTTGAACATTGTTATGAGTTGCCCATATCCTCCGTTAATCAAGCATCCCTACGACTACAAATCATAGAGGATACACTACCACATCGATCACGCAGCAATATAGTGTAAAAAATGCCCTGGTCACGTGCAATCATCATCTTAAGCGCTGACGCAAAAATCATGCCCATAAAAGGAATGATTAACTACGGACAAGGGGGAAATAAGAAAGGAAGAGACGACAAAGGAGAAAAAGTGGGAACACACAGTGGGAATGCACTTCAGTTGGGAGACATCGCAATTTAAGTGCAGAGAGCCATGGACTTCAGGCTGGAGTCGAGAGTGTGGGTTATTACCCACATATAGCGGCCATTCCAAAAGCTGATTTACTCTTAACTCTGAAGGTTGAACCACGCAATGGATACGAGAGAAGAAACCCAAACGTTCCACATTGGTTTACAGCAGTAAGCGCTTATATATATAGTACCTTTAACAAAAGTAATGAAACAGAGCCAGTAAATTCCATCATGCAATTGTTTCATGCAACAGTTTTAAGATAATTTCGTGATAATATGCACAACCTTGTTGCCAGTAAATGGTATATCTGTATGACTGTATAAAGTGTTTTCATTTTGATGGTTCCTTAAGATATGGCCTGAACTAGAGACCCCTGAGATTGTTATTAATAAATCAAGTTAAAGTGATGTATTATTATTTAAAACAAAATATTCATAATGAAATTTTCTAGAGTGTTCTTAGGTTAGGATTTATTAATTTCTATTCTCTTACATATAGCTTACATAAAAAAATTAGCAGTTGTACACAAATGTTAATAATCAGTATCTGTATGGGTTAGTAAAAGTGTTTATGAACAACCTCAATAGGAGCACTCGTGCTGAGGTGTTCGCATGTTTTTATGCCGCCATAAGTAAAAAACACAGCATCTCCCTTGAGCTTCTCGAGGACACAGTGGTTTCCACCCATGGTGGCATATTATCAAAATAAAAGTTTTCACACAAATTCGTCCCCAAAAAAATAAAAATTAAAAGTTTCTATGAATCGCTTCCGAAAAAAATCTAATACCGGAGTTTTCTATGCGCAGAATCATTTTGTACGGAATAAATGATCGCAATACTCATGTATTGAATAGCCATGTGCGGAATAATCATCAAATCAAGTGAAAAGTACTTGTATTACATAAAAAAAATGTATTTTTATTGTGTGTCGGGGTATCGAAATATAATAAAAACAGTTTTTTTTAAACTGTTCCGGTATTCGAGAGTATCCTGTATTAATTTTCTTCGAGAAATTTCTCTATTAAGCTTTTGAGAATGTACCCAATGCGAGCCAACACGACTTTTCCCTCTCAACCCTGTTATGACTTGGGCTAATTTAAAACTTTTCCACCAGCTTTTTTTCTGCATGCAGAGTGGGAACTAATTAACAACATAATAAGGTTTTCAACGAAAGCGGAACTCAGTCTGAAGCAGAAAAAGCAGCTGACAACGTCCATCAATGAGGTAAAAAATAAGGCTTTGAAATACGTAGGATTTATTTTAACCGTTCATGATTTTACGTCGCTCTATAAATGATAATTAGAATGTCTTTATGTGATATCGGCGGTGTCGGGATAAATATTAAACCAGATACAAATATATGGACCGGCGGGATCTCGGCATACCGCACTTGGTTTTTTCGATTTTTTACCAACCCGTGGAACGACTGCCTTAGATTCTTAGTACGATGGAATTTAGAATACGATGACACAATTCATTTCTATGAAAAAAAATTGATAGAATTCAACGCAAATTTTTAAAGTTCATCATTTTCAAACCACACAACCCCATTGATTAAATACCATATGTTAATTTGCGAGACATCGCATATTAACCCAGACGCTAATATTCGATGCCTAAAAACCTTGAAATTGATTTTTTATGGAATATTATAATTGTAGGATTTCTGAAGCTGAAAGTTTTCACAAAAATAAAATTGTCTTAGGATTATTGCTTTTCAAAAGAAGCAATATACCTTTCAATGTTGATATCAATGAAATTATAAAAATATTTTTAATTCATCTAAAAATCTGTCAAATATTTGAAAAAAAACACTTTTCAAATAAAGTATTTAAAATAAAAGAATTTTGGTACCTACTTTTTCGCTTGTCTGATATGATTTATACTTATTAGTTCCAATTTTGAAACTTATAAGTTCATTGAATATAATTTCAAATCACGCACTCATGCACCGACAGCCGAAAGTGGCACGTTTAATAATCTGGTACCCACTTTTGAAATCGACTTTACTTTCATTTTTGCTTTCATTCAGTATACCGCATTCAGGTATATAAAAACTGTATCCCGCTTTCCACATTCAGGTTTATAAACGGACTAATTCCGGTATATATAAACTGTATGCCGCATTCCGCATTCAGGTATATATAAACTGTATTCCGCATTCCATATTCAGTTATATATAAACAGACTAATTCCGGTATATATAAACTGTATTCCGCATTCCATATTCAGGTATATATAAACCGACTAATTCCGGTATATATAAACTGTATTCCGCATTCCATATTCAGGTATATATAAACCGACTAATTCCGGTATATATAAACTGTGTTCCGCATTCAGGTATATATATAAACTGTTTTCCACTTTCAGGTATATATAAACTGTATTCCGAAATCTGGTATCTGGTATATATAAACGGACTCATTGCGGTATAACTAAAATGTTCACTCTGACTGTTCCTCATTTTATATTGGAAAAAACAAGTAATAATATAATAATTAAACTTTCGACAATTTATTCTTATGAATAAAGAACATCAAAGGTGTCTTTATAATAATAATTTTTCAGCTTTCGCAAACCATATCATTGCCAACAACAATAGTTTTGGAAAAAAATATTGGTATAAATATTCTTCATATTAGTAAATCTTCTTCTTCTTCAATGGCGCTACAGCCCATTTCGAGCCTTGGCCTCCTTAGTATTAGTAAATATAATATTATAAATATTCTTCATATTAGTATTAGTAATAATAACAAGGCCATTAACAATAAACATCAAAAATAAGTAGTTAGCGCACTTTACCCCCGGTCACCCCTTCTATTGGTTAAAATAAAGGTGTCTTGTTTCGTTTATAAAATAAGCCATTTAAGTTCCATTTGCAATATTTTTTATGGTCACAGTTAGGAAGCAAGTTAATATTAAAAGTTACATGTATACCTATAGGTATACTATGCGACATGTATACAGAAAATAAACTTCTCCAATAAATATCCAAGAAAATGTAATAACCTAAGAAAAGATATTTCATCCAGAACAAACCGTTAATATACGAAACTAGAATACAATATGTTTAGCGATGGAATATAATATACCCACCTACCTAATGTAATATGTTGATAGTAAAGTCTCCAACAGACCGCCGCGGCTTTATTCGGGGCTTCTCACTGGCTTAAGTAATCATATTTTATTTCCCCCGTGCCTCCAAGCGTATTAAATTATACTTTAGTAAATGAGCATCTTACACGCATTTTTAACTGGCAAAAAAATCATTTGAATATGCTTTCTCTTTGAATTGTTACAAAAAGTTTAATTACAAATTAAATCTTTTTTATGATTTGACGGATTAATCGTCGATTACAAGGTTACTTATGAAATTAAATTTAACTAAAATTACCAAGAAAATTATTATATTGTGTTGCTATGTTATGCTACTGTTGTTCTAGGCGATCTGTTCTGCCATGCGCTATCTTCCACAAGTCGCGGTGACGACTATGGCTGAAGTTTTCAAGAACTTATAAGTTAATAAAATAAATTATATATTGTGTTGCTATGTTATGCTACTGTTGTTCTAGGCGATCTGTTCTGCCATGCGCTATCTTCCACAAGTCGCGGTGACGACTATGGCTGAAGTTTTCAAGAACTTATAAGTTAATAAAATAAATTATATATTGTGTTGCTATGTTATGCTACTGTTGTTCTAGGCGATCTGTTCTGCCATGCGCTATCTTCCACAAGTCGTGGTGACGACTATGGCTGAAGTTTTCAAGAACTTATAAGTTAATAAAATAAGTTATATATTGGGCTTTTAAAAGTACGATTAATTAGTTTAGTAAGAATAAAGTAATAATAAATGCTACGAAACTACATAATGTTCAACTAAAACCAAAAAAAATAACGGTAGTGGATATATTTAAAACTAAAGTATAAATATGTCTGAGAGAACAAAATGATAATCAAATTACAAACATTGTGAAGACTATGGAAAGACAGCTACATAGAAACCAATTTCAAAAATACGAAATAAAAACTACAGGTGCCTCAAAAAAGGAAATCCTAGTGGAGAGGGCCGTGAAAACTATGAATTATCACGTAAATTATGTTTTAAACTGAGATAATATGCAAACTTTGTCATAGAAATTAATAAAAAAAAGAAAAATAAAAAAAAGTGTCCTCCAAACAAATTTGATTGAAACAAATGTTTGACAAAATTGGGTCATTTAGCACCCGCTCTGTCTCTCGTATACTCGCCTGACATCGTAAATCTTGATTCCATTTGAATTTCGTGATCGTAGTAAAACACAGTTTTGTATTGAAAAGGTTAGATTATTTGGATTAAGAAACACGTCCACAAGTTTTTATTGTGTCCTTCTTTATTCAATGACTAAATCCCATCGTGAACCAAAAATATACATAAAAATCCTGTCGCAAGTGGCTCACAGGCCGCCCTTCTGCTTTAATTTACTTACATTTCGCTTAACACATTACCTTTGTCAAATAAAACAGTACCTACTTTCTGTACGCACGGACGTTTATCATAATGAATTGTTCTGGTACCTACACACTACACTATGTACTTAGTAGCTACTGTTCATATCACAGACGTAAATTTAATACCATAAACAGCTACATACAAGCTTATACATACCGAACCGATAGCATCCCGGATGCAAGAAAGAAAGTAGATGTTGTCATTTGTATTAAAATAAAAGCTTTAATAAACACGAAGACTTATAGTACCTACTAACAGACTTTCCACTTATCACAAATTGTTCTGAAAAGAGAGCATGCAATAAGCTGTATGTACTCGTACCTACCCGCATGAGCATCAAACTCTGCTGGTCTATGTACAATTGTACATCTACTAGTTCTTTCTCTTTAAAACACCTCAAAAATATGAGACTTTACCAAAGAAAGATCCATAATAGGTGTATAGACGAAATTACACAGGCATAAATTTCACGTACCGATTGCACATAGACGGAATTACACGTGGGTTATTAAAATTACACCTACTGGAACAACACACTTCAACACAAAACTCTGTTTTTTAATAGGTTTAAGTTTTAGAGTGTTTAAGTGTGCGCTAAATAAATTTCATATTTAAAAAAAAAAATTAGGTTAGGTTTTTTGATGTGAAAAATTTTTTAGCGTGCCTGGGGAGGTAAAACCGACTCTTGCCTCGTGACTAGTCGTATCTTTCAGCCCGGCCGTCAAAACTCTGTGCGGGTATGGCCGATTCTTGTGATTCTGCACCTTTATTATCTACTACACGCTCACCGCTTCATTAAAGACAAGAGCGTCGTTTCGAGTAGAGTTTCTTAACACTTTCCAAGTGTTTATTGATTTTAGAAATTAGTGGCAGTGACAGTGAAAATGAAGAATTATCGCAAGTAATTGCTGCATGTTAAAAATAAAAATCAATTTCGATGTTTTACACCTGACAGCTATTAATTTTATAATGTTGGTAATTCTTTTCATGTGTAATTTTGTCTATTCTGATGTGAAAGTTTGTTAATTTATTAATAATCTGGTCAAATTATTATTTTTCTTGTTAAAAACGGGACTGGAGGCCAAAACGAATGATTTGAAAAAATTTATAACTCACTATCAGTAAAGCACGAATATGTTATGAGGAAGTCGGAACAAGTGCTCTAAACATATGATATTGTCGAATATCGTTCATTATATTTATTCGAACAAGGACACCTGCGTTAACACGTGTTCGGATGTATTCTGAATAACTAATATTTTATTAAAAAATGGTCGTGCAGTCACATTTTTAACAGAAACTTGTTAAAAAATTAGAGGCTTAGTAATTTCATCAAATTTAAAATCAAGCACGTGATCATTTTATATGTGCTACTTGATTAATAATATTAATATAATTTTCTAATTTAATAAAAATTATGTGAGTACCGCCCTAGAGTCACCCGATCCCAATCAACTAGAGCCATTGGGACTTTGACATACCTAATTGAGTAAGGTTGTGGGGCTGAAGATGGGGAGTGGAATGAGATGGGAACAAGATAGTAGGAAAATACCTAGCTGTTCAGATCTGGTCACCAAACATGGCTTAAGAATATTTCAATTCGATGGTTTCTCTTTTGCCGGTCTCGTTCTTCGTTAGTTCCTTTATTAGCCGCCTACAAAGCTATGTTTGTTCATCTGAACCTACTCTCTTTGTCCTGCTTCTTCCAAGGAATCGTAGCCCAACTTGAACAGCGATAGTATCCAGTCTTCTATTGGGTGAACCATAAAAAGTAATTGCTCGGTTTGTTGTTTGAGAATATGTCTGCGGAGATCAAGGTAATCCGTAACGGGCGGCCAGAATAAACCACGAGTAAAAAACTTTAAAGGTTTTGTTAGTCAGAAAATAATCACACCAACATAACTTTTTATTTGTTCATATAATACAATTTTTCAATAAGAAAAATTAAATTTTTCAAGATTTTAAAGATTTAAAAAAAATCACATTTCCATTAAAATTATAATACATCTATTTTAAAATGTCTTAAACTTAATAAAAATAAATTATATATATATATATATATATATATATTGGTTTGATTAAGGATTGAAACTTCCTTCCCAGGGACCGTATTACCGCGTTACCGACCTTGCCAGATGCCGATCGTGTAGGACTGACATTGATTTCTTAAATTAACTGCTGTTATTTCATCCGATTTCGAGTTACGTAGGTCACTCATACAATGAAGGCACTACTGTCTGAGTTATTAAATTTAACTGAGCATCCTTAAATAGATAATCAGGGAAAATTGAAAATGTATTGTAAACAGATGAAGTTATTAGGGTAAAACGTATTAGGGTTGAAATTCACTAATTTCGCAATTTAAATTGATTGTTATTGTAAATGAAGGGAATTTAGTTGAAATTGCTTTGAAAGCAACTTAACTTGTACAATATAACAATGTTAAAACAAGATTAATAAATTAAAACAATAAAGATAAACAGAAGAAATATTTCAAACGTGTATTTAGGTTTAGTATAATAAAAATCTATAAAATGTTTTTAAGTCTAGAATCTAGATTAGAAGTAGCAACTTTTAAGTTAAAATTTCTCAACACTCTCAGTGTTGCTATACTGAATTCCAGCTGCTTGAAATTGCTCTAGCCATGCTAAGTGACTAGATTTGAATTATCAGATACCTCCACAACACATTCCGGATTAGGATGGCAGCCTTCCGAAGAGGTAAGGCTCTCGACTAGCGAGCCAGAAGTCTTGGGTTCAAATTGCCTGCGCAAATAAATTTTATTTGATTGATTTGTGTTACTTCAGAATTTATTTATTGAAACTAATAGAAAGAAAAAGTGCTAAAACACTGTGCAGTACAGTTGTGAATGAGGAATACTTGGAGCAGCTGCATGAGTTTGTCTGTTTAGGAAGTATGTTTACGAGAGATGGGAAGGCTGACAGAGATATTGAAAGAAGGGAAAATGCAGGTAACTCCATTAATAGAGGACTGAACGCAGTTGGCGCTTACAAATAATTGTTCAACGAAGCGTAGATAGCAGTCCACAATGGAGTGCTGGTACCTGCCCGATGAATGGCAGTGAGGCATGAAACTGGCAGAGAAGAAATGAGATCTCTGAGTCGTGTGGTAAAAGCAAGTATGATCGTAAGAGAAATTTGGAGATCCGCAATGAATGCAAGGCTAATGTAAACGTAATGAGTAAGATTAAGAAAGGGTCGTTTAGATGGTTTTGGCATGTAGAGTGAATGAAGTGAAGGTAATGAGTCTAAGGATAATTCATGACGCAAATATGGATGGTAGCAGAAGTCTGGGACGCCCTAGGAAGATATGGCACGATCAAGTGAATCAGATACTTCAGTTGGGCCATGTCAAGAAACAGAATAATAGAAAAGTATGTATGAGACGCTGTATGAATGTGAGTGAGGCAAGGATTGTGTTCCAAGACCTAGTTGTTTAGCGGTTCCGTCCTCTCTGCCTACCCCTGCTGTGCGACTTCGTGACCGTTAGTTATAGTTTATTAAGAAAATACTTTCAGTATCACCCTTGTGTAAGACCAATTCAGAATTGAACTTTGCTTGAAATGGCTTTGGCATTGTGTTTGGTGACCAGCTTTGAACATCCAGGAACTTCCCTACCTTCCTCTTCCCCATATCCTTCCCTTTCTCATTACCTTCAGCCCCTCAAAATACCCAAATTGGGGATGCAATTTTCTCACTGGCTCCAGACGGTTGGGAGCACTTGGGACTTTTATGCGGTTTCACATAAAAACATGGAATTCCATATTACCGCCGGCTTTAGGCAGTTTTAACTTTGTGAGGTATTAACATAAAACAGGCAATGGTTGGAACTAACGTAATACTCCAAATCAAAAATGTAATTATCTCGCTAAATCCATGGCCATTCAATTGTATAATCTAAGAATAAAACCACGCACAGTTCCCACAGCAAACATTTGTTAACACTGTCTACATGCCTTTCAATGAAGTCATTTTCAGAATAAGGGCTGTCTTCAACCGCCCATTAAATTAATTTATACAACAATGTCAGTTTAATAATCTCTAACGAATACCGAGCAGGGCTTAAACTAACTCATCTGGCAGACATTTCCACATTCTAAAAAAGACACGAGAAATAGACAAAAACGGGCCTCCGACAATAAAAGGAAACAAAACGTACTCGGGTGGAAAACATTGTTTTTGCTACATGTCTGAAAGGCAAAACGTGCTGTGTTTATTTTGTAGGTTCAGGTTTTTATTATGCCATCTTTCAGTAGCTTGCGAAATGTCGCGAACTCGAAGTTATTCGGCGGTAATTTTAAAATGTATAATATTTTATAATTTAGAGTAGAGGTTCACAAAGTGGTCTTTTTGAACCCCCAGGGGTCAATTTCGGTATGCTGGGCGTCCATGTCAGAAAAAAAATTGCGGGTCCACGAGAGTCAAATGGGAGTACACACGAGCGGACTCCCATTTATATCAAGTCATCATCAACATTCTGGAGTTCCATAAATGATAAAATACACCTATAATAGATATAAAAAAACATATTCGATATTTCGTAAAATTGTTTATTGTTTATTGAGATATATAAATAGAGTCTACGTTCCTTTTCTTGTCAGAGTAAATATATAGAAGCGAAAAATTGCACATCGAAAGGCGCGAAATTTCTTAGTTCAAAAGTTGACAAACGGCCAAGGTTTACTAGGTTTAAATACGTTTTGACTATAGTAATGGAACGCTGAAAAATCGGATATCAGATGACAAGAATACTGATCTGAATAAGCACTAACGAAGAACTTAAGGGGCAGTTCTATCCTGCTTTATGGACTATTTATTTTGTGTAACATCTCTTAGGGCGTCTTTCCCTGCGCAGTGTAATGACAGGGGAACAATACCGCCACCCAGTTGTTGTGAAGGCAAGGTAAGAGAATATTCGCATGAAAAAATCAATCATAATCACATTTGAAGTTAATAGGTTTACGGAAAAAAATCGGCAAGTGGTCTACGGGGAAAAAAGTTTGGGAACCTCTGATTGATCCACATTTCTCACAGGATAATATATGGTTTTATCACACATATGCCTACGCCTCAAGGATATCATTTTTACAACATTCAAACTTAACTTCCACAAAAAAAATCATAATTTCCTCTAAAATCACGATTAGTCGGAATTTCAGTTGCTCATATTTCACAAATTTTAAAATTCTTTGCGGGCTAGGTATATATTCTACAACTTTCTTTACTTAATCATAAATCCAAAACATAAACATGAAAAGAATCGCATCGTACGTTCATTTCCATAAATATCATTACATGTCTCCTTGTACTTTATTTGGTAGCTATAAAATATTCCTTGTTCATTAATCAAATACAACTTCGGAGTAATTATACGAAGAAGTCGGTTAACCCACTTACACACAAGAATATACTAGCCGTGAGATTAATGAGAGATCTAAGCGTAAAGAGCTTCTTTGCCTTGAGAGAACTTTGTGGTACATAAATACATGAATATTTACACATGTGTGGTGAGTAGCACGTATTCGTATATTTATTAGTTTAATAAAACATGTAAATACGTTAAATGCTGGTATTAGTAGCAATAATAAGGGAGATTACCTATTTCAGAACCCTATTCTGTTCCACTACTATCTCACTTCAAAAGCTTTCAATTAATAACTATTAATTCTTTTAACAGTGGACCTCGCGTTTTAAAAAGTAGGGTCAAGTTTTGTACATACGGACGCTTGTACCTTTGGACACTTGATTTCTATGGCAAAACATCGTCCTAAATTAACTTTAAAAATAGTTGGAAAAGTATATTTATGAACTTACTTTAATGTATTTATTGTTACAATTTGAACATTTTTCGCACAACGAGACATATTTTTCAGTTTTTGTTTTTGTAAGCATGTTTTTTTGTTTTTTGATGTAATGTAACATGAAGCTTAGAAACTACTCCGAAACCACGTTGTTGCAGTTTTCTTGAATGCATAACTTCAAAATTTATGGATATTATCTTTTGTGAACCTATGGGTTATTGTATCTTTGGAGGCGTCCAAATTCGAATACTCCAAAATTCTCCAGCCAATAGGAGGGAAAATCACACCCCTAAAGATCGGAAAGACATCAGGAAAAAACTATTGACATTTCAGATACATTGACATCAGCACTGTTGAAAATTACTTTCAAGTACAACATACATTTTTCTTTATTTTATTTTTTTTATTTTCTTTTTCTTTCAAGTCTCCATTTTTCAATATTCATTCAATAATAATAATAATATTTGGCAAATTTATATAGCGCCGTTTTCGTGAGAAATCACCTCAAGGGCGCTGTACAAATATATTTCTTAAATTCAGATAACATTGAAAAGATTCAACGGAAGTTTCTAATGTTTATAAATTATAAATTGCATATTCCTATACAAAACATAAAGTACAATTACCTCTTGGATAAAATGTCTCTATTGAAACTTTCAGAAAGAAGAATAAGCACAGATTTATTGTAGAAAGCAATCACTTTGTGGTTTGACATATTTAATAAAATAAAATACTTTTTTGTTTTAAAACCAAGATATTTATTAATTTAAGAACCGACCGGTTTCGCTTTACTTAAGCATCATCAGGGTACAAATTAATACTAAACAAGAAGTACATAATGTGTGCATATATATAACAAAATATAGAGGGAGACAACATGATACAAATATATTATAGAGGGAGAGAACATGATACAAATATAAGCAACACAAAGACGGTCATAAAATACATTAACATAAGTGCACAAGTAATGGAAAAACCGCCAGATAATTATGTAGACTAATGGGTTATACCAATAAATCGGGAGAAACAAAGCATCAACTGGCATGGTGGTAAGGAGGTAAGGAGAACTGGGAATTTTTTATGGGTTTATTGGAAACAGACTTAATATTGGACTACTTGATATGTCTAATTGATTATTAAGTATCTGACTTTTGGTTTTTACAGCTTTTTTAATTTCTAGTGCCTCTAAATTGTTTAGTCTGTTACCATGCCCGTTTTTATGTAAGATGTTAGCACCGGTGCTATGACAGAATGTATGATCTTTATCGATCAAATGATTTGCGAATTCGGAAAAACCGTTATTATTGAGGCAACGAAGATGCTCCTTTATCCTAATATTAACATTACGTGATGTCTTACCGATATAGAAAGCCGAACAATTATTACAATTTAATTTATAAATCCCCGAATGACTTAATTTATCGTCCTTATCTTTAGAATTAATTAGAAATTTACCTATATTGTTATTGGTATAAAAGGCCGGTTTGACTTCAGAAGGAAGGTTTTTTACACTTAAGGTAAAGTAAAGTATACAGGTATTTAAGGCATTTGAGCGATGGAGCCAATATCTTTCTACAGAATGTTTCGATAGCAGAATCAGGACTAGAACAGGATTCCAGAGAGTTGGCATTCTCCAAAGCGTACATCCTGTTCCACATTCCTGCAACCCTTTTTGCTGCTGCAAAATTGGTTACTGGCATATTTGTTGACAAACCTTTACAAAGTAAGATATGTATAACGTTAGTTTTGCTTTAGTCTTTAGGTACAAACGTAGACATCTGTTAAACAAACAGACAATGATAATAACATTTTTTTATTTTAATAACCGTTGTGCATGCTTATCGCATGAATAACCATAATAGTTAAACTGCTGGAGTAGGACTATGGTCGTGGCTCCATACTATGTTGAAGAATTATACTGACGTCCGCGTCGGTGGCCGGCTGGCTAACGCGTCAGCCTTTTAAAGGCGTAGAAAAATAATAACAATACAATCAAATGTTTAACTATTTAACCACTCAGTTAATTTAAATAACCTCCATCTCACTACCACGGTTGACGAGTTTTCTCCTTTGTTGAACACAAATATTGCGTCATAGTATCTAGTCCAAACTTCGTCGCCCTCTGTTGAACTCGATCGCTTCGTCAATGATCTTGAAAAATTACTCCATCCGGGTCATAGACAGCCGCCGGTCGTTACCGAGTGAATTCTATAAATCAGCATGTGGAAGCTAGCTTTTTTATGTGAATACAACACGAGAGTCCCAAGTGTTCCCAACCGCCAGGAACCAGCGAGACTATGGCATCGTGGCATAAATTCTGAAACTATGCACGTAATGTATTATTTAGTTTCAGCATTTTGAACATAAAAAAATCAACACGTGAAAACGAAGAATTTTAACTATGACACATCCATTTTAAAATGTCTTTTGAATTTTTTTTCCATGCTTTGACTGATGGTTGTACCTTCTCTCCTACGGACTGGAGTCAACCGCGCTAACAAACTCTTCTATTTCGTATATCAACAGTCTTTGTGTGTGTGTGCGTGATTACCACCAATTGTATAATTTATTTCTATGCTTTGACTGATGGTTGTACCTTCTCTCCTACGGACTGGAGTCAACCGCGCTAACAAACTCTTCTATTTCGTATATCAACAGTCTTTGTGTGTGTGTGCGTGATTACCACCAATTGTATAATTTATTTCTATGCTTTGACTGATGGTTGTACCTTCTCTCCTACGGACTGGAGTCAACCGCGCTAACAAACTCTTCTATTTCGTATATCAACAGTCTTTGTGTGTGTGTGGGCGTGATTACCACCAATTGTATAATTTATTTCTATGCTTTGACTGATGGTTGTACCTTCTCTCCTACGGACTGGAGTCAACCGCGCTAACAAACTCTTCTATTTCGTATATCAACAGTCTTTGTGTGTGTGTGCGTGATTACCACCAATTGTATAATTTATTTCTATGCATTGACTGATGGTTGTACCTTCTCTCCTACGGACTGGAGTCAACCGCGCTAACAAACTCTTCTATTTCGTATATCAACAGTCTTTGTGTGTGTGTGCGTGATTACCACCAATTGTATAATTTATTTCTATGCATTGACTGATGGTTGTACCTTCTCTCCTACGGACTGGAGTCAACCGCGCTAACAAACTCTTCTATTTCGTATATCAACAGTCTTTGTGTGTGTGTGCGTGATTACCACCAATTGTATAATTTATTTTCATCAACAATGAGTCTACCTGCCGAGTTTCGGATGTCATGAAGTGGTTAACTTCCACTTACAAGATTTGCATTCATTCTCGATAAATTGAAATTCGAATAGATGTTTAAATAAAATAATTAACTTTGTCTAAACCACTATTTACTTAAAAATGATCGACATGTTTCAAAAGTTTCTTCGTAAGGATAAACATATAATTAAAATTAACAAATTTAAGATCAGACAAACAAGTGTGGACAAATAAGAATCTATAATAAGTACACCACAAAGTGAATTTACAATTACTGAAGAAATCAAATCAACGTATTCAAAAATACTCCAAAAATGTATAAGTACATTTTACAGGAAAACTGTGTAAAGCTTTATAATGCATTCACGAAACAGCTTGCGCTTTGTTAGTTTTGAATTCCGCAAGCACAGCGGGCGCCAACTTGTCAAAGTGTGACTATTTGCAACACTCACCACTTTGGAGGGGATTTCTCTCTCGCTGTCTGGGCTCCGGGATGATAAGCCAATATTCATAGCAGATGGCACATGCAGTACTTGTAGCTGTGTAAAGATAAAGAGAAGGTGCGTTTAAAGGATGTTCATTTATATTTGGACGATAATGTATGAAGCTTCGAGGAATAACATATAGTAATGAATAATGCAGGGAACTCATAGACATTCAAATGCATAGATTTGTCCTAACATGTAATCAAGATATTATTTCGACGAGCTGGAGGTAAATCACGTGACCATACTTTTGGCACCACGATGGTTGGAGGGTGTTTTGACTAAACAATGACATCATTCGTACATTGTAAAAGGGACTAGTAATTGATAAGCACATTTTATTTTCGAGGTCTGAATGGTAATATTACAATGCGAGTTATCTGTATACTGAACGATTATTATTTATTGACAAATAACCGAAAGTGCGACTCACGGTCATTGAATGAAAAAAATAAACATAATAATAAAAAAAATTGAATCACCATAAAGTTAATTCCGCATTTACCATGTAGAATCAACTCCTGAAGCTAGTACACTTTACCCCCCTCGACACCAACATAAACTATAAATATCAATTGCATTGGTCTCTGCTTGAGATTTCCAGAAAACGATTGTGTTGGGTTTTAGGGTCAATTCAATAAAGAAACAATCCGGGTTTTAAACAAATATATTTGTTAGAGTTTATTTTTACTGGTAAAATTTCGTTTATTTTTGCAAAGGGACGTCACTTAGAACAAATTGTCTGGAAATCCATTCAAAAACTTAATAATTTCTTTTGGTTTTGATATTATAGCACATAGTCAAAGCTATTACGATTTTATTAGGTTAAATTAAAAAGAGAACTTATTAAGAATAAACATATTAAATATGATAAAATTTGTCTGAAAGTCCCCCTTTAATAATAAATAAGATTAAAATGTCAAAATCAGCTTATTAATCGGTTTTTTCTCTTTCTGTAGTTAGCCAGTTTATTATGCTGAGATATAAATCTTGGTGGTTTAGCTATATATATTGCATACATTTGGATTTGTTTTAGTGTTTAGTGCGTGTTATCTTCATGCCTTATCAATAGAAAAAATGTATACGGTTGACTCTGGCCTTTGTAAAAAAATTTTATAAGTGTGTTTTTACCAAGCCATCAATATACTGATAGCCGACTATGTAACCTAGAACGATGCAGTCATACTTCAACAAAGAATATTATTGAGATATTCCAAAACTGACTTTCAGTTCTTTCAACACTTTAACACATGAAATTGATTGATAGAGTGGACCTTATCGATACTTAAATGGCCACCAATTTTTTTATTTTGAGTTTGTCGGAGTTCTTAATCATATTGAGTGCAAAGTTATTCTTTGAACTGGACTTGGACTGGATATTCGATAGTCGTAAATAGTCCACCAAATGATTGTCAATATATTTTAATTACTTCGAAATCTCCGTCGTCTGGCAAAAAAGATTAGAACTTCGTCAAATTATCTAAAGCTGTTTTAATTTTGACCACCATAGATCACACTAACCGGAAAATAAACGTAGTTCAGAAATATCAGGAATATTATCAATATATTTATATAGAAAATAACAAAATTCATTATATACTTATCTTCCCTGACCTCTGTGGTAAGGAAAAATGTAACTATATCCAGATTTCCAACTATGAATGCTAAAGTTATTGACCGTAAAATATTGCTGTCAACACGCGGTTTACTTTTAAAATGGGACTAGTTCAGGATAAGCCCCCTTATAAAAATAAAGCTAAATTTAACATCCGTGGTTGAGGTAGAAGAACGTTAAACAATGTCTGATTCTTTCACAAAACATTTGTCTACATCTAGATAATAAAACTGTATTCAAATCTGCAGTCAATCTGCCTTATCATATAATCAGTCGAGTATAAGTAAGACGACAGGGAGTTCAACATAACATTTTTTTATTGAATATACAAACAAATTACAATAATTTTCTAATGTAGATATTTCGAGAATAATTTCGATTTTTTTTTTGTTTACGAATCTGCCCAATTCAATTGAGAAATTATTTCTTGTATTGAATTGGGGAGTCGCGTTATAATGGTATATAGAGTGTAAATTTTCACTAATTGAGGTCATAATACTAATAATACGTACTTATTAGGTAGGTAATAATAGAAGATAGGTACAGACTAAAGACAAGTCCAAAAACAGCTGGCAATATTGAAGAAATGGCAAAAAAGCAATAAATGCATACTAATAAACTCAATCACACAAACAAGCAGATTTAATAATTTTAGAAAATATCTAAAAACAAAATATCGTTTTTTAAATTATTATGTTTTGTTTATATTTTTTGATAACTTATTAATTAATTCATTAATTACCTTTAGATTCATAACACGATTCAATCAAATGGGCTCATTTAATCAAATATGGGAAAAATTTATTGAATAAAATTTCAAACTGTTTTATCTAAAATGTTGATAATTTAAATGTTTATCTAAAAGTTGTTTGATTTGTGATTTGAAAGTTTTATAATTTTATCACTTTTAACACGCCAAATAATTCAATATGTACTAGTACTTAAATCAACAATTAGTGCTTATTAAATTTTTTCACCTGTAAACAACTAACTTTATTTTTGTATTAAAGGCTTTGTTAGTGCTAAATGTTCCACTAGATGGAGTCGAGATAAATTATATCTACATTTGTTGGTGAAATATTTTGACTTGTCAAATATTATTATTATATGTTAATGATATACTAATGTTCATAAGAGAAGGTTTTATGCATTGAACAAAAGATAATTTAAAACTGCTATTCAATAGGGTATAATATATAATGATTTTCACATTTTTATGACGAAACAAATTTGATAAAATCATTAGCATATCTGTATACTGTATGTTTTATGATACTATCTGTTAAAAAGGCAATTAATTTGGTTTAAAAAGTAACTACTGTGCTCTTTATATTGCATTTAGTATCGAAGCTAAATAATAAATTTGTCCGATATATTATACTCCATTGAATAGCAGTTTTAAACTATTTTGAAATTTATATAACCTTTCACAACATCAGTGAGGAACGCTTTTCATAGAAAACAAAGAAAAGTTTCATTTTCGTAAGTACATTAATAATGTTATATTTTCAATTTTTTTTTAAATTCTAAAGGCTTTGAAAACTCGATTTAAAAGTTTGAAAAAAAAACTACTGAATAGTTAAAATATTTTATCCCACCGCGAATTATATACAATTTACAAAGTAGGGCTTGTTTTATGTTCAATATAATATAACTCGATATGTTAGCGTCAGAATGATCGATTTTACGTCACATGGGTTTGTCGAAATGTCTCCCCAAATAATAAAAGCTCCTAGAAAAATGATGTCAGTTGGACAGATATGAATCACACTGCAATCAATACGTCATGTCAATGGTGAATCAATATTGCTTTGACAGGTGCTGTTGACATACTGTTGTCACAATAATTCAATCAGAAACAGCTCAATTTAGTTGGGTTTCAACTATAAGTACTATTGGGTACTGGGTAGAACCTCCTATAGAAGATTTTGGCAGAATACGGCATTATGTTTATAATGTAATAACCAGGGATTATACTCGAATATAAGATACTCCATTTTTATTCTGAATTAATTAATTTACTGCTATTACTTTTAAGCTATTCTTTCCGTGCTTTGATTAAAACAATAATACCGTCCTGTAGATCACGCCATAACAGTTGAACAGAACGATACAGAGTTTGAATTGTGTGTATTGGTGCATATGTATTTGACGGCCTCCGTGGTCTAAGGTTGCAGTTAGGCTCTTGAGTAGCAATCCGGAGGTGGCCCGTTCTTATTCCGGTGTGCGCAAAGTAAATTTTACTCAATTTGTGTGGTTTTAAAATAAATTAATTGAAAAAATGTATTATTCCAATGAACAGTATATTTGCCAGACATGTTCCAGAAATTCTCAGTATCACCCTTGTGAAAGACCTACGTACATAATTGACACGTTGTTAAAATGGTTTGGCCATGTTTAGTGACTAGATATGAATAGCCAGGAACTCATTCACCTTCCTTTTCCCTACATCCTCCAGCTACCATATACCTTCATACTCAAAACATACCTTAAGGGGTATTCATAATAACTCAAAAACAATCTAAAAACACACTTTCTGAAACGATTCCAACTGGCTACAATGTCACTATGACATAACGTCAAAACGCTAATGTCTGATAAGACGGCTTTCACCTGTCACCAATGTCGCTCGATGTGACGTCATCGCCGCCGAATTACATTTGGATCATTTGAAACCGTCATTGGAAATTTTTCGTCAACATAAAATAAAACAAAAATAATTTCAATGTCGTACTTTTTCTTCTTCTTTTTTCAGGATAAAAAAACAGTGGAAATACCCTATTGGGAATGCCATACATAATTCATAGTTTCACTGACTTCAGACAGTTATTGGGACTCTTGTACATAGTACATATACAGTTCCGAAGTGAAACTTCATTGAAAACTGAGTTTTGTCATACTTACGCCTACTTATTGTGTTTAGAAGAATTCTCTCATGAAGTTACCACAAATAAAGTTAAGATATACTTAGATGTTTAACATCGTGTGTATTGATGTATATTTAGGAAGCATATCGATAGTTTCCTATAGTGATATACTTGCGAATCATCAATGAGAAACAGATTTTTTTTATTTTTCTTGGGTAAGCCTATTTATTGTTTTTCTCAAAAACTAGACTAGTGACTTCGGTTGAAGCGTTGCTTGAAATGGCTTTAACCGAATTTGGTGACTATATATGAATAGGTAGGTACTCACTCAACTTCTTCTACCTTATTTCCTTCCCCTCTTCATACCTTGATAGCCTAAACTATTTTAATCACATCGAAATGGAATAATACAATTTATTTGTAATACAACATAACTAATTATACCGAAAACAGCCAAAATTTCAACACGGATTTCAACTTCAAATATTTTTTTAATATTATCTCCACACAATACAAAAAAAAATTTTCACAGCCGAACTGTTGAACTCAAGAAGGAGTCGTAGAAATGACTCGTTCTCGTGGGATAAATAATTTTAATCAAACCAAAATGTCAACTGAGTCGTGAAATTTCTATACCCGCTATATCAACTTTCATTGATTTTGAGAAAACCGCAAAAAACTGTCACATCTCTAGCGTACATAAGTAATTGCATTAAATTTTTTTATATAATGAATTGGAGTAATAAAATTTCGAACAGCATTTATTTTTCTATATATGTCTAGCAATAATTAAGTAATTTCGATAAATAAAATGGATAAAGCGGATTTTGATACTCACTTCGTGATATAGAGGATTTGAAAGTCAGCTGACATGGCGGGTTTAGAAACACACGCGTAGATCATTTTGACACACGAGCGTGGCGTCAGAGCGGCGGCCATATTGTATTTTGGCAAAATAACTGCTTGTGATTGGTTGAATCCGATATAGCGCGTTTTGATAGTAACTTTCTGTATGATATGGCGGATTTGGTTTCTCACTCGCAGTTTTAACATGGTTTTTGGTCGTGATAAGGAGGGCTTTAGTTACTAAAGCCAAGGATTTTGGGGTTCCAGACCAGAGGTAGCTGCCAAATTCAAGAGTGGTTAAAATTATGTAATGATGATGTATTTAACGTATGTAGTGGTATGTAAAAACCAACATAAGTGCGTGGAAAGATATACCAAAAATTATATTTAATAACTGACAAGTACCCGGCGTTGCTCGAGGTATTGAATGGCTTGGAGTACAGTTTTGAAGTTCTGAATTTGAGTGTACCTGAAAACTGGGTGTACTTAAGGTGGAAATACATAATATTATTGCAAAGAATTGAAAAAGTTTTTCGTTCATTTGATCGTGCCAGGTCTCTCTTGGGCCTCCTTGACGTCTTCTTCCATTCGCTACCACGTCATTCATTCTCCTCGCATCCTTTTCTACTATTATTACATACGCCTATTTTTACCATACGTATGAATTTGTTTCACTTGATCGCGCCATGTTTCACTCGGGACTTTTTTCTACCTTTCACTACTGTACACCATATTGTCACTAACTGTTAAAAAAATACATCCTTATGTTATTCCAGTGCAGAGATAAGGCATTAAGTCTTCCTCAGGCGTCCCCGACTTTTACTACAATTTATTACTGATTACAGCAATTTACTACTGATTACCGCAATTTACTACTGATTACCGCAATTTACTACTGATTACCGCAATTTACTACTGATTACCGCAATTTACTACTGATTACCGCAATTTACTACTGATTACCGCATTTTACTACTGATTACAGCAATTTACTAATGATTACCGCAATTTACTACTGATTATCGCAATTTTTCTACTGATTACCGCATTTTACTGTAAAAAAACATTTAATTGACTTTAACTCGACTCATTTTTATTTTTAATGAAAGACATACATTCCCGATTTACAATTAAAATTACAATATTTGAAAATATCCTACTACCTCTACAGTAAGCAGAAAATGTTGCTTGTTTAATGATGGAGGACCTAGCTATCTGAGGAATTTAACGCACTGACAAACTGAAATTAACTTAGATTTACCAAAAAATTATATTATGTACCATGTGAAAAGTGAAAGAAGTTGTTCCTTTCGGAACATTCCAACTGGACTTCGATCTACGTCACGAGCTTGCGAGCGGCCGGATGCGTTTTATTCAGAAAAGTGCTTGTATGAGCCAACCTTATTTAATACATTTTCTACGAACAAAGATGACGGTAGTTTGACTGAATTTGAAAAGATATTCCAAAAAAATTACAGCGAATTCTTTTACTAGATTAAAAAATAAGGTCTTCTTCAATTTCGAAACAATTTAATTTTTTTAATCTGAAAAACATTACCTGTATGCAAGCAATACATCTTATGTGTTCGGTACGATATATATAACTGTTATAATAAATTTAATATTTTCATTTATTTCACGAAATTTCTTTCCATTAATGCTTTCATTCTAATGTGATATCAAAGAATTGATTTACAGTAGAGTGACCGCGCCGCAAACTGAAAGGTCGGATAATCTCCTAACAACATCCACCGTGACGTTTCAATCCATCAAGCCAGCAATCAATCAATGTTCAATCAATCCATAACAGAGGTACGGATGGGCACAGAGGTGATAGATCTCTCAAAATGACTTGGAAATCCGATTTAAAAGGCTGGAGGTTAATGTAATGCTGACTTCCGAGGTTTAATGCCTTTGTATTAAATATTAAAAGGTTTATTCCACCAGGAATCAGAGGTACAATAGATAGTTTCGACTTATTATTTCGTATTTAGAAAAAAATCATAATTTTGTATCTTTTTAATATACATTGGAGGTTCCCATTTTCATCTATTTTCACAAATCCCAACTCTGCATATTTTGACTGAGTTAAAACACCATTCTTTATGTATTTGTATATTTTTCTTGATTCTTTTATTGTATTTGTTTATATTTATTTCATAGTACTGTTTTTAAAAAAAATCTTCTAATTTTGGAAAAATCTGTCCTTTTAAATAACAAAAAACGCCCACTACTATTGTGCACAGGTTCCTATTTTTATAATTTTGTAATTACCTATTATTACCAGCTCTGTATTGTTTTTGTCAAGTTATGTTTATGTTATGTTTATGTTTATGATATCTTATGTGTATGTTATGTTATGATATGTTTATGTTATGTTCAGGGTATGTTTGTGTTATGTTTATCTTTATGTTTTATAATCACATTTGTTTACTCTCATATGCTGTGTTTGTTTATAAGATTGCCAATTTCATAGTTCTGTTTAAAAAAAAACGCTACTAATTTTAGAAAAAACTTTGGTTAAATAACGAAAAGCGCCCAATTGTACACAGGTTCCTATTTTTATAATTTTGTGATAACATTTTATAATAATATTTGGCTAATTTATATAGCGCCGTTTTCGTGAGAAATCACCTCAAGTGCGCTGTAATGTTATGTTTATGTTATGTTTGGTTTATATATGTTACGTTATGTTAATTGTAAATGGCCAAGATCACCCCTAATGGGTGAAAGCCAAAATAAAGAATTTAAAAAAAAAAATATATATATATACAATGGGGAAATATATATTTTTGATTGGCTAGTACGGCCAAGTAGCGGGGAGGGGGGGGGGGGGCTTTATGGGCGGTAAAGATAAACATACACGATATATACTTGTGAACGTGTGTGTGCGTTGTGTAAGTTTTTTTTATAAATTTTAAAAGATTAGGTATTAGGTATTCGTACATGATAGGTGTGCATTGTGTAAATAGAGGAGGGTTGTTCCCATTGATTGAGCTATCAGTAGTGTTTTTCTTAAATGACGGCAGGGAGTCAAAAACGAGTCGAGAGTTGAGTTGAGTTTACATGTTAACTTAAGTTTCAAAGTCACGTGATACAAAATGATGTAACTAACGCCGCGAGATGAAAAAATAAATGCTACAACCTGAATATTCGAAACATTGTACTGTGCAATGTGCATGCCACTCTTAATACCTATATTCAAACCTACCTAACAAAACGAGCGTGTGTAGGGATCGGCAGATAGGGTTGCAAAAACACTAGAAGAGCTCTGTTGGGTTAGGTTAGGTTAGGCGAGGTTAGGATAGGTTGATAGACAATCATAATTGAGGAAAGTGATCGCAGGCACGTATTCAATAGTCGATACAGCCAGGCGAAAACAAGACGTTTATTTTCCTTGATATTTTTCGGTGTACGTCAAGTAAACAATGTTAAAAAATATTGTTATATCTCTTCATATATTTTTTGATTATTTGCGTTAACTGTGTGTGTGCGTAATCATCAAAATTTGAAACATTTTCCTTTATTTACTGCGTTATCATGGCACTTCCGCATTTCATTTAAAAAACTACTCGTTTACATGAAACCTTATATTTTATTCCACGGAAAACATAAAAACGTCTAAAACGTACCCACTGAGAGAGCTTTTCTTACGATTCTAAAACTGTTAAAAATGCAGCACAATGATAAAAGACAAATGTAAGTATACTGTAATATTATCGCATTAAATTTATTTGTGAGTCAGTACGTATATAGGGCGACAACTTTAGTTACGATATACCTACTTGTAGTTACAAATGAGTGTCAAAGAGCCAAACGAGCTTATACAACAACAACAAAAGATTATGATAAAATATGGGATATATAGTCGTAATTTTGAAGGATTATTTATTTATTTACGGTACAAGTATCTTTAAATACAGAATAAAACCTTTTTTTTCAAAACAATTACACAATGTAAATATACTAATATGATAACTAAAACTAAAGTTTACAATCAAATGATAACTAATAATTATTATTAAATTTATTTTTATATGTATGGAGTTCATTGATTTTGAATTTGAAGTTTCGTATTAGTTTTCTGTCACATAAAAGCGCTATTATGCCTAAAAAAATAATTTCATTTCATTGTTCAAATCAAGAAAATTTGAGCTTCTTTGAAGGAGTAGCGGGGAGGGGAAGAAGATGGGGAAGAGAAAGGTGGGGGAGTACCTGGCTACTCATATATGGTCACCAAACATGGCTAAAGCCATTTCAAGCAACGTTTCGATTTTGAATGATGCTCTTACACTAGTGCGATGATGGAGTATCTTCCACTCTGCATCGTGCCGCAATACAGTATATTATTATAATACATACACGTATATTATATATTAATTTAATCGACAAATTGTGAAATAACACGAATTAATAAAAAAAAAACCAATCACATTTACTTGACAAGAAATATTGAAAAACATTTTCATCTTGACGAGTTTGCAATATTGATTTATTTACAAATTTTGTCATATTGAATATCACGTAAACACATAGACATATGAATATTAGTAGACCTGCCCTAAGTGATTAAAAGCGTATTATCCCCACTCCCCATACCGGTTCAATTGAGCCGGCTGGGCTCGCATATGGCCTCAAGTGAAATTTGAAAACGTGACGTCATCATTCTTGTGCGAACTATGGTCGAGGCATCATCGGTTCATTTTACGAAATAACACGGCAAAATGTTGACTTGTACTATGAAAACTTGTAAAAATAGATGTGAAAAAGAGAATAAACCCAATTGTCGTATTACATTCCATAAGTAAGCATTATTTTACTTTATTTTAAGCTTATTCACACCGTATTATATGGATCAGTTTTAGAAACATATACTATCACATCACAATGTAGCGATTCTCAAGTGTGCTCATCGTTGTTTACTGGGGTAAGTAAATTATGAGACATTTGTAAAAGTGTCTTAACTAAATACTCTGAAACTAACTACGACTCTGAAAATAGAAGCTGCCTTACTTTGCCGAATTTGGACTTCGCAAATTAGTTCATAACGTGGCGAGTAATTTGCGCTCCCATGTAGAAATGTCTATTCATTCAAAAGCAGATTTTACTTTTAAGAACTAAATGGTGATATTATAATGCGAGATGCCTATTTACTGTCAGATTGATTTATTGACGAATCACAGTCAGCCTTACTCCCTTCGTTCTTCAACAGTTGATTTTACCCCTCGCCCTTATCTTCTCGTCTATTAATTCCTATGTCTGTGCGTAAACATAATATCGCTACCTCAGAGCAACAGTGAGATATCTCTGATAAAATATTTCTTTGGAGTACGCTTTGTTCCATCTAAAATCATGATTTTCTACATGGTGCATCACAGTATCATTGCTTTACAAAAATTATGCCTGTATTACAATTGAAATCTCAGTGTTAAAGTTTCTGGTTACTCACAGCAACACTGAGATTTTGCTGTTGATCAAATAGTATCTAAGATATAGTATTTTTTTAAATATCCCACTGTTGCTTTCAGGTACCGATATATTACTCAATACACAATATATACATGGTATCCGGAAACTCGTAGTACAAACGGGAAACTGATGAATAGAGTACCTACCTAAAAAAACGTTTTATACATATTAAAACTCATTTCAAAACACATTAAACTAAGACATTAAAAATCAGATTCAATTTACTCGAAAACGAATGCTCAATTCAAACAAAGTTATACTATTTTCGAAGGAAGCAAATACTATGAGGTGTGACATATTGAATGAAAAAACATACACTTAGTAAGACACCACTTTATTTTTGAATCAATAACGATAGCCAACCGGGTTTCGCTTGTCCCAAGCTTCATCAGGGCTAAATATCAACTGTTGATATTTAGCCCTGATGAAGCTTGGGTCAAGCGAAACCCGGTTGGCTATCGTTATTGTTTGAAAAATAAAGTGGTGTCTTACTAAGTGTATGTTTTTTCAAAGTTATACTACAAAATTGACTTCAAATATGATCTACATTTACTAGTTTCCTGCTTTTACAACTTGTTTGGGGACACCTTGTATATTACGCACTGTCTTAGAAATTAGTACATATCAACCAATACACACAATCCTAAGTTTGTGTTGTTTTGGTAATACATATACAATATTACGGATAATGTATTAATTTTTGCTGAGTAAGATTGCCAGCGCAATTTAGTCCGATAAAAACGTTTTTTTTCGTGCACGTAAATTACCACCACTGCATTGGTTTTAATTAAGTGATGCAGGAGGATATGGACTACTAACGCAACCTATTCTCCATATCTCTTCCATCCATAGGGCTTTCATACCTCCGGAAGTATTAGCTGAAGACATTTACTTGGAGCTAGCCGTACTTTTTTCCCACATTTCCCGAGGCACGGCCTTAAGGCTACGTGCGCCAAGTTAGTAAAATGACATAAGGAAGAGGTCTCCAACCTGTGGTTTGCAAACCTAATTCAGTTATTTATTAGCTTTGCAGGAGTAAGACTATGGTTCCGTTCTTTGCTGAAGAATTATCCTGACGTCGGTAGTCGTTTGACTACCGCGCCGTAGAGGTAGAGAAATGACATCGCATCGATGACATATATGTGTATTTACTGACCGAATAAAACGATGTTGCTGGAATGAAGGAATTGGACCCATTGATTAATTTAAGAACATCCTTAGTAGATAATAGGATTCACAATCCTTAAGGCGAAATAAGACTATTCGACAAAAAAATATCCGTTATGGGTGTTTCCGACCATTTTTTTTAAGAGTTGACGCCCTTCCAGTGGGAGGAGCTAGAGACCGAAACATTTCATTTACGCGCCATTATCGCACAGTGTGACATGGTTTGATTTCACACGGACAATTTTTATAAATATAAATTTCAAATGATAATAATAATTATCATTATTGTTGGCTAATGAATGTTGGCTAAGTTAGTTAATGAATTGCATAATTTGCATGGTGTTTTGAAATTCGTGGTATCTACGTACAGTATATAATCATATGCAGCATGTATGGGTGCCAAATAATCTTAAATCACAAAATCCTTTTTTGGTTATTATTTTTTTTCTTGCTAGAGCAATCCCGATGAGTTAAAAAACTCATTGTAGTACGGGAGGAACTTACGATACATAGGTGGGAGTTGAGAAGTACAATTTTACATTGATATTTTGGTATCGAAATTATATGTTTCACACACGAAACAGTATAAAAATACTAATAAAGCTTTTACATAAAAAATAGTTTTAACATTACAGTTAATTTTACATCTCAGATTTCAGATTAAATTAATTTTCTTTTTTATCTTGCTAGAGCAATCCCGATGAGTTACATAACTCATTGTAGGACGGGAGGAACTTACAATACATAGGTGGGAGTTAATTGGTAAAATTTTATATAAGTATTTTGCTAACAAAATTATATGTTTTTAATCTTCGGTGACTCCCGCCCAGGCCTTCACCGTCCAATGCTTTGTATTTTTTTTGAAGTAGAAAAAATTTGTCATCGGAAACCCAAAACGAAATATCATCAAAGAGATTTACTATTACTTGGTTAAATTTTACCTTAAATTTTAAAATCATTTTAACCTAAGTGCAGTAACTTGGGGAGATTATTGTACAATTCTATCCACAATAAATGATCTTACAATCTACACAATTATACAATTTAAAAATTGAATAACTCTTTTTATAATTCGGATGGCTTAAGGTACTTAACAATACATGTCTAATTGTCTTTATGGAGAAAAACTTTCGATGTGGAATTTTCGTAATAAGGAAAAAAACTTTCCAATTTTTTAAATTTTATGCCGGTTGCTTTGTGTAATTTCTTATGTTTTACTTACGTTTTTTTCATCACTTTCCATGACTTTTTAAAGATGTGATTAATTATCATCGGGATGATTTATCCCGTTAAATAATATATCAAATATATATGCAAATTTTGTTTCCTTAAATGTAAAAAAGTTGGAGAACTCCTGTTTTTTTAAAAACATCGTTTATACAAAAAAATCATAAATGAAACGAAACCCATTGAACCGAAAAAATCCATAAAGAATTTAACCGGATTTTTACATAGCATCGTCAAAAAACGGATTTATTCCTTATTGGCAGATTAAATGGTATTGTTCAATTATTTAGATATTGGTATTACCCACTTAGTTTGTATTAATGACATATCAATTGCGCACTTCTCCAAGTGATACTACACCTGCATATTATTAATTTACACGTGTTTACGGTGATCTAATTAATTTGGGCTCATTAGGAAATTTGATTGCTTAATACTTGGTATTATGTTGCCACAATATTACTTAGAAGGAATAAGACACCAATTAGCGGTAATAACAACAGCTAATTAGAAGTAGGAACCCTGAAGGAGCGATCATGAACCTTATTTATTCTCAAACACCCGAAAACAGAGAAATTATATAACTTTGTTAAGGCGTTTAAATAAACGTTAGGTTTTTGTTGGTTTCATGTGAACACCTCAAAAGAGTACCGACTGTCAAAAAAAGGTTAAAACGTACCTGGCTATTCTGATCCGGTCACTAAACACGTCTCTTCCTGTGGGTAGAAATCTAGGGATGAGTGTATCCCAATGATCTGTACCTCCCGCTGCTGCTGCGCAATGCAATGGGTTAAGAGAGACCAGTTGGAGAGGTCAAAGGGTCTCCCTAATCCTGCCTCTTCAGATCGGGTGGGCAGGCGCAGCCTGAACACACCTCACCCGATAAACCCGGGCACACCTACTAAATCACAAAACGTATCGAACCACTTCGGGTGACCTATGACAGACGTGTTGGTTATTCAATAAATGGTTTCCGAGGCGGCGGTACCCATAACTGCCTCCCAAATTAAATTGCTCTATATTGACTTACCACGGCAGTATAATATAGCGCCGCAGCCGAGCTGGAAGAATGCCTTGAGTTGATTAGCACAAATCCCAGCACTCTCAAAGCTTTGATTCATTTTGTATCTATGTATATTGAGTATCAAACGTGATATAACGCAAATCTTTTGAAATAACAACTGGCTTAAGAGATGAATAAAATATTTTGTATCTATAGTACATCGTTTTCTTTTCTTTGGTATCATATAATGGAGCATTTCTTAAAATTAAATCACAATAAATTTATGTGACTCCATTTGACGATATAATTTATATCGATTTGTAGCTTTTCTAAAGTATTTGTAAAAATCAATAATTATAACTTTGAATAGCGTCGTGTTGTTGTGTTTTAAGTATCTGAAGCTGGAACGGTGTCATTAAATTGTAGTACATAGTGCTGTTTACGGCTAGAAAAAAGGAAAATAAGTTTACAAAAGCAGAAGCATGTAGGTATGAAGGGACCGTGCCTGGTATCTGCCATAACTCTATAGCTATTAGAGTGTCAGAAACTATAATATAAGCAAATTATATTATGGTAAGTGTGTTTCTGCAGCTCCAGAAAAGTAAAATTATTCGTATAGTACCCTTGAGGTGATTTTCATAAAAACTGCTCTATATTAATTATTTTATACAAAATAATTATAATATCGTAAAAAATCTAAAATGCCGCTTTACATTAGTTACATTATGATTCCATTTTCCGGAAAAATCTAAGATGTCGCTGAACATTAGTTACATTAAGATTCCATTTAGCGGAAAAATGTAAAGTGCCGTTCTAGATTCGTTATATTAAGATTCTATTTAGCGGAAAAATGTAAAATGCCGTTTTAGATTAGTTACATTAATATTCCATTAAGTGGAAAAATCTAAAATGCTGCTCTAAATTAGTTACATTAAGATTCCATTTTGCGGAAAAATCTAAAATGCCGCACTACATTAGTTATATTAAGATTCAATTTTGCGGAAAAATCTAAAATACCGCACTACATTAGTTACATTAAGATTCCATTTTGCGGAAAAATCTAAAATGCCGCACTACATTAGTTACATTAATGATAGAACGTCCAAACCCTTGTCCTGCCGGAAGGAGCTTCCGGAAGGACAATTCGACGAGTGTGCGTCCTGCCAGCAGTACGCAATTTTTTGCGGTTTTTGTATGAATATAAGAGGCTGTCCTTCTAGCAGTACTCGACTTTTATGCATGTTAAAAATAGGCAGAGGTGACAAACTTTCTGTATTTTATTTAATAAAATTAGATATGGGCGCTTATTAACATAACAGGGTAGAAAATAAACAAGAAAATGAAAAAAAAAACGAAAGTGAAAATTGTATTTATTTTGAGAAAATTAAAAAAAGGTATAATAAAATAAGACATGGGCGCTTATTAATATAACAGGGTAGAAAATAAACAAGAAAATGAAGAAAAAAAAACGTAAGTGAAAATTGTATTTACTTTGAGAAAATTAAAAAAAGGATTATGCTGGAATTCCATTCGCGATATGGTAGGTGAAGCAGTTTCTTCCTGTCTGTGGAGAGCATAAAACACATCGCGGACCACATGTCTTGCAAAAAAAGCTCGCCTTCTGCTGTTTTTTGTTGACTCTGGAGCAAACTATACATTTGCGTTGAACTCTCTTTCTGTCATCTGATTTTGACAGGGCCTCAAGAATGTGTTCTCCGCTGTGAGCGATGTTCTCGTGTGGTGGCGGCTCATTCTCTTGTAGGTTATCATCGTCATTAATAGTTAGAGCTAATACCAGGTTGGTAGTAAACCACCTGTGAGACACCTGATCATGTTCGGAGCGAAAGAAATTATTAAAAACCAAATACGCATTCGTTTCTATAATGCCCAGAACTGAGGCATATATTCTATGTTCCCATTTTTGTGTGCCCCAAGCTTTCTCCAATGCCAATCCATCCTGCCTAATGTGATTGTGAATATCGATAGCCGCAGCCCCGTCAAAATATTGCTGGACTAATTTAGGCCGATCGACTTCTCGGTAAAATAAATTTCCTTCATCGTCCCACCTTCTTTTGCGTGATGGCAGGCCAGGCAGTGTCGTTTCGCAAGTGGCTACAAATGTATGAATCTTTTTGTCTCTCCAGGCACAGGCAGTGAGCTGCACAGAGTCTTTTTCTGCTGTACTCACAACAGATGCCCCCTTATGCGTAGGACACTGAGCTGCCATCTCAGACACAGGATAGAAACTATGTGCTGTCTTTACCAGTCCAATAAAATACAATCCAACTTTGAATAACTCCACAGCTGTTTTGACTGAAGCAAACCAAGAGTCACCAACTATAACTCTGCCAGAACCATACCATGGCTCTGTCAATCTCAAAGTAGTTGCAGTTCCTGCGCCAAATTCTCTTTGCCATTTCTTCGTACTCATTGCTTCTTTGCCCTCATTAATTTCCATTCTGATCATAATGTTTGTGTCACTATCACACGCTGTTTTTACTTCACAACCGACTCCTTTTGGTTTTCTTTTAATCTTCATAACTGCTGGCATTCCGTTTTTGAAGTACGCACCCCTTCCATACCAGGCGAACATGGATTCATCTACAGTTATTTTTGACCCAGGATGGATGGTATCTTTTAGTTTATCATTCACCATCGTTACTAATGTTCTAGTGTTACGCCATTTATCAGAAAAATCAAGGTCTGAGGATTGTGTGAAGCGCAATGCCATGAGAATGATCTCAAATCTTTGGCGGCTCATACCAAATCTTTGTCCAAAATTTGCAGGGGGATATATTCCATCAGAGGTGGTATTCCAATAGGATCGTCGATCTGGAAGTTCTTGAAGAGTCATAGCATATAATATGCCAAAAACAGTTAATAATTCCTTCTCGTTCAACAGTTTTTGTCTTGCTGAAAACGAATAGTTGGTGCAATGGACTATGTAACTAAGCTTCTCTCTCGGAAATATCATGAAAAATGCATCCTTGATACTTCGTGCGGGCCCCAATGGTACTAGCAAGGTAGCTTTGAAATAGCCTTGTTGTCGTTGATCGACACGTATTGCTTCATGAAAAGTCCAGGTAACACCCTTTGCAACTGTTGTATTTCGAGCAGAATTTACGTTGCTTGTACTTGAATTCGGATGTACTGAAATACTTGTCTCGTCATCTTCGCTCGAAGAAGAAGAACCCGATTCAGACGATGCTGAAAAAAAATCCATTATTAGTGATCAACAGACGCAAAGGGGTGTAGGTACTCAATATATTTAAACTTAAAATTATTTTCCAAATAAATATAAGCAATAATTATTAGCCAGAAACACCCATACAAATTGAAAAAATCTTCCGAGAAGAAATAATAACCGCCGACGCGTCGCGACGGTACTCACACCCTCCTGATTTCCGGTCAGGTGATCGATCCATTGAGCTACGCCGGCCTATCTCCTGTCCCGTCAAATTATTCAATATGTATTAGAAATATTTCGTTCAACAACTATTGCTTATTTTATTATTTCACCTAAGAACAACATACTTTATTATAGTAGGGAAGGCAATTTTACTTGCTAAATTCCCCACTAGATAGCGTCGCGACAAATTATGTCTACATTTTATTGGTGAATACTTAGAATTGTCAAATATTATTATTTTTCGTCGTCGGCAGTTATTATATCTTCTCGGAAGATTTTTTCAATTTGTATGGGTGTTTCTGGCTAATAATTATTGCTTATAATAATTTGTAATCCTTTGTGATATGCATAAAAACCTTGTCTTATAAACATTAATAAAGTTTATCAGTTAAAAAATAATAAAAATATTTTTAATACACACACACCCAGGCACAGACACACAGGCAAGCACGCGCCCACACACACAGACACGCAAATACATACGCATACATACCCATACAAGTCAAACTTAGCAAAGTTAATTTATGTTGTGCCTGTCAAAAAAAAATTGTCAATCACGTAAATAATGGAAACGAACAAGCAACCTCCAAGTACTATTTTTTCTATGGGAATATACTAGGCTTACTATAAACGTAAGCCTATGAATAAAATAAGAAAGTTTGTACTTACAATGTTCTTCATTTGTATTTGCTTCCACTAAATTGTCATTTTCGGTTTCAGCAATTAGAACTCCAACGGGCACGGTTGATATTTTTTTGTCAATTTCCCAATATACCCTTGCATAATTGTTTTCTAACTTTTTTACAGTGCCCCAACAATAACTAATGTCGTAATTATCACCAAAATGTTTGCGACTCCATGTGTTTAGGCCATCATTTTCGTCGAAATACGTGGCTTTGACGCGAACGCGGACCCCACGTCTTATACTCGCCGCCATTTTGGCCAGACTGATCGCAGAAATACGATTCAAAAACTCGCTGAATCAGAAAGAGACGCACTATGCAATGCAGTTAACGGCATCCTGCTAGCAGGCCTACAAAGCCGCATATAAACAAAAAACTTACGTCCTACCGGTAGTACGTAAAGTCCTGCTGGCAGGACGCTGGACGTTCTATCATTAAGATTCCATTTTGCGGAAAAATCTAAAATGCCGCACTATATTAGTTACATTAAGATTCCATTTTGCGGAAAAATCTAAAATGCCGCACTATATTAGTTACATTAAGATTCCATTTTGCGGAAAAATCTAAAATGCCGCCCTACATTAGTTACATTAAGATTCCATTTGGCGGAAATAAATTGGCTTGTACATGCACGTCATTGACGATGGTCCTCTTCCTTTTTACAAGTCTTGTATGAACACGAAAAAATGAATCCGTAAAAAACTTTGGTCGGCTTGTTTCACAAATTTGAACCGTTAGGTTAGGTTAATTTTCAAGTTCTGTGAAAGTTCTATTCAAGTTCCGTTTTTTATTTTAGTTTCGAGACTTTTAGGACTTTCAAAAACTTAACGTTAAAGTTTGATTGTTGTTCAAATTCTCTGAAACAGCCGGTCCTAAGTTTTTTTGCTAAGAAACATCGTTTTCAAATTTCTTTTAAAACATAATTTTTTTTTGGTTTGAGTGAGGATTGAAACTTATTATCCCGGAGCTTGAGTCGACAACTCTTCCAAACGATCCCAATCCTGATTGGATAAGACTGACATTTATTGCGAATGTGTGTTTGATTGCCACCAAAAGTTCATAGAATGCATTGTCATCGACAACGAGTCTATCTGCCGAGTTTTCTGGGTTAATTTCTGCTTAAATTTGCAATTATTCATAACCGAAAACGAAAGGGAAATTCCCTGAGTAAAACTTGAAATTGTAAAATTGTAAATTTAAAAAGATGTTTATTTTTTCGGAATAACTTTATTGAGTAAAACCTCAAATTGTAATATTTAAATATTGAAGACAATATTAGTGATTTCTAAACGAAAATCTGAAACAGAAAAATCAGAAAAGGAAACGGTCACATCTGGGAAGATGTATTTAAAAAGACAAAAGACACGAGAATGATGAAGAATATTATTTTACGCACACAGTTATTGTTATGATGCGTTGTTATTGGGCGACATTTCAGTTGGTTCGTTCCTTTCCTAATGTTTCATCGTTTAGCTCAAGGCTCAAGGTATTGTGACAACATTGCCTTTCTTCCTAAGCGATAAAGATCGCTCTTTTTGTCATTTATCTGTGCAGAGATTTCAGTGCAGTAGTTTTGTTTATTGAAGCCAAATGGGTTGGGAAGAGGCGTCTGGATAAATGTTAACTTGTATAATTTATAATGCCACATTATGTCATTTCGGCGGTACTCACGAACTGTGAATTGTACGCTTAGTAAATTCAGCGGTAAATACATTTCGTTTGCCAAAAACCAAATAGCCTGCCAAGGTTTTGATCTCAAATTAAATCAAAACCATTTTAAATGAATTACACTTTGTACAGCATCGAATTTTGATGTGTATACAGTGTGATCTCAAATGGATGATTTGCGTGCATAAATGATTTTTTAAATCAGTCTTTCTCAAAGTTGGCGATAAGCGGAAGCTTTCAGGGGGACTGCCCACTGAGAAGGCTCAAAGTAAATTAGGGTAAAGGGGTGACGGCAGATAAAGCTTATCTAATATAATAATAGTTTGTTTATTTAGCAACATTGGTAACAAAAAAGAAAAAAAAAACATCTCAAATTCGAGTCTCATATTGATTCATCAGATTCATTCATAACATTTGGTAAGTTATAATTTAAAAGCCTTTTTTTAATCTTAGTAAAAATACTTCTAAATATGATTAAGTATGCGTTTTATTTCCTCCCATTGAAACAGTATTTGATCTCAGAAACAGGATATGGGTCTATCTTATCTATTCTATCCATTTAATAATGCATGTTTAAAAATTATAAAATTTATGAATTATAATATCACAAAAAATATTCATTTGCAAAAACTGCTTTTAAGATACAATGTAACAGATGGTAATGTAAGAAAGTAAGTAAAAAAATTTGGGGGGCACTAGATATTTTTTTAAATCTCAAACTGGGCGTTTTGAAGATATCATAAAAACAAATACCATTTTAGAAACTAGATAAAATTACTTATTAGATTTTGAATTACGAAAAAAATTTAAAAAAATTACCACAAACATGAACTCCCTAAACATGAGTTATTCTCAATTAGGGAGGTATTAATTAACATATTGGAACACATATTACCCCTATGCAGATCATTTGAAATAACATACTTTGGTACACCGTCGTTTTTTGTAATTTGTAATTTTCTTAATATTAAACCTCTCTCAAATTTTTTTTTTATTTCTTTGATACATGTGAATTAGGCAACTATTTTATAAAAAACATTACTTTAACGAAGTTCTTGTAAGATATAGACCATAAAATTCAATTTGAATAATGGCATAAACTTTTTAACCTAACTTCATGGCATAATATGAAAATAAATTTTACAAATGCTGTTATTATATGATTACCTACATTTCTAAAACTGACGAAAAATAATACCAATGTATTAGTAAATCGAACATTTTATGAACAAAACACGATCTGTTAAGATATTTCAATAGACATAAAAACTGCCGTCAACCGCGGCTTTGGCGCTTGAAGAATATTTTAATATGCATGAGCGAAGTCACAAAAAACATTGTTGCCAAATTTAAAAAAACCTAGTTAAAATTATTTTTAATTGGTACCAACCCGAATCTTAACTTTCACATTCTTTATACGCTGTGTAACAAAAACACCGTTTAAAGAATGTGAAGTGGTTTTTCTTTAGTAAGGCTGGAAGTGTTTTAGAAATCCTTCAATATGTATAATTAGACGATGCGAGTGCGATTGGGACGCGGTTGGAAGCGATATAAAGCGGAGCTATGCCATGCGGCAATGCTGTCCTTCGTGTCCACCGCTCTTTTACGTTTCACTATTTTCTGCGATCTATTTCTGTTGAAGTGACTTGACTTCAACAGAGTAAATTAAAAAAAAGCGTTAAAAAATTTGAATACATAATATTATCGAATAAAATACTCAACATAAAATAATTGTCCATTGTCCGCAGCGTCTACTGATCGCGTCGTTAAAGTCACGTGTTATTGGTCACGTGTTATTTGTTACGTAGGACACTTTCAAGTGGTGGAGACCATTTGACATTTTCGTTGCGTTCGCGTTGACTTATCCCACGTAAAACGCAGCGTTACATGTATATTTAGTCATTACAAGATTTTCAAACTATTTTGTTTACAAGGAATTTATGTCACGCCCATAGTAACCACCTAGATACCATATACTATGCAGAAGCTGTGAAAATTCTACATTGTTCTCCACCTTCCTGTATATTTAACCACACGTGTTTCTGCATTTAAAAGAGAAAACCAGCCCGTGTTTGCGAAATAACCGTAGCAGACTTCTTTGCGGTTATTTTTTTATGTGAATAGGTCGTTTTCCTGTACCATATTACGAAAATTGTGCATACATGTGACGGTGTAAAATAAAAATTTGTGTGTATTTTTTCATTCATTTAGCAGGGTTCATATGAAAACAGCATACTAAAGTGTTACATTTTAATGAACATATCAAAAAAGAAGGGATTAAAAACCTTTTATGGAATGAAACATATCTCTATTACCGGAGAGAAACGTACATTTAGATTTTACAAATCATCAAGGATAAATATAGTTATCAATTATTACTATGTAAAACAGAACATTTTTAGCAAAAATATTATCAACTCTTTTTAACTTATATTTAAATGGTATGATTTCAAAAATTCTTCTCCAAATTAATTCGGGGGGAAAAACAAAAAAATTAAGGTGATTTTTTATTTATTTATTTATTTAACGCCCAGAGGGCTTTTACATAGTTGGTAGTATAATTTTAATTTGACGGATACTTTGAAACATTAAAAATAAGAATAAAATTACATTTGATAAAAGCTATGCAACAAGTCATACAAACACAAGAAACAAAAACAGAAAATTACAGCTATTTGTAGGTTTACATTTAACATGATGTGTTTAGGAGTATTGTTGAAATAAATGTTTTAAATGATCCACAAAACTTGCCAAGTTGGTATTGAATATGTCAACATCACCCAAGTAATGATTTCCCATGGTGTGAAGTCGTTGTATCGGAGAGTGGGAAATGTAGTTACGCTTATGTGTGCTGCTGTAGAATATTGTATTTTGTCGTGTTGTTACTGTGGGTGTATGTATGTTTATAAGTTGCAGGAGTTCACAACAGTCGAATTTAGAGTAAGTATTTTGAATAAGAACGTTAAATCGTATGTATTTTTAGAGTATTTAATAAGAAATTGTATTTTAAGTCTTCGACAGGGATATTTAATTTAAAAATTATAAAACGTAGAATTTTTTTTTTTTGTATTCGCTCAATGTTGTTAATGTGAATTTTGTAAGATGGAGACCAAACTACTGAGTTATATTCAATTAGACTTCTTACAGAGATACGTATAATAGTTTAATGGCTTGTAAAAAATTAAAGTTTTTATTTGGTCTTAATACAAAGCCTAGTGTTTTCATACCTTTGTTTACAATTTAATGGATATGATTGGTGAAACTTAGTTTTTCGTCCAAAATAATTCCAAGATCTCTCATTTCCGTGACTCTTTCAGAAGCTATGTTATTGATGGAATATTCGAATAAAACAGGATTTTTGTTTCTGAAGAAAGTCAAGGTTTTGCACGTTACTACATTTAAAAATAAATTATTTTGAACGCACCAATCTGTAAACTTACTAATATTTGACTGTAGTATATGGCAACCATTTATATCAGTTATTTTCTTGTATAGTTTGATGTCATCTGCAAAGAGCAATACCTCGACATCGTTGAAGCAATTGGTTATATCATTGATGAAAATGAATTGATAGTTAATTATAATATTATATTAATCATTTTTGATTTGTTTTTATTTCCTTATTTGCTACGTTAGTTTACACCGTGGTGAAGCATGTAGTGTACAACTTCATTTTGTTATATTTCCGTACTTGCTACGCTAGCTTGCGCCTTGGTGAAGCAAGTAGTCTACAACTTAATTTTATTATTTTCCGTACTTGCTACGCTAGCTTGCGCCGTGGTGAAGCAAGTAGTCTACAACTTAATTATATTATTTTCCGTACTTGCTACGCTAGCTTGTGCCGTGGTGAAGCAAGTAGTCTACAACTTAATTTTATTATTTTCCGTACTTGCTACGCTAGCTTGTGCCGTGGTGAAGCAAGTAGTCTACAACTTAATTTTATTATTTTCCGTACTTGCTACGCTAGCTTGCGCCGTGGTGAAGCAAGTAGTCTACAACTTAATTTTATTATTTTCCGTACTTGCTACGCTAGCTTGTGCCGTGGTGAAGCAAGTAGTCTACAACGGGAGTTACCATTTTCCGCGAGTAGACATAGATAATCGATTGATTGACGGTGGTAGTCAGGGATAGTGTTAATGTTTAAATCTCCCATTATAATTTGCTGTTCAAATTTTTTCGCATTGTTTAAAATTGCTTGCAATGAAAAAAGGAAGGGGTCAATATTGATGAAGGAAGGAGATCTGTAAATGGCAAATATGCATATGTTATTATTCAATACTATTTTCATACAGTTTGATTGTGCTAAAGTAATTTCCTCTACATGAGCTTTAATTCCGTCCTTGATGTATATAACAATTCCACTAGATTTGTTGAGGTTGGTTGTGGTGTGATATTCAGAGTAATTGTGGATTGATTTTACGGTGTAGTATTTATTTAACCAGCATTCGGTTAATATTATAACATCGAAAGATGAATTAAATAGATCAAGAAAAATTGTAAAGTCATCGAGATTTGATATGCTAGATGATTTGTAAAGTGCATACTATAGTGTATAATGCTTCTGATTGTAATTGTTAGGTGTGATAAAGGACAATAATTAAATTTAGTAACATATAATATTCTGAAGAGAATTATGAACTGACTTCTAATTGCCCACGGATTGAATGTATTGCCGCACTTCAACGAGCGAATAATTAAATACAAGGTAGATGTACCACTCTCATTTCTAGCTTGTATAAGTAAATGGATCAGAACCCGGTAAGTAATAATGCGGAAAAAATATGTAAATAAAACAGTAGTAAAGGTTTTTGAGAAATACAAAAACATTATTTTGACAGAGCTCGAGCATTTGTAGTTAATGTAAATTCTGTAAATACAAGTGAATATAATAAAAGTTAACCAAAATAAAAAGATTATTGAAGAAAATAGGAGCATCATATAGAGCAATAAAAATTGATGTTAAAATAATTCAAATACTTTGGATAATTAGAACATTTAAAACAATAGCATTTGATGGTATAATAATAAAAATACATTGGATAATAAGAACCTTTAGAAACATAAAATTTCATGCTAAAATAATTAGAATACTTTGGATAATAAAATCCTTTTAAACCATAAAATTTGATGGTAAAATAATTTAAAATACTTTGGATAATAATAACCTTTAAAGGTATAAATTTGTTGGTAAAATAATTAAAATACTTTGGATAATAAAAACCTTTAAAGGTATAAAATTTTATGGTAAAATACTTAAAAAACTTTAGATAATAAAAACCTTTAGAGCAATAATATTTTATGGTAAAGTGATTCACATAATTAGAGTAATAAAAACATTTAGAATAATAGAATTTGATGATAAAATAATCAGAATAGTTTGGGTAGTAAAGACATTTAAAATAATAAAATTTTATGGTAAAATAGGTAAAATACTTTGGGTAATAAAAATCATTGGAAAAATAGAAATTGGAGTAAAAATAATTAAAATACTTTGAAAGACCTTTAAAACAATAAAATTTGAAGGTAAAAATGTAAAGATAATTTGGGTTATAATTTGGGTTATAATAGAAAATGATGGTAAAATAATTAAAATAATTTGGGTTATAATAGAAAATGATGGAAAAATAATTAAAATAATTAGGGTTATAATAGAAAATGATGGAAAATTAATTAAAATAATTTGGGTAAAAAAAAAACATTTAGAATGATAAGGTTTGATGTTAAAATAATTAAAATGGTTTTGGTAATAAAAACATTTAGAGCAGTAAAATTTGGTGTTAAAATAATTTGGATAATAAAAAGAATTAGAAAGATTTTTGTAAACAAAATCGGTAGAAATAATTAATGAAATGGGACTTGTAGGGGAATAATATAGTTGCAATGATTGCAATGTGTTAAATAATGCTGCCATTATGATTTATTGCAATACAGGAAGTTTATAATAGAATGCTCAGTTATCTACAGTTGAATCCCCATTTTTTTCAAATCATTTTCATGTTTTATTTCAATTATTTTTTCCCCAGTTGCTTTGCGGACAAGCAATTTATTAGATTTGAACCATACGAATTGAAAAAGGGTTTCTTTGGCCCTTTGCTTCGTTTTCCACATCAGTTCCTTGAAGTAAGGAGCGAGTACTTCATTGATGAAGATAGGAGAGGTTGGGCTTAAGGTTTTGGCCTCTTTCTTTAGCGAGAGCAACGATTCCCTTGTTTTTTGGCTGTACAAGGCAATGTGTAGTTTGGCCGGGGTGTTTCGCCTGCGATCTTGGGTCCTGGTCACCATGCGGATGTCTTGTAGTTGCAGGCGCAGTCCCAGCGAGCCAGCTACCCGAAGAACGGCCTCCGCGGGTTGTTCTCCCGTCCGTAAGTCCACACCCGCTATTTCCACGCTGTCGGAGAGTTTGACTTGTTCTAAATCCGCGAGTCGAATTTCCAGGGAAGAGATTCTGTTGTTTTTTTTTCGTTTTCCTCACGTAGGAATTTTGCTTCTTTATGAATGTACTGTACTTGTTTGAGGTTTAATAGCAGGTCTTCATATTGTTTACAGATGAATTCACTGCTTCTTTTGAGGTCATTAATTTCCTCCTCAAACATTTGTTTTATTTCAAAAATTTTGTCATCAAAATGTTTAGTGAGACGATTATATAAGGAGTCGGCTTCTGATCCGAATGTCGCGGCCGACGTAGAAGGTGAGCTCGGTCTGCTTTTGCATTTTGGGCATTTCCAAAATTGTTTATTTTTTAATGACATTTTTTTGAAATTGATGTCTGAGATATTTAAGCAATTGTTATGGAAACCGATGTTGCAAGTGGCACACGTGAGCGCATGGTCATTTTTGGTGATAAGGTTTAGGCAGGCTTCGCAATTCATCGTTGGTTCGCTTTTTTAAATTTTTTTAAATAAATATTCGGAATAGAGTAGGTTTCGGTGGTTAGTGCGGCCTCTGTGTGGTGATCGAGCTAATAGATTTGTAATTTTTGTAATAATGTTCTTGTTATTGCTCGCAGACACAGATGGCGTTAAATAAAAACGAAAATAAATAAATAAAGGTTATAGTGAAATTTGCTTTTTTAACTTATTTAACTGATCTGGTATGCACTGGACATAACAATTTAATTTATTTCATTTATATATTTTAATTTTCACTGTCTTGATTTAAATATCTATAGGGAAATATTTTTATGTGGGTTGATTTTGTTACACTTTATAAAATAAATGTCAAATGTCACAGTTTGAATGATGTTTTTAAATAGATCATTTAGAACAGATTCGTGTATTTTTGATTAGGGACGGCTGGACGATTATACGTAGGATGAAGCACAGTCGCCACTTTAATCCGTTCTGGGTTCACAGAACACTTTTTAACAAATATTTTTTATAATTATTTCGGGAGATGGGCAAAACACGATATCACTCTGTTGTATTATTATTGTAACTGATAATATGTGTTTTTTTTTAGAAGTACAGATATATATTTTTGATAATACGTGTACTTCTGTATTTAATAGCATAATTTTTATAACTGTCCTGATGATGGAGCGAAGGTACCGAAACCGGTAGACAATAAAATTTATCAATAAAGTGAAAAAAAGTATTTTCATTTCATTTATTTAAAATAATAAAATGTGTTTTGGATTTTAATATCTTAATCTATTAATTCATTTATATGGCCAGCTAATGTTGCGATTCGAACCTTTGTGCGCCGGGTGCAAAAGAGATATGAGATGGAGCGTTGAATCGAATGGAAGTCCATGAATTATTCCCCTCTCTACTCAATGGGTTCACCAGACCCCAGATAAGATTTTAATTTTCGATTTGCTTGCGGACTTGTGTGCCTAACGGAAACGAACGGAAACTCGCTCGGAGCTTTCGAACATTAAAAAATACGCGTTTTTCGCTTTAGATTGAGTTCCAAAATTTTGTTAATAAATCAACGTTATGTCACACGTGATTTGTAAAATTAATAACTAGTTTACCCGGCTTTACCCGAGTTTGAAAAATATATTTATTATTTTTATTTTGACTGATAAACAGATTTTCATCTTAATATGACCACGAATCCCCTTTCGACAACAATGTCCTCGCGAAACTTCATTGGGATGCAGTCTTTTTTTTTGCTTACGCCTACTTACTATTATTACCAAGAAGAGGGACAACACGTGTACGTAGGTAGTTAAAAAATCATCGAATTTGAATGTTATTGAAAAAAATAACTCCATGACAGGAATTTTATTTCCTGATGTTAATAAACAAGCGTGAAGTATGTTGTATGCCAGCAATGCATATGTGTTTGACTAATAATTCGCTGCGATACATATTATCTATCTGTACTCAGATTTCGTGTTTTTCAGACCAAAGTTTTGCGTGATGTTTTCACTGACAAGAAGTGGTTTTTTTTTAAATTTGAAACCACACAAGAGTCCCAACTGCTCTAAACCATATTGAGCCAGTAAGACTAAGGCGTCTCCAATTGGGATATGTTATGAGACTGAAGATAGTGGGGAGGAGAAGGAGATGGGAAAAGGAAGGTGGAGAAGTACCTGGCTATTGAGATCTGGTCACCAAACATAGCAAAAGCCATTTTAAGTAACGTTTCAATTCTGAATGGTGGTCCTACACTAGGGCGATACTGGGTATAGGGTATCTTCCACTCTTGACGTTTTGCAAATACTCGTATATTATTATTAAATGTGAAAATTTTTAAATAACTCAAATTAATCAAATAAAATTTACTTGGCATGTCGGAATTTGAACCCGCGATCTACGGCTTGCTAGTCCTTACCCATTTAGCTTTTTAGGTACGTAAAAGAATTCATACACGGAAAATACATATTTTACAAACATACTAAGCTAACATGTAACAGTAGTTGTAAGTAGATATTATTTAAATTATATGCTTTAAAAAAAACAATTGTTTATGTGAAAATTTACCATTTTATCTGAAATTACATTCTTCGAATTGACACAGGCCTCCGTTTGACATTTCCGTCGTATCATTTTATTTCTCGTTTCACTCAAAAAGGTTTTAGTATTTGGACTGACGAAATTCCTGTTTCGAAGCTAACAAAATCGATGTATAATATCGTTGATAGGCCAACACGACATAAAACAAATCCTAATTTCCACATTAAAGCAGATAACAGGCAATAACTTTGGTTATAACGTTGTTGTTTACCGTTTGTAGGGTTAAACAATGACCAAATAATCACGGAGGATAAACCTAAAAACAAAATTTACACTATGAATCTCACTTTCTTCCTCTTGATTTACAGAACATCTGGTGCTTCAAATTTTTTAATTTATCTTGCTTTCACAATTTTTAGAAATATTCCAAATATTCAATATCCGACAAATTTAAGCGACACATGACTCTAAGATTGGGGATTTTCTCGAGGCTTACGTTTTAATTAATTCTGACGAATTTGTAACGGTAATGTATATATATTTTTGAAGCGATCCCTACTGATGTAAGTTATTTATATTTAAGATTAATAAAACAGTATCAGTAAAACAGTTTGAAAATTTTATAAAATGTTTTGGGACTATAAAATTAGCTGTAAGCACAAAACTTTATTTTTTTGCGCAATGAATTAGTAACTTCACGAGGTATTCCTCTTGAACCATCTGAGATTTTAGGAATATTTTCATGAGAAATAATTAAAATATGCCCCACGGAAAGATCACTTATCGTGCCCTGCTAGGGCAAAATCGACGGTAGGTCCGTCCATTACGCCGTGCCACCCTCCAAATATTGTTTTTACACTACTTCATCACTTATGTCGTTAAGATTCCCACTTTATTTTATGGATTTGTAGGGAAAAATCAACCGTAGGTCTGCCCAATACATAGGGCCGCGCGTCACATATTTTTGTGAACGTCTTTTTCACTTCCGTCATTAAGATTCCGACATTATTGCAGTTCCATCTTAATTTCTTCAATTGAAAACCGACTTCTCAAAATGTCAAATAGTAGAATAAAATTAATATAAAATGGAATAAAACATCCAATATTTGAAACATTGATAATGCTCGTGAGGCATTATCACAAATTAAGACTAGGCATCACTTTTCAATCATATTTTTCCTTTGCTAACCACATCTCAAATCTCTAACAAGGGCTTGCAAATGTTGGGATTTATAACGAGGTTAAATAGAAGTTTCAACAATATTAATGTTATTATATTCTCTTAATTATTTTTTATTGTTTTATCAAGTTTGTTTTGTAGAACTTCATTTCTATTTAGGTTTTTCTTTTATATTTTCAATTATACTATTTTTTAATTAATAATAAAATTAATTATTAATAAACAAGTTTTTCTGCGTACCTAATTATTATTATTAAGCGTGACAGCTGTTTCATCTTCTGAAGGCATTATCAAACTGTAATTATGATGATAGACAAATTTATTTTATTTTAATTATTATTCTCGATTTCCAAGTAAGAAATTTTCTTCACTTAACTGCATTGTTTATATATGACTAAAGGTCTAATAAAAGGGTGATTAACAACCATTTATAATTTCCGACATTTTACTCAGAAATCAATAATGCTAATAAAGCAATTTATTTTTTACATTATAATATCTTTATGGAATAATATAGACCCGTCCTTGGGTTTGAGTACCGCCGCCCCGGGAACCACTCATTGGATAACCAACACCTCTGTCATAGATCACCCCATGTGGTTCGCTACGTTTGGTGATTTAGTGGGAGTGCCCGGGTTCATCGGGTGAAGTGCGTTTGGGATGCGCCTGTCCACCAGCTGCGTGGTGTGTCAGATCGGGAGAGGCTGCTATGGGGAGACCCTTTGACTTCTTCAACTTTTTTGATTGGTCCGAAAATAAATTATTTTCCTCAGAGCCTCCTATGTGGGGCTAATGTAAAAATATATGTATATCATCTGTAAGTGGGTTCAGCACATTTTGATAATACTCGTACCTCCAGAAAGCGAAACACCTTTCGCGCCTAGTAATAACTATACAGCAGATGTTGTTTATAAATTACAAAAATTTTGAATAATAGTATAATATTGTTAAGAATTCAGGTCACTTCAGTAAAGCAAAAAAAAACACGCCGATTTAAATATTCATCCTTGTTTATTTATAAAATAACAATAGTCACTCACATTCATATGTTGTAGATATATTATTATCACTCATCCTAACGAGAGCGATGAAGCATTTTATCTCAGGATTCGTGGGAACAGATGATACTGCTTTCCGTCAGAGGGCTTATTGATAAAATAATAACAATTATTTTTCTAATAATCATTATATTTGGCGTAGTAAGCCAGGGAGAGACACAAATAGAGCACTTAACGAACGCGTCTTTTCTGGTTGAAGGCAGCATTCTCGTCCAGGAGCGTTTTTACAGGATTTCTTCTAGAATTAAGTTCAATACCCCGTGTCCAGGAATCAGGCGGCAATCTTTTTCCGGTCTTTTCTCAGACAACTGCGTACATATGAGCATGATGAGGATAGCGTGGCTCTCAGCATAATTTTCAGGGCTTATTTTCAAGTCCGATTGGGCACTAAACAAAGGTGATGCTCGCACCAACCATATCAGCCATTTTCATCATTTTGGTAGTTTTACGAACGCAGAAGATCATGGATCGTGGAACGACGAACTCATTTGAAAAAAAAACTCCTTATTACATTGCTACGTAGAAATAACAGACTAATTTTAAATTTCGTCGAAATTCCTGGCAAAATTCGTTTTCAGGCTTGCCAAAAAATTGCACCCGCCCGAACAAAACCAAATTCACGTCCCACCCATGTTTGTTCTTCTCTCCGCTCACCCCATTTCTACCGGTCAAGTTGCAATTGCACAAAAAAACAAGTTCCATCCATATTTTTGGAAGTAACTACGTTACATAATTTACACGAAGCTTGCACGTTTTAATCTCTACACAGTTAAAGGATGGATGAACACGATAACAAAAGCATTGACAAAATTCTGTGTTTTCAGGTAACACCTGAAGTAGTATCCTACCTTATCAATGGGGAAACTGCTTTATCGTATAATCAGTGAAACGTAGGTAAGACGGCAGGGTTCAGTCAAGTTCCAAACCTAATATCTTAAGATTTAAAACATAGAGGGCAATAGTAGTCACTTTTTATGCATAATTTCATTTAAAAAAATATGTAAGAGACAAACCTAAATAATTTTCTCAATCATATTATGATTTTTTTTCTTTCAAGCTTCAATCAAACAGCTGTGCAGTCGCATTCCTACAATTATTTACAATGTTCTCGGATGATCCTCCACAATTCTACAATATAAAAGCAGCAGTTCGTACAAGTGAAGTTTCCCAGTTTACGAGTAGGCATTGTAGTGTGTGCACTGCTCTTTATAATTTACTCTGACCAGATGGGATAGTGCCCGCTGCTTAAGGCCGCCGCGCCAGATTGTTTATACTGACGTTAATGCTTTAGGGTGATGCTAAATTTAAGGCGGTGACATCTTGGTTCACAGGGTGATCTAGAAAATGACTAATATAAAATATGTAGCGGTTGACAACTGATATAAAATTAAATAATTCATAGTTATTTTAATTATAAAAAAATAGTGGTATGACTGGAAAAGTCTGGATAAAGTAATATTATACTATGTATAATCTTAAATGATTGGTTGATAATGTACAAAAGAAAAATATCTGTTGGCATTTCGAAATCTCTCCTCACAAAATTAAGATAAAATATTAGGCAATATAATGGAAAATTGACGTTAGGTCATCATTGTTAAAAACTTTGATTACGATTGTACGTCGGTCGGTTACTCTGATTTAATGTACTCTAGAGCTCGGATTTGCTTTGAATTAAAGTTTCGTTTTCAACATTGAAGAACTCAGACAAGTAGTAAAATAACTTCCTATAATTTAATATTTTTAAAAGAAAACTAATTTCTTTGACATATTCAAAATTGGATCTGATTTGTCAAGAATATCTTGTGAATTTTCACGGGTCTGCGCAATAACATTAAAATAAATGGCTTTTTTTCTGTAAATTAAAACATTGTATTTTGCTCCTCCTTCCGGAATAAGTAAAACTCTCAGTATCAGCCTGACGAGAACACACGGAAAGTTTTTTTTCAGCTTTTCCTCTTTCAGTAAGAGATTTTTTTTTAAAATAAATTTACAGTTAAAATATATTTTTCAATAAAAATGATCTAAAAAATACACGAAAAATAGATTTTTTACTTTTCGGATCGATGCTTTCCCAATTTGAATATCGATTCCCTTTTTAAAACGGTCGGGGTCATTTTTGGATCACATTTTCGAGAAATTTCAATATCCTTTGGATTGAAATTCGACACATTATTTCATGTCTGAGACATAAAGCCATTATATGAAAAACATATTATTACTTCAAAGGGTTATGATTATTTAACCACCATGTATATAATAATAAATTGTACCAGGCTGGTAATTCTGCGGGCTTCAGAAAAGACATCTAATTTAGGAATCCTTGCTATCTTTATGGCCCTGATTTACTGGCAGTATAATCTCATGGTTAATAATATAATATCCTTAACTTACTAATAAACTAACCATCATGCCGTTTCGTAAAGAGAGAGACAGAGTATATACCTCAAAACTGTATTCATTAAATCTACCCAAATATGCCTAACTGCCCGTGTCGACAACTTTCTGTTGTGCATTATTTGGGAGGAGAAAGATCGGAGCAAAATGTACCTATGCATAGATAGTCAAATTATCAGTCACCGCCTTGTCGATGAGACTTCCTTCACTCAAATTTGCTTCACCAACATTCACTTCACCCAATTTCATTAAACTTCTCTCAAAATTGCTTCCCTCGGTCTATGAGTTATTTTTTTAGTATATAAAAAGAGAATAACAGCAAATTCAACGTTGCGAGAAAGGTATATCTTTTTGTGAATATTCTCTCAGAAAATGGAAGCAGAGGCATTTGTAATCTCAACACACCGCACCCTTCAGCTCAATCCCAACACAAATAAAATTATACTTACGTAATACATAATATATGTCAGCAAAATGTATGTATTACTAAATAGTATGTATGTACGCAAAGCGACCCAATTCCTCGGAAATTTCAAGTATTCCAGATCTTATATCGAATAATTAATTGCTCTCGACGTCGGAATGGTGGCATTCAATGAAATTATTTCAGAGACGTCTACTCAATATTGATCCCTGTATAATTTATTCCAATCTTATTATTCCCGTATCTCGTACAACAAGCGTTCTACAAACTTTCGGGTTTAGTTAAAGGATGAAATGAATAACTTTGCACACACCACTAATCAAATAGGATCGACGTGTTTCAAAACCAATGGTTTCTTAGTCAGGATAAACGTTTAAAAATATAAGAAAAACTTTTATAAACTAACACATTTATGTATCTATACTTCAAAGACTTTTATAACACAACGATCAATACACCATTGCATTGGTTTTGACACATTTTTTTTCTTTTATTTTATAGATTATTAAACATTACAATTTTCAATTACCATACTAGACTTATTCCCGTTATGGTCGTCATACAAATTATACAATGCGAAAAAAAATAATAAAAACTTTAAAAATAATATAAAGGTGAAGATAGAATTTTTTAAAATAGTTTTTGAAAGTCTTTAGAAATTCTTTAATGAATTCTCGCCCCATTTCAAATATCCAGCGTTGCCATGCATACATGTCGCTCCATTTTGATTAATTAGTAGTGTATATATAGTTATTTATATATTTAATTTAAATTAAAATGACGCCACAAAGTGATTTTGAAATAATTGAATAAAAAATATATTTTGTTTAATTCATTTTTGTAATAAAATATAGATAAAACGATAGATTTTTTTTTTTTTTTTTTAATTTATTCTTAAATAAATTAGTTTTACAAAGGTAAAGTACATTGTCCTCCACGCTAGGAGTTCACCTGTGTTGTGGAGGACTTTTTCAATTGTAAAGTACATAATAGTAAACAATACAGTGGCGATTAGTTACACAGAGAAACGATAGAAATTAAAATATAATATCGATTTTTACATAGTTTTAATTCAATATTCCCTTAGCTTCTCTGCTATCAGATAAAAATTGTTTTAAATTGTGTATTATAGTTATTATTCTGTTGCTGGATGTTATTGGAGAACCTGAAAAATTCAGTTACCGGTGACGACGATGATTTCTCGAAAAGATGGGTTCACCATTTGATGAAAATGTTGTTGCATCTGCTAGATTATCTTCCTGTTGAGACTAACAATCAACCACTCGTAATATCGATGTCAATAATAAATAAGCAATAATTATTAGCCTGAAACACAAAAATAAATTTTAAAAATCTTCCGGGAAAAAATAAATGCCGCCGACGGGAATTGAACCCGCACCTCTTGATTGCCGGTCTGGTTCAATTTCCGTCGGCGGCATTAATTTTTTCCCGGAAGATTTTCTCAATTTATATTTTTGTTTCAGACTAATAAGTATTGCTTATAATAATTTGATTATATATTTGTTTTGTTCTTGAGGACAATGTTGAACAATCAGAAATATTTTAAATCTACCACACATTTTCAACGGTATCGCTAGTTTGTGAAAACACCCCATTGTGGGCGTAAAGTGACTAGCCATATATTTATCGGTCAGTGAGAACGGGACCGCCGAGCAAAGCACTAAAGTGCCTCGGTAAAGCTACAACAGTGCACGAGAACCCTTGACACTAGACAAGGACGGTCTACATAGATACTGGACAGTCTAGATCAGTGACTGCCAAACTTTTTTTACTTCACAACACACTGGAGAATGGAATTTGTTCCACGGCACACCAAATAAAAATGCATTAAAAGTAAATTTACTTTAAATATATGAATAAAAAACCATACTCTAGGTAAAAAATATTTAAATCATTTTATTTTTCAAACATTTATGTATAGGTGGTAATAATTTTATTAGGGAGAAGTATGCATTTGATTTTAAGAAAGCATTCGATGAAAAGAGCGATGAAAAACTTATTTTGCACAAATACGACGATCCATACAGTAACAGAGATTTCATTGCTGTTCCAATGTGCCAATCGAGGATATCGACTCCAAAGTGATATTCAAAATGCTGACAACACTACCTCAGAAAATTAGGCTTTGTGCACAGGATTATGGGACACCGTCGAACTACCCAACTCTAACCTAGTATCGGTACAGCGCGGTACAGAGCGGGTGTGCGTGCTCACTCACTCAGACTCACTGACACTCACCATCCTGCATCACTGTATACCAGCCAAAGTGTGTCCCTGTATCACGTTGACTACTACGGACGAACGTGATAAATATTTGTTTTAACATGCAGATGTTGAATACATTTAAAAACGAAGAAATCTTAAATGAATAGGAATTATTTTAAAATAACAGTTTTTGGGAATCTTCTTGCGAGGCACACCTGAGACTTCTTGCGGTACACAGTTTGGCAGACAATGGACATGCACCGGCTATACGTACATGATAAAGGTTTCCTGCAGTAAGGATATTAAACCACTTTATTGTTAACTCTGTGGATATTGCTGAGTGCTTTAATTCGTAAGAAAAAAACTGTTCTTTAGAACATCGGGGAGTTTGAAACATTTTCTTAAAATATAATTCGATTACCTTCGTGGTAGCGCGCCAAGTTTTTTAACTCTGAGTTCGGAGGTCGCGGGTTTGAAAGCATGCGTTTGCAAATAAAATGTATTTATTTACATGTTTATTAATAATAAGTACATACCCATACCACAACCTTCCAGAGCAGTACATACTCTCATTATAGACTTGTTTGAAATATCAACTTTCAGAATCTAAACATTGTTAACTATGTTTAGTTACAAAATCTGAAGTTTCCGGAACACTCTAACCTTCCTCTTTACCATATCTCACCCATATCTTCTTCCATCTGCCACACAACAAGCCACACGTTGAGGATTTCACCTCCACAGCTCCTGGAAATCGGGGTTTTCGTGTGGTAATCACGAAAAACAAATCCTAACTTTTTCAATTTAGAAATATTCACAACACGCATACCCTGGGGTACTCGGAAATTTTGTACTTAAGTTACTTTAAAATATCAGTCAGATTCATGATTTATTTAGAAATACTCCCGGTTAACATAAATTTTAAAATAGATATTTTTTACGTTTCCCAAAATGAAATAATGTTTTTTAAATTAGATAAAAGATTTACTTCGATTTTAATATTAAAAATTAACACATTTAAAAATATCAATATTTTTATTTATAAATACGAGAAATATTTGATGGTTTTTTTTTCACCGAATTTTTTTTATTATAATTTGTAAAAGTACTATTTTATACGAAACTAAAAAAATATTTATTTTCAAAAATGTATTATTAAGGTTTGTTCAGACTTTAGCCAAGAATCAAACCAACGAAAATGCCACCTGTATCTGTATTGAGTAATTGAAATATCCGACAGATGTCTCCCCTAAGGGCAATAATTGTAACAGTACCAATACATTTAAATGAATTAGTTATAAATAGGCTTGCAAGCCCATTTTCTTTCTCTTCTCTCTCTAAATAACGGATCAATAACAACCATGAAATATTTACGGAATTCGAGGGTGGTCATTTTTTTTTGTTACCAGTGATGTGTGTTCTAAGGAATAAAACTTATCGATTATATTTCGTAGTATCATTAATTTAACGAGGCCATTATTGTAACATATGGTCCAATCGAGCCGCATCGTGCACCAGAAAGAGCCGAAATATGAACCAGCAAAAAACCAAGAAGATGCAGATCATCATCAGATAAGTATCCCGATGCCATCCTATCAAAACTGTGACCGAATCCCGAATCCTTCCTATTTCAAATTATCCCAAATGAAATAATTAAATATGCAACAAAGATTAAAAAAAAAAATTATTGTTGTTTCTGATTTTTCAGTTATATAAAATTTTAATAGCTACCTACATTGCAAATTGATACGATTATTGTTAAATGAGCATCTCAATTGTAAGAGTTTTGTCATTGGATTTATTTAATTAAAAATAATTCACGCGAATGTTCAAATTTACCGGGCAAAATAATTTCAGCGAATTTCTGATTTAAAAAGTTGTCAGTGGTGAGTGGTTGTTCTGATTTAAAAAGTTGTCAGCCCTGGCAAGCATTTTTACTAACACCGCCGTGTTTTCATTCGTAAACTGTCAGTTGTTTGAGGTTAAAAGTTAAATTGTTTATTATTTACCATTAAAGATGGAAAAGTTAAAGCCGTTAATCAACAAGCGTGGAATTTTGAAAGCGAAATTGACAAGGTTTAATGATATTTTAAAGACACTCGATAAAACGGAACTAGAATTACGTTATCAAAAGGTCGAAAAATTGTTAGATGACTTTGAAAAAATTCAATCTCAAATCGAAGAACTTTCGGATGACGAGGCAGAACACGTAAGTCAACGTGAATCCTTTGAAAATCAATATTTCTCTGTACTTGCATTAGCAAAAGGTTTATTGAATTCAGTAAATCATGAAAAATGTGAAATTAAATTACCAACTTTGAAACTTATTGAATTTCATGGTGAAATTACTGACTATGCTAAATTCGCTGAGACCTATAAAGCATTGGTTCATGAAAATAATACGTTAAACAATTCTCAAAAATTCTTTTATTTACAATCGTGCCTTAAAAAAGACGCAGCTAAATTGATTGCCTCCTTGACCATATCGCACGACAATTACGAATCTGCGTGGCAGATACTGCAGGAACGGTACGCGAATAAAAAAATAATAGTTCATAGGCATGTTGCATCTTTATTTCAGTTAAAAGATATGAAACAAGAATGTCCAGTCGCGTTAAGGCATATTATTGATCAGGCTAATATAAATTTAGAAGCGTTAAAAAATCTAGGATTACATGTTGATTCCTGGGACGCGATTATGATATATTTAATATCTAATAAATTGGATGGATCAACTCGTAGATTTTGGGAAGAGCAGCCAATAGATGGTGCACTCCCAACGTTGAAAGAATTTATTACATGTCTAACCAAACGTGTTGAGGTACTGGAGTTCGCAAATTTGCAAGAAAAAAGGCCTATCTACAAGAATGTTACAACACGTGATGATCGCAAGAAAGATTTGTCTGTCTCATTGATAGCAACCAAACACGGATGCATCCTATGTAAAGAAAATCATCCAGTGTATTATTGTAAAAAATTTCTCAAATTAAATATCCAGGGAAGATTAAAATTTTTAAGAAAGGCCCGAGCCTGTTTCAAATGTTTGAGGGTAGGACATTTTACACAAGATTGCAAAAATAAATTCAAATGTAAAATCTGTGCAAGTGATCAACATAATACTTTGATACATGTTTGAATTAAATAGTGAAAACACAAATGAAGAGGCACACAGCTCGACATCAGTGGCAAATCATACGGTGTTAAATAAAAATGAAAAGATAATTTTATTATCTACAGCGATCGTGAATATCGTAGGTAGCGACAACCGTTTACACAAAGCGAGGGTATTATTGGATTCAGGCGCCCAATCGAATTTCATAAGAGAGAGTTTTGCAAAAAAATTAGAATTAAAAACAGAAAAAATAAATACGCCGGTGTCTGGAATACAAAATCGCATCACACATATCAATCGAAGAGTTACAATTGACATGTTAGCAGTGAATAGTGATTATAATAAGAAAATTTCTTGTTTAGTATTGCAGGCTATAACAACCGACCTACCCCAAATGACCTTCAAGAAACAAGAGTTGAAGATCCCATCTGGCTTGCAACTAGCGGATAAGGATTTCAATGTCACGTCTCCAATTGACATCCTGTTGGGTGCGGAAGTTTTTTGGGAAATAATGAATAATGATCGAATACGCTTAACGGAGGGCGGGCCAACTATTCAAAGGACTGAACTCGGTTGGATTGTTTCCGGAGCGATCGACATCATCACTAAAACAAGGCCAGTATCAATTAATTGTAATCTAGCCATTAATAAAATAGGTAACCAGATGGAAAGATTCTGGAAACTAGAAGAGGTGGATGCCATAAAACCTCAGAATTTTGAAGAAAAGGCTTGCGAAGTCAACTTTACAGAGTGTCATAGTAGAGACACGGAGGGCAGATTTACGGTAGCCTTACCAACCCGCCCTTGTATAGACCAACTAGGGAGTTCTTTGTCAATGGCTGAAAAAAGGTTTCATACATTGGAAAGAAAATTTTCCACCAATAAAGAATTGAAATGTCAATATAGCATGTTTATGAGAGAATATTTACAATTGGGTCATATGGGAGTGCCGAAAATCCGAATGCGATGCGAGATCATATTTTTTACCACATCATGCGGTGATGAAGGAGTCAAGCACCACCACTAAAGTTCGCGTGGTGTTCGATGGATCGGCAAAAACATCTTCTGGTATTTCCCTTAATGATGCTCTGATGGTCGGACCTAACATACAAAAGGATTTAAATATTCAAATTTTACATTTCAGAAAACATCCTGTAGTCATAACTGCGGACATAGAGAAAATGTACCGTCAGATAAACGTGCAGGAAAGCGACCGCAATCTACAGAAAATTGTTTGGCGCTTTTCACAGGATGAGGATTTGAAGCATTACAAGCTAAGGACAGTGACTTATGGATTAGGACCGTCATCTTTCCTGGCGACAAGATGCCTGAAGCAAATAGGTATTGAAAATAGACTTTCATTTGCTATAGCAAGCAATGTCATTGAAAATGACTTTTACATGGACGACCTATTAACGGGAGGAAATGACGTTGAATCGTGCCACCTTCTAAAACAACAAGTAATCAGTTTACTAAAATCTGCAGGGATGAATCTAAGAAAATGGAGATCGAACGCGGCAGAATTATCTTCCGAACCAGGTCAAGATATGCAAGGATTGATATCTAAAGAACCCCAAGAAGAAAAAATACTAGGATTAATCTGGAACAGTGAGTTTGATTACTTTTCATATGTAGTGAAAAAACCAGTATGTACCGTACAAAGCAAACGGCGGATATTGTCAAGTATCGCCTCAACGTTCGATCCTTTAGGACTGCTAGGACCAGTAACGGTTGTAGCAAAACTAATTATGCAGAGATTATGGATATCTAAGACTTCCTGGGACGAAGAAATACCCGAGGGAATATTAAAAGATTGGGAAAATTACATGAAAAATTTATCTCAAATAAACCTGTTGAAAATAAAGAGAAGAATCTTGTGGGGTCAAAACAGCCTACAAATCCATGGTTTTTGCGACGCATCAGAAAAGGCCTACGGAGCCTGTGCGTATCTAGTATCCAGGGACGCCGAGGGTAAGATGCACTCTCAGTTAATATCTTCCAGGTCCAGGATAGCGCCATTAAAAAGCATATCCCTGCCAAAATTGGAACTTTGTGGTGCGGTGCTGTTAACGAAATTATTAAAAAACATCAAAGAAGCGCTCAACATGGTTGAGGTGGATACATACTACTGGTGTGACTCTACCATCGCACTATGCTGGATAAGAGGACAGCCAGCTAGATGGAATACCTTTGTGGCCAACAGGGTTGCCGAGATACAAGAGGCCGGTGATCCCGCCCATTGGCGACATGTTTCATCGCAGGAAAACGCCGCTGATATTTTATCAAGAGGAGTTACAGTAAACAAACTATTACAAGCAGATATTTGGTGGAAGGGTCCAGATTGGCTAATAAGAGAGGCCGATCACTGGCCGAAGCCAGAAAATTCCTGTATAAATCCTCCAGAGATAAAAACCAAGGCGGTATGCGTGTCTACTAATATCACGGAGTGGGACATCTTTTCAAAATTTTCCTCTCTCAACAAGCTAAAGAGAGTAACTGCATATATATTGCGTTTCTTTAATAATTGTAACACAAAAAACTGTAAATTAACCGGGAGGTTAAGCGTGCCGGAGCTGGACAATACATTGCATCGTCTAATAGCAATAATTCAACGCTACCATTTTAAGGATGAGTTCAGGGCTTTGAGTAATAAATGTTCACTGGATAAACGTAGCGTTATTTTGTCGCTTAATCCATTTATAAATAATGGATTAATTTGTGTCGGGGGCAGGCTAACAAAGGCGAAACATTCATCATACCAGCAACGACACCCAATAATTTTACCAAAAAATAATAAGTTAACAGAATTAATTATTCGACATCTTCATTATGTACATTTACATGCAGGGACACAAACTTTGTTATCTCTAGTGAGATTACAGTTCTGGCCGATTGCCGGAAAAACCACTGTTAAGCAAATATTACATAAATGTATAGTATGTTTCATAAAAAATCCAGTAACCAGTCAAGTTATCATGGGTGACTTGCCGGAAAACAGAATAACACCTAGCAGGCCGTTCGAGGTTACCGGGATTGATTACGCAGGTCCTATCATGATGAAAAGCGGTATCACCAGGAAGGCTCCATTGGTGAAATCTTATTTATGCATTTTTGTTTGTTTCTCAACGAAAGCTGTGCATTTGGAACTGGTAACGGACCTCACCACTGACAACTTTTTAAATTGTTTAAAACGTTTCATTGCGCGGAGGGGCAAACCCTTTAAAATATATTCAGATAATGCGACCAATTTTAAGGGAGCATATAATCAACTGAGAGAATTGTATGATAAATTAAAGAAATCTGATGACAAGATTCAAAAATATTTAGCTGATTTGTCAATACTGTGGGGATTTATTCCACCACGGTCACCGAATTTCGCTGGACTCTGGGAAGCAGCAGTGAAATCCGCCAAATATCATTTAAAAAGAATAACCGATAATTCAAGTTTAACCTTTGAACAATTATATACTTTATTGTGTCAGGTAGAATGCTGTTTAAATTCACGTCCGCTCACTCCTCTGTCCAACGATCTGACTGACCTGAATCCTTTGACTCCAAATCATTTCCTGATTGGCGGAGGGATAGCTTCTATCTCTGAGAAGGATGTTCGGGAGATACAATATAATCGATTGAATCAATATCAAAAATTAAATGCACTGATTCAAACATTTTGGTGCAGGTGGAAACTGGAATATCTTGCAGAATTACAAAGACGTACCAAATGGAAGGAAGACAAGGGCCTCAGGACTGTTGAAAGGGACGACATGGTCATACTAAAGGAGGACAACCTGCCGCCTAATATGTGGAAACTAGCCAGGATCCTAGCTACTCACCCTGGAGCTGACGGGAAAGTGCGGGTGGTTACCCTCAAAACCGCACAAGGAACATTGAAGAGACCTATCAGCAAAATATGTTTATTACCCATGGAAAGGGATTCAAGCATTGCTACAGGGACGCCCGATGTACCCCCCGGACTGAATAAATAAGTTCCTGCAGTCATAAAAAGGAGAAGAATTAGCAACCTACCTGAAGGATGACCTTGGACCATCAAATTTTTGCTAGCAGTCATAAGAAGGAGAAGAATTAGCAACCTACCTGAAGGATGACCTAGGAACATCGAATTAACTTGTTCATATTATGATTCTCTTATTTTAGAACTTTTTGTTCATATTCATCTCATGATTGTTTTTCAAATTAATTTGTCCATACTTATATTATGTTTATTTTTCAAATTATTTTTGTTTATATTATGGTTATTTTTAAAAAATTATTTTTGTTTATGTGTAAAAAAATAAATTCTTCCCTGCCGTGGCAGCATGTTCAGACTTTAGCCAAGAATCAAACCAACGAAAATGCCACCTGTATCTGTATTGAGTAATTGAAATATCCGACAGATGTCTCCCCTAAGGGCAATAATTGTAACAGTACCAATACATTCAAATGAATTAGTTATAAATAGGCTTGCAAGCCCATTTTCTTTCTCTTCTCTCTCTAAATAACGGATCAATAACAACCATGAAATAATTACGGAATTCGAGGGTGGTCATTTTTTTTTGTTACCAGTGATGTGTGTTCTAAGGAATAAAACTTATCGATTATATTTCGTAGTATCATTAATTTAACGAGGCCATTATTGTAACAAGGTTAATGTGACTTCACCTTTTTTGATTCACACAATTCGCAAACATGTAAAAAATGGCGGTCGATAACTTTTTGAAATATATTACTATGATTTTAAAGTGTAAACTTACGTCTATACAAAGCATAGTGTTGCAAATTTCTAAGACTAATCATTAATATCTCTCAGTAATATAAAAGGAGATGGAATGAGTTTTATGAGACCATCTCAGTTTGTGCCACAAAGTTAACAAAAATATTCTACTGCTTTCAACGTAAATTTGGTAGGTAGGTACTAGCTATAAGATTTCAACCCTTGTACCGCAAACTAACCAGATGTGTTTCCTACTTTTGTCAACCACCCCTACAGTAATGTAGTCAATAATACAAAAAAATACGGATGAAAAAGAATCTAAGAAAATTCAACAGAATCTTGTCCATTTGTGTGCTACCCACCTTTATCACATCACACCAGAGTCTTTATTTATTCTGTTTACGACAAAAAAAAACCATTTACATTTTAAGAAGAAGAATATTTAAATTATCGTTTATATTACGTAGACATAGATTAAAAAAAGAAAAGATAAACATTTTTCCAAGAGGAAATATAATATTACAAAGAGAATTCTAAGAATAGAATGTTATAAGTGTGATTCGTATTTCGTAGAAAAACGAATAAAATATTGAAGCAAAAATCATTTTGAGGTTGATTTTAGGAGAATAAATTAATTCAATTTAAGAAATATGTTTTATCAACACAACGAATTTTTGGAGAATATCACAGTAAAGATAGAAGGATTTGCGAAGTGAAATACAAAATAATAAGATGTATGATTTGACGTAACTGTTTCATGAAGAAATTGGATGTAGTTTTTAGGCGATAAGATAACAAAAAAAATAAAATCTAATTGTTTCTATTTGCCATTTGTCAGAATGGTTTATATCATGATCACGTAAGTTAGATATTGTAGTTATAAATGTATTTTTTCGGTTTACAGAGAGAATCATGGTTGTACGAGACAGTTATAAGTCTGTACAGATACTGTTTACGATTGGGACCGGACACGACTTGTCACGAAATAAGCCTCGGGGAGCGTGTCGAAAAATGGAGTGAAGCTATGTCAAAGTACAGAGAATAATTGATTTCTAAATCTGTGTTGACACATGAAACTACTACAAGGCAAAACTGATTTTAAACTAGGGAAGAAACTAAATTTACAACTAAATAAAACACTTGAATAGGTCACTTGGAGACATGGTTTTGGTTTTTCAGATGAGTTTTTTCTTCTTCAGAGGTAGTTGTTGAACTGACTTGACCTCGAACTCTCTGACTCGACATTTACTTTGATGCGTCACAGGGTAGCCGGGACAAGTCAGCGCTAACGGAAAATACTCTTGTCCAGGCCGTCGCCCAGTGACAGGGCGTGCTCCTACACTATAGATACAGAATTGGACTCAAGCCACAGTAGTACAAGTGCTACATATGTTAACCATTTTATTTTACTTTTAATTTAATACCATTAAATTTATTTAGATGTATGTTTTTATATGGCACTCACCGCTCAGTTCGTCCGAAACAAACAAATATTATTTTCATCATTATTACTAATCAGAAATCGATTGTATTGTTGTGTGATTTGTGTAGGTAGATACAAGGAACGTGTTGATTAATTTAATTCAACGATTCATACCTTGTCACTTATAGTCGAATTCACATGGGGCATCTCTATCTACTAGGATGTGACGGAATATATTTGAATGTTCAAACGCGTGAGTGACGTAGGTTTTCAAACAACATGAATCTCTCATAAGTGTCAGATCGTAAGCTGGATGCTCATGGGAAGTGAATAAAATATTTCGAGACGCCACAGAAATTGCTTTCGGTAAAAATTTTTGCCACAAACACGCTTTATAGCTTGACACAGATAACTTTGCAGTTGGTGGCGTCACCATAGCTTTTCACATTGATATATATGTATATAAATCCCCAGTTGTAGATAATCTATTTATACAAATCTCCAGTTTTAGATAATATATATTTAAATCCCCAGATGGGGATCATCTAAATATGTAAATATGAAAGTTTCTTTATTGTCTCCTATAGACTTTAAAACAACTGGACCGATTAGTGTCAGGAGTTATGTAGAGGTTTAAATCATTCATTTCTTCCTCGGGCGTCCCCAACTTCTGCTACCATTCACACTTGCGTCATATATTCTCCTTACATTCCATTTTTCTCTCATTTGCTCCACATGCCCAAACCAACTAAGCGTCCCTTTCTTAATCTTACTCATTACGCTAACATAAGCCCTGGAATCTTTGCGGATCTCCACATTTTTCACACGATCATACATGGTTTTACCACTTATACACATTTCTATTCGATCTCATTTCTACAGCAATCTTTTGCAAAATGTAGCGAAATAAATTATTCAATAAATAAATATCAATACAAATTGAAAATATCTCCCGATTAAAAATAAATGCCGCCAACAGGAATTGAACCCGTGCCTTCTGATGTCCGGTCAGGTGCTCTGAAACCACTGAGCTATGTCGGCTTATTTCTAGTACCTCAATCAACAATTACTGCTTATTATATTTTTTCCACCTGTAAACAACCAACCTAATTTTGTAGAAAAGGCTTTGTTAGTGTTAAAGTTTTCACTAGATGGCATCGAGACATATAACATCTTCATTTATTGGTTAAATATTTTTATTATATTCAGGCGACTAATTATTGCTTATAATTATTTGTTACCCTTAATGCTATGCATAAAACCTTGTCATTAGTTTATCATTATAAATTATAAATTATTCAGGTCTGCTGGTACCAGTACTCTCATTTCATTCATGTGCCTAAAATTACAGCGATTTATCAACCAGTTCTTAACCAACATCTTCCTTTTCCTGCATAATTGATAATTGCACGCAAGAAAGCGCCGATGCCATTTCTATTTTCTGATGTTTGGAAAGTGTTATATATATTTTTTTTACTAACCAATATACATTAAATACATAATTAACCAATATATAAAATATATAATATTAGTGGTAACAATACCTCCCTAATTGAGAAATTCTCGTGTTTAGGGAGGGAGCACTATCAAATTGACAGTACTATACATACTTATCAGTTGTTACAATTTGGATGCATGAAGGACTACTTTTTTTATACATAATGAATATATAAGTTGCAATTTTTTTTTTTTTTTTGTACATAATAAATTTTTTTTTATACATAATGAAAAATATAAGATGGCATTTGTTTTGTACATAATGGAAATATAGGTTGGCACATCGTAACACATACTTAAAAAATATTTAATAGTAAAATGTTTTTTGAGTTTTTGTTTAAAAATTTCATAATTCCTCTCGGATTGTATTTCTATAGGGAGTTCGTTAAAGCATTTTATTGCTGAGTATGTGTAATGATGTTGGGCTGTTGTAGTATTAGGTTTAGGGATTATTATTTGTCCTAAGGTTCTCGGTCTGGTGCTAAATGACTTTATTGTTAGTTTGTCTTTATGGATTTGTAGTAATGCGTTTTTTTGATAAATTTTATTTAGTGGTAATACTTTGAATTTATCGAATAATTTCTGGGTTGAATAGTCTAATTGTTTCTTTAGAATAATTTTGATGAGTTTTCTATGTACTATTTCAAGTGGGTTTAAGTTGGTTTTATACGCTCCTTCCCCATCCTATTATTAAGTATTGCAGAACTGATTGGGCTAATGCATAGTAAACCTTTAGTAGCAAAGATTTATATAATATATTTCTTAGTTTGAGGAATACGTAATAATAATAATAATAATGTTTATTTCAGCTGGACAGAGCGGTGTGTGCAATGCTCTGCCTGCCATAAAAGTTTACATTTAAGTTAATACATAAAAATAAAATGAATAAAGAAATAAATAAAAATAAAAATAATCAATACATTGATGAGCATATTAGGACTTTATGGTGGCTTGAGTGAAATTCTCCATCTCTGGTGTAGAGGCGCTCCCTGCCACTGGGCAACGGCCTGGACAAGAGTGTTGTCTGATCTCTGGTAGCGCTGACTCGTCCCGGCTATTCTGTGGCGCATCAAAGCAGCGAACCCATGTACTCTTCCTTCGGTGAACATTTGTGAGGCGCTGCATCGCCAGGGGAGGCCAAATAGGGCTCTGTATGCGTGGTTGTACTGTACTCGGAGTGTGTTCATGACGCCTTGTGTGTATGTCGTCCATAACTCGCTAGTGTAGAAGCTCATACAATATATTTGGAAAAGTCGCTTTTTCACCGGAGGACTGCATTTGTTTAATCTCCCGGCAAGCATGTTAGCTCGCACACTCAGTACTCTTCTTTGACGTTCTATATCTTTTTTATCATTTAGGTCATCGGTGATGACATGCCCCAAATATTTGATTTCGCTGCAAATTGTCAGGTTGGCCCTGCCGAGACGTATGGGTGGAATGACAGTGGGACCAGTATTTGCTTTAAATATCAGCAGGGATGACTTTTTAGCATTGTACATGAGCCCATGACTATCGACGTAAGCTTCGCATATTGTCAGAAGTTTTCTCATCGCTCTTATCGATGGAGCTAGTATGACCATGTCGTCTGCATAGCTAATATTGTTCATACATACCCCGGCAATATGGCGTCCGATTCTTGTTGTATTTAGTGTTATACTAAGTTCATCCATATACACGTTGAATAGCACTGGGGACATTGAGCCTGCTTGTCTAACGCCGCACTTTAATTTGGCTGCTTCTGATAGGCTTTCATTCCATCTGACAAAGTTTTCCTGTTGGTTGTACCATGTTCTCAATATATTAACAATTCGTGGTGGAACTTGTCGTTCGGTCAGTTTTTTCCACAACGCATTATGGCAAACCCTGTCAAAGGCTTTGCTTAAGTCTAGGAAGCATGCGTACACCGCTGTTTTTCTGGCTTTATAGTATTCTCTTGTTTGTTTCATGCTATATTTGGCCGTATCAGTAGAGCATCCAGTTTTGAAGCCCATTTGGGAGTCCTCTATATTGAGCTTGTCTTCCGTTAAATTTAAGATGACCTTTTCGAAGATTCTTGCAATTATTGTGGCAAGAGATATGGGTCTGTAATTAACAGATGATGTAAAGTTTAACTGGCGGCTTTTTGGGATCGGTATTATTATTGTTTCGGACAGCTCTTTCGGAATGTGTCCGAGGCCGATCATGGCAGTGAAGAGAGAGGCAAGCAGTATTGTTAAGTACTCCCCCGCATGCTTTACATGTTCTATGACCAGTCCATCGTGACGTGCAGATTTACCTCCTGCCATGTTGCGTATTGCTCGCTGGATCATCTCAGGTAATATGACGATGGACGGCTGTCGTTCTGGTTGATGCGTTGTTGTTTCAATCTCTTTAACCATTATTTGCGGTTGATCTGGTGTGGAGCAAAATTTATTTCTGAAAACTTCAGCAATATCTTTATTTACAGATTTTCCATCAATCTGTCTCGGTGTGGTGTATTTCGTTTTCAATACGGCATTGGTTTTATTCCAGAAAGATAAAAAATTCTTGCATTCAAAGCTGTTCGCTATTTTGTCCATTTTGTACTGCTCAAAGTTTCTTTGACAATTCTTATATTTTTTCTTAAAAAGCAATCTGGTTTCTTTTCTAGCTTCCATGATGGGACCTTCAGTAGGTCGTCCATTCTGCAGCCAATTTATATGTGCATTTTTAGACGTTTCATAATATAAGGAAACCTGCTCATTCCAACCCGCTGTAGCCTTCCATTTTCTCCCATTTTTTGGCCTTCTCCCTATGTTAAACGCAGATATAGCTGAGTTACTCAATGCTTGTACAATGTTTTTGTATAGGTCATCGATTTGGGCTACATTCATTGTGGTGCTGTCATAAGTTGCTGTGTTGGTTCCATTATCTGAAGTTGACCTATTGCAAATTGGGTATACCTGGAGTAGGACTGCACTTCTACATGACTTTTGGGCCGCCATCGACACGGATCCTCTACTTTTATGTGACTTGCGGTATATGTGGGTAACCCATTAGTTCTTAGAGTCGTGTGCATTGGTCTATGATCAGACCAGTCGGACTTGTAGTCAATACACATATTTTCTATTGTATTGAGTACTGCCTGAGTCACTAGACAGTGGTCGAGCCACTTCGTGGTATTATGTGCATCGCTTACGTATGTGTAGGAGTCGAGCGGGAGTATGTCAACATCCGCAATTTTTAGGTTATATTCGGAGCAGAATGATTTAAGCTCACGCCCAAATGATGGCGAATTCATGTCGGCATTAAAGTCACCCAGAATAATACAATTAGGGTTGTCTCTTTCCTCAATTATCGTGTACATTTTTGATAGACAGGATAAATATTCCGATAAATTATCAGTGTTGTCCACTGGCATGTATACACTCATGACAAGTAATGTTCCAGTGTCGAGTGTGATATCAATCGCTATTATCCTGGGAGTTTCACAGTCGATTGTCACTGCCTTGAATGATTTCCTCGATAGAATAGCTAGTCCGCCATATGGTCGTTCTCGTAGTGGGCCAATAGAGACGTCTACCGCTGAGGTACCATAGCTCACGAATTCAGGGTGAATTTCGCTGAGAAAATCTAAATCAGTTGGTATAAGCCATGTCTCTTGTAATAGAATGATATCGTTTGTAATACACAGATCAGAAATAAATTTTTCTACTCTTTTTACAGATCGGCAATTGATCGAAGTGATGTTTAACTTATTCATTTTGTTTTGTTCCTTTCATGGTTCGCTCGATAGCTTCTCTGTATCTTCTGAATACGATGTCTTGGGGCCAGAAATCGTGATTCATCACAGTTTTAATGTCGCTTTGCTGGATCATGATTTTAAATGTCCTAAATGGAGTTTCTTTGAAAGGTTTTAGGATTTCACCATTAATTACTTTTAAACCTTTATTTTCGCAAAATAATTTTACAGCTTCTGGGTTTGTTTCAAGTGCGAAACGAGATACATATAGCCCTATTAAAAGGTTTGCTATTTTTAAATTTTCCTTCATTACTTCCTGTTCCACGATTATTTAAGAATCGCTTCTTGCGATGTTTATTCATAACAACCGTGAAACCATTGTTTACGTTTGACGATGAACTGCTTCGGGCAGCTTCGGTTTTTTCCGGCTCGCTTTGGGCTTTCTCACCAACACTAGCATAAGTACGAGCATTTCGTTTAGATTTGCCTTCGTGCGCGGCTGTAGGTTGCGGCCATATTTGCGTATTCTCGTGATTTGCATTGTTTTCGTTTGAAATGTCAGGAGAGTTTATGGAAGGACTCACAATTTTTGGTTGTGCATTCGAATTTGAGCGTTCATGTGTGATATGGCTGACGGTTTCTTTGATTTGACTAAGTTCCTGCTTCAAAGCATTCATATCTAATATTGTTGCATTTGCGGCAATTTCGGTTTTCAGTAATATTAAATCTTTAAGAAGTCTTGTAACGTCGACGTGGTCAAAAGTAACTGGTGGTAACTTGTTGAGATCACGAGCGACAAACGTAGGAAGTTGATCTGGATCGGTTTCCTTCATGATCTTTATGATATCTTGCAATGTTTTCGTTATTTTGCCATCGCCTTTTCTCGTGATACGACGGCCAGGGACGGATTCTAACAGGAGGCATTTAGCACTTTCAATTTCTTCCTCTTGGAAGCTTGTGGAACATATTTGTACAGTGCTCACTTCATCAAGAACATCCACTTTATTTTGTAGGAATGTTAATAATTCGTTAATAATAACTCGACAGGCGCATTTCGTTGACATTTTAATTGAGTGGTTATAAACGCGACTTGATAAAATAAAGTTGATTAATAAAGTTTACGTATTCTATTTACAGTTTGCGCAATATGTTCTGTCCATTTAATATGTTGATCTATAATTATGCCTAAATATTTAATATTACTTTTTTTTGCGATTTTTGAGCATTTAGGTGAATTGCAGTTGTCAGTATAATTATTACAAGAGTTATGGATAATTATATTGGAATTTATTGTTGGGCGCATTTTGTCTGATAATGTGAAAGTCATGAAATAGGTTTTGTCAAAGTTTAAGGAGAGGTAGTTGTCATCCAACCATTGTTTTAAGTTGTTTATTTCTATGTTCGCAGTTTGATAGGCTTCTTCCCAAGTTTTTTTTTCTATGATTAAAACTGTGTCGGCGAAAGATATGATTTTTCCATTTTTTGGTACTGTAAGCATTTCATTCACGTAAATGATAAACAATATTGGGCCTAGAACTGTCCCTTGAGAAATTCCAAATTCGGAAAAGGTGGGTTCACTCAATATATTGTTAATTTTTACGTGTTGGTGTCTTTTATGAAGATAACTTTTAAACCATTCTTTAACTGTTCCTTGAATTCCATTATTTTCAATTTTTTTATTCGTTTCTTGTGGCTTATACTGTCAAATGCTTTTCTTAGATCGATGAATATACTTAAACATTTATTTCCCGAGTCAAGAGCATTATATATTATAGAGGTTATTTTTGCGATTTCATCTTGCGTACCTAAATTTTCTCTGAAGCCGAATTGGTTATCATTAATAATTTTATTTGAAGTGATATGTTTAGTTAATTGTGACTTTACGACTTTTTCAAATATTTTTGCTACGTTAGATACAATAGATATGGGACGGTAGTTCGAGACGTCAGATGTAATTCCTGATTTGAAAATCGGGGTTATTATTGTATTTTTATATATTTTTGGGTAAATTCCTTGCTGTATGCAGTTATTAATGATACGGGCAATTGGTTTTGATTAATTGTCTCATTTTTTTTAAATACATTTACTGTGATAGTATCAAAATCAAGGCTTGCGGACACTCGTAGGTTTATTATAATTTTTTCTATTTCTATTTGGGGGCATTTTTCAAATTTTTCGAAAATATTTTGGCAAGTTTGTGTGGATGTATTGGTAGTATATTTAGGTTGGAACGAGTCGATTTTTTGGCTAGTTTCTCTCCGACTTTAGCGAAGTAGTTGTCGAAAATATTTGCAATTTTAGTTGGTTCTTTTATTGAGTCTATTGTTTCGTTGTCATAAGTTATTTTATTTATTTGTTTATTTTTATTACCGTTGCCGATAATTTTATTATTGTAGCCCAGACTTTTTTGTTATCTTTACCACTATCTTCAATTTTTACCTTGAAGTAATTTTCTTTTGTTTTTTTAATTAAATTTGTAAGATTATTTCTGTTTTTTTTTTATAAAATTCTAATAAAGTTAAGTCATTAGGTTGTTTTCGGGTTTTATAAAATAGTTTTTCTTTATTCCTAATTGACGTAACTATTCCTTGGGTGATCCAGGGCTTAATTTTTCTATGTTTTGATTTGGGTTTAACGTTTTTATGTATAGTTGCATTTATTATGTGTTCGCGAAGTGTTTTTTTCGAATATAATTGAAGATTTTTCGGCATCTTCGGTGTTTAATGTTTCTTCCCATTTTTCCAATTTAAATTTTTGTTCAAGAAGTTGTATGCTTAAGGTTTTTATGTTATACTGTTTTAATGCAGTTTTGGAAAAGGACATATTTTTTTAAAATGAAGAATTAAAAAACACGCGTAGTGATCGGTAATGTTTGTTTTCCAAATGACAGGTGTTAATTGTGTAGTTGTGTCAGCTTTAGTCCAGATATGATCAATACATAATGGGTTTTGTCGGGGCACAACTCTAGTGTAATCGTTTATACATGAAATGAAGCGAAGCTCAGCCATCGTATTAAGTAAATCATTTTTTTCGACGCTGTTTGAATTTCGACCTATATTTATATTGAAGTCACCCGTTACTATAGTATTGTGACATTTTGTTTTGTTAATTACACCTTTGAGGTTCTCTATAAATTGTTGAGTTTTTGAACCGTGGGTTCGGTAAACAGCAATAACTAGATAAATCTGATTATTTACTTTAAATTGTAATGCTACGCAGTTCGTGAGGGTCATGTTTATTTCTTTATAAGATATATCTTGGTGTTTTTGGTTAACGTAAATAACTATGCCACTATTCTTGTTAATGTGTGCGTCGAAATACAAGTAAAGTTCGGTAATTGTAGTATATTATCTATATTTACTGTATTAAGGTGGGCCTCTGTCAAAACAATACAGTCGAGTTCAGTTTTTTAAAGACTAAGGGTGCATATTAATTCATTAATTATATCTTAACCATCATAATCGACGAGCGCTTTGCTGCACGATCAGTTTCATGCTGCAGGGACGGGTGTGCAGAGAAGACGCCAACTTTACCCCCAACACCACTCTCGCTAAATCGCCTCCGATTGCAGGGAGGTGTGTGTGTAAGGCCTGTTAGCTATTTAGAGCATTGAACCGGCGACGTCTGATTTGCAATCATAACGTTTTTTACCACTCGGCTACGAATTGAACAATTGTACAAAATAACAAACTCTAGACTAAAAATCATGTTTAGTTAGAAGATCTCGGATTCGAAACTATTTAAATAATATGGTGCTTTTATTTCATGTGGACACTTAACAAAGGTTCTTGCATTCGTTTTTTATTTAAAAAATATAAATTCCAATAATTGAATTTATTTTCCATTGTTTCTTTTTCCCCATTAGCAATAAGACTATTTAGGTTGGGTAATATTAAGTTAGGCTAGTGTAATTTAATAAAATATGTATTTTTTATAAAAATGATGTTTCCTTTTAACAGGAAAGAACAATTTTTTTTATGTAAATTGTATTTTTATTTTTCGACAGTCAATCTGATAAAAAGCAAGGTGAAATATCAATTTAATTGTTTTTCTGTGAAGTTGTCTGTACAGACGCGTAACCTTAGCCTGATTTTTTCAGATTCTTAAGACATTATAGTTTATCTGAAAGAAGAAAACATGAAATGATTGCGATATATCTTTGAGATGGTTACATTCTTTACCAGGGGAATATAACATAATATATCGGGGTTGCGGCAAGCCCTCTTCTTCCCCTGGGTCCGGCTTGCTCTAATTTTACGGCCTAGACACGCGCAGAAAAGGTTCTTGGCTAATTCTGAAGCCTTCAGGTATATTTCTAGTCAATCAAATTCAAAAACTAGACATGGGTTTTTTTCTATAAAGCCAAGTGAAACAGTAAATTTATCTGGAAGACTGGATTTATCCACAAATAAAGGGTTTCATATTTTTTGAGTTACTGTGTAATATTGTTATATGTAATATATGTTGCCTATCCTAAAACGGGAATTCTTCCTAGTTGGACAGTCAAAAAATTTTCCAAATGTTTAAATACATAGCATCCTGTACTAAATAAATAAAAAAGTGTACAAATAGATATTCTTAAGAATCGTTTATAGAACACTGCGTTTAATATTATTTACGATCAAATTACGTGCTCTAAGTTTTTACCGTATTTAAATTCATTTCATTATGCTGTAGCCGTAACTCTGAACATGCCTAAGTCGTATTTGGGGATGCTGTTTGGGGGATCTTTTTAAGTAAAGGAAGAAGAGGAAGTTCATTGGGTCGAGAGAGTCCGGCTGGAGAGGCAGGCAAACGCATCCGCCGCCAAGACATAATAGTTCCCGGGACGACGGTACCCATACCCAACGAGTTGGTGGGCAGAAGAATCCACCCCCAAGACCTGAGCAAACCTCAATCCTAGGAACCCGGACACCCCTGCTAAATCACCAGCTTGTCACTTGATGTGACCTGTGGCAGAGGTGTTGGGTACCCGATGGATGGTTCCCGGGCGGCAATTCCCATACCCGAGCTGATGACCTGATCTAAACATAATAAATAAGATTAAGAAATGAACGTTTGGAATATTTCAATAACAGAACATTGTGTATGAGACGATGCATGTATGTGAATGAAGCAGGTGCCAACACAAAGTTGTGTGGCAGTCTATTCTCTACGCAGGAACGGTGCGATGGTTGGTTAGTTGGTTAGGTAGTGTGAAAATAAATTATATTCTTACATTTTCATTATAAATATAATTTTTGTCATCTAATATTATTTCATAGATGGAAAAATGTTGACGAATTACGAAGAAATAAAATAGAGATGGATGATGTATTTTGAGGAAGTCTTCGAAAGCGGTGAATCAGATATGAATGATTATGGGGTGAATGTTACCGAAATTAGCATGGATTAGATAAAAAGATCGATTAAATGTATAAAGAATGGTAAGGCTATTGGTTTCGACAATATTGCTGTTGAATATTTTATAGGATATAGCCTTATAAATCTCACGTGGTTGTACAATCTATTTGACCGATGTTTAATGGAGGGTAACATGCCCTTAGATTGGAGAAGGGCTGCGATCATGCCGTTGTATAAAGGTAAAGGATCACGTATGGAATGTGGAAAACATTCGGCTATTAGCCTGCTAAGCTCAGTTGGCAAGTTGTATGGTAGAATTTTGATTGAAAAGGTAAGAAAAAAAATAAAGGATAGGATATGGGATGTACAAGGTGCTTTTATGAGTGGAAGGGGGTACATGGACCAGATCTTCTCATTGCGTACGCTCACTAAGAAGTTTCTGGCAAAACAAAAACTTTTCTGCGCATTTGTAGATCTACAAAAAGCATACGACCGAGTCAATAGTAAAAAGCTATGGAAGGTTGCGTAATATAATCGTCGTTATTCAATCTATACATGGATAATTTTTTGCAAGACTTGATAGAGGTGGAATAGTATGTTGCCTGTTGTATGCTGATGATCCGGTGCTGATTGCTAACAGTATGGAAGATCTACAGTCTCTCAAGTCTAGGATGAACGAAGTATGTATGAAAAATGAGTTAATGATGAATGTAAGTAAGTCTAAAGTCTGCTGTTTGAAAGAGAGAGCACGAAAATAGTGTGCAATGTAGTTGTGAATGAGCAACACTTAAAGCGGGTGGATGAGTTTGTGTATTTAGGAAGTAGGTTTACGAGAGATGGTTTTCATTAACCCTGTAAAATAAATAGTTTTCATGTGAATACAAAATGTAAGAATAAACGATAACGAATAATCCGACAATTCTTATTGTATTAACATAATATTCACCATTAGCATTCGAATTAATTACAAATGGTTGAACACCATTTTGTGTTTTTCAAAGAATTTGTTTACGCTTTAAGCCACACGACTCTAGCGTGGTTTTGTGACCACATTAAGAAACCTAAATAATGCCTAAGGCTTAAGACTTAGAAAGAGAATATGAATCAAACATTTCCTATTTATAACCGTATTTAAAGACCCTCACACAGCATTCCCAGATTTTTTTATTTTATTGTATATTGAGTTAGTTCATATAACATTTTACGTATACAAACTAATATAAACATGTTTGTAATAAGCATTTACTTTGTGGCTAGTCATAATTTACAATAAAAGATATAAATTTGTTTTAGAAAAGTGGTCTAAAAAAAATTTATATCTTTTATTGTAATATATACATGGTTACATTTCGTTATTTATAAAATTATATTTTTGCAGTAAACATTTAAAAATACATTAATTCTTCCTTCATTTTCTAGATTTCCAGGCAATTCATCATACATATTCAATCCTTTATTAAGGTATTCTTTTTTCCTCATATGTGGCAATCTAATTCTATTAACATTTCTGGTATAATAGTAATTGTGAATATTTTTATTAAATACTATTTCATCCCAGAGATGACATAGGCCCGAGGGAAATTATTTTCCCCAGGGCCTTCTGTGTGGATTTAATGTTAAAATAAAAAATGTTTTTTTTATGCTTATTATAATAATATTACGTTTTGGACTAATTATTATCCTTAAATTACTCATGAATCACTCAAGAGCGTTGCGATTCTTGTTCCCGTGGGAAACCTTCATATTTTAGTATCCAACCCTCTCCTTCCTCATCTCCTTTCTCTTTTCAACAACTCCTTATTTTTACCTATGTACTTTCTTTCCCAATCTACTTTTAGATCTTACACGGAGATAAATGATCATTGCGGATTTTTAAAATCCTGTTAAAAAACGGGACTGCAGCCCGTTTCCTAACAATTTTTTAGTACATTCATAATATGTCGGAGCACGTGTTCATGCACCTGCGTTTGTCGTCTTGATAGTTCCTACGTCGCGATAACCTGTCAATTTATTTGTTAAAGAAACGATTCTTAATAAATTAGTAAAAATATTGTACTAAGGTCTTTTGAAATTATGGGCCGAATCGGACTAAATGGATATTCAAAAGTGGAACCTATTTTTTCGTTTCGTGTCTCATTTAAATATAATACATTAATGTCAAAATTTCATTAACTTGAAATTGCATTGATGACTAGATCTGAACAGTCAGGTACTTTCAATTGTCCTCTTCCTCATGTCCTTTCCGCCCCCACTACTTTTAGCCTGACAACATTCCTCAATTTGGGGATGGTATAGTCCCACTGGTTCCGGGCGGTTGGGACTCTTGTGTCGTGTTTATTTGTATTTAATTGTTATCCTCTCGCGGATTTGGATTAAAATGTTATTTGGTTTTGCTAAAATGGAAATGTTAATACCGGGGAAGCATAATGTTAATGAATATTGTTCAACGTGTAAACAACACTTTTATTTGTTTTTCGAGCAAATAAACCTCTTTTACGGGTTTTCCAAAAGGCCTATGGCGTCGTTGGGGTTCCATAATATGCGGGTTAATTTTATGGAAAAATAACTGTAAAAATCTGTTTTCGAAATCAACAAAAAGTTTTGTACAAAATTTAAGACTTCTATAATTTCCTATGAAAATAATTATTAAATTTGTAAGTAGTAAGTGTAGTCTAACTACTGTATTTAATAGAGAAGTGACATTATGTTATTAACAATAATGAAATAATGTGAAGTAGGAAGTGTATTCTAACTACTGTATTTAATAGAGAAGTAACATTATGTTATTAACAATAATGAAATAATGTGAATGTAGGAAGTGTAGTCTAACTACTGTTTTAAATAGAGAAGTAACATTATGTTATTAACAATAATGAAATAATGTGAAGTAGGAAGTGTATTCTAACTACTGTATTTAATAGAGAAGTAACATTATGTTATTAACAATAATGAAATAATGTGAATGTAGGAAGTGTAGTCTAACTACTGTTTTAAATAGAGAAGTAACATTATGTTATTAACAATAATGATATGATGTGAAAGTAAGAAGTGTAGTCTAACTACTGTATTTAATAGAGAAGTAACATTGTGTTATTAATAATAATGATATAATGTAATAGTAGGAAGTGTAGCCTAACTACTGTATTTAATAGAGAAGTAACATTATGTTATTAACAATAATGATATAATGTGAAAGTAGGAAGTGTAGTCTAACTACTGTATTTAATAGAGAAGTAACATCTGTTGTTGACAATAACTGTTTCCAGGGCCGTATAGTAAGAGAATCGTTAATAATTAGAATCTCTACTACGAATCCGAAAGTCTCGGGTTAGAATTATGTCGTGAGCTAGTAAATTTTATTCAACCAAGTTGTTTTATTTCACATTTAAATTCATCTAAAATCATACAAAGTAAACCTAGTTGCGGCACGTTTCTCAGTTGTAGGTACTCTCGGTACCGCCTTGGGGCTAGGCCATTACTCAGAATCAAAACGTTGCTTGAAATGGCTTATGCCGTGTTTGCTGAACAGATCTGAAAATCCAGGTACTTCTCCACCTTCATCTTTCCCATCCCCTTCCTCAACCCACTACTTCCAACCTCTCAACAAATGTTGATGCCATAGTTTCAATTAGTCGGAAGTCAGTAGGACTATGTCATCCTCTGTAACGAATATAACTATTATAATTATGTATATAACTCTTTTATATGGCAGAAAGAAAATCCTAATCAGCTGAATTAAACAAACATTATTATTATATAACAAATCATAAAAAACACACTTTAAAGTATGAAGAGAAAATCCCATTCCGATATCCAAAACTCTCAAGTTACCAATCAAAACACGGAATAGTGTATAGGTATTATACGCCGAACACTTTGGTGGGATTTCCCTTTCAAAGTCGAAAGCTCTTGAATATTCTGAAAAGCAATTCCCGACACTTTTTCCCACTTTATTTAGGGCTGCGGGACCCGCTCATAAAGTAAACTCCCGATTATCCGCCGGGATAATTCGATTTGAGACCTTATCGCCCGAATATAATTTAGCATCTAAATTTTTCCTGGCAGGCCGCATTGAATTTCTCTTCGCCGCTATCGAGAATCTGGAGAGCTTAAAGGGAAGTGTATTAAACTTCTAATGTGGTTGGCTCGAACTAGACATGTAAAAAATAGATAAGGAATATAATTTTGTCCCGGCTTAGGTAGGTAATTTAAGGCAGAAAAAATCTATGTAGGGCAAATACATTTAAAAAAAAAATGAATAGTTATATAATTGAAAGTATTCAAAATTAAACACTAAATTAAACTGGAGAATAAATTGCAAAAAACATATTGATTCTGTTGTTTAATATGTTATAGGTACAAAAAACATATATGATTCTAAATAAAATAAATAAAACACTTTGTTTTTACCACGATAATCTTTATTTTTTATATAAAGTCATCATGTTTCGAGAACGATGTTCTCTTCATCAGGACAATTAATGTACTAAAAACTAAATTGTCAATTATATAGAGACAGGTGTGTAATTAATAATTATTCGGAATTTGCTAACCATCTAATTGAATTCAACCATTCATTTGACATAAAAACTGGTTTTAAAATTTTACACACTAATGTTAGTGGTTTTCAGTTAGACCTTTTAGAAATATTAGAAATTAGGAAAAATGTCAATAGAAATTTAAATATTATTAATAATCAAATTAATTTTGTGAATAACCCTGTCTTAAACATATTTCCATTGTAATTTTTTGTCTTTGATCATCTAAGCACCTCCCCTTTCCACCTCTCACCCCTCCCCTCCACCCCCCCCACACACTACTTCCTTTTCTACCAACACCTGTCTCTATATACTTGACAATTTAGTTTTTAGTACATTAATTGTCCTGATGAAGAGAACATCATTCTCGAAACATGTTGACTTTATATAAAAAATAAAGATTATCGTGGTAAAAACAAAGTGTTTTAATTATTTTATTTATAAAATAGTGTCACAAAGTGAATTTGCAAAATTTGAAGAAATATATGATTCTGTTGTTTAATATGTTATAGGTACAACAAAACAATACAACGTTTCTTTGAATGCTTCTTATGACATTTTTCGAGAGATTTTCGCTATTTTAATTTTTATTATATTTTAATAAGTGGTACTTTTTTTCAAATATTTTCACAATATCTGCTTAAGCCTATTAATTTTTATGTTTTTTATATATTAAGGCGCTCCTTCTAACATTCGTATTTACATATCTACCTTTCGTACATTATCAGAAATCGTTTTCTATTTGAAAGGTTACTACGGAGTCTAAAACAGAAAAGAGAATTTGGGCCTAAGCCTAAATTTTCGCAATCGGCACCAGATTAAAACGTAAACTATCACCCCTTAGCCTTTAGGACTGTGAACGACAAATGGCCCTTAGCCTAGCTTATAGGGGCTACCTTTTTTTTTTTTTTTTTTTTTTTTTTTTTTTTTTTTTTTTTTTTTTTTTTTTTTTTTCTAGATTCTTATATTCCATGAAGTGGTGAATCATTTAGATTTACTGAATTTAAAGTTAATGTTCTTTATACAAATAGAACGGCGTCATATGCGCCTCACAATTTTTACCTCATATGGGTTTATTCAAATATTACCTGGCTTTTATAGACTTAGAGGCCTTGTATTTTCTCGGTAGGGAAAAAATTTGTTACCTAAAAACCCTACTAAAATTGCATGTTTTCATCCAGCATCAGCACCACCAGCGACCGACAGCGGCCATATACTACATACGTGTCTGTTTGTGTTGTGTTGGGAATGGGGGGAGGAAATTTCGGCTGCGCCCTATTGTTGGGTTCCTTCCGCATTTGCCGTTGGGAGTAAGGAAAATCGCAGAAAACCTTACCCGGAAGGAGCGGCCGAACGCCAACTTGAAACGTATGCGGCCTTCAGTAACATCGGTATATGATGTCCTGCATTTTTGAGATGTGTGTGTGTGTGTCTGATTTTATGTTAATATATACTTATGGGAGGATAGAAAATAAACATACATATACATACAAATTATAAAATATTATATAAATATATAAATAGATATATAAACATTATATATTTAGGAGGAAAGTCGGGAGTTTAGGAAATACCTACTGCTCGCTATTCGTCCGCGTCTGATTCTGGTATGTGCCATATGTGGTCATGGTCCATGAGGATGTGTTTAGGTAGTCTGTGTGTGTATTTGAATGTCAGGTCGCTCGGAGCATTGTATTGTCCTATGTCTCGTATTAGTGGATTTTTACTAAGTGTGAGTGATTTGTAAAAGCGTGCAGTCAGTCTGTGTGTGAATTCGTATAGTGTTGGAATTTGTTCTCGTTCGTGTAATCTCTTCAAGTTTGTTCTGAGTCTCGTGTTGTATGTGATTTTAATGCAGAGATTTTGAAGTGTCTGTAGTTTCTTGTGGTCTGTGTGTGAGATGCTGCTCCATACGGGAATCGCATACGAGAGTACCGGACGAATGAGCGAGTAGTAGACGAGGAGTTTGGTTTTGGGAAGTAGCGGACTCCGTCTATTGAAAATTGGCTTCATCATGCCGATCGCTTTTCGCGTGCGCGCGTGCATCTTTGCTTGGTGAGATTTCCAGTTGAGGCGGGAGTCCATGGTCAGGCCCAGATATGTAACTTCATCTTTCCATTCAATGCTGTGTCCTCCCATTTCGATGTTGAAGTCAGGTGTTCTATTTATACGTTTTCTCGTGAACATGATGGCTTCGGTTTTCGCCTCGTTCAGTTTCAGGCGCCATTTCTTGTAGTACTCTACGAGCGCGTCGAGCGCCCTCTGTAGGTAAATCGCGGCCATGTTCGCTTTCAGCGAGGAAACGTATAGTTTGACGTCATCTGCGTAGATAGACAGATTGCATCTCTCGTCTCGGGGGATGTCGTAGGTGAACAGAATGAAGAGAAATGGTCCCAGTAAACTTCCTTGCGGCACGCCTTTTGGAATCTCACGCATTGAAGATAACACGTTCCTTATGAACACTCTGAACGATCTATTCTTTAGGTATTCCTGTATCAGTCTCGTTAGGTATATGGGCGTGTTGGTGCGGTGCAACTTATGCACGAGCCCGTCTATCCATACGGTGTCGAATGCCTTCTCTAGGTCGATGAGCGCAGCAGCGGTGAAGCGATGTTCGTTAAATTTTCTTGCGATGAATTCCGCTACTCTGGTGAGTTGATGGGTCGTGGAGTGCCTCTTTCTGAAGCCGAACTGCTCGTCTGGCAAAGTCTTGTGTTCGTCGTGGTGTGGGACAAGCCTGTTTAGTATAATTTGTTCAAATACCTTGCTCAACGTAGATAGTAGGCTAATCGGCCGGTAGCTTGTCGGTTGCGTTCTATCTTTATTCGGCTTTGCGAATGGCAGCACGGTCGCCGATTTCCAAATCTGGGGAAAATGCCCAGTCATGAGGCAGGCATTGAACAATTTTGTAGTGTATATGATGGCTTTTTGAGGGAGATGTTTGAGTAAAATGTTGTGAATTTGATCGCTTCCCGGCGCCTTGTTCGTTCTGAGTCGCTTGATTGTGACCGCAATCTCGCTCGGCGTTGTGAAATGAATATCTTCAGCGTTTGTCTGCTCTGCTTCGTTCAAATCTCGTAGAGAGTCAGCTACGATCCGGTCCGTAGCCGGGTCGGAAAGGCCGTCTGTAGCGGCGTAGGCTCTCTCGAAGCCGTCGGCGAGTGTGTCAGCTTTTTCTTGTAGCGACAAAGCCGTCCCAGGGCCGTTCAATTTCTGTAGCGGGGGGATAGTGAAATCTTTATGTCTCAGCGCGCTAGCCATTTTCCATAATGAATTATCCTTCGGCGTGAGCGACGCGACTTTTTTGTCCCAAAGTTCGCGCTTGAGTTCTGCGATTTCGGTCTTGATTTCCCTCTGCAGGCAGTTGTACGCTGTCTTGAAGTATTCGTCACGCGTGCGGTGGTACATGCGTCGCAGGCGATTTTTGTCCTTGATGAGCGATAAAACGTGCTCGGGAAGCTTGATCGTGTATGAATGTACTTCTTTGAGAGGAATGTGTGTATCTTGTGCTGTTTGAAGAATCTCTGTGAGAGTGCTTGTAGCTGCGTCGATTTCTTGTGGCGAGCGCAGAGTTCCCGAAGTGAGATGAATTCGTTCGTTGACTTCCTTTTTAAATCCTTCCCAGTCCGCATCCTTATAATTGCGCTGTTTTCTGGGGGTCCTTGAAGTTGTGCCGCCTATAGTAAAGCACACGGGCAGATGGTCCGAAGACAGCTCGTCTAATGTGCGCAGTGGAGATATTGTCTTAACATTTTTCTCGAGTACTATATCCAAAGTACTCGGATATCTAGAGCGTTGCGAGTAGTACGTAGGTCTGTCGGGCGCCATTATCGAATAGGTATTTGTCTGCATGTGTGTAAAGAGCGTATTTCCGTTCGCATTACCTCTGTAGTTATTCCAGTAGTTGTGTTTGGCGTTCAAATCGCCTCCTATCACAACGATTGGTCCCAGATTGAGCAATTTATTGAGATCTTCTCTCACTAGGTTACTTTGGGTGCAGTATACGGAGATGATGGTATGCGCTCTACCCTCTATGGTGACTTCGATAATCGTGGCTTCAGCGTGCTTCAACTTCGGAGTGGGAATTCTTGTGGACGTCATTGATTGTCGAACGAATATTGCGGTTCCTCCGCCTGATCTTCCCTGTCGGTCGTCTCGGTAAATCTCGAAGCCTTGCACTCTCAGCGGTACGCTTGGATTCAAGTGGGATTCTGATAAGAGAATTATGTCTGTGTTTAATTCATTTGCCAAAGCGAGCAGTTCGTCTGTCTTGTTGCGCACGCTAAATGCGTTCCATACGAGGACTCTCACCTTCTCGGGATTAGACATCGAGGGTGGTCGTGAGGAGCTCCATCAGGACGACGAGCTTCTCTGCTCTTGATGTGCAGCGGGCGAGCTGCGATCGCATCCTCAGGAGGCCTTGGAGCAGGGCCATGATGTCCAGGTCGTCCTCTGTAGTGGTGGGCGCGCGCACGGGCTCCTGCTGTGAGCGGGGCTGGGGGCGGGGGGGCTGTGGGGGCGGCGCGGTCTCGCGCTGCTCTTGGGCGGGGGCGGTGCCTCCGGCTACGTTGGCCCATGTGCGTCCATCCGTCCTCGGCTGAGGAGGTGGCCTGCTCGGGTTCTGTTCTGCCGGAGGGGGTTGGGGCCTTCTGGCAGGTCGCTGCTGGATTGAGGCGACGTACGCTACCCGCTTGGGGCAGCCTCTGTAGTTGGCGGGATGCGGGCCTGAGCAGTTACAGCATGCGGCGGGCTCGTCTCTCGTCTTCTTGGGGCATTCTGCCGAAGCATGCTCCAGTAAGCATTTTACACACCTTGCTGTGTGCGAACAGTTTCGGGACCCATGTCCGAAGTCTTGACATCTGTAGCACTGGGTGCCGTGCTGAAGGTGATTACTCCTGTGCTTCTGGAGTCGAATGCGGCAGTGGCACAGGTATTTGACGGCCGCGCGCAGCTGTCCCATGTTGACTTCCTTATTGAAGTGCGCTAGGTATATGGGATACTCATTTGAGGCAGTCATCTTGACCACCTTCACAGCTGGGAATCCTTGCGATTCCAGATCCGCCGCGATGTCTTGTACTTCAACTAGAGGCAGGCCCTTGATCACGGCCTTCTTCATTTTTTCGGCTTCGGCCGTGAATGTGTGGAAGCCTCGCGCCTCCGCTCGCAGTCCATTGGTGAGGGCGCGATGGTCCTCCATCGTGCGCACGAAGATGTTGGCCGTGCCGCCCCTGTTATATCTAAAAGTGAAGAGCTTACCCGCCCCCAGATGTCCTTGCACCGCAGCTGTGATCTGCGCGTGTGTCATGTTCCCCAGGGTCATCACAACCGGGGGAACACGGTCTCTCCTTCCGGTACCTGCGGGGGAGAAAGAATTATTAGTGTTGGCACGCTTATTACGCGGCGCGCCGGCGCCTTCGCTTACCTCGGGCAACTCTTCAAATCGGTTGCCACACTGGAGCGGTTGTGGTCCCCGTGGGGACATGGGCCTCTTTGCGGGGTTGGACGGCCTCGTCCAGCCTCCATCCTGGGGGGCAGCCGTCTCCATCGGCTGCTGGGGCCTCGGGGGCGCCACGTAGGCCGACGCTGGGCCTATCGGGGGGCGCCTGGGGGCAGGACTGGGTCCTGTTGCCCAGGAGGGGCCTGCTATGGGCTCCGTCATCTCGGTTACGTCGGGCGTGGTGGCAGTCGTGGTGGTGGATGGTCTCCGGGTCCTTGGGTCCTCGGAGCGGGGCTGTGGTGCGGGGACCGTAAGGCGCATGGTCCCTGTCTTCCTTCGAAGCGCTATCTGATGGGCGCCGGGCGGTACCACGACCGGGGAGTCCTCGTGGTCAGCGGGGAGCATCCTCGTCGGGAACATCTTGACAGGCGGTAGTCTGTGCCTCCTCTTGAAGAGGGAGCACGTCTCTGGAGCTTGTGGGCGGTTTGCGGGGGCCAGCGTGAGTCTTCGTTGTTTAAGTATAGCGAGAAAGTGTTGCCTTGATAAAGGCAGTTGGGTGGGCGCGAGCGCCTGCTCGGTGGGCCGGTGGGATCTCTCCGGCCGGCAAAAGTAGCGGGGCCTGGCTGATTACTCAAGCCAGACAAAAACGACTTCTGTGGTTATGTCGCAAACCACAAAAAACGACTTTTTTATCCTCCTAGGGGCTACCTTTTGCGTTCGCTTTAAGGTTACCCCTTTCTGTCGATACCTACTAACTCTCCAAACAGACTCATTCCAACACTTCAATAAGAAGTGTTGGAATGAGTCTGAATCTCAATGTGAAGGCTGACGTTTGAAAATCCTTATTTTATGATTGCAAAATGTCTGCTACATTGTAATTTATTTATGGTTTTTAATAGATACATAGTTACCCATGTATTAATGCAATTCTAATGACTGCATCTTAATAGATAAAATCACGTGTCGCTGCGTTCGTACACGCTAATCTCCGAAACCGCCCAACGATTTCAATGAAATTTTGTGAATGTATGTGGTTGGTTTCAGTTTAAAATAAAGGATAGTTTTGGACCCGATAAGTGGCGCTGTTGTCGAAATATTTTTTTTTTGCAAATTTAAATCCAAAAATACATACAACCACAATTTTTTACTTCCCTACGCCCCTCCCCATTAATCATTTTAAATCGATTTTAAGGATTTTTAATAGGAAAAAGGGTCGTAATTGATGTTTAAGTTAAGTTAAGTTAAGTTTAAGTATCAGCTTTCAATAGATGGCGGTGTGAACAAATCTATTGACATTTGTAGTACGCACACAAAAAATACCACACTAAAAGGTCGTTTCATTTTCATTGCTGATTTAAACGTTTCCCTGAAAATGCAAGGACGTTTGTAGAAGAGATTCAGATAATAATTATCAAATGTATGTATTTAAATATTGAATACTTTTCAAACGTAATTATTTCACAGAAAATCAAAATGAAAAGATTTTACACCGATAACTAAATAATTAATTCTTCGTTAATTTCATAGACATTGAAATTAATAGATTTGCCCTAACTTGAACTGGGTATCCTTAAGACTAGCTGGAGGCAAACCACATAACCATATTTTTAGCACCAGGAGGGTTCAAATATGCTTACAATTTTTTTTACATGAATTGGAAGAGGGTTTGAAAAATTCGTACACCGAAGAGCGCATATTGCTATAACCAGACAATGCGCAGAAAAGTAAAGCTCGCAAAAGTAAGGAAAAGCTTTGTAGCGCAGTCGTAATGTAGAGTCGCTAAAAATGAGTAAGGTGGCTAAATTATAACACATTTGTAAAAATGTCTCAAAATAATACATTTTGGAAACAAGACCGGACTTTTGTGTATACGACTTGGGAGATAAATTAGAGATTTGGGAGCTTTAAGATTTGTATGTAGCCACTCGAGTGATTTTCGACATATTATGCCGAGTTTGTAAAACGTCTTGAGTGAAAGCACGCCATAATATGCCATTTTTGACTCGCAGAATTCGCGCATTTAAGATTTTTTAATATTTTTTTTATAAATCCTAAAAATATAGAATAAACTGTAAAATAGAGGTGAATTCATTAGCTATACAGCAATACAATCAGTTTATATGTCTCTCTATTAAAATTCAGAAGTACGATTTTTTTTTAAATGAGGGCGAGAAATTTACAATTCGAATGCCAAACACTCATCTATTATTCTAGTTGTTGACGCAAGCACTCATTTTGCATGCCATTGTAAAAAAGACCAATAATTCGCTAGAAAAATTAAATTTTTGTGTACTGAATGGTGATGTTACAATGCGAGTTGCCTGTATATTGCGAGAACATTTATTGAAAAATTAAAATCATTTAAAATCAATTGATTTTTCTATTAATTGCGATCTCTAATATTGATAATTTCAATAAATACTTCTGGTTTCTACTTCTGGTGCTCTATCGAGTTGTAGGTTGGTTATTATCAGGACAAACTTAGGAAATTTCTCAGAAAACGGGACGAATTCAAGTCTTAATTACCAGATTTTAAAGCAATGAATTTTAATTTATTTGGAAAAATAAATAATTTAAGAGGAAGCTTGTATTTTGCTGGCTTTTAATTAAACCTTCGAGTAAATATTAGACCTTTTAACTGCTGAGGATACAATTTATGAGAAAACATATAGGTACCACGCAATTTTTTTTATTATTACCCGTTTTCAACATTGAAGAACACTAGGTAAAATGTTAGCATCACGTCACTAAAGTTATTGAATTTAACAAAAGTGCCACAATACATCCATGACAGCACTTGATAAATAATTTACCGGTGTTTAAAAACCTGCATTTATACCAAAGAAAAGTACATTGTAGACCACAAATATATTGGTTGTGATGTCAGAACGAGTCAGAATCAACAGATTTAGTCGTAGCAAAAAAACGGTGTGTTTTGATGTGGAGTTTTATTCGTTTTTTAATGGCGGTGAAATAACGTCAAAATGATAAACTAAATATGAAATAATATTAGTATCACATGTAACAGTAACATAAAATAAAATGAAAACTAATAACAATACTACATATAAGACAAATCACTAAAACTAAATTACAATGCTACTTTAATTTGTAGGATTTAAGAAAGTACTGATATAGATTACACTTTGTTCTATAAATGGAGTCAGTAAATATATCAATTACATCCTTTAACTTGTTGCCCAGATCATGTATTCAATTGGTTAATGAGTGTGTATAATTGTTGGTTGTATACGTATTGAAGAAGAATGTCAAATTTTGTCTTGCGTTTCTAGTCGGTACATGGAATTCAATAGTGGCGACGATGGCAGGGCTGTCAATTTTACTAATGACTGAGTAATACAACCTGGTCTAACATAATTTGCAGATTTCCAATTATGTTTGTGGTTTAATTATGACAATGACTTCCATTTGCTTAGAAATTTAATTCGTTAATTAAACTTATTATTTGTGCGATCTGCTTGCGATCAGGCTCGTGTAGCTTTAACCTTCCGTCAAATTTTATTTTACGGATACATCAAAATTGATAAGGGTATTTTAACGGAGTGCTTAAGTAGTTCAAAATTTTATTAGCCGCCACTGAATATATTTTTCACAATAATTGATTGAATATTTCAGTTTTCTCTAAAATTATTTCAACGTTTAAGAAAATAAACAGTTTGATTTGATTATCTGCTTCGAAATGAAATTCATCAAATCTTAAGCAAAGAGCTTGGTTAAGAACCCATTTTGATTGGTAAATTTATTGTGCGTCAGATTCAATTATTATAGAACGGCTACGGAGAGAATATTTTCCTTTGATATACAGATACTTTGGAGATACTGACATACTATGTCAATGAATGAAAATAAACGATAAATGGAAATAGGCTTAAATTAACCTTCAAACTATATTTTTTAGCAAAATCGGCATTTTATGATTTTTAACGTTTTCATATTTTAAAAGAAAATTAATATCGCCAATTTAAAAATGACCGTTCGACCAAAGGGCCTCAGATAGATAGTGGAATTGATTTTGAAATATAAATACATATTTTAATTCAGCACCAAACAAGAGGCCACGTGCAAAAAAATCCTCCAGAGTCCATGTCATATTTGGGAATTCTATGTGGAAGGTCTTTTTAGGGAAAGGAAGGAGAGAAAGTTCTGGAAAGGAAAAAGGTATGAGGGGTGGGTAGGAATCTAGTGGTCAATGTGTCCAGGAATGACGGACGTATGAATTCATCCCTCCCACTGCGGTTCATGTCGATGAGTCAAGAGAGAGTCTGGCTGGAGAAGTTGAAAGGTGGCTAAATTGTTCGAATCGATTCTTCATAAATTCACATTACCACAAGTTGAACCGTTTCTAATTTCTGAACAGCTTGGATTTAGAAAAGGTCGATCGACAGAAACCAACCTATTGGTGTTTACGGATTTCGTATCTAAATCATTAGACAAAGGCCATCAAGTAGATTGTTCATACAATGATTTTTTAAAGACCTTCGATACTGTAAATCACGACGTTTTACTCAATAAACTGGCTACAATAGGATTCTCCATAAGACTACTTACTTTTTTTGCCAGCTATCTTGCAGACAGGAAACAGTTTGTGTCTCATGGACTATTCCAATCTAAACATTTCTTTGTACAATCGGGGGTACCCCAAGGCAGTAATTTAGGCCCACTCCTCTTTTTCATATTTATAAACGATATTTCAGAAGTAATTCTGCATTCTAGGTTTCTTCTCTTTGCTGATGACTTAAAACTTTTCTTAGAAATACTAAATTTAGAAGACTGCAATCAACTTCAGTCAGATATTAATAGAATTGTTGAATTTATTTATTTATTTATTTTTCATGTTCTCCGTAAAACGGTTATTCACCAATACATTATGGAGAAGATTACAAATTAGACAAAAAGTATAGCAAAACACATAAGAAGGTCAGTTTCACTACTTTGTGACATAAGTCAAAAGATAATTGTTAAACTGCCTGTAGGTTACGTTAAAAATGTCGATGGTCAATGCAGACTCGTTGAGCAGTTCAGTCGATTGAATTATTTTTATTTTTGAATGGAGTAAAATAAATCGGATTGAGTTAAATGTTTCTAAATATTTAATTTTGTCATTCACTAGGGCGAGTCATACCTGGTATTACCAGTATACAATAGACGCCCGAAGTTTAAAACGTGTCTCGACAATGAAGGATCTTGGAATCATGTTTGATAGTAGACTGACATTTCATGCTCATATTGAGGCGGCATGTAGCACTTCACTTAGAATTCTGGGCTTTGTTCTACGCACTGCAAGGAATTTTAGAGATAACCGGGTGCTTATAGTTTTATTTAATTCCTTAGTAAGGAGTAGACTTGAAAGTGGGTCGGTGATTTGGAGTCCACAACAGGTAAAGTATTCTCTCATGTTGGAGAGAGTTCAGAAGAAATTCTTGAGATTTTTCTACATGAGGGAGTATGGCTACTACCCGTGGCTCTATCCCACTGACTTTCTTTTGGGTATGCTCGGAATTAACTATTTACGGGTCAGGAGAGATGTGCGCATTGCTACACATTTCTTTAGACTGATTTGTGGATGGTTTGAAAACTCGGTCATCATGGAGAGCATTCATTTCTATGTTCCCGATGGTTATCTACGTCACCGACAACATAGACTATTTTATCTCCCGGCCTGCAGAACTAACTTGCCAATGGTCATGCCTGTGGGGAGAGCAATCTTGCTGTTGAACAGAATCAATTCGGATATCGACATGTTTTGCATCAATGAAGCTTCCTTTAAAAGGCAAGCTCTATTATTACTGGTATAGTTGATATACACACTGTAAATATTAATCTTAGAATTCTTATTTTAAAAATATTTTAAAAACGCATTGAAATTAATAAACAAATTGAATTGAATTGAATTGAAAGGTCTCTCTCAACTGGTCTCTCCCGATCCGACCCGCCACGTTTAGGTGTGCAATCGCTTCCGCCGCCAAGACCTAGACAAACCTCACCCTATGAATTCGTGCACTCCTGCTAAGTCACCAAACGTAGCAAATAACTTGAGGTGACCTATAGAAATGTTGTTGGTTATCCAATAAATGATTCTCGGGGCGACGGTACCCATACCCGGTTCCTAAATTGAATATTTCTGGGATAGTTGACCTTACCTCATCCACATAAGATACGCCAATAACATATTACTTGGATCTTCAAAACCACTAATTGAGATTGAGCTTTTAAGAGGTTATCATGACGTAGCCACTAGGGAATCGGACAAATTGGGTAATTTCTTTAACGCAGCGGTGGTGTTAGCCGCTGAAACTTCTTTGGACAGATCAAACCCAAAGAAAGTCATTAGGATGCCGTGGTGGACACAAGAGCTGACTTTCACGAAGAGGGCAAAAAGAGGGCCTATAGGGGCTTGGTGGTATTTTTTTCTTCTTCTTTCGTGTGGTGTTTGGGTGTTGAGTATGCTCGACTGAAGAAGCGGCTGCACTAAAGGCCCGTTTTAGGGCTTCCCGTGGCGTCTACCTTTCAGGAGTCCTCTCTCCAAAACTAGCGGCATGGCATAGTTTGGTAGATGATGTGGGTAACGCCAACCCAACAAAAAAAGGTGAGGGTTTGTACCAAAAGTTTGTAATAGGAATCTTTTTGGACATCTCGGGTACCTTCGATCTTGCGTGGTGGCCGAAGATTTTTATTTAGTTGAAAAGTTGTAAATGCCCGCCTCTACTGTTCAAAGTGTTAGTGATTAATTGTTTAAGGAAAAGGATATTATTTTGGTCATATGTGACGTACACCTGGGCTGTCCACATGGGTCAGTCCTCAAAACTGACCTGTGGAACATCTTTTTTGACAACTCCTCTAGGTTACACTTTCCTGAACGATGCATATAGGTTGACTACACATAATAAGTTTCTTTTGATCTCAGGAGACAGCAGAAAGGAAGTGGAGAGTACAATTGAAGAAGGTGTGCGTGAACTTCTTGAATGTGGTAAGAAAAACAGGCTGAACATCACTCCAGATAAGATTTATTTATTTATTTGTTTGTACACTCCCAATTAGGGCTTTTACATATGATAAAATTAAAAGCACATTTGATATAATTAGAGAGTAAAAGAGATATAACAATTAAAAAAGTACCAAGTATAAACATATTAACTTAAAAACAACAAAAGAGTAAGCTATAGGATGCACATTCCTATAAATTTCGATACATTGAAGATTTATTTTATACATTACAAAGCTATCAAGATAGACATACAGATTTAATAACAATGTTTTTATAGGCTGATAGACATTCAAAACCATTGGTGTTCATGTGATATTTATTCCCTGCACTCAGTCGGTTCATTACTGAATTTATTTCTGCTTTGGTATCTGCAATGTTACAATGGTCAGGTACCTTCTGACGAACCGTTCTACTAGGCACATGAAAGTCAATCAGCCTAAGGAGTTCAGGGGAGTCAAACATGTTATTAACGATAAAGAAAAAATAGATCAAAACATATTCTTCTTTCTTATTTTTCTCGAAATCTTTGTTATTTGCCTTTTTCTATATTACTAACACCTTGGTTTATGATTAGGTTGCCGTACTGAACTCCATCGTACTGTATTGTTCATTTCCCCATCACGGGAGCGGATAGACCCTGTTCCTGCATCCAGTCAGGTGACAGTAATCCAGTGCAGCCGTCTCACGAACCACGGGTGCCGTTCCCCGGCGTGATGAACGGGCCTAGAGAATGTTTGCATGAGTCCGGTCCCCTTCCGTCCTGCCTCCGGTGCCTTTCCTAGGGTCTTTGTGAGTATCTCCCGCGGGTGGGGACTGCCACGTGATAGTGGTGCAAACTTCCCTCGATTCACTGCTTATATATTTTCTTGTTGTAATCTTACACCTGTATATATTGTTTTCTTTCTTTATTATTTGTCTTTAGATGCTAAACTCAGACGAAACTAAACTCTCATTCTGAGTTACTATGAATGTAGGTATGAATACATTATTACTAACAAACATGCATGCAGGGACATAGGGACAGGGAGAGTCTAGAATCGTTGAGAAAAAAAAATCAGACTTGCGCAAATACATGCGTAATTTATAACACCAAAAATGTATAATGCTCTATATAAAACTACAGAAATTGAATGTAAAAATAAATCCTCCTACAAAAAATATAAAAATCTAATAAAGTCTTTGATAAATACCATTGATACAAACATTTACTTGCTGTAACATCTGACCTGCTGTAACATCTGAACTGATGATCTTAATTTTTTTTTTCTTTTTTTTTCATATTTTTCTAATCTTCTTAGTGTATGTGTGCGAGTAAAATTTTTAACTTTAACAAATGGTTGGTTTTTTTTGGTTTATTGGTTATTTTGTTACATTAGTTTTACTTTAATTTTTAACTGTTTGATGAATCATATTGAGTCTTGAATAAATACCATTGATACCTACATTTACTTGCCGTAACATTCGACCTGCTGTAACATCTGACCTGATGTAAATTAACATTTTTAATTTTATTTTTTTCAATCGTGTCTTTTGAATTGTAATTCAGTAAACACTGATATTTTATTTTTTAAATTTTATTTTCTAATCTTCTACAAAGATAATGTTTGTATGTGTGTAAAATTTTAACTGTTAATAAACACAAGTATTCCCACGAACTGGCGATGCCTATGTGGGATTTTTTTGGTTAATCTTCTAAATTTATTGTTCTTTACTTTTTAACTGTTTATATATAAAAACAGCGTTTCCTTTATTGTAAAATTATACCAATGTATGTACCAGAAAAATTATTAATAAAAAAAGAAGTTTATTTACAAAAAAATTACAGTCCTTACTTTTAAGTCGGAGATAATGTGTGGAGGGTCTTTCTTGTAAGGAGAGGAAAAAGTGACCATTGAAGAGGCCCGTGTTGTAGGAACCGAGTTGCCGAACTGTTAATAAGTTTCAATATTATACGTATTCAAATGTCAATGACGCTAGTTTCTCGGAGCATCTCCCATTGAAATAACGGTAGAATAAAGAGAGAATTCCCATCTGAATCTTGTGCTCTAAAGATTGCAATCTATTGAATAATTTGAATCATCACGTTAGCAATCATCTATGTATTGTTATTTGTCGGATTTCTTATTTTTGTTATTATTATTTGAATTATAATAGCTTATTTTACAAAAGCTAAATCTATTAATAATTCTGTTATATTAATATAATTTAATATTGCGCACAGAGTTAGTCAATTTTTGGTCCGCTTTGAACTCAATATAATACGTCGCAATATCAATATTATTAATCTGTCAACTGTGAGGGTCGATCCATCTTTACACCGACGAAGTTTTCAAAGTGCACTTCCGAGGACATTTTACAGAGGGTAAAATGGATGGGCGGTCGTAATTTATCACATTTTCAAACACCGAGAAAACATGTTTTCCGGAAACGCTGTTCGTATACTAGCAATAATAATAAATTCTTGTTATTATTTTTAAAAATCAACAGTGACCGATTTATTGTATAATGTAACTAAATATAACTTATACTATTTTTTTTATTTTATTTTTATAGTGAATACCTCACAAGAGTCCCAACTGCTCCCGTCTGGAGCCAGTGAGACTATGGCATCCCCAATTGGGGGATGTTGTGAGGCTGAAGGTAAGTGGGGAAGGGAAAGAGGAAGGTGGGGAAGTACCTGGCTATTCAGATCTAGTCACTAAACACGGCTAAAGCCATTTGGAGCAACGTTTCAATTCTGAATGGTGGTCTTACACCAGGGCGATACTGGTAGTATCTTCCACTCTGGAACGTGCCGCAAATATACTATATATTATTTTAATTAATTAATTGTGAAATAACACAAATTAATCAAATAAAATTTATTTGCGCACGCCGGGTTCGAACCCGCGACCTTCGGAATGGCAGTCCAATGCGTTACCACTGGACTATGCCAGGATTCAGTCAAAGATCTATTCGATAAGTCATTGACTTGAAAACAATTAACCTAATAGCCTAGTATGGTAGTCGAATGAACTCTAATAAATTGTAATATTTACTTATCTATTCAATATCAACGTTATAAATATAATTTTCGGGGTGCTATGCCGTGTTGTGCTACCTCCTTATATATCCAACAATTCGGACAGCATTACAGAATCCATTATCAGGGCAGATAGGTATTGATTGTGTGTGCTTATGAAAGTAGATGGAATACCGTATCGCCAACTCCAATCCTCCTAAAGCTGGTAACACATTATAATTCCAAAACAAATCCAAAGTATTGGCCGGTTTCAATTAAATGCTCGTAATTTCCGATTTGTCAGGGTGGCAAAGTTTACGTGATCGAAAGTCATAATTATACCACAAATAATTAAATAATAAAAACATCAGAAATATAAAATAACAGACACTCAAGACGAATATAAAAGTAAGAGTTATTTAGTTATTTATATATTGATTGAAAACACATGACAGTATATCCTTCATGTAGTTAAATTTCGTGCAGTTAAATAGATCTGCTACATCTGCATATCTATTAACAACTTCATGTAATCTGGTATTGTTACATTTAAACATAATTTTGGAATGAGAATAACACGAAGGTATATGAAATTAAATGTGGTTAAGTTTATCCTGGCTGTCTATATTACCATTTACAAATTTTAACTTATTTATAAACACACTATCCCGATGGCACTCCTAGCAGGAAAATACGGTAGGCAAGTACATACTCCCAGCCGATATATTTGCGGTCAGGAGTAAGGCAAGGAGGGTGTATGTCCCTTATTCTATTTAATGTATACATGGACGAGTTGTCAAATCGCCTTGACATCAGAGCGGGTTGTCGTGTTAACAGTATATGTATGAATAATATAAGCTACGCGGACGACATGATCCTCCTAGCTCCGTCGATCAAGGGATTAAGATTACTGCTAAACACTTGTGAAGAATATGGAAAACAGCATAATACATATGATGTACAACCCAAAGAAGATGGAATTGATTGCGTTCCACCACGGAAAAAGTCAAGATACAAGTAAGATGCTCCCCGTATACCTTAACGAGGCAAAAATAAATACATGTTCGAACTTTATTAATCAAGACGGGCAAATTATTAATCAAGACCTATCGGACGATGGTGATATCGAACGACAAAGGAGAAGCCTAAGCATTGTGTCTAATATGATTGCCCACAGATTTTGAAAATGCAGCAATACTGTTCAAAAAATACTGTTCAACGCATTCTGTACTGGCCTGTATACGTGTGAGACATGGTGTCACTACCGAACTTGCTCGATGGAACGACTCCGAATTCAATATAATGACGCCTGTAGAATCATATTTGGATACCGAAGATACAGCAGCGCATCGACAATGTTCACGGAACTAGGACTGAATGGATTTGCCGGCCTGATGAGACACCGGGTCACTGAAGCCAGGATGCGGCTAATGGCCTCCGCCAACACGTTGGTGACCGGAGTTTACCAGCATCAAGCGCCACTCCTGAGTGAGCGCTGGGCCCAAGCGCACTCAAGACCACACACTGTATAGTTGTCCTTATTTGTTAAATTATTTTATCTATTATACAAAAAATTGTATATCTTTATGGGACGTGTAGGATTGCACTAACCTCCCCACATTCTGGAATAAAATTATTATTATTATTATTAACATAAATGTTAAGTCGGATATATTCCTTCGATCTGAGAGTTTTAACAAATTTAATTCTTTCTTCAAATAATTATAGTTTTTGCTTTCAATGGGAATATCTAGTTTAAAATTAATGTATTTTAGGAATTTGTATTATTTTTTTTCGATTGAATCTTAATGTATTTTAAAATTGGGGGAATAGATCGAAAGATTGGACTTCGAACTAAAGAAGAAAACAAAATTTTGAATGTTAAATTATTCCCAAAGCCTTAGGAATTTTGAAGAATGGAACGAAGCATTTTCATTCCCCGATTATTGATTGCGTTTATATGGGATATAAGGTTTAATTTAGAGTCGAAAGTTATTCCCAGGACATTAAGGGGGAAGTATCATAAATAGCGCTAAACATCACTTTGTATTTACCTAGTAAAAGGAATACCACTAATAATTTATCTAAAAATTCTATAGGGGTAGTTAGAAAAATGTCTTATGTTACCAGTGAATTAACTTTTTTTATCGTAAACTTTTTTATTCTATATGAAATACACACTGCAACTTTACGTAAAACTTCAAAAATGCCTTCGCTGGAAGGAGAATAGCTCCTATCAGAGAGATTTTTTTTTTAAATCCATCGGTCATCTCAAAGTAAATATGATACAGGTCATTTTAAATAAATAAAAAACACTTTAACATATATGGATTTTTGTTGTGATTCAATTAAACTTCCCGAATATTTCAATTATTTTCCGTCATACAAAATCCTATGGATGAAATCATTGTCCATGGCTTGACCGAACGCCGCCAGTCACTGCCAGTCTCGAGGTGAATTCGGAAGTGAGAGCACGCTTATTTTGTTTATTCTCCACTACTCAGCCAACTTTCAAATTTCTAATAGGAATCCAGAGGAGATTGGTGCTATAGCCAAGGGGTAAGTGGAAATTAAATATTATTTATTATGGAATATATAATTTGAAACTTGTTTTACGGTCTCAACTTTTTTTTACCTTTTTCAGGTACCAATACGTAAATAATAAAGGGGCACATAAATGGGAAATAATAAAGGGACTCGCGCGTACAGCGCCGAAAGAGACCGCTCCACTGGAGGAAAAGAAGAATAAGGTTTGTCAAAATACATCATTCCGATGGACACGTTTTCTACAAATTTTTACCGACTTCTATCGAAGTCGGTAAAACGGAGTAGGTGGTGCCTTGAACTCGGATCTAATTTCAAAATGCATTATTTCGGCATCAATCATAAATTTCTCCAGTTCTGTACCGATTTAGTTCAAAATCGGAATTAGGGAGTTTGGATGTGCACTGAACTCGGATCTAATGTCAAAATGCATAATTTCAGCATCCATCTTGGATTTCTTCAGTTCTCTACCGATTTAGTTCAAAATCGGGATTAGGGAGTTTAGATGTGCATTGAACTCGGATCTAACGTCATAACTTCAGCATCCAGCTTGAATTTCTTGAGTTTTCTGCCGATTTGGTGCAAAATCTGGATTACGGAGTTTGGAGATGAACTTTGCGAGACTAGTGTGAAGGTGCTTTCAACGATTCTACTGATTCCTTTCAAACTGTCGCTAAGATTGGGAACAATGTCTATCAGATCCATTGATAAATGCACTGAATTTCCTTGATGGCTAATTCCGGGTAGTAGTATTATAAATAAATTATTAAAAAAAATATATGTAAATATATATATGAGCGAGAGAGAAAAATAAATATAAAATAATATATTACCGGTAACATGCATAGTAAGAATTATAGTGTATTTTATACAATGTACAAAAAACTTTTTTAATAGCCTTAACCACAAAGAAACCAAAGTTTTGGCACTTTTCGAGGATATTATGCTAAAAACATAAAAAAAGTATTTTTAACCAAGACATTTAGGACGGGTTGTTTCGGAGAATTTGAACAATTCATCAAATTTCAACGATCATTTTCGGGTTCTGTGAAAGACTTATTCAAGTTTTGTTTTTATATCATTGTAGGCTAGTTGCTTGACAAAACTGAAATAAAAACAGAACTTGAAAAAATCTTTCACAGAACTTGAAAATGAACGTTGAAATTTGATGAATTGTTCAGATTCTCCGAAACAACCCGTCCTTAGATAATTTTATATCAATTTTTATCAACTTCTTTATATCTATCTTAGACTGTGTTTTTTTCTTAGTTTATGTACTTCATTCTACTTTTTTGTATATCTAAGTTAATATTGTAAAATATCTTCTTTCCGGAGTACGAAAAAAAACATTGAAATAAATTTTCAAATTACATTCATGATTTACAAATAAACTTTTTTTTCCATTTCTATCGCACTAAATATATAATCAAAAAATATTTGTCGTAACTTAATTTTACGTTTTCCCTTTTTTCACACCCATTGCTTTCTGGTAATATTATATTTAAAAAAACAGTTATTGTCATTTCACATACCATACAATCAAATTTATGAACCAAAAATCTTTTCCAAGTCAAAACACGATTAGATTCTATGTGACTTTGAGTAAAAAACTGAGACGTCAAAAAAGGTCCAGGGCGTAAAAGATGTGACTGTATATCCATTATTTTGCTAATATGATTTTTATTCTGTCAAGTTGTATCCATTATTTAGTAAATAAATATAAATTTTATAAAGCACGTGTATTTTTATTTCGTATTTTATCAAAACCGTGTCAATCATCCCCCTATCTACTCAAAAGACGCAGGTGTTGGTTTTGAAACCGGAACTGTTCTGGCGGCCGACCGATTCATTTACAAGTAGCAATAATACCTAACTGTACTGAAGTCGAGATTTGATACCGTCCCCTTAACTTCATTTACAGATGGAAGAGTTGTGTTATTTAGTTCATATGAATAAATAATTGCCTAACTTATTATGTGAAATTAAGTGACATTTACTTACGTTAAGATAAAGTTTGTTAAGAGTATACCAATTAATTAGCCTGTTTAAGTTACTTTGTAGATAAATACAATCTTCTGCGGTGTTAATTATTTAAATTTTTTTTTAAATCGGCTGCCAAAAGTAACACATTAATATTTGTGTCAAATATATTAACAATATCGTTAATCAACAGTAAAAAGAAAATTGGGACTAAATGAGACCTTTGCGGTACACCTGGTAGCTATAAATTGGTTGGAAAGGAGCGAATTAATTTTTACTACTAGACCACAGATAGATAGCTAGCAAACCATCCTAATATTTTTCCATGAATACCGAGTTTACACAGTTTAACTCGGAGAATTGGATGGCATACTGTGTTAAAGGACTTAATGAAGTCGGTATATATGGAATCTACGAGTATATGAGTTCTGTTAGCTAATGCGTTTGAAAATTAGTTTTCATGTATCGAAATATTTGTCAAAATGAAATTGCCCCCAAAAAAATTTAAAGTTAAAGTATGGGGATATTTTACCAAGTAATAGTTTTTCAAAAAAGTTTTGTAATTACGGATAGCTTACATATAAGTATTACTGGTTGACAGTTAATTATATCACATTTATTACCTTTTTTGAACATTGATGTTATAAAACAACGTTTCCAAATGTTCGGGAAGGAGATTGATTAAAAAGTAAGCAAATAGGCTCAGCTCAGGTTGAGACCGTTTCCTTTTTTTGTGTCTTATTCTGTGTCATATTTCGTTTAGATTTATTAGTATTATCTTACTCTTCAAAATTTGATATTATTTTACCATCATCAACAGTTGTGGCATGTTTTCACTGAGAATGGCTAAGCCGCAGGCTTTAGCCGATGTTTCTTAGGATTACTAATCAAATATCCTTAAAACATATAACCAATTCATATTACATACTAAATACTGGATATTTTAAAAAATTCCATATTTTTTCTATCGCACTTTATTATTATTGAAAAAAAACCAACATATTTAATTAATTTATTTGTAATGGTTGTCTATCATCAGGGAAATACTGAGAGTAACTTCACTAATAATTTTAACAATTTCCTACTTAGCAATACTATTTTGTGTAGATCATACCTTTCGATTAACTTCCGCTATTTAAAACCATCCTGCCAATAAGTGCTGGATTTTCAAAATGTGGGTTGTTTTGGATTTCAAATTTTTTCTGACAGGTACTCATCGTGATTATACCTACTGTGATGATATTATAGTGATTCTGTACAATAATTACTGTATCGAACATGAACATTTCTTTTATTGCATTTAATTTTAATTGCGGCTTAAGCTGAACACCTGCAAGTTTGATGACCCCCTTTTCCAAATCATAATATTTACCAGTTGAAAAATATATCAATCTGTTACCAGGCGGCAAAAATACTTAATCTAACATGAAACAGTTCGATAACCCTATTTTATTAAAATATCGACAAAACCAGTCGCCGGGCGAAATATTATTCGCACCTAAAAACACCTCCGTCTGGAACGATAAACAAGTTGTGGTGATGATATTGACGTCACAAGAACTTGTAAGAGAAATTATAAATAGCAACTAAAACACAATATTGGCTCATTCAAGTTTAAAAACCACGAGTGGACGGAACACCTCTAGTTAAAACGCGATCTGTTTATAATTTAAAAAATTATAAAATCCTGAGTGTCAACTGAAATCTGTAGTCACTTTAGTTCCTCCATCACGGCACAACCATTTTAAAGATTACAACTATTTGCAACGAGCTGTTTACGGCCGGAACTCTATCAGCTGAGCCAGACGCATCTGTCATCATTACAATAATGGAGCGTCTCCGTGTGCCGGCTCTTATAATCAAATGACCATGCCGCCGCTGATTTCCTGCGACTGAACTGCCCACTGCCGCTGATCACCTAGAGGCTGGCCAATCCCTGCTGCATTGATGCTGACAACCTAGAGGCTGATGAATTCTTCCTGGCTACCGACTGAACCGGTCACAGATGCTGACAACCTAAAGGCTGACGAATACTTGCTAGCTACCGACTGAACTGCCCACTGCCGCTGATCACCTAGAGGCTAGCCAATCCCTGCTGCATTGATGCTGACAACCTAGAGGCTGATGAATTCCTCCTGGCTACTGACTGAACCAGCCACAGATGCTGACAAGCTAGAGGCCGGCCAATTCTTCCTGGCTACCGACTGAATTAGCCATTGGTGCTGAAAACCTAGAGGCTGGCCAATTCTTCCTGGCTACCGACTAAATTAGCCATTGATGCTGACAACCTAGAGGCCGGCCAATTCTTCGTGGCTACCGACTGAATTAGCCATTGATGCTGAAAACCTAGAGGCTGGCCAATTCTTCCTGGCTACCGACTGAATTAGCCATTGATGCTGACAACCTAGAGGCTGGCCAATTCCGGCTGGCTACCAATTGAACTGGTTACTGCTCCAGCAGTCGCCTACGCCATTTGCTGTATCGTATGGCTTGATGATGCACAATGTGCTCCAATCTGAAATTATCGCTTGAAGAATTCCGATTGTCTCAGTTTTCTATCTGTGCTTTAAATCTTAGTTGTATTGAAATACATATAACTATTTCTTGTGAATTGGGTTGGCTGAAAAAAATAGGAAGTACCTATAAGCTACACCCCTTTGTACGTTCTGTATACCAGTACAATACTTGTAATTAAAATGTGAATTTTGATTTGAATCGTATTTATTTTATGTTGGTTTGGATAGAACACCTCACGTTGTTTTACTTAAATCATTACCCAGGTTGAGGACTGATGTGTGCCGGTGCTTATTATTTACAGTCTTTTCTTGTGCAGGCAAATACGTCCCGTACAATTACATCGAGGGTGTTGTAAGCGACTACATTATAACCTTGCCTACTATACCAATAACTTTGAATGAAGATGACTTATTGAATTATGCAAATGAAATCGCATATTATTATTATTATTTGAAATTAATTGTCTCATTTGAATAAATATTCAACAATGATATTACATTCCTTCTCTACCTAATCTCAAAGCAATTACAGTGCGCTGTCTTAGTTCTTGTATGTTCAATAGACCTTTTTTGCAAAACTGAGTTATGAATGCCAATATGTACATTAGCCTATTGCGCATTAATGAAGTTAAAAAAAACCATATTTTTTGGTTTTTAAGTGACATTTTGAGCATTTTTCGAGTGCCAATATCCACTCACGGAATAATGTTTCAGTTCTTATTTGTTCAATCTTCTGGATATTGAACATTCAAACACTCAAAGTTACGAATAAAATATTTTTAAAAAAGTTCATAGATATTTGTTCAACATCCCGCAGAAGGTTGAGGTCTTGAATGTTCAATCTCCACTGTCAACCAATCAGGAGCCGGCTAGTTAAAATGTGCGGCCATGTTGATTTTTAGTTGTTTTCTAACAACGAAATTGTTCCACTAAAAATACGTTTAGTTGCGAATATATACTGTTATTGAACTAAAAAATGACTTCACCGACTCCAGAATCAATAAAACTTAGAACAGTAGCTCAAATAGAAAGGCAAGTCTTAAAATTATGTCATTTATAGGCTTTTTCACCATATTTTACATGTACTTCTTGAATTTGCTAAGCAAATATACAGGATGCTTGATTTATTATTTATTTATTCAATTATTTATTTACAAACTTAGGACTTTTACCTAAAATGAGTATAATTAAATTATATAAGTGCATTAAAACTTATTTTTATTCAAGAAATACAACAAAAGAGCCAGGAAATGGAAATGTGCAAAAAGTCAACTGTCCTCATAGTTTGATTGAAAGACATCTACGACACATATTTTTTCCGTTATCACTGCTGAGATCGCTGATGAAAACGAAGTCCAAATATTTCAATTTTGAATTCATTCAATTAAAAGTTTCTGATTTTTTGTTTTTTTTAGTCACATAAAAAACAATAAACATATTCTTATGTAGGAACTACAATAAAACCAACTAGGCAAACGACTAACAACAATTTTTTTTTAAAAATTTATTTCTATATATAATTTACAGTTTCACATAATTATTTATATTTGTATATGATACATTTCAAACTTATAACTATAATATGTTGTGTGTAAGGTAGGTTTGAGAAGGTGATACTGTATGTGAGTAATATTGTATGTTTCGTGAACACCTCACTAGGAGAACCTGTGCTGAGGTGTTTACGTGATTATGTATAGGTGTGACAAGTATTTATGTGTTGTAGAAGTTTTTATTTTTTATAAGTTTTAATTTTATTTTTTTTTATTTTTTGGTTTTTTGTAAATTGAATATTCATAAAATTTTAATGGTTTTTGTAAATTGAATATTCATAATAAATATGTAAAAAAATATATTAATATATATTAACATATATGTAAGTGCATATATTTGTATTGTAAGTGTGAGTATAGTTGGTAAAATCTCGAAAAATATGTTTATTTATTATACACTTTTTATGGTTTAGTTATGTTTGGTTTGGAGTTATTATGTTTTGAAAAAATATAATATCTTGGTTTTTGATCCAGGCTGTGATATGTTTTTTGTGAATGTTTGCGGATGAATTTGCAGTTAGTAGTTGCTTCAGAGTAATGGGCATACAATTAAACAGTTTAGTAGCGTAGTATTGAAAGTGTCTTTGTCCGTGTGTGGTGTGTGTTATCGGTATGTTTAGTGTTTTATTTGTTAAGGATCTGGTTTTTAACGAGGTTTTTGGTTGAATTGGAATATGGAGTTTGTGTTGGAGGAGGTGTAGTAATGCAGATTTGGAATAAAGTTGTCTTATTGACAAGACTTCTAATGTTTTGTAAATTTCGCTTGATTCTGTGTCGAATGGTACTTTTAGGATTATTTTAATTATCGCCTTTTGAATTTTTTGAATTGGGTCAATTGTCATTCTTGTAGCACTTCCCCAAGCTAGTATTCCATATGTGGCAATGGATTGACACAGTGCAATACACAATAAATGTAATGTTAATGTTAAACGCACACTCATAACCCAAATCGCGGGATATTATAATTTTAGGATTTTAAGAGCTGAAAGTATTTAAAAAAAATAATATTTTATTCTCGATAATCAACATAAATAATAAGCTCACGGCAAATAAGACCTTCCGAAAGAAAAAAAATCGTTTTAAAGTAAGTAAACTTTAAAAATTACATTTATCAAATGTAGGTAACGAAACAATAAAAAAAACAAATTTTCAACTGAAAATTGAACTTCAATAATTTTACGCATCACTCGGGATTTTTTTTTATGAAATACCGCACACAGTCTCAACTGCTCCCAACCATCTGGAGCCAGTGAGACTATGGAATACCCAATTGGGGTATATTAGTATATTGTGAGGCTGAAGGTAGTGTGGAGGGGAAGGAGATGGAGAGGAGAAAGAGAGGAAGGAGGATGAAGGAGAAGAGAGATGGTATGTGAGTATCTTTTCAGATCTGATCACCAAACACGGCTAAAGCCATTTAAATTCTTATGGTGGTCTTTACACTATATCTTCCTCTCTGGAACATGCCGCAAATAGACTATATGTTTTTTTTTTTTTTTTTACAGTAATACCGCACAAGAGTCCCAACTGCTCCCGTCTGGAGCCAGTGAGACTATGGCATCCCCAATTGGGGTATGTTGTGAGGCTGAGGGTATATTGGGGAGGGGAGGGAGATGGGGAAGAGGAAGGTGGGGAAGTACCTGGCTATTCAGATCTGGTCACCAAATACGGCTAAAGCCATTTCAAGCAACGTTTCAATTCTGAATGGTGGTCTTACACCTGGCGATATTAATTGTGAAATAACACAAATAAATCAAATAAAATTTATTTGCGCACGCCGGGTTCGAACCCGCGACCTTCGGATCTGTAGTCAAAAGCGTATACCACTAGACCACGCCGGCCGTCATATGTTATTTTAAATGAATAATTTGTGAAATAACATAAATGAATCAAATAAAATTTACTTGCGCACGCCGGGATTTGAATTCCCGACCTCCGGATTTCTAGTCAAGAGTACCCCTAGACCACGGAGGCCGTAATATGTACGATGTAAGAATATTTCACATCACGCATGCACTGACAACCGATAGTAGTATATTAGCGGTAGGTACCTTTGCACTTGTGCATTGTTTTCAAACTTCCAAAATGTTGGATAATTTATATAGAGCAGTTTTTGTGAAAAATCAACTCAAGGACTCTGTATATTTAAAAGTAATACTTTAAGTCAACTACTAACTAAGATAAAAGTAAAGTATTTGAAATCTGAAAATCACCCTGTATATACAATTTACCACTAATTGGCTAATTGAACAAAAAATACCTCAAACTTATGGGAGCCGAATTGTTCAATTTCCAGACGATATGTTCAATATCCAAAATAATCATTCATCATTTTCAAGCCATGTTCGACGTCCACCTTTAAAGTTATAATATGGGCATATTATAGCTTCAATCTTCGAAAAATGATCTTTAATAATTTCCTGTTACACATATGTATTAAACGAAATGACCAAATCGAGAATTTTTTAGAATTTGCCTGTAAAAACAAAAAAAAACGTCTCCTGTAAAATTTGCTAAATGGTCTATTGAACATACAAGAACTAAGGCAGCGAGTGAGAGCTTCAACTAAGTCGAAATCATTTCGACTTAGTTGAAGTTTTAACGCACACGATCTAAATCATATGCTTATTTTAACTAAAACAATTACAAAATAATTAGAAACCAAAATTTAATTAGTAACTAAAAAATATTGAAGATATTCAGGAATTTAAAATAAAATTAAAAAATTACCTAAAACTACTATAAAAATCCATATCTTACTCTTATTATTATTTCCTTCAAATCTTGAAACTGTATTATTGATAAATCTTGCCTATTTCTTACTTATCCCTTTGGTTTTGCAAATATATTATTTACTTACTTACATGATTACATATAATTGAGCTAGGATTCACTCACCAAACACAAGAGCCTCGTCTCTTTATGGTGAGGAAAAGCTATTATTATTTACCTTTATAACACTGTATAATATGTATAAATTGTATATTTATTGTAAAAAACATACAAATATTAAATAAATTAAAAAAAAAAAACTCTAGGTAACAGGGACGGATTTCAATATTTGCCTTCGTGGTCGAGGGGTAATGCTTTCGACTAGCAAGTAAATTTTATTTGATTAGTTTAATTTTTAATTTCACGAATTACTCATTTAAATAACTTATAGTATATTTGCGGCACGTTCCAGATTGAAAAATACTCTCAGTATCGCCCTAATGTAAGTTTATTGGCATTATTGTTGTAGCGATAGATATTTCAGGTATGGTCTGACTGTTAGGATTATCAAATGAAATCAATTCAAATTTGTATGACTCACAGAACCTCTTTAAAATCCACTAGGTAAAATAAATATAAAAAAGGTAAAGAAAAAAATATAATTACAATTTGATTATATTTTTCAATTCTTGTAACTGGGGCCCTATTCCGGCGTTTATTCGAATTGCTCGTATATCCGCCCCTGTAGAAAAGTAGATTAACAAATCGTTTTAACAATTACCCATTGGTTAAGTGTTGTTAAGTTAGTTCAGATGTTAATTAGTTAAATCGTCTGTGATCTTAGGCCTAGGACAAGATCAATCTAAAGAAAGGACGTGTACCAGGGAGGGGAAGAAGAACATTTAGTTTTACCCATGGATAATAGATAACTTTGAGACATTAATACTTCATTCACAAAGGAAAATTATCTCAAAGGGAATTCTCGCTCTCCCGTCTACCAATGTATCTGTTACTTGCATTAAATTACGTATTCGAATAACGTCTTTTCAGATATGCACTCGGGCTTAAACCGATTTCATTAGTTGATATATTCAAAACGTAGGTATATAATTTCATTTGAATTATAGATTTTAATTTAATTTAATTTTTTTATTAACGACTATTTTAAAATTACAAATAAAAGTAGATATGATTTGAAATTTTCACGGCCAAAAGTTTAAGTGATTTATTTTTGGGGTATTATGCCATGTTGCACCATTACGGTGTCCCTCATTAGGGCAGATGTAGGTTGTTGTATGTGTGTTAGATCATGATTTCCTCTTTTCGATGTATAATAATTTCCACAAAATATAAAACAAAAATCTCCTTGTTTGTTGACTTTTTTTATTATGGTATTTTTAATTTCATTTGGAAGGCATTACATCAATTCGTAGCACGGAATTTATGTTTTTTCTGATCAAAAGAGGAATTTAATTTTGGGATGTTCAGAAGATTTGAGGTTTTCGTCCTTTTTGTGAAGTTGTGTAGGTCAGTAGGGTTTTCATTTTTTCCTTTAAATTTGAGTATAGATTTTTATCCCATAGAGTTTTATAATACTGAAAACAATAAAATTTTTGTTGGAGTTCTTATGGGTACTTTCGGGATTTATTTTTCTTTTGATACCATATTTAAATATTGGACAGTTAAAGATTTAAAGTTACAATGTTGTGTATATCGATAAATTCCACAAAGTTCGTTGGTATTGTAGTACTAATTGTCACGGTAAGAATAAAACATTAAATTACGGTGCACGTTTTCTTTGACCATAAATAATATAAAATTAACTTATAAAAGTAAAAATAGTAGATAAAATGAAAACAAAAAATAACATAAAATTTCACATTATCAGGCATTTTAATGGAGCCTGCTCTTTTGAGCAGAAATAATAGCAGCATTGATTACGATGCACCGGTACAAGTTAAAAAAAGCCTTCACAGACGTTCTTACATATGTGTGAAAAAGCCCAAGAAGTTAGGATTGGTATTTAATGTTTTTAAGTGCTCAATCAACAAAACAATGAAAGTGAATAATATCGTTGTGTAATATATCTATGAGTAATGTATTCGTTATTTCTAGTTAAATAAGCGAAAAATGTAATTTTTTTATCTAGAATAAAAAATATTAAAAAATATAAATACCTATATTTCACTGCAACAATGACGTCAATACCATTTGACATCCATGTTGAAACTAGTCTGAAATGCCAATGAAGAAACAGAATTAATCACGTTATCTTTGATTTTTATTGCGTCATATTTTAAAACGAATAATCTCGATATGTCACTTTGTGTACGTTTTTCATAAAAAATTGAATATGAATAACAAACTTGTCCTTTTCAAATACAATGACTGGTGAAAAATATAAACATAGAAGAAAATTCTTTAATCCTCGCAAGGCGTAGTCCGTTTCTATATTTTTCTGCTGCAATAATTGTGAGAAAAATATTGCTCATGAAATTACTCCCATCTTGAGCCAGCATCACAGTTGAATTAATAAATAAATGTCTGCTGAAATTATGAAAAAATGTCTGCCATGGTTGGTGCGAGCATTTCTTTTGTTGGGTGTGCAATTTGTGTTGAAAACAAGCCCTGAAAATTTTGCCAAGTGCCACGCATCATCGTTCCGCTCATATGTACGCAGCTGGCTGAGAGAAGATCGGAGACGGTTTGCCGCTTGATTCCCGGACTTGTTGGGGATGGACCTCGTTGACATGATTCCAGAAGAGATCCTGTAAGATCTAAAGAGTATCTACAGAGTATCTAAATAGTTTCTAAAGAGTATCTACAGCGTATCTAAAGAGTTTATAAAGGTATTTACCTATTTTATAAAGACTTCCAAAGAGTATCTACAGAGTATCTAAAGAGTTTCTAAAGAGTATCTACAGAGTATCTACAGAGTATTTATAGAGTATCTAAAGAGTATCTACAGAGTATCTACAGAATATCTACAGAGTATCTAAAGAGTGTCTAAAGATATCTACAGAGTATCTACACAGTATCTATAGAGTATCTAAAGAGTATCTACAGAGTATGTACAGAATATCTACAAAGTATTTAAAGAGTGTCTTCAAAGTAACACGAAATCAAAGTAATACCCGATCAAATTTATTAGTACTTATTATATTTCTGCATTATGTAAAATTTCGGCTTGTATTATTTCTGTTAAAGTCCTAGAAGCGTTCAATAAATGAATAAATATTCTTGAAAAGTCACGCAAAAGGAAAAAGTTTTTTTCGATTGTATAATGTATTTTTTTTACAAAAAACGGCGCTGTAAAAAGCATACAAATGTTATTATTACAAGATATCGTGCATATTATCGACCCATTTCTGTGTACGCACAACGAACAACAGCGCGGGCGAGTCTAAATACACATACATTCTCAAATACGGAGTAAAACACACTGTGGTGTAGAAGCGATCTGTAAACCGTATCCAAGAATGCTAGAACGTACGTTCTTTCCGCCCATGCGCACTGAGACCCGCAAGCCAATATCTTCGTCAACTTTATACGAAATTAATGACAGCATCCAACGTTAAAAAACCGTCTTTAATGCTCATATGTTTAATGCACAGAATCGTATACTATATTACTAATCCATTGGATTGTATGCGCGCACTGCATTGACAGTTTGCTTTGAGCTTGAATACTGAAGTCGAATTCTCATTGAATATTTTTAACCTGCGATTTACTTTTAAATCATAATTTAAATAAATAAAAAACGAATACCCAAAATAAGATGAATACTTTGCCAACAGGTTCTAAATGATAAAAGTGAATTGTGTGGTTCAGCGCCCTTGAGGTGTTTTTGCACAAAAACGGCGCTATAAAAGTCATCCAGGTATTATTTATTATTATTATTATTTATTGTGTGATTGTGTAATTGAATCATTAATGCGAAAAAAATTTGTGTCTCGGACATTTGCGGAAAAAAACCTTATTCTAGATATTATATATTCTGGATACTACCTATATATTATTATATGGAGATCATTTTAGACGGTTCCTAATTGTATCTTGTTCGTGGGCTATCATCTAGATGTGCATATTTGATATCAAGTACGTATTAAGTACGAGTATAAACATTTGATGTCCAGCATCCCTTTTACAAAAAGTCACCGACCGCCACTGATGTGCAATGCAATAAATTCCACATTTCGAAAAAAAAAAGTTAGACAAAATAACAATACATACATAGGATATTTAACCGTTTCCAGTCACCGCAGTGATGATGGTATTCTTGGATTGGTGTAGTCTGCGCAATAATCCTCCAATGCAGTGGCGGAGAAGTGCTCTGAAAGAGTGTACACGTCCCTCCAGGAATATTTCAGTGGCGCTGCAGAATCTCGGTAGGCGGAATAACCGGCGATAAGCGTTAGTGTAAGTGATTTTTAGCTTATGCCATTGGGATGCAGTGAAATCTGCCAACTTTGACGTTTATACTATACTTATATTACAAAAGTGAAAACTCCCCGAGAGCGCCTGCTCTAACGGACATTGCTCTTTTTTGTTTTTCCATATCCTCGATTTCTTTCAGGTGGTTTGTGATAATATATTTAAGGTAATTTAACATTCAGTTTGTTTCTGCCCAGCCATATTGCATGAGTTTGTTTTACATTTGAAATCCATAGCGATTAATTTGACCAATTGTCCCTTGAGGTAATTTTTAACAAAACCGGCGCTATACGAATTTTCCAATTATTATTAATTATGATTTTATGCAAAATCCCCATAAATTTGGAAAAGTTTCTTTAATGCACTAATTGACGGTAGTAGAATCACCGTCAAAATATCAACTTACGTATTCATGAAAGAAAAAATAACGCAGTATTGAATCGCGTTATCATAACAAAACACTTTATCATAACCAAATGTCCGTCTCACCACCTCATGAATAATTATTTTTCTTAGCTTTACATATTTTAGTACTTCACAAGGAAGCACTAGTAGGTAACACTGGGGTTAATTTAAAAACGGAGGTTGCTAGCAGAAATTTGTTTTAATAAAAAAAAATTGTATAAATTTATTTTAAAGAAAGTATAATATATTTAGGTTACTTCTACTTCCATCTTTATAAGCGAAAAGAGAGTGATGTGAAAATCATAAACGAACTTGAAATTTTACAGGAACAGCCAGGTGATAAAATACAAGAAAAAAATCTAGAAAAACAAAAAAAAAAATAAGAAAAACGAGAAAAATTTGAAAAAAAAAAATATAGAATAAGAAAGGCAACATATATATAAATAATTAAGAACATTAAAATAGGAATATTGAGGTTGTCGCTTAGTAAGAAAAAAAATAGATACATAAGTGGGTAACACTCGGAAAATCTAAGAAATGGTGGGAAAACGTGGAATGGGGAGGCAAACAGAAGCTTTAGTGACGGCAATCGAGGAAAATGCTACAGCTGGGACGTCAGCAGTGAACATCGGAGATATTACTACAATAATTCAAGCAGCTTTAGCACCGCTTGTTGATAAAATGCAGGAACTTGAGAAACAATTAGGAAGACCAACAACAGTGGCGGTGACAGGAGAGGATAGTGCGCCGAAAAACGTTCTCCAAGTAGTGGAAATGCTACCGCAGCAGGAACGACCTTCATTTTCCGGTGGAAACCAAAACCCCATAAGTTTCTTAGAAGATTTAAAAGAATACACTAGAAAAGTTAAACGTACAGATCCATTAATTGTCGTACGGGAAAATTTGAAGGGAGAAGCAAAAACGTGGGCCAAGTTATACAACAAGCGACGGGAAACAATGTTGGATTTCGAAAGAGATTTTTTAGCTACCTATTGGGGAGATATAAAGAAGAATGAGGTTCGCCGTCGTCTTGCGGAAGGGGTATATGATTCCAAGAGAGATATATCCATGCTCACTCATTTCGCAAATTATTGGGATTTAGCGAAAGCATTAAAAATTACCGAGACACCGTTGAGCGTAGTTGACGAGATTATGAGACATTACCCTAAAGATGTTCAATCGCTATGGTTTTCAGGGCAGTCAGGAGATGAGATTGTCGCTGCTGAGTTTCTTCGAAAACTAGATACAATGGTTTGCACACCGGAAGAACGGAACACAAAGAAAAGGAGTGGGGAGGAGATCAACAAGAAGGACAAATACCGTGACCGTTATCACGCTATAAAGAAGAGAATTCACGCAATAGAGAGTGTGGAAGGAGGCGCTAGCTGCAGTAAGTGTGCAGAAGCTACGACATCTTCACAGGGAGGTTCTACAAAAACTACAAGCGGCAAGGAGTTAGTAATCGCAAACAATTCGGGAAACGGCCGAGGGTTGATTCATTAGCCCTCATGAATACGACTCACACAGGGAGAGGGACGCCGGCACCAAAACACAACACTGCATTGAAGATTATGATGAAATGGGGGTGGAATCCAATGAAAGGATTGGGAAGAAATGAACAAGGGATGATTGTTCCAATAAAAGCAGAAAGGAATGTGAGAAGACGAAAGGATGGAGCGGAAGAAACGAGAACGGAAGCGGAAATAGATGTGGAAGTATGTGTCAATTCTTTACAACAAATAACGGATGAATGGAATCAATTGAAAGTGAACGAAGAGAAAACAAGAAGGGAAATTAGTGGGTTCAACAACATTTTCGAAGACAGAGATTATGAGGAAGTAGAAAAGGGTAGCACTTTACCGTTATTACCGGAAGCCAAAGCACAGATAGATAACACGGAAGTTCACTGTTTAATAGATACCGGAAGTCAAATCACGTGCGTTTCTCAAGAATTTTATGAAAATTATTTAAATGATCAAACAATTTATCCTATTATGCCTGTAACGACTATACAGATTAAAGTAGCGATAGGACATAAAAGTCAGAGAATATCTAGGTTGGTTCTAGTACCATTGCGATTTGGAGATGTTATAATAAATACGCCGTGTTTAATAATACCGAAGTTAATTAGACCAATTATATTGGGTATCAACTGGTTAGACGAATATACAGCTGAATTTAAATGTGGAGAAAACAGAAAGTTAAAAATAAAAACAGGAAATGGGAAGAAGGAAATAGAGTTAGTAAATTCAACCGTAATTCATAGGAAACCTAAACAGGAGGTTAGAAATCAAAATTTCACAAGTGGAAAAATAATTAGTATTGAAGTAAACCCTGAAATAAATAATACGGCGTGCCTCGAGCGTAGAATAACGACCTTTGTGTCCGAATTAAATTTAGATTCAAAAGGAAAAGAAGGGTTAGAAAAGATTTTAATTAGACATAAGAATGTATTTATAGACAAACCGGGTCTAACTACCTTGTACACTCACGAAATAAGAATGACGGACGAGACGCCTTTCGTTAAGCGATCCTACCCAGTACCTTTTGCTTACAGGGATAAGATTGATGAGAAAATTAGAGAATTGGAGTTATTAGGAATTATCAGTAGAGAGGCCACACAGTTTTCTAGTCCTCTAACATTTACCTTGAAAAAAGATGGGACAGTCAGGATACTCTTAGATGCTAGATTCTTAAACACCAGAATGCAGGCGGAAGTAGAAAAACCACCATTAACTTCAGAAATTATACAGCGTTTTCATGGTGTAAAATTCATAACCACAATAGATCTAAATTCAGCTTACTTTCAAATACCTATCAGTCCAGAAAGTCGCAAGTATACTGGGTTTGTATACAATGGAAAATCTTACGTATACAAGGTATTACCGCAGGGGTTAAAAACATCAGTAGGGAGTTTTTCAAGAGGAATGGACAAAATTCTAGGACCAGGGGTGAGGGAATTCTGCGCTAATTACTTAGATGATTTAATAATATATACGTGTGGTAGTCAAGAAGATCATTTTGAACATGTAAACGCGGTACTTGAGAGGTTAAAGGAAGCAAACATGACTTGTAAACTTGAAAAATGTCAATTTTTATTCACAGAAGTACGTATGTTAGGACATATTATAACGCCTTTGGGAGTTCAAATGGATCCGGAAAAGATTGATGCTATAAAAAATTTTCCGGTACCCAAGAAAATAAAACAAGTTAGAGCTTTTCTAGGACTTTGTAATTATTACCGTAGATTCGCGAATAAATATGGGGAAACAACACGGGTTTTGTGCGATTTACTTCAGAAAAATAGAACCTGGCGATGGGGTGACTCAGAACAGCGCGCATTCGAGAGGGTGAAAACATTATTTTTAGAGACAGTTATTTTACATCATCATGACCCAAATAGTACTTATTATTTACAGACAGATAGTTCGGGGTTCGCCATAGGAGGAGAATTATATCAGTTGGATGAGGAAGGAAATCACCACGTTATTGGATTTATTAGCAAAGCTTTAAGAGGACCGGAGTTGAAATGGACCACGTCAGAACAAGAGTTATGGGCGATAATATATGCTTTACACAAATTTGAGACATACTTAAGAGGAGTACACTTAATAATTAGGACGGATCATCAAGCATTGACATTTTTAAAGAGCTGGAAGATGTACAGTGGCCGACTAACACGGTGGATTTTATATTTAAATCAATTTAACTTCACTGTAGAGTACGTCAAAGGGAAGGAAAATATAGGGCCTGATATTTTATCTCGTTATTCTTGTGATGCAAAAAATGTACAGGAGGAGAAAAACACGTGCCCAGAGATAGCAGCTTTTGCAGTTAAAGGTAGACAACAGATTCGGAAACACTTAGAAAATATAACTGAACTACAGAAACAAGACACATTTTTGGGAGAAATTTTCGGATATTTGCGCAAGGGAAAATTTGGGCCGCCGACAAAAAAATGTTAATAGGTATTTAAAAAATTATAAAAAAATAGGCAAGACTTTATATTACACAACAGGGCTAAACAAAACGGTGTTAGCAGTACCACAAGAGTTGACTGAAGAACTAATAAAAATGATACATTTAGAAATCGGACACGGAGGAGTTTTTAAAACAGGGATAGCTTTGGGAGATAGGTATTATTGGCCAGGCATGCACCGAGAGATAAAACGCATAGTGAGAGGGTGTCACCTTTGTCAGCTGGCGAAGCGCGAAATTCGACCAACTGTAGGGCCGAGTAAATCCATAATTACCAAAGAAGTAGGACAATTAGCTATGGCAGATTTATACGGACCTTTACCGAGAGGAATAGGAGGGGTTAAATTCATTTTCGTGATCCAAGATTCATTCAGTAGATTTGTAAAATTATATAAATTGAGGATAGCAAGTACTAAGACCGTGTTAAATTGTGTAGAGGATTTTAATAAAACAATACAAATAGATGCTTTGTTAACTGACAACGGATCTCAATTTACATCGAAGAAATGGGAAAGCAGCTTAAATAGGATGGGCATACGAATCGTACATACTTCAATACGAAATCCCGGACCGAACATAACAGAGCGCGTGAATAAAGAACTAGGTAGAATTTTCCGTATTTATTGTCACGAAAAACATACCAAGTGGGCGGCTTTCCTTAAAGAAATAGAACAAACCTACAATAATTCGATACACTGTTCAACAGGATTCTCACCTAATGAAATAGCTTTTGGGAAATCACCAACTTATAGTTTAGACAGGTATACTCAAGGCTGCGGAAAATCTACGAAAACAATAGATGAAATAAGATTAGCAGCACGGAAAAATTTAGAGAAAAGCGCTGCAAATCGACAGAAATACTATAATCTCAACAAAAGATTAATAACTTATGAGATTGGGACCCTGGTCAAGTTGAAAAAATTTACACAATCAAACCTACTCAAAAAAGAAATAAAAAAATTCAATCTGCTTTACGATGGACCTTATGTAATTGGGTCAGAAGTTTATAGTAACACGTATACGCTAATTGATCCGGTAACTCGGGAAATAAAAGGAGATTATAGCGCAATTCATTTAGCGAAATATTATACATGTAATAAGGAACAAAAACCAAGTTTAGAGATAGTGGAAATCAACGAATAAAATGCGAAATTTACAAATATTTGAAACCTTAAATAAATAAACGATTGAGAAAAATTTAAAATCTGTTAGGATACGATATAATTTAAGGAGAAAGAAAATTACTAAAATATTAGACTATCAGTTTGTTTGCGAGGGGCGGGTCGTCCTTAAGTCTTTAAGGTTGAGTGAACAAATTTCTAAATAAGCGACAATCATATTCTAATTTACTAATAGAGTAAGAAAAAAAATTATTTTTTTTGATAATATTGATTTTCTAGTTTAGAAAAAGAAAAAAAAATTGTGTGTTAGTGTGTAGGAAAATTTTGTTAGATAAGTAAGAACACAGAAGGAAAGCGTATGGGAGTTATATACCCACAAAAGGAACAAAAAAAAAATACATATATAATAAATAGGATAGGGTACGTTTTATAAAACAAGATTTTAAATTGACAAGGCATAGAGTTAGATTTTTTTTTTGAAAACTTGAAATAAGGTTATCTATAGATTTAGAGTAGACATTAGGTAAAGATAAAAAGGGAACATTAGAATTACGATATGGTTAGGTTAAATTTTCAAAAAAAAAAAAATTAAAAGGAAACAGGAACGATGAGAAAATTGGAGTTTAGTTAAGAACATTTATGAAATTTAAAAATTAGGATGGGTAACACCTAGGCTAGAACAACTTGTTTGAATGATCTATGAAAAGACAATTAGAAATTACACAAAAAAAAAAAAATTTTGCGAATAAGAGGAAAAAAAAAAAATGCTGGAAAAGTTTAAATGAAACATGTATACCACTGATTTTTGGATTGGGTGAGGTCGTGCAAAGATACATATTGTACAAAAATTATCATACTTACAAAACAAAAACAAAACGAAAAATTATTTGCACACCAAGAGACCATCCACTTTTCAGTTGGTCAATAGACCGCGAGATTGCAAACAATCTTTACATGAATCATTGTAAGGGAGGTCTTAGTCCAACCAGGTTGAGGACCACCTAAACACGCGAGTCGAGGGGCGTGTTTTTCCCAGAAAAAAAAAAAGAGATTAATTTTGAGTTTATCAAAATTAGAGAAATTCCATAAAATAAAATCTACGCGAAAAGAAAATAGAAAATACAATGAGATTCAGAGTCAAGGTTGTTAACAATCCAAACAAAATGGAAAGAGAGATAGGGAAAAACAGAATGAGGGGGGGGAGAAAGGAAAAAACAGAATGGAAAGAGAGATAGGGAATAACAGAATGAGGGGGGGGGAGAAAGGAAATAACAGAATGGAAAGAGAGATAGGGAATAACAGAATGAGGGGGGGGGAGAAAGGAAATAACAGAATGGAGAGAGAGATAGGGAATGATAGAGTGAGGTAGAGAAAGGAAATAACAGGAAGTGATGTAGGAAAAGGAATAACAGAACGAGGGGGGGAGAATAGCTAGACTACATTTGAACACAATTTCGATGTCTAAAGTAGTATACAACGTTAGCCACAGCAAATTGAGTTCAGAGGGGGGAACTGTGATGAAAGGCTTAAATCACAGTGAAAAACAGATAAACCATAGCTGCTAAAAATATACAAATTATTAATGAAAACCGTCATTCTAGCGACATCTGTTGAGGTTTTAATTACTTTCATTTTGTGGTAACCCCCTTGGTTCTGATCGAGGTGTTGAGTTTCACAATTTAATTGGTCTTTCCATTGCAAACCTAGACTTACATGAATTCCCTGAATGAGCTAACTTTCCTAATGTAATTATTGATTCCCTGCACCCTACAAAATCGTAGTTAAACGCTGATAAAAGATATTATACATGTTTATTTGGACAGATAATTAAATATAACTCAAATGGTTAATTGTTAGTAAATTTGGCAATGATTAATTATTGTGTCTGGTTGGCGCCACTCCTCCATGACTCAGCTGCTATAAGGTACATGTAAAATTGATTTAGTATGGTAATGTTATTAGTTAATTGTATATTTGACGAACTCAGAATAACCCTTTGCTAGCAAAAATTTGGCTCCTTCCTCCTGCAAGTAAACGAGATGATCGTGAGTCGACAAGAAATTCGTACAATCTTTTGACACGGCTTTTTGATTGATACCTTAGTTATCGCGTCCCAAAAAGCCTTCCACGTCATCATGCACTGCCTTCAAGTCTTCCCTCGGGTCCCGATACCTCCAAATTCCATCTCCTCCAAGGTCTACTATTTACTTAGGGCGAACCGGTTTCGTCCTATATACAATCATATACTCACGGTTGGTGTGGACTTACGGGTCGTGAATCCTCATTCCACGTTTAAAAGAGAATGCGAGAGTGGTCTACCGACCTAAATGCAAGCTGTATGCAGGTCCGCATTCTCCAGTAAACAGTACATACGAATAAATATATGTATACATACAGTTTGGGAAAGGTTTATAACTCGCAATACGAGGCTATCTACCTCGCATTCCGAGCTCGGATCTCGCACGAAGAATTCTGCACAATTCTTAGCTTGGTAACCGAATATATACGTAAGAATAAGGTTATACTAATAAATACTAGTAGAATAAGAAATTATTTGATAGTTTGTTTTGGAGAGCTATCGAACTCCAGGCTTTTTGTTTGGTTTTGACGTTTTTATTTAAGAGAATCGTCATCTCTATTTGGTTTGGTCAATGGTCTTGTTGTAGGAGCGACCACTGCCTCCTGTTTGATGAACTGTATTTGTTTTAAACTTTACCTCCAGGTTTCAACATTAATTTCGTTCATCCTATCCCGTGATTTCTCAATTGTTTCAAGTAATTGATTGCCACATAAGAGGGTACACGACTCTCAACTGTCTCTGGCAACTGATGGGATCTATGCGAACACTCCATCAATAATGTTCAAATGTTTCGTATAATATTTCTATATAAATCTTACTAACCCGTGATTTTTCAATTGTAGATTGTGAATGGTAGGTAATTGTAAACACGCGGCTCCCAGCTGTTTCAAGTAACTAATAAAAATCTATGCGACTATCTAATCAATGGTATTCAAATGTTTCATGTAATATTCGATATAAATCTTGCTAACCCATGATTTTTCAATTGTAGATTGTGAATGATAGGTATTTGTAAATGACCCATATCGCTGCACATTGCACAATGACATCCTGATGGTTATCCTTATAACTCCGATAAATTATCTAGTTACGGCCAAGGTCGTTTTCAAACTATTCAGTTGACCCAGTCCCTCGTACGTCTTTATTTGTAAACAAATAATATAATCATCTCCTGACACACTAACCTAAATGTGAGATTTGTTTATTTTAAAATTCCTTAGAAGTCATTTGTGCCTCTTTACTTTTATTGTGCATTGTTAATTTAAATATTTTTAAATCCTTTTGAAGTTAAACTATTTATTTCATGTCCCGAATTTAGTAAACTTACTAGAAGTTAGGTGAAAATTAAATATAAATAAATATATATATATATATAAGTACACATATCTCGATTGTCAAAATATGTTAAAAAAAGAGTACATATATTAATAAATAAATATAAAATATATGATTCTACATAGTCTTGAATATTAATAAATACATATTTTCTTTTTCAATAAAGTAGATATGTCCATAGGTAGGTATCTAAGAATCGCTACCATTTCGATGCTTCGATTAATAAGTAAAATACATATATATAAATACATTACTCATATATTTATTCTTTATATACAATATATTACTTTATTTTATATAAATAAATACATAATATACATATATTAATGTGTAATGCTTTGTTTTGTTGTTTTTAATAATTTAATTGATATACCATAATCAGCTGTATCTCCTCACTCCTAGGTCCTGAAAATTATTTATAAAAAGAAAACTTACCCCCCGTCAAGGTATTTCCGGTCGGGTGTACACAACAACCTTGATGAAGAAATCCTACCTAATTAATTGTATTTTTTCAACTAATTTCAAAATAAATCTTTTCGACTATTTATTCCTATTTAATATTTTATTCTCGCTTGAATCGTATAAATTAGTTGATATTTAATTTTTCTTCCGAACGAAATCCTAATTCAGAAAACCCGTTGATTTAATAACACTTTTCTAGTTTAGGCTTTTGAATGATAGCTGTTTCAAATTCCTTTTCGAAATGATAGACTGATGATTAAAATTCCGGTTAAAACGACAAACACTTTTAACACTGTCGCTATACGCACGATGGATTTTAATTGAACAATTTATTAATTCTAAATTTCTTTTTATATAAATTGATAAGAAAATTTATTCCGAATTGTGCAAACTTTTAATTAAACTCGACTCTTAATAAATTAATTTTTTTTCTAACTGTTAATTTTAGAACAAAGGTTTAAACGTTTATTATTATCGAATCCCTTTTTTTTGTTTTTGTGTTTCTTTTAACCTAAGATGAAGTATTTACTATTAATAATTTTAAACAAAATTATAATCTATTTTTAAATATCAATTCACGAGCACATCCACTTTAATTTAACGATAACAAACTCTTAAATTTAATTTGAATGTTTTCACTTTGAATGAAATAATTATTTTTAAATTTTAGTTAAATTCTTAATTCCGTAATCACTTTCTGCACTTCACTTAACACTTTTAAGCACTGAGTTTAAATTATATTTATTTTCACTGTTTAACCAAATTAAATTTCACTGACTCTAGCACTTGTATTTACCACAAAATTTTCCTAAGTCAGGGACTTATTTAAAATTTAACACTTAAAGATTTTTCACTGTTAATCCTACCAAAGAACGTAGTACCGCCACGTAACAACTTTTCGAATCCTCCGCGCGACTGCCTCCTGACTGATGTGTTCCATCTTTTATATCCCTCTCAGGTCCCAAAAGACGTATCTGAATTTCTCTTGATGCTTAATTCTATTTCCTATCAACTCGTAAATCCGAACACCCCTTCCCCTAATTTCGATCGTTCTTCCATAAGATGTTCTGCTTTCCGGCTCAAGGCGGTGGCCAGTTTCCATCTCACAAATCTAAATCGATAGGGTCCGAATCGGGTAAGTCTGTGTTAATCGCCCAAGCTTCCTTTGTCCTGTGTTCATACAAAATGTAGTTAAATTCTCATGATTTTGTGTTCCTTTTTTTCTCAATTTGCGATAGGTCCGTCCTCAATAATATATATATACATCTCAATTTTATGCATCTCGTGCGAAAATTGTTTAAATCCATGTCGAAATCTTTACTACGCATTTTTGAATTTCGATTTGTTTAAATTCTACTTAATTTTATTGTTACTTATATGAGCTTTTCCATTTCCACCCGTACTCTCTATCTCCCTGTCGCAGATTTGAGTTTTTCCTTTATCTTTGAATTTTATATTTATCCGCGACGTTTTCTTGCACAATTTCTTCTTGATTCTTATGTCATTTCTCATAACTCTTATAATTACTCATTTTCCAAGTCGTATTTATTAATTTCACGGATAAATTCGAATTGTATCGCTTTTCTCCACATGGATCATTTCCTATCTCCGTTCTTTACCCTTCCTTTTATCTTTTCTTCACTTTTCCCGATGTGTGTGGTCTCCAGGAAAATTTCATACTTCATCTATTATTAATTAATATATAATTTTCCACACTTCTATGGAAGATATACCTAATTAGACTCTGGTATATGTGTCACTTTTATTGTCTGACCCAATCTCCGCCCATTCTCCATCCCTCACTTACAAGATTTCACATAAATTATACGTCTGGACATATGTTTACGTCTCAGATTTTATGTACTACGGCCGTAAATTTAGTTTAATTTTAGAGCCATTAGTTTTAATATCTTTTGCTTTAAATAAATATTCCATAAGCTCCACGTTAAATTTTATTGGTCTTCTAATGGGTTATTACCTTAACGTAAATAAAAACCATGTTCGGATTTCGATTGTTTACCCTTCAAAATATACATGAGACCGCCAACCTTTTATCTTGTTTCGATCCCTCCGTAATATTGGGTAACTCCAATATATATCTAACCTAATAATTATGTAAAATGTCTACTTTTCCTGAATCTAATCTATCGCTATATGTTTTAGTTTTTCTGTCTTCTTCTGATACTCGATTTTCACGTCCCTAGGACCTTCGTAGCAGTCCAAAATCTCTATATTATCCTTCCATCCGGTCGCCGCACTTTTCTAAAATGTCTATTTTTTTTGCGAGATTTTCATTCAAGATTGATTTACCAATATGTCCGTTTCATCTTAAATTGATAACGATTAATTTCCATTGTTTCCAACACTCACTCCTCTCTTTAGTACGATTTTTATCGAACATGACACCCTCCTTCTATCATAAATAATTGCACTACAGTTGAAATTCCGCCAGTAACTTTCCTTTGCTTTTCCCGTCCTTTTTTTATACTATCACGTTTATAATTTTTTTCATTGCATTTTTGTGTGTGCGCTTTACAACCTGTAAAACTTCCAAGCACCCGATTTCAATGGTTCGATACCCCATAAATGTCTCAGTTATTGTAAACATTCCCAGGAGTTTGTCACCTTGAAAGTCGATGTTGACCCTAAAGTGCGTTCACCTCCAATTTCTGTGAGAATCGAAATGTCGTTAATTATCTTTTTTATTGCCTGATCCACAGTTCATTCCTTTGTCTGCATTTGATGTACGCCTCTTCGTTCACTGATTGGTTACTCAAAATTTTATAGCTCTTTGTTCAGATCTATTGGTTGACAAAATTCAATGTTTATTTTGAAGCCTCAAAAGGGGGTTCCTAGTCGTTCCTAGACGATTTTAATGACCTCTGTGTTTATACTATAGAATCTCAACATAATTCCAACTATTACAGGGGCCTACTGAAAAACAAACTGAATCAATTTTAACCTCAACAGATGTCGCTAGAATGACGGTTTTCATTAATAATTTGTATATTTTTAGCAGCTATGGTTTATCTGTTTTTCACTGTGATTTAAGCCTTTCATCACAGTTCCCCCCTCTGAACTCAATTTGCTGTGGCTAACGTTGTATACTACTTTAGACATCGAAATTGTGTTCAAATGTAGTCTAGCTATTCTCCCCCCCTCGTTCTGTTATTCCTTTTCCTACATCACTTCCTGTTATTTCCTTTCTCTACCTCACTCTATCATTCCCTATCTCTCTCTCCATTCTGTTATTTCCTTTCTCCCCCCCCCTCATTCTGTTATTCCCTATCTCTCTTTCCATTCTGTTATTTCCTTTCTCCCCCCCCCTCATTCTGTTATTCCCTATCTCTCTTTCCATTCTGTTTTTTCCTTTCTCCCCCCCCTCATTCTGTTTTTCCCTATCTCTCTTTCCATTTTGTTTGGATTGTTAACAACCTTGACTCTGAATCTCATTGTATTTTCTATTTTCTTTTCGCGTAGATTTTATTTTATGGAATTTCTCTAATTTTGATAAACTCAAAATTAATCTCTTTTTTTTTTTCTGGGAAAAACACGCCCCTCGACTCGCGTGTTTAGGTGGTCCTCAACCTGGTTGGACTAAGACCTCCCTTACAATGATTCATGTAAAGATTGTTTGCAATCTCGCGGTCTATTGACCAACTGAAAAGTGGATGGTCTCTTGGTGTGCAAATAATTTTTCGTTTTGTTTTTGTTTTGTAAGTATGATAATTTTTGTGAAATATGTATCTTTGCACGACCTCACCCAATCCAAAAATCAGTGGTATACATGTTTCATTTAAACTTTTCCAGCATTTTTTTTTTTTCCTCTTATTCGCAAAATTTTTTTTTTTTTGTGTAATTTCTAATTGTCTTTTCATAGATCATTCAAACAAGTTGTTCTAGCCTAGGTGTTACCCATCCTAATTTTTAAATTTCATAAATGTTCTTAACTAAACTCCAATTTTCTCATCGTTCCTGTTTCCTTTTAATTTTTTTTTTTTTGAAAATTTAACCTAACCATATCGTAATTCTAATGTTCCCTTTTTATCTTTACCTAATGTCTACTCTAAATCTATAGATAACCTTATTTCAAGTTTTCAAAAAAAAAATCTAACTCTATGCCTTGTCAATTTAAAATCTTGTTTTATAAAACGTACCCTATCCTATTTATTATATATGTATTTTTTTTTTGTTCCTTTTGTGGGTATATAACTCCCATACGCTTTCCTTCTGTGTTCTTACTTATCTAACAAAATTTTCCTACACACTAACACACAATTTTTTTTTCTTTTTCTAAACTAGAAAATCAATATTATCAAAAAAAATAATTTTTTTTCTTACTCTATTAGTAAATTAGAATATGATTGTCGCTTATTTAGAAATTTGTTCACTCAACCTTAAAGACTTAAGGACGACCCGCCCCTCGCAAACAAACTGATAGTCTAATATTTTAGTAATTTTCTTTCTCCTTAAATTATATCGTATCCTAACAGATTTTAAATTTTTCTCAATCGTTTATTTATTTAAGGTTTCAAATATTTGTAAATTTCGCATTTTATTCGTTGATTTCCACTATCTCTAAACTTGGTTTTTGTTCCTTATTACATGTATAATATTTCGCTAAATGAATTGCGCTATAATCTCCTTTTATTTCCCGAGTTACCGGATCAATTAGCGTATACGTGTTACTATAAACTTCTGACCCAATTACATAAGGTCCATCGTAAAGCAGATTGAATTTTTTTATTTCTTTTTTGAGTAGGTTTGATTGTGTAAATTTTTTCAACTTGACCAGGGTCCCAATCTCATAAGTTATTAATCTTTTGTTGAGATTATAGTATTTCTGTCGATTTGCAGCGCTTTTCTCTAAATTTTTCCGTGCTGCTAATCTTATTTCATCTATTGTTTTCGTAGATTTTCCGCAGCCTTGAGTATACCTGTCTAAACTATAAGTTGGTGATTTCCCAAAAGCTATTTCATTAGGTGAGAATCCTGTTGAACAGTGTATCGAATTATTGTAGGTTTGTTCTATTTCTTTAAGGAAAGCCGCCCACTTGGTATGTTTTTCGTGACAATAAATACGGAAAATTCTACCTAGTTCTTTATTCACGCGCTCTGTTATGTTCGGTCCGGGATTTCGTATTGAAGTATGTACGATTCGTATGCCCATCCTATTTAAGCTGCTTTCCCATTTCTTCGATGTAAATTGAGATCCGTTGTCAGTTAACAAAGCATCTATTTGTATTGTTTTATTAAAATCCTCTACACAATTTAACACGGTCTTAGTACTTGCTATCCTCAATTTATATAATTTTACAAATCTACTGAATGAATCTTGGATCACGAAAATGAATTTAACCCCTCCTATTCCTCTCGGTAAAGGTCCGTATAAATCTGCCATAGCTAATTGTCCTACTTCTTTGGTAATTATGGATTTACTCGGCCCTACAGTTGGTCGAATTTCGCGCTTCGCCAGCTGACAAAGGTGACACCCTCTCACTATGCGTTTTATCTCTCGGTGCATGCCTGGCCAATAATACCTATCTCCCAAAGCTATCCCTGTTTTAAAAACTCCTCCGTGTCCGATTTCTAAATGTATCATTTTTATTAGTTCTTCAGTCAACTCTTGTGGTACTGCTAACACCGTTTTGTTTAGCCCTGTTGTGTAATATAAAGTCTTGCCTATTTTTTTATAATTTTTTAAATACCTATTAACATTTTTTTGTCGGCGGCCCAAATTTTCCCTTGCGCAAATATCCGAAAATTTCTCCCAAAAATGTGTCTTGTTTCTGTAGTTCAGTTATATTTTCTAAGTGTTTCCGAATCTGTTGTCTACCTTTAACTGCAAAAGCTGCTATCTCTGGGCACGTGTTTTTCTCCTCCTGTACATTTTTTGCATCACAAGAATAACGAGATAAAATATCAGGCCCTATATTTTCCTTCCCTTTGACGTACTCTACAGTGAAGTTAAATTGATTTAAATATAAAATCCACCGTGTTAGTCGGCCACTGTACATCTTCCAGCTCTTTAAAAATGTCAATGCTTGATGATCCGTCCTAATTATTAAGTGTACTCCTCTTAAGTATGTCTCAAATTTGTGTAAAGCATATATTATCGCCCATAACTCTTGTTCTGACGTGGTCCATTTCAACTCCGGTCCTCTTAAAGCTTTGCTAATAAATCCAATAACGTGGTGATTTCCTTCCTCATCCAACTGATATAATTCTCCTCCTATGGCGAACCCCGAACTATCTGTCTGTAAATAATAAGTACTATTTGGGTCATGATGATGTAAAATAACTGTCTCTAAAAATAATGTTTTCACCCTCTCGAATGCGCGCTGTTCTGAGTCACCCCATCGCCAGGTTCTATTTTTCTGAAGTAAATCGCACAAAACCCGTGTTGTTTCCCCATATTTATTCGCGAATCTACGGTAATAATTACAAAGTCCTAGAAAAGCTCTAACTTGTTTTATTTTCTTGGGTACCGGAAAATTTTTTATAGCATCAATCTTTTCCGGATCCATTTGAACTCCCAAAGGCGTTATAATATGTCCTAACATACGTACTTCTGTGAATAAAAATTGACATTTTTCAAGTTTACAAGTCATGTTTGCTTCCTTTAACCTCTCAAGTACCGCGTTTACATGTTCAAAATGATCTTCTTGACTACCACACGTATATATTATTAAATCATCTAAGTAATTAGCGCAGAATTCCCTCACCCCTGGTCCTAGAATTTTGTCCATTCCTCTTGAAAAACTCCCTACTGATGTTTTTAACCCCTGCGGTAATACCTTGTATACGTAAGATTTTCCATTGTATACAAACCCAGTATACTTGCGACTTTCTGGACTGATAGGTATTTGAAAGTAAGCTGAATTTAGATCTATTGTGGTTATGAATTTTACACCATGAAAACGCTGTATAATTTCTGAAGTTAATGGTGGTTTTTCTACTTCCGCCTGCATTCTGGTGTTTAAGAATCTAGCATCTAAGAGTATCCTGACTGTCCCATCTTTTTTCAAGGTAAATGTTAGAGGACTAGAAAACTGTGTGGCCTCTCTACTGATAATTCCTAATAACTCCAATTCTCTAATTTTCTCATCAATCTTATCCCTGTAAGCAAAAGGTACTGGGTAGGATCGCTTAACGAAAGGCGTCTCGTCCGTCATTCTTATTTCGTGAGTGTACAAGGTAGTTAGACCCGGTTTGTCTATAAATACATTCTTATGTCTAATTAAAATCTTTTCTAACCCTTCTTTTCCTTTTGAATCTAAATTTAATTCGGACACAAAGGTCGTTATTCTACGCTCGAGGCACGCCGTATTATTTATTTCAGGGTTTACTTCAATACTAATTATTTTTCCACTTGTGAAATTTTGATTTCTAACCTCCTGTTTAGGTTTCCTATGAATTACGGTTGAATTTACTAACTCTATTTCCTTCTTCCCATTTCCTGTTTTTATTTTTAACTTTCTGTTTTCTCCACATTTAAATTCAGCTGTATATTCGTCTAACCAGTTGATACCCAATATAATTGGTCTAATTAACTTCGGTATTATTAAACACGGCGTATTTATTATAACATCTCCAAATCGCAATGGTACTAGAACCAACCTAGATATTCTCTGACTTTTATGTCCTATCGCTACTTTAATCTGTATAGTCGTTACAGGCATAATAGGATAAATTGTTTGATCATTTAAATAATTTTCATAAAATTCTTGAGAAACGCACGTGATTTGACTTCCGGTATCTATTAAACAGTGAACTTCCGTGTTATCTATCTGTGCTTTGGCTTCCGGTAATAACGGTAAAGTGCTACCCTTTTCTACTTCCTCATAATCTCTGTCTTCGAAAATGTTGTTGAACCCACTAATTTCCCTTCTTGTTTTCTCTTCGTTCACTTTCAATTGATTCCATTCATCCGTTATTTGTTGTAAAGAATTGACACATACTTCCACATCTATTTCCGCTTCCGTTCTCGTTTCTTCCGCTCCATCCTTTCGTCTTCTCACATTCCTTTCTGCTTTTATTGGAACAATCATCCCTTGTTCATTTCTTCCCAATCCTTTCATTGGATTCCACCCCCATTTCATCATAATCTTCAATGCAGTGTTGTGTTTTGGTGCCGGCGTCCCTCTCCCTGTGTGAGTCGTATTCATGAGGGCTAATGAATCAACCCTCGGCCGTTTCCCGAATTGTTTGCGATTACTAACTCCTTGCCGCTTGTAGTTTTTGTAGAACCTCCCTGTGAAGATGTCGTAGCTTCTGCACACTTACTGCAGCTAGCGCCTCCTTCCACACTCTCTATTGCGTGAATTCTCTTCTTTATAGCGTGATAACGGTCACGGTATTTGTCCTTCTTGTTGATCTCCTCCCCACTCCTTTTCTTTGTGTTCCGTTCTTCCGGTGTGCAAACCATTGTATCTAGTTTTCGAAGAAACTCAGCAGCGACAATCTCATCTCCTGACTGCCCTGAAAACCATAGCGATTGAACATCTTTAGGGTAATGTCTCATAATCTCGTCAACTACGCTCAACGGTGTCTCGGTAATTTTTAATGCTTTCGCTAAATCCCAATAATTTGCGAAATGAGTGAGCATGGATATATCTCTCTTGGAATCATATACCCCTTCCGCAAGACGACGGCGAACCTCATTCTTCTTTATATCTCCCCAATAGGTAGCTAAAAAATCTCTTTCGAAATCCAACATTGTTTCCCATCGCTTGTTGTATAACTTGGCCCACGTTTTTGCTTCTCCCTTCAAATTTTCCCGTACGACAATTAATGGATCTGTACGTTTAACTTTTCTAGTGTATTCTTTTAAATCTTCTAAGAAACTTATGGGGTTTTGGTTTCCACCGGAAAATGAAGGTCGTTCCTGCTGCGGTAGCATTTCCACTACTTGGAGAACGTTTTTCGGCGCACTATCCTCTCCTGTCACCGCCACTGTTGTTGGTCTTCCTAATTGTTTCTCAAGTTCCTGCATTTTATCAACAAGCGGTGCTAAAGCTGCTTGAATTATTGTAGTAATATCTCCGATGTTCACTGCTGACGTCCCAGCTGTAGCATTTTCCTCGATTGCCGTCACTAAAGCTTCTGTTTGCCTCCCCATTCCACGTTTTCCCACCATTTCTTAGATTTTCCGAGTGTTACCCACTTATGTATCTATTTTTTTTCTTACTAAGCGACAACCTCAATATTCCTATTTTAATGTTCTTAATTATTTATATATATGTTGCCTTTCTTATTCTATTTTTTTTTTTTTCAAATTTTTCTCGTTTTTCTTATTTTTTTTTTTGTTTTTCTAGATTTTTTTCTTGTATTTTATCACCTGGCTGTTCCTGTAAAATTTCAAGTTCGTTTATGATTTTCACATCACTCTCTTGTATACCCTCGTCTTGTTTGATATCCGAATATGTTCCAGTCTCCCCCTCTGATTGACTCATATTTTCAGGTGCCTTAAGATTCTCAACTTGTAACGAACTTTTTCGCGATCGTTTGAATATTTCTCTCAGTTCATCAACTAAAGGAACTGTTTCGGTGCTTACCTTCGCGTCATCGAGTTTTCTTTTCTCTGCCATATTTATTTATTGTTGAGTTCAAATCTATATTCAATTTGCAAAATTTGTAAATTCTATTATGATTTTGAAATACCTAACATGATTTTTTTTCATATACCTATCACGATGTTTCCTCGAAATAGGTATATATATACACATATATATATCCCATCATAAACATTCGTCAACGACATTAAAATTTCGAGCCAACTCTGAATTGTATTTTTTTCTTTGAGATTGAAGGTCGAATTCTCAACTAACATTTTGTCTTTTCAAAACAACGTTTATTTGTTTGGCCCATACTTGAATTCCTTATCGAATCCATTGACTGGATTCCCTGTGCCTTAAAATATGTTTTAATAGTCAACTACCTGACCCGAATGTCAACAAAATTATCATGAGTAAATCTTACGTTATTTCAACTTACCCGTTTATATGGTAAATTATATTATGTAAGATTAATCTTACCTCACAAAACAAAACATCAAATGTTTCACCCTCATTAATGACTCTGTCGATTATCGAGATTTGTGATCCTGACTAAATCTATCTACTCGTGCATTGGCGGCACGTAGAGCGATCATTTGAATTTAACACGTGGTCCTAATGATTAACTATGATGTAATACAATTACACTTCTCTATTTTGATATTATTGTTTTCATAGATCTACCTATCACACGATATGGGTGTAATATTTCCGTTATTCATTATGTTACAGATGGTCATAATATATAACACCTCAAAATCTCAAAATAATTGTTTTTTCTTTTGTTTTATAATGATATTATTGTTAATCAAAAAAAAAAATATTTTTTTTTTTTTGTTAATCAATTGATATTAATCAATTTTATATTTTTCGTAATCATTATTTTTGCAAAACCAATGATATCTAGTAAAGTACATTGGGTGTTGTAAAACATTAATCAATTTAATTTGTCTAAACCTTTCTATTCTTCTAATAAATCTGTCGAAGGTCTAGCGATAAAAACAATAATATCTTTTCCTGACTTTGTGAATAATTTGTTAAGTACCACGGCCCGCCGCTGGTCTGTATTTTTGAATATAAGATAAACAATAATTGTTTACGTTAATACTCCACGATATCCGAATGCAATGTTTATGTTATATTTGTTCCAGCTATCTCGTTTTTGTGTCATTGTTTATTTAATCTCGACGTTTGTTATTTAATTTTTTGTTCCTCGGAGTGATACGTATTACTTAACGATGTTTCCGACTTTTAAGATATATAGATGTTTTTACGCCCGATGTTTATCTTATCAATTTTTTCGATGTTCTTTGTTTTCACAATAAGTTCGATGTTTTTCGGGGTTGTCTGTTTATTAAACTTGCTTCATATCAACATTCCGATCTGTTCGGTGAACCCAAAACATAAACAATGTTTTTGTTTACAGAACGCATTCCTTTTGACTGAATGACATCATTAACCTACATATCCTTTGTTTTTGTTTACATTATCGTATGAAAGGAATTTTTTATTGACTCTTAAGTTCACGGTCATTTGAATGAACACATTTTTATTTATAAGGACACTTTTTGTGTTATAAGTTTATTCGTTAACACATTCTTTTTGGATTTATTGTTTATTTACGTTAATCTATTATTATTTTTTTTTATTTCACTGTGTATTTATGTAATGTCGCACTTTTCTGATTTTTTTTTTTTTTGTTAATTCTTTAATTAATTACGTCCTATTTATTATTATTATTTTCTCCGTTTTTGCAATAGGTTGACCAATAAAACCTTTTTTTTTCCAATCTTATAAAACCTGAACCTCCTGGACACGGCTATGCAGTTGTAATATTTTCATGGTTCAACATTAATTTTTGTATTTTTATTTGTTTATAACAATATAAAATTTTCTTCTCTCTTGGCTATGATCGATACTTCTTTTTTTTTTCTAAGGCTTTGCATATGTGTTCGCAGGGATGGAAAATTCCTCCCCTACAACACATAAGCCTCCATGAAAATTGGACCCTTAATTTCTTTGATAACTTCAGAAAGCTACTTAAAGCTCTCTTGTACTATATATCTTTATAGACATATGTACTTAACTAATTAATACGTTATTTACGATCTTGAACGCAAATATACCCGTATTTATATTGTAATTAAATTCCATCAAACGTTGTGTAATTTTTTTGATTTATGATATAGGATTTTAATTACTTTCATTTTGTGGTAACCCCCTTGGTTCTGATCGAGGTGTTGAGTTTCACAATTTAATTGGTCTTTCCATTGCAAACCTAGACTTACATGAATTCCCTGAATGAGCTAACTTTCCTAATGTAATTATTGATTCCCTGCACCCTACAAAATCGTAGTTAAACGCTGATAAAAGATATTATACATGTTTATTTGGACAGATAATTAAATATAACTCAAATGGTTAATTGTTAGTAAATTTGGCAATGATTAATTATTGTGTCTGGTTGGCGCCACTCCTCCATGACTCAGCTGCTATAAGGTACATGTAAAATTGATTTAGTATGGTAATGTTATTAGTTAATTGTATATTTGACGAACTCAGAATAACCCTTTGCTAGCAAAAATTTGGCTCCTTCCTCCTGCAAGTAAACGAGATGATCGTGAGTCGACAAGAAATTCGTACAATCTTTTGACACGGCTTTTTGATTGATACCTTAGTTATCGCGTCCCAAAAAGCCTTCCACGTCATCATGCACTGCCTTCAAGTCTTCCCTCGGGTCCCGATACCTCCAAATTCCATCTCCTCCAAGGTCTACTATTTACTTAGGGCGAACCGGTTTCGTCCTATATACAATCATATACTCACGGTTGGTGTGGACTTACGGGTCGTGAATCCTCATTCCACGTTTAAAAGAGAATGCGAGAGTGGTCTACCGACCTAAATGCAAGCTGTATGCAGGTCCGCATTCTCCAGTAAACAGTACATACGAATAAATATATGTATACATACAGTTTGGGAAAGGTTTATAACTCGCAATACGAGGCTATCTACCTCGCATTCCGAGCTCGGATCTCGCACGAAGAATTCTGCACAATTCTTAGCTTGGTAACCGAATATATACGTAAGAATAAGGTTATACTAATAAATACTAGTAGAATAAGAAATTATTTGATAGTTTGTTTTGGAGAGCTATCGAACTCCAGGCTTTTTGTTTGGTTTTGACGTTTTTATTTAAGAGAATCGTCATCTCTATTTGGTTTGGTCAATGGTCTTGTTGTAGGAGCGACCACTGCCTCCTGTTTGATGAACTGTATTTGTTTTAAACTTTACCTCCAGGTTTCAACATTAATTTCGTTCATCCTATCCCGTGATTTCTCAATTGTTTCAAGTAATTGATTGCCACATAAGAGGGTACACGACTCTCAACTGTCTCTGGCAACTGATGGGATCTATGCGAACACTCCATCAATAATGTTCAAATGTTTCGTATAATATTTCTATATAAATCTTACTAACCCGTGATTTTTCAATTGTAGATTGTGAATGGTAGGTAATTGTAAACACGCGGCTCCCAGCTGTTTCAAGTAACTAATAAAAATCTATGCGACTATCTAATCAATGGTATTCAAATGTTTCATGTAATATTCGATATAAATCTTGCTAACCCATGATTTTTCAATTGTAGATTGTGAATGATAGGTATTTGTAAATGACCCATATCGCTGCACATTGCACAATGACATCCTGATGGTTATCCTTATAACTCCGATAAATTATCTAGTTACGGCCAAGGTCGTTTTCAAACTATTCAGTTGACCCAGTCCCTCGTACGTCTTTATTTGTAAACAAATAATATAATCATCTCCTGACACACTAACCTAAATGTGAGATTTGTTTATTTTAAAATTCCTTAGAAGTCATTTGTGCCTCTTTACTTTTATTGTGCATTGTTAATTTAAATATTTTTAAATCCTTTTGAAGTTAAACTATTTATTTCATGTCCCGAATTTAGTAAACTTACTAGAAGTTAGGTGAAAATTAAATATAAATAAATATATATATATATATAAGTACACATATCTCGATTGTCAAAATATGTTAAAAAAAGAGTACATATATTAATAAATAAATATAAAATATATGATTCTACATAGTCTTGAATATTAATAAATACATATTTTCTTTTTCAATAAAGTAGATATGTCCATAGGTAGGTATCTAAGAATCGCTACCATTTCGATGCTTCGATTAATAAGTAAAATACATATATATAAATACATTACTCATATATTTATTCTTTATATACAATATATTACTTTATTTTATATAAATAAATACATAATATACATATATTAATGTGTAATGCTTTGTTTTGTTGTTTTTAATAATTTAATTGATATACCATAATCAGCTGTATCTCCTCACTCCTAGGTCCTGAAAATTATTTATAAAAAGAAAACTTACCCCCCGTCAAGGTATTTCCGGTCGGGTGTACACAACAACCTTGATGAAGAAATCCTACCTAATTAATTGTATTTTTTCAACTAATTTCAAAATAAATCTTTTCGACTATTTATTCCTATTTAATATTTTATTCTCGCTTGAATCGTATAAATTAGTTGATATTTAATTTTTCTTCCGAACGAAATCCTAATTCAGAAAACCCGTTGATTTAATAACACTTTTCTAGTTTAGGCTTTTGAATGATAGCTGTTTCAAATTCCTTTTCGAAATGATAGACTGATGATTAAAATTCCGGTTAAAACGACAAACACTTTTAACACTGTCGCTATACGCACGATGGATTTTAATTGAACAATTTATTAATTCTAAATTTCTTTTTATATAAATTGATAAGAAAATTTATTCCGAATTGTGCAAACTTTTAATTAAACTCGACTCTTAATAAATTAATTTTTTTTCTAACTGTTAATTTTAGAACAAAGGTTTAAACGTTTATTATTATCGAATCCCTTTTTTTTGTTTTTGTGTTTCTTTTAACCTAAGATGAAGTATTTACTATTAATAATTTTAAACAAAATTATAATCTATTTTTAAATATCAATTCACGAGCACATCCACTTTAATTTAACGATAACAAACTCTTAAATTTAATTTGAATGTTTTCACTTTGAATGAAATAATTATTTTTAAATTTTAGTTAAATTCTTAATTCCGTAATCACTTTCTGCACTTCACTTAACACTTTTAAGCACTGAGTTTAAATTATATTTATTTTCACTGTTTAACCAAATTAAATTTCACTGACTCTAGCACTTGTATTTACCACAAAATTTTCCTAAGTCAGGGACTTATTTAAAATTTAACACTTAAAGATTTTTCACTGTTAATCCTACCAAAGAACGTAGTACCGCCACGTAACAACTTTTCGAATCCTCCGCGCGACTGCCTCCTGACTGATGTGTTCCATCTTTTATATCCCTCTCAGGTCCCAAAAGACGTATCTGAATTTCTCTTGATGCTTAATTCTATTTCCTATCAACTCGTAAATCCGAACACCCCTTCCCCTAATTTCGATCGTTCTTCCATAAGATGTTCTGCTTTCCGGCTCAAGGCGGTGGCCAGTTTCCATCTCACAAATCTAAATCGATAGGGTCCGAATCGGGTAAGTCTGTGTTAATCGCCCAAGCTTCCTTTGTCCTGTGTTCATACAAAATGTAGTTAAATTCTCATGATTTTGTGTTCCTTTTTTTCTCAATTTGCGATAGGACCGTCCTCAATAATATATATATACATCTCAATTTTATGCATCTCGTGCGAAAATTGTTTAAATCCATGTCGAAATCTTTACTACGCATTTTTGAATTTCGATTTGTTTAAATTCTACTTAATTTTATTGTTACTTATATGAGCTTTTCCATTTCCACCCGTACTCTCTATCTCCCTGTCGCAGATTTGAGTTTTTCCTTTATCTTTGAATTTTATATTTATCCGCGACGTTTTCTTGCACAATTTCTTCTTGATTCTTATGTCATTTCTCATAACTCTTATAATTACTCATTTTCCAAGTCGTATTTATTAATTTCACGGATAAATTCGAATTGTATCGCTTTTCTCCACATGGATCATTTCCTATCTCCGTTCTTTACCCTTCCTTTTATCTTTTCTTCACTTTTCCCGATGTGTGTGGTCTCCAGGAAAATTTCATACTTCATCTATTATTAATTAATATATAATTTTCCACACTTCTATGGAAGATATACCTAATTAGACTCTGGTATATGTGTCACTTTTATTGTCTGACCCAATCTCCGCCCATTCTCCATCCCTCACTTACAAGATTTCACATAAATTATACGTCTGGACATATGTTTACGTCTCAGATTTTATGTACTACGGCCGTAAATTTAGTTTAATTTTAGAGCCATTAGTTTTAATATCTTTTGCTTTAAATAAATATTCCATAAGCTCCACGTTAAATTTTATTGGTCTTCTAATGGGTTATTACCTTAACGTAAATAAAAACCATGTTCGGATTTCGATTGTTTACCCTTCAAAATATACATGAGACCGCCAACCTTTTATCTTGTTTCGATCCCTCCGTAATATTGGGTAACTCCAATATATATCTAACCTAATAATTATGTAAAATGTCTACTTTTCCTGAATCTAATCTATCGCTATATGTTTTAGTTTTTCTGTCTTCTTCTGATACTCGATTTTCACGTCCCTAGGACCTTCGTAGCAGTCCAAAATCTCTATATTATCCTTCCATCCGGTCGCCGCACTTTTCTAAAATGTCTATTTTTTTTGCGAGATTTTCATTCAAGATTGATTTACCAATATGTCCGTTTCATCTTAAATTGATAACGATTAATTTCCATTGTTTCCAACACTCACTCCTCTCTTTAGTACGATTTTTATCGAACATGACACCCTCCTTCTATCATAAATAATTGCACTACAGTTGAAATTCCGCCAGTAACTTTCCTTTGCTTTTCCCGTCCTTTTTTTATACTATCACGTTTATAATTTTTTTCATTGCATTTTTGTGTGTGCGCTTTACAACCTGTAAAACTTCCAAGCACCCGATTTCAATGGTTCGATACCCCATAAATGTCTCAGTTATTGTAAACATTCCCAGGAGTTTGTCACCTTGAAAGTCGATGTTGACCCTAAAGTGCGTTCACCTCCAATTTCTGTGAGAATCGAAATGTCGTTAATTATCTTTTTTATTGCCTGATCCACAGTTCATTCCTTTGTCTGCATTTGATGTACGCCTCTTCGTTCACTGATTGGTTACTCAAAATTTTATAGCTCTTTGTTCAGATCTATTGGTTGACAAAATTCAATGTTTATTTTGAAGCCTCAAAAGGGGGTTCCTAGTCGTTCCTAGACGATTTTAATGACCTCTGTGTTTATACTATAGAATCTCAACATAATTCCAACTATTACAGGGGCCTACTGAAAAACAAACTGAATCAATTTTAACCTCAACAGATGTCGCTAGAATGACGGTTTTCATTAATAATTTGTATATTTTTAGCAGCTATGGTTTATCTGTTTTTCACTGTGATTTAAGCCTTTCATCACAAGGTCTTAACGCGAGACAATACCGCAAAATAAAACCGGACTCTTAACGAAGTAAGTGAAGCAGTCGTGCAAAAAAAATACGACGCGTGGCTCTGGTGTATTGGACAGACCTGAGGTTGATTTTGCCCTATGAAAATGAAGTCGCGTAAAAACAATTTGCGGCGCGTGGCCCGGCGTAATGAACGGACCTACGGTCGACTTTGCCGTAGCAGACCCAGAAAATCGATCTCTCCGTGGGGTTTATTTTAATTTATTTACAATTAATATTACCATGACCATGATATTACAATGAATCTGTACTATAATGACATATCGATTATGTTTTTATTGTTTCGAGCGAGAAAGAGAAAAGGTATTTGACCGATTCACGTTAGCACGTATTTCAAATCATTAATCTGTGTGTACATAATTTTATTATATTATTTAATTTTAATTTGCATTGAATTTATCTTTGTAATTTTTTACTTATTTATGACTATTTCGAGTACTATTATTAGCCATATTGTAATGTCATTATTAAACTTTGGTATCTCCATTGTATTTTTATTTCTATTTTTAAGGGCACTATATAGGTTTGTAGCATGGAAATTATGGTTTTTATGTCCACAAGTTTTATTTAATTTTGCGATGTTCAGTTGATTTAAAAATATATATTATAACCAATAATTAGTCGCCTGAAATATCCATTCAAACTGAAAATACCCCCGGAGTAAAAATAAAAGAGGACGACGGGAATTGAACCCGCACCTTTTGATGTCCGGTCAGGTGCTCTGGACCACTGAGCTACGTCGGCTTATTTTCTACACGCCAAATAATTCAATATGTACATATTGTTGATTGAAGTACTAGTACTAGTACTTCAATCAACAATAACTGGCCCAGAGCACCTGACCGGACATCGGAAGGTGCGGGTTCAATTCCCGTCGGCGGCATTTACTTTTACTAGGGAGATATTTTCAATTTGTATGGATATTTCAGGCGACTTATTATTGTTTATAATAATTTGTTATCTTTTGTGCTATGCATAAAAAACCTTGTCTTATAAATATTAGTTTCTCATTAAAAAAATAAAAGTAGATTTAAGGTTTTCTTCATTGTAAGTAATTGGTTATTTAGCAACGCTTGGATAGTAAACTATACATATTTGTTCCCTGTCATGCTTGATGTAATTAAATCTATATAAGCTTTATTATATAACTGTGAAATCTAGCAAATGTATTATCTTTATTTTAACATTAACTCCATACAGAAAAGGCTTCGACTTCAACGGCTTCACAGGTTCACTCTTTCCTTTCCACAAAAACACCCTCCACACAGCATCTCCAAAGGCCTCAGGGTCTCTTGTGTGGAGTTATTTTTTAAAAAATGACAACAACTCAAATATTATCTTGTTTGTGTATACAATAATGTTTGGTGTTAAAAAATCAAACATTATTGGAGGCGTCAGGAATTAGAAATCGCGGAATAAAAAAAACAGAATAAGGAACTTACCTTTTTCCTTGGTCCCTGTATACTAAGTATTATATTGCTCACCTTCCACAAATATTTAAATTGTTAAGCAAGCTTTGAGAAAATAGAACACAAGGATATGTTTAAATGGAGTCAAAGCAATATTGCAAAAGCAATTGCCAAGCTTCACAATGGTTTAGCAACAGTCAACACAAGTCAAAAAAGTCGACTGCAGTTCCACGTTGTTGTTGCGGGCTACAGACTACAGGGCAACACCACCCCAATTTTAGTCATCCTCCGGTATAAGAGTGCAACAGAAGAAATTGTGAATTTTTTGTTTGAAGACCTGGTGCTTTGACTTAATTATTTATAGCTAAAGTCTCAACTTGTCCTGAACCAATAAGTGGCATTCAAAAACGGAGTACCCTGTGACGCTGAAAGGATTAGTGAGGGTAAGGATAGTGAGGGTAAGGATAGTGAGGGTAAGAACCTTGATTGACATGACTATCGCCATGTCAATCAAGGTTCCGAATCTAAATACACGGAGAAAAATGAGTATTCCTAATATATTAAGAATCTCTTCAAGTTATCAGTAATCCGGTTAAAACGGGTTTGCAGATCTTTAAAGAATGAGTTAGTAGGTTTCCTGCTAAACTTTCAGTAAATTACGAAGATATTATCACGATTAACAATAATTTGAAGAGATTCTAATAAATTAGCAATACTTATTTTTCTTCTTGTGGTGATCTTTCACTCAGGCCATTCTGAGAGTATTTTTCACTTCAAACGTATCTCCGAATATTAAGGTGGGTATGACAAATTTATTTAAATAATACAAGGAAGACATGGCACGACCAAGTGGATCAAATACTAATAAGTCGGTTCACGTCAAAAGAGATAATAACAGAATAATTTGTGAGATGATGCACGGATGTAAATGAAGGAAGTGTGTACTAAGATAGAGTTGTTTAGCTTTCTATCCTCTCTGCTTACCTCTTGTGATGGTTAGTTAGTTAGACAAATGCGGAAAATTAATATAAATTAACAAAATTTAATTGCGCACGCTGGACCTTGGTTTAGTGATACTTAAAAAACTTTTGTAACCTTCACTGGCTCAAGTGCCCTGAAAGAATGCAGTACAAAAGGTGCTGGATAGTGTTTAAATCCATCAATTAATTGGCCCCACTTCTTCAACTCTTCAAATCTTAGATTAACAACATCATCAGCTGTCGGCAGACTGATGGAACCCAAGCCAACACCATATACTACTTGGTGAAAAATGAGTATGGCCGATTTAATAAAATCCCATTAAAAAATGGACGGCAAGCCATTTTCTAACTATCAGTACAGTCACAATATATCTGAACACGCATTCATGCAACTCCGCTTATCCTAGTAAATATATAAATAATAAGACGAAATTCGTAAATATTAGAATTTTTATTTTTTTATTTGACATCCTCATAACATATTAATGTTTCACCGACAGTTTGTTAGGAAACCTGTCAATTCATTCGTTAAAGGCCTGCAGATCTGTTTTTAACAGAAATACGAATAATTTGACTAACTTTTTAATAATTTAGTAAAATTTTACATCAGTAAGTTTTGGAGTATCTAGGCCTAAGGCTTGGAATAAACTCTCTTCGGAACTAAAGTACATAGCAAGCTTAATAGAATTCAGGACTAAAATTAAAACTTACATTAATAGGCTCTCGTACCCTTAAATTAAATATACCCGCATGCGAGTAGCATTCTTGAATTGCCTGTGAAATATCCTTTTTACACTTTTTTATTGGATTTACATTATTCGAAGCCTTATGGTGCTGCCACACGCAAAGCTCACATCAACAGATAATATAAAGCACAATAGCGCTCGCCATACAATCCCATACAGACCCGACACACGTAAAAAGATAACGCGCTATAAGTGTGGTTCTGAACTTCGCTAACCGAATTTATTTTACGTATCCGCTCCCGAAGCGATATTTGAAAAGTTATGCGTCCCCCTCTCCGCCGTAAAAAGGAGAGGGGGTCATTTTAATTACGGAGCTACCAACTAAGTTCTGTGTTCCCTTAGTAAAGTTGTCACTTTGACAGATGAAATTATGTTCCTCGGCCGCTCTCGAATTCAACTGACCCCCTCTCCTACCATAGGAAGAAATATTTGATAGCGTCGTGTGTCGGTAGAAAAGATGATGCGCTGTACATTAACTTTTGATGTGAGCTTTGCGTGTGGCAGCAGCTTAACTCCTTAATCTGTCTGTCTGAAGATAAATTCTTATTAAATAGTTGTACTGTTATATCGCCTCATATACAAAATTTCTTTTCCTCTCCTAGCCATGCTCATTAAAGAACATAAACATGTCTGAATAAAATAAGTACAAGAATTAATAATAGCATTTCCAATTACGTCCTCTGTGTGCGAACTGTATCTACATTTCTCTAATAAACTATAAACAGTGTTAATCGCAAGTGACCTCCAAGGTAAGAGTATGGTCTTTTATATTATCTGCCAGCACAGAATATAAATAAAATAACAATATATGTACATTCTAAGGCAGCATCATGTGCATTGGTCAAATGCATTGTACGTATAGTTTTGTATTAGTGATCGATGAACCGATGGATTAATCTGTTAGCCTTAAGTTGATAATGGTTTATCTAGTCTATAGACTGAAAATAGTACTATAGTAAATATTACTGAATATATTCAGTAATAATATAAAGCGTTTTGTGGAAATATTAAAAAAACAGATTTATATAAATCATCAAAATATTATCTATTATTATTATTAACTGTTTGCTGCATCCAATGGAAAAACATGTCTACCATCAATGCAAACAACATTCTCGGCCGTTTCGCTGTTCGTTTTCGCGCCCACTTAATCTTATTCAAATTCAAAACGTCAGCGGCCATTTTATATCCGCTTCCATCCCTTAACTTATAAAACCTAAGCCGTAAGGTTTTAAGGATGAAATTTGGAATTCATCGAAGGGACTTAACTTAATCCCCTATTTAAAAACGCGTTGACTCGGAACCACCTACCTACCTTCCCTTAAAAGGCAAATTAAACAAGCTGGAATTTTAGACCATTGGAGGCAAAGTAGTTCTAAATTCATTTCATTACTTTCTAAATGTAAAGGGGTTGGATCGTTATTAATGACTGCGGCGTGTTTTCCTTTTTTAACGAGAAGTGTATCTTCTGTTTTTTCACGGTCTAGCTTTAATGGTTAAATACCTAGATGTGTATTCTTTTTCAGTCGTTTCATAATTACTACTGAGGTTGGTGACCCCAGCGCCAATCTCTCTGGTGAATAAGGATCCTTCACTCCTCGTGGTTCTGCACTGAGTGGAGCGCCAAAGACACAGGCGCCAAATGTTATACAGAGAGAGCAAAAACAGACAATGCAGTTTTGAAGGAGTATTAAAAAACGGCGCAACTTACAGAAGTGAGGTTTATTTTAATTTAAAATGATTGCCCCTATCAGAAATACATTGATGAAGGTGATATCTGAAGTTTTCGGCCGCATTTACACAATTCGAAAGGTATATTGGCTATTACGTCCGAATTCGATCATTGAGTTCTTTCAAGGTATAAGGCCGAGGTTTAAAAACATTTTCCTTCAGGTGGCCCTACAAGAAAAGTCGCGAATTGCTGCTGGAAGGCCCGCTGGGTGGCGACGAAAGAGCGGCCATTTAAAAAAAACTTGTGTTGTACGGACCAAACCATGGTAACGACTAAAAACGGCATGACCCTCCCGACGCAATGGAACCTCCCAGGTTCCTATCCCCACCATACGTGATGTACCGGCCCATCAAAACAACACTGTTTTTTTTTGCTGCAACTCGTATTAAAGCAGTGGTGATGATTGGTATAATAATACTGGACTAATTTTACTATAAAAACACATTACGATGATGACGGAATAATGTACTCTATCTGAAAGATGGGATGTGAGAAGGAGATGAATCTAATACAATAGCTTTATAATATAAAATATACCTATCTTGCTTTACTGATGTATTCATATTAATAACCTTCTAATACCACACCAGTGATATTTTTGATTATTTAAACGCATTGGTGACCTTCCTCTTTGCCAGTGAACCACACATATTCAATTTGGAAGGCGGGTGTTGGTACCGCCGCCCCGGTATTTATTTATTGGATACACGTCTGCCATAGGTCACCCCAAGTAGTTCTCTACGCGTGGTAACTAGGGGGCCCATTCAGGAACTTCAGGGGTGCCTGGATTCATGGGGTGAGGTTTGTCTGGGTCTTGATGCGTCATTGATGCGTCATTGATGCGTCATTGATGCGAATTGATGCGCATGCGTCTTACCACGCACTGCTTAGCGGGCCGTATCGAGAGAACCTGGTTGAGAGAGGCCCTTTGATCTCTCCAGTCGAACTACCGACCATCGCCTTGCATCGCAGTTGTAGAGATGGATTCATATTACCGTCAATTTTTGACACACTGACCCTTAGATTCCTACCCACCTCTTATACCCTTTTCCTTCCCAGAACTACCTCTCTTTTCTTTCCTAAAAAAGACCCTCCACGCAGCATCCCCTTAGATTACATAGACCCTGAGTGTCCAAAGTTTCCTAGGAAACGCTGTTGGCAGACAGTTGATAGCCTATTATAGATACTTAGCTCTTCTACATGTCCAAACCATCAAGGTGTTCCTTTCTTGATATTGTTTGTAACGCTCTTATCAGACTTGCATTATTTCAGGTTTTCTATAAATATTGTAACTAACTAACTAGCCATTACTCAGTTTTCTCGCATGAGTAAGCAGGGAGAAAATACCGCCATACAACAGTCTTTAAGAACACTCTTTGCTTCATGCACATTCATTCATCGTGTCAAACACATCTACGTAATTACTACTGACTTGACCTTACTCAAGCATTTGATTCATTTTATTGTGCAATTTTTTTTGAAAATTATTATCTTTTATTTAATCACCATTTCATTTTGGTATTTTAAGACGATACGTGAAATATTAATTTAAAGGGGATATATAATGTTTTATTTGCCCTCCTCTCTAGGAGATCCTGTGACGAGGCAAAATAGATTTTTGGGTGGAGGATTTTCAAACTAAAGGTCACTTCTATGATGATTTTTTAAAAATATTCTAGTCATTTCTTTTTCTGATAATTCCTTAATCCAAGATTGGATTAAGGAAAAGTGATGATTTTCTGGGGTTAAATACGTTGCGTTAGATTCGGTTTATTGGCTGGTTTTTTCACTTTTAATGACTTTATAGCACTTTCAAGAGTGTGTTGATTTGTCATTGTCCTGAGTTGTCATGGAACCCTTTTATTTATAAACCGTCTTACTAATTAGATTCTTACACGCCAGTTCAATGTTGGTGTGGTAATGCCGGCCTTAAGCCTGGTTCATGACCGTTTACAATGAAAGAAATGTTTGGGTACTATTTACAAAATTTTCAGTAATTATCTACTAAACAGTTTAGTTGCTGTGGTGACTGCCGAACTTTTAGCTACTGTTTGCTAAACAGCAGTTTATTTATGACAGCTTAACGATTCAGATATTCTAGCTAAACTAATCGGTTGAGACAGCTTTCTGTTTTTAGTTGTGTTACCTAAACTGTATTTATGACAGCTTAACGATTCAGATATTCTAGCTAAACTAATCGGTTGAGACAGCTTTCTAACTTTCTGTGTTTAGTTGTGTTACCTAAACTGTATTTATGACAGCTTAACGATTCAGATATTCTATCTAAACTAATCGGTTGAGACAGCTTTCTAACTTTCTGTGTTTAGTTGTGTTACCTAAACTGTATTTATGACAGCTTAACGATTCAGATATTCTAGCTAAACTAATCGGTTGAGACAGCTTTCTGTGTTTAGTTGTGTTACCTAAACTAAAAATTATATACCTAAACCATTGTGTAGTGTTTGGTTAGAAAAACATAACTGTTTATATGTAGTAACCTTATTATTTAGTTAATATTACAAAATGGTTAGGTTGATTAACTAAACTTCGGTTGGAATAGCCCTACCGATATAGGTGTTTTAGCTCTCTACTGCTAGCTAGCTTTAGGTAATGTAGCTTAGCTTTTTGGTTAGATTATCTATATTAAATAGGAAGTGCAGCTTTACAGTTTAGCTGAAAACAATACAGGGTGTAAATGTAACCACCCTCAACTCTAAGGATTATACCCATAATTCAGAATTATGGGTTAAATACTTTGAGTTGCAGGTAGTTTATTACAACTCTTTTGAGAGATGAAACCTAAATAAATAAATATTATGTTTTGTAAGACTAGAATGTACTTATTAAAAACCTCATTCATATAAAAGTTATTTTGTTAAGAATCGTCTCTCAAAATATTGTTTCCAGCTACCAGAAAGCCTCAAAAAAGAAAACACGTTTGATCATACACACATTTATATTATATTTTTTTATTATAAGTTTTTCTTAAATATAGTAAAAGTTGTTTGTGTCCTGATTTGGTAAACTCTTTTCGGCGCTGCCTGTATGTGTCTAGTAATTTACCTTTAGCAGCAATTTTTTGGGTAGGCCCAAAACACACATATGGGGTGAAATATAGGATTTCCCTGCAATTCCTTACTTATAATAGTACTGCACAGTCTGGCAGAATTGTCCAACAGACCCTTTGACTCACAACTGCATTAAAAGTGCTTGCCCTTCATTGATTGATAGGAGATGATTGCGTAAGTCCTAGAAAACAAAATTAAATTGTATATTGATTACATAACTAATAACCACTTCTATAATCATCATAATATTAGTCACAGGTGGCTATTCTACGCTGCCACTACTAAAATACATAGATCAGAATGTATAAAACAATTAACCTAAGTTACTTAGATATCTGAAACTTACTAAAACTATTTAACTTACATTCGAAATTTGCCCTTCAAAAGCTTCTTGCGTTATTCTTGGTGATTTGTTTATATTTTCCAACAACGAAGTCATCGTGTTGATAATATATGGGCGTTGTTTGATTGGAAGTTGAAGGTATATCTTCAATCTGAAACAAAAAGCAGGTATGTACACAAAGGGGAAAGAAGGGGTGAAGGGGTCAAGCTTTGTTTTTATCCCTTTGGAATTGCTTGACCTCCCCGGCAGTCGATTTATTCATTAATTACAGGAATTATTATTTTAAATATTATAATTTTTGTATCAAAATCGCGTCCGGTACAACTATTTCCAAATGGTTAGCCAAAAAAGGCCTAGGTATACAATATATCATCATTACTACTTTTAAAAACTTACACTTATGACAGGTGGATTAATAACATCCTTGAGCGCATTAATGTGTTCCGTAAACAGTTCCCGGTGCCCTATAGTCGGAATCAATTCTTTAATATCATCTTCAGATATTATGAGGAGTGTTTTCGAGTCTATGGCTTGTTCTGAAATAAAGAAAAAAACGACGAGAAAATACAAAAATTTTCAAAACAAGAAAATAATAATTTATTTTTCAAATGAATGAATATTATTCATTGAAAAAATTTATATTTATACAACAGCAGATACCGAACACCCTGTATCATGAATCAAGCGGAGATAAAATAGTTTTAATAATGAAATTATTTCATTTATGTGAAGATTTCCAATGTAAACATAAACAATGGGTGGTCACCCTGTATTTAAAAAAACATATCCCTCCCAAAAAAAATCAATAGAATTAAATGTTCAAAATTTCATGTCCGAATTAATAATTGCAATACACATTTATTAAAATTAAACATAACCTGCTATGATTGACCATCCATCGGTACGATTTCAAAGCTAGTTTGGTTGGTTCTAGTTTCTGGCTAGGGTAAAACTGTAACTTAGAAAATACTGCAGTTTCAAACAACATTCGTTCATTACAAAATAATACTGGCGGAAACGAACAAAGAAATAAAGGCGCCCTTGAGGTGATTTTGCACAAAAACGGCGCTATACAAGTCATCCAATTATTATTATTATATATATACCACTCTCTGTAACCTGTGTCATGACCCCTAACACAATCTTGGTTGTAGCGTCCACACGCACTCTTCAAACTAGGTACATAATAAATACAAATCTACTAAATCTATTGCGCACTTGAGTCATAGAATAATGAAGGTGCCAGTTTCTAAATCAAAAAGAATGGATATTATCATAATATATATCATAGTTCCATGATCTAAATTCTAAATCAATAAAAAAATGAAAAAGTAAACTCACCTTTAAATGTTTCTATGTAAGCTTCCAGATTCCAAGAAATTAAATAATCCTCAACGGTTTTGTCTGCCATTATCACTAGGAACTAAGAACAGCGGTTATCATAAAATAAATTCGCAACGAACGTCAATTCACGTATGGTGCGAACTATGGCGAACTGAGAACTGCGCATAAATATGAACTGCGTCCGTCATAAATAAACAGCTGCGTCATCGGACCTCTAGCGACGACGAAAAAATCTACCAAAGTTCGGGATATTTAACTAAAGTTTTGTTGCACTTTGATCAAGTTTGTGCAAAGCAACTAATTGTTATGTAAAAATACCAAATTTAGATATTCCAACCTAAGTTTAGCAATTTGAACAAAGCATTTAACCAAACTAGATGTTGAGTTAAATTTAGCTAAATACTTTGGGAAGTAACACATAAACTTGAGTTACTAAAGTGAAATAGGTTAAGTAAATTACTTTAGCTTAATTAACCAAACCGATTATTTTGTTTAGGTAAGTAAGCTTTTAGTATGCTATTATTAAAGTTTGGTTGTAATAGCTCAAGCACATTTTACTAAACAACGACGGTATCTGCACATAAAGTAGTTTGAGAAGTAGTAGCTGAAGTTTGGGCGATGGTTACACAACTTCAATTAGCTTAACACTTCAGCTAACCCATTTTTTTCAGTGTTACCAAACAAAACGCCATGGTAATCAGTTAAGTTTTTCATTGTTCTAAACTTAAGCGCCACCCAATATTTACCGTGCGTTTAAAAGTAAGGGGATTAGAACAAAGAAAATGTATATACCACAATAGAGTCCTAACTGCTTACAACCGTGTGGAGCCTGCCTATGACAACCGCAACTATGTGGTGACGCTGAAGGTAGAGAGGAGGAGAAAGAGATGGGGAAGAGGAATGTACATTACCGACTTTCAGTAAGCAGTGCGGTAGGTAGCGTGCTAGTTGCGTGCATTCCACAAACACGCGAGTTCGTTCCACGTCGACTGCAAGTAATGACACCTGAATAATAATTGCACCTACTTAGTTATTATGCCCTGAATTTACGTCCACGATATTTATATTCCACAGTGCAATCACGAAAGTGCAGTAGCGTAGTGAAAAGTTTGCATGCAGATTATTAGCAAAAGTATTTTTAAGTAAAACGTCTGGAAACTTTTTTAATAAGTTTGGAAAATGGAACAAAGCTTCGCCCTCAACACAAACAAATGTTTGTAAATTATTTAGCAGAGCCAAAATTGGATATTTGTTTTTTTCCAGATTCTTCTAAATTTTATTAAATGTTTAGGTAATGGGGTGTGAACACACTCTCACACACTAAAATGTATAAGAATCCGCCATAAAAAAACGGTTTCTGGCTCTCCTTAAAATATCCAAATATCTGAGACGCACGTTTGCATTGAGAGCGACAAAACCAATGAGATGTGAGATTTTGTAAAAAAATACGACACTGTGATATTTCCGTTATCATCAATCGATCGCGTGTCTGATGTGATTTTTGCTCTGGTTCAACGAACTTGGTATTATTTTGAATTTTACTATCTCTTTCAAAAAAAGGAGCAGCTATGTCAAGAATTCAGGCAAGCGATAAAGTACATATGATTCGGGAGGCAGGAATAGGTACCGCCCTCTGCCATATGTCATCTCTAGTGGTTCTCTGCGTTTGGTGACTTTTAAGGGGTTTATCCAAGTTTTGGCAAATGCGCCTGTCCACCAATTGCGTGGCGGGTCGGATCGGGCAACGCCGGTTGAAGACACTTCGAGCTCTCCTGTCGGATTATCTTGAACCATCGCCTTGCACCGTAGTGGGAGAGATAGATTTATGCGTCCGTCACTTCTGGACACACCCCTCATGCCCCTTTCCTTCCCTGAACATCCTCTCCTTTATTCCTTTAAATACTATCCACATAACATCCCCAAGGCCCCGAGGGAAATTGTTCTTCTCACAAACTAATGTATGGAGTTTTTTTACCAGAAAATTGTTAAATTTTAAATTGACTTGATATTTGAGATAATTACGCGGGTTTCCTAGGTTTTCCGGTAACTCTTTGGTTCAAATAAGGATTTCCATTGAAGCATATCATGAATTCTGATTCATTTGAAACAAGAAACATCGATTCTGAAAATATGCAAATAAGTTTTTTTGGGGAAATCATATTCATGTTTTTATTGCTTCACATTTATTATTTGTCTCTATGACACGACATTTAAATTCACCTTTTCAGGAAATCTTCGGCTCGTGTCCCCCTCTGGAAAAGTTCTAGTATCATATTTCCAAAATAATTTTACCTTTTCAGCTTTGAGGTATTTTACTCTGTTATACTAAATTTGAACAATGTCTGTGGCGTTATCTCTCTTCGGATTTAAAAAAGGAAACGGATGCAGTTTTACCACGAATTTTATTTAGTTTTTTAAAAATATATATATGAATTTCAATTTTGTTTTCTTGAACGAATAATGCACATCTTGGATTTGGAAACTAACCAACTTTCCTATTTTTGGCTGGTAGACTCGTTTTCGATGACAATGAACTCTAGGCAATCGCGGATTTTTCGCATTTATCTGAAATCAAATGATATTGCAGCAGTTAATATACGAAATAAATGTCGGTCCTACTCGATCGGAATTTGGCGAGGTTGATACAGTTCCTGGGGAGGAACATTCAATCCTAAGTCAACCAAAAAAAATATATATTAAAAATCTACCGGTAAAAAAAACATTATTTTTGACGGGATGATTTAAAATATAAATTTATTATTATTATCAATAAAAAAGATTGGATATATATAGGTGCTTATACAAAGTTAGGCCAAATCATTTCTTATGCTGATGTTAGTTGGCGCTAGTAGTTTTATTTTGCTTTAAAACTTAAATTGAAGTAAAGGGAAGATGAAGAGGAATATAGAATAAGAATAAGAGATATAATGAAATTGTGTGTATACTGCACACATATTTGAACTACTGCAACTCCCTTAAAAATCTCATTATGGCAGTTTTGCAAATAGGCCTCCATCAATTTTTAAGGATTTGCCGATCTTGACAGGTTATCTGCTTACCCAGCTTATCCGCTCAAAAATTATAGTAATATTTTTTGAAAAGTAACAACGGAACACATCCTATAGTTTATTTTCAGCACCAGAATAATATCTATAGCTTTATCCGAGGGGAGATAACCAAACTTGTATCAGGAATAAATTCGCAGAATCCTGCGCTCCGGGCGTTCTCCTTCGTCTGCGAATGACAGGATTTTTCTTCAGATGGGTTTCGAGGAAATCGGAAGTGTTCTTCGCAACCGAAAACATTGTAATAACAAATCATTGAAAAATAATAAAATATCTTCTAAAAAATATATTCATCTTATTTGTAAATAGATCAAAAAACACTGATTCTAAATAAATATTTAAGTTTCATTGTATTAATGAACGTATTTCTATTAATAAAAAGCTTGAAATATTATTAAAAATAAGAAGGTTGAATGGCCACAACAAAATGACTAGACTAAAACTAAACGCCGAAAACGACATGCATCATAGTAATACTAAAATACCGGCTCCAAGTGATTAAAATGTTATTTAAAATGAAATAAAATAATTTTTGTTTTAAAACCACGAGTTTTTAATAATTTTTGAACCGACCGGTTTCGCTTTACTCAAGCATCTTCAGGGTACAAATTATTACTATAATTTTTATTATTTATTATTACTGTAATAATTTGTACCCTGAAGATGCTTGAGTAAAGCGAAACCGGTCGGTTCAAAAAATTATTAAAAACTCGTGGTTTTAAAACAAAAATTATTTTATTTCATTTTAAATATGTCAAACCACAAAGTGATTGCTTTCTACAATAATAATAAAATGTTATTTATATTTACAACAACTTCAAAAGTATGAATATATAAAGCACATTTAAAAATTCAAAGTTTTTTATCGAGAATATTTAGAATTTAAAAAAAAAATCAAATTATTGAAAACCAAATAAAATCCTTCTTTAATACGACAGAAATCATCCCATATTTCTCGCCTACTTTCGAGGTAAAATACTGGCGTCGCAGAATCAGTCCGAGACACTCACCAATCGACAATCGACAATCCAATAGACAATCGCCGAAGACAATGACAACTATGTGACGCCATATATAATTAATATTGTAGCAGTTTTAAGAAAATATATGTCACCCAATGAAAACAATAAGATTACTTTCATTTCAGTAAGACGATTAATGTTGCAAAGTTTTCAAATGCTCAGCAAGAAAAAAGAATACTGTTTTGAAACTCGTGCAATGCCAGATATCTCGTAAATACCACTAAAGTAATATGCATCAGATTATTGTTGAAAGGGTAGCTCATTTCACTGTAATGTACAATAAAACTGCCTAATAAATCCATTAAATCCCAATCTCGCGGCAGTGGAATTTTGAAAGTGGAAAAGTGGAATTTACGAAAAGATGTTTATATTTGAAACTTTTTTTTCCTTGTTTCCTGAATTTCATTTCAGGTTTACGCATGTCATAAATCCTTTCAATTCTCTCGAGTATTTGAAGTCTAAAGGTCTCTATATTATTTGGAATTTCAGTAAACAAATACATCACACAAACACTTGCAGTTGACGAATTCTTCGTATGAATATAAAAGTTCAACGTACGCATTAATATTATTGATGTGTTTTAATCTGTTATAATGTGTTTTTAATCGGACTCGATTTTTTTGAAATGCGATGGTGTTTCAGACTTGTGATATTTCATATTGGTTGTTTTGATTAGAAATTACAAAAACTTGGAAATACTGGAATTTTTCGGAAATCTGTATTGTAACGAAAAGATGCTTGTTTGAAAAACACTTTGTAAATAAAAAGGTTTACATTTTACGCCACATACTCGTATCAACACAGTTATACAATAATCTTTTAATATTGATAATTTATTTATTTTCAATTTACTTTTAGAACTTTTTGCGAATGAATCAGTCCTAGCAGATATTTCCTAAGCGTGTTTTGCAAGACGACGAATCACTTAATCGAAAATTTTGTTTCCTTAGTAGCAAGAAAAAAATATTTGTATTATACATAAAACGTACAGGATGTTAGTTTCGAGAAAATAATTTTCGAGGATGGTACAGAAAAATTGTGTAAAGTTACCAGTTGAGTGGAAACAATACCTGTTTCCGAAAACGAAAAAGTTTTGAAAAATTTTGGACAAATTAACTACGAAATTTTAAATGCAAAATAAGAAGTGGTTAGCAGCAGACATCATCACTTCTGGCCAAGGCACCAAACTAAATTATAGTGAGTTCCAAAACAATTTAATAAAATTGCATTCAAATTAAAAGTTTCATACATTCCGACTCACTGTCTTCAAGAATAGGTCTTTCTTCCACTGCATGTTTTATTTCCAAAGCCAGTTTGGTGATGCCAGTGCTCGGAAGTAGTTGAATTTGACTTGAGACTGGGAACCGCCACAATTCCAAGAACTTTAAGATTTTCCATCATTTGTGAAAACATCTTATTGAGATTGTTAACACTTTACACGGATAATTGGCGGATGTTTGCAACTCATGGTGTCCCATTATCATTAACACATTCGTATATCCTTCAAAAGGCTCATTACAAACCATAAATATACCCTTTTAGTAAGCTCGTTCTTAACTACCCCAGCTGTTACAACTCAAACAATTACATTTTAATAAATTGCACACTTACAAAAAGTTTTAGGAAGAACTCGTTAAGCTTAATATTGTTGTGCTAAGATACAGGATGAAACAAAAAACATTTATCATAATTTCACAAAGGTGAAATTATTTGAAGTAAAAATTATTTTTTTCCACAGCGACATATCAAAGGCTTTTTTACAATTAAATTCCTTTAAATTTCCATTTAAAAAAATATCTGTAAATGTTGCGAGAGGGAAGTGAGAAAGGAGGAGAAGACGAAGAAGATAATAAAGGTTAGGAAGTAAGTACCTGGCTATTAAAATATACCCACTAAAGACGGCTAAAGCCATCTCAAGTAACGTTTTGATTTTGAATAGTTTGAATAATTAATATTTCTAGGAATTAATTGAGGTGAATTTCAAACTACATACTACAATTTGAAATTGTTGTAAATAACACACCGTCATGATAGCATTTGGTTTCTAAAATCATAAAAAAACATCCTCCTAGCATACTTTTCTATACTCGTATCATCAATGATCTTTTCCGGTCATTCAATCTAGAACCCAAAGTGAATAAAAACAAGTTCAGTTTAAATATAAATCGACTAAAAGTTTAAATATAAATCGATTTAAAAGATGTTAAAATTTATAAATGGTAAGATTTTTGAAATAATTTTGTTTTTAGAGCTCGTTTAAATTCAGCCAAATTCTGTAGATTAGTAAGAGCCGAGGAAAGTCTATTCCACATGAGAGGGCCTGTTACACTAAAAGAACGATCATACTAAACAGCTCGATTTGACCTAGAAAGTTCGATTAGACGATTACTAACATCTAGATCTGCTGACCTTAGAGTAAGCTGTCTATTGCTTAAGTTTTGTCGGACACATAGTTCCGATATATAAGCTGTCTATTGCTTAAGTTTTGTCGGACACATAGTTCCGATATATAGGCTGGCGCCATTCCTTGCAATGCTTTGAAGGTCATTAAGCAGATCTTAAACTCTATTCTTTTAGGGCATCAAAGCTAGTGAAGGCAACATGATCCCGCAACACAGTAATTATTTAAACTATCATTTTATTTTTGGCTTTTGTGTTTTTACTAGTAAGTTAATACAATAGTTGTGTTTTCCCAAGACAGTATTCCATTTACTTGATGCCATGTAGCTCTAGTATCTACTTATTAATTGTTATTTTGTTTAATTCGTAGAATTCCATTTTATTATTTATTTTTTAATTTATTTTAATAATAACATAATTAAGTTCTGAAAGAATTTGAGTTTTTTATTATTGTGACAGCTGTTTCAGCGTTCAAGGCCGTGTTCAACAGTTTTTAGACCACGTTGAGACGACTTATTTATATGATTCTATTTACCCCCGCTAAATTTCATGTTTTATGATGTATAAAATAAATTATTTATTACCGGTTAAACCGATTTACTGAGAACATTGTCACAATAGAATCTAAGTCTAGTATCTAAGTTAACACAAGTTATTACTGCTTCATACAAGCTGATTTCAGATTTACAGTTTGGGGTATGAATAATATTCGTTATATTTTTTACCCTTGACATTTTGTCTCACAAAACAGTTTTCATGGTATCACCGCAAAATCGATGAATATGTAAATAATGAAAAGCGATTATTTTACATCTCAAGCCTTGTTTTAATCTAAAATTATATACCTTGTCGTTAAACTTTATACAGTGCTTTTGAGGAGGCATCTTACAAAACGGTCAATATAAATTAGGTAATTATCATAACAAAAATATTAATGATTAGTATTTTTCTTCAAATGTATGATGTCACACGAAAAATACTCAAAGAATATTAATGATTAAATATGATTTAAGATTTTCACGGCCAAAAGTATTTTTGTTATTTGTTTTTGGGGTGTTATGCCGTGTTGCGCTAACTCCTACTTTAGCCAACGTTTCGGACAGCATTGCAGTGTCCATCATATTTAAATAACACATCTGCCCTGATGATGGACACTGCAATACTGTCCGAAACGTTGGCTATAGTAGGAGTTAGCGCAACACGGCATAACACCCCATAAACAAATAATAAAAATATTAATGATTGCATAAATTAAATGGAAGAACTTTAAAAAGGTAATTATTTGTATTGACTTGTCGAAGTTAGTAGTTTTACTTCGGATAAAAGGTCCCAAAATAGGAATCACCGCTGCTTACCAGAGGTAAAAAATAATTAGCATAAATACATTATTTGAAATATTGTTTCTGCTGGCCTTTTTCTCTTTTGCTTTGTATCTTTATACTTAAGAAGATACCAACTGCTTTGTTTAAAATGGAAAAGAAAAGCAGAGGTCACCCACAATTGCATCGAGCTAATGATTTCTATTCCTACTTTTTGTGCAAAGGAGGGCGGTCCGTCTGATTGGCAAGCCATGGTTAAAATACCGATTACCATCTCTAATGCACAGACGCAACGCGGGAATTTCGAGTCCGTTTTACGGGCATTTTAATGGAGCCTGATATAAGGAGCTAGCATTGATTTCAGTGCACGTGAAACACCAGTTCACGGTTGAGGTTGGCTTCCTGAGAACGGGCCACTTCTTCGACTTGTTTTTGTTTAAGACAGCTCGTATGTGGAAAGAGCTACCGGCATTCGTTTTTTCTTTCTCATATTATCCAGGCATCTTCAAGAGAGGCATTAATAAATCTCATTCTACAGTCCCTGAAGTGTCACAAGAGTGACTCCGTCTGTACAGTGTAAAATATGGGAGCTACGTCACCACCTGGTTAGGCATGGTTGTGAGGGGGTTATTATGGAAGGGACTGTAGAATGAGATTTATTAATGCCTTTCTTGAAGATGCCTGGATAATATGAGAAAGAAAAAACGACACAAAAGTGATAACTCACAAGAGTGACTCCGTCTGTACAGTGTAATTGTGCGTACAAAGCTGGACGCCAGAAGGCTCACGAACAAGAAGAATAGGTACTACATTTCTCCACCCTTCATCAATACAAACATTGATTTTATGAACTTTCTTACATATTTCTGAAATCGTTAGACATATGAGACGAAGTGACAAGCTTGGCTGGACCACCTAGTACTAAATTTAAAATACAAAAGAATTGTGTTATAATATTTGTATTATCATGAAGTATTCTAGCGGAAGCGCTCCGCCTATTTGTCAACTGATTTGTGTATCACCCTGTGCAGATATTTTTAGCCAGCCTTAAATCTTTTCAAGCGCGCTTTACGATTCAACGCTTTATCTCATTTTTCGCTAACGCCTTAAGTTGCGGAAAGAATCTAGGTAGCTACCTATATTCTAGTTTTTCACATACATTTTTTATTTCCTAGGAATTATATTTCTAAAGTTTCCCGTTGTTTTCCGACGTATTTTCGTCATAAATATGTATTTTTATATTACTGTTTCCACTGTCTGCTGCACGTTTTACGAGAATGTCACTTCTTCTACGCCACGACGTGATTTATCTTCCCCGGGAGAGTGAGATTATATTACCTTAAATGTGTAAAGGAATAAGAGGCCGCACGCTTTTGGAATAACTTACACGCCTCAGTGATAATAATGATGCGATATGTTACGCTACATCGTTCAACCGCTAGATGTCACTACTTCATATTCATATTTATTATAAGGTACATTTTGTCAACCGCTAGATGTCACTACTTCACATTATGGTTAAACGGGACGCTCATTGTATTCTACGTATTCACAGATGGCGTTGATTAGTAAATTTATTATTAAAATACGCTTTTTGCAAAGTATTTCTTTACAATATTGCGACAAATTATTTGTTTGCGTATATACCCGTATATACGTAATATGAATATGAATAAATAGATTTTTTCGTTTAAAAACTTTTTTTTTTCGAGAAAAGCGTTCAAATACAATATTGCAGCGATGATTTAATCTAAAAATGTATTTGCATTACGTATGTAAACAAATAAGTTGTCTTAATATTGCAAAGCGATACCTTGCAAAAATTGTATTTTAATGAAATAAATTAATTAACGCCATCTATAAACATGGAATAGAACGAGCGTCGCGTTTAACCTTGAATATTATATGCAAACTGGAGTTCCGCAGGGATCAATTCTAGGCCCAAAATTGTACATACTATTTCTTTCACTCATGAAAACTAAAGCGTAAACTGCTAAATAATGTATTTTTAACTAGAACATTATGAACGCATATAAGAGACAACTAAGGTAAAATACTTAGACGGCGAAGGTTATTTGTGACAGTTTCCCCGAGATTCATCACATCCCATCGTGTAACATTTGGAACCGGAATTGCAGATGGCGATAAGATTTAAATTCCCGCTTAACACCAACCGCAGATTTTGATTATAAGAAAAATAATTATGTAAGAATGGACTTTTATATAATTTTGCAAAGTTTAGGAACCAATATTCCAATGTTTTAAGATCATTTTCTAAAAAACTTAATTTTACAAATTATTCAATAATACTATAACCGAAAAGGAGTTCGTAAGTGGAAGATTTTCAATTTTAAAGCAGTTTTTATAGTTCTAATACAGGGTTTTCTAATAAGAGGTGTTATTTTAAATAGTCCGCTATTTCGGTAGATGTTACTTTTGAAGCTGTCATTTTTTGACATTTGACAAGTAGAAACTACGCCATGAATAAAAATGTAACGATACACGATTCAACAATGCATTGAAATTATTAAAATTCACTTGAGTGAATCAAATGCAAATCATATTGAGTGATGAGGCCCATTTTCAGCTCGGTGGCTTCGTCAACAAGCAAAATTGTCACATCTGGGACTCGGAAAACCCAAGAGTTATTGTTGAAAAGCCTCTCTATTCTCAACGTGTGACTGTTTGGTGCGGTTTATGGTCCGGCGGAGTAATTGACCTCACCTCACTTTTTCGAAAATCGGGCTGGAGCAACAGTTACGGTGAATGGATCGCTATCGAGAGATGATTAATGATTTTTTATGGTCGGAATTGGATGGTATTGATCTGGACAATGCTTACTTTCAACAAGACGGCGCTATGTGGCACGCAAGCAACGAAACCATTGATCTTTTACGATTGAATATCAAAATAACACCTCTTATTGGAAAACCCTGTACTTTATTTTTACTCGGTCTATAAAAATACTTTCGAAAAAATGATAGATTTTTTCAAAGGCCAAGATGTGTTCTACACCCGTTGTTTAATTAAAAAATTTCAAATATTTTTAAGCGATCAAATTTTAACACCAAAAACACAATTCTGCAAAACTGCGTAGTACGTCGCCTTCATGAATACTTTTGGTATAGAAAATGATTCGAATCAAGTAGGCGGAAATAAACCCATTTCTCGAAATCCTTTCGAGCTGAGACTCGGCAAACCGACTCGTTATCAATGACGAAGCATTCTATCTATTGTTGATGCCAATGAAGTATACACACGCGGACATATACGCATTATGTGAAATCGTATGACTTCACAGCATTTAATATACGAAATAAAAGTCGGTTCTACCCGGTTGGAATTTGACGAGGTTGCTAGCTCGGTTGACTCCAAACTATGAGAAGGTAGGTACAATGATCAGTCAAACCAATAAAAAAGATTTAAAAGATATTTTAAAATAAATGTTTTAATCTTTCTTTTCTAAGGGTAGATTTTTATAGACTTATTAACAAAATACATAAAAAAACACTTTTGTCCTTAAATCCACCATTTTCTAGGCACAGTCCCCCAAGCGATTTTTATGCCTAGTGCCTATATTCGTGGTGATCTAAGACACTGTAGACATATTTCTGGTTTGTATATTCCTCCATTACAAGCTTTCTTGTCAACCGCAACACGTCACTGCTTCTCATATTACTATTATATAAATTATAGGTGTATGTGTATCTATCTATATATTATGTGATGTATAATCACGCACACTAACACATATCTAAATATATGGAAACCATCGGAAGGTGATTTAGCACAAGGAGAAACATGATGTTTATTGTTTGTGTGTTTGAGCAGAGAATTTAGTAATAAACACTTGACTTAGTAGCTATCGAGTGTGACTTTCAGATACTTGTACTGGGTGTGGCAGGACGTAACCGAGCAGCTTTAATAAATTATTTTCATAAATTTATTTTCTTAATGCAATAACTTAACATCGCACAAGAGTCCCAACTCCCCACTGACTGGAGACAGTGGAATTATGACATCTTCGATTGGAGTATGTTGTGAGGCTGGAGGGAGTGGGGGAGGAAATGAACGGTGGGGAAGCACCTGGATATTTATATCTGGTCACCAAACACGGCTTAAGCCATTTAAAACGACGTTTCGATTCTGAATGGTGATCTTTAAGGGAAGGTGAGTAGCACGTGGTACGCAACATAAGGAATCACTGGTTACTTAGAGTCTATCACGTACGTCTTGTTACACCCTGTATATTTTAAGTACCACGAGATGATTCAATGTTATGACGGCAATAGACGTTTTGAGTGAGACAAATAACGTAGGTACATATTAATATTATAATTATCCAACGCCTGTGTTTGAAACACGCCATTAGAAATTCGATTAATATTATGTTCGGTCATGTACAAACATGTATTTTAGAAAAGTTATTTACATCGTGAATCGTGAATTCCAATTGTGAAGAAAAGACGCCTCATATATTTTAAAGAAAACTTTCAACTAGGATACAAATATAAATATATTTTAATTTTTGACCAAACTCTGTAGTTAAAATCAGTGTCAGATCGTGACTTTTGGGCGTACTGTAGTGCTAATATTACAAAAAATGGCATTATTGATGTTGTTGTAAATGTTGGAAATTTCAGTTTGGCCGTGATGAATAATGTCATTTTTTGTAATATGTAATATCCAGTAAACTGGTTAAAATACCTGACCTAGGTATCATTGTTGACCGGAAATATCGCCTTGTATCTCATATAACCTTATAAATAAACTTTTAAATATAAATATAAGTGTGTTTGTCGGAAGTGACTTGCCAGGTAAGTATGTTTTGGTATCTTTTCTAAATAACAAATGTAGATCCTAGGAAATAAATTGTACAGCGCCCTTGAGGTGATTTTTCACAAAAAAAGCGCTCTACAAATTATCCAATTATTATTATTATTATTATTATAACTTCTATCACTAATAGGGCTGGTTTTATAGTAAGGATTCCCAACTAGTAATTGAATATTCACATTTCTCGTTAGAGGCATTCTAGAATATAACTCTATAGAAGGAGTCTAATATGTATTACATTTGGACTTAGAGTTTCTTTAGAATCAAGGGATTATGATATTTTTATTACACTTATTGAAATTGTTGAAGTCAAATATTAATACATATAAATAAATAAACCATGTATAAATATTAATGATATTTTTTCTCACACGCATTTTTGGCTTTTCGCAGACGATAATGAGATTCTCAAATTAATATATATATTTTTTTAAATTTATTATTTAATAAATATTTACATTTTTTGACATTTTTTTTAACTACCATACTAGGCTAATGCCCGTGTTGAGGTAGTTATACATGAAATAATATTAACTATTGATATTAATATAATCAACACAGTGAATATTCAACACACTTTTAAAAAGTGATATAAAGTCATTAAAAACGATGAAAAAAAATTTAACCTAACCTAACCTAACCTAACTTAACCTACTTAACCCAGTTAATAAAGTTTTTGTTTCATCACTTTCCATGACTTTATATAACTTTTTAGAGATGTGATGAATTATCATTTTGATGTTTTATCCGGTCACCGGCTAAAGTCGTGAACTCCTTCAAAACCTTGAAGAACCTCTACTGTTTTTTTGCCCTATTTTGTCATAGATTTTGTCACAGCATCTTTTATCGTAACATTTCTCCTTTTATTAACTTCGCGCAGTATGTAATGTGCTAATTGGACTTGGTCGGTTAGTAAATAAATAAATAAAATAAGAAAAATTTCAGATCACAATTTTTTTAAATAGAGAATACAAATTACCCCTAATATATTAAAGTTGATTCACTTTCATGTTCTTACCAATAGTATTATTGTGGTTTTCAGGTTACAATTATTTTATAAACAGCTTATGCATCATTGGTAACTCTTATGCTATATTAGCTGATGTTCTTAATATGCCATTATTCTATTGAAGCATTAGTAATTAAAAAAAAATAGTACTATACCTAACAGGTTTTTTTTTTTTTTTTTCTTCTTCATTTCTTTCATTCACTTCGTACTAATGTATATTGTTTTTTTGTCTCTTTTATTTTTTTCTACATTATTCTATGACTTTCAACAATTATGTGAAACTGTGATCCAACAGAATCCATCAGCTAATCTGTTATTCACTATTCATAATTTATTCCATTTGTACGTAAAAAATGGTTTTCTTTAATCACACACTAAATTTCGAACACATTAAAGGCACTTTAAATTAATTATTCTCTTTGTAAGCCCTTGTAGTAGTTAGTGAAATTCAAATATGGAACGTTTTCTTTGTGACTTTTAAATTTCTTTCAGACATTAACTATTTCCACCAGTTTTGGGTCGATCGTCATTGACCCGATCATTTTAACCCTGCCACGAACCAACAATGATCGACGGGGTCACTTTTTCAAAAACCATAGATAAGGAAATTTTGTAAACCTTGAATCTGCTTCTCGCGACAGAGAAATAGTCCTGTCTCCCACTCTATCCTTCCTATATACTTATAAACACATATATACTTGTATAACGCATTATATAGGTTAATTACATTTGTTCTACTTCCATTTTTATACTTGTCACTTAGTTAGGCTTTTTAATTTGTTAATTAGTCCTGCTATTTATATTTTAGTACATTAAAACTAAACACTTCAACACGGCGGCTGCGGCGGACATTGATCTATCTATGTCATTTTTTCTGTGTTGAAAAGTACCCGGTTCAACTAATTTCCACTATAATACAATAAATAGTACAATTAGTAAATACAAATTTCAAGATGTTCAATAAACAGAGAGCCCAGGGTATCGATTCTACAATCCAGGCCAATCGAAATCGCCGTCGAAAGTAGATACATTGGTCGACGTTTTTATTCTCGAGTCTCGTCGAAGGTACATACTTACATACGCCAAGCGTCAAAAGTCATTCCACTATGGAATAGTTATTTCAGTGGAATGACTTCTTCGAGAATCGAGGCTCTGATGATACCTGGTGTTTAGCAAATATAAACTACTGCATTGATGACAAAGTATATATGTATACTTTTGTTTATCCAAATCCTTTAAACAATTTCCTCAGTTTCGTGGACCAAAGCTTGCCGTTAAACTGCGGCTTAGGAAATATAGTTTAAGGAGACGAAATTAGTTTATGCTTGTTTTATATATAAATAATAAAAAGAAAATACGACATAATCATACTATTAAGATATACTGAAACATTGGAAAGTAGATCCCTTGGGAAAGTGATATCTCTTGACAAAAAATAAAAGCTTTCATATGTTTACATCCATCTATTGACGCAAGTTAAAACCTACTGAAAAACATATTTTGATACCAACTACATATATTTATTCTTGACGGCTCTAGCTCTGTTCATTTTTCATGATTCTGCGTGACTGCTTTTCCCCTTATTCATGGGATAAGAAATGCGAAGTTCCTAGCTATTTATTTGGCAAAACACGACTCATCCCATGGGCATAGAGTTTCTAGGTAAATCCATTACTCTTAAGATGCTGGATAAGTAAGAAATTGCAGCAACCATTAATAGCAGCTAAACAGTCTTAATAATTTCTGAGACCTTATAAATAAGACATTCTGCTATTTTACGAGATAAGGCATTATGCATTAGTTTCTGTGATGGAAAAGACGGCTTTTTATACCCATGAGGTTTCCAAGGTTTCTGTGGTACCTACAGAGAAAGAGAAATATTTAAATAACGGGGGGCAGTAATGAAATCATTCTTATTTAGTTGAGATACTAATGTAATAGGTCGGATAAGTCGTACGTACCGAGTGTGCGAGATCAGGAAATAATTTTTCAAAAATACTAAATATAAAACAAAGGAACCTAATTGCAGGCGTCTTTCAGGTATTGGTTCAATCGCCGACTTTGTTATTGTGGTACATCGATGACATTTTGTCGTTTGCACCAATTCATTGCTACGCGGATGACAGGACAGTCCATGATGGCTTTTTGTTTGACAAGCCCCAAAAGGATACACAAACACCAGCATATCGGAGAGTTTATAAGCAGAAAATGGAAGGTTACCAAACCAAATCGAATTTAATGTTTCAATTTAAGGCTAAAATGGATCTAAATGACAATCAAGTCTCCTTCAACGGAAGCAGTCTTTCAATATACCCTTTATTGTTATGGTTAGTGTAAATATAAGTGACCAGCTCAGAAAGCCTTTGAGAAGTTGGGCTTAATCTAGGGTATCTGCAGGAAATTTTAATAGTACGCAACTGCTGACCCTGTAAAAATTACCAGTACGCCCCACTGTTTGGCAGCCACCTCTGGTCTGCAGCCCCAAAATGCTTAAAAAACTGTTGACTCTCTGCAGAAACGTGCGGTCTTCGATCGATTCGGATTTCGATTTTTAGAGCACAGGCTGGGAATGTGTTTGTATGTAATATTACTTTATGTTTGTGATTACTCTATGTTCGCTTCACTCAAATGTAAATTTTTAACCTCGATACAGGCTTAGTCCTAGTGAGGTTGATTTTTATGAGAAAAAACGTGATTTGTGTATAGTGAGATGCAATAAATAAATAAATGCTGTCCTTGTTCTACTAGTTTTTTAATTGAATATTTACCTATGAATTACCGTTATTGATCCCTTCACCACTTTTATACACCATTGACATTTATCACATGAGAAGGTTTCGGCTATGGAACGATTTGCCGGTATATTGATTTCAAATAGACGGTACCGGTGGATGAAATGCAATAAATGTGTATTACAATCTTTGAACCGAAAGAAAATTTCGAACTTGTTATAGGTTTACTAACAGTCCGCATTTCAAAAAACTTCGATATGTTTGTGATCTTTCATATATCAGTCCATTCCGAATAATAATAATTTATTATACATCTGCCAAACAAAGCATGCATCCACATGATGGCATGTTCTGTCCCTTTTAAACTTTGGAATCTCCAATATGCACGAAATTCCCCTTTTTACGTACATAAGAGTCCCAACAGGTGCCAACCGTCTGGGACTCTTATGTAATGCCTATGGCATCCCCAATTTTGGTAGTAAGGTAGTGGGTAGGTGAAGATGATGGGAAGAGGAGGGTGGGGAAATACCTACCTGGCTATTCAGATCTCGTCACCAAACACGTTTCGATTATGAATTGTGATCTTTCACAAGGGCGATATTTGAACCCGCCACCTCCGAATTCGTAATCGTAACCACACAACTACGATAATACAAAGACTTTTTTTTTAGGATAAGTTTACTTATTGGAAATAATATTGATTTTAATACATTTATCGTAATAAATTAACAACTTTAACGAAAATAAATAGATATGTTAAATATAGTGTGCTCATAAATTAAAAATAGTAAATTATAATATGCAACTGATCCCGACAGAAGAAATTTTCTTCGCCAAAAGCTAGGGTTGGTTGCTGATAAAAAAAGAGATTTCTGTTGAAAAGGTATTTTATGAGGTAAATATATAAAGCGAATCCGGTCCGTAACTGCATAAGATATAAATGCAGCGCATTCTGTCCAATACAACTGCACACCCTATCAACCATCTTCGACCCGTGCATACTTTAGGGTTCTCTGTATGCAGCCAGCAGCCACCAGCTTGCTCGGGCTATACGGCCCCTTTAAATTGAACCACGCTCGGAATCAAATCGCTTACAGGGTGCGCAAAATGCCGTGAGATAAAATGCTAAGAAACTGTATCCGTATGGTATTAAAGGAAATAAATGTACGCTGAAGGAATCAGTGCTCGCTGGTTAAAGGTATTGGTGTATATACTGAATATATAATAAGGTAATGTTGATATCGGAGGTGTGAAATGAGGTGATTTTAAAATAATAATGTCTGTTTATTTCAGCTGAACCGAACGTTGAGTGCAATACTCTGTCTGCTATATAGAAGTGTATATCTAAATAAACATCATACTTTCACGTTTAATATTAAAAATAAATTCCCTAGCCATTGACAAAAAGCTACAGAAGTGAAAACGGTTGACTTAGCAAAGAGATTTCAGACAGAAAATGATATAGAAATTTGGAGATGACTATGCTGACCATTCGACAGTTTTTAGTGGAACAATCCTTTTTGTTTCTGCTTTGTGCTTAAAATTCCACATTATTATTCAATTCAAGTCAGATATAGATACATTTAGAATTATTATTCCTCTTATTGCCTAGTTTATTGTTATTAAGATCTTTAAACCAAATCTTTAAGAACTCTACAACACCCTTTTAACCCCTTTTTAACACGACGCGCGACTTACCGTAGTGTTTAGTGCATAAACTAAACATGCCCCCCCGCTTCGGTATTTCTTCATAGCGCCACTCGCAGCGAATCTACCTACGTTAATCTCCCGTCCTATACTTCTAAATTTCCTTCTGCATAGTGCATTGTATTCCAAGGGATGAACGGTAAGGCACACAGCATGAGATCTCCTTTAGTTCGTACCGTCGCTCGGTCGAGGAAGAAATGTGCGGTGTTTTATCTCGTTTGCTATGCGCTAAGGATGTCATTTATTAGTTTATCTAGTGCTAAGCCAAACATTGTGTCCAATGAAACTGAAAAACTAAATAAAAAAATTAAAATAATGAAAAATTATTATTCTTAATGGTAAACTGATGTTTAAGAGACAGGGTGTTTTATGCATTTCACAAAGGATAAATAAATATTTTAAGAAATAATTATTAGACTGAAACACCCATATAAATTGAAAAAATCTTCCGAGAAAAAATACATGCCGCCGATGGCAATTGAACTCAGAGGCTGATTGCCGGTCAGGTGCACAACCAATTGAGCTACGTCAGCTTATTCAAAACCCGTCAAATTATTCAATATGTACTGATATTTTTCAATCAACAATGAGATTTTTGTGTCAATATAAAACGACCAACTTTATTTTTGTAGGAAAGGCATTGTTAATGCTAAATCTTCACTAGATGGCGTAAAACATATTTTGACTAATATTATATAATATATTTTTTCAAATATTACTATTTTTAATGATAAAGAAATAAGATTTTTTATACATAGCAAAAGGATAACTTATTATTTTAAAGCAATAATTCAATACTGCGCACTATGGGGTGACTTCATGTAACGCGTTGGCTGAAATTCAGAAAATCAAATGTTCTTTACAATGAAAAAAGTATGCTAGTTTTGAAGTTCATTAAGTGTTGCATAATTCCCCCGAAGCGTGTCGCCCTAATCGCGATACTGGCGGGAAGAGATCAGTTTGAACTTGACCTTTGTGCGGGTGACTGTGTCAGTTTTCGAAAGCGCGTAAATTTAAATACTTTTCAAGTTTATAAAAAGCAAAACCTATCAAGTGTACAGATCCAATTCAATATGGATACGATGTCTTATGGTATGTACTTTAATTATATTATAGTAGTTATTGATATCCTCATACTATATGTCATAAATTTAAATTAAAACAAACACCTATTTGAATGAAATATTTTCTTGTAAATATATTAAACATAGAGGTATATAGTTTAGAGTTCCACGAGATCTCGTCATACTTTAATTGTTTTTATATAGTTTAGTATCTTAGCTACTAGATTTAATTATAAGTAGTTGCAAGTATGCACAATTTTTTTAATTATAGTACTTGAAAGTGAGGACTATCAGTTTTCATAAAAAACAGTTGTAGTCTAATAATCAATGTGTTTTGTTTTAGATACAATTTCTGACGTGGTTCTTACGAGATTCGAATAATACATGATTATGAAGAATTCTGGCGTTAATAAATTTGACGAAAAAGTAAAATTCCTGAAAAAACAGCTCTTAGAACTTACTCATTGTCAACTCTTTAATCAAAAAGAACATTTTAATGAAATAGCTGCATTCTGTTCTAAATTGAAAACCAAATGGTTGAAGTGTCACAGAATCCATGACTTATTTTTATTAAATAATAAAGAATGGCCCGAAAGCCCCGTTATATTTAAGAATTATAAACCTTTACCAGAAATAGTAAAAACGAAAATAGGTCGACCCACACTGTCGTCTGAGCGTACGAAACGTCATAAAACTATACTATTGCGATCTAAGACATCTAGTACTGAGTTAGCCTTTGCTACCCACATGAGTTGTCGGTTGGCAGGTAAAGCAGCAGCATCGACTGTAGTCAAAGACGTCACGTTAAGTACGCCGACCAGAGCAAATAAGTACAGAAAAGCTTTTACCGATAAAACCCAAAACAAAAAGGTATTGAGTAGTGATGAAGCACTCGCTTTGATTGTAGATGCCAAACTTAGTCGCTACCAATACAATTTAATAAGAGAAAAGGATAAAAAGGTATTTCCTTCATACAAAATTGTACAAGGAGCTAAGAAAAAATGTTACCCATTAAGTGAATCTGTCAGAGGAGGCCCAGGAAGCGAGAAATAAGGATTTAAAAAAATATCAGAAGGTGTAGCCGCCTGAAAACAAATGAGGACATTTTGAATAGACTGTTGATTCCGTCGGATCCAGTTATCTTCAGCTTAGGAAAAATAAACAAAAGGACAATGAAGACAATTCCAAAAGAAGTACTGAAAATGCTAAAGACACCAGACCCTAATACGACTACCAGGAATGATTCGATAGTTGAATCAAGTGGTGATGACGATAGTATATTGTCACAAGATGATGAAGACGATTTATTATGTGTGTAACTGTCAATAAATAGCGCGAGAAATAAAGTGAGCATTTTGAGTGATTTAATTTGTCTTATATATTATTCAATTTTATATTTGTGTACTAAGTATGCGTGACTTTTTAAACATTTTTTTTCACTTATTTTTATCAACATGTCTATACGGAACTAAAAATCGAAAAAGATTTGATGCCATTGCAATCACTGATTTGATGCCAACTTTCGGGGTCATCGGCCCCATTGTGCTGCGAGTTCAATTCCCGTCGGAATATTTTTTTCAATTAGAATAGGTGTTATAGGCTAATAATTATTGGTAAAAATAAAAATAATAATAAATTGTTGTAAATCTATCCAGCACTCAATTGCTGGATGACTTTACCTTCATTATTTTGAAATTAATGTGCAGACATTACATGGGTAAAATTCATCAATTTCTTTACCCATATAATGTCTGCACATTAATTTCAAAATAATGAAAGTAAAGTCATCCAGCAATTGAGTGCTTAAATATTATTATTATTTTTAATTTTTTTTTAATGATAATCCGAAATAAGCAATAATTATTCATTTGGATGACTAATTATTGCTTATAATTATTTGTTATCCTTCATGCTATGCATAAAACCTTGTCTTATAAACGTTAGTTTGTCATTAAAAAAAAAAATAAGAAAAAATAATTTGTTTTCCGCGAAAATGCAATAAATTATATTTGTATACAACATAATATTTTAGCTCGGAGACTACGCGTATATATACATATAGACAGATAAATATATCATATATTAAAGTAAGCTGGAGTGCGGATTTAGCGGTGTTTAGATTCAGCGACAAACGAAATAATATTTATGTAAAGATGCTTGAACAAATCCACAAAAATATTCTCAGGTGTTTAAATGAGGACGAATGGAATTTATCCGAGGTTCGTGCAACATATGGATTTACTTGTGGCAACGAATAGATTTAACATAGAAACCGGATGTTTTGCAAATCTTGCAATACTAAGTTTTAATGTAATTCATAGCTCTGTAGATGGTCCATTCCTTTTGGAATTCTATGGCTTGTACGTCTCTGGAAACTTCAGTCTTAATCGTCGCCTCGAATTGTTCAAGATACCACACGGTACAGAGATGTTCTAGCAGAGCGTAGCATGGACAGGAGAAATGATTTAAAAAATAATGGATATATTTAATAACTCTTTAATCTTTAACTATCTCACCAAATGTTAGAATGTTTAAATAAGAAATTTTGTACTGTAACTGGATAAAAATGAAAATCAGTCAAAATACAGAAGTTTGTTGTGCGTCATTATAACCTCTTTCGACTTCTTGTTTGTTATTGTGTTCGAATATTTTATTTCAGAATTTAATTTTTACTTACATGATTACTACCTACCTACTACCGAACTGACGTTTGTCTATCATCTCCTAGTTTACTGAATATAAAAGTATTAAAATTTCAAGTAATAACAAGTGTAAAGTGCTAAATTCACTAAAACGACGATCGCGCTTCGCCTGTGGTTGGAGTTTTTTCGAAATAAAGTGTCTTTCCGGCATTATCTGCCATAAAACAAAAAAACATACATTCAGTTACTAATCAAGAGAATAAACAAACTTATGGTTCTCTCAATCACAAGGAAACCAACAACAAATATTAGTGAAATAGTGAATACATCACATAAGTGAAACTTTGTGCTTAATTCTATGTCTAAAGAATATCACCTTCCAGCACTATCTGCATTTAAAAATATACATTCAGTGACAAATCAAAGTGATTGTTCAATCTTATGATTCTACAAAAAACAATTTAACTCATATCAGTGAAGTACCTAGTGGACATACCATTTCAGTAGAACACATAATTCAAAAAGAGTACTCAAATCGATAAAATAATTAAAATATCAAACATTTAAATTTCGAAGCGTATCAAGGCGTCATTGTTTTTATCAACACGCAAAGTACCTCTATACGTAACTCCAGGCTGACCGATAAGTTAGCCATATTGCCTACTTGCCAGTTGACAGGCGCAAAATTTCTAAATCTAAGTGTAATTACAGTGCATTACTCCACAAGCTATTGGAATTATTTAATTGTGTCATTACAAACATTATGTCAGCAACAAGATCCGCAATTGAACATCAAAAAATCATGGACTCGCTCACCGAATACATTGATCGTAAACTGGGTGAGTTGAAATCACAATTGTTTACAAAATTAGAGACGGAATTAGCCGATCTAAAAAATCAACTCAATTTGTGAGCGATAGATATGATGACATAAATGAAAAATTAAATAAAATTCTCGACCTTCCGAAACAACACCAAAAAATAATGGAAGATTTGGAAAACAAAGAAAAAAGAATAGTTGCTCTTGAAACGAAAATATCCGAATCTGAACAAAGGGAATTAAAAACTTGTGTAGAAGTCAACGGATTCAGAGTATCGCCGAACGAACCACCACAAGAAATAGCTAACAGAATTAGCTCAGCCTTTGGAATTAACTTAGAAACAGTGGACCAATTTAAATATATAAAACCTAATGAAATAAAACCACCACGTCTAATATTTACCTTCAAAGATGACACAAAAAAAATAAAAATGATGAATGCCAGAAAAAATAACAATGTCTCCCTTCTTTTAGCAGATGTCAATAAAAAGGTTTACGTAAATGAAGCCCTGACGCCATTCTCATCCAAGAAAAAAATTACATATCCTACACAGTTACTTTATAAGGAATGTAATATCATGAATTTAAAACAACTATTTATCCTACAAACGCTATGCAGATTTTTTAACAATATTAGTTCTGCGAAAAGAACGCAACAAATTCGTACTACAAGAATTGGCTCTGGTCTGAACTTTATGGCAATTCACCCTAAATCCTCATTTGGGCAGAGACATTATTTGTACCAGGCTCCACTTCTATATAATAGCCTTCCAGATCACATTAAATCTTCAAATTCCTTGTGTACATTTAAAAAGAATGTTAAATTATTTCTGCCATCAGAGGATTTCCAACATATTCTTTCATCTTTGTCCTTTTAAATTGTGGCATTATATTTTGAATAAGTTAATTTTTTCATCCTTTTCTTTTTAAATGTAATTTTTTATCTCTCTTTCTTCTCTGTTTTAAAAAAAATAATAGTTTGTTACATTTTTATTGCAATTAAATATCATGGTCACCCTACATGTTTACAGCATTATATTGTAATGAATAGGCTGATAGGTACCATGTAGGTATCCAATTCGCAGAAACGTCAATGTAACAATATTGTTATCTTAATATTTCTTTTTTTTTTTAATTATTGTACTATCTTAAATCTATGTTATAATCTTTGTACTATTTTTTTTAATATTTTGTAAAATTATTAACCTCAACACAGGCTTGTCCTAGTGAGGTTAAAAATTATAACTTTATAAAAAAGATACAATGTAAAGAATCAATAAATAAATAAATAAATTCTACAAAAATCTTTTATGGAACACTAAAATAAGGGCAAAAGAAAAAAAATTCAAATTCATTTGGTTTAAAAATGGAAAATTGCTAGCACGAAAATCCGAAGACTCTCCAATAATTGAAATAAAAAATCATTTCGACCTAGAAAATAAAATCATGTAAACAAACAATAAATTCCATAACCATCTACAATATATTGGACACCTATACCAAAAATGGATCCATTAACTGATATAGAATTCGATTACCCTTCTTCCGAAACCATCACAACCTCAACAATATAAGGAATTAATGACCACATACAAAACAAAAAAAAAACATTAAAAATACTCCATCAGAATATTAGAAGCATCAACAAAAATTTCGTAGAGTTGACAGTGATGCTACAACAACTTGATGAGGAAATCGACATTATCATACTCACAGAATGTCGTATAAAAAAAGAAACATATTCACCAAAACATCTGGACAAATATAAGGTATATAACTCCACGCAACATAAAAGTCAGAATGACGGAGTGATAATTTATCTTAAAAATGAGATCCAAGGAATTGTAAAGGAAATTCAACTCAGAGACGCAAACTGTCTACTGATAAACATTAATAATGACATCTCAATATTCGGGATATACAGATCACCGTCAACAAGAGACATATCTCCCTTTCTTAATTCCCTGGATGATGAGCTTACCCTACTACTAAATGTTCGGAACTTGTACTTAATTGGGGACATTAATATTAATCTACTAAATACAGGACAGAAACACCCGCAGTGTGATGACTACCAACTACTTTTGCTGCATCATGGACTGATCAGTGCAGTTAATGTACCAACAAGATTAGGATATAACGAAAACGCTCAAACTGTATCTGCCTCCTGTATTGACCACATCATGGTAAAAACAAACAAACCATATTGTACTGCCGTTCACCAATCCAATATTACTGACCACTTTACACTACTACTCACCATTCAACTTCAAAATACACAAACATATATTAAAAACACACTTGTTAAAAAAAGAATTAATGTTAACAAATTAAAGGATTTATTAAAATTGGAAGATTGGGGAGAATTACTTAAAATTAAAGATTTTCAAGATTGCTGGCACTCGTTTACAAACATTGTTCAAACAAATATTCATAAATGTTCAGAATCATTCACAACACAGACTTCACACAAACGTAAAATAAAAAAACCTTGGATTACTCAAGGACTTCTAAAAAGTATAAGAATTAGAGACAAATTACACTTGAAAACTAAAAAAAACCCACTTGATCTTTCATTACTAAATCTTTATAAATATTATAGAAATATGTGTTCCAAACTTCTGAAATATGCCAGAGGTAACTATTATAAAAGTCAGATTCAAGACTGTAATAACGACCCTAAACTTGTCTGGAAAATTATTAGGGAGATGACATATACTAACAACAATACAAACAGTGATATTTCCGAACTGGATACACCAAATCAAAAATTAAATATGAAAGAACATCCAAGGGAAATAGTCCAATTTGTAAATGAATATTTCTCCAATGTCGGTTCTAATTTGGCTAAAAAAATCATTAAACCTCTTCGTACTGCTAATGAGAATAACAACGCACTTACTAATAATATCACCTTTAAATTAAATACAGTTACGGCAGATGACATTAAAATCATTATAGATTCATTGAAACCAACACTCACTTCCGGATCAGATGGCATTTCAATGAGAATAATTAAATCAACTAGAGATGAACTAATCCAACCACTTCTCCACCTTGTGAACAGATGTATCAAGGATGGTATCTTTCCTGCATCGCTTAAATTGGGTTCTGTTATACCAATTTTTAAAGCCGGAAATAAAGCGGATATAAGTAACTATAGACCGATAACAATATTGAATAATCTTTCAAAAATAGTAGAGAAAGTTATTAAGAAACAGCTCACCCAATATCTTGAAACAAACCGCATACTATCTGAAAATCAGTACGGCTTTAGAAAAAAATATGGGAACTTCCGATGCCATCGCCTCTATTGTAAAAAGTATAAAACATAGTCTCGATAATGGTAATAAGTGTATCGGAATATTTTTAGATCTATGTAAAGCTTTCGATACAATTGATCATACATATCTTCTAGAAAAACTCAAAAAGATTGGAATCGTAGGTCGTGAACTGAATCTCATTCAAAGCTACATGTCAGAAAGGTCACAGCTAGTCAGGATTAAAAATGAATCAAGTCAACCAATACCAATTCAATGCGGAGTTCCACAAGGCAGTGTCTTAGGGCCGATTTTATTCCTGATATATATAAATGATCTATGTAATCTAAACTGTCACGGCTCAGTAATTAGTTTCGCAGATGACACAGTTCTTCTCTTCCATGGAAAGTCGTGGGAGACTGTATTCCTAAAAGCTGAAGAAGGGATGAATCAGGTAAAACAATGGCTTGATACAAATTCACTAACATTAAATAATACAAAAACTAAATATCTTAAATTCAAAATTTACAACAAACAGACAGATAATGTCAATTCAAACCTAAACATAAAAATTCATAAAAACTGTTTAACCGCGAACCACGAAATTCCTTGCAACTGCCCAAAATTGATTGAAATTCAAAAAATAAAATACCTTGGGATAATTATTGATCAAAACTTAAATTGGAACTCCCAAATAGAAAATGTGAGCAACAAATTAAAAAAACTAACCTATTTCTTCAAAACAATAAGAAACATTTTAGATAAAGAACAACTAATTCAAATTTACTACGCACTAGCCCAATCTCAACTACAATATGGTCTTATCGGATGGGGAAGCTCATGCGATTCCACTATAAAACCAGTCCTCATAACACAAAAGGCAATTCTAAAAATTATACTTAGGATCCCCATCAGAACTCCTACCGACTATGTTTTTAAAACCCTGAATGTAATGACACCAAAACAATTATACGCAAAAGATATACTAATTTACGCATTCAAAAACCAGGACAACTTTACACAGACAAACTCAGACAGACTCACAAGATCCACATTACAACGTATGTTACACCAACCTACAACTAAAACAACTTTTGGACAAAGAAATATGCAATATTATTCTATAAAATTATTTAATGTCCTCCCTATTGAAATAAAAAAAACATTAAAAAAATAACTGACTTCAAAAGAAACATTAAGAAATGGATTATGGATAAGGGAAGGATGAATATAGATATAATTTTGCAACCCAACAAAGACTAAATCTTGTATTATGTTTTATTTTTCTATATAGTATTTTAACATATGTACTTTTACTATTTCAAACACACAACCATGTACAATGTGTCCTTAGAACGGGGTACCCCAGTAAGGACACATTATCTTATATAAAAAAAATTGTTAAATAAAAAAAATAAAAAAAATAAATAAATAAAATTAAAAAAAAATAAAAAACTCATCTTACAATTTAAAAAAAAAATTCTAAAATCCATAAACTTGGTTGCAGATAGAATAAAGTCGCTCCTCAAAAGCAAAGTCTGAAACATTCGCACAACTTTTGACATCGATCAACATTTTTTTTCAAATCACATGAAAACGTGTTGAATATAAATGTCACCTTGTTGTGTTGAAGGGTTCTTTGGCAAAAAATTTATTTCATCATATTGGTACTATCATTTTTTCATTTTTTATGAATCGGTAGATCATTTGCTTTGTCGTTTATGAATTGTCAGATACTCGTGTTGATTTTCTATGAAATAAAACTTTGAACTGACTTTGAAAAATCAACGGATTAAATTATTTGTCAGGATATTTTATTCTACAAATTTGATTGTTTGTTGGAATCTTATTAAAGTAGACATATGGTTTCATTTTCGTGTTCAAGTTTTAAAATTTTATTTAATTTTTGCTAATGAGTCGGTGTCAAAATATATATAAACAAATGTTGAAGTCATTATCTCGATTCTCATAGAATTTTAAAATTATGTACAAGAAAGACGCGATCAGACCATTATATTTAGATAAGACATGAAGTAAAAAAATAAATTCCGTTTTTTGACATCCAACTGACAACCAAATCGATTCCGGCGCACCGCTTATCGCGTTATAATAGTGGAACAAATTTCGACGAGATGTTAGTGCGCAGAAGCGCCTCTAGTTATAGCTCTATGGGTGAGATTCTTTTTTCGGACATTTTCCGTAAATATCAAAATAATATATTATGATCTTAACAGAGAATATTTACATATCCTACATCCAATCCGCAACAAAGTTCTCGATCCATTCAAATGTCGCAAAGTCCAAGATTTACGATCTTGGAATAGGTCATTTCGCCGCAGACAGATTCAAGCATCAAAATGTTCATCCTTTGCGAAAAGAATGTTTCAATGTGCTAGCGAAATTTACATGGCATTTTTAATCAACTGTATGTATGTATGTTAAATTGTTAAAGTTTTGTCAGCCACATAATACTTATTAAAGTTTTCAAGAGCTGCTTCAAGGAGAAGACTGGTAATACAAACTTAATTTCAAATGCATATCACAAATTAACAAAGCACTTGGTGATTTGTGATAGGTCAAGTGTGCACTCTAAATATTGAGATATTGTGATGTGAAACATTATTATTTAAACTCTGTAAAGCACTAATTCTTATGTAGTAAAAACTGTTGAACGTGAATTCATGGAAACTGTATTTAGTTTTCAATCTAGATCTTTGCAGATAAACCTACCTATTTATGAAAATGCAGTGTTACAGTACACATGGTACGAAGCTACACAGTTTCTTTAATTACATTTTTAGAAAACGAAAAAGAATCCTATATAAGTGTAGTTAATTTGAATAATAATCGAGACACAGCGACGCCAACGCACTACGATTTGATGAGACCATTTAAATGTTGGCGAACAAACATATTTTTTTAACTAACGCGATTCTTCTAATTATCCTTAACATTTTTCTTAAATCTGTACTAATTTATAAATTCTTCTGTTACACATTTCGGAATGTGTTTGGGTGCCATCTTCATTTTGGGGTACCGAATTATTAACTTTTTGGTTTTATAATAGTCCTAGATAAAGCTCGTACGTATGTCATAATAAAGCATTACAATGAGACGTATGACGTATGCTGTATAATTTGGTTGGTATAACATTGATGGGAGACCATTCTCCTACGACTAACGGGACCTCTACAATAGGATATGATATACATTCAAGATTCTTCCGTGTTTTGCGTTTTCATGCAAGTGTGAGAAAACATTTTTACATACACATTGTGGGACAACTTCTCTCTGAGACTAATATACGTCGCTTCAAACAGTAGTTGTAGGGATACGGTAGATACCGTAATTATTCTAAACTTGAACTAAAACAGAACTACCATAGGAAGTGTTGTTTGACATACATTTCAGGCACAAAATTCAAACTTTCAATTCAGGTTTTAATGATGTAACACGCTTGTTGGGAACTCCACTTTCACGTTACAAATAAATTGCGCTAAGCTCTCTTTAGAAATGAGATTTAAAAGGCAGGCAGGGAAGCTAGAACTACTCAGGATAGGTATCGCCGGTATTAAGTACAGGGAGGTAGGGGGGGGGGGGGTGAATCTAAAACAGCTGCTTCGCATGTTTTGTGTTTGTAATCGTTTGTGGAAATATCTTTGTGGAACGAAGCTTACAGTAGAAGAAAAAAACATAATAATGAAGTAACATTAAGTAACATTAGAAAAACCATGTACGTTAATTTTTTTCTCACACACCATTTGATTCTTTCCAATCGGCTATGCAGAAATCAAGGCTATTAAACCACATTGTTCAGTTCAGGCATCATGGAAATCGTGAATGTATTCAGATCGAAACCATATAAATCACTGTCTACCAAGAAACCCCCAAACTTTCCATACTCCTTTCCAAATAATCAAAATGTTTCGACTATGTATCCAACACAAGATCCACTGCAGTGACAAGATACCGGACATATTTAGTGATAATCCTAAGAATTTTCTCGAATCTCTTGTTTCTTTACTTAATAATCAAACAACTAAAGCAATTAAATACTGAAAAAACAAAATGTATCCCATTCTCTATCAACAAATTTAAATTAATACCAGAATTAAAAATTATAATACATCAACTTAAATGTAACAGAACTAATTGCAATCAAGAATGTTCTATACTTAATCTAACTTCTGAAATTAAATATCTTGGTATATATGTAGATCAACATTTTAAATGGAAAAAACAAATTTGTGAACTTGTCAAAAGAATTAGAAAATGTATTTATATATTTATAAGATTTAGAAATATTCTTAGACTAGAAAACCTAAAAAGAGTGTACTATGCAATTGTACAATCTATATTGCAATATGGTATTATTGGCTGGGGAGGAACTTATAACAATATATTAAATCCACTTAAAATAGTTCAAAGATTGATAATTAAAGTAATTTTGAAAAAACCATCCAAATTTTCTACTGAGATTCTCTTTTCATTATTCAATGTACCCACAATAGACAATATATATAAAAAATATTCAATTCTACAAATTTATAAAGAAATACAGTTAAATAACTTACAATTCAATTCATCAGCAAGATATCAAAAAACTATCAAAATCCCAAAACTTAATACAAAGCACACACAAAATACCTATCTCTATCTAGGTATAACATATTTTAACATCATAATTTAAAATTAAACAATAACTTTGTAAACATCACTTATAAGTGATGTTTACAAAGTTATTGTTTAATTTTAAATTATAATGTCACATCACAAAGTAACCGCTTCATATGAAGAAATATTTTAACATCCTTCCATTATATCTAAAAAATATTGAAGATATTCAGGAATTTAAAATAAAATTAAAAAATTACCTAAAACTACTTTAAAAGTCCATATCTTACTCTTATTATTATTTCCTTCAAATCTTGAAACTGTATTACTGATAAATCTTGCCTATTTCTTACTTATCCCCATGGTTTTTAAAATATATTATTTACTTACTTACATGATTCCATATAATTGAGCTAGGATTCACTCACCAAACACAAGAGCCTCGTCTCTTTATGGTGAGGAAAAGCTATTATTGATTACCTTTATAACACTGTATAATATGTATAAATTGTATATTTATTGTAAAAAACATACAAATATTAAATAAATTAAAAAAAAAAAAAAAAATTATAGCACAATTTCGAATCTGAATGGTTCTTTTTCCCGGAGCAGTACTAAATGTATCTACTTCTCTGATAATGTTTACTGGTCATTTGTATAATCATGTAATATTTATTTTTACAGGCTATTTTACGTCAAATGTAATTCCAAAGTTGTGAAAGATGGGCTTTAATTACACCCTAGTACTTTGGGAAAAGTTAAACGAAGTAAATTTCGCCCGGATGCTGAGGGCGAATTTGATTTAAGCCCGCATTTTGAATAGTGAATTTTAATTCAAAGTGTCGTCGGGATATTGACACTGGTTTTTTAAATTTATTTTGAAGTAAAAGTTGATAATGATTCGTTTAAGAAAATGAAGGCTACGTAGTTATGTTTTTGCGATATTCCGAAAACACAGTTTTCATTGGTATATTACTAAAAAAATAAAAAATTACTTACCAACCGATTTTTCTAAATAATAATCTTAAATTAATCGTCTACTCAACATAAGTCGAGGTGCTTAAAAAGTTGAGATCAAACTTAAATGCAAACTTTCTTGTCATTCAATGCCTTTACAAAGCTTTTGGATATTCAAACAGATATTACGTGAAAAGTTTCTGTTTGTGTTCATTTTGGGAACTCGTAATTGATCGCTATTTTGAATGGAAGATTGTCTAAATATCGCCTCGGTTAGAGACCAACATTCAGAAACGAAACATGACTTGAAATAGTTTTAACTTTCTTTAGAAACTAGATATGAATTCATCAAAACCTTTTTACTATCCCTTAAATCACTGTTTTGTTTTTTCAAATAATATTTCCCATTTAAAACGAACGTAACGTGTTTTAAAAGATTTCCTCATCATTCAGCGTAAATTTATAAATAATGCCGAAAGATTCACGCTAAAAGCTTTTGCGGTTAATAAATAAACTGATTTCTTTGTATGGTTCCTCTCCACTTCGGTTAGCAGAATTGATTAAAAACATTAAAATAATAGATTGGATTAACGTAATAAATCGGCCACATTCTCATCGACATATAACCGGAATTCAATCAAATCCTTTGGCCGATTTTAGCCGAAATGTATTTTATCCTTTAACCAACCTTATTTAACCGCAAATCAAAAGGGTCTTGCGGTATGAACCAGGTTCAATAAACAAATCGGTATTGGGTAGTATTTCACAAAGTGGCTAATTTTTTTATTTTTATGTTAAAAATGGCCCCGTATTGTCCGGAGCCGGTTTGACTATAGAATCCTTAAGCCCCCGCATACTCGATTTCTAGCGATTTATAACTAGTTTCTCGTTAACTCTTAATAAGTGAAAACTCTAAAAGTTAGTTTTGAAGTTAACATCTATATATTTGTTATGCCGAAACGTTTATTGTATGAAAATCCCTCGATAGAAAAAAAAACACAAAATAAACTCCGAAAATTATTAAAAACACCAAAGTCTACTAGTCGAGTGGGGCCTTTGCAGTTACAGCGTATAAAATTATGCATAATTTGATAGATAGTACGTAATACCTCCTGGAACGCTATTAACAACTACAGCCAGGGGCGGCACCACGATCTGCTAAGCATATCACAGCCGTTTTGGCTCAGAACAGCATGTCACGGTGTATGGTGCTGCTAAGAGACGTGTCTCTTGACATCTTCAACATAAAAAAGACAAGTAATGTCACATTCATATCGAACTAGAAACGTCAACCAGATGTTGACGTTTATTGTTTTTATATTACTGTTCATGTGTATAGTAAATAGAAAATGGACGAAGTCTGTTATACACAAACACTTGACACAAATAAACTACGAATATCAATGATAAATGAATGTAATTTTGAAACAGCATAAATTTGGGAAACTCTGATCTAGAGACTGCCGAGTATTTTCCGTTTAAAAAAACGGCAATCAATTAATTATCAATCCCTGATTGAGTGCATTTCCATTGTTCTACAATCAACAATATCCACTCAATGTTGCCAATTATTTACGAGTGCCCATAAACTATAATCATAAATAATGTAGTATTTTCTTATTATACCCTTGATCATACAATAAATAGCTTCTTTATTCTATGCCATTGATGAATATGGATATTTTTTGATAAATAAAATAAGGGGAATTTCAAAGCTCCATTAACTTTAACTAAGAAAATATCTCTGCATAACTTGCGTCGACCTTGACGTCCTAGACAGTTTAAAATTTCACAACGCAATTGTTCCAGGTTTTGCTGCATTTAAGCCGTGAATGAATTTTAAATATTTTTAAAGCGCAATAATTTATTGAGTAAAACCTCGAACAGTAATTGTTCAAAATATATAATATTGTGTGTAGCTAAATCGCTGAAAATGAAGCCTAATTCAGAGAAAAATTTCTAGGTTTGATTGAACCCGAGTTACAGACAGAGTCACAACCAAAATTAATATATAATCATTAAAGACAATATGAGCGGTTCTCAAACGAAAATATGAAACATAAAAATCAGAAAAAGAACCGTCGCATCTAGGAATTGAACCCAGGACTTTGGCCTGAAGACTGATCTAATCCTATTTCCTATCCTCATATTTACCTCGAACGAGAACTACGAACATTATCTCCATTTTCTTAACGCAAAGTTTTATTGGCTGCTATCTTTTTCCAATTTTTATTTCTCTTTCAATGATTAAATATTACATTTCGAGGTCTTAATAAAAATGAAAAAAAAAAGATTTTTCTATTTAATAAAACACAACGAAAAGCTGTGTCTTCAGATGTAATAAAGAAATCTGGAAAAATGATTTTTTGTTATTTCCGTAGGTACCGTCAGAATGACTAAAAGCTTTCATATTTTTCGTTTCGCATCTTTCAGATCTCTCATAAAACAATGTATGCTTTAAATAACTAATTCACTTTAAACATGACATTTCCATTGTATAATTTATAAAAAGGTTTCTCTTTAGGGAGTAATGCCAGGTTTTCCTCGTTAAGCCATTTATCAACGAAAATGACATGAATGGTACCGGATGAGCTGTCCCATTTTTAGACCTTCTATTTTAAAAATACTTTTTTAGGGCATCGATTCAATATATAATAGTTTTCAAATTAAGTATTTCGTTACAGCACAATAGTGTCAACCACCCCGAGCAAGTGATTGAATGAAGTGGGGAGGGGAAGGAGATGTGGAAGAGAAAGGTTGTAAAGGAGCTAGTTTTTCAGATTCGATCCTTTTTTCTTTTGAATATTTGGAAATCAGCAGGTGAGTATGGGTACCGTCGCCCTGGGAACCATTCATTGGATACCCAACACTTCTGCCATAGGTCCTCTCAAGTAGTTCGATTCGTTTGGTGACTCAACAGGGGTGCCCATGTTCACGCTATGAGGTTATTCAGGTGGCCGCGGCGTGTCGGGCCGAATCCGAAGAAGCCGGTTGAACGAGACCCTTTGATCTCTCCAGCCAGACGGTTTCGATCTACATCACTGCAGTGGAAGGGATGAATTTATAAATTTTCATATGTAGCAAATACTTGGATATACATAATCAGAATAAAATAACTTTGTTTTTACCCCCAATTGATTGTATATATTTTTAATATATAAAACCAACCGGTTTCGGTTCACCCTGAACCTTTATCAGGGTTACATAAAATATATAACCGAAACCGGATGGTTTTAAATATTAAAAATATATACAATAAAATGGTATTCATAATAATAATAACATGGCATTTATATAGCGCAGTTTAATGTCAGTTCACTTCAAGTGCGCTTTTATAATAAACTTAAAAACGTTAATTAGTGGTCACGTACTTAAAATTATCCCTACAGTATTGATAACAAAGATGAATTTATACGTCATTAGTTACACTGACCCCCAGATTCCTACTCACCCCACTTGCCATTCTTACTCTTACTCGCCTTCCTTTACTTGAAAATACCTTATATATAGAATTTATACGTCATTAGTTAAACTGACCCCCAGATTCCTACACACCCCACATGCCATTCTTACTCTTACTCTCCTTCCTTTACTTGAAAATACCTTATATATAGAATTTATACGTCATTAGTTACACTGACCCCCAGATTTCTACACACCCCACATGCCATTCTTACTCTTACTCTCCTTCCTTTACTTGAAAATACCTTATATATAGAATTTATACGTCATTAGTTACACTGACTCCCAGATTCCTACACACCCCACATGCCATTCTTACTCTTACTCTCCTTCCTTTACTTGAAAATACCTTATATATAGAATTTATACGTCATTAGTTACACTGATCCCCCGATCCCTACACACCCCACACGCCATTGTTACTCTTACTCTCCTTCCTTTACTTGAAAATACCTTATATATAGCAAGATGACGGCCTCCGTGGTCGACGGGTAAGGCTCTCGAACAGCAAGCCGGAGGTCTCGGCTTTAAATTCCGTCTGCACAAGTATTTTTAAAAATTAGTATTATTTAACAATTAAATAATTAAAAATAATATATGGTATATTCGCAACACGTTCCAGAGTGGTATACGCTTAGTATCGCTCTGGTTCAAGACCACCATTCAGAATTGAAAAGTTGCTTAAAATGGCTTTTGCCGTGTTTGGTGACCAGATCTGAGTACCCAGGTACTTTACCACCTTCCATCTCGTTCCCTTCCCTACTACATTAAGCCTCGTTACACCCCCCGATTGGGGATGCCGTGGTCTCACTGCCTTCAAACGGTTGGAAGCCTCGGGTAGGTTGGGACTCTTGTCTGGTTTCACAAATTACCAAAATGACAGGTCCCGAGAGAAATTATTTTCCTAATGCCCTTCTATGTGGAGTATATGTAACATGCGTAGTAAATAAATCAATAACTACCACGCCTTAATTTTTTCCAAATGCCGTTTACCTCTTACTTACCGTAATGATTACTGCCTCTTACTTTAATCGCTTTTCTGCGTTTTCTTAATAACATTTCTCGATTGCATTTACTTGCGATATAGGGTTGAGATGGCCTGCTTTAATTTTTAAATCTCATGATCACGAAGTGTATTTCTAAAAGAAGAGTAACAGAACACTACTCTTTTATTCACATTTTTATCACCTGATCCCACTTTAACATTCTGGCTACAGTTTAATGAATCTAGAACACCTTGCATATATATTCATAGCATTTAAATAAGGGACGCTTAAGAGTACTCTCTGGAACCTTAATCAAATTATCAAAAACTGACATAGGCACTTCTAACATTAACCCCCAGAATTAATAATAAATAAACCACATTCCTGAAATTAATTTATTCAGAAATCACTTTAGCCGCTAAAAGGATGGTAGGTATTTCAAAACCCTGAACGAAAAGTTTTTAATAATTTACATTAATTTTTTACGGGCTTAGTGGACAAGCCCTTAACAAATAACGTAATATAATAATGAAATAGTTATTGAATGTTTTTTTTAATCGACACAAAATTATTTGAAATTATTATCATTAATTTAAGATGGAGTTGTATTTGGTGAAATTAGAAACTAAAAGGTGAAATAAGAAAACCTTTAAAATAAGACAAATATGTTTTTGTATGAAGCAGCTAAAAATTTTGTATTCAAAACTTCGATTAACGCATAAATTTTTGAATACAAAATTTTTAGCTGCTTCATACAAAAACATATTTGTATCAGATTTTCTTATTTCAAAAGAAAATCTCATACAAATATGTTTTTTGTATGAGATTTTCTTTAGAAATAAAAGAAAATCTCATACAAAAACATGAATATATATGTCAGGTGCTGTAAATTCATTAATCGAAATTTTGTAATCAGAACTTCGATTAACGCATAAATTTTTCGCCCGCATCGTCATTTTCATCAAGTGCATATTAAGTTTCCAAGACATGCGTCATTTTGACGGTTATTTTTGACTAAATCTTGGATGGACTATGATACGAAGGTACAGTGCGTTCAATAAAATTATTGATTTAATTTATTTTTAGGGCGGGTTTGGGTACCGCTGCCCCGGGAAAAGTTTATTGAATAATCAACACCTCTGCCATAGGTTAGGTATGTTCGGTGATTTAGCAGGGGTGCCCGGGTTCATCGGGTGAGGTGTGTGCAGGATGCGCCTGCCCACCAGCTGCGTGGGTGCCAGATCGGGAGAGGCTGGTTTGGAGAGACTCTTTGACCTCTCCTCCTGGTCTTCGACCCATCGAGACCGGGAGAGATATATTCCGTCACTCCTGGACACACTTATCCCTAGATTCGTACCCACCCCTCACATCTTTTTTCCTTCCCAAAACTTCCTCTTTTTAAAAAGACCCACAACACAACGTCCCCAAAGATGACATAGACCTCGAGGAAATTATTTTCCTCAGGGCCTTCAGTTGTGAGTTAAAAAAAACCGATATAATACGAACATCTAACCATAGCGCCAAATATCACAGTTGTGATTTTGCTGCTGGAGATAAACAAAGAAATTTTTGGGGTATTATGCCGTGTTGCGCTACCTCCTTCCTTACCCAAACGTTTTGGTCAGCATTACAGTATCCGTCATCAGGGCAGATCTGTGGAATGTTGAAACGTTGGCAAAAGAAGGAAGTAACGCAACAAGACGTAACATAACATACACCAAAAATAAATCATTTTGGCCGTGAAAATCTCACATCGTGATTAAATTACCCTAAACATCTATAAGGCGAAATTACTCAATGAAGAACCCTGGGCGCAATAGGTAATGGGTTCCGTGCTGAAAAAAATACTTTAATTATTCCAAAAATGCCGTATATACACCGCCGGAACCCAAAAAACCCTTTTAAATTTAATGTTTTTAATATCATCAGGACAGCATTACACAGTTTTAGTCGTTATTTTTTATTGCAACATCCCAAAGACAAAGGAATATTTCGGCAGATGATAAAATATACGAAACAGTAATCCTTCAAATTTGGCAACTGTTCGAGAAATACCGCGTATTAGGACTTAATTGATGAATAATAAATGACTAGTATCAGCTTTGGGCTGTCAGTTATGTTATATACCAACGATAAACGATTGATTAATTCTTCGATGTAAGCGTTTAATTTAGCATTACAAATCAAAATGAGGAATATATCGTGAATGGTAACAAAGGCAGAAAGTTTGGCAGTTGGGACATATTATCAGACACTTTGAAATTCCATTATAATATCAAACATCAGAAATGGAACATTTTATCCTGGTATACTTCAAATATGGAACATTTTATCTTCGTTTACTTTAAATATGGAATATTTTATCCTCGCATACTTCAAATATGGAATAATTTATTATCGTTAATAATTTATTATCGTTTACTTCAAATATGGAATAATTTATTATCGTTTACTTCAAATATGGAATATTTTATCCTCGTATACTTCAAATATGGAATATTTTATCCCTGTTAACGTCTAGTTTGGCAAATTTCAGTATCATACAGTTCAAATGGAATATTTTAGTATCATTCACTTCAAAAATTAAACATTTTAATATATTACAAGGACGGAATATTTTAGTGTCGTACACTTAAAACATGGAATATTTTAGTATCGATTACATTAATATACAACATTTTATCATCTTAAACTTCAAACGTGAAATATGTATAGTGCAAATTAAAATACACTTTAAATATGAACTATTTTATTTTAGTGTAGGTACTTAAAGTAATATAGAACATTTTACCTTCTGTATATTTTACACTTTATCACTATTCAAAGATAATATTAATCGTCAAACAGTGGAAAAATGGAACTGTATACCATCGTAGGTACCGACACTAAAAATTACGAAGGTTTTTTTTATTGAAATATAAGGAATATTCTCGTAGATACGTAAATATTTAACAATATTACATTTTAGATCATCATTGGTCATGTATGCCTTATCAGAAAAGAGGAGTTCTTGTGTCTGATAAGGGAGCCATGATTCTTACATATTCTTAAGTAAACTAATTATACAAAATGAAAACAAACACTAAGGACGGGTTGTTTGGGAGAATTTGAACAATTCATCAAATTTCAACGTTCATTTTCCAGTTCTGTGAAAGATTTTTTCAAGTTCTGTTTTAATTTCAGTTTTGTCAAGCAACTAGCCTATAATGTTATAATAACAGAACTTGAATAGGACTTTCACAGAACCAGGAAATGAACGTTGAAATTTGATGAATTGTTCAAATTCTACGAAACAACCCGTCCTTAGTTTTAAACCACTTTATTTTGATGTATATTCGTCGACCGGTTTCGATTGGACTCAATCTTCATCAGGACAATAAAATATAATACTAAATTATAATACAGAGCAAGGTATAAGGTAAACATGAAAGAAAGAGAAAGTATGTAGTAGAGAGGGAGAACATCAGAGACTGGTCGGTGGAGGGTTAGGGGGAGGGGTTGGGGGAGGGGTTGGGGGAGGACCAAAGGAAGGGTGGGGGTTAGGGGTTAGGTTGGAGCAAGGAAACAACTTTAAAATCGGGCTGTTAGTTAGCCTCCCCCAACCCCTCCACCAACCAGTCTCTGATGTTCTCTCTCTCTACTACATACTTTCTCTTTATTTCATGTTTACCTTATACCTTGCTCTGTATTATAATTTAGTATTATATTTTATTGTCCTGATGAAGATTGATTCCAATCGAAACCGGTCGAAGAATATACATCAAAATAAAGTGGTTTAAAACTAAGTGTTTGTTTTCATTTTGTATAATGTCAAGCCACAAAGTGTTTGCTTTCTTCGATAATTTAAACTAATTATATTGACATTATAATGTTCACCATCATTTACTCGGCTATTCGTGGATAAAATTTGTCAGATAGTATTATCCATGCATTTGTTATTTTAAACGTCTCTTTTCCTTTAACTAAAACATAATATTAGGTGCATCAATTTTCCACATTTGCATATTTGCATATCATATCATAGCAAAATGTGAAGCATAATTAATTGATAGTCTGAATACTATTAAAGCTGCACCTTGTAAAAGACATCTGTTCCAGTAGTCTAGTTGAAAACTTAAAGAATTTCATTTGACGTGGAATTGCGAAACCGCGAATGTCAACACGCGATTATCACGGTCGTCCTTTATTGTTTCAGTTCACGAAATTTCGTTGTTTATTCGTTTTTTCTTATTGTTTAGCTATGATAGCGGTAAAAAGCAAGCAAAGGGTCGTTAATCAAGGGATTTGTTGGAAGAAGTGGCGCTCTGTTTGCAAATTAAATTTTCGTATTTAACCCTACGCGAGATAGGAAGGGATTAATTCGTAAGGCTTCGCGGGCGAAAGCCTCGGATTCTGTAGGCGGAGGCTGTATCGTAGACCTGTTTTATTATCTGTCAGATAATATTATCGTAGCCTGTTTCCAGTACGTGCTTCTTTTCATTCGATTTACATTTCCACGTATTCTCTAAATCTCATTTAATTACACATCTTCCAAAATAAATTCCCGTTTGATACTTTCCAAAAATAACACAATTTTCTTTACCCTTCTAAATTCCAATAGAATATTATTTGCCTTCTGAATAATCCATTTTTCAAAGAAATATCTTTGTGATTATGTTCCATATGCGCAAACCCAGTGAGCGTGACGATGGTATCAGCAATAATTTGAGTTGTTTATCTAGTGTGACTTAAATAAGTAGTTTATGTAGTGTGACTGAAGGAAGTGGAAAAGTAAAAGAAGTGGAATAAATCTAAAATGTCGTAACAGACATTGCATGGGAGGCGGGTAGGGCACCGCCGCCCCGGGAACAATTTATTGGATAAGCAACACCTCTGCAATAGGTCGCCCTTACTAGTTCACTGCGTTTGGTGGGTTTTTCCGGGTCTCGGCGGCCGACGCATCTGACTATCTGCTGCATGGTAGACCAGATCGAGAAGCTTGTTGACTGAGGCATTTTGACCTCTGCAGCCGGATTTTATCAACCCATCACCATGTGCTGCAGTTGTTGGAGGGATGGATTCATTTGTCCGTCACTCCTGGACTCACTGACTCCCAAATTCCTACCCACCCCTCATATCTTTTCCTTCCCAAAACTACCTGTCCTTTGTTTCCATTAAAATATCCTCCACACAGAATCCCCTAAGATGATATATATAAGGGAAATTATTTTTCTCGGGGATTTTTAAAGGGTTGAAAAAAAAAATCATATTTCATTTCAACGTAAAAGCGACTTGCCTCGTAACTTCGTGTCACAGTTCATAAACTATTGTACGAGGATGACACTCGCTAGCAACGGATTTAAGCAATTCGCGTCAATCACTGTACCATTGACTTGCCTAGGTGACGTGAAGGTCAGGTAAAATTTTTTTTTTTTTCTGATTTGGTTTTCAAGGTCAGATAAGGTGTAAATGTTTAGAAGGCATACGGAGAAAATTGAGTGCAGGCCATTTCCCGAAAAAGTTTTAGTAAATTCCTAATATATCTGAACACGTGTTCACGCAACTGCCTTGATAATATATGTTGACGAAATGCAAAAATATTAGTAGTTTTAACAATACGTGTTCCGGTATCGTGATAATACTTTTGTATTTGACTAGGAAACTTACGAATAATTTGAAGAATTTCTCAATAGATTAACGATACTTATTTTACTCCGTGAACGCCACAAACTTTAAGCGGTGAGAAAGAGGGGGGGGGGCAATAATTCCGGAGAATCAGATCTGGTCGCCAAACACAGCTAAAATCTCTTTGAAAGCCCTTTATTACTTAAAAGAATTTTGGTTTCAGAAAAATTAAAGTTATATGAGAATTTAAAATAAATTTAACTCCATCCCTGGACACGATTTGGCATTTGATCGAATTATTACATCGATGAATTTAAAACAAACCTCTAAAAATTCACGAAGGACTTACAAACCTCCTTGCAATCGGAGTCAATATCTGTGCAGTGGTGGGGAGCTCTAGATCGAAATCTCTATCGCATCTTATTGGGAAAAATGATTAGTTATGATTTTAATTTTCTTTATTTTGTGTTTGTATGCAGTATTACTTTATGTTTGTGATTACTCTACGTTTGTTTCAATAAAATGTAAATTGTTAACCTCGATACAGGCTTAGTCCTAGTGAGGTCGATTATTATGAGACATAACTTGATGTGTGTATAGTGAAATGCTATAAATAAATAAATTTTTGTTGCATTTGCATTAAATAATTATTTTTTAAACATTGCAATATTAAATGAATAACTAGATCTCATTGTTTGCTTGCACTTTTTTGCCTCTATTTTCTATTCTTTGTTGTTTTACTTGCGCATATATTACATACACAAATCTCAATATCAGTCATCTTTTCAACTTAAAATACACTTTTCCTATTATATACCTACCCATTGACCTCTTATGTTAGTTACATTTTAGGTATATTTTTTCATACATAAGTATGAATATATATATTTTTGTAATTTCAATATTCCAATACCGAAAGACGATCTCATTTTGCTTTGTAATTTACACACGTTCTTGGCGATACACTAAGCAGTAATGCAACATAATTTGTTTTTTGTTTGAACATTTGATCACTTAGATATGTAATACTACTTTACTTAAATACTGCGAGTATTACACATTTTGGCTTTTGAAATATTCTCATATTCTCTATCGACTCTGTTTATAAGCCAAGAAAGAATTATGTATCAAGCCTATAAAAAACTGCGTTATACTTCAAAATCTTCTAATTATGAACCTATTTTCGGTTATTATTAAATTGTATAATATGGCAAATTATGTTCTGTATAAAATGATCGTAAAATATTTATATGTATGAACGTCCGCAAAATAAAATAATAGCCACTTTTTGGCGATGTTTTTTTCTCGCATTAATTAAAACAGGCGGATGGTGTTAAGCGGGAATTTAAACCTTATCGCCATCTACATAAAGGGTGTTGTTGTTTTTTTCTATATCGTTTCTTCTATTTACTATCCTTTTGTTGTTTTACACATTCGTAAGAGCTCTTTATTACTTATGAATTTAAAACTTTTCATGTTATAGTTAATGTCTTATACTATAAGTTATTTTTATCTAAAAGCTGAAAGGCGTTAACGGTAAACATAAGTTGCAAGTTAAAGCTCTTTAAACCTTAAATGATTGTGGTGAAAATATTAAGAGACATGTTCTTTAGCAACATCATACAATACGTATGTTCTGCCATGTGGTATGCATAACAGATCGTGATGCCGCCCTTAGCAATAGCTGTTTGGTACTTAATTAATTATTTCTTGACCAGAAAGAAAAAATACCAAATAATCAAGTTTCTTTCACTTTTTAATGAGCTTTCTTGTATCTAATATGGGCCACCCTTAATTTTTTTTTCAGTTTTCTGTTACGACTTTTACCCTTCGGAAGCTTGAAGCTGTTTTCAAATCATCAGCCCATCTCATCTATTGGCGACAGTTGTTTCTTTTCCTAGCAATGAACACCATTGGATCATATTATGTTTTTTTAATTCCGCTTGAGGTTAGAGATTGTGATATTTGTTGGTCAATTGTAAATTTAATACAGGACCGTTTTGTGAGACAATCTACACATAAAAAGATGATGATTTGTACTAGTTTTTTTATTTACTGAAAATGATCACGTTTTCACATTAAAATATTACTAACGTTTTAAAATCATTTGGCACATCACATATGCATACCTTATTTTAGTAATTTATTTTCTTGAATGTTTTGAATTATTTTTAATTTTGTTTAAGCCTGTTTAACTCATTACTCAATTCCTTAATAAATAAATATTTTTATAAGAAACCAACGGCAATGCGACCTACGAGCGCATTCAAATTTACTGCAAGAACTACAAATTATGTTAATACAGCGGCTTGGAATATGCATTCATTAAAATAATATATCCTTGATTTCGGCGCACGTATGAATAATATTAAAATTCAACACAACACGTGCCACCCCGGGAATAATCAAGTAAAGTTTCTTCTGAAAGTTTCATCCTGAAAATTCTGTTGCGTAATTAACGAAGGATACGAAAACAATTAACAAAACTCCTGAAATTTCATCAGATTTACCCCCGGGCTGAAGAGGAAGCTCCCTGTCGGAAACTGCTGAAAAACTTCCCCTAAAATGTCAGTCTCAAAAATGAATTCGTTAGTATAAATTTTATTCATATTGGGAGCAGTATTTTTAAAAATTATGTACTTTAGTTCCGCGTAGGAGGTCTCGAGGGAAACAATTACCCTCAGGGTCTATGACATCTTTGAGGGTGATGAGTGGAGGATCGTTTTGAGAAGAGGAGACTAATGTTGTGGGAGGGAGAAAACACAGAGGCCAAAAAATTATTTCGCGGCTGAGATCTTGAACACAAGAACAAAAGTGTCGAAAGAATAAACGAATATGGCAAATAGTCTACAAAAAATCTTGGGCGCATCAAGGCATCAATGACGCAAATTCCAGTAAATTCCTTTCTTTGTTTGAAAAATCGTTATCCAAGACAGTATTTCCACCTGACATCTGTGCTCCAAAGTTAAAATTAAAGAATCTGACAAACCGATAATCTATTTCTGCCCATAGTTAATTTCAGGTATTTTGGGGTTACCAAACAAACTCCGTGGAACGCACTTAGGATATAGGTATACAAAATCGTAAGTTGTGTATTATTAATGTAAGTAATGTAAGATTCTCGGATTTTATCTACCATTCAGTATGCCATATTGTTAATGTTAAACAACTTCATTATATGAACCTTAATTCGAGTACCTATCTCGTTTCAGTGCAGAGATAATGCAGTAAGTTTCCCTGACGCATTCTACCGTTCACTACTGTATTCTACATTGTCACTAGTAAAATACTACATTGTATTTAAACAAACTGACCCTTAACGTAAAAAAAGCGCAATACATACTTTTCGGAGACAAGAAAAATTGCAGCCTCATTGTCGAAATTGGTGACAACTGTCGAAATTGGTGACAACTGTCAAAATTGGTGACAACTGTCGAAATCGGTGACAACCGTCGAAATTGGTGACAACTGTCGAAATTGGTGACAACTGTCGAAATTGGTGACAACTGTCGAAATTAGTGACAGCTGTCGAAATTGGTGACAAATGTCGAAATTGGTGACAACTGTCGAAATTGGTGACAACTGTCGAAATTGGTGACAACTGTCTCGAAAAGAAAACGAACACAAACTCTAATTATTATTTTTTTGGTAAACTAATGTTTAAGACAAGATTATTTATGCATAGCACAAAGGGTAACAATTATTTATAAACAATAATTATTAGCCTGAAACACTCATCCACATTGAAACGGGACCAACGGGACGTCATGTATCTTTTATCAGTTACAGGACGTCCCGTTGGCGTCATGTATCTTTTATCAGGAGATTTTTCAATGTGGATGAGTGTTTCAGGCTAATAATTATTGCTTATAAATAATTATTACAAAATCTAATATTTGAGCCTGTTTGTAGATTCCTAGTTATGGTGGTATCTCCAAATAAATCATGTGAAGGAGAAAATTAACCCCATAACTGGTGTACTATATAGGCTTCAAGGATTACTACCCATCAAGCTACTTTACAATCAAGAGATCCACAACCACAATACTTGAAAAACAATAAAATCACAAAATATGGAATAAAAACTCCTAACTATATTACCTACCCACTCTATAACTCTCTTCTAGATATATATTATATATATATATATATCTATATATGGATAAGGATTGAAAAGGATATTATTTTTTAAAATATGTAATTCTTGTCGTGTTATTTTTGTCTTGTTTCTTTCACTCGTCTTTCCTATCCCCTGTATTTGTATTCGAGCATAATCTATTTTTAACAATGTATTAGTGGCTAAGTACATTCTTGTAAATTCCTACCTTGGCTTTGTGTTTTTTTATTTGTTCTTGTTTGTTTTACTTAACATCCCTTTTTTTATTTTTGTATTGTTTTGTATGTGAAACTTATAATTTTGATATCAAAATATTTCCATAAAAATGTACCTATTATCTCCCACCTATGTATTGTAAGTTACAATGAGTTTTGTAACTCATCGGGATTGCTCTAGCAATAAATAAAATTAATAAAACAAAAACAAAAAAATCGACTTTTATTGGACTCCCATTCTAGTGTGTAATGTTTTCGCCTTTTCACCATTTTCTTTTACTTTGTTTAAAACAATATAAAATTTTCTTCTCTCTTGGCTATGATCGATACTTCTTTTTTTTTTTCTAAGGCTTTGCATATGTGTTCGCAGGGATGGAAAATTCCTCCCCTACAACACATAAGCCTCCATGAAAATTGGACCCTTAATTTCTTTGATAACTTCAGAAAGCTACTTAAAGCCCTCTTGTACTGTATATCTTTATAGACATGTGTACTTAACTAATTAATACGTTATTTACGATCTTTAACGCAAATATACCCGTATTTATATTGTAATTAAATTCCATCAAACGTTGTGTAATTTTTTTGATTTATGATATAGGATTTTGATTACTTTCATTTTGTGGTAACCCCCTTGGTTCTGATCGAGGTGTTGAGTTTCACAATTTAATTGGTCTTACCATTGCAAACCTAGACTTACATGAATTCCCTGAATGAGCTAACTTTCCTAATGTAATTATTGATTCCCTGCACCCTAACAAAATCGTAGTTAAACGCTGATAAAAGATATTATACATGTTTATTTGGACAGATAATTGAATATAACTCAAATGGTTAATTGTTAGTAAATTTGATTTTGGTAAACTCTTGTGTCTGTTTGGCGCCACTCCTTTTTGATTCTGCTGCTATAAGGTACATGTAGAGATTGATTTAGTAGGTTAATGTAATTAGTTAATTGCATATTTGACGAACTCGGAATAGCCCATTTGCTGGCATAATTTGGCTCCAAATCCTCCTGCAAGTAAACGAGATGATCGTGAGTCAACAAGAAATTTGCACAATCCTTTGACACGGTCCTTTGATTGATACCTAAGTTATCGCGTCCCAAAGAACCTTCCACGTCATCATGTACTGCCTTCAAGTTTCCCCTCGGGTCCCGATACCTCCAAATTCCATCTCCTCCAAGGTCTACTATTTACTTAGGGCGAACCGGTTTCGTCCTATATACAATCATATACTCACGGTTGGTGTGGACTTACGGGTCGTGAATCCTCATTCCACGTTTAAAAGAGAATGCGAGAGTGGTCTACCGACCTAAATGCAAGCTGTATGCAGGTCCGCATTCTCCAGTAAACAGTACATACGAATAAATATATGTATACATACAGTTTGGGAAAGGTTTATAACTCGCAATACGAGGCTATCTACCTCGCATTCCGAGCTCGGATCTCGCACGAAGAGTTCTGCGAAACTCTAGGATTGGTAACCGAATATATACGTAAGAATAAGGTTATACTAATAAATACTAGTAGAATAAGAAATTATTTGATAGTTTGTTTTGGAGAGCTATCGAACTCCAGGCTTTTTGTTTGGTTTTGACGTTTTTATTTAAGAGAATCGTCATCTCTATTTGGTTTGGTCAATGGTCTTGTTGTAGGAGCGACCACTGCCTCCTGTTTGATGAACTGTATTTGTTTTAAATTTTACCTCCAGGGTTCAACATTAATTTTTGTTCATCCTATCCCGTGATTTCTCAATTGTTTCAAGTAATTGATTGCCACATAAGAGGGTACACGACTCTCAACTGTCTCTGGCAACTGATGGGATCTATGCGAACACTCCATCAATAATGTTCAAATGTTTCGTATAATATTTCTATATAAATCTTACTAACCCGTGATTTTTCAATTGTAGATTGTGAATGGTAGGTAATTGTAAGCACGCAGCTTCTAGCTGTTTCAGGTAACTAATAAAATCTATGCGACCATCTAATCAATGGTATTCAAATGTTTCATGTAATTTTTTGATATAAATCTGGCTAACCCATGATTTTTCAATTGTAGATTGTGAATGATAGGTATTTGTAAATGACCCATATCGCTGCACATTGCACAATGACATCCTGATGGTTATCCTTATAACCCTGATAAATTATCTAGTTACGGCCAAGGTCGTTTTCAAACCATGCGGTTGACCCAGATCTTTGGTGTCTCTATTTGTAAACAAATCGAATAATATAAACACCTTCTTTGACACACTAACCTAAATGTGAGATTTGTTTATTTTAAAATTCCTTAGAAGTCATATGTGCCTCTTTACTTTTATTGTGCATTGTTAATTTAAATATTTTTAAATCCTGTATTGAAGTTAAACCATTTTTCATTTTCCGAATTTAGTAAATTTACTAGAAGTTAGGTGAAAATTAAATATAAATATATATATATATATATATATATATAAGTACACATATCTCGATTGTCAAAATATGTTAAAAAAAAAGAGTACATATATTAATAAATAAATATAAAATATATGATTCTACATAGTCTGGAATATTAATAAATACATATTTTCTTTTTCAATAAAGTAGATATGTCCATAGGTAGGTATCTAAGAATCGCTACCATTTCGATGCTTCGATTAATAAGTAAAATACATATATATATAAATACATTACTCATATATTTATTCTTTATATACAATATATTACTTTATTTTATATAAATAAATACATAATATACATATATTAATGTGTAATGCTTTGTTTTGTTGTTTTTAATAATTTAATTGATATACCATAATCAGCTGTATCTCCTCACTCCTAGGTCCTGAAAATTATTTATAAAAAGAAAACTTACCCCCCGTCAAGGTATTTCCGGTCGGGTGTACACAACAACCTTGATGAAGAAATCCTACCTAATTAATTGTATTTTTCAACTAATTTCAAAATAAGTCTTTTCGACTATTTATTCCTATTTAATATTTTATTCTCGCTTGAATCGTATAAATTAGCTGATATTTAATTTTTCTTCCGAACGAAATCCTAATTCAGAAAACCCGTTGATTTAATAACACTTTTCTAGTTTAGGCTTTTGAATGATAGCTGTTTCAAATTCCTTTTCGAAATGATAGACTGATGATTAAAATTCCGGTTAAAACGACAAACACTTTTAACACTGTCGCTATACGCACGATGGATTTTAATTGAACAATTTATTAATTCTAAATTTCCTTTTATATAAATTGATAAGAAAATTTATTCCGAATTGTGCAAACTTTTAATTAAACTCGACTCTTAATAAATTAATTTTTTTTCTAACTGTTAATTTTAGAACAAAGGTTTAAACGTTTATTATTATCGAATCCTTTTTTTTGTTTTTGTGTTTCTTTTAACCTAAGATGAAGTATTTACTATTAATAATTTTAAACAAAATTATAATCTATTTTTAAATATCAATTCACGGGCACATCCACTTTAATTTAACGATAACAAACTCTTAAATTTAATTCGAATGTTTTCACTTTGAATGAAATAATTATTTTTAAATTTTTAATAATTCACTTTTAACACTTTTTGCACTATTCACTTTTAACACTTTTAAGCACTTCGTTTAAATTATATTTATTTTCACTGTTTAATTTAATTTAACTGACTTATTAAATTCCACTGACTCTAGCACTTGTATTTTTCACAAAATTTTCCTAAGTCAGGGACTTATTTAAAATTTAACACTTAAAGATTTTTCACTGTTAATCCTACCAAAGAACGTAGTACCGCCACGTAACAACTTTTCGAATCCTCGGCGCGACTGGCTCCTGACTGATGTGTTCCATCTTTTATATCCCTCTCAGGTCCCAAAAGACGTATCTGAATTTCTCTTGATGCTTAATTCTATTTCCTATCAACTCGTAAACTTGAATATCTCTCTCACTAATATTGTTTATACATTCATACGATCTTTCGTCGTCCAGCTTTGGGCGGTGGTTAATTTTTATCTCACGTCGCTAACTTGATAGGGTCCGAATCGGGTAAGTCTGCGTTCATTGCCCAAGCTTCCTTTGTTCTATGGTTCATACAAAATGTAGTTAAAATATCATGATTTTGCGTTCCCTTTTTTTCTCAATTCGCGATAGGTCCGTCCTCAGTAACATATATATAGATCTCAATTTTATGCATCTCATGCGAAACATGATTAAATCCATGGCGAAATCTTTACTATGCATTTTTGAATTTCGATTTGTCTAAAATCTACTTAATTTTATTGTCACCTATATGAGCTTTTCCATTTTCACCCGTACCTTCTTCCTTTATGTCGTAGATTTGAATTTTTCCTTTATCTTTGAATTTTATATTTATCCGCGACGTTTTCTTGCACAATTTCTTCTTGATTCTTATGTCATTTCTCATAACTCTTATAATTACTCATTTTCCAAGTCGTATTTATTAATTTCACGGATAAATTCGAATTGTATCGCTTTTCTCCACATGGATCATTTCCTATCTCCGTTCTTTACCCTTCCTTTTATCTTTTCTTCACTTTTCCCGATGTGTGTGGTCTCCAGGAAATTTCATACTTCATTTATTATTAATTAATATATAGTTTTCCACACTTCTACGGGAGATATACCTAATTAGACTCTGGGATATCTGTCATTTTTATTGTTTTACCCAATCTCCGCCCATTCTCCATCCCTCACTTACAAGATTTCACATAAATTATACGTCTGGACATATGTTTACGTCTCAGATTTTATGTACTACGGCCGTAAATTTAGTTTAATTTTAGAGCCATTAGTTTTAATATCTTTTGCTTTAAATAAATATTCCATAAGCTCCACGTTAAATTTTATTGGTCTTCTAATGGGTTATTACCTTAACGTAAATAAAAATCATGTCCGGATTTCGATTGTTTATTCTTCAAAATATACATGAGACCGCCAACCTTTTATCTTGTTTCGATCCCTCCGTAATATTGGGTAACTCTAATATATATCTACCCTGATAATCATGTAAAATGCCTACGTTTCCTGAATTTAATCTATCGCTATATGTTCAGTTTTACTGTCTTCTTCTGATACTCAATTTTTATGCCCCTAGGACCTTTGTAGCAGCTAAAATCTCTGTATTATCCTTCCATTCGGTCGCCGCACTTTTCTAAAATGTCTATTTTTTTGCGAGATTTTCATTCAAGATTGATTTACCAATATGTCCGTTTCATCTTAAATTGATAACGATTAATTTCCATTGTTTCCAACACTCACTCCTCTCTTTAGTACGATTTTTATCGAACATGACACCCTCCTTCTATCATAAATAATTGCACTACAGTTGAAATTCCGCCAGTAACTTTCCTTTGCTTTTCCCGTCCTTTTTTTATACTATCACGTTTATAATTTTTTTCATTGCATTTTTGTGTGTGCGCTTTACAACCTGTAAAACTTCCAAGCACCCGATTTCAATGGTTCGATACCCCATAAATGTCTCAGTTATTGTAAACATTCCCAGGAGTTTGTCACCTTGAAAGTCGATGTTGACCCTAAAGTGCGTTCACCTCCAATTTCTGTGAGAATCGAAATGTCGTTAATTATCTTTTTTATTGCCTGATCCACAGTTCATTCCTTTGTCTGCATTTGATGTACGCCTCTTCGTTCACTGATTGGTTACTCAAAATTTTATAGCTCTTTGTTCAGATCTATTGGTTGACAAAATTCAATGTTTATTTTGAAGCCTCAAAAGGGGGTTCCTAGTCGTTCCTAGACGATTTTAATGACCTCTGTGTTTATACTATAGAATCTCAACATAATTCCAACTATTACAGGGGCCTACTGAAAAACAAACTGAATCAATTTTAACCTCAACAGATGTCGCTAGAATGACGGTTTTCATTAATAATTTGTATATTTTTAGCAGCTATGGTTTATCTGTTTTTCACTGTGATTTAAGCCTTTCATCACAGTTGCAGAGATAGTGCGTTAAGTCTTCATCAGGCGTCTCCGACTTCTTTTACCATTCAAACCACTCTTAAAACACTCCTGGCACTAACAAACTTTGAAATTTTCACCGTAATCAGTCTAGTCGTTTTGAGTTTATATGGTACACAAAAATGGACATTGCCTTTCATGTATATACATGGATTGAGATTTTACAAATAAATGAAGGGGAGTGGCGCGGCGGTTAGGCCGGAGTGATTTTTTAAGCAAAAAATTGGAGTTTTCTCCGAATTTTGTTACCAACTTGGTAGTTAAGGGATCCAAAGGCCCAACAGACTTGATACGAACCTCTCCCTGACCTTTTAGGAAATCTCGGTCTGTTCTCGGTATTTATTGGATATTTACACAGTTCAGCATTCATTGATTTGCTCACAGCAATATTAGAAAGTTTCATAACGGCTTTTTCATTAAAATCCTCTTTTTTGCTCGTATTTAGATTTTTTATAATGCTCTCAAATTTATTATAAAATTATCAAATTGCTTACGACAGAAATATAAACTTTTAACTACACTTTTTCTTATTTCTTTTGGCAATATTTAAAAAACTTCTCTAATTCAAACACCTTTTCCGGTGATAAAGATTAATATCGATTTTCACCGACATATTATTGTATTTTATAATGAAAAATAAATAAATCGGTAATATGTTGGATTCAAACTGTTTTGGTTCACCAAACATAGGACTTGACCAATTTTTTCTTAATTTGGGCATAGAAGAAAATAAGTCATCAATTCATTGATGGCCAGGAATGATTTTGAGTTTCGTGCGCTTTGCGTGTAAGAAAATTTGACAAGAAAAAATAGGAAAAGCACTCTAGAGCTTTAGTGCTAAGAAGTGAACATGTCTACGGCTAATAAATCATTCGATTTTCGAACCCTTATAAACTCATGATTTGATTAGATTTCTTTTAGAGAGAAATATTATTCCCAAAATTTATCATATTTTTGGTTAAAACCAAGAAAACAAGACAATTTTCTATTATTTTCTATTTTTCCAGAAAGCATTTCAGTGATTTTTAGCAGCAATTGTGATTTTTCGAAATAGTATAGTGTAGCAATAAATCAAAACCACGAAAATAGTTATATAAAGAATGAAGTAATCATATGCATATTTATTTCATTGTTAGTAGCTAGAAGCCAGGCACAGTAAAAATCTAAAACTCCATACTTTCAATAAAAAACTTTAAAACAAGATTCACAAATATGACTTCTGAGGTTCTTTTATGCTTCTGCTGTGAACGATAAACATAATAAAAAATATCTTTTATGGAAGCAATTTATTATTTGAGAATTAAGGGAATGAAAGGTTAAAAACTATTTGTCAGTACAGTTTCATTTAATAACATTTTTGTTGGTTTAGAAAAATCTATACCAGCCTATTTCGTGATTATTGGAAGAATTCTAGTATACTTACACAGGTTGCTAAATACCAGTTGCTGACGAGGGATATTTGCCTTATGTATTGTACTCAATTAAAGTCTCTAAAACAAACGATATCATTTTCATAATGAGATAATATTTTCATAAACTAATGTACTAGTATTCTTAGGCTGCAAAAGGGTAGAATGTATTATTATAAGGAAATAAAGCAAAACAAAGCGGGCTTAATTTCACATAATTAGTTTGTTGGTAGTAATTAATTCACATATTATTCAGCTGCTTCGTTCCTACTTCCTTGTTATAATGCTCTACATAAGTTTATGTAAATTGATCTGTTACCACGGGAAATGTAAATTGATCTGTTACCACTGAAATGTATGTTTGCTGAAATGTAGACTTTTTCACTACTGTTCTGGAAACAGATGGGTTTTTTTACAATAGAAAGAATATGTTATGAAACTCTCTACCACAGGGGCTTGCTTAAAGTAAGCATATGGTGTGAAGTGTAGTTGATGAACAGCTTGGCAGGTAGATGAAAAAGAATAGAATATAGAATGAAATTCGACTGAATTTACAAAAAAATAGTGTAACTTCCAGAGTAAGAGTGGACTTTTCAATCATGGCTCCATGACAAAACGCCCGCGAGAGTCCAGGATAGGAAGATGTTTTTCCGATTACCAACTTCTCTAAGATTATTATTATGATTATTCTGTATTAATTGCTAATCCGTGGTCCGTCAGTCCAGAGGTGGCCCAACGCTCTAGGCTGTAGATCAAAGAATTCCAGTGTTTGATTTTTGAACTGCTCAGGTCTAGTCTTCACAGCCCAGGTGTGGAAACCGATGTGTCAAAAATGTTGTATGGTTGGAAATCTGACCAATGCACAATGGTTAATTGAGTAAAGACCACACACCGAAACCATAGATGTAAATCAATTAGAAGGAACCAAACAACTTTGTTACTAATCACATATGTAAAAAATCATAAAGTATTTTGTCTAAGATAAAACAACATGAAAGGCTGATAACGATATCGAAAGAAGATTGAATGCAATTTATTGCAGTGCGAGAGGTTTAAATTTGAATTGCATATTTTTTCAACTAATTTATAGGTATTATGTTTGTGTTTGTTTATCGTATGCATTCAAAATGAGTGTGATAAATAAGGAATTATAATATTAAGGAAGAATTTTACTCGATCATTTGACATGCCAATGTATAGCAAAGCTTCGTGGCTCTGTGTATGTGATAAATTCAAAGGTTCAATTCAATTTTATCCATGTCTAATTAACGATTTTGGGACGTCAGTTTGGACGATAAGCGTTGTTACTGATTCAACTCCTTTCAGAAAACATAAAAAACTTAATTATAGTCGTAATAGAGGTGTTCTCTAAAATTAACCCCGGTTTATGGCAGCGAGGCATTGAAGTATCAATTGGAGAAGACATTAGATGTAGAATACACATACACATGTATGCATAACATATGCCAAGATAGGAACGTGAATGAAGAGGTGTAAACGTGGACTTGGTCTATGATAAACAACTTATCTGCCTACCCCATTAGGGGAAACAGTATAATGGTTCATAAGTAAGTTAGTTTTATTTAAAATACATAAAGAAATGCTGAAAAACTTAGGACCTGATGACCTATATAAAACTTATAGTAGGCTGAATTTCATAAAACACTTTTGGGATATTCATTATTATAATATAATTAATTAAAGAAAAACAATAAATACATACCGTTTTCGAGTTTTCAAGTAAGTCGAAATTATGATTTACAACTGTAAATATTATAATGCAGATGTATAAATTAGATTTTCCCGGATCATAATTCATTTCCAGGCAGAATAAAGATGAGAAATGTTCTGAAGTTTAAAAGATTATGTAGTTTCATAGTAATTAATTCGATTCAAATTATTTTTAACCAAGCTTAATCATTTTTTTTAAGACTTTGATAAATTATACCGTATTGAAGAAAATTCGCATGTTTATTTGCGGAGATATTGCTTGCTAAGTAGCAATAATTGCTTTCTAATAAAATAGTCGCTGAAATAAAACCGTTTCTTATCCAGTAAGAAACATACATCGTAGATATGTAAGCCTTTTTTTTACATTCGGTCTATACAGTAGGCACTAGGGAAAAAATCCCTCAGAGCCTATGCCATCTTTGGAGATGCTGTGTGGAGGATCTTTTTAGGGAAAGGAAGGAGAGAAAGTTCTGGGAAGGAAACAAGTAAGAGGGGTGGTTAAGAATCTGGGGCTCAAAGTGTCCAGGAGTGAAGACGTATGAATCCATCCCTCTCACTGCGGTGCAAGACGATGGGTCGAGAAAGACCAGCTGGAGAGGTCAAAGGATCTCCCTTAGCCGGCCTCTCCCAATCTGGCACGCCAATCAGTGGTCAGGCGCATCCACCGACAAAATCTTCACACGTTGAACCCGGGCATCCCTACCAAGTCACTAAAGTAGAAAACCACTTGAGGTCACCTTTGACAGAGGTTTTGGTTATCCAACAAATGGTTCCCGGAGCGGCGGTGCCCATACCCGCCGTTATCTAAGATAAATGTTTGACTGGTCGGTGGCTGAGTTGACATCACGTTTGGTTCCCACCCAATGGAGTGTTCGATTCCCCGGCTGGCTAAGTCCTCCATCCCAACACAAGCAACATTTTCCGCTTACCGTGGTAGTAATAGGAGATTTTCAAATATAGTCAACTTATTCGTAACCCGGGAATGCTTGTTAAAATTAAAAGTAAAAAATAAAATAAAACTATTTCAATTTGTTTCTGAGTAAAAGCAAAATTAAAAATTTTAGAATACGGTCTATTTTTAGTAGGATGGATTTATTCTGATGAGATAATTACATTGATTGTCAAGTGGTTTCTCAATAAGAAGTTTGGTAAAAATAAGTTTAGTTATATCTGTAAATATTCCATTCTAATTATATTGTATTCTAACTGGAACACAAAATCTTTTAATTCAAATTGTAATCTTTTATGGAAATTCAAATTAGATTTTAATGTTGTATGTTTTTAGGTCTTACCTAGAGGGGGTTTGGTCGTACTTTCTTTGGGTTATCGCTGTAAGAAAAACTATTGTTTTAAACGATGTATTATTCGATTTATCGAGTGCCTGGAACATGAATTATCTTGGTGTTATGGTTTCCCGGTTTTCATGCCACTATTATTGTGTTAAGACGAAACAATACCCTAAAATAATTTCGGAATCTTAACGACGAAAAGAAGCTTAATAAAAATAAGCAGCGCGCTGTAAAGTGGGAGTGAACAATTTACTTTTTTATGACTGCGCAAATATCAGAATTATATACTTTTACAAGAAATGGATGTATTAAAGTTACAAAATTAAGTGGATAAAAACAGACCGCTAATAGATTTGAGACGGACGATGAGGCTATAGGTATTGGGGAGGGGAAGGAGATGGAGAAAATCAAGGTGGGGGTAAACACGGTCATCGTGACCTGGTCACCAAACACGTCTGAAGCCATTTTTAAGCAACGTTTCTATCCTGAATGGTAGTCTTACACCATGGCGATACTGAGAGTATCTTACCCTTCAACCACGGAGGCTCTCAAAAAATCTTGCAAATAATAATATTATAAAGGTGTTATTATGGTGAGAAAATCTATAATTAGTTTCTCATTTGATGTAAATTTCACATGAACCAACAAAATTGTAAGCAGTTCATTTCTCAAAATTAAAATAAATAAATAACAAACGAAAAGACATTAAAATAATATAATAATATAGTGGTAGTTGGAGAAATTCAAATATTGCCAACATGGAAATGTTTGCATTTCAATTTTAGAAAGAATGGTCTCGTATTCAACATCGAGTCGAAATATTGGTTTGTTACCGCTGGATTAGGGAGCAACAATAAAGAAAATTGATTTGTAAAGAATGGGGAATTTTTTTGAATAGCAGTAATAACAGTAAAAAGTAATTTAAAAATTATGTTCAATTAGAATTGCGTTCCAAATGAAACTTTCTGGTAAAAAGGGTTTACAGAAATGATACGGATTACGTCTTAGATTAAGATAGCTAGCGGCAGCAACTCATCTCCGCTTGAATTGCAAAAAATAATCTTCTTGTCAGTTATAGAATCGCCTGTCAATCTTGTCTTTAAGACAAAATCCCGTGATGGTGAAGGATCGGGAGATGCTGATCGATTAGATATCGTCCAAGAATAAAGACTCTAGTTTTATAAAATTAATGATCGGTCACCAGCCACAAGGATGCACACTGCTCTGGGCTGTTGAACGAGGAATCAAACCTGCTTCGAGATAAGTCCTTAGATTTTGTGATCCGTTTGCAGGTGTGGCAACCAAAGTGTCCCAAAAAACTCAAAGGTCCCAATCTAAAAAATGCACCATGATTAATGCCTAAATACTGGAGGAGCCACACAACGAAACCATAGACATAAAATAAGTAGAAGAAACACAAACTAATATAAAATTCATTATCGTTCGGTACCTTCTTTACCGCTTGTCTGAAATCGATTCCAATTTTGAAAACTACACTTTAATTCAAAGCAAATTTGAGTTTATTAAATGTGAACATAACAATGTCAAGGAAAGACAACCGAAATTAGCATTTTGAAGAAGGTATAAATAAACTTACAATATATTGATTATATTCAGCCTTACTGAGAGAAACGATGTAAAACACGTTGTTTTTATTACACATTGTACAAAGAGTGTACAATCTTATTCAAATTATTGCTAATAAAAAATTTCTTTAACTGACAATATAGCCCTTTGGCAAATTCACGCATGCGCCTGACGCGCCATTCGTATTTCTTTCATGCGAAAATGACAGCTCTGATTTTGCGATTTGTAATTTTGTGTGATTTTAAACATGTTTTTCTTAATAATTTATATTCCAATGACCAATTAATGGTAATTATTTATTACTATATTAGTATAATTCAATATATTTATTATCATTTGTTTTATTTTTAGTCAGTTTTAATCCATTAATAATGTCACACTGTGAACATAGTTTCTTTTTAGTAGAAAAGAGAGGTTATTTCGTACGTATTATTTTTAATTAACCTTTTCCACCTGAATTTAATAAAACTTCCCTGAAAATAAATTTTTTAAACATAAATGCCTTCTGCGTTTGCATTGTGTCAAAATTAATCCACATTTTTATATGTATAAACGAGATAAGAATTCAGATTACACATCTGCCCTGATGATGGACACTGCAATGCCGTCCGAAACGTTGGCTAAAGAAGGAGTGCGCAACACGGCATAAAACCCCAAAAACAAACAACAAAAAAGAGATAATAAGTAAGTTAACAATTATCTTGCAAATTCTTTAAATAATAGCACTGTGTATTTTTACTTTTGAATTCAGTGCCATTTTTCGACGTTTTGATCAAAAATGTTTGTAATAAGCTTGTTTTCAACTTTTTCACGTTGTAATTAAATTTTTGCACTTTTTAAATGTGAAAGTTTATTTCAAAAACAATAATATAGTTTTTGTTTTTATGACATCTTCAAAATACATAATAATATTGAACAATTAAAATACCTTGGAAAAATGCCGAAATTCGACGAGAAATTATTATTATTCGAAATTTTAAAGAACCCCTTTGACTGGATAAGCAATATTTTATGTCAGATTCATTTTACGTCTCAATTAGTACGATTTTCACATACGCGGTCATTTATCAATTGAATAAAATTTTCACCACGTTTTTATGTAAGACTGTTAACGTTAAATATTTCAATAAGAACCAAGTTTACATAAAAATATACAATATTTACCAATATATCTTAGAATGCAGCAATGATCTACATGTTTGTTGTGTGGAGACCTAAATATAGGCGGTTGATGGTGTAAACCACGCCACCGTATCTTGGAGTGGTGGGAACTAGAGGGAGACAGCTCAAAACACTTCAAAATATTTTTACATATTTTATTACAACTGGATAAACGAACATTTAATACATTGAGTTCTTAGTATCACAACCTAATAATTTAAAACATCTTAAACATATTACAGTACTCCTTTAGGACATTATAATACTATTTTAAATAGAATTAGTATTCAAGTAGTTTTGTATTACACAGATAAGTTATTTTGATAAACATTCTACACTGATTAACATATTTTTATTATATTTCGCGTAATGCTAATTTAAATTCCCAATACAGGTTTAATAATACAAATATGTACAGGCAAATAATTTTAAAGGGGTACTTTGTATGTAGTTATGCACACCGATGGTATTGAAAGTTTAAAAAGTTTGGAACACCCGTCCGCAGTCCCCTTTTACCCTGAAAATGCTTAAATACGCTGGGTGTGTAGCGAAGCTTATGAATTCCGTTATAGAATTATTAAAAAAAATAAAAAAATTATCTATCCAGTATACCATTACAAAAGCGAGGGTAATTTAAAAATGATTTACCTGTACATCGTTTTTTTTAAGCTTGATTAAATTACGACTATATGAATACATTATTTAGGTATTTACAATATTTTAATGTTTCATGAAATTTGGGGAAAAAATATGAGAGAAAATAAACAATGCAGGCATCAATAATTTTTTAAATAATTTTTGGATTTTCCCAAAATTAAATATTTTCACAAAATTTGTATACTTAAATATCTACACAAAAAATAGGTTTTATATCTACAAGATTAATTAATTAGTACCTTGAAGTTAAACGATTGGTTATAATGAGTAACTAACCATCACGCCGTTTCTCCGCAGGGGTAGGCAGAAAGGACGGACCGCTAAACAACTCTGTCTTGGCAGACACTCATTGCTCATTCACATTCATACATACCCTTCTGTTATTCTGACTCTTGATATGACCCAAATATAGCATTTAGTTCATTTGATCGTGCCATGTCTTCCTCGGGCGTCCTCGACTTCTTTCTTACACTCCTTTCATTCGCTCTTCATGCCAAAATCATCTAAGCGTCCCTTTCTCAGTCTAACTCCGTACGCTTACGTAAGCCTTGCATATTTTGCTACTTATCTTATTTCAGCATTCAGTCTGCTTTCATCTTTCCTCGGCCAGTTATATGCCTCACTGCTACGCATCAGGATATGTACCAGCACTCCATTGTGGACTGCTAGCTTCGCTTCTGTGGACAATGTGATATCCTATAGAGTAGTTTGAGATGATACTCATAGATGGCACTAGATAATTGTTAAAGGGGCTACCCATAGATGGACATTCGAGTATATGTCCATTATGGAGAGATAGTATTGCAACCTCAAGGTCTATTATTTGTACTTCCTGTGAACAAGCCACCTGAGCTCATTGTCTCTATCACAATAAAGTTCAAGTGTTTTGTTGAATCGGAGTTTAATTTAAATACTGGTGAAAAAAAACATAACGTACGTTTTTTGTTAGGTCTAACTAAATGAGTGTTTCTTTCAATATCTCTATCAGCATTACCATCACTCATAAACGTACTTCCAAGCTTCTCACATGTTTCATTCATTTAGACACGACAGACTGTTTGTATGCGCAAGAAAGGTTAATTCACTTCCCCGGGTGAGAACACCTTCCGTGTTTAATTTTTTTCGTAATATTTATAAGTGCCTCAGTGACATAGAGGCAGAGTAAAGAAGGGGTGGATTCACTGCGTTGAAGAGGTTTTTAAAGGACTGGAGGCGAGTGGTGAGGAACCTCATTAGTGGAGGAAGCCAAATCCCACCGTAGGTTGTAGCACCACGATCCGTGATGATGACATTAATTGTAGTTTTCTTTTAATAATATCATAATTATTAATTTGAATTGATCACTTCATGAGAAAAATATTTTTTAAGTAATTAGAGAACTGTGAAATAGGCCGTAGATACTTTTATTCGAATATGAATAGTACTACCAATCTTAAAAAAATGTAATGAAATTACATTTTAATGTCACTGGATTTAAAATCTACACCTAGGATTTGAATGTTCTTTTCAGTCAATATGACCAACATAGAAGTGACGCAAAACAACTATTTTAAAATTTAAAAATATGTTTATAAAAATGAGGTATATAAATTGTGGCTTGTTTCTGTAATGTGCAATGTCAGTATTTCAAATTAAACGATCATTTCTATAATGTGCAATGTCAGTATTTCAAATTAAACGATCATTTCTTTAACGTGCAATTTCAGTATTTCAAATTAAACGATCATTTCTATAACGTGCAATGTCAGTATTTCAAATTAAACGATCATTTCTTTAATGTGCAATGTCAGTATTTCAAGTTAAACGATCATTTCTTTAACGTGCCATGTCAGTATTTCAAATTAAACGATCATTTCTATAACGTGCAATGTCAGTATTTCAAATTAAACGAACATTTCTATAACGTGTAATGTCAATATTTCAAATTAAACGATCGTTTCTATAACGTGCAATGTCAGTATTTTAAATTAAACGATCATTTCTATAATGTGCAATGTCAGTATTTCAAACTAAGCGATCATTTCTATAACGTGCAATGTCAGTATTTCAAATTAAACGAACATTTCTATAACGTGTAATGTCAATATTTCAAATTAAACGATCATTTCTATAACGTGCAATGTTAATATTTCAAATTAAACGATCATTTCTATAATGTACAATGTCAGTATTTCAAATTAAACGGACATTTTTAAGAAAAAAAATTTACAAAATAAAAAAAAAACCTTTCAATTTTGATCGCAAAAAAAAAAATTGAAGATCTGACTTAGAAGCAAGCCACAGAAATGTGTGTTTTTAAAAATATTTGATAAATTTATGATATTGTCAAAACGTAAAAGTCTTCAAAATTTTAATCAAAACAGCCCGTAGGGGTAAAAGTATGAAACATGTTTTAAAAACAATATTTTACATTATTATACGAATTTAAGGTAATACATATTTTAGTATAGTTTTTTAGTATAGAATCTATAGGTAATATATTTACAATTTACAATACGTTTGAGAAAACGGTAAGATTTGTAATTATAATAATTGTTAATTTTTACGAAGTGTTCATGCATTCAACGTTTTATACCATATCTATAAACCAATGACAATGCTTAGTTTCGCTTTGTTTCCAGCCCAAAGCACAGTTAAAACAGATAATTTCACAATTTTTGTTATTAATTGTGTCGATGTCACATTACCAAGTCATATTTTATAAATCAATTATTCTAATGAATCATTAAAAAAAATTGTGAAAAATTGGTTTACAGTTTAAAATATGTTTTTTAATCGTTATTTTGGTTATAGTATATGTACAAAAGAGTATATTATTTAGCTATTATTTATTTCCACCAGATATAAGTATAATATGTACCTACCTATGTGTTATTAGTTAGATAAATAGTAAATATTTTGAATTTTACGTCATGCTTCAGATTTAAGTGAAATAAAATATAGTAGTGTAAAACCCCACTTTACAATACGTGGATCTATTTTTAGACCCTTCTTCCACGGGGATACACAAGTATATATATATGCTGCCGCAATACATCAGCGTTTAGGTTCGTACACAGGCACACTTCGCCGAAATTTTGTAAACTCGTCGGCGACGCCTTTCTCCAGTGATAGGCCGGGCGTGGTACTTCTCACTCACGTCTTCAAGACTTTAAACATGGCGTCACTTGTGTCCGACATTTTGTAAAAATGCGTGTTATTTAGATCAATGACAGTAATAAAACAGCCAGCAAAGAAATACAGGATATAAAAATGACAGCTACTGCAACTGTTTGGTTATGAGTTAGATTAAGAAAGCACTCTAGTTTTGACGTTACGAGAATTCAACAACGATTGGTGGAGACGCAGGTCTTGCGATTTCACTAGCGACATGGAGTTGTATACTACTTGAGTATCGGATACTTGTATATCTCTGTTTGTGATCGGGTTATAATGATTAGATCGTTCACGATGGACCACCACGAACTTGTTGATGTTGAAGGAATTGCATTTTCTTTTGCTTCAATAACCATTGAATAACTTAAATGTAACATCGTAGCATTACTATACACTAAATTCAAATTTTAAAAGTTTATTTAGTACAGACTTAAAAGTCCCGATAAATTTAAGAATAAGATGTACATATCATAATTTTATTAAAAGATAATGTTCACATTGAAATACGTAAAAAGTATTTTATACCAAGTATTGACGATATAAATATGTAAAAGGGCTGAGAGTTTCGTAGATCAATTGTCATCTGGTTAGAAGAGACAGTAACAGGAGAGAAGACATGGCGAACGGTCGAAGCTGAGATGAATCACCGCGCTGCATAGCAAGAGGATTTTCACCTGTAACAAAAAAAAAACACGGTTAAAAATTTAACAATCAAAAGGTTCACAGTAAAGGGAAGTTTTTGTAGGCACTGCGGCGTTTAAAATTTTAAATGTACGTAGTATTAAAAAAAAACTTATAAGTAACATGAATCTAATAAAATTAAAATTGTTAAAATCAGCCAGTGGTTGAAAGATTTATAGAATCGATAGGATTTCCCTTATGTATCTCTCTTCACTAACACGAAAGAAATCTGATGTCGCAAAACATTTGGTTCAAGAGCAATATGCCCCTTGAACCAAACCATTGGCAGGTTGGTCGTACAGGTAAGAATATAAAATAATCTATATCGACGCTGTTTAGGATAGTAATCAGGAGTACAGAGACTGCCGAGTTCCCGATATAGCCTAGCAATAACTGAGAAATGCGTGGCGGAATATACCCCTCCCCTCTACAGAGCTTTAAGGAGTGAAGTTCGAGTAATCAGAGAATGCTCAGAAGATAGATAGTTCTCAGAGTAGTAGCCGCACTACCTTATGGGGACAAATCTCAAAAACTTTTTCTCAACTCTCTGTTACTACATTTTAAAAATTATAACAAAATTTCTAATTTTAATGTATTTTAAATAAAGATATTGTTACATAAATATAAACAGTGGATATATCAACTACGAGGATAATAGTCATTAATTGGCTTGCCTTTTAAAAACAGCTTCAATGAGGCCAAAAATGTCGATATCTGAATAATACAATAAGATTACTCTCCCCACTGGCATGACCATTGACCAGTGGCAGATTACTTCTGCAGGCTGGGAGATAGATCAATCGAAGTGGTCTGTGATGAAGAGAACCATCGGGAATACAGAAATGATTGCTCTCCACAATAACCGCGTTTTAAATGAAGATTTGTGTAGCAATGTGTAATTCTCTCTTGATACGTAGACGGTTCACTCCGAGCATACACAAAAGAAAGTCGGTAGGATAAAGCCATTAGTAGTAGCCATAATCCCTTATGTAGAGAAAACTCAAGAATTGAAAACTTCTGAATTCTCTCCAACATGAGATAATTATTTACTTAATGTAGACTCCAAATTACCGACCCACTTTCAAGTCTACTCCTCAATAAGGAATTGGAAAACACTATGTGAACCTGGAAATCTCTAAAATTCCTTGCAGTGCGTAGAACAAAGACCATCATTTTCAATGAAGTCCTACAAGTCATCTCAATATACAGCAAAAGAAATGTCAGCCTACTATCAAACATGACTCCAAGATAGTAGAGATATGTTTTAAATCTAGTGCGTCCATTGTATACCGGTAATACCAAGTATGACTCGCCTTAGTGAATGACAAAATTAAACATTGAACTCAATTCGATTCCTTTTACTCCAGTGAACAATTTCGTCAACATCTGAGTGGAGTTGATTGTACTCTTCTAAAGTTAGTATTTCATTATTATTTATTATTCCCTATTACTTTATAAGAACAGGTAGGCTTAAGCAAAAAAAAAACTTATTTATCAGTAACGCTTTGCAAGGATATCTCTGTCGAAAGCGTATACAGATACACCTATATATAACCCTAAGCATGTGTTATTTGAATCAATTCTAAATTGAGCAACACATGAAAATGCAAATTCACGAACAAATGGAAATGCTCTTCTATTGCCAAAACTATTCGGAATAAGAAATTTCGAGCCAGTTGTTTTAAATGAGAAATCCAAAATTATTTTCATGATTTCGAACTTTTGCAAATGATATCTAAAACTTTGTCAGATTTTTTTTTTGCCAGCACAACTTTCCGATTGTCAATTTTATTTCTAAAGTTATCCCAGCTTAAATTCCTACTAATGTTTACTCAGATAATATTAATTTCTCGTTCTTGTAAAATTACTCTTTCAAAGTTGTTTTCTTTCTTTCAAGTTAAGCAGTGATATAATCGAACAAGAGATATATAACAATCGTAATGTTATCGAAATACGAGAATAAAAACAGTGTATAGTTATTCGCAACCTGAGAAACTTTATTTAATTAAGAGTTATTTAACGATTATAATGTTATGGAAGTACGAGGAATTAAAACAATGTATGGTTATTTGTAACCTGAGAAAGTTTCTTTAATTAAGAGATATTTAACGATTGTAAATATCGCTCTGCTAAGTCACCAAACGTAGAGAACCAAACTATGGCAGAGGTGTTGGTTTTTCAATTGATGGTTCCAGGGGTGGCGGTACATACACCCGCCTCCTAAATTATTTGCGAACAATAACTATTTATATTTATAGAAGCGTGTTAAGCATAAGAAAAAATATATGGAGGTTGCATTCTACCGCATCAATGATGAACATATATCAAGATGTATACAACCACATCAACAATGAAAATATGTCAAGATCGTATTCTACTACATCAATGATGAACATATATCAAGATAGTATACAACCACATCAACAGTGAAAATATGTCAAGATCGTATTCTACTACATCAATGATGAACATATATCAAGATCGTATACAACCATATCAACAATGAAAATATGTCAAGATCGTATTCTACTACATCAATGATGAACATATATCAAGATCGTATACAACCACATCAACAATGAAAATATGTCAAGATCGTATTCTACTACATCAATGATGAACATATATCAAGATAGTATACAACCACATCAACAATGAAAATATGTCAAGATCGTATTCTACTACATCAATGATGAACATATATCAAGATCGTATACAACCACATCAACAATGAAAATATGTCAAGATCGTATTCTACTACATCAATGATGAAAATATATCAAGGTCGTATCCTACCGCATCAATAAGAAAACACGCTTTTGTTTTGTAGAAAATACCGAATCACTCTATTATGCTTATATTATTATTGAGATAAGAATAATAAAACATACCAGGTACCTACTTAAGAGCGCAGTTACAAAACAATTTCAAGGATTTCTCAATTAAATAAGTAATGTAAAAAAACTAAAAGCAATCGTTGTTTCTAACATTTAACTTCTGTAGGGAATATTTCTGAACGTATCCAAAAATAAAAAAAATAACTGTTTTTTAAGGTGATAAAATACACTTTCATATAGTAATAAGAAATAAAAATAAATTTTTGACATATTATTTTTTTTAATGCAAACATAAACAAATGTTTTATAAACATAACTACTGCCCAACTTTCTTATAGTTTTATTTGAAAATCTATTATTTTAAATTCACCAAGTTTCATAAATTGCGGTCAATACCTTTGGTTCAATTATTTTGTGGTAAACGTCTAGATTTGAATATAAAGCGTGGTGTTTTTTCTTTCTAACACACTTCAAATCATATATCTTACCGTGACAATAAGGAAGATACAACGATTTATATTAGACCATAGGAGCTCTTCCCAAAAGCGAACAAATTCTCAACGGATAATAGCTGCTTGTTGCCGAAACCGGACAACTTAGCCTGAGTGGTTAATATTATTACTTTTATAAGAAACACCTTTAATACAACGCTTTTTATAAAAGGAAAATACATTTTTACAAAAAAAATGACTAAGAAAAATAAACGTTTAAATATTCTATATTGTCCACGTGGTCTCAAATAATTCTCTTTGAACCAAATGAAAAATAAATTATCTCAAAATTTCAAAGAGGATCGAAATGATTCCAAGAATTAGATACACCCTTCAAAGGATAGTAATTTCATTAAACTTTTTAATAGGCCCTACCCTGTTTTTGACACATTCAAATTTGATAAATATTTTAAAAAGCTAACTTTTAAAAGCACCGTTTTTATCTAATCGACATAAAATAATTTAATTGTTATAACGAATAACCAATGACAAAATTAAATAAAATGTTTTTGGAATATTGTCTTCAAATCCGGATTTTTTTTATATCTGAGGTTAGCAGTTTTTTTTACATGAAACGACGCTTGAAAACTTTAAAAGTAAAATTATTTAAATATAATTGATCGTTTGTAAATTATAATAAAAATATTGGCATTTTAATTCTCTACTTCTTCATTGCGCTTCTTTTTCCAACATAAGAAATAGTAATAATTAGAAATGCTTAAACAAATTTTATGACCTAACCAACCAAATATACGATTTTGAATTTCTGTAAGGTCCTAGTATTGTATGATTTTTTAAAAATTAAGTACCTATTTTACTCTTATTATTGTATTCGACGTTAATGAGTTTAAGATATCGCTTCTCAAAAATGCTACACAAATCAGGTTTAAATAACTTTTTACAATATTTCTGAATCTGACCAAAGGCAAAACAACTTTTGTCGCATGCAATCCCTTTCAAAATTGATTATATACTAACAAAATAAAGGCCCGTAAGCAAAACAATAAATGTTTATATGAAGAAAACAAAGCAATTCACTAAACACTCAAACTTTATATGAAATTTTATAAATTCCTTCAATTTTACCTTTAAGAATTCGTAAAATATTTTGAACCACTTCAAAATTTCTTATTCTTGTAAAATTTTTGTACTGAAAAACTTACAAGAACAAAACTTTATTTGTTGAGCCTATCAGTAAATATAAATACTTTTCGCCATTACTTGTGAACTAGGCTTCGTTTAACAATTTAGGAAGAGATGAGGTTTAATTTTTGCAGACGATGGAATACAATTTTAATATTTTTGGTTTACGTTTTCATTGGCCCGTTAAAATTTGGAGAGAATTGAATTTGATTGGAGTTTTCAATATCAGCCACTGTCTGTAGGCAGGCTATTGTGGTCATTTGTTTTTTATTTTATTTTTTTATATCTGCGTATGGGGCAACAAAGTACGATTGTTTTATTTCTTTTTGTTAATATAAAAAACCTTACGATGCATCATGATGTATAATATCACTAAGGGCGGCTTGCACCATAAGTTAAATTTGATTTAAATATAATTTTAAACACATTATTTGATTTAAGTCGACTTGGCGTCTTGCACCACAAAATTTAAGTCGTTAAATGCGTTTAAAGAACTGTCAAAGTTAAATACCCAAAAGCTGCTGTTTAACTGAGTTAAACGTGTTTAGCCCTACTCGTAAAGCAGTAATGTCAAAAATATTTTGGTTATCTCTTCGATTTCTGATTGTGTTTAAAATCTATCTCATTTTAATTTGTATTCACAATGAACATTTGGGATTTGTATTCTGACGATCATGAAGAAATTATGTTATAGAAATTATAAATAACTTAAATAAATTATAATATAGTCAGAGAAGTAAACAAGAGAACAAATTTATTTGAAACACTCAGTGCCAAGAAGTTTCAAAGAATATTTCGTCTCAGTAAAGAAATGACATCATTATTAGTGCTAGAAATTGAACCTCAGTTAAAATTCAACACCAATAAAACATCAGCGAGGTGCTCGTCACTTGGAGCTAACACTCCTTATCGAGGAGTACTTTGCAAGGTTGTAAACTTCTAATCATACCTACAGCATTCTTATAATACTTTAAAACAATATAATATGTAAAAGAAATAAAAAAAATTACTCGGATAATTGTTTTATTTTTAATTCCAACAACAGAAGCTCTTTTTGTCTTATTTCATCATTATGTCTATTTGCTTTAACTTTTTCTTCATAAAATAAATGAACACACTATTAAACCACACACACAATCACAAAATATTTTGACACTTCAAGTAAAATGAAACATCGTAGCTGTTTTATTTACGCGTTAATGGCGGTAACCACGCGGTAACTGTTTTACCGACGCGTTAAACACGTTTAACTAAAATTGCCACCGAACTGCGTGGTGCAGGACGAAACTAAACGCATTTAAGTTAAATGTATTTAGGGTCTTAAATACGTTTAGTTAAATACAATTGAAGATAAAATTTGCGATAGTTGGTGCAAGTCGCCCTTAGTATCTTATCTTTTTTGTGGATTTAATGGTGATCATTAAATTTATCACTCAAATAGATATTTCTTAACTGCTTTGGATTATATTTGTACGTCTCTTTGCTATTACAGGAATTCCACAAAACAGTTTTACGCATTACATTTAGTTTTAAAAGAAACTGAAAGCTTACGTGCTATAGTGATGTAATAATGAAATAAAAACTAAAAGAAACACATAGGTGTTATAAACATATTAAGTAATAACTCTGGAGGATTAAATGGAGGTTGATGTCGTTGCTCATTTGCGCATCACTTATTACAATCAGTTACTGCATAAATGACGCGTATACATCGCGCTACATAAAAATTCTACTGCACGGTCTCACCATGCGTAGTATACGGACTATGACGGCCGGCATAGTCCAGTGGTAACGCATTGGACTGCCATTCCGAAGGTCGCGGGTTCGAACCCGGCGTGCGCAAATAAATTTTATTTGATTAATTTGTGTTATTTCACAATTAATTAATTAAAATAATATATAGTATATTTGCGGCACGTTCCAGAGTGGAAGATACTACCAGTATCGCCCTGGTGTAAGACCACCATTCAGAATTGAAACGTTGCTCCAAATGGCTTTAGCCGTGTTTAGTGACTAGATCTGAATAGCCAGGTACTTCCCCACCTTCCTCTTTCCATTCCCCACTTACCTTCAGCCTCACAACATCCCCCAATTGGGGATGCCATAGTCTCACTGGCTCCAGACGGGAGCAGTTGGGACTCTTGTGAGGTATTCACTATAAAAAAAAAAAAAAAAAAAAAATACGTCGTAATAGGGCCTAGAAGCAAAATCTCCTAGATCACAAGGCCGGGACACTGAATCAAATCAGCCTCTTAACTTGTATGGGAACCTCCAAAAACTAATTTTTATCAAATAATCCAAACATTTTAAGATGTTTTAATAAATAAGTATAAATTTAAAATACAAATTGAAACGAAAATTGTGGTCCAAAGTTCACAGGATCTCTTACTTAAAAACAACGTATGGCCAAATACATTTTAGATCCTTTGCAACCAAGCTAAACATCGCACCTCCACCATCTATTAGTCTAACCTAGAACCTTAATTCTTAGATCACTAGCCAAGACAAATCAAAGATCTTTCTTACTTTCAAAGATTATTTAGACCTTCTTATAAGTTTTACCAATGATACGTTGATAATGACTGTCTTTTTAATTTTGATTTGATGAGTTGTATACTGGACCAACTCTCAACACAGCATTCCCCAGCGTGCCTACCGAGACAGCACAGTCTACATCACCCATGTAGCCACTGAATAAAGCTGAAAAACAAACATCAATAATATCATCGTTGACCGTAACACAAGGACATCTCCAGCATGGCGGGCGAAAAAATACTGCTTTAATGATGCTTTAAAAGTTCTGGTACATGATGTTAATACATCACACTTGATGTGATGAGTATGTTATCACAGTTCACGGGTACTTACGTTATTTACGGTACTTTACGGGGCGGTGGGAAATGGCAGGTGGCGGTTAATGGGGGTGGTTTAAAGTCACGTGGTTGCGGCTAGCTTACCTCTGAGCACGTGCACGGCCACGGTGGTGGCGGACACCTCCTCCAGGGCACACGTGTAGTTGCCCGAGTCCTTTTTGGCCGCGTTGGCTATGTACAGCCGCGAGAGTGCGCCGCTGTTTTGGAGTTCGGTCTTTACACTGTGGACAGAAGAAAGAAATGTGTTAATTCTGCTTGTCCCATCAATTTTTTGTTGATAAAAATTTACTAATTCATTATAAATTGATCGTAAATGATATCAAATTAAAAAAAAATATTTATGTTCCACCTAGTTGTTGAGATTTTAAAAAGGGTTGACGAATTAAATTCAACGCATGAAGAGATCTGGCATATGACCGTTGTCCGTGGCAGGCATTAAGAAGAGATTTGTCATATGACCGCTGTCCGTGCCAGGCATTAAGACGAGATCTGGCATATGGCCGCTGTCCGTGGCAGGCACAAAGAACAGATCTGAAAAACTTTTTAATGATTTATATCTTTACGGCTCTCTTTACTCCACATTCATGGAATCACAGAACCTACACTTTATTTGTACCGTCTACGAATTCTTCCGTCCTTATTTTTATTTTTCGTCTTCTATAGTAAGTTCTGTTCATTCGATTACCGAATCCTTCATTTGGAGGAATTCCATTCTTATACCTAGGAATCCAACATTTATTTCCAAGTATTTCATTCGTTTGGCCTCTGGCTATTCAGACACTTGAGAATTCAACAAAGGAGAATATCGGTAGGCCTTTAATAAAATAAATACGTAAAGAGCTAATGCTATGTGAATGATTAGTTTGTTTCCCAAAGGATTATTATTTTCTTGGATTGCTTTATTATTAGAAGAGTTAGATACTTTCACCTTTATTCTTTTTGTCCTTTTTACACTGTCTGTAGCCTTTTATAACATTTATCATTTTGAGCTGATCATAGTGCGGAAGATACTCTCAGTGTAAGACCACCATTCAGAATTGATAAGTTGCTTGAAATGGTCACGTTCTCATCCACCTTTCTCTTCCCCATCTCTTTCCCCTCTCCATTACCTTCACCCGCACAATATACCTCGATTTGGGGATACCATAGTCTCACCGGCTCTAGACAATTGGGAGCAGTTGGGACTCTTGTGCGGTATTCAGAAAAAAAAATCTGAAAATTTTCACCTTCACTTAGAAACCCATTTAATTGCGAAACTTGGAACTTTCCCAGCAAAATGTTTGGATATAATTAAGTCAATGTGTCACTGTAAGTACCACCAACCAAGCGCCACCTATGTGTACTAAACCGCGTGAAATATATCCCCACAAACACGGAGGTATTAAAGTTAATATTCCCTCAAAAATGTGACCGTATATATAAACTTTTTGGTTCTCTCTCACTATGGCAGTGGACTGAGGTAATATTTTAAGTAATTTCGTCAGTTAAAGCCATGTTTACTAATTTATAACTGGGTTCCGGGGTCCGGTGATAGCGTCCCAGGGGCGGGGTGACGTCAGGGTGTGTGATGTCACATGTACCCAAACCAAGGCCGGCTAGAGGATAGGCCGTGGCATGCGATGGATTTTGAAGCGTCACATATACCATCGAGCTACGACAATTTGCAAATTGCGGCGATTATTGTTGATACTCGTTGTTACTGCTGATTTGTGAGTTGTTTTACGGCAAGCGTATTGAAAAAAAAAACAATGTAATTTAAGACGGTGAAGCATACAATTTGGCGAGGGTATGGGTACCGCCACACCGGGAACCATTTACTGGATTACCAAAACCTCTGCCATAGGTCATCCAAAGTAGTTCGCTACGTGTGGTGACTTAGCAGGGGTGACCAGGTTCATGGGATGGGATTTGTCTAGGACTTGGAGGCTGATACGGATACGTCGGGAAGGCTTGAGGGATACCTTTTGAATTTCCCAGCAGGACTCTCTCAAACCATCGCCTTGCTCCGCATCGGGAGGGTTGGATTAATAGGTCTATTACTCCTAAAAATTGAAACCCAGATTCCCATTTAACTCTATTCCTTTACCTTCCCAGAACTTTTCTCCTTTCTTTCCTTAAAAAGCCCACCACACAGCATCCCCAAATATGGCATAGACCGTTAGGGAAATTATTTTCCTGTAAAGTGTGTGGAGCTAATGTAAAAAAAAATATTCAACGACAGCACTATTTCGCAATTCGACTGTCACGCGCCCAGGCCTGAAATACACCGGCAATCTAGTCGGCCTCGTACCCAACCGCATTAGAGGGAACACAAATGTCAACTGTCAGTTAGATGTTGGAATTGGAAGACATATTACGTAAGGACGGTTTTTCAAAACTAGTCCTAAAACTATTAAAGTAATACTTAGATCCAAACTATAAATTTTTATCACTTCACTTATAATATTTCTTAAATCTTTTTAAACCCACTTTTAGGCAGTAGCTTTTTTAGTTTGCCCGAAGACTTGCAATGGTGGTTTGCAGGTGAAATAAAAACGCAAATTATTCACAAATGGGGAAAACTCCAAACGCTATTGAAACGGTCTAAAATTGGATTAAATTACCACATTGTGAGATGTGTGTGTGAAGGGAGCATTAAAACGAACTTAAAATCTCACTATTTCCATTTATCGGGAAGACAAAGCATCAGGCAAATTATAATAAAAGAATTACGATAAAATTAAGCAGAACATGAGAACTCTATTAAATAAGTTTGATAACTGTATCTCGAGACGTGTGCAATTATCGAAGATAAGATTGCACTGTAGGAAATTTAAAGGAACACTTTAAGTACAAAATACATTGGGTAATTACAATAATTTTCTGACCTGTACGTAAACAGGGCGCCATGCACAATTCAAAAGTTTGAATGTGCAAAATTTATATGATTAATACGATGACCAGCGATTACTGTTAACTATGCAGGAACCAAGATCTCCGCAAAATATGCCTCCATTATGTCACCTGAAGAAAACGTTCCCAATCCTCCCAGATGAAAAGTGTTCCCTTGACCGCTGCCCGTTTGGTACTGATTTAAAACCTGATGAAATGAACTGAAAAAAAGAGAAGTAACCTCCCAAACAAGCCGCTTTAGTAATGCTAGCTCTAAGTATGTACTCGTACATTGACGTTTTCGCTGTGAGTGGCATACGATGAAATTTTTACAAAAGTATCTCTGAAAATGATCTTAGCTAACTAATATTACAAATTTGAAAGTGTGTTTTTTTGTTTGTTTGTCCTTTTTCACGTCGCAACAGAGCAACCGATCAACGTGTTTTTTTGCACGGGAAAAATGCTAAGTGACATTGGCTAATTTATATCCCGGAAAAACATTTAATCCGAGCGAAGTCGCGTGTATTAGCTGGCTTTATTTACCGCAATTTGTCTCTAATCCACAAACTTCACAACTTTTTTATATGATTAAAAGGATACCGTGTTATCAATTATTTAAATGGCAAGGTTAGTAATGGCCTGTATAACAATCCAGAAAAGCATATGGCCCCCGTAGGCGATCTTCAATTGCACATAGATATTAAATAGGTACAGTGACCGTATGCTAGTGTACCTCCCTTACATGACGCAATACATGGCGAGACCCAATAAATCTCATTGCCGATAGTTACGAGTATACCTGTTATTCCTTCTTTATACAATACTTCTTTTTCATACCGATTTCCAAATAAAAATCCTTCTTATTGTTTTCATAATTACGATTTCGCAAAGTTATTAGAGATTAAAAAATATTTTGGGACGATACTAAATAAAAATAATGGCAACACGGTGAACATAACCAGAGATCACATTTTTTTTTATTTTTTTTATAGTGAATACCTCACAAGAGTCTCAACTGCTCCCGTCTGGAGCCAGTGAGACTATGGCATCCCCAATTGGGGGGATGTTGTGAGGCTGAAGGTAAGTGGGGAAGGGAAAGAGGAAGGTGGGGAAGTACCTGGCTATTCAGATCTAGTCACTAAACACGGCTAAAGCCATTTGGAGCAACGTTTCAATTCTGAATGGTGGTCTTACACCAGGGCGATACTGGTAGTATCTTCCACTCTGGAACGTGCCGCAAATATACTATATATTATTTTAATTAATTAATTGTGAAATAACACAAATTAATCAAATAAAATTTATTTGCGCACGCCGGGTTCGAACCCGCGACCTTCGGAATGGCAGTCCAATGCGTTACCACTGGACTATGCCGGCCGTCATTGAATCGGCCACATGAAAGCATTTGTCATTTATATTTTTGTTGGAAATAGTTGTTAATCTGTGATAAATAGTTGTTAATCTGTTAGAATTAGTTAGGATGCGGGCTAATTCTCCAGTTAATATTTTTAATTGGATTATTTATCACTTACTGTATCGTTTTTCAATAAACAATTGTCTTTGCTGTTGTCGTCAACAAATCATTAAATACAAACGCTTAATTCGTAATACCGAATAGCGATACACTTACAGATTAAGAAAAAAACACATATTACATTTTTTTAGAGATAAACATTCACCATTTCCACATAATGTAGTAACGTATAGGTATAAAATAATGTCCACCATTCTTAACTGTACAAAAATTGGTACAGAGACAATGTTCTTTTTTTTCATACCGAATCCGTAAGAAAAGAGGGCCCATATTGAAATTGGATGAAAAAAAGTACCGTGTAAAACGAATCGAATAGAATAATTTCTAGTTTTATACTACACAGTGTTAATGAAAAATAAATGGCTAAATACGGTACACATTTATTCACGTAAACATTTTAATTATTATAAAGTTGAAGGTAAGTCCATTGTACCAGAAATTTTAGTTTGTTATTCAAAATAATGATACCACGAGCTTTGTTTGATAAACCGAAAAATTCACCTAAAAATTAACCAGGGAGCTTAATCTGTCTGGTGTAAAGAAAATAAAACCTTTGTTATAACTGAAAAGGGTTATGCTCTATCTCGCAGACCTTTCTCACGGAGAATATGAAAATTTCACTCAGTGAATTTCATTTCGCAAAAAAATGCGGGTAATGAAGGTAATAAAGTTTTTTTTTCATTTAGTGACAGCGGAGGATTCCGTTTTTGGGTGAAAAGATAATGAAAAAAGTATTTGCTTTCTGTCCGCAGTGTATTAAGAGAATAACCAAATTGGTACCGGAATATAAATTGATATACTTTCCTCAAAATCTCAAAATGAAGAATAAGTTTGTAGGTTCTAAAGTTATCGTGAAAAAATATTGACATTCTAATACACTTAGGTTAGGTTAGTAGTTTTAGAATATTATTTGCATTTCAGTTTAGTTGATATTAGTAGTTCTGTGAACAGCTGACCTTTGCGTCTAAAAAAGCATGATTTTAAGGTTCTCTAATCTAATAAATCGAGATCAAAAATTCCTCTGAAATCGTCAGATTTGTAAGTAGTTAAATATACCTATCTACTTTATTAAAAAGCCGTATTATAATTTTGCCAAACAATCAACGAAAAATTCTATTTTATTAATTAACAATTTGTTCAAAGAAACGTCACTATCTGAATGACAATATACTGTTTTACCTTTCTTCGGGCAAGTGCCTACCATAATTTAGAAAAAATAGTGCGAAAAAAATTTTTCAATTAAACACGACGATTTTACTTTAAAAAATGAATCTCTGCTAAACCATTGAAACAGAAAAGGAATGAACAAACTAATTTACAGATAGACGAAATGCAAAACGGTAGACTTTAAACAGGACTTAGCTATGCTCCGTCAAAAAAAACATAATATTAATAATAGAGTTACCGCTTAAAATTGCTTTCGCTAGATTTAGTAACTCGATCTAAATAATCCGGAGCTACCGAACGATATACTTCCACTTTATCCAATCTCTGATCGAAAAGAAATCTAGCTTTATTGCTGGGGAAGAAGTGATAGAGAAGTAGTGAAACATCGAAAACCTAATTCACAAACTTGCTTTTACCATTGTAATCCCCCCAATGTCTTTCATAATAAATCTGCACAGTATCCCCAAAAATTACACCTTCCTGGGAGCAGAAAAACAAATACGTATAACCGTTATCCGTGCAAGCGAAATAAAATAACTAACCGAAGAAATAAGTATTTTTAAAATTCGTTTATTTATTTATATCTACTATATTAAATTCAACGAGGGCCCGACTGCACAGATAAGCAGGTCGATCTGTACCTATTGAAGCGAACTTTAAAAATCTTTTACGAGTTGGCTCGATATTTTAACCCGCAGACGCAGATAAATTTCGCGTATTGATCGTATTAATAATACACGTTTGAAATATTCTTATCTTGAAAATATACTCTGAAAATTCTCAATATGCGACAAATAATTGCACCATAAGTCAGTGCTGAATCGGCGGAAATACCATCCGGGTCGAATGGCTCTTCGGCCTTTTCTTCGTCTTTTCAGTTATATAAATATTTTAAGGTTCCGCATTCGACGTGTATTATATAACACACTTCATTCAACGCTTTGAGTTTTTAGCATTTTAAATAAGGCTTGATAAAAGAGAGGATACTTGTTTAGAGAGAGACAGTAAAAAATATGTGAACTAAAGTTGCCACTTCGAGACCACATAATTTAAAATCTGACGAGTCAAGCACGTGAATTATAAAAAGTTGAGAATGAACGGAACAATGTCCAATCCTCAATTGAATAAGAGAATAAATTTATTATATCAGTATTGGAGGAATTGTTTAAACCACGGTTTTCATGGAATAGACCTTTGTATTGAGGCAATGTGCCAATACCATTGATGTATTATATTTAGATGAGGCATGAAGCGAAAAAATATGTTTTTTGACCTCCAACTGACCTCCAATTCTCCCAACGCTTCTATGCGCATCGCTTACCGCGTCTAATAGTGGAACAAGTTTCGACGAGAGAATTAGTACGCATTAGCACCTCTAATTATAGCTCTATGGCCAATACTCTTTCTAAACATTACGGGATTTATCTTTTAGGCTGGCAAAAAATGTCAGATAGGGGAATGTGGTTTACGAGGGTAACAATAGGGTTATATATATATATTTTTTTTTAATTTAAATGTGTTTATTTAAAAAAAATAATGTTACATCATTTACAGAAAATATGTTACAATCACAAAGAAATCATTTCACATAATGTTAGCACGAGAATGGATGTTTCACCATAGTAAAGCTGGGCTTGTGTGTAGAGGGGGTTGTTTTATTATTATTATTATTATATATATTTTTTTAAATTTTTTTTTTTTTTTAATTTTTTATTATGTAATAATTAAACAGTTTACAATGTATAATAATATTTGCTAACAATAATGATATATATAAAAATTAGTAAACACAATTTTTTTTGATGTTTCTCTTTTATGGAAGCAGACGCTTGTGTTTAAAAGAGATGTTGAGTATCGAGATGAACATTATTTATGTAAGTATTCTTATTAATAAGGAGTTAAGAATATTAAAAATATAAGTGTATATCAACAAAGTACAATTTAACGATTTATAACGTTACATTAACAACATTCAACAATGTACAATTTAACGATTTATAACGTTACATTATTTAATTGACGAATTTCGTTATTTTGATTTTTTACCTTGAAATGTTCTTTGATCGCTTTGAGTAGGGTTTTGTCGTCTTCGATTTTTCTGATATTATCAGGTAGGTTATTAAAGTATTTTTTGCCTAGAAATGTGTAATGATGTTGTGCAAATGAGGTGTTACATTTTTGTATTGGAAATATATGTTTTTGACGAGTACGTCTTTCAGTTGAAAAACTGTGATTTTGTTTTTCTTTTATTATTTGAATTATTATGTTTTGTCGGATAAGATCATTAAATTTTAGTACTTTAAATTCTTCAAATATAAGTTGAGTTGGATAATCTCTCGGTTTTTTCAATATTATTTTAACAATCAGACGTTGTACAATTTCAATAGGTAGGAGATTAGTTTTGTATGCGGATCCCCAACTGCTTACACTGTATTGGAGATTCAATTGTACTAATGCGTAGTAGACTGAAGTTAAATTTTCCAATGATAGAAAGTTACGCAGTTTCAGAAAAATATAAATTAATTTCCTTATTTTGTTAACGGTAAGGTTAATTTGATCTTTCCAGTTAAGGTTTTTGTCCATTATTATTCCTAAGTATTTAATTTTATTTGTAATTTGTAGTGTGGAACAATTTATTGTACAGTGATTTGTATTATGTTCTTTAAAGTTGTCGTGTATAATTATGTCAAAGTTTTGTGGAATATCGTTTGCTTTTATTGCGAATGGCAATACTTGGGTTTTTTTGCTATTTAGGGATAGTAGGTTTATATCAAACCAGTATTTGAGTAGATTTATGTCTTCTGTTGCTTTTTGTTTTACTCCTTCCCATGTATTATCACTTTCAATGAGTACTGTATCGTCCGCGTATGAGGTTATACTACCTAGAATTGACTGTGAGAATATCCCGTTTACATATAAGATAAATAGTAATGGACCCAGTACCGTTCCTTGTGGGATTCCATATTCAGACGTCTCTTCATCGCTGTATATATTGTTTATTTTGACATACTGTGGGCGATTCGTTAAGTAGCTTTTTATCCAATTTGCAACATTCTCCTTAATGTTCAGATTATCTAATTTTTCCATAAGTTTTGAGTGAGATATGCTGTGAAATGCTTTTCTTAGGTCTATGAAAATGCCTAAAAATTTTTTACTCTTATCTAGGTTTTCGTATATGCGTGAAGTAACGTTTGCAATTGCATCTTGTGTGCTGCGCGCTTTTCGGAATCCATATTGGTTATTGTGAAGTATTTTGTTGTTTTCAATAAATTCCATGAGTTGAGATTTTACAATTTTTTCGAATATTTTTCCAATATTAGAGATTAGAGAAATCGGTCAATAGTTGGTAACATTAAGGGTGTTTCCACTTTTAAATATAGGCGAGATAATTGTTTTCTTATAATTTGATGGAAATATTCCTTTTTTAAGGCTCAGATTAATCAGGTGAGTTAATGGTTTTATCACATAGTTTTTAATAGATTTTAGAATTTGGATCGTTATATTATCATATCCTGGCGACGAACCTCCGTTCATATTTTCAATTATTTTTAAAATATCTACTTCACTAGTCATTTTAAATCGGGACAATGAGTTTATATTTTGTATATCTTCAATAATTGGTTTTGTAGTTGATCTTTTTGTCACGTTAATTTTTTTGGCTAGGTTTTGCCCAACTTTTGCCAAGAAAGAGTTGAATACATTTGCCCATCTTTTTGGATTTACACTAGCGTTTATTTTTACTTTATTTTCATCTTCAATTTCATTGATTGGTTTATTTTGTTTATCATTTTCTATTGCACAATTAATTGTTTTCCAGATTATTTTTGGGTTATTTTCGGAGTTTATTATTTTATGTTTATGATACTCATCTTTACTGATTTTAATTATGCGTGTCAGCTTATTTTTGTATTTTTTATATTTGCAATCCAATTCTTTGTCATTTGGGAAATTAACTGTTTTTTTGTAAAGTTTACTTTTTTCTCTGATTGAATTTAATAATCCCTGTGTGATCCACGGTTTCAAGAATTTATTTTTAGCTAAATTTCGATTTGGAATTTCCGTTTTAGAGTTTTCTATATGTATCGCTAGAATGTTTTCAAAGTTATTTGAGCATAATTCAACTTCTTGACAGTCGATTACTTGTTTCCAATTTTCCGTTTTCAATTAATTTCTCAATGTTTAATTTGGTATATGATTTTTTTACTGACATGTTTTTTGTGTGAATTTCTTTTCTATCTTCGTACAAAAATATACATGTATGATGGTCTGTAATGTCATTTTTCCATACAATGGTTTTAATTTTATGAAGATCCTTTAAGTTAATATTTGTCCAGAAATGATCTAGACAGGATGGTTTTTGACCTTGAATTTCACGCGTGTTTTCATTAGTACACGATTTAAAATTATTTTCAGTCATACAATTTAAGTATTCATGTTTAATTTTACTATCATTATTTTTGTTAATGTTGATATTGAAATCTCCCGTTATTATGCAATTCGTATTTTTGAATTTTGATATTATATGCCGTATTTGTTCAATAAATACGTTAGCATTAGATTCATGGGTTCTGTATATTGCTATTAAAGAATAATGTTCCTTGTTTTGTTTACGAGGGGAACAATATGATTGTATTTTCCTTGTTTTGTTTACGAGGGGAACAATAGGATTGTATGTTCCTTGTTTTGCTAAGGAATCCGCAATGTCATATTTTTTGACATTGCGGATTCCTTAGCAAAACAAGAAACATCCAACCCTATATTTTGAGGGTAACAATAGGGTTGTATGTTCCTTGTTTTGCTAAGGAATCCGCAATGTCATATTTTTTAAGAGTTTACATGAAATTCTCTAGATAGAAAAAAAAACACAAAATATACGAAACGAAAAATAAAAAAAATATTTGATTCTGTTATTTAAAATGTTAGTATGAAAAAATTCTCGTTATTTTTTTAATGCTACTTAAAACGTTTGTGGATTGATTTACGCTCTATTTTAAGTAAATCGTGATTTATTATATTTTCGCTTACGCCACTTTATAATCTTATTATTATAATCTTTTTATATAAGCGCGCTCCCCCAACATTCGTACGTACATAAATATCTCCCTTTCCAACCAACTTCAGTAATCTTCTTCTTCTTTTTGAATGCTTACGACGGAGCCTTGATAATGTGGTTGTATCAAAGCCTTTGAAACTCACTGCTTTTGTACCACGAGGATAATATACATTTTTTCAAATTTCTGCTGCTAAAAGGATTCTTGTTATTCTTTAAGGAGTTCTTGCAATTTTAATGTAAACTAATGGACGTAACAACAGGAAAGGCTATAAGTAAAAATTAAAGTAATAATTAATATGTCAACTAACTAACTATCACGCCTTTTTTACACAGGGATAGGTGGAGTGAATAGAATACCACACATCATTGTTTAGTATTTCATAATATACTAAGGCAGACCCGTGAAATATCACGAAACAGTCTGTTATTTTAGTATTTCATAATATACTAAGGCAGACCCGTGAAATATCACGAAACAGTCTGTTATTTTAGTATTTCATAATATACTAAGGCAGACCCGTGAAATATGACGAAACAGTCTGTTATTTTAGTATTTCATAATATACTAAGGCAGACCCGTGAAATATCACGAAACAGTCTTTTATTTTAGTATTTCATAATATACTAAGGCAGACCCGTGAAATATCACGAAATAGTCTGTTATTTTAGTATTTCATAATATACTAAGGCAGACCCGTGAAATATGACGAAACAGTCTGTTATTTTAGTATTTCATAATATACTAAGGCAGACCCGTGAAATATGACGAAACAGTCTGTTATTTTAGTATTTCATAATATACTAAGGCAGAACCGTGAAATATGACGAAACAGTCTGTTATTTTAGTATTTCATAATATACTAAGGCAGACCCGTGAAATATCACGAAACAGTCTTTTATTTTAGTATTTCATAATATACTAAGGCAGACCCGTAAAATATCACGAAACAGTCTGTTATTTTAGTATTTCATAATATACTAAGGCAGACCCGTGAAATATGACGAAACAGTCTGTTATTTTAGTATTTCATAATATACTAAGGCAGACCCGTGAAATATCACGAAACAGTCTGTTATTTAATACTAATATACTAAGGCAGACCCGTGAAATATCACGAAACAGTCTTTTATTTTAGTATTTCATAATATACTAAGGCAGACCCGTGAAATATCACGAAACAGTCTGTTATTTTAGTATTTCATAATATACTAAGGCAGACCCGTGAAATATCACGAAACAGTCTGTTATTTTAGTATTTCATAATATACTAAGGCAGACCCGTGAAATATCACGAAACAGTCTGTTATTTTAGTATTTCATAATATACTAAGGCAGACCCGTGAAATATCACGAAACAGTCTGTTATTTTAGTATTTCATAATATACTGAGGCAGACCCGTGAAATATGACGAAACAGTCTGTTATTTTAGTATTTCATAATATACTAAGGCAGACCCGTGAAATATCACGAAACAGTCTGTTATTTTAGTATTTCATAATATACTAAGGTAGACCCGTGATATATGACGAAACAGTCTGTTATTTTAGTATTTCATAATATACTAAGGTAGACCCGTGAAATATCACGAAACAGTCTGTTATTTTAGTATTTCATAATATACTAAGGCAGACCCGTGAAATATCACGAAACAGTCTGTTATTTTAGTATTTCATAATATACTAAGGCAGACCCGTGAAATATGACGAAACAGTCTGTTATTTTAGTATTTCATAATATACTAAGGCAGACCCGTGAAATATGACGAAACAGTCTGTTATTTTAGTATTTCATAATATACTAAGGCAGACCCGTGAAATATCACGAAACAGTCTGTTATTTTAGTATTTCATAATATACTAAGGCAGACCCGTGAAATATGACGAAACAGTCTGTTATTTTAGTAATTCATAATATACTAAGGCAGACCCGTGAAATATCACGAAACAGTCTGTTATTTTAGTATTTCATAATATACTAAGGCAGACCCGTGAAATATCACGAAACAGTCTGTTATTTTAGTATTTCATAATATACTAAGGCAGACCCGTGAAATATCACGAAACAGTCTGTTATTTAATACTAATATACTAAGGCAGACCCGTGAAATATCACGAAACAGTCTGTTATTTTGAAAGCGACCATTAAATTTTCTATTGAAAATATTATATTCTAGCTAGGTTCAAACAGTTTCAATTTCAAAATGACACTTGAACTTCAATTCATTGATTTTTCAAAAGAAGCAAACACATTGTGACTTGACATTTTAAATAATAAAAAGGGAAACACTTTGTAAAAGTATGATCTTTTAAAGTATGATCTTTCAACTTTCAACCGTGACACGGGTATTAAAGTCCTTCACAAAAATGAGATAGGTTTACGACTTAACAACTTGGAAGCGTTGGAAATAAAAAAATCAGTCAATTCAAAGGCTGAAATTATCAATAATCAACTAAATTTAACGTTCAGCCCTATAATAAATATGTTTCCTGTTATCCCTAACTCCCCTCCCCCACTTCCCGCCCACAACTGATACTGTCTCTCTCTGTTTTTTATCTCTTTCTCTCTCAACTATTTGTTTATATATATGTGTATTATTCTGTATTTTTTAGTATTTTTATAACTGTCCTGATGATGGTACGGAGGTACCGAAACCGGTAGACGTTAAAAATTTCAATAAAGTGACTGTAAACAAAGTGTTTCCCTTTTTATTATTTCAATTCATTGCATCATTTTTCACGCAGGACGAACGCACATATAACGTTATCGTTTGTCTGAATTCTTCAGACAATCAGTTCCAATTTTGAAAATGACGATCAAATGCCAAGTTAAATAGAGTTCATTGAACCAGATTTCATAGACTAACGCAAGTATATTTGTTTTTTTATTATTATTTTATCTTTGAAGAAGAAGGAAACATAACAAATTTAAAAATAATAGAAAAAGACACAAAAAATAAAAAGGCTACTGTCGCAATTGGGAATCGAACCAATAGCCTTCATCTTACGGGAAAAACTCTCTCCCAATTGGGTTACTGATAAAAATGAGATTTAACATTATCTTCTTCGTATGATAAAACAAATTATGTTGAAATTTATGATTTTCAAAAGTTATTCCATTAGAGTTTTTCAATGTTTCGATATTCGTTTCTTTATGTTAATTGAAAATATACAGCCCTGAAAAACTAACTCACTCGAAGAACCTGAAAACTAACAATCATTGCCACTTTAGAACATAAAAACATTCATCCTGTTTTAAAGGTATTCCAGGAAGTGCTTAATATTCATTGCAATTTAAGCATTCGTAATAAATATTCAAATTCTTCCTCCAACGAATCAGATAAATAAACATTACAGCTTTTATGTTTCTTAATAAGTTACTACACAGATTGAAAGATTTTAATCAGAGTTAAATACGAAGATTCTGATTTTGATAAAACCTTTAACGAATTTTACAATATTTTATTAAGATATCTATTTAGTTGGTATTTATTATTATTACACGAAAATATACATAAACTGTGCAACTTTAAATTTTTAACAATATGTTTATAAAATTTCCAATTTAAGGTTATAAATTTTATATTTTGCAAAGGGATGGCAGTTGTGCATATTTAAAAAATAATGTTATTATTAATTTCAAATAAATACATCACTCAGACGGTTGTGGATTATTGAAGCACTGGATAAAAATAATAACAAATCCGAAAAAAACACCAAACAGAACAAGACTTAAAAAAGGTATCGATTGCAACTGGAAATCGAATCCAGGACTTAAAAAACAAAAATTCGTCTTACCGGAAAAACACTCTAACCACTTATCTACTGAGACCTGATTTCATGTCATATTTCAATTTAAGAATTACCAATATTATACTAAATATGAATTTTTGTGATTTTTGTTCTTTTATCGTTTTTTGTTTAATACGTAGAAATCCTTTAATATTTCTTAAATTATTAATATTAATTAATATATAAGTTATTATAACTAAGCATGTTTTGCGAGTATTTTAGTTTCATTATAATTTTTATTTTATTACTAAAGTGGAAAAGAACGTGACCTTACAGGGGTACTCGGTTCTAAGGTCACATTTAACATGGTTTTAAGTCTATTAAATATTACGCAAAATAAATAATATTTGCGTAATATTTAAGTCTGTTAAATATTACGCAAAATAAATAGTATGCAGCAGAAAAACATAATGTAAGCAATAAGATTAAGAAATATTCTCAAGTTAGATGATTTAAAATATATATATTACGCGCTAGTCCAGTCATTAATTTAGTACGGAATTATTGGATGGGGAAGTGCACATGAAAAATTCTAATCCCTATAAAGGTTGTATAAAAAAAACTAATTTTGAAAAATCAACCCTCAGCAACATTGTTAAAATTTTCCTTCTTCCAAAAATTGAAGACATCTATAAAAAAGGCTCAATATTATTAAGTATTTAAAGAAAATAAATTGATACAATTCAAACCTAATTCATCATGAAGGCATAATTAAAACATCAAGATTTCTCTATTTTCAACACAACAAAAAATGCAAAACAATTATATTTCCAAAGAGATAAAATATTTTAATTGTCTTCCCGAAGAACAAAAAAAACCTATTTGATATTATTCAAGAAAACAGTAAAATTATTTTAAAAAAACTGAACACGCGTAACATCATTAATAAAATGCAGTAACTTTATTTTGAATCATATTTAAATTATATAATGTTCCCACAACCAGTACTATCATACATACTATGATACTACTTTTTACCCCTAAACCAAACCCAAAAGCTAGTACTCTTCATTGATTTATTGTTTTTGTGTTAAATTCGTAGAACTCCATTTAATTTTTAAATTTAATTAAAATCAAATTTAATACCATAATTATTAAGTTTTGCAAATATTTTTTGGTTTTTGTTATTGTTACAGCTGTTTCGGATTTCAAGACCATTTTCAAACTGTGGTTTTATCCACGTTTAGACGACTTATTAATACGATTCTATTTTACCCCCTCCCAATTTAAATTGATTTATCACCGGTTAAACCGATTTACTGATAAAATAATTGTGACAATAGATTTTATATTCTGTTCATCTTCATTGATGTAGAAATACAAGTTTTTTTCACTATTTTTTTCTTATGCCATTCACAATGTATTTTGTAACTATATTATAAATGTTTTTATATGTTATGTATTTTAAAAGAAGAAATTGTGAATATAATTTGGGAAATAAAAAAGCGTTATGTAAACTGATTCATTATCATGTAATACGGTGGGGATATCTAAAATCATTTACTGTCGCGCTTTATTATTCACTTTAAAAAAACTTGGACGAATTGTATTTCTTAAAACTTTGTAGCGGCTAAATGTAATGGTAGATATTAGTGCCCGAAGACGCCATGGCACGATCAATTTTGGTGAAACTAATAAATAATCGAGTCGCGTCGTGTAAAGAGTCGGGATAACAGAAGAGAATGAATGAATTAAGTGGAGTGTGACAAAATACAATTGTGTGAAGGACAATTTCTTCAAAAGCACTGTTCAAAGACTTTGTATTACGTTCTTGAGTAACTGCAACATCTGAAATATTTTCATTAGACTTACGACAAAACGAGATCGCAAACAATCTTCCGCGGGTTGAACAATTTCTCCTCGAGATTTACGATAAGTATCGCAGAGACAATTTTTCATCTCAATAACTTTTGGCAGAATTTGAAGAGCGTAAAAGGAAACGTTGGAATTTCTAGAAGGAGATGAAAGAACTAAGTATCTTTGGAAATGTGTCGATTAGCAGCAAAATTAAACTCAGAAGCCGGCAGACTTTAAAAAATAGGAAAATGAATTCCAGTATTAAAAGTATGTCAAAACAAGATAGTTGTTCGCAGCCAGTGAAACAATGGTGCCTATTTACTTATTTTTTTGTTTTGATGATGTCGAAATAGGTAAAGGAGATAAAGTATAGTAGAAATGTTATGCTTCTGTTAAATGGGAATCATTTTTCTTTAAATGTTAAAATAATAAGCCAGATTTTTAAATCATCGATATTTTGAAAAAGTTTATTTGTGAAAAATATTAAAATGCCTAATTATTCTTTACAGTTGTATTTTCTCAAACATTGGGTAATATTTTACTTAGTTTTTGCATTAACGAAAGTGTACTCTCAAATAAAATATAGAATTTTCCTGAAGTGGAACGTACACAAGCTGCAAATGTGATGCATTAAGTTGCAGTTCAGAGGGGTTTTCATAATATCTCGGAGATGCTTTCAATGCTTCTCGGACTCCAAATTGAACATGAAATGTTTGTTTTCCGCTGGAAAGCAAAATGTTTTCTTGGATAAACATATCACGTTATTAACATCTTGAATCTCCAGCTGAAATCTGCTTGTACGAAACAGTAGGTACATATTCTTGAATAGTAACTCTGATGTTATTAAGTTTGCACATTTATTGGCTGAAATTTTAATATATTAGACTATTAGACGTATTAGTTATTTTAAAACAGTAGTTCTTTAAACAGTAGACATGGCGTCCAAAAAAGTATAATGGCTATTTTTTCTTATTTAATAAATTATAAACTATATTTCCTCTTCAATAATAATATTTTAAGGTATGTACTTAAATATCTGTTTATTTCATCACAATAAAATAACAGTGCCTGTTTAAATTTGAATTATGCAAAAATAGTTTATTATGAAAATATAGGCCCAAATCGGGCAAATATTTGGACCACGAAACACGCCCACAAGGCTCTTCTTGAGTTATTCTATATTCTATGATATTATGCTACATTTTAAAAAATACGGATTTTTTTACATTAGGAGGCCCTGAATAAAATAATTTCTTTTATGGCCTATGTCATCTTTGGGAATGCTGTGTGTGGGGTCTTTTTAAGGAAACGAAGGAGAGGAAGTTCTGGGAAGGATAAAGGAGGGTAGAAATTTAGGGATCAGTGTGGCCAGGAGTGACGGAAGAGCCCAGTTGGAGAGGTCAAAGGGTCTTTTCAAACCAGCCTCTCGCTATCCGGCACGCAACGCAACTGGTGGGCAAGCGCTTCGTGAACACACCTCACCCGATGAACCCGAGAACCCCTGTTAAATCAGCAAAGTAGCAAACCACTTGGAGTGACGTATATCAGAGGTATTGGTTGTACAATAAATGGTTCCCGGGGTGGCGGTACCCAAAACCGTGTCCCAAATTGTAGAATTTGTTCAGGCAGGTAGGCACCATCCAGTTAGTTGAGTTAATAACGCTTTTTTGAAAATAGAAAAAGTACAAACCCTTCCAGTCACGAAATGACTTTACCTGTCAAGATTAACCGTAAGAAATTAGACATTTGTAGGTATGCATTTGAAAAATAGAATAGAATATATATTTTCTTATACATTAATACTACATTATATGTTCTAAGTTCCATGTTGAAAATGACACTTAAATTCAAAGAAATTTGAGTTCATTGAACCAGATTTCACAAGCTACCGAATTTAATGTTTGATTTATAATAATTGCATTACATCTGCTTCAGGGAAAATCTCACGCCATGATCATGATCGATTTTTTTATGCCTTACTTAGAATCTATGAAATATCCGCGAGAACAGGCTTTTCTACGGAATACAAACCCGAAGTTGAATGGATTTCAATTTTCGTTGAATTGGCAATAGGGATTCATAGAATGGGTCTAGTGTAAACGCGCCACTACTCAAAAGCAACTCACGCTCAGGTCGATAAAGTGTGATCCCTTGAATTTTAAACTTCTCGTATGAATGTGCAATGCGTTGGGTCCTCGATTCTGAAATGATCTGACTAGTCTAAGGTCATAAAATGCTGTTGAAGTCATTTCAAACAATCTGACTGTGGAAGCAACTATATGCAACTTGCGTTAGCAAATGTTCATGCATAACTCCACCCAATTACCTGTCCCTGTCTGACAGTGTGGAGTACCTACATACGTATATCAGTAAAATTGCAGCTATTTAATATACTAATAGTGTGTTAACCTGTGCGGTGTACATGTGAAGTGTTTAATACGAGTATGTTACGGAAGCTTTTGAAGTGATCGCCGCAACATCCATTAAGTTTATAATATCGAATTGCAAAGACGTATACTAAAGACCAGAGGTAAGTTAGAATGCCTATTTAACTGTTAACCACAGCTCCCCATTAGTTGTGTCAAATATTGATTACAGTCCATGATAAAACCACAAACTGATTCGCATACAATATTTGCGATTCCAGTGACAAAACTTTGATAATAAATAAATTAGATTTCTATAAAGTGACCGTACACGGCCAACGCCGGGTACTGCCTCATGATAATTCAGGTTTTAGTTCATTAGGCTCCCGGAGCGTGAATCATAAAGGTCCATTGTTCCGGCGGCTGCTATCTGCTATCTGATGTCTGCTGTTATGAGCTTCATTACTTTACGACGAAATATTTATGGAGAACATTAAATGAATACTAAATTTTATTTAAAAAACCTACATAAATTTATTTTAAATAGTATGTTTTTTTGCCTGCATAAGACCGTGGTCCTCTATAAAAATGCACCAATCACTAACAAAAAAATGATATCTTCGCCAAACAGACGTGTTGTCATTTTGTGCTCTTTGATACTCTGCTGAGGCGACTATCGACCGGTTACTGCTGACTCTGAAAACGTTTTACAAATGTAAAATATGTATTTCATCTACTAAATAAATATTATTAATATTTTAAATTACAAATATTAATATGCGTTGTGATTTTTTCTGTAACTTCGGTACAATTAACTCTAGAACTTGGATGTTTTTTGAATTTAAGTGTCATTTTCAAAATTAGGAAACTCATTTTTGGAACAATTTTGCAGAAAAACGACAAAGTAGGTACCAAAAATTAAATTATTTCAATCCATTAATTAATAATTCTGTTTTTGAAATGTGTATTATTTCTTTTGTATAAACTTTAGACAGGTGTCGTAATTTGACGAGTTTTCTGACGTAAAACAAAAGCTTAACTTTTGATCGTCTCTAAAATTGTCATTTCACATATCCTACAATTATGATTCGCATGATTTTTCACGGGTAAAATTTTGGGTAAAATTCGGTTTATGGGAGTCACTCGAATAACCGAAATTGAACTTGATTTAGACTAATTTAGGGCTGGGGAATCCGAATCTGTAAGAATTAGGTGGGGGTCGGCACTATTAACTGAGTTATAGGGTCTTGAAATTTTGTACGCGATACATAGAAACCATGTTTTATTTATCAATTATGATATAAGAAAATCGAAAACCGAATTTTTTCCAAATTTTTTTTTTAAAAACGAGAAAGTAAGTGGATTGAATTGGATATTATTACGAAGGGTATAATAATTATTGTTATCATTAAACAAGCACCTTCTAGAAATTATGTTGATGATATAATAGAAAAGATAAATACTGCAGAAACCACGATTTTCGGTCTTTATCTTCTACGCTTTTCAACATTAAACTCAAGCCACAACTTACGCAACACGGTTACCTCGCTTTCTTAGTAGTAATAAAATCCGAATTATCTTCGGTAATCCAATATATAATTCTCTTAATAGTCTTGTGGGAGAAGGTATGTGCGAGTAACAAGTACCCACCACCAGGGTGACGTAGCTTAGTATCTCAATCGAGCGTTACTAGCAGTTAAAAACCCGCTCCGCGGGTTTTTGCTGCTAGGCCCTGCGGGCGGCACTTGGTTGGGCTGCGCCCAGTTTAAGTGATACTAACAACAGTTACATTTTATAGATAGATATTAGGTCATTCACAGAGAGAGGGTGAGTATATATTGTTAAAACACGGAACAGGAAGGAGTTAATGAATAATAACATGCTCAATTTAGGCATAATAAGAATGACAGTTGTTTGAATAAATGAAATTTTACGTAGTTATTTGTGATGGATTATTTCAAATGAAACACTATTGTTGACTACATGTCTACAACTGATATTAACTGTTATGGTACCTAATATAATTTGCTCATAGGAGACCTTCAGTGCTTAAATATGTGTTACAACCGTCAATGTCTATAAGTTGAATCAATATCGTATAGTTTGTCACAACAATTAAAGATAATTATAACAAAGTTGACTGAAATAATAGATTATCAGTCGGTTTAATTAAAAGGTGTGAATTTTACTCCAACTGGTGGTAATTCTTTACCTAAAACTGTTACTGTATCTAATAAAGTTTAAAGTTAGATTATATATACACCTTCATCAGGAGAGTAAAAATCTAGATATAAAGGTAGATTATTAGAATATAGCGCCCCTGAGGTGATATCTCACTAAAGCGGCGCTATGCAAATTGTCCAATTAATAAATAAATATAATGTTTACATTTTATTATGTACGTATGCATTGATATACAATGGAAATAGATAAAATAATGTTATCCGATTAAACTTTATTTTATTAAAAAACAAATAACTTTTTTAACTTCACTTTATTATATACAACCAATACATGTTTCATGAACGAAGTATACACCGAAGTCAAAAATTAAATATAGATTACAATTGGAAAAAATAAGTGGAAGGAGGGGGGAGGGGTAAGAGTAGGCTGGGTTTATAAGAATTAGGAATTACAATATGAAAGACCAGTTAAGTGGGAAAATATTTAAAAGAGAGTTTAGAAAAAAAAATTCTTGTTAATTACATCTACTTTTATAACCATGTTCTCTTATTTCTAAAATTTTGAAATTATTTATTTGTGATGCTTTATATCCTGTGTGAAGTATTTTAAGACCTGAAAAAAAATTGCATATAACCATAAAACAATATATTCATAGACAAATAACATTTAATAACGGTTATTCTAATAAATTGATGGTTGAAATACTAAATAAAATAATTAAACATATTATCTTCAAACGGTATTTTTACCCTATTTCTTAAGATATAAATAAACAATGGCGTAGAATTCTGTTTGTGGATAACGACACTTCTAAAATTATATATATGAACATTCCTGGTACTATTCAACCGGCGTTTTACACTAATAACAGAATGAATAAATATATTCTTAATAATAAAGATGGCGAAAATCAAACAAAAAAATCAGGAGTTTATAAACTCAATTGGGCTGAATTGTAATTTATTTTACAAAGGTAGAACCAATAGAAACTTTGAAGTCAGAACTAAAAAACATCTCAGGGTTCTAAATGGAAATAGTGAATCTGAGTTTGCAAATCATCTTTTGAATCACACTTTCGATAAAAATTCAGGTCTTAAAATACTTCACTCAGGATTAAAGCATCGCAAATAAATAATTTTGAAATTTTAGAAATTAGAAAACATGTCAATATAAAATCAGATTAATAAGCAAAAAAAAATTATAAATAATGATGAAAAATGCCATTGCAAAGTTGAAATAAACTTCCAGAAGAAATCTTATTATTAAACGCTTGATGTTCAAGTAATTTTGCATATTTAAATATACGCGCCAGTCTTGATTCTTTCTTACACCGCCAGAGGTGCGCTCTGTCGGCCACCTATTGTTGCAGTGTGTATCGGGTATCGGCCATATTGAATTAACGCGTGTTTTTTTCGTCAAACGTCAAACGTAATCATGTAATTGTGGATAATTTTCACTGTAATGTAATTAATCCAATGGATTATGAACTTTCTAAGACATATTTTCTTCGATATTATCCAAAAATTGTATGAACAGAAACGATATTTTTGAAGAAATGTCGTATTACATGTGGCGATTCTATTTCAGTATGAAATCGTGTCTTAATTTTTAATGTCTTATTTAAACACAATTTGAATTTGACCAATCACAGGGCCTACATCGTCCAGACGCAAGCGTATTAATACTATCAGATTATTTCGTTCGTTATCGCCTTGTAGCTATGTTTGGTGTTGGGATAATCACGTAGATTAACGACATTTCTTAGTCAAATGGGTGGTGCAAACTGACATTAGAAGACGTGGATAATATAGAAATTCCTTAAGGTAAATTCTGGATATAATTTCGATGAGCTGGAGGCAAACCACGTGACGACCTTTTTTGGCACTACGAAGGTTCTATGACCACTGTTAGATTCATTTATTGACAAATTACCCAAAGGGAAAAGCTCACACAACTACCCGATCCCCGAACTTGGTTTGTTTCCCTCACCATTACGGGCACGTCCGCCAATTCTTTGGTCTGTGGTGATTCATTAAAAAATATTCCGAAAAATGTAATCCTCGTCACCACAGCGAGTATGACCTTACGAAAGTTGGATAATAGATAATAAAATATTAAAATTTAATGTTTCAACACCAAAACTAGAGTGCACACAAGCCATTGTAGTCGGCGTACCGCAACCCATCAATGTAATACCTAAATAGTTTCTCACTGACATGGCTCGTATTGTTTAAGTAATAATTTCAAGTCGATAGGAAGAATGCTGTGAGCAAAACATTGGCTGATAATGAGTAGTTATTAAATTGGAGACACAATATCACATTGCCGCGTTCCCGTTAACAAGCTACTGAAAAAATTTATTGAATTTACCTCAACTAGTTATTTATATAAGTAGAACGGCATTCTTTGCGCCTCTTAATTTTTACCTCATGTTCGTATTAAATATATTACCTGGTCATTATAGACTATCTTTTTCCTTCTTTTTGGAGTGGAATTTTTTTTTATTTAAACCTTTTATAAATGGCTTGTTTTATCTGTACAGCAATCAAGTTGCCCTGGCCATATTATATACATAGTTTGTCTGTTTGTATTATGTGAGAAGTAGGAAGTTGCTCGCATTCGCCTATGGAAAGCGTAGAAAACCTTATACAGGAGGAGACGGCCGCTTATCAATGTGGAACAGAGTGGCCTTCAGTGACCGCAATATATTCTCAAGTCGTTCCCCAGGCAGTTGATTCGTGACTAGATATACCATGCTTCAGTACATTCTTCTGTACCACCGTCGCATATTGCGTTCATTGACTTTCAAAACAATTCTCTAATATACTCTGAATTTAATTCATTATGCAAATTAATTATTGGAAAATGAAATACTTTGGATATACCACTTTTAATCAATAATAATTTATATGTTTCAAAGCCAATGAATTTAATTTTCATTATGAAAAATATGAAAAACTTAATGAAAGAGAACATAAAAAATGACATCCAAGAAAAACATCATAAATTGAAATATTGATAAATTCAACATAACGATTACAAATCGTCGAGTATCTTGTATCGATTACTAAATGCAAAAATAAGCTAGGTGGAAATAAAGAAAAGCTCAGGTCTGAGAAATGATTGTTATTGAGTGAAGAAAAGTATTCATAACACAGAAGTATCCATTTTCAAATAATAAGGAATGGATACTAGCCCCAGAATCCCCATTAAATGATATTACCCGGAGAAAATAAAATTGACTTATTCGAGGCTTCGAAAATCAGGTACCTTATTATGCCCTCTACGCGCCCAGGAAAAACAATTGGGAAACCAGGCTGAAGATGTAAACCTATTTCACGATTCCGCAAGTTAACGTCACCACGTTATTACGGCATATTTAACGTTAGCGTCGGATGTGGCAGTTGGCAGGAATCGTCAACCTGTTGACATATTTTTTAATTTATTAGAATAACTTTCTAAGATTATACCCATAATATAATGACATGTAGTGCTAATAAATCTAATCGAAACATGAAACAAAATACGACACAGACAATACAAAGATAAAGATGGCGACTTGCATTCTAACCCAGGATATTTGTCACACCGTGATAACACTTTTAACTACCAAACTATTGAGACCTGATTATTTTGGTAGATTATCGATTTAAAAATTACCGATACTATCATCAAGTAATTTCCATATTTTTGGAAGATACTTTTGTATGATTACAAAGTTCTTTCCGGATATTTCTGTAACCTGGATAGTGTCTCCTATAAACCTATTCGATTTTTATTTATATGTGACACTTAATGGGTTTTCAACCATTCTAGAAATGAGTATTCAATTAGTTGTAATTAGTTTTGATGTTAAACCCATAAATTTATTATTAATTAATTATTGAAGAAAAAGATAATATATACCATTAAATCTAAACAATCTTTTTTTATTTTTTTATTATTTAACTATTATTTTTTTTATTTTTTATTCTCAACTGCTTAGTGGTTAAAAGTGTTGTCACGATAGGACAGAGATCCTGGGTTCGATCCCCTGTTGCGACTGTTACCTTAATTTAATTAGATTTATTAGTATTGTCTTCTTCTTCTTCGATGATTAACTTTTTTGCTTTATGTATTAAAATGAAGATTTTGAGGATTTCATCTGACTTATAAAGTAACTTACAGATAGCTTTTTATTTTCATATAAATACCGCACAAGAGTCCGAACTTATTTACTAAACTAACTTAATTATTTGCATATTGACCAAGTCAGTCCCTGAAGTTCTGCGACGTGAAAAACTGATCAAGTCTCCTTGGACACTTTTCGCTGTAGATTTATTTTTATCTATTCAAAAGTGAAATTAACTTATAAGTGAGTTGGTCAGTCTCATTTGACAGTTATTTTTAGCTTGTTATAGAAACTGTACTATAATCAGGTGTTATTCCATATTAAAGCAGTGACGTCAGAAAGCTAGTTTTATTTTATTTTTGATTTAAGCAAATCGGGTGCACTTTCTCACGAATTTCATTCAATGTATGAAACTATTACCTCACGCAGTATACACAGTAACTCCCATACTAACGTATAGTTTAAAATTTTTCACAACCGATCAACCACAATTTACCCCACATTAATGGTTGTTTATCAGTCGTATAAATTTTAAAACACATTTATTAGAGGGTGAAAATTCCGAACCAAGTTCTTTATCTAATTCCAAATATGATGGTAATTTTTGTTTTTTAAATGTTCATACTTTTTAAAATGAGTTATTTATATTTGCTAAAAGTTTATGATAGTAAATAATTATTTTATTTTATCAATAGTGTGATCATTGTAATTTCTCGACTAAGTTAAACTCCTTGAAATTTCCTGCGAACAGCGAAATCTTTTTTTTTTTTTTTTTTTTATAGTGAATAAAAAAAAAAAAAAATCTGGTCAAAACTGTAATATTTTATTCAAAAAGCAAATTTTTAGTAAAAAAACTCCTGTTAAGATCCAATATTGAGACTAAACATTGCTAATGGCTTATACAACACGAAAAAAAAGAAACTAGAAATAAAATGACCGGTCGGTGGCCGAGTTGACATCGCGCTTGGGTCTCACTCGGGCGTAGTGTGTTCAATTCCTCGGCTGGCTAAGTCCTCCATCACAACACAAGCAACATTTTCAGCTTACTGTGGTGGTAGTAGGAGATTTTCAAATATTTTCAGGTTATTCGTAACCCGGGAATGTTTGTCTTTCTTTTAAATAATTAAAAAATTAAATTAAATAATTAAAAATATTCTTACTTGTGACACTAAGAGTTTGTATACAGGAAAAAACTTTTTTTTTATGTGACAGCTCACAAGACAGTCCCTGTCTGTACAGCTCAAAGGCAGGGGAGCTATGTTGCCACCCGGCTGGACAGTCTTTTGAGGTGGGTTACGGTACGGGCTTAGGAAATGATGTATTAATGTGGGCCTTGAAAAGGCCCTGAGTATATGAAGGAGAAAAAATAGATGCCAGTAACTAGTCCCACAGACAACCGTCTTACACAAAAGCCATCGACGGTGAACGGGTGTTCTGTTTGTGTACGCACTTGCACCAGTGCACGGTACGGTGGGATCAATGCTGCTAGCTCCTTGAGCAGGATCCATTAAAATTCCAATAGACTTCCCATAGATTTCCCATACACCCAGAGGTGGCTCTCAAATTCAATTGTTGGGTATACTTGAGATTTGTATAGGGTTAGCAGCTGGTAACTATTGAAGAACATGCTAGCACTGTAAAGCCAGATTTACTAAAGCTTTCATAGAGCCCCGATAATTGAGCCGGTCTTATCTTCTGCTTACTCCAAGCATTTCAATAGACTCTATTGAGGAGGGTGCTTCCATCAAATTGCAACAGACAGACATTGATCTCCCTCTTTGAAGAAAACAGACACGCTGGTGTTTTTTTGAGCGAAAATCAGAGATTTTGTCACCTTTCCTTGTACGCTAACGATAAGTATAGTATTTATTATTTTTGATATTTTTAAAATTTACGCTTTTTGATCACTGGCATGTCAGAAAAATTTCATCAAACTGCATGGGTTGGAGGCCCCGGCTTTTAAGCGTATATAGCGATAAAAGCTCCCTCTAATTGCTACTTAGCCTCGTTTATGCGACGTGGCACGACTGCTCGTATGATAAAAGGTGAACGCACGAGTTACCGTCTCTAATTGAATGTTTAAAGGTAGTATTAATTTTAAGTTACTCGTGGGTATTAATTTGAGTTAGTTATAACTGAGAGATCGGGGGTTAGTTTTATAGTTTACCTGGATTTATGAATGTAATACATAAATACATTTAAAATCTGTGCTGTCAGGAGTATAAAATATGTACCTAATATTGATTTGAAGTATTTATTCTTTTTAAGACGCACTTGGGAAGGGTTGTTTCACATAATTTGAAAAGTACATCAATTTTAAAAGTTCTGTGAAAATTACATTCAAGTTCTGTTATTATTTCAAGATGGGCCGGTTGTTTGACAGCAATTGGATAGTAACAGGACTTAAATATTACTTTCACAGATATACTTTGGAATTTGATGAATTGTTCAATTATGAGAAAAAAACTGCAAAAGCACTGCAAACGCTTTTCGAAAACTTATTTTAATAGGTCAATACACTTTTTTTCTCTTTTTTGTTAACTAACCATCACGCCATTTCCCCGCAGGTGTAAGCAGAGAGGACGGACCGCTAAGAAACTCGGTCTTGGCACACACTCCTTGCCCTATCCACATTCATATATCGTCTTATACACTTTCTTCTAGTATTTTACTCTTGACATGGCCTGACTGAAGTATCTCATTCTGCTACCATCAACATTTGCATCATATATTCTCCTTACGCTCCTTTCTTCGCTCATTTGCTCTCCATGCCCTAACCATTAATGCGTTCCTTTTATTAATCTTACTCATTACGCTTACAGCAGCCTTGCATTATTTGCGGATCTGCACATTTCTCACACGATCTACATGATTTTACCTCACATACGCCCCAGTGATCTCATTTCTACAGCATTCAGTCAACGTTCATCCTTCTTCTGGCAGTTCCATGCCTCACTGCCATAAATCAGGGTGAGTACTAGCACTCCATTGTGGACTGCTAGCTTCGCTTCTTTGGACAATTATTTGTCAAAACAAGTCTCACAGTCGCAAGTAGTCGCGTAAAAAACTGACCATGCCTGCACGGATAAATATGGGTATTTCTAATTTCTTAAGAATACCTACTGTTAAGTACCTAATGGTGATTTTTTTAAAAATATTAGTAATTTTAAATTTTTGTAATATTGGTAATTTTTTTTTGTAATATTGGTAATTTTTGTAATATCGGTAGTTTTATTATTTTTGTAATATTGGTAATTTTGTAATATTGGTAATTTTATTAATTTTGTAATATTGGTAATTTTATTAATTTTGTAATATTGGTAATTTTATTATTTTTGTAATATTGGTAATTTAATTATTTTTGTAATATTGGAAATTAAATTATTTTTGTAATATTGGTAATATTATTATTATTGTAATACTGGTAATTTTATTATTTATTTAGTATTGGTAATTTTTGGTAACACGTTTTCAGACATATTGAAAAAATTCGTAATTTACTAATAGCTTACCAGTAAGCCTGTATTACCAATAATTTGAAAAGATTCTTAATAAATTAGCAATACTCATCTATTTCCATGCGCACGCTCTAATGACCTTTATAACATAGATGGCGAATTTAGTAAATATCATATTGAAAGAGGGTTTTATTGGTCGATTGCGCTGGATTTTTATTTTTATTTTAGGGATGGCGGTACCCAAACCCGCCTCCAACATTAATATAAAAAATATACAAATATCCTGGAAGCGACTTACCGAAGCGATGGATCCCATACCCGAAGAGCATAAGGTGAAGAAGCTAATGATGATGATGATGATTCGTCAAAAAATTTGAAAATATTTAGTTTATGCATGGGAAGTATTTTCATAACGGTTACCGGTATCGGTTACCATTTTTATTCCCCTAAACTGAACCATATCAGAAAAGTGGTTTTTAAATCATTTTCTCACAATGGCACCAGCACGTATTTAGTAAGTATGTGGGCACATCAAGAAAACGTCGGAAATATCCATTTGGATTTTGGGTTAGTTCCGCACAGGGGGTATTTTTATGGTAATGAGCCAAGTAAAGTACTTAGCCTGGAATTATGTTTAGTGATTAATTGATTTAACCGGAGCCAGTGAGGCTACGACATCCTCTGTTGGATTATGTTGTGAGGCTGAAGGGTATGGGGAGGGGAGGAAGATGGGAATAGTAAGGTCTCCCACACCTGGCAATTCAGATCTGGTTAAAGTCATTTAAAACATCGTTTCAATTCTGACTCGTGGTCTTTCAACAGCGCCATTCTGAATATCTACCACTCTGGAAAGTGCCGCAAGTATATTTTGTGTTATTATATTTGAGTTATATGTGATACAAAACTGTCGGGCATATAGATGATTGTTATCTTTGAGAAATAGTTTACTCCCAACCTATCCCCCATACCCGTCCTATCATCTTTGTCACCACGAGATGGGAAGAACCAAAACAGTACCTTTTCTACCGCGCAACCGACCACAGGTTGCTAGTTCGATTCCGGGTTATGTGCAATTCGCCGTGGAGTTTTTGTGCTGGTAGAGAGAAGAAACACAGAGGACACCAAAAATAAGGTAGTGCTCTCAATATTCTGGTGGCATTCTCTCTTAGTTTTATTCCGTTTTATATTTCCAGGAAACTCGCGGCCTGGGAGAAATATTACAAGAGCCATTGAAATGAACACAATTCAATTAAATATAAAATACTTTCGCACGCCAGGATTCAAACCAGCGACCTTCGGACTCGTAGTCGAAGGCCTTCAATAATAAACTTTATCGGCCTGTCTGGGGACTAGAAGTCAAAAGCCTGCGACGATTATATTCTACCGTGGTGAGTAAAAACACCGTAATTAGCAAAAATGAGATGAATATGGGAAGTTATCAAGTATCGAATTTCTTATGGTTTTCGTAGGATATAATTTAATAATTACGTTTGAAAAAATAATGATATTGTTTTTTTATGCAATCGCATATTTTACCGCTGCTAGCAAGTAAAAGCGCAGTATTTACTGTTTATTTATGTAAAAATATGACTCCATCTTTGAAATTACTTCATGCTTACATTTAAGAAATTGCTGGTTTTTTATCTACTGTCTTGAAATATATTCTCCCGCCGCACTGTCTTTCACTCTATGGCGTCGTCCAGCGGAAACCAGGCGTGCGTAAAAAAATGGTGTAATTTGTTTGTGTTATTGGTGATATAAGCATTCATTGAAATGTTTAACGATCTTGGGATTGGGTTTAATAAAATTCTTATTTAAATATATGACACAAATTCGACAAAAGAATATTCGCACTGTAAAACAAATTTCTCAATTTCATCCCAGACCCACATTTCCTGGGAGCCTTTGAGAGATCGAGGGATGCCAGAAAAATTCAATCGCGACTCCCGGACATGTTTACACTTCTGCTACCTAGTCCCTAGCTCCTGTCATGGTTGAAGAATTTAACCTTTTGCGTATTTTTGAGCGGCGATCAAAGGCGACGAATTCCGTCAAAGAATTTGGGACCCATCCTCTCTCGGGACATACTCGTTGTCTGGTTGCTGCTGGGATACGAGGAAAGTTACACTTGGAATTTTTTGTGGAAAAATAACACGTGTACTAAAATAGGGATGACCTCTGAAATAAGGTAATTTTTTTTTTACAGTAACTCCACACAATTTCTCTCAGGGTCTATGTCATCTGTGGGAGTGTCTTTTTGGGAAGAGGAAGGAGTGAACATGTGTCTTGAAGAGACCCATGCTGTAGGAGGGAGGACACGCAGAGGCCCGCAAATCGTTCAATAGCTTGGCTGTTGAACTCGAGATCGAGTCGTAGAGGTGACGCTTTCTCACGTGACAAATGTTCACCATGTACAGTTGTGTACTATTAAATTATGTACGGGCCTTGTACGGTACGCCCAGTTTCTAAAAGGCTAACTCAACTCTGGCTTCGATGGAGTCCCCGTTCCTGAGTAACACCAAGCATATCAATGGAATGATTAACTCCAATTAAAGTAACATTATAATAATATAAAGTGAAAAGTAAAATTAAAAAGTATCTTGGAAATAAGCACCAGTTTTCACGTCAAATTATATTTTTTTGTTCTAATTTTGTTCCTGTTAAGTTTACATACGAAAATACGTTTTAGGCAATCAAATTTCAGTTAAACATTTTTTAAAGAATTAAAAGTTTGAGGGAAAAATTTTTAATGGAAAATACAGGAATTAAAGAGAAATTAACCATTATTTTACGGCATTTTCAAGTTTTTCATGGAAAAAAGAATGCCTCTTCGGGTATATCTAGGTCGTGCAATTAGAGTTGATGCGATCAAAGTTTACTGTGTGATGTGTGTGTTGGTGTAGATATCTGTATTTGTGATAAAACACAGATGTTTGGCCAAGGAACCTTTTGTTATTAGAAACATTGGAATACAAATTAATGCATGTGATCATCGAATTTGAAAAGTTTTATAGTTATTCGTCGCGTTTTGCAGTTTGCTTTTTATTATTAATATGTCAATTCAAATTATACATTTTTTGTTAAGAATATTACAAATTATATATAATAGGTAGTTGCCTTCTTTGTTCTATGTCTGAATCGTTAACACAATCAGTCCCAATTTCGAAAATATTTGCAGCCAACATTCGCTCCGATACCTTTCCAAAAATACCTTCAAAATGAAAAAAAATTAAATTCAGTAAAATGAAGCTTCCTCATAATACTCGCAATAATAATAATATGCATAATTTATAGAGCGCCTTTTTTGCGAACGATCACCGAAAGGCCGCTCTACTCTAAAGTCGTTGAAAATCCATATTCGCCGTGCCGCTCGGTATAATGGACGGACCTACGGTCGACTTTGCCATAGCAGACTTATAAAATTTATCTTTCCGTAGAGTTTATTTTAATTATTTGTGATGAACGTATTACTAAAATCGCAAAGAGGGATCTCTCGGGAAGTTATTAATTCGTCGTTTTATATAAAATATTGTATTGGTTCTGTTTTAATTATTTTTTAATATAAAAAACTTATATGCTTATGCATCCCTCTAGAAACATTTGAGTTTTGAATAATAAATTCATCAGAAATATGTCACCTTAAAAAACATACAAATTCTTTGATTTTTTTAAACATTTACAAAGTCGCGGACTGTGAAGGTTTCTGACTTTAAAGATATGACAATCTGAAAAAATTAAATTTAAATTAAGCTGAAATCTGAAGAGTCTGTGATCATTCTTAAATCATGTGACAGTCAATTCCACGTTTAGGTCCGGATATGGTGTGTGCTTTGGTTCCTTCCGATAGCTGATGACGCTGCTGACCCAAGGGTTGACTGCCGTGAACTGGTATTTTCTGGAATGCAGATTTCCGATAAGTCAAATAGCCGGAGCTATTCCGTTAAGTGATTTAAATACTATCAAGTAGAGCCTGAAATAGATTATTTCAGGACACATGATGAAGAGAAGATTTTGGAGATGTGAGATTCTCTAAAATTTGGGAATATTTAGATACGCCGATAAGTCTTGCCGCAGCGTTGAAAACGGATTGCAATTTGTTAATTTGATATCTGGGGATTGCAATAATCTATACGTGAAACAATATCATCTTCGTTTTTTCGAAATTAAAATGATTTTTTTTTAAAGATTTATATCATTTCAAGTAACACGTCATAAACCAAGTGTATACCATGTATAACATTTTATCGTCTTTCTCCCTGTTGAAATCTTTTGTGTTTATTAAATTAAAACATATAACACTTTTTAATAACTGGTTTTATTGACGATGTACGTATTACAAGAAGGATGACAGCAGTGTACAGAGCATAGATAAAAGAAACGAAATCCAAAAGGGTTGCCATACACAAGATGTTGCCAACTTTTAAACTAACATTATTATTATAGAAAATAATGTATTACATTGTATGTTTTAACACCCCCACTCAATGTAACACATTCTTACATTATCTATATCTATAACTTTTAACCACCTATGTTATAACTGAGAGATTTTACATTAGGCCACATTGAGTAATAAATTTAAACAATAGGTTTTTGTTTAATGACTTAGTAAACATATCAGCTATTTGATCCTCAGTCTTAACATACACTAAACATATCTTACATTCCTTAATTAAATCTTTGACAAAATGATAACGTATATCAATATGTTTTAGTCTTTTAATATTATCAGTATTTGCAACCATTATGGCAGACTGGTTATCACAGTATATAGGTACAGGACAAACATTTATGTTATTAAAGTCTTTCAATAAACTTGACAGCCAACAAGATTCACTAGCCGCCATACTGACTGCAACATATTCTGCCTCGGTTGATGATAAGCTTACGGAACACTGTTTCTTAGAACACCACGATATAATACAATTGGAGAACTTGAAACAGTAGCCAGTGGTAGACTTTCTATCTCGTGTGTCACCACCCCAATCTGCATCACAATGCCCAACAAGTCCATCATCATTACATTTGAAAATCAGCTTATAATCTAGAGTATATTTTATATATCTTAAAATTCTTTTTAAATGAGTCAACAAAACATCACTTGCATTATTTTGGTACCTACTTAATATAGATACAGCTACACAGAGGTCTGGCCTAGTGCCTGAGACTGCATACATTAAACTTCCAATAATTTTCCTACAAGTATTTTCAATATCCTTGTCAGACTTACATTCTTTGGATTCTAAGATTTTTACATTAAAATTTTGATCAATAGGGGTATACATGGGTTTGCAATTATCCATGTTAAATCTTTTTAATACATTTTCTAAATAAGATCTTTGACATAATTCAGTTACACCATCTTTCAAATTCTGTTTAACACTGATACCAAGAAAATTTGAAATTAGTCCCAAATCTTTCATCTTAAACGCATTGTGTAATTTTAATTTAAGATCACTTAATTCCTGTTCATTATTACTAAACATCAAGAGGTCATCGACGTAAAGTAAGACATAAGTTTGGTTTTCTCCATTACATTTAGTAAACAAACAAGGATCATTCTTTGACTTTACATAGCCTGCTTTACTTATTACATGGTTAAATTTTTCATTCCAATATTTAGGGGATTTTTTTAGCCCATACAATGATTTATTTAGTTTTACAATATTATCACAACCATTATATGCCCCTTCCGGTAATTTAATAAACACAGTTTCCTTTATATCCCCATATAAAAAAGCCCCAGTGACATCCATCTGATGTATTGATAGTTTTAATTTTGTAGCAACTGAAACAAATAATCTAAATGTTGACAATTTGGCAACAGGTGAGTAAATTTCATATAAATCTTTTGTATCATTCTGTTCAAAACCTCTGGCAACCAATCTTGCTTTATATTGAATAATATTATCAACTTTCTTTATTTTGAATACCCACTTACTACTAATAATGTTTTGTTTTTCAGGTACAGCGCAAACTGTCCAAGTATTATTTTCTTTGAGAGTATCCAGTTCTTGTTTTACAGCTTCTTCCCACTGACAGGCATCACTCCTCTGCATAGCTTCCTTATAGGTGCCTGGTTCTGTCTCTGCAGTGTACACATTTTGGCAAGTATAGAATTGTGGCGCCTTTCTGACACGTTTGGTTTGACGAAGAGAAGCTGGCTGTAATTTACTATCACTATCGCGTTCACTATCTTCATCACTTGTTTCTTCAGGTTCATATAAGCTGTGCTGCTCATCATCTGACATCTGATTTGTAATGTTTGGATCACTCACAACATCTTCTACTAACTCTTGCTGGTTATTGTCAGTTTCATCGTTGTATTCTTCTGTTACAGACTCTAGGTTTAAGCTATTACATTTCCCAATAACAGGTTCCAGAAAAATGACATCCCTCTTTATTAGAACATCATTTTTATCAGGATAAAAAATTCTATACCCTTTCACATTTTCTCCGTACCCTACCAAGATTCCATTTTCTCCTTTAGAATCCCATTTTCTTCGTTTTTCTTTTGGAATATGAACAGCTACGGGCGTACCAAAGATATGTAGGTTACTGAGATCAAAATGTTTGTCTGTCCATAATTCATAGGGTGTTTTTCCTGGTTCATTACTTCTACTGGTTCTGTTGAGAACATAGGCTGCAGTGTTGACTGCTTCTGCCCATAATTTTTTTTGAAGGTTCTTGGCACACAGCATTGACCTTGCTGCTTCTGTTAAGGTTCTTATCTCCCGTTCCGCCTTGCCATTCTGTTGTGGCGTGTATGGTACAGAAGTTTGGTGTACTATACCCCGGTTTGAGAACAAAGTTGACACAGCCTTATTAATGAATTCTAAGCCGTTGTCACTTCTAAAAGTGATTATTTTGTTACCCGTAACATTTTCAGCTTTGTTTACAAAATCTTTAATATAATTAATCACTTCGTCCTTCTTTTTAATAAAATATACAGTTCTATAGCAAGAGTAATCATCTTTTAAAATCAAGAAGTACCTCGCCCCGCCGACAGATACTGCCTCCATCGGCCCGCAAACATCGGCATGTATCAGTTCACATGTTTTGACAGCTTTTGTCTCAGAGTTCATAAAGGGCAGCCGGTGTGATTTACCCTGTAAGCAGCCTTGACACTTCTGAAGAGAATTACTTGAGACTTTAATATTATTGTTCTCTAACACGTCTTTCACCTGCTGTATATTCTGGTGTACAAGTTTCTCATGCCACTCACTCAAACTTGATTTAACTGTAGTTACATTTGCAAAGCAGTTTTTATATTTATAACGAACATCCATAATATACATATTTCCAACACGATTTGCTACCGCACATACTTTATTATTCTTGGAAAATTTGCAAATGTTTTGATCTGTCAACATGACATAACCTTTGTCAGCCGCACAATTTACAGAGAACAAGTTTATTTTTAAGTCTGGCACACACAGTACATTATATATGGTTGTCTCGACCCACCGGTGTCCATTGAATACTTCTAGTTCCACTTGTCCGCAACCAATAACACTTATTTGAGTACCATCACCTATTATCACAGACTTTTGTGACACTTCTGGTGAAAATGTCGAAAATAGATTTTTGTCTTGACACATATGTTCGCTGGCTCCTGTGTCCACCAACCACTTAGACTGTTGATACAGTTCTTTGGGTATTTGTTGTACTACAAACGCATTTTTCTCCTTTCCTTTCTTATGCCAGCACTCACTCTTGATGTGCCCAATTTTGTTGCAATAAAAACACTTTTTTTCACTTTTGTTTGGAAAGTTACGATGGATATTATTCACATGACTCATACACTCAGATTGATAATGTCCCATCTTATTACATTTGAAACACTTTATATTTCTTTTAATTGGAGCAGTTTTCTTTACCATAAACGCAGATGACGGCGATGCGAGTTCAGCCTTTTCCCTTACTCTCTCCTCTTCCACTAACAAACGAGCGACAAGGTTATCATAGGTTTGTTTGTTATCTGGCGCAGACTCCCATGCTGATATGAAGTGTTTGTAAATATCTGGCAATGACATCAATACCTTCGTAATTATGAATTTTTCCGAAATTTCTTCACCCATTTGTTTGAGTTGATTTTGTAACTCCTGTATTTTTGACAGGAAGACTGACATCTCCATTCCTTCTTCATATTTATATTGGAAGAATCTTTGCTGGATTATGTGAATACTTGTTTCACTTTTTTGTTCAAAAATGCTCGTTAACTTTCGCCACATCTCTGCAGCAGTAGTGCAAGATAATATATGTAACATCACTTCCTCGGTCATCCTGGTCACTAACATTGTTTGAGCCTTAGCATCTTGTGTCTCCCATGCTTTCTGTTCCTCGGAGCCTTGCCCTTTTACGCCTTCAACGACATTAATTAAATTTTGACCCCGTAACAACACCATTGTTTGAAACTTCCAAACATTCCAGTTTTTTATTCCTTCCAGTTTGATAACTGTATTATTTCCGTCCATCGTGTCTTTCGATTCCTTTCTTACTAGTATTTCCTTCCTTGCAGCCGAATGTAGCAAGTATTTTTCTCCTTCCCGGCAACTTAACCTCCAACGCCAACACGGTGTGAGGTTTATTTGCGTTTCTCCGGTAATTGTTTTCAACTAGTCACTTCACTGTACTTTTATTTTTGATAGGTATGTGGCCTGTGGTGATCTGGGCCCATAACCTGTTGTAATCTTTTGTGTTTATTAAATTAAAACATATAACACTTTTTAATAACTGGTTTTATTGACGATGTACGTATTACAAGAAGGATGACAGCAGTGTACAGAGCATAGATAAAAGAAACGAAATCCAAAAGGGTTGCCATACACAAGATGTTGCCAACTTTTAAACTAACATTATTATTATAGAAAATAATGTATTACATTGTATGTTTTAACACTCCCAAAAGTCAAAGGCTTGAAAGGGGTTCCAGGTAGTGAAAAAAAATTGTTTGAAAATAACATACATCGTTCGCGTCAAAAGCTTTTCGAATATCACAAGCGTCAAGCGCGTAATATTCTCACAACGTTTTTAATTCTCTACCTAACAAGTCGTGAGTATTAACATGTACCAACATTCAATATTTATCCCAGGAGAAGCGGGAATCATGCTTTGAAGCTTTCAGTTGAAGAAAAGGGGTAGACTAAATGTCTAAAATTACTCTCATTCAGAGCCATTCAAGTTATTTTTTACAAAAATCAGGGCTTAGCAAATTTTCGATTATTAGTATAATTTTAAATCGAGACCTTACATGCAGTTTTGGTATATTTTGTATTCCTATAAATACAACATTATAAAACCTACAAATATTGTATAATCTACCATAAAATATAAACATTTTTTTATTATGTAGGAACTATTTCTTGCCACAAGTAATATTACTGGAACCGTAACTGAGACCATACACCCAGCGGTAGGCGATGTGCGCCATCTCGCTACTCGCTCGCGCTATTACCAAATCGGTTCCATGATAACTCAACACAGTGACAATTCAACACACTTTTAAAAAGTGATATAAAGTCATTAGAAACGATGAATTTTTTTTTAACCTAACCTAACCTAACGTACTTAACCCAGTTAATAAAGTTTTTATTTCATCACTTTCCATGACTTTATATAACTTTTTAAAGATGTGATGATTTATCCGGTCACCTACATAGAGCAATGTATTTTAACACGAAAACTCAATAAGATATTTAGTTGACCCAATTTTCTTTAGTTTTGATCTTTTATACAATTTTTAAATTTAAGCATTTACCCACTATTTGGTGTAAAAATAAATATTTTCGGACAAGGTTCCAATGAGTATAATTATGAATAAAAACGTACACCATCGTCAGTTGACATTAGACAACAATCAAAACAGTGTCTCGCTAACCAGGTTTTAAAGCATATAATTCAACGTGGTAACGTTGGTGCGTACTCTTGAAATCAAAAGGAAATATTTACAAATTGTAACAGGAAGGTTTTTCAAGTAATACATTTTCCTAAGAATCTTATCTCACAGCCAAAAGGCGTCAAATTGTCACGTACATTTGTGAATATAATTGACGGAATGGGGAATGGAGGTGCTTGAAGAATGACACAGTGGAACGAACAAGGAAGAGGAATTAAGTGCACATCAGAAAAGGTAGAGCGAACATCGCTAACTAGTTATGTTTTATTAATGTGTCACTGTGCTTTTATCTTTCTTCGTAGGTTTCAGTGAAAAGATACATCAAAAAGTTTTATTTTGTTCCTGTCCTAAAAATGATGGTCGTACCCAAGGTTTGTACCTATTTCCTGAACCAATTTTGTCCACACAACTTGGTGGGTACTAAAATACAAAAATATGTTTTTTAGAAAATTTGAAATAATTTTGTTATTTTATTTGGTTTTACGCCCAGCTGGACTTTTACATATTAAACACAAAGTTTTTTAAGCATGAAATAACGTAACAACAACTGATAAACTGAAAACCAGAAAATATTAGTAAAACGGTTCCATGATAACTCAACACAGTGACAATTCAACACACTTTTAAAAAGTGCTATAAAGTCAGTAGAAATGATGAAAAAAAAAATTTAAACCTTACCTAACCTAACCTAATCTACTTAACCCAGTTAATAATGTTTTTGTTTCATCACTTTCCATGACTTTATTTAACTTTTTAAGGATGTGATGAATTATCATTTTGATGAGTTAGTTATCCGGTCACCATTTTTATAAATTAATATATTTTGAAATAACACAAATTAATTAATAAAATGTACTTGCGCACGTCGGGATATGAACCCGCGACCTTCGGCTTGCTAGTCAAGAGCCTTACCCCTCGACTACGGCTGAACTCGCTCTATATTTTTAGAGTGAACTTTATACAAAGAGGACCAAATAGGTGAATTATATTCTACTTGACTTTTAATGAAATATAGAACATTCTCTAAGGCTTAGCACGCACTGCGATCAAACGCAGCGGTTTTGGAATAGCTTAAAATGCCAAACCGCGTACGAACACGCAAGTCTCTAAGGACTTAAAATAAATTAAAATTGAAAAGGAAGTTGAAAATGACAAATAAATTTAAAGCAAAACCAAGTAACAGACAGACTCAATCGAAATTAGAATTAATGTTTTTTTATCTATTCAGTACACAAGCGAGGGCCTCTTTAAAATGATTTACCTGAACCAAACTCAACCCCTGATTCACCCAAATATGTAACAAAAATATGGGTTGTATGTGTTCCGAAATTGTGGGGACCCCTTTCAAATTTGCTCTTACTTGCTTAAGTAAAACAAAAACTAGAAACACAAACAAGGACATGTACGGTTTAGCTAGCTAACCTACGTAAAAAATGTTCATCCTGTCCAAATCTGATATATTCATCCGTGTACGGACATGATCCCATATCCCAAGGGTTGAGACATCCTTTCTGGGAAAATACCTTAAAATGGAAAACGGAATAAAATAATAGGGGAATAAACATACTGATATAATTTATTTAACATAATGTCACCGGCTTAAAAAGGTTGAAAACTTGAATAATTAATATCACAAATGTAATTAATTTTGGATTATATATGGAAACAATTCCCCGAAGAAGAATACCAATGGAATCCAAATTTGGATGTCTCTTGGTTTACGTCATTGGTTACACTTTGGTGTTCCACGAAAAACTACAACTCAACTATTGTCGAAGTGTCTACATTTTGTTAATTATTCGCACCACATTACAATTAATCACTTCATGCAGACAGTTAATAAAGGCAGTTAAACTTGCAAATGAATAATTAAGATTTATTAGCTTTTCATTTATGTATTCGATAATATTATTATTCAATTGGATAAAAACAGTTTATTTATAAACAAATCCTGCTGTGTAATTATTATCAGGCGTGGCAGATATTTCACCATATGAAGGCACCATCAAACTGTGGTATTTTCATATAAGAAAAACGAATTGGTTTTATTTTTATTACAAGTAAATGTTGGAAATTCATAATGGTTATTAATTATCATTTAAAGTTTCCCCCTTGTTGTAATGTTTAAATTCGACTAAAAGTCTTTAAAGTTAAGTGTTTACATGTTAATAATTTAGATGACTGAGGTTTCTTTTTCCCTATATAATTATCAAACTAATTTTATTTTTATGTTCTATAATAATGGAACTCAGCCTAAACAAATCTAAAGTGGCGAGCGTCATACATTTTTTGTTAATTTATCAAAGTAGTTTAAGGATTATAAGAATTTTTATTAATTTCTAACTGCTCCAAAAGATTGAGTTTATGACAATAAATAGTTAAGCCGTCAAAACGGTAAAATTCTATAGAGTTGTTACAACTTCTCCGCGACATTATGACTTCGGTAAACGTTGAACAACAGTATTTTAATTTGAGGAGTACAATTTGTAGAAGTTAACCACGGTTCGAAGATGGTACATAGAAAATATTGTTAACCGGTGTTCGGCGGACTTGTTAAAAGTATTGCAAAATATTATGAAAGCAGTTATCGTCTAAACCATTTATTGTCATTTGGATAGCCCTTGTGTACGAGTATTAAGGTTGATTCACTTTCAAGGTTTTTCACTAAGGTTGTTCCTACCATTAGATCATTATTCGCCAGTAGGAATTATTGTGACAGTTACTACGGTCTCAAGCTAAATTTCTGTTATAAATAGATTTCACACTATTGGTAACGCTTATACTAATGTTGCGGATGTTTTAAAAATGTCTGTATTGAAGTATAAAGTTTTTCTTATTAAACAATTTAGCAGTAAATGTTTTAACGAGGTTAAACAGCTTTTAAGTTTTTTTGTGTCTTCTTGGTGGCTTTAATTAACTTTGTACTTTGTATACTTTTCATTTGTTCTGTTCACTTATATATTTTTTCCCGTAATAAAAGGTAATGTTACTTTATTAACGCCCTTATTAGGGGCTTTTACATATGAATGGTGAAAATTATATATTAATTCAGTAAATATTTATTATAAATAACAAAACTGTACCGGTAAGAATCTTTTGTATTCGTTCGTGTATATTAAAGATGTCCACTGACTCAGTATAATTATTTCCCTCCATAAATATTCTGGCCAGTGAGGAATACATATGGTAGTTAGAACCAGAATTTCCGCACTGAAATAAATCCTGACTGACAAGCAAATCTGGACTATCAAATGAATCAGTTAGAATTTAATATAGAAATACTAAGTCAGTGAAAATTCTTCTTTCAGACAATTTATTTCATTTAAGACAGTGTTTTAGTTAAAAAAAATTGCTGAAAACAACATTGAACATTTTTACATTTCTGATGAATATTATAGTAAAATCTCAAATGTTTCTGGAAGAATCCCTCTGGAAATAACTAGTTCATCATCTAGAAAAAAATCTGGTTCTTATCGCTAATTTTATAATTGAAAAACGTTTTACAAAATTTTCAAACGGTTTTACATACAATATTTTAATCGTAAGGTCCTGTTTTTATTAACCTTAAATATAAAAATCTTACAACCGTAAGGATCCCTCTAGAAACATTTGATATTTTAGTAACACGTTCAATAGAAATAATTAAAATGTGAGCGTCGAGCAAACGCCCGTTATTAAAGTCTCATAATTATTATTTCATATTTACCCTCGTCTTCAAACTCACTATCCAATGAAGACAGTATGGTGACAGTCTTGAAACTTATATTAATCTTGCCAACAATGCAACAGTATTTCCAGTCAAACAATAATAACACTAGCATAATGATCCAACTTCTATCATCAATGCCATTAATATTAACATTTGAAGTTCAATGTATCATAAATTCCCGAATAGGCGAGAATTCCCAATACGAACCATTAAACTCCAGACTACGATTAATTGTCTATTTAACTTGGCCGCCATTATCGCCATTGGGTACTGTGATACTCTGTTACTTGGCTTGTGTCAACAGTGGCGCAGCGGGAGAACTGGCGGCGTACCTGACCGCCTTGGGGCCTGGCCTAGATGCCTGATTTAAATAATTATCTGAATATTGATTTTATTGGAGAAATTCGTTAATTGAGGAAAATCGTGAGAATGGGCTGCAAGCTGCCTTGTTATACCTAAATATTATACAAAGAAGAGTGTTTGTGGCGGGCGGGTCACCATCCTAAACCTTCGTCCCATCCCGTAGGGCAGAATTTTGATACTTCTTGATGAAATTTTGCACACTTGATATTCAAAATAAGAGGGAAATATTTGTCTACATCTGATTTCCAAAAACTGTCTACAGCTCAGGAATTGCCGAGGACTTAGGCTGGTCTCAAATAAAACTTTTGGTTCATTATTCTAATTTTTGGGTTACTATGCCGTGTTGCGCTTCTTTCTTCTTTAACCAATGTTTTCATGAAGGCCGATTCCCACAATCAAATTAAACACGATTTTTTGTTACCAGGGCTATTCTGAGTAGTAAAAATATTTATTTTAACTAAAAAGAAAGTTTTTTTTTCAGACATAAACTACACCATTTGAAAATTTTTGGTTTTCGTTTCCGCAATCTTTCTTATGACGTTTTTGAAATAATCGGTTTTAGTACTGCCGGAGTATCTTATACCTGCCTTAATCACTTTACCACTGCCGGTATATCTTAAACCTGCCTAAATCACTTTGGCACTGCCGGCATATCTTACACCTGCCTTAATCACTTTAGCACTGCCGGTATATCTTACACCTGCTTTAATCACTTTACCACTGCCGGTATATCTTACACCTGCCTTAATTACTTTAGCACTGCCGGTATATCTTACACCTGCTTTAATCACTTTAGCACTGCCGGTATATCTTACACCTGCCTTAATTACTTTAGCACTGCCGGTATATCTTACACCTGCCTTAATCGCTTTAGCACTGTCGGTATATCTTACAACTGCTTTAATCACTTAACTTTGATTGAACTTACATTTGATTTTGAATAAAAAATAAATTTACATTTTCCCCGACAAATTCACCGCTGAATCGAAACCAAGATCAATTTACCTAAGGGTTTTTTTTAAGAAAAGGAAGGTATGAGAGGCCAGGGGTGGGAAGGAATCTGGGGGTCAATATGTCCATGAGTGACGGATGTTCGAGTTCATCCGTCCCACAGCGATGCAAGGCGATGGGTCGGAGAGTCCTGCTGAAGGGGTAAAAAGATCTCCCTCAACCAGCCTCGCCAAATCCAGCCCTCAAAACAGTAGGTTGACAGACGCATCCCCTGCCAAGACCGAGGAAATCCTTATCCTATGAACCCGCGCGCCCATGCTAAGTCATCAAACGTAGCGATCCACTTAGGGTAACCTATGGTAGTTTTGGTTAAATTACTTCTCTTACTATTGTGAATAAATATTTGTAGAAACGAGTAGGCCCAGTAAATAGTTTGCGTAGGGATATGATGTTTCCATTTACGCCACTGGTTCTGGACACAATACAACCATTATTCTGTCGTAATGAGTGGAGTTATTATTTGTAAATTATGCTAGAATTACTCCCGTGGAAACGCGTTGTTTCGTGTAATTTAGGATGGGATTCCAACGTTTCAGATTAATGTATCTATTATTTGTTTCTGTTCATCCGTCCTTAGATGATAACGTATTGTATTTATTGTATTTGGAATAGTTACGATTGTGGCCTGAGAAATATCCTTTCTTACAAATGTACTGTCAGTGAAGGATTGGGTAGTTTGATTGATATAATGGAAGTTCCTTATTTGTACGAAGGGCATATTCAGGATTTATAGGGAAAGATAATACGATGATCTATACTTGCATATAGTAAAAATTAAAACGCCTAATGATTTCTTTGATACACTGCTGATGCAGAGTTTTTTTACGTTAATTTTCATGCATAATAGTGTGGGTAATTTGGGATTGAAATACAGAAGAGAAAATCCGAGATGTTCAATCTTTTGAGATTTCAAAATAAAATTGGTGTGGCGACTTTATTACGACTTTTAGACCGCATTAGGACAAAGACAAGGGGTTATCTATTTTTAAAAATATTTTATAAGGTTATTATAAAAAAGCTTCGTTAATTAAACATCAATTTTTCATCAGCCCAGCCAGGAGCACTCCTGTACCGGTGAGACCGGTACACCAGGGAGTACTCTTTTGTTCGGACTTAGAACACATGCTCGAAAGATTGGAAGGAGGTTGGAGTTTAACATACCAGTATTCATGGCAACCTGTTAAGCTGATTCTGGATTTAAGGATGGGTAGGAATAAAGGAATTGAACAAGCGTAATTGTTTCTTCTTTATCGTTTCCTTCTTCTTGCCTTTTCTTATATTTCCTTGCTTTATTTTGGCTCTTCCTGGTTCATCTTGTCTCTTCTTGTTTACTCTAGTTTCACTTGGCTCCTTTTTCCTCTTTTTTACTAACCTTGGCTCTTTTTATATATTTTTGCATCTTCTTGCGCCTTTTTGGCTTTTTCTAGTCACTACTTGGATTTTATTGCTTCTTCTTGCACCTTCTTGTATCTTTTCACCCTTCTTGGGTCGTTTTGTCTCTTCTTGTGTTTTCTCACTTCTTACCGACGCTTCTAGTCTTTTCCTGTCTTATCTAGCCGACTTATTTTTCTTGCTTCTTCTTACCTCTTTCTTACAACTGTAGTGTCCGTAGAACATTTAGATCAATTTCGGATAAAAAAGTATTGACATTTCTTTCGGCACACAAACGCGTTCATACAGATCTATTGATTTATACGAGCTTATATCCTGTATCGTACTAACCTGTTGAAATTTATATTAATTTTGCAATGGACGAAAGCAGCCATACAAAACCTTTTTAAATTTTTCTCTTAACGTAATATTCCGACTTTAAATGAGTTTAATGCAATTTTTTTTTCAATATAACAATTTTCATCTAATATATCATACTATAAACTAAGTTTCAGTAGTTTTAACGAATTATTATCCAACCTAAAACTCTAAAATCAACTTTTTTGTCTTAATAAATTTCTATAGCTGTGAAACCCATAGACGTGTAAAAAGGTTTTCGAACACCCAGTTTCCATACTCTTCAAATAAAATAACATATAAGTAAGCCATGCGGTACTTCCCAGATTACAGTAAGTTATTTGGCATATTAGGGGTGGCAGTCGGCACATACACCCCTATCGCTAGGCTACATCAGAACTAATCGTACTGCGGACACAGCACACAACTACTATGTATTATTGTAGGCGGACAGAGTATACCATGTATATGGTGTATAGTATGTTCTGGCTGATGTATGTGTACTGTGTATTAGGCTGGGCCTTTAGTGATTGGAGGTTTTTTGGGAAGTGTACATTTAAAATATTTCCTTATATACAGTTATGACAAGCTTAAATAGGCATAACATAGAACCCAGCTAACTTAACGTAACATAATTTAACCCCTATTGTGCGGCTGGCTACATTTACAGTCTAGTGAAATTATGACTTTATTTTGAGTATGCAGTGTAAAAAGTTTCCAATACATTTAATTACTGTTCGAGACAATTCGAAGATGAAAATCTAGTTTTGTAGAAGCGTTGCTATGATTTCATAACTAATTTTCAATATTAAATTTAGTTTAGAATATTTACAAAAAAAAATCCATCCAAAAATCTCAAAAGGGGTTAAAGCGTACTGATATAAAAACGGCTATATATCAGCTGGCATACGGCTTCCTGCATATTTCGTGCTATAATATACCAATAAAATCACATTTGTTGCAAAATATCACCGCTTCTGCTGAAACATATTGCTGATTTTCTAAATTTAAAACAAAAAATTCTAAGACTAAAAGAATTTTGGAAAAAAATCAATTGGAGATGCCATAGTCTCAGTCCAGTTAGCTCCAATTAGCATAAAGTAGTTGAAACTCTTGCGCGGTACTGAAAAAAACGAAGAAAAGGCTTTGGCGGCCCATCCTAAAGTACTTTACGAGTAAAGGAGTTTATACAAAGAGCCTACTTTTGTCCCAATATGGCGATTGCGCACTGCGTATGCGGAAATACGTCGAACCAGTAAAATGTGTATTGTGTGTCATCTGTCTTGGTTGCTAAAACGGGACAAAAAACCTGAAAAAAACTTATGACTCGTGCAGAAACGGGTGGTCCATTTGATAGATATCGCGATCTTCACTCACAGTTTACAATCTTTAGTTCACAGGCGTAGGGTGGGAACGCTGTCGATGCTCCGAGGAATTAGCGTCACTAATCCCTTCATCACCGGTGCACAGTCGGGAAATACGCTAACCGCGCACCATAATTCTGTACACAGTTGACATTAGATTTGTCACATGAGAAGGGGTCGTTTACCCGACTCGTTCTTTAGTTCAATAGCTCGGCTGTAGTATGATTAGAAGACCTCTGTTTTTCCTCCCTCCTACAAAATGGGTCTCATTAAGACCAGGGTTCACTCCTTCCTTCCTACCTGACTATCAACCGCTCCCAACCGTCAGGAGCCAGTGAGACTGGCATTCATCGTAGTGAGGATGGGAAAGAGATGTGGAAGAGGGGGTGGGGAAGTACCTACCTATTCAGATCTGGTCCCCAAACACGGCCAAAGTTATTTCAAGCAACGCTTCAATTCTGAATGGTGATCTTACACCAGGGCAATACTGAGAGTCATAAATTGAATATGCAAAAAAACTAACAGTAGAAAATTTATATATAGCAGAAAGTAATATGCAAAAAATGGAAATTCATAGTCATAACGTGCTAAAAAGTGGTTTTTTGGTACTTTCAGGAATGAAATAATTTTCTCAATAATTACAATAATAATTTTTTTGTCATTAATTCTGTTTCATTGATTCCGTAAACCAATATAAGATAAATTATAAGTAAAGATCACAATATTTTTTGTCATTAATTCTGTTTCATGGATTCTGTAAACCAATATAAGATAAATTATAAGTAAAGATCACAATATTTTTTGTCATTAATTCTGTTTCATTGATTCGGTAAACCAATATAAGATAAATTATAAGTAAATATCACAATATTTTTTGTCATTAATTCTGTTTCATTGATTCGGTAAACCAATATAAGATAAATTATAAGTAAATATCACAATATTTTTTGTCATTAATTCTGTTTCATGGATTCTGTAAACCAATATAAGATAAATTATAAGTAAAGATCACAACATTTTTTGTCATTAATTCTGTTTCATTGATTCTGTACAACCAATATAAGATAAAGTATAAGTAAATATCACAATATTTTTTGTCATTAATTCTGTTTCATTGATTCGGTAAACCAATATAAGATAAATTATAAGTAAATATCACAATATTTTTTGTCATTAATTCTGTTTCATTGATTCGGTAAACCAATATAAGATAAATTATATGTAAATATCACAATATTTTTTGTCATTAATTCTGTTTCATTGATTCGGTAAACCAATATAAGATAAATTGTAAGTAAATATCACAATATTTTTTGTCATTAATTCTGTTTCATTGATTCGGTAAACCAATAAAAGATAAATTATAAGTAAATATCACAATATTTTTTGTCATTAATTCTGTTTCATTGATTCGGTAAACCAATATAAGATAAATTATAAGTAAATATCACAATATTTTTTGTCATTAATTCTGTTTCATTGATTCGGTAAACCAATATAAGATAAATTATAAGTAAATATCACAATATTTTTTGTCATTAATTCTGTTTCATTGATTCGGTAAACCAATATAAGATAAATTATAAGTAAATATCACAATATTTTTTGTCATTAATTCTGTTTCATGGATTCTGTAAACCAATATAAGATAAATTATAAGTAAAGATCACAACATTTTTTGTCATTAATTCTGTTTCATTGATTCTGTACAACCAATATAAGATAAAGTATAAGTAAAGATCACAATATTTTTTGTCATTAATTCTGTTTCATTGATTCTGTACAACCAATATAAGATAAAGTATAAGTAAAGATCACAATATTTTTTGTCATTAATTCTGTTTCATGGATTCTGTAAACCAATATAAGATAAATTATAAGTAAATATCACAATATTTTTTGTCATTAATTCTGTTTCATTGATTCGGTAAACCAATATAAGATAAATTATAAGTAAATATCACAATATTTTTTGTCATTAATTCTGTTTCATTGATTCGGTAAACCAATATAAGATAAAGTATAAGTAAAGATCACAATATTTTTTGTCATTAATTCTGTTTCATTGATTCTGTAAACCAATATAAGATAAATTATAAGTAAAGATCACAACATTTTTTGTCATTAATTCTGTTTCATTGATTCTGTACAACCAATATAAGATAAAGTATAAGTAAATATCACAATATTTTTTGTCATTAATTCTGTTTCATTGATTCGGTAAACCAATATAAGATAAATTATAAGTAAATATCACAATATTTTTGTCATTAATTCTGTTTCATGGATTCTATAAACCAATATAAGATAAATTATAAGTAAAGATCACAACATTTTTTGTCATTAATTCTGTTTCATTGATTCTGTACAACCAATATAAGATAAAGTATAAGTAAAGATCACAATATTTTTTGTCATTATTTCTGTTTCATTGATTCTGTACAACCAATATAAGATAAAGTATAAGTAAAGATCACAATATTTTTTGTCATTAATTCTGTTTCATGGATTCTGTAAACCAATATAAGATAAATTATAAGTAAAGATCACAATATTTTTTGTCATTAATTCTGTTTCATTGATTCGGTAAACCAATATAAGATAAATTATAAGTAAATATCACAATATTTTTTGTCATTAATTCTGTTTCATTGATTCGGTAAACCAATATAAGATAAATTATAAGTAAATATCACAATATTTTTTGTCATTAATTCTGTTTCATTGATTCGGTAAACCAATATAAGATAAATTATAAGTAAATATCACAATATTTTTTGTCATTAATTCTGTTTCATGGATTCTGTAAACCAATATAAGATAAATTATAAGTAAAGATCACAACATTTTTTGTCATTAATTCTGTTTCATTGATTCTGTACAACCAATATAAGATAAAGTATAAGTAAAGATCACAATATTTTTTGTCATTAATTCTGTTTCATTGATTCTGTACAACCAATATAAGATAAAGTATAAGTAAAGATCACAATATTTTTTGTCATTAATTCTGTTTCATGGATTCTGTAAACCAATATAAGATAAATTATAAGTAAATATCACAATATTTTTTGTCATTAATTCTGTTTCATTGATTCGGTAAACCAATATAAGATAAATTATAAGTAAATATCACAATATTTTTTGTCATTAATTCTGTTTCATTGATTCGGTAAACCAATATAAGATAAATTATAAGTAAATATCACAATATTTTTGTCATTAATTCTGTTTCATGGATTCTGTAAACCAATATAAGATAAATTATAAGTAAAGATCACAACATTTTTTGTCATTAATTCTGTTTCATTGATTCTGTACAACCAATATAAGATAAAGTATAAGTAAAGATCACAATATTTTTTGTCATTAATTCTGTTTCATTGATTCTGTAAACCAATATAAGATAAATTATAAGTAAAGATCACAACATTTTTTGTCATTAATTCTGTTTCATTGATTCTGTACAACCAATATAAGATAAAGTATAAGTAAATATCACAATATTTTTTGTCATTAATTCTGTTTCATGGATTCTGTAAACCAATATAAGATAAATTATAAGTAAAGATCACAACATTTTTTGTCATTAATTCTGTTTCATTGATTCTGTACAACCAATATAAGATAAAGTATAAGTAAATATCACAATATTTTTTGTCATTAATTCTGTTTCATTGATTCGGTAAACCAATATAAGATAAATTATAAGTAAATATCACAATATTTTTTGTCATTAATTCTGTTTCATTGATTCGGTAAACCAATATAAGATAAATTATAAGTAAATATCACAATATTTTTTGTCATTAATTCTGTTTCATTGATTCGGTAAACCAATATAAGATAAATTGTAAGTAAATATCACAATATTTTTTGTCATTAATTCTGTTTCATTGATTCGGTAAACCAATATAAGATAAATTATAAGTAAATATCACAATATTTTTTGTCATTAATTCTGTTTCATTGATTCGGTAAACCAATATAAGATAAATTATAAGTAAATATCACAATATTTTTTGTCATTAATTCTGTTTCATTGATTCGGTAAACCAATATAAGATAAATTATAAGTAAATATCACAATATTTTTTGTCATTAATTCTGTTTCATTGATTCGGTAAACCAATATAAGATAAATTATAAGTAAATATCACAATATTTTTGTCATTAATTCTGTTTCATGGATTCTGTAAACCAATATAAGATAAATTATAAGTAAAGATCACAACATTTTTTGTCATTAATTCTGTTTCATTGATTCTGTACAACCAATATAAGATAAAGTATAAGTAAAGATCACAATATTTTTTGTCATTATTTCTGTTTCATTGATTCTGTACAACCAATATAAGATAAAGTATAAGTAAAGATCACAATATTTTTTGTCATTAATTCTGTTTCATGGATTCTGTAAACCAATATAATATAAATTATAAGTAAAGATCACAATATTTTTTGTCATTAATTCTGTTTCATTGATTCGGTAAACCAATATAAGATAAATTATAAGTAAATATCACAATATTTTTTGTCATTAATTCTGTTTCATTGATTCGGTAAACCAATATAAGATAAATTATAAGTAAATATCACAATATTTTTTGTCATTAATTCTGTTTCATGGATTCTGTAAACCAATATAAGATAAATTATAAGTAAAGATCACAACATTTTTTGTCATTAATTCTGTTTCATTGATTCTGTACAACCAATATAAGATAAAGTATAAGTAAAGATCACAATATTTTTGTCATTAATTCTGTTTCATTGATTCTGTACAACCAATATAAGATAAAGTATAAGTAAAGATCACAATATTTTTTGTCATTAATTCTGTTTCATGGATTCTGTAAACCAATATAAGATAAATTATAAGTAAATATCACAATATTTTTTGTCATTAATTCTGTTTCATTGATTCGGTAAACCAATATAAGATAAATTATAAGTAAATATCACAATATTTTTTGTCATTAATTCTGTTTCATTGATTCGGTAAACCAATATAAGATAAATTACAAGTAAATATCACAATATTTTTGTCATTAATTCTGTTTCATGGATTCTGTAAACCAATATAAGATAAATTATAAGTAAAGATCACAACATTTTTTGTCATTAATTCTGTTTCATTGATTCTGTACAACCAATATAAGATAAAGTATAAGTAAAGATCACAATATTTTTTGTCATTAATTCTGTTTCATTGATTCTGTAAACCAATATATATAAGATAAATTATAAGTAAAGATCACAACATTTTTTGTCATTAATTCTGTTTCATTGATTCTGTACAACCAATATAAGATAAAGTATAAGTAAATATCACAATATTTTTTGTCATTAATTCTGTTTCATTGATTCGGTAAACCAATATAAGATAAATTATAAGTAAATATCACAATATTTTTGTCATTAATTCTGTTTCATGGATTCTGTAAACCAATATAAGATAAATTATAAGTAAATATCACAACATTTTTTGTCATTAATTCTGTTTCATTGATTCTGTACAACCAATATAAGATAAAGTATAAGTAAAGATCACAATATTTTTTGTCATTATTTCTGTTTCATTGATTCTGTACAACCAATATAAGATAAAGTATAAGTAAAGATCACAATATTTTTTGTCATTAATTCTGTTTCATGGATTCTGTAAACCAATATAAGATAAATTATAAGTAAAGATCACAATATTTTTTGTCATTAATTCTGTTTCATTGATTCGGTAAACCAATATAAGATAAATTATAAGTAAATATCACAATATTTTTTGTCATTAATTCTGTTTCATTGATTCGGTTAACCAATATAAGATAAATTATAAGTAAATATCACAATATTTTTTGTCATTAATTCTGTTTCATTGATTCGGTAAACCAATATAAGATAAATTATAAGTAAATATCACAATATTTTTTGTCATTAATTCTGTTTCATGGATTCTGTAAACCAATATAAGATAAATTATAAGTAAAGATCACAACATTTTTTGTCATTAATTCTGTTTCATTGATTCTGTACAACCAATATAAGATAAAGTATAAGTAAAGATCACAATATTTTTTGTCATTAATTCTGTTTCATTGATTCTGTACAACCAATATAAGATAAAGTATAAGTAAAGATCACAATATTTTTTGTCATTAATTCTGTTTCATGGATTCTGTAAACCAATATAAGATAAATTATAAGTAAATATCGCAATATTTTTTGTCATTAATTCTGTTTCATTGATTCGGTAAACCAATATAAGATAAATTATAAGTAAATATCACAATATTTTTTGTCATTAATTCTGTTTCATTGATTCGGTAAACCAATATAAGATAAATTATAAGTAAATATCACAATATTTTTGTCATTAATTCTGTTTCATGGATTCTGTAAACCAATATAAGATAAATTATAAGTAAAGATCACAACATTTTTTGTCATTAATTCTGTTTCATTGATTCTGTACAACCAATATAAGATAAAGTATAAGTAAAGATCACAATATTTTTTGTCATTAATTCTGTTTCATTGATTCTGTAAACCAATATAAGATAAATTATAAGTAAAGATCACAACATTTTTTGTCATTAATTCTGTATCATTGATTCTGTACAACCAATATAAGATAAAGTATAAGTAAATATCACAATATTTTTTGTCATTAATTCTGTTTCATTGATTCGGTAAACCAATATAAGATAAATTATAAGTAAATATCACAATATTTTTTGTCATTAATTCTGTTTCATGGATTCTGTAAACCAATATAAGATAAATTATAAGTAAAGATCACAGCATTTTTTGTCATTAATTCTGTTTCATTGATTCTGTACAACCAATATAAGATAAAGTATAAGTAAAGATCACAATATTTTTTGTCATTAATTCTGTTTCATGGATTCTGTAAACCAATATAAGATAAATTATAAGTAAAGATCACAATATTTTTTATCATTAATTCTGTTTCATTGATTCGGTAAACCAATATAAGATAAATTATAAGTAAATATCACAATATTTTTTGTCATTAATTCTGTTTCATTGATTCGGTAAACCAATATAAGATAAATTATAAGTAAATATCACAATATTTTTTGTCATTAATTCTGTTTCATGGATTCTGTAAACCAATATAAGATAAATTATAAGTAAAGATCACAACATTTTTTGTCATTAATTCTGTTTCATTGATTCTGTACAACCAATATAAGATAAAGTATAAGTAAAGATCACAATATTTTTTGTCATTAATTCTGTTTCATTGATTCTGTAAACCAATATAAGATAAATTATAAGTAAAGATCACAACATTTTTTGTCATTAATTCTGTTTCATTGATTCTGTACAACCAATATAAGATAAAGTATAAGTAAAGATCACAATATTTTTTGTCATTAATTCTGTTTCATTGATTCTGTACAACCAATATAAGATAAAGTATAAGTAAAGATCACAATATTTTTTGTATTAATGTAGTTCTCATTTTCTGCAGACCGATATTCGACAATTATTTTAAATGCTCTGATAAAAACGACAAATAATAACACACAATAATAACATTATTTTGCGTATTTGCATGTTTACGCATGTAATCATGTTTTAATATTCGCTGTTTGTCATTTTTTTCCAGTGCTGTAAATATTGCAAAAGTTTCTATTAATTACACAAACTAGTGTCCAAACTCAATTTAATTGCATTACTTTAACGGCGATATATTCTTTTAAGTAATCAAAGAAAATAATAAATTACTTTAATCATGTTTGGAGATACTCTCAATTTTGTAAGTATTTACCACTTTGAATGTGTCGCTTTTAATGGATTTAGTTATTTATTTATTTATTTATTTATTGGATGATTTTTATAGCGCCGCTTTTGCGAAATATCACCTCAGGGGCGCTTGTTATGTTTAGTAAACACGTCGTACATCCCCATAACACATCCCTATTAGGAATGACATAGATCAATCAAATCTGTTGGGACAGTTGTGCAACATCACATAAAAATGAAATCCTCAAAGGGTTTGTCTTGAGCTCTCAAAATATTGCCTTTGCTAGTATTATATTCAGTAACTAACCAAAATATAAAAGCTGATAAATTCCACCACTCTTCACTGAGACTCTTTTTAGTAAACCAAACTTCAGTAGATGTGAAGTACACCATGAAGTGCTATATCAAATTTTGCTACTATTATATTAAGTAATTAACCAAAATATAAAAGCTGATAAATTCCACCACTCTTCACTGACACTCTCTCCCCGTTTCTTATTAGTAAACAAAACTTCATTTGATGTAAGTCCACCATGAAGTGCTATATCATATATTTCTACTATTAAATTAAGTAATTAACCAAAATATAAAAGCTGATAAATTCCACCACTCTTCACTGACACTGTCTCCCCGTTTCTTTTTAGTAAACAAAACTTCATTTGATGTAAGTCCACCATGAAGTGCTATATCATATTTTGCTACTATTATATTAAGTAATTAACCAAAATATAAACGCTGATAAATTTCATCTCTCTTCACATTCACTCCTTCCCTATTTCTTCTTATTTAACCAACCTTGATGAGACGTGAAGTCCACCATGTAGTGTTATTTCATATTTCTTCATCTATCATCGACGTTAAACAATAAACAAGGACTCGTCGAATTAGAAGCACGTTCAGCTGTGAAAGGTTTACGCTATTTCTACGTAAATAATTGTATCGGCAACCACTTACACTCGACACGATCCTCGCTAGTACCAACTAAAACAATGCCTTTATAATCTAGCGGCAGAACGATATTATTAATTCAACTTGATGTAAGTGAACTGGGAACAACGAGAAACACGCTCTGCGAACTGCCTAAATATGTTAAGGTAGTACTCATAAGCATTATTAACACATTATTTAAGACTCAAACCACGCTATCGTGGATTATCTCTGGGAGCAAAATGGGTATATTTTGACCTAAATGTGTATAAAACCAACCCTTCAGTTTTAAAAACTATATTATTCAATAATAATAATTATTTTTACTTGAAACATTTTTCAAAATATTGTAACAGTTATCAATGAATGTGTTGTAACAGTGAAATATAAACTGTTAACTGGTTCTGTACACTGTAACTTTGTAACAGTTATCAATAAATGTGTTGTAACAGTGAAACATAAACTGTTTACGGGTTCTGTATAATGTTGCTTTGTAACGATATTATTAAAATTAAAATTAGTTATTAAAATTGTACCACCTACATGTAAAAGCCCCCTGGGCGTTAAATAAATATAAAATAAATAAGTAACCGTTATCAATGAATGTGTTGTAACAGTAAAATATAAACTGTAAACGGGTTCTGTACACTGTAGCTTTGTAACAGTTACGAATGAATGTTTTATAACAGTGAAATATAAACTGTAAACTGGTTCTGTAAGCTGTAGCTTTGAAATAAATTAAAATTAACCCATACCCAAACCCGGTTTTATGTAGAAGCTCAAAAAAATCAAGTGATAAAAATAAACAAAAACCGTCCTAGCGGAAGATTTGAAAAGTGGATCTTCATTTTTAATAATAATTATAAAAAGTAAATTAGAACACTGTGGGTAATTGTCAGAGAGTTTATTGATTGTAAGCATTGTTGTATGCATCAAGTCAGGACGCATATCATGGGATCACATCACGTCGAGATAAGGATCTAACCTCAGGGATGTTGTGATAGGCTGGTAGTAAAGATCACGGATCTTCCTGGACCCCTAGTGAGTGGTGGAGATGAATTGATGACAGTTTCCTCCGGGCCAATGCTCAACACCGTGGGTGGTGGAGATAAATGATGGTGAATTCCAGAGTGTGGTTGCAGAAATAGGTCGGTACTAGGAAAGTATTAAAAAAATAATAGTTCGTCTTAACGGTATAATTTATACATGTTTTCCAATGTTTACAGTTCCCGTGATGTGATTATTTACATGAATCAAGTTGTAAAAACATAAAAACTCATACTTTCAATGCTCCCAAAAATCAAAGGCACAAGAGGTGAATCATGGCGTAACGCATGGTTTAACACAAAAGCACAATATTTAAATCATGGCATAACTGATGGTGTAACACAAAAGCACAATAGTTTAATCATGGCGTAACGCATGGTGTGATACAAAGGCAAAAGAGTTAAATCATGGCGTAACGCATGGTGTAACACAAACGAAAGGCATATCTCACGGATAACGATACCAAATGTAATCTTTGAAAGCGTGAAAATCGTACAATTTCAATATTGTAGTATTTCGCATTCACTTCATGTAATAAATTTAATCTCCCAAGCGTAGTAAACTCGGTTTCGCATCGTAAATTCACATAAATAATTTTATTAAGCTATAATAATTGTAAGTGACTGGTTACCATTATCGCCCTTCCAATAAATGTTTTGCAATAATAAAAGCAATAATTCTATTTAACAATCCTAATAAACGCTTTGTATTACGAGTTACGAGTCAGCTAAAGTCAAACTGTATATTATAATCTGAGCAGTGCGGTCACGATCATAAAGCAGCATTATGGGGTGATAAATATAAAAAATCCTTCTGTATGAATTATTTTAAGCATCCTTTGACGGTTGCAGAGAGTAAGTTGTCAAAAATGAATTGTCAGGGTTTCGTTATCAAAATACGTATATATCGTGGAGAGGTCTCTTTTGATATATTTTATTATTAGTTGTATCTGTACAATCCCTGAGGCTATATGAATATAAAGCTTAAAAAAAACCATACTTAATATTGTATAGTACTGAGCGGCTTTTGGATTAACTGTACCCTACAATATATCACTTCTTTTGAAGCGTTTGAAAGTCTGACACACGAGTACTTTTGAAAACGGTTGCAGATTAATGCAGAGCCGCATGGTAGCATTTCGATTAAAATTTATCGTCTGAAAAAAACAGTTTGTCAAAAATGTTCACATTGTTTTCATTTTTAATCGAGCTTGATACGAAAACTATTCTAGTTGACATTGATTAATTGTTTTTTTATGAAAACCCAGCCTTTTTTCATCTTTTTCATGATAAAGATGAACCAATAATGAGATGATTTTTACCACTAAAACTAATGTTCTCTCTCATTCAATTAATAATAGCGTCTACAATAAAATCACAAGCTGCTCATCTCACGAGGGAATTTCTGTGTCCAGATCTGCAGCTATACTATTATTATAGTAAATTTAAAAAAAATACATGTAAACTTAAATATTGAAATAAACTAAAATAAACACTACAGTTATTCTAAATAAAATTACAGCTGGGCAGTACATTTAAAATATACTACTGAAAAAGCTAGAGACACTGGCTGTAAACCGCAAAGCTAGAGGCACTGGTTTGAGGTGTCAAAGCTTCAAACTCTACTGGAAAAAAAATAAGCTCATTTTGGGAGAATAAATTCTGGAATAAATATAAATTATTTGCTAATTCTGATGATACTACAAATGACATTGTTTGAAACAGGACGACCGCCGGTGTAACTGACGTCAACACGACCAGACTGAATTTCAAAACAAATCATTTAGAGAATTTTCGCAGAGAATAATGCACGGTTATCAGTGTGGCTGGAGCCGAAACGAAATGCGTTTGGCATAGCTAACATCATACTGCCTGCGGTGCTGCGGCTAAATTGCTGAAAAGGTAACTCATCGAAGTTATAAACAGACCCACAGCGGACCGCATTAATGAACAGCGGTCCGCACTTGATTTGTGGTCAAAGGTCTGCAGTGTCCATATACCAGTCACCGATTTTACATTGTCAAGGATCGGTATAACATAAATAGCAGTTACTGCTTTTGAAGGAGATACAATGAAAATTATGGAGGGGTTTTGATGACGTTAGATAGTTGTAGTAGAAATAGGAATATTATTCATACCGAGAATTAGAATTTTCCCATTTTGCAATTTTCCAATTTTCCAATTAACCCATCAAGAATTACGGAAAATTAGAATAATAAAATTGTAGAATTCGTAAAGCTTCAAATATTTGCCTCAGGATCCGTTCCTTTCAAAAACATAGAATGATGATCAAAATTATTCGAAGGAATACCTTTAGTAAATCTAAGTTAGTTAGTAAACAACGTTTTCTTCAAAATTTAACGAATTTACTTGTCAAGATAAAGGCGGTTTAAAATTAGAAAATTTGCCTCTAACTGATTGTGGGACTATTATTATTTGGATTGTTATAAAAATGTGTTGAAACTGTTTCAAATTTGTGTTGCAGGAATAAAATCGCAGTTATGTTCTACTAAAGCACTTGAATGCTTAAAATAGTATGAGAAATTTGTTATTGCTGCGGCAATTTTTTTTGCAGGAATGACAAGTAAAATATTGGCAGTAAATTTTCAGTTTCCAAGAATTAAACCACGGAAAAAGACACACAAAGGAAGTAGAAATTAAATTATTATTGTCGAGTCTTTTCTACCAACAATGACCCCTTTTTTCCAATCTGTTTAAAGTGCCTACTTAAAGGTACCTAATGGAAAACACATGAAATAACAGCGGCAGTGGAAGCTATTCCTTGTGAACAGGTGTAGTGCTTATAATATTCAGTCAAATGTTATCTTTTAATCTGGGTTTAAAATACACAAAGCTTTGAGCTTAAAGTAAAAGTTTTTTAATCAAACTTCTTGTTAGTGGGCGGTACCTTATTAGATTACATTGGGATGTGTGTAAAACGTTATATTTAATATTTTGAAATTAAAAGGATAATCGGACATACTGTTACGTCTGGGATGACCCCGAAGCATGACATAATTATTATCTAAGTTTTAAATCTCAAATCCTTTAAGTGTCCTACCTACCCAATGTACCCATCCTAAAATGTCACCATGACCGGTTTAATTGTTGCAAGATATCAATAAAGTGACATTACGCACGTTTGGAGCTCTGCAGAGCTCAGTATAAAATAGTACCTCAGACAGAACATAACCACAACCGTGGAATAAATTATTGTGAACATAATTTAATATTCATATTTCAAGTGAATGCATAATCTGACAAACTATGGCCCCAAATGCGACGGGTGAGTTCCTTTTAATTTTTCGAAGAAAACTTCTTCGGAAAGGTTTTCACTTTGTGATGACATTATTTATTTTAATAAAAAGACAAATAACTTAGTTTACATCACTTTATTTGTACACAATCAACATGTTTCGTGAAGTAGTATACTTGAATATACGTTTGATCCTGAAGAAGTGAACATTATTCACGAAACATGTTGATTCTGTACAAATAAAGTGATGTAAACTAAGTTATTTGTCTTTTTATTAAAATAAAAGTTCCTTTTATTCTATACTCCAATCTAGGATTTTCTTATGTTCCAGAAGCCCAGGTTTAAAAAATGAGGAATACTGTTTAGCGGATGCGTTAAAAGTAAATTGTCACATATAAAATTGCGATTAACATAAAGGGACTGGCCTTTCGGTTGATTTGCTTAGGGCACATTCCAGCAGCACCTCACACCATCTAATACAGTTTCGCGATACCAAGTAGGTATCGTGTCTGGTTTTTCTAAAAACATTTATGAAATTTTATGTTTCGAAGGTCAAGAAGTCGTGAATTACAATTTTAAAGAGCTCCGTCGTTATGAAAATACTTCCCGTATACTTAATATTTTTTATGTAATCTAAGTGTAGGTACATTCATATGTATTTAAATTAACTTTAAAAATGACTGCCTCAAGACAGGCTAGCCTAGTGAGGCAGGCTGAATTGTGTTGCAATGCCAATTTTGGCCAACATGTCATATGAAACCTTATTTTATTTTTCTTACATTAGCTCCACACGGGAGGCCCGGATGAAAAAACAAATCTCTAGGCCTATGTCGTCTTTGGGCATATTGTGTGGATGGTATTTTTAAGGAAATTAAAGAGAGAATCAGTCTCTCCCGATCCGACCCGCACCGCACTAGGTGGGCAAACAAAACGGGCAAAATTTCTTGCTACTAATAAGTAGGCGTGTGCAAGAAAGGATTGAGTTTCTCTGTGATTCTTTTTCGTCATTCGTTGTGGTTCAGATGGGGACATTTAGTTCTGTGAACCGGTTCAGGACCTCAAGCGTCGCCCTATGGACCTCATCAATCCCTGTGGGGAATGAATGGAGCGGGCATTCGTTGACAACACGTTCAGTGATCTTCATCACTTTCACACATCTGCCACTCAAGGTTCCTATGCACCACATGGGCACAGCGCTGCTGGAGCACCTTAACCTCTTGTCATAGGACCAGAGTTAACGAGGCAGTGAGAACCCAGGCTCTCAGTGGGGTTATGTACGATGTGGGCGTTTCTTAAGTTAGCCTATTTCCTTTGAAGTTTCCACATATCTTCTGGAGTGAAGGCTTTCCGGAGAAGCCTCTCTATTCAGCCAGAAAGGTTTCTTGTTCATTCTAACCCTTCTCTGTGATGTTTCGTAAAGATATCATTGTTGAAAGTGAATAGGTAAGCACCAATAAACACAATCACGAGTTTTGTGTTGTTTCAGTCAATTCTGACCAACCACAATAATATAAATTAAGTGAATTCAGTGGCGTAGATTGTTTAAGAAAATGAATATTTCTGTTATTGTTCCAGGAGAAAGGAAATTATTTCGGTTCAGAAAATTCACGTTATTATAGCTTGTTATTTGGGAGCTAGAATGTGGCTTGGAAAATTATCAATTTATGAAATATTCATTGCCTTGAAAGGCGGGCACATAATATCTTCTTTGTATAATCATTACTTCTTTGTAGATCGAATCGTGGCTAATTTAAACATCTTTTGAAACGGTAACATCGTACTTAAACATCTTTGGAAACAGTAACATTGTACTTCCTAATTAAAATAATACATAAAAGGCTTTCATAACGGTTAACTAACGATATTTTGTTATTTTTACTGCTTTGTTTTTGGTGAAAACTGTATAACGTGATGTTGTTGAAAATCATCACCGAGATACGGTTTTGTCTTGCTGACGGTTTTTGTTGGACAAGTGAAACCGTTGATAAAATTTAAAAAAATCGAAACATGCTGTATTGCAGCAATGCATGCTAGCAGTGTTGTGTCTCTTTCACTATAAATTGCGATACATATAATCTTTATCTTAAGTTGCCCGTTGTATTTTTATAACGTTCACTCGATTACAAGTTATCGATAAAGGAAAAATATTTCTGATGCAAGTATTACTAAAATCTCAAATGTTTCTAACCGGTTAAAGGCGGCTTCCTGGTAAACATTCCTAATATATCGGAACACGTGTGCATGTACCTGCACCATGCGTTGATAATATATAATGACAAATCGCGAAAAAATTATGATTTTTACGAACACGTGTTCCGACATCGAGATAAGGAAATCCTTGGATACCTACCGATTCATTTGTCAAGGGCCTGCAAATCTATTTTTAACTAATAATGAATTAATAATATGACAAGATTCTAAATAATGCATTACCTCTACTGATCGTGTCTTGGGGATCACAGTAAAATTGAGTCCAGCGGTCATAGTGGATCATCATCCACTGAGATTACAGAGGTCACGGGTTCAATTCCTGACGAGCGCAAATGATTTTATTTTTTAATCGACAAGGGTAATCGATTAATTTTTATTAATCGACAAGGGTAATCGTAGCCATGTCAGAATAACTAGACATTTTCAAACATTTCCCATTCCCCATATTCCCAATTTTATGTGCAATATTCACATAAAATTGGGTTGTGGGGATGTCATAGTCCTATGACTCCGAGTATTTGAGACTCATATGCAGTATTTACATAACCAAGATATTAATTATATTATTTGCATTATACCATTCATGCAATTTACGAGTGGTGCAATTTCCAAGATTGCAAAAATAATTGTAGAGCAAATTTATGGCAGAATCGTGACGAAATGCAATTAAGCTTCGTATCTACGTATTTAATTATTTATCGGCTCGGTTAGCCTTGCCATGGCAATTAATAACTTAACCTGCTGTGACAATTACAAGAATGTATAAAGATTTAAAATTATTTATTGCTCTTCCTACGGACCTACAAACAGAAAAATTACGAAAGTTTCAAGAAAAAACTTGACATATTTTTTTTAACACCCAGCTGTATTCATCCCATTAAATTATATGTTCTTATTCTAATGCTTAAATACTTTATTTTGTTGAAATTTGATATATACTTATTTAAAATTGATTTCATATAGTGTAAAATATGATCAATTATGTCTCATGCAATGATGAGAGATTTATTTTGTGATATTTTAAGTCACGCATGTAAATAGTGAATAATACACTTATTTTTTTATTATTTTCATACTTTTGTAATTCTTTAAATAGAAATAAGTAACGGCATTTCCCCGCAAGGTTAGGCAGAGAGGACGGACCGCCAAACGGTTTTGGCACACACTCCTTGCCTCATTCACATTCACATTCACGTACAAACTCTTCTATTTTTCTGACTCAAAAACGAAAAAAGAAAAAAAAATAACCAATATATAAAAATAACCAATATATAATCTATAACCAACGGAAAAAGGAAATCTACATAAAATTACAAAACCGACTATGTCAAAGTATATCTACATAAAATTACAAAACCTTCTCGGTCAAAGTATATCTACATAAAATTACAAAACCTACTCGGTCAAAGTATATGTACTGTCGCGCGTCGGACCTGGGGGGGTCCTGACTTACCCTCGGCCAGCTCAGAAGCGGGGCATGAGACGTCTCTCTCATAGTCAGGGTTCGGGGTCAGCGCGTGGCTCGAGAATCCATATCCCACCGTCTATACAAAACACTCCCATACGATTGTTATGCCCAAATGAAAGAGGTTAGGTTTTTATGAATTAGCATTGTATTTGAGCGGCTAAAGGACATTACATGGGTGAATAACAACAGTACACAGGTTATTACATCCTAAACTGGAATTATCAACAAGGGTTCCCTAATCTCTCTCTGGGAAATACTTAACAGCTCACTCTCTCTAGATCGGCAGGCAGCGTGGATGAATTTAGGTTATTAGCGGACACATTCAAGGGTAATAGGAAATGTAAGAGACTCACAGCATGGTGTTGTCGGGTATCCTGTTGATTTGCAGGACTGAGCGCCGTGTCTCAAACAAACGGTGCCAGCCTGTCGATGTTCAAAGCGCCATTTCCGTACGTTATTGCTTTCGACGGAGCGGTGCAAATTGGGAACGCGGCAGCCGAAACGAACACACGTCCAGCCTGGTCAGAGGTCGGCGCGCGAGCGGGGGGAACGGGGCGTAGGGTCGCCGGGGGTGGGGGAACTGTAGCGGATGTATTGCGCGTTCTTCACTACGTTTGGTCTAGCAACTAATTTGAATAATTCCCGCTCTCAGGCTGGCAACTGTAGGATCTTTTGCGGCTAAAATCTGTTATATGACACCTCCCCCCGCGCTCGTAAAAAAAGGCGACGTGGTAATGGAGCATCAGGGTTAAAAGATCCTCTATGTGCCTCCCTTGGGGTTTTTTTTTGACAAAACAAGAGTTGCCCTTAGTTTGAGAGACTTGGATGGCCAGAGAGATGCCTAGCTAAAACATAATGACTAGCTTATGCCATAGGCTAGGTAACAATATTTGTGGGGAGAAATGAGGAAGGGTACATAGCATGTTTGGAGCAAATAAATTTTGGGGAGAGAGCAGGTGTGGAAACAACAAGTAAAATTATGCAACTTGAAAACAATAGACATGGTTATGCAATTGAAAGACAAAAGACAAAATTATGCAATTGAAAGACAAAAGGGCATGGTTATGCAATTGAAAAACAAAAGGGCATGGTTATGCAATTGAAAAAACAATAGACAACATTATACAATTGAAAAACAAAAGGGCATGGTTATGCAATTGAAAAAACAATAGACAACATTATACAATTGAAAAACAAAAGGGCATGGTTATGCAATTGAAAAAACAATAGACAACATTATACAATTGAAAAACAAAAGGGCATGGTTATGCAATTGAAAAAACAATAGACAACATTATACAATTGAAAAAACAAAACAAAAGACGGAATGTTAAGGTGTGATTCTAGGGTTTCATTGGTCTGGAAGCTAAGTTTGCGTTGCGTTGGTTTTTTGGTTTTGAAGAGTTGCGAAGGAAACGAGATTTCACTGACTCTAAAAGATTACATTATCACTGTAATCTGACCCATTGAGATAACACTCAGGAGTACACTTAGGTCTTGGAAAAAAAAAAACACTTTGCTTCGTTGTGGGCGTTGATGTTTGCGAAGTGGGGCTGTGGTTTGCGGGGCTGCGGCTATGGTTACAGTGGTCATTGGAGAGAGTAGTCCAGGTTCCGTAGTTATGCCAGTACGAGTCCTATGTGCTATTATGGTGGGCACGGATCGTATGTGTTGGTTATCGGAGCATAATGTAGCTCAGGATAACTTTTTAGAGATGCGCAGTTTGTGTTTACTGGAGGGGCAAAGGGTAATTATGTTTCACCCATGACCTGGTATGTGTCACTGCATGACAGAGCAAGAGACGGTATAACTGGCATTGGCATTGAGGGCAAGAAATTTGAACTCCGGGACTAGCGTGTCCGAAAGGTAGTTCAGAGTGTCATAAAGTATAGTGGGACAACTCGGCTTGCAGTGGTGAGACAAACGTCATACATATGATTAGTATTGTCTGAGCTTTCAGGAACAAGATGGAACAAGTGTGTAGCGAGTAGTAGTCGAGGGACCTTTGTAACCACAGCGCAGGCTGCTAGGAGGTGAGGCTCAGCTTGGCTGCCGGAGATGACATCCGCCTGGGCTTCTTTTTAAATCCGGGGGGAATTATTATTAAAGCAAATTTCTTGAAGTTTACCTGCCTAGGGACCAATGAAGAAAAGTTTGGAGAGAAACAAAATGTGTCCAGAAAAATAAACAAACGAGGTTTAGCTGCCGGTCCGGAGAGTGACGAAGAGTGTGAGAGAGAGGTAGAGAGAGGTTCCTAACTAGTTTTGATTACATAAACATTATTCTTTATTAGGATGACTTGGTGTTTGCCGAATGACAAACTGTCTTGGTTGAAAAAACAACTGGCCTTCTTTGGCCTATGTTAACATACAGGTGGTAACATTTTCGTAGGATTTCAAAGAACAAGACAAAAAATTCGTGAACGAGTCACGGCAACAGCAGGGAAACTAATTCATGAATAAAGGTTGTCAGAAAAGACAGACGATACGCCAAGTGCGTATCATACATATTCAAAATTCATGAATGTGTTTCGTTGAGGAGAGAAAAAAAATGACAACATACGTGAAAGGTGAGGTAGGAAGCCTGTTGGTGACCGGAACAATTACCGATTCGAACTCGAAATGAGGGCGAAATATGGTCGACAACAGATTTTCCACTTCATACATATTGCCTGAGGGCATGGGGTGGGGAGGGGGGAAAAAGGACGGGAATTGAGTTACGAAATTGCTAGAGACTGGACTAATTTCCAATTCAACCTCTATGTGAGAGTGAAACATATTCAACCAGCAGATTTCCTGACTCTTTACATTTTAATAAAGTGGATTAATTTTTAAACCGCATTTGAATACACATTGTACTAAAGAGGCTAATCTTTTGCGTGTATTTGGCAAAAGATTAGGGGTCGTTTTAAACTTCTACATGATTGTGAGAAAAGACAGACCCTAGTTCCAATTTCACAAACCTGGGATTCTTCTTATTCGTTTCCCAGACGACGAGTTTAGTGGTTTTGTGCCCATCGATTAACTCCTGCGGCACTATGCCCCATAATTGACAGTGAAGCTGAAAACTAGTCCTTTTGGGATAGTAGATATTCCTGGGCTTCTTTTCTTTTTGGAAAGCAGCAAAAACAGGAAGTCCACGGGCATTGGCGTTGAACAAAGAGGCTTCTGTGAAATACTTACGTAGTTCACATATAAAGGTTTGATATTATTTCGTTCGCACGATTCATGGTGAGTATTGTAACGTCTTCACGTATAGTGTACAAGTATGCAGTATATGCAAGGTACAACTCAATTATAGACAGAAGTCAAGGAGTGTAAAAACAGTTCCTTAAAGGAGATGACGATGTCGATATTATGTCGTTCACACGAATCACGGTAAGTATTATTATTACGTCTCCACGTCTCGTGTACAGGGTTGTACACAATTATACACAAAAGCGGTTCTCATGACATGTTAATGACACACGACCAAATTATACACAAAGGCGGTACTCATGGCAAATTAATGTCACACGACCAAATTATACACACAGGCGGTACTCATGGCAAATTAATGTCACACGACCAAATTATACACAAAGGCGGTACTCATGGCAAATTAATGTCACACGACCAAATTATAACACATGGTTATAAGTATTAAGTAATTGTAACGAACTTCTCGTGTAGTGGTGGATTTTGTAAGGATCTCTCCTATCGCGTGACAATTTTTACATTTAAATATAATTCAACAAAAGCTAGCAGTATCATTTGATACTGTTTGCAAAGATTTGTTAGATTGACTAACTCCGTAGCCTGGAGGGGCGTACGATGGAACAATAGAGAAGATAAACAATTTTAATGTTACTTCATTGTGTTACAAGGTGCAAGATGATGGTAGAAGGTATTTCTACTTACATCGAGCGATGGGTGGGAACAGGCCCATAATGGCTTTACATACTGTTCGTTGTAGCGTGCAATTGGGTTGCAAACACTTGGTTAAATGGTGAGACAAAGGTTGGGTGTTTATATTATGCAACGATGATCGAACAAAGTCCTGTTGATTTACGTTGTGATATAATTATTTGCGTTCGAAGATCAGGATAACCGTAAGGTTTTACTAACCTGTCCCGTAGGGTTGAAACGTGAGGTACGAGACATACGTGACGTAACAGTAGAGAAAAGAAAATCGAGATCTCGTCATACAATAAAAGACCTTAATGGGTTTTACATACTTTTAGTTGAAGCGAGTCCAGTTATTTGTATGTGGTTTTATAGGACCGACATTTGGTTTTCTTTTATAAATACAATTTCCCAAAATGGATGTGTCAAAATCCTATTTTTGGTAAATGTGAGCTTGGGTAGGACGCCATCAATTTTTGAAAGGAAAAAATTGAAAAAAAATGAAAAAAAAATTATATACATACAAAGAAGACAATTATGTGATTAATTGCTACTTGGTTCTTGCCTTTGAGACCACTATAGGGTTTTACATACTCAAGGTAACGTTGAATTGGACAAGAAAGAATTAATGGCTGTACTTGACAGGTTTTCTTTTTTTTTTTTAAAAAAAAAAGGGTCGGTATTTAACACTTTGGAATTTACAAAATCCGAACTCTTTTGGATGGCACTCTTATGAGTGATTACCAATCGTTATTTTACAAGGAACAAAAACAAAAGTGGGGTGGTTCTTTCTAACACGACGAAGGGAACAAAAATGAAACGAAAATGGGGTGACATGACATAAACATTGCATAGTGTAGAAGTTGAGGAGCAAAAGCGGGTTCGCGACTTCCCGGCGATTGTAACTCGAAGACGTGTCTCTATTCTAAAATGATCAGTTTCAGAACAGGTGAGAAAATAAAACGTAAAAAGGGAGAAAACGATTGTCGTGAGGGAAAGAACGTTATTACAGGAATAATATTTCATGGTCATAATATGTTAATATACATTCATTTACAAAGGTGGGTTAAACTCGTTTTTGACGAATAGGTTGACATGTAGTTGACACTTTACACGCCTAATTATGGTAAGACTTCATAAGCTTACAATAGTTTGTGATAATACACAATGGGTTAGTTTAAAATTGCTGGGGTGGTGGGGCAGTTTCAACTGTCTCCTCACTTCCAGACTTTACAATGTCCTTAATATGGTAATTACCAGTATGTTTGCCAGAGGAGTCGGACAGGTAGTAAACTAAGTCCGATATTTTTCTTACAACCTTGGCCTTGACAAAACGGGGTGCCAGCTTGGCAGAGAAGTACAGGGCTCCTTGAGAGAGGGTGTTATTCCTTCTCCAGACAACATCGCCTACATTAAAAGTGATGTGTTTCCTACGTAGGTTATATCTGTCCGCACTTTTTTGGTGGGCCAGCAATAGGGCATCAGTAACTTCACTATAAATGGCAGTAAGTTCTTCCAAACGATGGGCGTAATCAACGGCAGGATTGCTTGTGGAGGTGGTTGACGTGGGGAAATTCGTGTTCCAGTGCAATGAACCATGTACCACCTGTTCCATACCGTGTTTTTAAAAAGAAGGGGGTGTAACCAGTGGTTAGGTTAACAGTGTTATTCATGGCAGCTTGAATTTTATCTAAATTCTTACACCAATTACGTTGGTCTTTGTCAACCAAAATGGCCAGAGCTGTGTTAATAGTCTGGTTATACCTTTCGACAGTGTTATTTTGGGGAGTGTACAAGGTATTATAATAAATATCTTTAATCCCGTATTTAGCAAGGAAATCTTTAAATTCCTGTGCTATAAACTGTTTTCCGTTGTCAACTATTACGGTTTTGGGTGTTCCGTAGGGTATGAAAATGTGTTTTTCCACAAGTTTGACAATGGCGGCAGCGTTGGCTCTTTTTAAGGGGAAGATCCAACAAAATTTGGTAAAGATATCCACAATGCTGAGTATATGCATGTGTCCAGAATAACTTCTGGGAAAAGGTCCGACGAGGTCCATAGATAACGATTGGAGGGGTCTATCAGCACGTTTGGGTTTTCCCATTAGGCCGGCAGGGGGTGCCGTACTATGTTTGTAAGCTTTACATGTTTCACATTTGGAGATGTAGTTGCGAACTTGCTTGAAAAGACCAGGCCAGTAATACTTCAAGGAAATCTTTTTATACGTCTTGAAGGTTCCTGGGTGTATAGAGTCGGGGGCACTATGATTGTTGATGATTACTTGTTTTCTCTTTTCGAGGGGCACAACGAGTTTCCAAGAGTAATCTTCGAGGATGGACAGTGGGGCCTTACAATTGCGATATAGTTGTCCTTCTTTTATAATAAAATTGGGAAACTTTTGTTGATTGTTTTTGCACCCTTCATAGATTTTGAGATACCATTCATCTTTTGTGGATGGGGTAGAGGCAATTGTATCGATGTTTAATGCGGCAAGTTCAATTCTTGACAGGGCATCTGGGACAATATTGTCCGCACCTTTACGGTGGATGACATCGAAAGTGTATTGGGACAAACGAGAAGCCCAGCGAGCGAGTCTGCCGGAGGGATTACTTAGAGAGATCAACCATTTCAAACTACTATGGTCTGTGACTACAGTAAATTTGCTACCGTCTATGTAACCGCGGAAATGGTGAACAGAATCCAATACTGCCAGTAACTCTTTTTCGGTGATTCCGTAATTTTTCTCGTGTTTATTCAAGGTGCGGGAAAAATAGGCTACAGGGTGTTCGCCATCGGGGAATTCCTGAGTTAGGACTCCACCGATCCCTACGTTAGAAGCATCCGTGTGGAGGGTAAAAGGTAGTTCAAAATTAGGACAATTCAGGACAGGGGCTGTTTGAAGAGCATTTTTTAAAGTCGTAAAAGCTTCTTCGGCTTCAGTAGACCAACGAAAGTTGCTGATACCTTTACGGATACCAGTAATTTTGTTTAATGGGGCCGAAATAGTGGAAAAGTCTTTAATGAATCTCCTATAGTAACCTGTAAGTCCAAGGAAACCTTTGACTTCTTTCGCGTTTTTGGGTCGGGGGAAATTTGCCATTGCTTCCACCTTAGTAGGATCTGTTCTCAGACCTTTTTCGTCGACAATGAATCCCAAATAACGCAGGCGAGACTTACAAAATTCAGACTTCTTTAAATTGATGGTTAAACCAGCAAATTTAAGTTGTTGAAAAACTTTTTCCAGCATTAACAGGTGTTTTTCGAAGGTGTCACTAACGATGATGAGATCATCAAGGTAGCAGAATAGGTTGTTGTCAACTTCAGGGCCGAATAGTTTGTCCATCAGCCTCTGTAGTTCGGCGGGGCTATTTTTTAGACCAAAAGGTAGCCTTTTAAAGTGGAACATTCCCCTACCAGGTACAACAAAAGCAGTTTTTTCGCAGGATTCCGCATCTAAAGGTATTTGCCAGAAAGCTTTGCTTAGATCAATGGAAGAAATGAATTTGGCGTTGCGTAATTTGTCTAAAGTTGCGTGCACGAAAGGCAGTGGGTACGCGTCGGCTTCAGTGCAAGAGTTCAATCGTCTACTGTCGAGGCAAAAGCGTGCAGAGCCGTCTTTTTTTGAAACCAAAAGGGTTGGGTTGGTCCAAGCACTTCTGCTGGGAACTACCACTCCCATTTTTAACATTTCATCAAGTTCATTTTCTAAAAGTTTCAATTTTTGGGGGGCTAAATTGTAGTAGCGTTGCTTGATTGGTGGGCCGTTGGTTTTAATGTGGTGTTTTACCAAATTAGTTAAACCCAGTCCGCATTTTTCGAAAGATATTGATTCAAATTTGTTGATCATTTCCTTTAATTGGAGAGCCTGGTCAGTGCTTAGGTTTTCGTGAGGTATTATTGTTCGAATCTCACCAACTTGAGCGACCGGAGGTTTTTGGCCAAGAGTATTAAATACTTGTGGAGCAACGTTAAAAGCCTTCCAGAAGTCAACGCCAAGGATGAAATTCTGGGATATAGAGGGTACTATTAGAAAGTTAATTGTAACTGTGTTATTGTTACATTTAATTGGTAATGACAGAGTACCGATGACTGTCTGGGGAGCATTGTCCGCAGTTGTCACGAGTGTAGGTTTGGAAAAAACTTTAAAACCGTTGTTAACAAAAGGCAGGTGGGCATTGTTGCCAAGGCAACTAACAGATGCACCACTATCTAGTAGTCCAGAGAAGGGGACATTGTTAACGGAGAAAAGGGCATAAGGTCTTCCATCTTTAGCTTGTTTGCAACAAACCGAAGAAACATTTAAGGTCTGGTTAAAATATTTAATGTGTGATAACCAATCAGTCCATTCCTTAGACCTTGGTACAGAATGAATACCTGAGAGGTTATTATTTAGTTTTTTGGTTTTCTCGCATGAAAATTCGGTGGGGGTTTAGAGAAATCCACTTGAGGTTTAACAAAGTGAGGGTCTTGCAACCTTTCCATGTTATTTCTTGATTTTTTGAAAATTTCACGCAGTTCGTCGCGTGGAGGAGAACGATCCCTGGAGCGATGTCTCTTTAAGGTTCTGGGTTCTTTAGCTTCCAGAAATTTGGCCTGCTTGAAACAAGTGGTAGCTAGGTGACCTACTTTTTTGCAAAAGGAGCAAACTTTTTTGTTGTCAAATTCTGGTTTTAATCCAGAAGGACGGCTTGGTACAGTGATATTGTCCGTGGTGGTTTTGTTGTTTTTCCTGTCTTGGTGGGATTCCAAAATGAGGCAAACTTCGTTTAAATGGGCCAACGACACAATTTTCTGTGAGGTGATAATGTTTTCATATCTTTGTAGGAGGCCATCAGTTATAACTGGTAATAATTCGGCTTCCGAGACAGGGTGGGAAAGTTTGATGTTGATGGATTCGGCCCTCTCTATGAATGTTGCCACAGTTTCGTTTACTAATTGTTAAATGGATAGTAACGATAATTTAATTCTGTGTTGGGCCTCTGATTTGCCGAAGCTAGTGATCAGGGCTGATCTGAGTTTATTCCAGTCCTTGCATTTTGATTTTTGTATTCGGTGCCACGGGATTAATTCTGGAGATATTAGTTCTATAAAGTTTTTCTGCAGCACGTCAAATGGAACATTTTTAATTGAGGCCGTTTCTTCGATTCGGTCAATGAAATCCAGTACATCAGAAACACCGTTATATTTGATCTTCCAAGGAGTGAGATCGTATGTTTTTTCTTGTGCCGTGATGGGTGCATTGTCTTGTTTTACTGTAACATGTGTCCTGGTTTCTTTGTTAGAAACGGGGATTTCCAAAACTGGGGTATTGGGTGCCTTGACTTCATTTGCAACGGATAGGTTTATTTTCCTGATGAACTTCTTGTTAAATAACAAAGCGTATGCTTTCAATGCTGACTTTGATTTGTTTAGTGGTGATATTCCTCTGTCTTTTAAGACGGCTTGTAGGTGCACTTTGGATAAGTTGTGTACATTGGGAATGACACCCATGTCCGAAGATGTAGCCATTTGATTGGAATTCATTGTTAAAAATGGTTTAAAAAAGGAAAAAAAACTCCGAAATTCTTCTAAGTCTTTTTGAAGAAAATTTGGCCAGGGGGACACTTTAGGATTTGCATTATTTAATTTTTGTGGGCACTATTCGCACTTATATTCACTGCACTCGAGGAAAGGCACGAAAAAGGCACAAAAAACAGCACTTTAGAAGCGAAAAAACACTTTTGATGGAAAGATTTTATATTTGCTTCATTTACTGGCACTAAATCGTGAGATTGAACACACGTTCTTATTATTGCGTCGAGAAAGCACTTTTTTGCAAAAAAAAACACTGCACTTCTGAAGTTAATTTCAAACAATTCACTTAAAATCACTTTTATAACAGTCAATGCTGAAAAAAGAATATGGACAAACACCGTACCTATATAATTAATCGGGATAAAGAATTACTTGTGTTTTACAGGTTGTAGCTGATATACTTTTTAGAAATCAGCTTCGATGGGCCGTTGGGTGTATTGTGCTTTTTTTTAAAAAAAATCACTTCCGGTGTAAAAATTGGCTTCACAGTTCTAAATCCTGACTGTTATTATTACGGTGCAATTTATGCCGAAATTAAAACAGTGGGTTTGTTTTGTTAAACAAAGAATACAGAATCTATGTTATTGAAAAAAAACAAAAACATTATGTTCGAACTTTCGTTATCACAGCATTTGGCGGGAATTTCGCGCGTCTCTTTTATTCGTTCGAGAAGATTCTTACCGTTATTTTTCGCGGCAAAATGCGCTTAGCAACAAACAAAGTCACGACAGGATTGCGTGCATTTCTTATTTATTCGAGAAACTTCCACCGTAGTTTTTGCGGCAAAAATGCTCTTGGCACAAAATTGCATAGTACATGTTTTCAAATTGGGGACAATCGTAAAGGTAATTCTGTGCAGTCGGGAAGGATATGTTTAAAAAAAAATTCTGCCCTATGTTGGTCGCCAGTGTCGCGCGTCGGACCTGGGGGGGTCCTGACTTACCCTCGGCCAGCTCAGAAGCGGGGCATGAGACGTCTCTCTCATAGTCAGGGTTCGGGGTCAGCGCGTGGCTCGAGAATCCATATCCCACCGTCTATACAAAACACTCCCATACGATTGTTATGCCCAAATGAAAGAGGTTAGGTTTTTATGAATTAGCATTGTATTTGAGCGGCTAAAGGACATTACATGGGTGAATAACAACAGTACACAGGTTATTACATCCTAAACTGGAATTATCAACAAGGGTTCCCTAATCTCTCTCTGGGAAATACTTAACAGCTCACTCTCTCTAGATCGGCAGGCAGCGTGGATGAATTTAGGTTATTAGCGGACACATTCAAGGGTAATAGGAAATGTAAGAGACTCACAGCATGGTGTTGTCGGGTATCCTGTTGATTTGCAGGACTGAGCGCCGTGTCTCAAACAAACGGTGCCAGCCTGTCGATGTTCAAAGCGCCATTTCCGTACGTTATTGCTTTCGACGGAGCGGTGCAAATTGGGAACGCGGCAGCCGAAACGAACACACGTCCAGCCTGGTCAGAGGTCGGCGCGCGAGCGGGGGGAACGGGGCGTAGGGTCGCCGGGGGTGGGGGAACTGTAGCGGATGTATTGCGCGTTCTTCACTACGTTTGGTCTAGCAACTAATTTGAATAATTCCCGCTCTCAGGCTGGCAACTGTAGGATCTTTTGCGGCTAAAATCTGTTATATGACAGTACATAAAATTACAAAACCTACTCAGTCAAAGTCAGTAATTTGTCTGGACCAAAGATGGAAAGGTTATGGCGCGGAAAGACGAAAAAGATATAATAATTTATATTAAACACACCGCCGTTATAATAAAGATGATCTGAATTACTATCCTAAAATCTTACACATCCATCCGATATTATTATTATATCTTTTTCGTCTTTCCGCGCCATAACCTTTCCATCTTTATTATATCGGCGGTGTGTTTAATATAAATTATTATATCTTTTTCGTCTTTCCGCGCCATAACCTTTCCATCTTTATTATATCGGCGGTGTGTTTAATATAAATTATTATATATTTAATATATATAATAATTTCACCGCCGATATAATAAAGATGATCTGAATTACTATCCTTAAATCTTACACATCCATCCGATAATTTTAATCTTACCATGGCTAAACAATTAAAAATATTATACCAATACATACGCAGCATCTCAAAAAATTTAGACAATTTCACTGTCGTACTTCAACAATTGCAAACAGAATTTGACGTGATAATGCTCACAGAATGTTGGCTAGATAGAATCTCAACACCTATACAAATACTTAATTATACGGTCACTCACTCAAAAAACATTAAAAATCAAAATTACGGTATTGTAATTCAATGCAAAAAACATCTACATTCAACTACATAAAACGGAGCTTGATATCACAGACGCTAACGGCACTGAAATAATCGTAAATAATGACATATGTATTTTAGCTATGTACCGATCACCGTCTATAAAAAACATATTTCCCTTTCTGAGGTCCCTAGACAGTCAACTTATCAAAATGAAAAACAAAAAAATATCTGATTAATAGGAGATAAGAGAATAAACATTTTAGCAAATAAAAAACATCCACAAAGTAAGGATAACTTAAACCTTTTGTTGTTCCATGAACTCTTTAGCACCATAAATGAACCCACAAGAGTCAACTTTAAAGAAAATAACCTATTACCCACCCAAACTTGTATTGACCACATTATGTTAAAAACAAAAAGATCATACAAATCCACAATCCATCACTCGACAATTACAGACCACTATACACTTACCCTGAAAATAAACACTACAAACAATTTACAAGAAATACACTCCAAAACCATAAAAACCTACACTAATATAAACTAAATGACATACTACTCAATAAAAAATGGGAAGAACTCGTAGAAAATAATAAAATTAATGAAGCATGGTCACTTTTTATAGAATGTATTCAAGACGAATTTAAAAAAAATACTATCACGTCCGAAGAAATTTCTCCAACTAAACATAAACTTCTGAAACCGTGGATATCAAAAGGACTCATATCAAGTTTCAGTAAAAGAGACAAACTCCACAAACAATGCAAATCAAACCCATATGACATATATCTCATAAATTTCTATAAACGATATCGAAACTTATGCACACGACTTACACGTATATCGAAAAAAATATATTATTAAAATAAATTAGATAAGTGCAACAAGGACCCCAAAACAATTTGGCAAATCCTTAAAGAAATATCCCACACATCTACACAGAAAAGCGATTCCATAACCGAGATTAAAATAGATAACGAGATTATTAAGACATCAGAACAACCATTAAAAGTATGTAATTTTGTGTATAACTATTTCGCTAACATAGGCAAGATACAAGCAAACAGAATCACTACAAATGACGATATCCCAGAATCTTCAACCCGCTGTATACACAGTGGTGTTTCTCCCTATAAAATTCCCGTTACCCAAACAGAAACACTAAAAATTATGAACGAACTAAAAAATACAAACTCACAGGGTAGCGACAAAATATCACCGATGACACTAAAAAGATTAAAGTCAGCACTTCTTATCCCACTAACCATACTTATAAATCAGTCCATTAAAGAAGGGATATTCGCAACTATTTTGAAATCGGGCAAAGTAATTCCAGTCCAAAAAAATGGAAACAAGAAAGAAATAAATAATTACAGACCAATTACAATTCTGAACACGATTTCGAAAATTCTCGAGAAACATGTCAAAAACAACCTTTTAATTTTTCTCAACAAAAATAATATACTATCACCAAATCAATTTGGATTTGGGGAAAATATGAGCACCTCACATGCCATAGCCTCAGTAACAGACTTCCTCAAAATAAATATAGATCAGGGTAAAAAATGCCTTGAAATATTCCTAGATCTGGCAAAAGCGTTTGACACAATTCACCACCAAAACCTGTTTAATAAACTTAAATATATCTGAATCACGGGAACAGAACTCAAATTAATTGAAAGCAACATGTAGTGACAATTAACAAGTATCCTACGGAGTACCATAAGGCAGCGTACTTGGTCTAAATCTATTCCTTATTTATATTAACGATTTATGTCGCCTCCATATAGAGGGGGAAATAAAAAGCTTTGCTTATGACAGTGTGTTACTTTTTAAGGCCACTGACTGGAACTCACTAATCACAAAAGCGGAAGTTAGCCTAAATATTACTAAAAAATGGCTTGACTAACTTTAAATATAGATGAGACTAAATTCATAACCTTCAACATAAACTCGAAAGGCCAACCCTCCAAAAACATCTACCTTAAAATACATTCATGTCACTCAGCGAGCACCCCATGCAATTGTCCTCCAATCAAACAAATATCAAATGTCTTGGTATATAAGTACTTGGTATAGACCGTTACTTAAAATGGGACAGATATATATAGTCGGTTGAAGGAAAACTAAACAAGTTGATTTACTTTTTCAAAAACGTGAGAAATATAGTAAACATATATGATATAAAGAATATATACCTCGCAATAGCACAATCCATAATGGAATACGGCATTATTGCCTGGGGCTATGCCAGTAAAAATACATAGACGCACTGTATAAAGCTCAGAAAACCTTAATAAAAGTGATACTTACAGTACCAATACTAACAGCCACTTCAACCATATTCAAAAAATTCCCAGTGTCGAAGATTCAAAAATTATATTCAAAACATATACTTTATTTCCTTTACAAGAACCTAAACACATTTAAAACTTCACAAATTTCTCGCAATACTAGAACAAGACATCCACACCTACTACTAATACCAAAAACCAACACATCCTTTGGACAAAAACACTACAGATTCCACGCTATAAAACTATACAATTCAATTATCGAAAGACAATATTAGCGATTTCTAAACGAAAATCTGAAACAGAAAAATCAGAAAAGGATACGGTCACATCTAGGACTCGAACCCAGGACCCTTGTCTTGCCGGAACAATCTGTCTTCAATAATCAAATTTTACAATTTGAGGTTTTACTCAATAAAGTTATTCCGAAAAATAAATATTCATTCTAGACTTGCAGAAAAGTCAATAGATGTCGCACATTAAAAATAAAAAATAAGATAGGTCTATCTAAACAGACGCTGTCTAGATTGCATTTAGTTCGGGTTGAATCTTGCGATCATACATAAAGATAGTTGCCAGTAAAAATGTGCGGTGAAAAAATGACAATGTTGGTAGTTCTTATTCGAAGTATGATACAGTTAAAAGTGACCGAGGGGGATAGGGTCCCATTAGCTCAGTGGTAGAGCGGTGTCCCGGCAAGACAAGGGTCCTGGGTTCGAATCCTAGATGTGACCGTATCATTTTCTGATTTTTCTGTTGCAGATTTTTGTTTAGAAATCGCTAATATTGTCTTCAATAATTAAATATTACAATTTGAGGTTTTACTCAATAAAGTTATTCCGAAAAATAACTATACAATTCACTTCCCACAATATAAAACATCTAATCTTACAGAATACAAAAAACACATATGGAACTGGCTACAATCCTTTTAATATTTAATTTTGTTATATTTTACATTTTTTCTTGTTAAAACTATGTAAAAATCGATATTATATTTTAATTTTTATTGTTTCTCTGTCTAACTAATATCCACTGTATTGTTTAGTATTATATAACTTTACAATTGAAAAAGTCCTCCACAACACAGGTGAACTCCTAGCGTGGAGGACAATATACTATACCTTTGTCATACAAATATATTTAAGAATAAATAAAAAAAAGTATATCTACATAAAATTACAAAACCTACTAAATCAAAAAATATCTACAAAAAATTACAAAAACTACCCAGACAAAGAATATCTACATATACTTACAAAACCTACTCAGTCAAAGTATATGTACATAAAATTACCAAACCTACTTGGTCAAAGTATATTTACATAAAATTACAATACCTTCCCAGTTAAAGGATATCTACATACAATTTCAAAACCTCCCAGGTCAAAGGATTTCTACATAAAATTGTAAAATATCTCATTCAAACGACAAATAATACAAAGTGAGGAAAGTGTCACGAGTGACTTAAGATAATTAGTTCAACATTTTCCTGAATTCTTATAAATTATCGTCGAAAATATCTACTTCAGAATGCCATCTTATTATGTAGTCAATCACACTCTAAGTATTATCATATTTTAAATTCTAAATGCGACTGTGTTTTCATATGTTTGCCATATTGATAGATTTTTTACTGGTCTTATTAAATACAGTTTTTGCGAATAAATAGAAAGAAAAAAATAGTTAAACAATCCATAGAGACATGCAAAACCCGCTCCGGAGTTTTACGGAAATCTGTACATGTCACGAAAAACTCTTAGGAACACACGGAAAGTGAAAAAATGTACCTTTTAAATTTTTGCTAAATATCAACATAATCATACATTATTAGTTTTGAATTTAATAAAAATTATTAATATTGTAATTGTTTCCAATTAAATTTAAGCACTTTTTCGTGAATATATCAGAAACAGCTGAAATTTCCAGAGCGGGTCTTGCAAGTCGATGACTGAATTAATTTTAATATATTCAATTAATTAGATATTTTATTTATTTGTACTATTAACGTTTTTTGGTTTTAACATAATATAATATAATACTTGAAATAAAACATAAATTAAGTATTACGTACGTAATAAAGGGCTTACGGGCGTGTAAAACAGCAAAAGATAACAAAGAACTTAAAAATATGTGCAAACAACTAAGCAAAATGAGATTCTGTTTAAGAAATACAATATTTGAATACCAAAAAGATATGCATATTCTTACATATGTAAAAAATATATATATAACCAACTTATGGAAAATATGAGTTACACAGTAAATGCTTATGGTAGGTGTATGACGAGTATAAAAAGATGTCTGAATGAGAATTGTGTAAAGAAAACACAGCTCTTTAGAGCATATAAAATAGCGAATAATAGAAAATATAAGTTAACAACAAGGCGAACTGTGAGATCCTGACATAATATTTTTCCCCTGCGTTCAATGACAGCTTGCACTCGTTTCGGAATGGAATCTATTAATTTTCGGCAGTTTTCCATGATCTTGTCATTCCGAAATAAAACCTGAATTACTGCTTCTATCGCCTTTTTCCTGAGTATCTAGCACAAACGATCGATAAAAAAATTATCGATAATGTCGATAACTTGTCATCGTTCCCGAGTACGACTGCAAATTAATAATATCCAAACAACAGTTCACGTCGAATAAATTAAGAACACTTAGTCATTGTAAACCATTGTTTGTTTATTTGTGATCTGCAGTTGTGCTTTGGAACGATGACAAGAAATTAAATGTACCAACATGCCAAACTTTATTTTTTTACAAATGGACACCGCAGAAAAGCAGATAAAATTACTTGACTTTATATTTTCTTTTCATAGCTTGGAATTAGATTCCGTTGATCGGCCAACCAATTATGTTTTTGTTTATTTTATATCCTTTGTAGGATCACTAACGCGAAGGAACTATTCCGACTTTACTATTATTTGTAGCAAAATGTGAGTGGTTGCCCCGGAACGATGCTCTTAAAAGCGGAGTTCAGAGACCCAAGAAAATCGCCAAAAACATCCAGATTAAAAAAAAAAAATTATGTATTGTTTCTGGAAAGCAATTTCTACAAATTATTACAATTTTATAAACAAAGATAAAAACTTCATTTGAGCAAATACACTATAATATTAGTAATACGTTCAACTCTAGTACATATATTGGCGGTATTGATTGTGACGTTCCTATCAATGAAGGAAAATTTAATTTATTTAGTACTCTGTGGCGGTATTTTGCTCTTTCTAATTTGTATTATGAATAATATTGATAAAAAGTATGCAAAAAAGTCACAAAAGCTAAGTTCTCTGTGTGCAGTTTATGGATCTTATAATTTTAAACCATAAAAACAGTCTAATTCGTTTTTCAGGATGCCAAAAAATGTTGACAGGTAAGTTAGTGAAATATAATACGAGTTCATTAAATTCTAGCATATTAAGAGATCACACCATAATAAATAATTATAGGCTAATTTCCATACTACCTGCTTTGGAAAAAATTTTAGAAAAATATGTTTCAATAAATTTAGATAAATATTTAAATAGCTTGAGTATCATAGATGAAAGCCAGTATGGCTTTCAGAAAAAAAAGTTGTGTTAAATTGCTCGAAATTTTTTCCGACTTCATAAATTCGCAGATCAACTCTAAAAAACACGTTCTGGTACTTTTTATCGATTATTCTTAAGCATTTGATACTCTAAGCCATAAACAAATAGTTAAGGTACTTGAATTTATTGGAATCCGTGGAAAACTCCTCTCATTTTTTAGAAACAATTTATTGAATAGAAAAATGATCGTAAAAATATTAAATGTGGTGAGTAAATCCAGGTATATTAAATCTGGAGTACCTCAAGGGTCGATTTTAGGTCCGAAATTATATATTATTTATGTCATTGCGCTGTCTAAACTATTTAAAAAAGTTCGTAGATTCATTTTTGCAGACGATACCGCACTTGTAGTATCCAATGAAAACCCTGAAACAGCTATTAAAGAATTGCAAACCGATTTCAATGAACTACTTAAATGGTCTCATGATGTGGGACTAATTATTAATGTTAAAAAAACCAAATGCATGTACATGTACAAATGATCACCTAGCTTGAAAATGTGGAATATACCCAAACTAACTGCACATAATTTTGAATGTATGCATAGAAAAATTGATAACATTTTCCTTTGTGAATCTATTGAATTTACAAATGAATAAACTTATTTTGGCATAATAGTAGACAATAAATTTAAATGGGATAAACATGTAGATAAAATATGTAATCAGCTCCGATCTATAGCGAGTAATTTTTATAAATTAAAATTTTTAGTGCCCCATTGTACACTTAAAAATATTTATTTTTCTATGGTTGAATCTATTCTTAGACATGGAATAAGAACTTGGGGGCACACTAGCAGTACTTATATTAAATATGTACAAAATTTGCAAACTGCAATAATAAAAAAAATAGTCACACCAAACATTTATAAACAAAGAAAACATCTTAAAATACTGTACGGTGCAGAGAGCCTACTTCCAATAAAAGGTCTCCTCTGGTATATTACTATTATGGACAATGCGGGAGAAAGCTTGTACAAAAAACCACTGGTACACGGGCACAACACAAGATTTACAGAAGGAAACGGGCTAAAAACTCCTCGAATTTTAAATAAGTATGGAGGCCGTACTCTTGAATACTTGGTACCTGTGATCTTCAACAAACTAAATAAATACTTACAAATTGTGAATAATGAGAGACCCTGCCCTAAAATCATAAAGCTGTGGTTAATAAATGATCAATCCATGTACCTTTGAACACCTTAATGTAAATTCCCAAACTCTTTGTTTTTAGTGAGGTGCATTAGATATATTATGTATTTACAATTACTCGTTAGAAATATATTTTGCGAATGTCTGCAATAAAATAAAATCTGTGAAATGTACCTACTTAGAAATAAGACTTACTCATGTACACATAATTATACAATGTTATAGACATAGACTTAAGATATTTTGATTCGGTGGATCCTGCAGAAAACTGGCATGTGACAGCTTTGTTGGTCTACCTATTTTGTTAATTAAAAAAAAAAAAAATATATATAAATATATATATATATATATATATATATATATATTCCTCATTCCGGGAAAAGTGGATTACACCACGAAAAATATAATTTAAAAAATAAGGTTATTAATTTATTAACGTAAAATAAAGAATATATTTCACATAAAATCCATTGAAATGTTTGAAAGAAAACAAAGGCGAAGAACTCGCGCCGCTAGGAGTCGCTAGTGTAGCATGTTAAAAGGTATGGGAAATGTGTGTTGTAAGTGTTATTAATATTACAGGGTATTTGATTTAAGTACCAACATACCGTACTAAATTATACAAGTATAGAAAATCATAATGTCAAAAAAGGGATTCAACCAAATTTAACTTTAAGAAAATTATTGATGCCACCAAGTGTGTAAGTTAAAGAACATTTTTCATATTTTAGCCAAATCGATAATTCATTCGTTTCTTTGAATTTATGTGATTTTTATCGAGAACTGGTTTTTGTAATTACTGTAACAGGATATAATTAACTGACCGTAGCAAAATACTGTTCCACCTCGACTGTTTTGCATTTCGTCTGTATGTAAATTTGTTCCAGCATTCCGTTTTCGTTTTCAAAAATCTGCTGCATCCACTTTATTACTCAACCAAACCTTACTTTGGCTAGATGGGTAACTTTGAATATGTGGGTAACTTTGAATAGGTGGCTAACTTTGAATAGGTGGCTAATTTTGAATAGGTGGCTAACTTTGAATAGGTGGCTAACTTTAAATAGGTAACTCACTTTGAATAGATGGCTTACTTTGACTCTAGTTCAGTAAAAGTTTTTTAGTTACGTTTCGTTGGACAAATTGTATATTTTTTTACATTAACCCCACACAAGAGGCCCTGAGGAAAATAATTAAAAGATTTGTTCAATTTGGTGAAGACATTACTCTAGAATAAAGCCAGAATCTGAACGACTTAAGTGAAGTAGCCATGCACAAATGTGAAATATGTGACGCGCGGCCCTGGTGTATTTGACAGAACTTCGGTTGAATTTCTAAAATAAAGTTGGATTCTTAACAACATCAATGATGAAGTCGTATAAAAACAATATTCGACGCGCGCCGCCCTACGGTCGACTTTGCCCTAGCAGGCCTCGAATATCTAACTTGTATTATTTACATTATTACTGATATATCTAAAAATGCTTCTAGAAGGATCCCTCGGGAAGTTACTAATTCATCGTCTAGAAAAATACAATCTCGTGCGTACCGCCAATTTTATAGTTGAAAAATATTTTACTTATAAAATTTTCAGCGTTTTACACAAATTATTTTTATGGTTTTGTCCTGTTTTTATTAATCTTAAATATCAATTATCTATATCCATAGGAATACGTCTAAAGACGTTTGAGAATATAGTAATAGGTTCATGAGAAATAATTAAAATGTGACAATGGCGCAAACCTCCGTTATAGAGTCTTATGTCGCCTTTTTGCAGCGATGACGGATTATTGTAAATTAGAGGTAGATACTTGCGCTTAGTATGATCGAGCACCTGAGCTTCAATACGAGTTTCTTCTTTTCTTATTTTGTTAAATAGATTATGATAAATAATAGTGGGGTAAAAATGAAATAATAATGAACATTGGAAAAGTGACGAATGAGGTCGTCGATTAAATTTCTTTCGTCCCGACAGTCGGTCACGAAGCTATTTTTATTTAGAGCCCCTGTTTTCGTAAACAGCTATAAAAACTCGACAAAGATCATTTTGGGGACCAAATGCCATGGGTTTGGCCAAATTGTCCCATCAAATTAGCGACAAATAACGGATCACGTGAATTAGACACCCGTTTCCATTGGATTATTGTACAACGGACAACACCAATTAGGTGCTTGTAATGCTAATATATTTATTTATAAATTGTACTTTTGTAACTTTAATTATTTATGTTATTGACAAATGCTTATGAAGTAAATTTTTAATAAAATTTGTAACCTCGTTACGACGCGCTTCTCCCATTTAAACATTATCTTTATAAAATAATTATTGATAAAAACAGTTATATGAACTCTTCGCCAAACAAAAACTGAGGCGGCGGCTGGCTTTGGTTGCGAATCTTGTTTAAAATGACGTGTTTATTTATTTAAATTTTAGAATAACTTAACAAATAAAAATTCAGATTATAATATTTCTTCATCGAAGACAATATTATCTACTCAAAAATGTTAAATGAAAACTATTTCCTTGTTTTAGAGTGAAAAAATTTTCTTGCACTTTATATAACTGTATTTTCTCAGGAGTTCTCAGAAACACGATGCAGCCGACAGTAAAAAGAGAAGTGGCGCATCGCAGCAGCTGCCAAAAGGGCATAAAAATATTCATTTACATTAGCTGCCACTGCGCTCGCAAGTGGAATTTAGCTATTTTATTCTACTTCAAGTAAAAATAATTAATCCTAGAGCCACTATTACTAAAGTAAAGGCTGCCCTGAGCCTGATTATAAAGATGCATTAAATGTATTTTCGTTTACAAGAAAGTTTCTTTTCATTTTGTATGACAAGCACTTTTTTTATTTTTTCCTTATGAGAAAGTAAAAAAACTTTTTTGATTAAGAATTTTCTTCCTTAAATTTTTCATCAAACTCGTTGAATTGAATTTAATGATTGCTTCCGTACAGCATGTTTTTAACTTGTTATCGACTGCAAAAAAAAATGTAAAGTGAAATTAATAAAAAGTTTTTAGTACGAAATATAACACAATAATTGTCAAAAACAATAAATATTAATTTTTGTTGTTTGTTTTTGGGGTGTTATGCCGTGTTGCGCTAACTCCTTCTTTAGCCGACGTTTCGGACATCGTTGCAGTGTCCATCATCAGGGCAGATCCGGTAGATCCGAAGATTCATCATTCAGATACATCTTCGGATCTACCGGATCTGCCCTGATGATGGACACTGCAACGATGTCCGAAACGTCGGCTAAAGAAGGAGTTAGCGCAACACGGCATAACACCCCAAAAACAAACAACAAAAATGCTTTTGGCCGTGAAAATCTAAAAACTTAAATAAATATTAATGTCTAAATAACAGGCGTAAAATAATAGACTTGTCGTTCTTAGACACACATATATATATATATATATATATATATATATATAAATTGGATCTGAACTAATTTATAAAATTGTGAGAACCGGGCAACAAAGAAAATATGAAATATTTTTATTGGAATTGAAAAACACAATTTTTAAACATTCCTCGTAAATGGTATGTTGAGAAATATTTTCCAACTCGTCTATAAAATTCAAACCAATCTTAAAACAAAAATTGCTTTTAATCTTTGAATTATCTCTTGTAGTGATCCGACAGTTGATCCCCCGGACAGTTGATTCCCCGGACAGTTGAACCCTCTGCTAGTTGATTCCTCGGACATTTTGATAATATGAAAATATAATCTACATAATACATTTAAAGAGAAAATAATACCTACATTTTTTTTTTAAATTTTTTTTTTTTAATTTATTTAATATTTGTATGTTTTTTACAATAAATATACAATTTATACATATTATACAGTGTTATAGAGGTAAAAAATAATAGCTTTTCCTCACCATAAAGAGACTCTTGTGTTTGGTGAGTGAATAAAAAATATAATTTAAAATATAATCTTGTGTGTTTGTGAGTGATGTGTGTTTATATTGGTTTTGTGTAGGTTTTATTTTTATTTTATGCTATGACATTTTAGTAATATTGTCTTTTTTGTTCTTTAATTCATTTTGTAATTTTGTGTGTGAATTTATTTTTATTTTCCTCAATTTGAATTTCAAGTTTTACACTGTTGAAAGCTTTTATACCATGGTATTGGTAGTGTCTTTGTCCAAAGCTTGAATTTACTGTCGGAGTTTTTATGTTTTCTTTGTACGCTTGTCTAACTGGTCTGTTAGTGTTATTTTGTGTATGTTGAAATTTCTTTTTTTTTGTCAAAAATGTAGTTTAGTAGTGTTTTAACGTATAATTGGCGTATATATAGTACGTCACAGCTGTTGAATATTTGGTCTGTATCAGTCAGTCTATGTTTTTTTAGTATTACCTTTAAGATCGTTTTCTGTGCGGTTTCCATGTAATTGATAGCCGAGTTTGTTGCTCCTCCCCAAGCAATATTTCCATATTCTATTATTGATTGGCAAAGTGCAAAATATATTGTTTTCAATTGTTTTATTTTAAATATGTTTCTTATGTTAAGGAAAATGTGTATTGTTCTGAGAAGTTTATTTCTGATTTGTTTGATGTGAGGTATCCATCTAAGGTTATGGTCAGTTACGATCCCTAGATACTTTATGTGTTCTGTTTTTTCTAGAGGAGGGCAATCGCAGATGTTGGTGTTTAAACATTCGTGTATTTTTATGGTGTTTGTGTTGTTTTTTGGCTGTCCCGTGCTATTTATACTGTATGTTGTGAATTTTGTCTTTGATATGTTAAGTGTAAGTATGCTTGAGTCTAGCCATCTTTTTACTTGCGAGATTCCCAATTTCGCTATGTTATATACATTATTCCAATCCTTGGATTTGAAGAGTAAAACTGTGTCATCAGCATAGCTAACTATTTCACCGTCTATTTTCATGCTGCAAAGTTCATTTATGTAAATAGATAAAAGAACGGGCCCTAGTATGCTTCCTTGTGGAACTTCATATTTAATCGGCAGTGGTTTACTAGTATGGTCGTTAATTTTGACTTGTTGTATTCTGTTATTCAACAGATTATTATTATGTTGTTTGGCTTAACTCTATTTGCAAATTCTAAACATAGATTCTTTAAATTATCGTTTGATTTGAGCATTTACTCAGAATAACGCTGAATCCAATAAAAGTGTTTTTCAACTTTCTCTAAACAAAAATGTTTTTTGATACAATGTTATTCCGGGCAAGGGCTCAATTATGGTAAGAATAAAACATCCACTCTGATTTAGCTAAACAGTTTATAGATAATACCGTAATTAAAAAAACATTATAAAAGGCAGTAAGTAGGTAGGTAGGTATCAATGTAATGACACCCATTTCAATATCGTTAATAATAATTTCTATAGATGTTCCAAACAATAACTTGGAATTTTTGTTTAAAATTTTTTAATGTTGACATCAACAGGCATTTTAAACCGCACACTTTTTAGCAGCTCGTTAGGTAACTTGAACGTAATCCCATTGGGGACTAATTTTTTTTACGTAATTCGCAGCGACGTATTAAATGGAATATGCGGTGAACTGCACCGTGAATTTATAATTTTAATATTATATATGAATAGAATTTTTACTGCGCGTGCTTAATATTCGTGTTCAGTCATCTATAGTACCTACCTAAGAGAGGATTATGGAAAACGGTTACATATTATTCAAATTTTAACCAGTAAGTAGGTGCTACCCGGATTCCCCCGAGCCAGAACACAAAAAGATTTTTTAGTTGGATATTATTTATAATCTAAAAATTCAAATACAACAGTCTTGTATTTATATTTTACGTCGATAAAGCTCGAGTGTTTAGTGAGACACATAAATGAATTGACGCATAAAGTCGTCGCGTAATGAGTCGGACGCTCGGTTAACCGTCAGGTGGATTAATGAATTGACGCATAAAGCGTAATGAGTCGGACGCTCGGTTAACCGTTAGGTGGATTAATGAATTGACGCATAAAGCGTAATGAGTCGGACGCTCGGTTAACCGTTAGGTGGATTAATGAATTGACGCATAAAGCATAATGAGTCGGACGCTCGGTTAACCGTCTGGTGGATTAAGTTGATGCTCACAGCGGGTATCAACTTAATCATTTTTTTTTAAATTTTAATTTATCCCTGATTTTACACCAACACATTTATTAATTTATACTGGGTTTTTACAGACTAGCTCACTTACATGAGAACAAACCAGTTATAAAAACTAATTTAATACACAAATAGGTATAATAATCACAAAAATCTACTCAGATATCGGCTACATTAATTTTCATACATGTAAATATTTAAAAAAATTATGAAAGCTCACTCAAACGACAAATAGTACAAAGAAGTAAGAGACAAAACACAAATAGAGATTGAAAAGACAAAAATAAAGACAGAAGAGACGCAAGATATTTTTTAGCAACAGCAGAACTTTTTTTCTGAATCTGTATAAATTAAACGAACATATCTACTTCAACACACTGTATCTCATTATATAGTCGACACATTTTGGTCAGAGGGCTAAAATAGGCGATATTATTTTTAATTGTATAAGACATAATGAAGTGTCAAAATGCATTTACAATGTTTCCATATTTACAGTAATCTGGATTCCAAATAGTGCTTCCATATTCAAGTTTACTTCTAATTAAGGCACTGTAAAGGCTTAATATTGACTGAAGGTTTTTGAAAGGTTTACATTCATCAGAGACAAAAATTACTTACTGTCTTTTAAACCTTCTGATCTAGTCAATAAAATATCTTATTGTAGAAAGTATTGTTATCACTTTGTGGTTTGACATATTTAATAAAATAAAATATTTTTTGTTTTAAAACCACGAGTTTTTAATAATTTTGAGAACCGACCGGTTTCGCTTTACTCAAGCAACTTCAGGGTACAAATTATTATTAACAAGAATATATCATGTTTGTAAAAACCAAAAGTCCTATTCTCAATAATCAGTTAGACATATCGAGATATTTTATTAATATAATCATCAACGCATATGAGAAACATCTTTTAAAAAATACCTTTTTATGGCCAAGATTTTCATGTTTCCAGGTGGCAGTGTTTTCTATTTAACACAAAATAAATAAAAACCATTTTTGAGTTTAAGTCGACCATTTCTAGATTCCGTTTGCCAAGCGATTTTTAAGCCTATTATATACCGTTATTGGTTAAATAATACACAATAGACTTACACGTTTGCTTGTGTATTTCTTTTAAATGGGTAGATATTAAGATTCTTATTTTAATAATAACATTTGTTTAGCAATCTTCTTCTCCTCTCCTTTAAAAAGGCTCAAAAAGTTTGCTCATGCGGAATACTCTGAAATGAAAATGTAACACAGAGCTAAAGTTCCATGCATTAACCTTATCGTATCCGATAAATCTTTCGATCTTCCACCTCGTGTGATTACATGCATTCAAGGGAGATTTTATTTTAATTCTTTGTGTGAACCCCAAAGATTCCGATTGCCTGAAGTCAGAGCCTGGAGCTGAAGTGACTGAGAGAGCACTGTGAGATGGAAATAAATTTGTTGTCGCAGTGTGGGAAAAGGTTTTCGAGTAACTATCTGACCATTAAGATCTGCTTACAAAACAAAGCTCCAAGAATTTCAAGCAAAGTTGGCCAATATGATAATGAAAAGGTTTTCGAGTAACTATTTGACCATTGACCTGATCACAAAACACAGCTAAAATAATTTCAAGCAAAGTACGAAAATACGAAAGTGAAAAATCACGCAATGTAACTAGCTGGGTTATCAAAAAAAAATTGGTTCTCCCTTAAAAAGAATTATGTACGTAGAATAAAATAAAGAAAGTAAAATATATTGTAAGTAAGTAGGTACATTTTACATATTAGAGTAAAGTTTATTTGAAAGCGTTTGTGCGAAACCAATAGAAAAAAATTTATCAAAAAAGTTTTCGAATCTGTTCGGAACGCCCATTGAAAAGAGAATAACAAGAAGTGCCCCTGTAATACAAAAAGAAAACAATTATTACTTATTAGCTTCGCTTAGTTTCACTCTTCTCTCATCATCTCGCATTCCTTGGTAGACAGAGAATAGAATAGTTCTTTTTTAAAAAATAATTAGTTAAATTCCAATTGTTTGTGTAGTATTTGTTGTGACATCATTGTTGATAGTCTTTTTCTTTTGAACCTTTAGTCGGCAACTTATAAAATATTAGCTTAAATCAGTATAAAGTTTAATTAGTAAACATTTAAAATAACGTATAAGGGTTCAGCTAATCAGTATAAAGTGTTTCGAAAAAAAACCGCAGGAATATCATTTCACAGATAAGTGAAAGATTAGGAAAGCATTTTTGTCAAACATTTTTTCAATTTCAATCGGCTTAAAATACTTAAGTATATTTTGAGTTAATATTGTAATCACGGAAGAGAATCTTTATGACAATTAAACAGTCCAAATTTTATATTTTTTCAATTCAACGGCAGCCGTCGTACATATATTTAAATCATACCATTAAAAATTCAGAGGCTGAGCGAAATGCGGTGCGGCCCGAGGCTAATACTTCGTTTTAACAATTTATTTTTAATTTGGTCAGTGATAATATTTATTATAAGACTTTGATGTGGTGAACGTATGTCTGTCGGTATGAAAGAGACAGGCATATCTGAGTGAGACAGCATGACCGAGACGTATAAAAAGGCGTGTCTGTTGTAACTCGTCCTCTCTTTGCAACAACATCTCGAATACTGTACATTAGTAATAACACTAAATAAACCAAATAGTATGGAGTATCCAAACGACTATTATTTACATCTTATCTGAGTGATCGACACGGCCGATCACCACAGTTGGCGCAGCCGAAAAAGGAAGCTGAACGGCCGCAAAATTCTTCCTGGAGGAAGAACCGTAGCCGCAGCTGAAAGAACTACAGTTGGAGCAGCCGAAAAAGGAATCTGAACAGCTATTAAATTCTTCCTGGAGGAAGAACTACAGTTGGAGCAGCCGAAAAAGGAAGCTGATCAGCCATTAAATTCTTCCTGGAGGAAGAACCACAGTAGGCGCAGCTGAAAGAACCATAGTTTGGTTATAATCCCACCGAGCACCGCGGAAGGGATTATTGTCGCATAAAAAAATAAAATAATTTGGGGGCAGCTTCACGGACAGTATCGGACATTGAAGGAGCATCAAGGCAAGGAACTGGTGAGGAGATTCAAGGCGCTGAGCTCAAGGAATCAGCAGCCGAGAAACCGGATGAAAAACGGATCCAGGCAGCTTGTACGGGGACCCAACACGGGAAGGCGTGGCGGTGGTGACCGGACGAGAAGGACGACCAGGAATCCGGACGGAGCCAGAAGACGGTCGGACGCGGAAGGGCGGCGATCGGCGGCAGCATCAATCATCAGATTCGTGAGTTGAGTGCTGTTTGTTGTTGTTTTTTCTGATTATTGGTAATCTGTGTGGAAATGGAGGGAGTGGGTTTACCCAGGTTTTGTCACCTTAGGGACGGGCTGGAGACGTTCGTGCTACAGTTTGAGCAGTTGATCCTCGTCAATGATGACAAATTTAAATCCGAGGATAAAAAGAGGGCGGTTTTAATATCCCACCTACACACAGACACGATTAATCTACTGATAGATTTATGTTTTCCAAAAAATATAACAGAATTATCGGTTGAAAATATATTTTTGTTATTAGGAAACCACATTGGTGTTTCAAAGAATGTGTTTAAGGAACGTGGAAATTTTTTTGCGGCGAAACAAAAAGTTGGGGAATCTATAAATGATTATATAGCTAGGTTACGTTGTCTAACAAGATTCTGCAAATTTGAAAGCAGACTGGAAGAAAACTTAAAAGATATTTTTGTGACTGGTTTATTAGAAGGTCGTATTAAAGAAAAAATGTTTTTAGATGCAGAGAAGCTGACTTTAAAAAGTACATTAGAGTGCGCATCGGGAATGGATTCATTTCATAAAAATATTACGTGTATTAAATCCGAGAGTGTCGGGCTCATTTCTAGAAGTAAGAAAAATTTTAATAGTAGTGCAGGTAGGAATTATTCTACTTCACCGGCGCGGGCGAAAGACAAAAATGTTACAATTCCCAGAAAGAAATCAGTAGAACGTATACAACAGTTGAAGTGCAAATATTGTAATTTAAATAATCATGATTCCAGTAATTGTAGATTAAAAAACGTGACGTGTTTTAATTGCAAAAACAAGGGACATTTTAGTAAAAATTGTCGCGAAAAAAAACGGGAGGAAGTTTCATCTGTGTTTGTGAATGCAAGTGAAATAAATTCAAGGTTAACAAGAAATACCGATCCCATTTATTTATCGTTAAAAGTTAATAACGGTATCATCATAAAAGGATTATTTGACACGGGTGCAGGAATATCGATCCTATCGGATAAAGATTATTGGGAACATTTTAAAGATGTACAATTGAAGCCGAAGAATTTAACCCTGAAGGGTTACAATAATTGTAAGTTACAGTTACTTGGATGTTTAATTTTGTCAATTAATTTCAATGGTATTACTAAAATAATGGAATTTTGTGTTGTAAAGGATGGTTCAACCACTGTGCTAGGTAGAGACTTCGTAAAAGAATTTAACATTGGTTTTACGGGTTTCGAGACGGTTTCTTCACAGTTGAAAAGTGAAATACTCACGCATAATATTCACGACGTAAACAATAATAGTGTCGATACGTTAGTGCGTAAATATCCGGAGGTATTTTCAAGTAAACTAGGTAGATTCAATAAATTTAAAGTTCATTTAAAATTGAAAGAAAATGCAGAACCGAAATTCTGCAATCCGAGAAGTATTCCTTTCGCTTTGAAAGCGAAAGTTGAAACGGAATTGAACCGTTTACAGGAAGAGGGAATTTTAGTTCCGATTAGTTATAGCAAGTTTGCATCTCCTATCGTGCCCGTAGTTAAAAGCGATGGAAGCATTAGAATTTGGCGGGGATTATAAATGTACTGTGAATCCACAATTGATTGTTGACAAATATCCCATGCCGAAGATAGAAGTTTTATTATCACAAATTTCGGGCGGAATAATATTTTCAAAAATTGATTTACGTCAAGCTTATTTACAGTTGGAACTAGACGAAGAAAGTATGGAATATACTACGATTTCTACACATTTAGGATTATTTAAATTCACTAGGCTAGTGTTTGGGATTAACAGTGCACCGGCAATATTTTGTAGAACTATAGCTTCATGTCTACAAGGTTTGAAGAAAACAGCGGTTTTCCTGGATGATATTATGGTTACAGGAGAAACGATAGAGGAACATAATGCTAATTTAAATGCAGTTCTTAATAGGTTAAAAGATTGCGGTTTGTGCGTAAATATTCAAAAGTGCAATTTTAACGCTTCATCGGTATGTTTCTTAGGGTTTGAAATCTCGAAGGAAGGGATTAAACCTATGGAAGATAAAACGAACGCAATTAGTAAAGTCGCGCAACCAAAAGATTTATCAGAGCTACGCAGTTTTTTAGGAATGGTAAATTTTTACCGATCTTTTGTGCCAAATATGTCTATGTTATTAGATCCTTTGCACAAATTATTGAAAAAAAATACGAATTTTGATTTTAATCAAGATTGCGTAAAAGTTTTTAATAAAATAAAATTAATTTTATGTGATAATCGAGTGTTAGCACATTACGATCCAAATGTTACTTTGAAGGTAGTTACGGACGCCTCAACGAAAGGTTTGGGTGCAACATTGTTACATGTGTATGAAAATAATTTACAAAGACCTATTTCTTTTGTTTCTCGTAAACTGACAGAAGCGGAAAAGAAATATTCAATTTTAGACCTCGAGGCTTGTGCAATTGTGTTTGCTTTTAAGAAGTTTTTCGAGTACATTTACGGAAGGGAATTCATTCTAGAAATAGATAATGAACCTTTATGTAGAATTTTTGGTGAAAAAAAAGGAATTCCTGTTTTAACTTGTAATAGATTACAACGTTATGGTGTAATTCTCTCATCTTTCAATTATAAAGTTCAATACGTAAAATCAACATTAAATTGTTCGGATTACTTATCTCGCGTACCTGTAGGAGATCCTGTTGAGGAAAATAATAACTTTGATTCAAGAATTTTGTGTTTATTCAAAAATAATAGCGAGATGCCAATAGATGTTGAGGAAGTTAAAGCAGAATCTAATACGGATAAATTATTATTAGAGATAAAAAATTATCTTAGAACAGGGTGGCCAAATAAAGTCAATAAGGATGATTGCAAATGGATTTATTGGATAAAAAGGAACGATTTATCAATAATTGATGATTGTATTTTCTGGAACCATAGGTTAGTAATTCCAATAAGTTTAAGGGATAAGATATTAAGCTTATTGCATAGATCTCATCTAGGGATTGCCAAGATGAAAGGGCTAGCTAGAGGCTATTTTTGGTGGCCAGGGATTGACAGTCAAATTGAATTTTTAGTTAGAGAGTGCGGAATTTGTGCGGAAATTCAACCATCACAACCCAAGAGTGAGTTAACTCCATGGCCGATAACGGAAGAAATTTGGAGTAGGGTTCATATAGATTACGTAGGGCCTATCGGAAATAAATATTTTTTGGTAATCATAGATTCAACCTCAAAATGGTTGGATTGCGTGGAAGTAAATTCACCTAACTCAGATAATACCCTTAAAATCTTAAAGAGATTATTCAGTTATTTCGGTAGTGTACAAACCTTAGTTTCTGATAATGGAGCAGCATTCATGTCAGCAGACTTTAAACAGTTTTGCGAGAGAAATGGCATTAAACATTTAACAACACCTATAAATCATCCTCAATCAAATGGATTGGCAGAGAATGCAGTCAAAACGTGTAAAAATTTTTTAAAGAAAATATTGTTAGAAAAAAAATTTCAGTCAGGTTATAATGAGAAGTTAGAATGTTTTCTCATAGATTATAGGAATGCACCACACTGTACAACAGGGTTAGAGCCAGCAGTTGTAATGTTTGGTAGAAGGTTAAGGTCAAATTTGAATAATTTTATACCTAAAGGGGGGAAGGTAAAGGAAAATGTGATTGATAAAGATACCAAAATGAAAATGTCAAAATGTCAGGAAAATCAGAAATTCTATTATAAAAGGAATAACAAAGTATCTACGAATTTTAAGATTAATCAGAAAGTTATGGTTAGGGATTTTAGAGACCAAAACAATGATAAGTGGGTACCAGGGAAAGTACATAAACGTTTGGGAAATAAACTATATTTAATTGAGGTTAAATTGAATGATAAAATCATGTACTGGAAAAGACATTTTGATCAATTATCCAAACTGTGTGTATCATGGGAAAAGAACCCTAGTATTTTAATCCCTGAGTCTGAGACGAGGAGGCTATCGTTCGATGAGTACGATGTCTCCGACTTTGTTTCGGATGACAATCTAACGGGTGACCCTCTTTTTCCTTCCAGCTCCAGTGAACCCGTGGCGTCAACGTCGGGGAACTGGAAGGAGCGCCTTCGACCAAGGACAGAGAAATCAAAATAAGCAGCAGTCAACTCTCCGAATCAACATGGTTATAAATAAAAAAGAAAATGTTGTAAAATAATAATTAAATATGTGTATGTATGTTTTATAATTATTATTATGATAATCATGTTGTGTTACTGTCTGCTGATTTAAGTGTGGAGGGATGTGGTGAACGTATGTCTGTCGGTATGAAAGAGACAGGCATATCTGAGTGAGACAGCATGACCGAGACGTATAAAAAGGCGTGTCTGTTGTAACTCGTCCTCTCTTTGCAACAACATCTCGAATACTGTACATTAGTAATAACACTAAATAAACCAAATAGTATGGAGTATCCAAACGACTATTATTTACATCTTATCTGAGTGATCGACACGGCCGATCACCACATTTATATTCATAGAAATATTAATTATGCACTACTCAGTGATTTATCATATACCAGCAAATGATATTTAAGACCCTTGTGAAAAGTATTAAGCTTAACAACAATTTTTTTTTTCTTTATTGCAATATTGTAATGGAATATTAGGAAATCACTATTTTAACTGTTAGTGAAAGTTCCTACTCAAGTTGCGATACAATTTGTTTTGTTCAGTACCTTCTATTTCCACATGTTTAACATATTTGTCTACATTTTTCAGGTTTTCAAGCGGTGCCGGTGCGGTGAAGGGTATCTTAGGGTTGGAACCAAGAATTCTTCAGTGTTCAAAGAAAATTTCTCCAACAAAACATGAAATGGTTGAAGCCCACAAAAAATGTCGGCGAAAATTTGTTTATAAGTTCTGGGGTAAAATAAATAAATAAAATAAAGTATGAATAATAATTTTTTGAAAATGATTATTATTTCCTTGATGTTTATATGTTATATTATTCTATGATGAGTCCTAGGCGTGCCAGAAAAATTATTGCACTTATTGCACAGTTTTGTACAAACGAAATGCGTTCTATTTAAATGGAATGGGTTAAGATAAGTAATAAATAATATTTGTTTCCCCAAATGTCAATAAAACGTATGTCCGCTGAATAATAACCCTGTCTGGCGATGCCGCCATCTCGGCAGCAATTTGGTGCAACTGTTTGAACAGATTTTATTAATGATATGCCAAGTTATCTCTTAAGGTATTTTATTTAGTCATTGGGAATACCGCACAAGAGTCCCAACTGCTCCCAACCGTCTGGAGCCAGTGAGACTATGGCATCCGCAAATGGAGTATGTTGTGAGGCTGAAGGTAGTGGAGAGAAGGATATGGAGGAGAGGAAAGTGAGGAAGTACCTGGCTTTTCAGATCTGATCACCAAACACGGCTAAAGCCATTTCAATCCACGTTTGTATTCTGAATAGTGGTCTTTCACCAGAGCGATACTGAATGTATCTTTTCTCTGGATGTTTCAAAGATACTGGGTGCGTAGCGACGTTTATCAATTCCCTTTAAATTCAATTCGAGAATTTTAATTTTCTGTTTTTTTCTTCCTTCCATTAGAATCCAAATAATAACCAAATTCTCATCAAATTAAATAATTTTTTTGATATCAAAAATTATATATGAATAGAATGTTTTTCTAATTTGAATAATTTTCTTAATATTTTTTTACGTCGCTTGAGTTTAAACATTCTTAAGTCTAAACTTGTTTTCCAACTGAAGAAATGAAGTTTTGAGATTTGCGAATTGAATGGATATTATTAAAGTCGAAAGCAAATAGTTGCAAACAGTTATAATTGGGTTGACCTTAAAATTCCACATAGAAATAAATGTCGAGTTTTAACGAAACACGCAAACAAATTTTCTGTTGGCATGTTAGAAATACACGTAGTTAAATTCATTTTAAATTCACACTTCGTTGAGTTTTTGATTTACACCCCATACGCCCAAGGGTAAACTGACCACGAAAAATGATTTATCAAAATAAAATACATCTTGAAAATATATAATGAGACGTAGAATTTCGCTAAAAGATGGTAAGTCTAAAATAGTTTTATCATTTTGTAGGACCTTTTTGGAAAGATAAGAACATCATAAACATGCTTGGCAAATATTTATCTTTTCCACACCCACCTTTTTATGTGAATACCGCGCAACAGTCCCAACAGCTTTCAACCGTATGGATCCAATGAGACTATGGCATAACCGATTGGTCTATGTTGTGAGGATAGAGGTTGTGGGGAGGGGAAGGAGATTTATTTATTTATTCATACATGCCCAATTCGGGCTTTTACATATGATACAATTAAAAATACATTTGATATAATCAAAGAGTAATAGAGATATAACAATTAAAATATGTACAAGTTTAGAAATATTAACTTAAAGCAACAAAGAGAGTAAACTATATAATGCACATTCCTATAAATTTAGAAACATTGAAAATTTATAAACATTACAAAGTTATCAAGATAGACATACAGATTTAATAACAATGTTTTTATAGGGTGATAGACATTCAGTGCCGTTGGTATTCATGTGATCTTTATTCCCTGCATTGTGCAGTCGGTTCATTACAGAATTTATTTCTGCTTTGGTACCTGTAATGTTACAATGGTAAGGTACCTTCTGACGAACCATTCTACTAGGCACATGAAAGTCAATCAGCCTAAGGAGTTCAGGGGAGTCAAACATGTTATTAACAATTTGATAAAGACAAAATAGATCAGAACATATTCTTCTATCTTTTAATGTGGCAAGTCTCATGACTTTCAACAGTGAGTTAATGTTTTCAATAGGAATTCCTCATCTATAATTTATGTTGGATTCGCTCGATAGATTTTTCATGAATGTTGTAAAATGGATTCTAAATGGTTGAGTTGAATTCTAAATGGCTTCTGACAATGGATGAATACAATATTTTTAAAGTTTTTAAATTTTTGAAATCTTTAGAAGTCCTTAATATGAAACCCAACATTTGCATCGCTTTAGTGGTTATATTGTTAATGTGGGAGATAAATGTTAATTTGGTGTCAAATTTTATCCCCAGGTCTTTTATTTCGGGTACAGATACTAAGACTTGATTGTTCATACAGTATGTGAAAATCAATGGGTTCTTCTTCCGATAAAATCTCATGAATTGACAATTTTTAACATTAAGGGTTAATTTATTTAGGATACACCAATCAGAAAAGCTAATGAGATTTGATTGTAATAATAAGCAGTCATTAATATTGTCAATAATTCTGTAAATTTTCATATCATCTGCGAACATCAAAATAAAGACACGTGTAAATACATTTGTAACGTCATTTATAAATATGTTAAAAATAATGGGTCCTGAATGTGAGCCCTGGGGCACGCCGCTTTTAGCTTTAAAAGTGTAGGACAGTTGACCTTTGATGCAGACAGTAAGCTCTCGATAACACAGATAATTCTTAAACCAGGATAGTACGTTACCGGTTATGCCAATTTTCGCCAGTTTGTTAACAAGAATTTTATGGCAAACCTTATCAAACGCTTTGCTGAAATCAGTATATATAGAATCGACTTGTTGTCTATAAGCACGTACATTTGTTATATAATTTTCGTACAGGGATAGATTGGTTAAGGTTGATCTGCTCAAAACAAAACCATGTTGGCAAGTTGTAATGATGGATTTCACGCTAGGGTTTATCTTTAGAAGAATCAATTTTTCAAAAAGCTTGGGTATGGATGATTGGATACAAATTGGACGATAATTATCAATTGCAGATTTATCCCCGCACTTAAATATTGGAGTTAAGTAACTTTTTTTCCACAGTTTTGGAAAATTTCTCGTTGACAGAGACTTATTAAATAATATGAACAACGGAATGGATAAGCTGTCTGCACAGTTTTTAATCAAATTAGGTGGAGATGGAATAGAGGATGATGGGAAATACCTGGCTATCCAGATTTTATCACCAAACCCGGCTAAAGCCACTTCAAGCAACGTTTCAATTCTGAATGGTGAAATTCCCACTGAGGACAGGCTGGTTCGCCATCAATAGGATAAGGACCTCTCGCAGTCACTGTGTGATGTGTGAATGCGGTGCGGTGCAAACCACCGAACATGTGGTCAACGAATGTCCGCTGCATTCACTCCCCGGCGGGGTTAATGACCTAGACAAAACCTAGATGTTCCACTCTGAACCCTCCTCCATACGAAAGAAGAAGAAGAAATCTTCGAAGAACCCCGGAACGTGCCGCAAGAAAAGTATTTTTTTTTTAATAAATGTGCAATAACACGAATTCGTATTCATAGTCGTATAGCGCTCAAATTATCATGCTACAAAATCGAATCGTTCTGATTATTAATTTTTGTGAAAATTGATAGGTTGAAAATATATTTTTAAGGTTTGGAGCAAAGAATTTTATAAAAGATGATTTGATTCAACATCTGTCACTCAGGTTAGGTTCCTAGTGACGAATAATCGGCCAATATATGAATATCTTCAAATGCCATCATTCTATACAAAAGAAACTGCTGAGATAAAAAATAGCAGGTCTGAATAATTAAACGATTCTCCAGAAATAATGTATCACTAGAATTTAGAGTATACAATGTTTACCTCTTTAATTTATTATTTTATTTTATTTTATTGATACATGATTTAGAGAGTACATGTGGTTTTTTGTGATATTTCACCCTCCATGATAGGGATGACCCTGTGTTATGGCGGGTGAATTTTAAAGTTTGCGGACATAAAATCTATGCATTACTATGATATAAAAAAGAAAAATAAGAAAAATGATGTATAGCTAGTTGGGTTGCAAGAAGAGGATGGCGAAGTTAGAGAATTATACGGTGAAAATTTTGAGAAATTATTAGTAAATAGATCACACTAATTAATTATGTACATACTATACCGCTAAGTTAGGGAATAAGGATATATTATGTTTTGTCTGAAAGGTGATTAAATTGATAGAGTGTAGAATGAATGGGTATTGTAGTTGTAACGTATTCCGTGTGTAAGGATCCATTTCGTATTTTGTTTTTTAAATGAATGGGGTTGACCAAAGATATTAGAAGAACGAGATGTGCTATGCGCAGTTCGTACTGAGTGGAATTGTTTTGCCGAGTGTCGCCGGTTTTGTTCACCAATACTACTGCACACCTTCGCTTACGCTAAGGCATCGCTAAGGTATCCGCACTAATACATAGAACAGATTTCTGTGCGTACACGTCCCGATACCGTTCAAAGTACCCTAATTAGGTAGTACTCCGGCTACGGTCCGGCGGCCAACATAGCATATCTCGTTCTTCTAATATCTTTGGGGTTGACTCATGATTTTTAGGTTTTCAGGGATAAGGTTAAAGATTTTAGGAGCTAGGAAGAAAAATTGTCTTTGAGCTGACGTGGTATGTAGTGAAGGTACTTTGTAGTGACCGTTGGTTATTGTTCTGGTTGTGTTGTAAAAGAGTTTTTTTTTAATATTTGATTAGGCAGATAATATTATTTTTAATTATTTATTGTGTCCAAATTTAATTTGTAAAAGCGCATTCCAATGAAAGTTTTTTTCTTTTGTGTATTCAATAATATTTTTGTTATTTTCCAAAAAAACAATTATAAACAAGTCTGTTTCGACTTCTGAAGGTATTTTCAAACTGTTTGATAGAAACAACCATCATGTTTACTAATAATTAGGTAGCACAACTTGTTAATTATTGAACTATTGTTTAATTAATTGAATAATAATATGAATGAATACACATAAAAAATAATCATATGTGTGCCTATCGACGGGGAGTGATGCTTCGTAATTTGTGTCTAATGCTACTATTAATTTAATTAATTATGTATTACTATTAATATAACTATTTATATATTATTACTAGTAAATTTTTATATATTGCGGGTAGTGCGAAACATGGAAGTTATTTAAGCTTCTTCAATTTTTTTATTCAATCTACATGCCATACTCACACTTCACAAAACATTAATATTCTCGCACTGAACAAGCAAGGTGTGCCATTAATGATAATTCAAAAATTAACAAACAAAAAAATTCATCAGAAACAATGATAAGATTAAATTTATTAAAGATAAATACTAAAGTTATTATAATTACTCTTATAGTAACTGCGTCCATATAAATAAATAAATAAAACATGCAAAAGCATTGAGCTTCTCTTCACGTTTCTTTATCTTAAATAGAGCCCTCAAGTGACAAAGGAAATAGAGCAATTCCATCCGTTATAAATAAATACTGTTGTATTGTTCCCTAGTAATTGCTACACCTTGCTAGGGTTTCAATTTCACAATCAAAATTCTCAATTTACAATAAGCAACCCTGCATTAATTTTCTAGAATTTCTCTAATTTTGCTTATTACAAACGTTTCGAGTTTCATTTCTTGTCTGTTGTATTAAAATTTTACACCCCCAGTATATTTCTGTAAAATTGGATAGCTTCCCTCTCTCGTTTGTTCTCTTGTTTGTATTTGAATTTTATATTATTCCGAACCTCAGATAATATAAATGCCTGACTCGTGGAAAGTGATCAAAATATGAGGTCAAAACCTTGAGCATCTCCGATTTAATAACTTCCTAGCTGACATGCACCCGACGTTGCTCGACATTTCTTTACTTTCTATAAATAATATTTTGCATGTATTTTAAATTTAAACTTTTCGAAAGAAATTCTCTAGATGATAGTGAAAACTCTATCAAAATCCTTTGTATAGTTTAAAAAATTTGCGCACAAACACATAGACGCCGATAGCGATTTTATTTTGGTATAATATTTAACATGAAGATAGATATATACATCAAAGCAGGTCAGGGGTTATTTTTATTTTTTATTCTTATTTATAAGCATCCGCTAAATTGCCAAAGCATTTTGTCAGCAAGTCACTCATAACAATATTTATATACTTTCACGCATTCAATCAATGGATAATAACTAGATACTAAAGTTTTTATAAATAAAATTAAAATCTTTACAAATCATCATTTTTTTCTGCATTCTTTTAGTTCAGTGGTGCAATTTGAGTTGATTTATGTATTCTTGAACAAGCATAATTTTTTTTTTGAGTTTTGTAGCTTGACGAATTTTTGAAAATTGTTTTTTATTTTATTTTTTTATTGCAAAAATAAACAGTACTTAATTACGTAAAGGACAATATTTACAAAGTTATACAATTTAATACAATAATTGGTACCAATGGCATGTCGCTGACATACGAGTATATGTGGTATATTATACCCGTTAAGTTAGTTAGTATGTTATGGAAGGAAAAAGGTGTGTTTGTGTGTGTGTACGTGTGCATGTGTGTGTGTATGTGTGTGTTATGTGTGCGAATTCAGTGTGCCAAATTTTTTTTTCAAATAGAGCGAGTGAATCAAAAAATATATCAGTATTTGTTCGAATTGAGTTGAATGTTTGAAGGATGCCAGAAATGGGGGGATTGGCTGCAGCATTTGTTTTATTTTTTAGATGGGATGTTAAAATTTATTTGGGGTAGAAGTTCTGGGCAGTCTATTTCGTTGTGTATTATTTTATGGAGAAATGTCATGTCAGCTACCGTTCGCATGGATTTCAGGGATTATATATTAGTTTATGTATATATTATTTTCTGTTTTTGAAAAATTTGTAAAAATGTTTTGGCAAATATTTGCGGAATTGTTATTGATTATGTCAACAATCTTGTTTGCAGAATTGTTATTGATTGTGTCGACAATCTTGTTTGCAGAATTGTTATTGATTGTGTCAACAATCTTGTTTGCAGAATTGTTATTGATTGTGTCGACAATCTTGTTAACGGGATTGTTATTGATTGTGTCCACAAACTAGAAAGATTTGTGGGTTATTAGTGTTTGTTATAGTGAAATCAATTCATCTTCCAAGGATGTTGAATTTTACTGTAGCAATCCGGATGTCAGCGTTGCTAATTAATAAAACCATTTGACAGCTTTAGAGATTTTGACGTATGGCAATGTAGATATAAGGCAGAATTGAAAGGAGGAAGAAATCTGAAGAAATAAGGAAAGATTTAAAATGACCTATTAAATCAACAACTTATTATAGTTTAAAATCAAACAATCGTACTTTGTTAAAATATTTTTTTTATGCTTATTGCAGATCAGGATTCACTACTAATGTAGCTTCTTCAGCGCAGTACAATACACCACTATTATTATAGTATATCAGTAGTAGCGAAACCTGGTCGGCAATGATATTATATATATATAATGGGTTTAAAAAATGATGTTAACAAAATCAATGTAATATTTTAAACTTCACACGTCACATCAAAAAAAAATAGAAGAATAAAGTTTTTTCTGTAATTGCTACTATCATGCATGAAACGATGCCTGAAACTGTGAGTATTTATTAAGAAAGGACTTGTATGGCTGTCGATCTTTCTGCATATTATCCCTGTAAGGAAACGGTTTGATAGTAAGTTAGGTTGGGATCGAGAGAAATCTAGATGTTCAGCCTCTATTATAGCCATTTTTAAATGAAAAAGTCAAGACTTTTCGCTAGGTTTTTCATCCTTGTCCCCAACATTGAATTTTAGTGGTACAATCTGCAAACAAATGGAAATTAAAATTGTTATTATTATTTCAACTAGCAGTTGAAATGGAACCATGAAACCTTGTATTATTGTTATATGAATTAAGCTCAATATCTGTATAATGTCTACAATGGAAAGAAAAATGATTATTTGTTTGGGCAATTATGTTTTTATATATCGCTTAGAATTACTTTAACAAAGTAAGCGAAATGGTGATACTGGACATATGTAGTTATTATTATTATGTAGAGTATAAGGTTTTTAGATTGTACAGCTGGAAATAAAAATATCAATTTTTATGTGACACCTCAGTACAGTATAAAGGCAGGGGAGCTATCTCTACCACAAACAAAACGTCGAAGAAGCTGCCCGTTCTCATGAATCCAACATCAACCATGAAACTTTCGAAATCTCCTCTCAAATCCATATTCAACATACGCTTTACCAAACCCTTCAGTAAAAAAATGAGACACGTTATGATTTTTTGTAAACAAGAGGCTCTCCAACATGTTTTTTTGAACTCATATTCGAAGGAAATCAGAAGCGAAGAAAGAAGGAAAGAATATAAAATTGTAAGTTTTATGATAAATGCAAAGAAAGCACTTATCACATAATAAAAAAAGGTCACTTTAACAACAAATTCAAGCTTGAAATAAGAAATTGCATCACTTTATCTCAAAATAATTCTTATTATATATTATTATTTTATAGTAAAAAAAACTTTCCTTATCTTTGAAATATTCACACAAATATGATTTATTGCAATAATTTTAGGAACATAATATTTCAGCAAATTAGTGGGTATGATGACACCAAAAATTACCATTCGAGAGTTTTTGCCGTATGAGAAAATTAGATTTAAAACCAGTCGACGACAATAAAACAAATAAGATAATAATAAACACAATTCATCATTTCGTTTATTGCACATTAACAATATACACGCTTAATTTAATAACGATTCAAAATCCGCGGCAAATTGAGCAAATTATGTTTAACTCTCAATGACGAATGACCAGACCATTGTGTTGAATAACAAAGCACGATTCATAGGAACAATCGTAAATATTGATGTGGTGAGGTCTGTTGAACAAATAAACGACATGAATTAATGGACTATAATTTTAACCAAAACGTTATTAGATAACTGCACGGTATATAGGAATAAAATATTATACTTTTCAATATCAGAACAAAAACCATTCATTGAGGTTAAGTCGTCATTTTTCTAACATAAACATGATGTTTGTAGTGATCATTTACCCCATTACGAACAAACATGTTTTAAATTTGACAAATTTAAAACATGTTTGTTCGTTGTTGATTGTATGTAAAAAAATATCATTTATAAGTAAAGCTTTAGAAAATACTTACAGTGAAAAACGTATCGTTGATTTTTTTTTGTTTTTAGCCAACAATATATATTTAAGCTGTTAAAATATTGGTTTTATTTTTTAAGATAATCTCTGATGTAATTCCCTCCATATAAAAATCGCAAATCATGCTCATAAAAAAACATAAAAAAACACATTTGGTAATGTTATTTAACATGTTATACTAACTAAACTAACTAACTAACCGTCACGCCGTTTCCTCACAGGGGTTGGCAGAGAGGACGGACCGCCAAACAACTCGGCATACACTTCTCGTCTCATTCACATTCATACATCGTCTCATACATACTCTTCTATTATTCTGACTCTTGACATGGCCCGACTCGAGTATCTGATTCACTCGATTGTGCCATGTCTTCCTCGGGCGTCCCCGACTTCTGCTACCATTCGCATTTGCATCATAAATCTTCCTTACACTCCTTTCTTCGCTCATTCGCTCTACATGCCCAAACCATCTAAGCGTCCCTTTCTTAATCTTACTCACTACGCTTACATCAGCCTTGCACTCTTTGCGGATCTCCACATTCCTCACACGATTAAACATGGTTTTACCGCACATGCGCCTCAGGGATCTCATTTCAACAGCATTCAATCATTTTCATCCTTTCTTTGCCAGTTCCTTGCCTCACTTCCATACATCAAGGTGGGTATCAGCACTCCATTGTGGACTGCTATCTTCTTTGGACAATTTTTTGTTAGCGCCAACTGCGTTCAGTCCTCCATTAATGGAGTTTCCTTTTAACATGTTATAAGTAAGAAAAAATACATTTGATCCTGTTTTTTAACATGTTTAAAATAAGAAAAATATACCTTTTTTCTTTTATTGCCAGTTAAGATGTTTGTCTAAAGATATTTGCCCTAAGATATTTTAATAAGCAATGTTTTATTAAATATTTTCGCTTAACCCCTATTAATTATAACATTTTTTTAGCGCTAGCATTCTATCCCTTACATTCGTATTTACATATATGCCTTTCAAACAAAATATTTTTATTTTTGAATGCTTACTACGTTAAGCTTTTGTAAATATATTAATCATTTTTTCGGTGGTTCCTGATTGTATCGCGCAAAAGGTTTATATAACCAGTTCAGTAAGGGAAGATTTAATTTTTGTTACAAAATTAAAACGCATTTATTTTACACGCTTTGAGATGAAACATTACCAGTATAAAAATATCTAATTTTGTATATTATGACACCCGCATTATAGAAGGGGCTAATAATATAAAGCACTTCACAGAAACACATGAAAAAGAAATCTTTGAATTATTTACGAAGAAAAATATATAATAAATATTCATCCAAAAGTTGGCTTGTAGGTAGCACCAAAAGAAAATGAAAAAGTTACTCTGTAACCGTAGTAACTCTTTGTAGATCGCACTACCGTAGATGCATAGAGGCACAGTTAACACATTCGCAGGCAGATAATTGGCTGCTTAAATATTCGCTAATTAACCACCGAAGGTACAAAGGGTTGAATTTGTAATTGAAAGCCTCTCCGTTTCAATTAGACCCTCGGGGGTCAGTTTTAAAGCACATTATCTGGGACTCATGTCACTTCGGATAATTTGGACCTTGTACTGCCGAGTTTATGTAAAGTCACCTTAATTAGCAAGAAGGCTTGCTTGTTTTTTGGTGTGGTTGAAGTCACCTTAATTAAATAGTAAGATTCACATCATTTTTATATAAAACAAATCACCGACATTTTTAACATGGACGAAATCATCATCAATAGATTTATCAGAATTATATTTTTAATTAACAAATCTTTTATGTATCACCAGAGTGTTATAAGATTATTAATTTTACTACAGCAAACACTAATAATCAACAAAACCACCGTTTTTGCGGGCCTCCGTGCTCTAGGGGAAAGTCTCTCAACTAGCAAGCTGTAAATCGCAGGTTGAAATCCCAGCTTGCGCAAGTAAATTTTGTTAGATTAATTTGTGTTATTTCACAATTTTCTTATTTGAAATAATTTATAGTATATTTGCGGCACGTTCCAGAGTGGAAGATACTCTCAGTGTCGCTCTGATGTAGACCACCGTACAGAATTGAAACTTTGCTTGAAATGGCTTAAGCCGTGTTTGGTGGACAGATTTGAATAACCAGGTACTTTCCCATCTTACTCTTCCCCATATCCTTCCTCTCCGCACTACTTCCAGCCTTGCAACATACCCCAACTGGGGATACAATGGTATCTGTTGGACTGGCTCCAGACTGTTGGGAGCTGGTTGTACTATTTTCCAAAACGATGCTATGTTCAAATTCTGGCTATCAAAGCAAGAATCGCAAAATAAACATGTCTTGCAACTATAAAGTTTATCATAAGAACCATAATATTCAGAATTTCTTATAATGTTCACGTTATTTGAAGCCATGAAGGTCCCAAAAAGAGATTGTGGTTTAAAACAATTATAATTATATCCATGGCAGTGTAGCAAAGTTATTGAAGTGGTCACATTAGTCAGGTTAAAATCAAGCGAATTTCAAGAGACGAACTTTATAACTATATTTCGTATCACCAGCAGCACATAAAACAGATATTGCTATTTTGTTTACGTGTTCCTAATTCTATCAAAGGTATCACCAAGAAAACTTTCAACTCACAGACTGCACAGTCCAGAATAATTTTAATTCAAATACAACTTTCCACAAAATGCTATTATTCCAATACGACAGCGGAATATTATGTATTCAATGCAAGCACGTCTTTAAAACATTTGAACGGTCCCATCATCCCTAGTCTCACCTGTCGCAAACATACAAGATATTTCTGTAAGTTTAAACGCTCAAGACGTTTGAATATTTCGAAACTAATTAATTATGTTCAAACTTACATAATGTTCCTTGTAAACCGTTCACACGTTGCAGTAATTTAACGGAAATAGTTGCGAACGTGTGAAAAGCGTGGTTTCAATTTGCACCGTTTTGGTTTTAGGTACAATTTCTAAATTTCATCGACAATTTCGGTCGTTTATATACTAGTTATAATATACTAGTATAATAATTTACATGGGTACTAATATAGCACAATAATATGTTCTTGCGGTAAAGTCAATTTAACCAAATATGGCATGCAAGGTATCCGGGTATGGAGTATCAAATTAACCGGGGTAAATTGCAGAAATCGTAAGAAGGTGATTCCATACAATAATATAACCTAGATACTTGCTTACTCTTATAATAAGTGAGATGCTTTTATAGTAAAATGTCTATTGTGCAATTGTTTAGACGCGAAAACTCTCATTATTTGTTCTCACAGATCCGACATATGTGACACTCATCACTCAGATGAAAAATCACATGATATTATAATTCTATGATTGATGATAGCGTGTTAGTTTAAAAGTGCAGACTACTGAATTCTCATTAATTCCGACTCACGAAACCCACGACTCCTTGTGGAAACCCTAACAAAGATTAATCCTTGTCAAGATTAACCCTTGGAAAAATCCAACCAAAAAATACAAAGTTTAATAAATAAGAAATATTTTTTATTAACAGAAGTATTTAAAATACACTCAATCTAGTTTAACTGAGGATTGAACCTTCCTCCCCAGGGACTGGATTCAATCGCACTAACAACTGAGCCAAGTCCGGATTAGGTAGGACCGACATTTATTCCATATATTAGCTGTAGTTTCAAAAATTAAATTGTCAAACGAACACCTATTTTAAAAAGAACACAATTGCAAAACCAATAATACCAAAAATTACAATAATCACCATTCTGATTTGCACAATTGAATCAACGAATTAAATCACACAAATTAAATTAATCAATTTAAAAAAAAAAAAAATACTTTCAAATTACTTCATACCTACATACCATATTATGATAAGCATCCAAAGTAAGAATCGTGATTCCCTTCCCCGGCCCAAGAGTTCCTTTTTTATGATAAGGTATATAAGGTTTTATGTATGCATGACCAATAATGACCTTAAATATATATATTTTTTAAATGTATACGTATAATGTAATCAATCTGATTTAGTATTATTATGCCAGCGTCTGGACGGTTTAGGCCCTCTGATTGGTCGAATTCAAATCGTTTGTTTCGGGTAAATTCCGCATAAGAAAATATCACGCATTGTAGGGTTCCTTGAAAAAGTCAATCCCTGCTTTACCGGCCGCTGGAGTAGTTTCCCTATTGGCCGACAGAGCGCACCTCTAGCGGCATAATAGCGAATAATTTTATTTAAAATAATCCATTACAAATACGTACAATTTCATCTATTCAAACTACAGTTTTAATGCGCATTTAAAAATAAAACAAATATTTGATTCAACTTATTGACAATAAACAAGAACTCTTTGCATTTACAATTTAAAAAATATTGATATTTAATATTATTTACGTAAATAATAAATTCGCACCATTTTGGCAGAACACGGATATATAAAGTGTAGGAACTGCCAACCCAATAAAAAAACATGAAACAAAACCGGAAGCTAGAAACGCTTTGTTGATTGTAAAATTAGCGAACAAATCTCTAATCTGACATGTACTTATATGTATAATAAAACAATCATTTTGCGAGGTATTTATATTTATATAATATATATTACTTAACAAATAATTATAAGCAATAATTAGTCTCCTAAAATACCAATACAAATTGAAAATATCTCCCCAGTAAAAATAAATGACGCCAAAGGGAATTGAACCCGTGCCTTCTGATGTCCGGTCAGGTGCTCTGTAACCACTGAGCTATGACGGCTTATTTCCAACCCGCCAAATGATTCAATATGTACTAGTACCTCAATCAACAATTACTGCTTATTATATTTTTTCCACTTGAAAACAACCAACTTTATTTTTGTAGGAAAGGCTTTGTTAGTGATAAATTTTTCACTAAATGGCGTCGAGACATATGATATCTTCATTTATTGGTGAATTTTTAAATGATAAACTAATGTTTATAAGACAAGGTTTTTTATGCATAGCATAAAGGATAACAAATAATTCTAAGCAATAATTGGTCTCCTGAAATACCAATATAAATTGAAAATATCTCCCGAGTATTTTTTTTTTAAATAAAGCGTTTTGATTTTAGGTTAGTTTAGGGTGGGTTTTTATAGGTTAGGTTATGATAGGTAAAGTTAGGTTAGGATAGGTTAGGTTAGGATAGGTTAGGTTAGGATAGGTTTGGTTGGGTTGGGTTAGGTTAGGTTAGGTTAGGTTGGGTTATTATAGGTTAGATTAAGAAAGGTTAAGTTAGGTTAGGTTTGGTTATTATAGGTTAGGTTGGGTTATGATAGGTTATTATAGGTTAGATTGGGTATGGTTAGGTTAGGATAGGTTAGGTTAGGTTAGGATAGTTAAAGTTAGCTTCGGTTATGATGGTTATAGGTGATAATTTTGCACCATTTTGACAGCCCAATAAAAACATGAAACACAACCGGAAGCTAGAAACGCTTCGTTGATTGTACAATAAGCCAACAAATCTATAATCTCTCATGTACTTATATGTATAATAAAATCTACATGTTGTCTATGTTTATAATAAAATGATTGGTTAGGTTAGGTTAGGCTGGGTTATTATAGGTTAACTGTTAGTATCACTTAAACTAGGCGAAGTCCAACCAAGTGCCGCCCGCAGGGCATAGCAGCAAAAAACCCGCGCAGTGGGTTTTTAACTGCTAGTAAGCTATTAATATACTATTAGGATAAAAAATAAAAGCGTTTGTAACCGCGTGTGTATTTGTGGTTGTTACTAACAGTCGGAAGAATGTATTGTCATCGACAACGAGTCTCTCTGCCGAGTGCCAGCATGATCGGATTTCAGGAAATGGGTTAATCTACACTTCCAAGATTTGTATTCATTCATGCATTCACGATAACCAAAGTGAAATTCAAATAAACGTTTTTAAAAATACACATTTCAAATATGGAATTAAAATAATTCTCTTGAAGAATTTTTTTTCTTTACATTTCAGTTACAGTTTTAAAAATGACAATTAATATAATTTTTTATTAGAAGTGTGCTCTAATGACACTTAAACTCAAAACACCCAAGTTTATTGAACCAGAGTTACAATCACAGACAGACCCAAAAGCTAAATTTATGATTGACGATAGTGTATGTTCGATATTACGCTACAGCCTAGAGAACTTTAAGAGGTACAACTTTTTAATAGAAAAAAAATACAATTTATTTTCCAAAAAATCATGTATCCCAAAGTTACTGTACTTTTTCCCCTGACACTTTGTATAGTGAATCCAATCAAGGAAAATATGTAATGCTTTGTTACAGCCACGTATTCAAAACAGGAGAGCATTGTACAACAATATATTCCTTTTGAACTTCCTGGAAAACCCTTCGCACAAATTGAAATAAGTCAGTCAGACGTAACGAGAATTAGAACACACAACACACAGCACACGTAATGATCACGATCACGAAGGCGTTGTTGCCCGGGCTATTCAGATTAATTAGTGAGAAATGGACCAGAACCCATCCACATCATTTAGATGGAAGTTCTCGAGCCTTCGAATGGCCTATCCCGTCTCAGGGATATTCAACTCTTGGATTGTGGGTAAGAACTAAGAATAATTTTGCTTCGGCACTCCTGAAATACTTTCAAATTTCTTTTAATGTTTTGGTTACTGACATTTTTAAACGCTTTTAAGATTGTATGAATATTACTCAAATAACCGCTTTAACAGTGTGATAGTTAATTACCTAAAATATTTTTATTATCAAAAAAAAGGAACTTTTTTTATATCACGTGTATCTTTGAGTTAACCCTCGAGTCTACACAACAACAACATGTTAATAAATTTATTTTAAAAATTCCCGTTTGACATTCAGTTTCAAATTTTTAAACTTGTGGTACAATTAGTAATGTAGAGAGAAATTTTAGTTTTCTCTCTTTCTAAAACTGTTTAAATGTTATGTCTGACCATACATGAAAATAATATGTAACGCGTTTATGAGGACTTGACACTTAGTGATTTGGTTCCACATATGGTACAACATGACTCAACTGATATTGATGTTTCGTGCCAAATTCTTCACTAAGTGATCCGTGGCGTTAACTGGATTTCGTAACAAGTTTCTTCGAATTTCAGTATTCCTTACTCAACTTTACAACTCTTAGTGGAAATAAGGTGTGAAAATTCCATAAAGACATACTCGCCCTTCGAGAAATTCGTTGACTTAGCAATCAGGTTGTACATTTTCTAGTAAAAATAAAACCTGCCTTAATACCTGACCTATTTGAAATCGATTAATTCGTTTTGTGGCTGTTTTGATGTTTAAATAAAAATACATTTTTTCAATGTTATGAATTAGAAAAAAAAAGTTTTTTTGATATGGTCACGTTTCATTGGACAAATTGTAATATTTCATCTTAGAAAAATGCATATTCCATAAAAACGTATGGTTGATAATTAACTTAAGTTGGTTATACTTACAGATATTTTTTTAAAGGAAACTTTAGTTTTGATTTATAAAATAAGAGAAAATCGAAACGTACTTCTATGAAAGCTACTTTTTTTATAACTCCACACGGGATCATCGATCTTAGGCGATGCTGTATGGAGGGTGTTTTTAGGGAAGAAAAAAAGAAGTATGAATCCATCCCTCCTACTTCGGTAGTCCAGTTGGAGAGATCAGAAGGTCTCCCTCAACCAGTGTCTTGCGATCTGGCCTGGATAAACCCGGGCACCCTTGCCCCAAGCGTAGCAAACCCCTTGGGGTGACATTTGGCAGAAGTGTCGGTTATGCAATAAATGCTTCCCGGGGTGCTCATACCCGCCTCACGAAATTCAAACCAGAAAATATCTCAATTCAAATAGAAACGTGCATTCCATTATGCTTCGGAGACTATGAACTAGGTACTATTCGGATACCACAATCTAATATAACGTTTCATCAACCAAACTTGAACTATTTAATCTTATCTGAACTACAAAGGTTGTGAACCCTTGGTACGTTCGAAGTATGCTTCGACTGTTAACCCTATAGCACTGAACGAGCTTTAATTGAATTTGCAGAGGGGTGCCTTAAGTAAACTGCACCAATGATTATAATCATTATTGAACATGTAACATACACAATCTAACTAGCCCAGCTTAATCGACAGGAAGCACAGCTTAAATTAACTCACTCATACATAATATGTATAAGAAAGGGTTCCCGGTGCATGGTGTTAAGCGTATAACAATTGAATTTGCAGTAACTTAATTTAACCTCTTATTTCTTGTTGAGCATTTTAGTATTCAGTAGGTACATCGATAGTAGTAGAGTGTTCTTTACGGCACAAACTGATACGAGCTCATACAAGGAATCCGGAAACTTTTATTTTTTATGATTAAAATAATTTTTTAAATTCGACAGTAAGGTTAGGTTAGGGCTGATGAAAGTTTTTTTTGCTAGTTGTAAAAATTTTTGGTAATTCCTGACAAGTTTAAAAAAATACGAATTACGAATATATTGTCATAATTTCCAAATATTTTTGCGTTATCCATTCGTAAGGTCTGCAATCCCGTTTTTAACCTGAATCAACAATAATTTGAAGATTTTCTTAATAAATTAACAATATTATTTTTTCTTCGTGTTAGAACTCAGGCACGGTAGTGTATACCACGACCACCCGCTTGAACCGGAACCGGACGCCAAAAACATTTTCACGGACAGATGAAATTAATGCCTAATGGTTGAGTTTAAAGAGAATACAGGACAAGCTACACGTTCAGTCAATTAATATTGGTGATATATTATAAATATAGCTACACAAAAAAGTATGTTATAATATTAATGATGTCCAAAGATGAATTATAGAAGAATGATTTGATTTTGTATTTGAAGTGGCGTGCTCAAAGCACCTGCAATTAATCATACATTTTAATTAAGTACACACAATAAGCTAGCGGTGCCATATCTGGAATGTTTGATGACCTATCCCACCAATCGTACGTAAGGAATAGGGTATTTAGGGGCACCCTGTGGCGCAAAGCGTGCCGTAATGGCTTTGCCGCGACCTGCCTTAAGTAAACTACACCATTTATCATAGCATTAATTAACCGCATTACATAATCAGGCTTCGTATAATGGAGCACCAATTTCATAGTGAGTTGATGGCCAAATTTATTTTTCCCTTTTCACTTAAAATATTAATAATTTTTTTATATTTAATTTGTGGACTAACGTAATGAGTACCTCAAATTGTAATATTTAATCATTCAAGATTGTAAGTTTTATTCATTAGGTTATTAATAAATATATATCCTAGACTTGTGGAAAAGTCAATAGATGTCGTACATTAAAATAAAAATTGATATATTTATAAAGGACGCTTAGTGCAGTAAGAATCTTGCGATCATACATAAAGACAGCAGCAAATAAAAATTGAAAATGAAGATAATATTGGTTACTTCTTACTGGCAGTGTGATGCAGTTACATATGACAGAAGGAAATAGGGTCTAATTAGCTCAGCTTTTTCCATTTCAAAATTTCGTTTGAGAGTGGCTAATATTGAATTATGTATAGGTTTCTATCACCATTCAATGAATTGTAGGATTTTAAAAATTTATAATTGTTAATAAAAATATATTTTTCTGCTTTTCAAAAGAAAAAAAAATACTTATCGAGTGTTGGTAAACTTAAAAGATACAACAGCTAATCAATGACAATAAAAAAATAAAGAAATTTTATATTCGTAATAATTGTTAAAAAAAACCACAATTAGGCTTAATACGTGACTACTACTGCCCTCTAATTGTAAATATTAAGTTATTAGATTTGGAACTTGACTGAACTCTGCTGTCGTATCTGTTTTCACTGGTTATATGATAAAGCAGTTTTTTATATGATAAGGTACAGTTCTACTTTAGGGCTCGACTTTTCTGTCAGTTCTTGTTATTGTATTGTCTTGAATTATTTTTTATAAATACAGTGAAACCCTTAAAATTCCCTTCCTTTAGTTTGTACGCGGGGAAAAGCAGTTTTTTTAGAACTATAAGGGAGGCGAGTTGGCCTTTATCTGGGTAGAAATTAAAATTCTGCCAGTCATCGTGTAAATTGTTTTCTATTGTAAACAGACGCAGACGAGTGTATTTAAAATGGAGTACTATTTTTTACTGAAGTGACTTGAAATCTTAACAATAATCAATCAACAAAATTTAGCTCCGGTTTCATAGCCAAGGATCGTAACGTAACCAATCAACGATATCTAACGAATTACAAGGCACCAAATCGCCAGAAGTTGGTTGTCCTTCGTTTAATTCCCAGGAATTAGATTATTTTGAGGTACCCTGTGGCGCCGAGTGGACGGTAATGGAATTTGCAGCGGCGTGCCTTAAGTAAACTGCACCATTCATCAGCTGAGCTCTCCGTCAAATAGGCTCGGAATACGCTGCCGCTGTGTACTTGTGCGGAGTAGTGTTAGTGTTTGCAAACAGGGCCGTATTGGCACGCGAGATTAATCCTTAATTTTTGTTTTTTAAAGTGTAAATGATTTCGGCATCGTGAGGAAGAGCTGTTTCTCAGTTTTGATTTTATTTTGAAAGGTTCATATGTGATGAGCTAATGGTAGCAGTTTCTTCATGAATACCTTCATTTTTAATGCTTCTCACTCATAATTTCACAGTATTTTATCGTAGAATAATTTATTGCGTAAAGCCTCAAATTATTCTTCAATTTCAAGCCTCATTTTTTTCATTAAAGGTAATAATATAAACAACTCTAAAACGAATATTGTGAAACACAAAAATTAGACCAGCTCGAATGCCAGGATGAATGCTCGGATGCCGAATGGCCGAATTAGCTCGGTGGTAGAGCAAAGCCCCGGTGAGGTTGAGGTCCTAGGGGCTCAATTCTTAGATGCCACCGAATATTTTTCGGATTTTCCGTTTTCACATTTGTCTTTTTTGAGATTTGTTAATATTGTCTTCAATGATTAAATACAAGTTATCAAACATAATTTAATAGAGCCTGGAAAGTATAAACTCATATTTGTACAGCACCCTTGAAGTTATTTTGAACCAAAACTTCCCAATATAAATTATCAAATTATTATAATTTTTATTACTACGTCTTCGTCAAAATTCTGATTTCATTTGGGAAAAAATTCGGTTTATGGGAGTCACTCAAATAGCCGAAATTGAACTTGATTTAGACTAATTTAGGGCTGGGGAATCCGAATCTGTAAGAATTAGGTGGGGGTCGGCACTATTAACTGAGTTATAGGGTTTTGAAATTTCGTACGCGGTACATAGAAACCATGTTTTTATTATCAACTATGACTTAAGAAAATCAAATTAAAGACTTTTTAATACTTTGACATTTCAGAAGTGCCAACCAAAAAATAAAAAGTGTTGCCATATAATAATAATATCAATGCATGGAAAATTCAGAAAATTAAATATCATTTGCCAGATTTCTAGTTTATTATTTAAAATCTTGTAAATATTAAATTTATATATATTTATAACCTAACCTAACTGTGATTTTCTATAACAAAAAAATGACCCTTTAATAACGCCCACTCGCGTCCCCTTTAGAGTTACATCCCAGTTTTCAAATAATTTGTGGGCTACGCTAGGTTTGTATAGACTGGTTTGTGATTTAATTCTAATACCTTTTTTCCATGTTATTTCCTGTTACAAAAAATTGCCCCTTTAATAACGCCTGTTCGCGTCCCCTTTAGAGTTATATCCCAGTTTTCAAATAGTTTGTGGGCTACGCTAGGTTTGTATAGACTGGTTTGTGATTTAATTTTAATACCTTTTTTCCATGTTATTTCCTGTTACAAAAAATTGCCCCTTTAATAACGCCTGCTCGCGTCCCCTTTAGAGTTACATCCCAGTTTTCAAATAGTTTGTGGGCTACGCTAGGTTTGTATAGACTGGTTTGTGATTTAATTCTAATACCTTTTTTCCATGTTATTTCCTGTTACAAAAAAATGCCCCTTTAATAACGCCTGCTCGCGTACCCTTTAGAGTTATATCCCAGTTTTCAAATAGTTTGTGGGCTACGCTCGGTTTGTATAGACTGGTTTGTGATTTAATTCTAATACCTTTTTCCCATGTTCTTCTGCCTACTCTAACCCAAACTAAAAAACCTTACCTATTTTGTAAAAAAAATATTATTAGTATATGGCAACACTTTTTATTTTTTGGTTGGCACTTCTGAAATGTCAAAGTATTAAAAAGTCTTTAATTTGATTTTCTTAAGTCATAGTTGATAATAAAAACATGGTTTCTATGTTTTTTTTGTTGATTGTTTTTGGGGTGTTATGCCGTGTTGCGCTAACTCCTTCTTTAGCCGACGTTTCGGACAGCGTTACAGTGTCCATCATCAGGGCAGATCCGAAGATGTGTAAATTGTAAATTTACACATCTTCGGATCTACCGGATCTGCCCTGATGATGGACACTGTAACGCTGTCCGAAACGTCGGCTAAAGAAGGAGTTAGCGCAACACGGCATAACACCCCAAAAACAATCAACAAAAATGCTTTTGGCCGTGAGAATCTAAAAACTTACATGGTTTCTATGTATCGCGTACGAAATTTCAAAACCCTATAACTCAGTTAATAGTGCCGACCCCCACCTAATTCTTACAGATTCAGATTCCCTAGCCCTAAATTAGTCTAAATCAAGTTCAATTTCGGTTATTCGAGTGACTCCCATAAACCGAATTTTACCCTTCATTTGGAACAATAAAGAATGTCACAAAGTATGAAATGCATTGTTTCATTAAAAATGTAATCAACTCATGAAACCCATTTAAAGCTCGCCAGCTCATGGTAGAAAGTACATCACGTGCTAGTACACCATCTCGTGCTAGTAAATCACATGCTAGAACATCGTGCTAGTACATCACAAGTTGTACCGTGTTCTATTAGACGGAAATGGACTGTAAATCAAATCAACAAAAATACGACAATATAAAGCACATTCAATTGGGTTTGAAAATCACGGGAAATGTGGAATAATGGAAACAGCCTACCTTGAATTCCCATGAATCCCGACAGTAGGGCTCTCGACGAACTGGCACTATACACAGGGTGAAATTTCCTCCAAAACAAGATATTTGATATTATTTTAATATTTGCAAACAGAGCCACAAAGCATGTGAATATACGACTCCAATTCACGAGAACACGACGATGCTCCTGCTTACCACACGACACGAATACGAATACTGATTTGCGACAATTTACAGTGCAACAAAATCATCTTTATCTTTCCAATGTAGGTAATACTGTTTTTAAGGAAGGAAATATATAGTAGGTATAATAGTATATGAGGGGAAAAATGGTAGGTATTATTCAAAACTCTTTCAATACTAAACACAAGTAGTTGATTATTTTTTTAAAAATTTCTGAAAATTCCAGACGAAAAATGACATATGAGTCTTACCTTCAGAGAGTTTTACTGCTTGAGAAGATAGTTTTCTGCTTTGAAGACAAACGTAAAATAAGTTTCATATTTTTCAGATTTTTTCTTACGTGACAATTGCATAATATACATATTTACGTGTGTGTAAGAACCGTTAGACGTTGACAAATAATGATGAAATAGATACTGTGGCAATTTAGTTACGTATAAAAATTAAGAAAAAAAAATCTATATAATTTTTAATTTTCATTTTTCAAAGCCCGTAAAAGATCTTTGATAGTAAAATGAATTCAAGGATGGTCCACCCCTGCATTCGAAATGACTGGTTTATGAAGGATGTCTGTAGGGAATCGGGAATGTAGACGACTACCCCTGACATGTCATACGATCATTAGGCATCCGGATATTGATTAATATCAATTTGATAATGACACACGTCATACATCTGTCCAACTCTGGACTTAAGTGTTTTGGTAATTAAAGCACCTAGCGCGCATTTCGAGTAATATAAGTAATAATTTATTACTAATACTGTAAAAAATAAATAATAATTTTATTTACGTTAACTCCACACAGGAGGCACTGAGGAAAATAATTTCTCAGGGGGCCTGTCATCTTTGGAGATGCAGTGTTGGGGGATGCTTTGTGGTAAGGAAGGAGTGAAACCGGGTCTTGAAGAGATCCATGTTTTAGGAGGCAGGGAACACAGAAGCTGGCAAATCGATCGATTGGAAAAAGAGTCGTTTAGACGACCCATTCTTGTGTGATACTGTATACAAATGTGACGCGAGCGATTGGTTTACCGACTGTTTACCGGTGCTAAAGGAATGTGTGGAATGAGAAATTTCATAGGAAATTTATATTTTGATGACTTGAGAACTATCAGTTGTATATTATTATTTTTGTATGTATTCTAAGAGCGTTTTGCAAAGAGCCATGTAAAATTGACATTTTTGTTTCGATTCATCTTCCTTCCCGATTTTGCTACGGTCTCGCGGACAATCATTCTTATTTTGGAACTTGACACAAGCATAGTAATCAATAACAGTAATAGCTTGGTCAACAAATAATACCATATGATTCATCTCAATCAAAAATAAATAGTCTTTTAATGGGATGTTTATGAATGAGGATTATATTCTGAAAAATAAATACGACAGCAATAAATCAATCACACAATCAAATCTCAAAAGCCGATCAATCCAATTTCTTATACAGGATTTTTCAATAAGAGGTGTTATTTTGATATTCAATCGTAAAAGATCAATGGTTTCGTTGCTTGTGTGACACGTAGCTCCGTTTTGTTGAAATTAAACGTTGTCCAGATCAATACCATCCAATACCGGCCATAAAAAATCATTAATCATCTCTCAATAGCGTAATCCATTCACCATAACTATTGATCCAGCCTCGTTTTCAAAAAAGTAAGGTCCAATGACTCCGCCGGACCATAAACCGCACCAAACAGTCACACGTTGAAGATAGAGAGGGTTTTCAACAATAATTCTTGTGTTTTCCGAGCCCCAGATGCGACAATTTTGCTTGTTGACGAAGCCACCGAGGTGGAAATGGGCCTCATCACTGAAGATGATTTGCATTTGATTCACTCAAGTGAATTTTAATAATTTCAATGCGTTTTTGAAGCGTGTATCGTTCCTTTTTTATTAATGGCGTAGTTTCTACTTGTCAAATGTAAAAAAATGACAGCTTCCAACGTAACATCTACCGAAATAGCGGGCTATTCAAAATAACACCTCTTATTGGAAAACCCTGTATTATCAAAGTGATTTTGGTAGAAGCAGATGAATAAACCTATTTCCACATCTCTATTTGAGTACTCTTGATGATCGATTATCAAACGGTGAGTGTGGGTGCTTTTTAGGAATTGGAATATTGACATACCTACTTAAAATGAGATTTATATGAATCCTCCAATGGCTCGCGATCGTTCCCTTATTGATTTCGTCTTGAAACACATTGTAGATTCATTATTTGATGGTGCTGTAGAAAAATTATTTTGAAGTATTATGCAAAACAATATATTCGAGAAAACAGTGGCACACAATAGTCTTAACTGCTCCAAACTCTACGGGAGGCAGTGATATTATGGCGTCCCCAATTGGGACATGTTGTGAGGTTAAAGGTAGTGGGGAGGGAAGGATAGAGGAAGAAGGTGGAGAAGTAGTAAATACTGTAAAGCATTTTTTTTTTTTTTGTGAATACCGCTCAAGAGTCCCAACCGTCTGCAGCCAGTGAGATTATGGAATGTATGGCATATTGTATTGATGAAATATATTGAAAAAAAATAAAAGAAAGAAAAATAGATTACAATGCAGCTTTTAGCGCTAGTACCGTATTACACAATATCACAATATACGAGAAATATAAGTTTACATCAATTACACAATATACGAGAAATATAAGTTTACATCAATTACACAATATACGAGAAATATAAGTTTACATCAATTACACAATATACGAGAAATATAAGTTTACATCAATTACACAATATACGAGAAATATAAGTTTACATCAATTACACAATATACAAGAAATATAAGTTTACATCAATTACACAATATACGAGAAATATAAGTTTACATCAATTACACAATATACGAGAAATATAAGTTTACATCAATTACACAATATACGAGAAATATAAGTTTACATCAATTACACAATATACGAGAAATATAAGTTTACATCAATTACACAATATACAAGAAATATAAGTTTACATCAATTACACAATATACGAGAAATATAAGTTTACATCCAATTTTCGCCAAATCAAATTATTCAGAGATTTATGAAATTTTGCGAACATGACTTCGAAAACAAGAGAAAGGTCATTGTCTACATAAAATTTTATAAATCACCCCGAAGCATAATTTTTAATCCTTCTTGATGAATGATGACATTTTGAAATTTCAATTTTACTTCACAGAATTGTACCATATTTTGCTGAACTGTAATTTAATTTAATTTATGTTCACTTTACAAACAAATGCTTCTAATGAAAGAGTAGTATAAATATTAAGATATAAAACACCCAAAACCTGAATTCTTCATACAAAAGTTAATTACTAAGCATACAAAAATAGGAGAAAAATTGTAGTTTACAACTGATTTTGAAAAACTCTGCGGAAAGCCCAGATAATGCCGGTGACTTCAGCTAGATATAATATAAAGACAGCAACCAGGAATACTTCAATTTTTTTCTTTCTTTATGTAAAATTTGATTTTTTAAATGATGTAAATTAAAACACATTTCATTATTTGCTATGTCAGAAAATGAATAAACTGGTTGACACATTTGATTATCTATCTTCTCTTTCCACGCAATATTATTTGAAATTATAGGCACGACATTCGTTATCATTTCTAGCTCTCGTTATAATATGCAAATACTTTACATCACTAGTTAAATATTAGTATGACAAACAAAGTTTAGTGAGGATTTGTAATAAGAATATATTATTGAGTTGATATATCATCATAATATTACATTTGTGTAAAATTTCAGGTATTAAAGTTGAAAAGGTAGCATTAAAGGTTGTTTGACAAATAAACTTTAAATTTTCATTCATAACTTTTAGCAGAGATAGTATTATTATGAACGAAAATATTGTATTACTGAGCCCTTTCAAATTCTACATTTATATTCAAAAGGTTGCATAAAAGATGAAAGACATCTGAATATTATTTTAAATTTCACGGAAAGACAAAGTTTTTATAATTATATTTTAATAGAAAAAGACACCCTTAAAAACTTGTGTCTATGAAGATGCGTTTTGGGTTATTTTTTTAAATGTATTGGGTTTTTTGATACGCATCGACTACGTCTTAGTATTAAGGACTCAATGATTCTTGGCATCTAGTACTTGACGGTTACACCAAACTATACGCTGAAATCAACATTAATTTCACTAATTATTATATTGAAATACCCTAAGAGAAATAACGCTTGCAACATGATATCACTTAAACGTGTACATTAAACAAGCTTCTCAACAATCTGATGATGGACACTGTAACGCTGTCCGAAACGTTGAAGGAGGAAGGGCAACACGTCACGGTACCCCAAAAATAATCACGATTATTTATTTATTTAATATAAGCGCCCTGATGGGGTTAACTTGATTTTATACAAGATGTCCACCAGTAAAGTGCACTAACTTCGGTCTGTGATTCTATAAGATCGAAAGAGTAAAAAAGATTAATAACTTTCATAACAATATTAAAAGTAAAACTTTGGAGAAAACACGCACTGAATAAAGATTATCTTTAAAGCAAGTCTTAATAAATGCACACTAGAAAAAAAATACACACACAACATCAACATGTTTTAATTGAAACAATATAGTTTTTAAAGTTAAACCCTGCTAGATATATATTAAATTATTAAATCTTTTGCGAATAAAATAAAGCACGTCAAGTAAACACTGACTGAACGGCAGCCGGTGGCGCGGGACAGTGGATTTAGCAACAGCGCAAAATAACAATGCCTGTCCTACACGGCGGACCAATTTTACGATTCACCTGAAAAGTACCCCTAAAAGTTGAAATTTCGAAAAAGTCATTTTCTTTTTTACTTTAAGTTAGTGCACTTTACCCCCGGACACCCTTATTTTACAAGTTTATTGCATGATACAGCGACAAGACGGTTTTGAAAAATGTTTAGATTACATAAAACTTAAAAAATTAACATAATACATGTTAATTAAATAATTTTATAGGTTCATAATACACCATTTACATGCGAAGAACAATATTAAAATATAAATATAAATCAACTGTGGTTTAGTACTTTATTATATTTACGTATTATACATTACTTTAACCAGCGTGTAAAATAGAAATGGTTCAATAGTAGTTTAAAATATTAAAAATAGACTTAAAATTATTTACCTTAATGGAATAATAAAAATACATATTTTTTTAATAATGCATTTGCAGGGTCAGAAAGTTTTTTCATCCTTTAACTAATGTCAACTTCTTCACAGCCATTCTATGAAGATACTATTATTTTGTTATTGTGTTAGCACAAGTAGGCATTGTGTTCTTATGTTTCGCAGAGATAATCTCGCAGTTCGCATAAATCAATTATTTTGGCGTTCCTCGCAAGCAGGCACATTTTAGGGCCTCGTCGCTCTGGGACAATTAATTAATTTAAATTGCTTGTTTATAGAGAACTTACTATAATTCACGCAGACTTGATAAATGCGATAAACGCCGCGAGTTCTGTTAACTGATGAAAAACTTTACAAGTTTCTGTTACAAAGGTCAGTGGCTGAGTTAGCATCACGTCAGGTTCCCACTCAGGCGTTGTGAGCTCGATTTCTCTACTAACTAAGTCTTCCATCACGACACAAAACATGTTTTCGGCTTACGACTTATGTATCAAGTAAAAGTGCTTATTAGGGCGATGCGCGACGTCTTGTAACATTCGAAATCGGGACGCCGCCGGCGTTATAAAGGCACATCAACGAAACATCGGGAAGCTTACAGTAACACTCCTTATATAGATTTTCCCGCTTGACACTAGTCACCTATTTTGATTTGTCATGCAAAAAAAAACATCGCCCAAAGTGTGCTTTATTTTATCGTTCTACGTAGTTTCATTACTCTTTTGATGTTTCCGTTCTTATATAATCCTGACAAGTTATCGCTACGGTGCTACGCCAAAGTATTTGCCCGCTACGTCAAGTCATTTAAAACATTAGCAAAACAAACCGTTTTATAATAATTAGAATACGGTGGAAGTTACGGAAAAGCTGGAATGGATGAGTGGAGCAAAATTTCAAATAGCATAATGTTAACAGTTTAAATAAACAGACAAACTTCACTGAAATGCGCGTAAAATGAAGATGAATATAATTTATTTGGTGGAATAATGTTCTGTTTTAATAGGCACTCACAGTTTTAATCTAGTGATTATTTTACCTAATTAATTTTTAAAACGTTTGTCTAATAATTCCAATTTAAATGCATTTTTATGGTTTATTTCGGGAGACCAGCAATCTAATCTCTTTCATGTTAAAATTGAGCTAGGTTAATTATGTATCGCTTAGTTTTAGAGCAACCGTAGCACAGAACAGTAGTATCTGTGTTTGTTTTTGAATAGCGCTTTTGAAAGATTGTTTACCGAGTAGCCAAAAAGTATATTACACGATTTTTATCAAGTTTTGATAGTCGTATAAGGAAAATAGACAGATAATAAATAAACTTAGAGAATTTGGTTAAGATCTGTTGAAAGTTGTTGGATTTTAAGTCAATACTTTGTGGCTCTTGGTTGAATCGTCGAAATCTCATGCCAAGTCAGTTGCCTTTGCTACGTGCCCTGCGTTCCGATTTGGGATCGATTGTGACGGTAATATTTCAAACCTTTTAATCTTATTGTAATTATTTGTATTTATATTAACATTTTATGGAGCAATTTGATTAAAGAACCATGAATATTGAATAAGTTATACAAGTATAATGATTACGATGAAGGATTGTTTATTTTCTTAGTAAAATATTGCATCAGGGCAAGTCACAGGCCGTTTAGAATTAGCGTGTTATTTTTTAAAATAAAAACGAATAATCGCAGATTGCGAATAACCTGACAAACTTTAAAAACTCATATTACCATCATTATTAAAAAAATCAACACAAATTTCTGAGATACATTAATTTTAAACTCGGTATTCCAATTGAAAGTATAAAGTATTATTACTCAATGAAAAAATTAAATTTATTAAAACTCTCAGATCGAGGAATTATATCCAACTTAATATTTATGTTCAAAATTGTAAATGGTAGTGTAGACAGCCTTGATTTAATTAACCTCATTGAATTTCATGTACGCATAAGAGCTACTCGTTCTAAAACCCTGTTTAATTGTAACAATTCCAAGACTGAGCATTTCAAACACTCGCTTGTACCTAGATTATTGGAAGGTAGTAATAGGTACGCAGATGTAGCGGATCTGTTTAACTGCACAGATGCTAGGTACAAAAAGGCTTTACTATCATATCTTCTTAATCATTACTAATACAATGAAAGTCTACTCATACTTGTTGATAATATTTTGTATGTACTTGTATCTCCTTCTAGTATTAATTTTATACTTTCTGTCCTATTTAATGATCAAATGCCACACTTAATTGTTATTCTGTAACATGAATAATGATGTATGGTATATTTATACCGTTGATAATCAATAAATAAATTATAAATGTTTCTTGCGTAATGATGGAGCAAGAATTGAAACCGCGCCACTCTTGATATGTCAATAGTCGATATTAATGACAGTAATAAAATAAGAAATACATTACATATTAGCGCAGACCCGTGAAAAGCCCGGGTTATTATAATTGTAGGATTTGTTTGCTTTTCAAAAACAAAAATTGTCAATTTTAGAAACGATCCAAAATTTACCCTTCGATTGAGCATCGTTAGTAAACTTACGACGTCTGTCAAAAATTTAAATGAAAAAAACACACATTTCAAATAAAGAATATTATATGAATAAACTTTATCTACCTACTTTATTGCTTGTCAGAATTGTTCCCACAATACTTCTAACTACCAAAAAAATACAAACATCTCCCAGTTCTAGAGGTAATTGAACCGGAGTTACACACAGACACAGAGACACACCACAAAATAATTATTTTTCTAATTTTTTTTTATTTAATTTCAGTTTTAATATCAATTTTAATTAAATGGTGGCTTATCATTAACTCACTCCTAACTTCACAAATAGGCAAGCCTGCCAAACGGCATTTTTGTATCGTTTTTTAACGATTTCAACCCAATTTTTTCATACAAAAACCATAAATAATTTCACTCTAAAATTTCATCCAAACGGTAGGCACCGATGTTAATACAATTTAAGTATTGTGATTAATGGACGATGAAGGATTATTTGTTTGCTTAGAAGAAGATTGCATCTGGGCACGTCACAGGCCGTTTAGCATTAGCGGGTAAAGTCAAAGAGGTTTTCTTTAGGAGTTAATATTTTTTGTAAAGGACGCACCGTATTTTTTTTTAATAATTTTAACGCGTAAAAATGTAACGCATTTTATTCGATTCGATCTCCGTCTTAAAGCTCTCATTTGTTTTAGAAAATATATGATACGAGTTTATATGTTTGTTCCTACAGAGCCCATTGAATTGAAAGATAATATTTTTGGGATTGTGTTCATAGATTTAATTTTTGCGAAACAATATTATTTATTAAACGGATTTTGGATGAAAACGTAATAACAAATTAGGGTTAAAATAATATTATCACTCCACAGATGTATTTATCGATCAAACCTGAATAGATAGTCGCTTTTTTACTGTTACAACCCTCTTTTTCATTCTTTACCTCATAAAACTCCAAAGCAGTGATTTCATATATATAATTAGCATTACCATTTCCCATAGTTTAATTTAATGTTTAACTCCTCGGGTCTAGGCAAAATGTCATGTCATCAAAATATTCCCGCTTGACATTAAACTACAAATTGATGAACGTATGCCAAATTGATGAACGTATGCCAAATTGATGAGCGTATGCCAAATTGATGAGCGTATGCCAAATTGATGAGCGTATGCCAAATTGATGAACCTATGTCAAATTGATGAACTTATGCCAAATAGATGAACGTATGCCAAATAGATGAACGTTTGCCAAATTGATGAGCGTATGCCAAATTGATGAACGTATGCCAAATTGATGAACTTATGCCAAATAGATGAACGTATGCCAAATTGATGAACGTATGCCAAATTGATGAACGTATGCCAAATTGATGAACGTATGCCAAATTGAAATACTGCTTTTGAAAGCATATGAAAGAATTTCAGATTTTTCTTTTACAAACGGATATAAAAGATTAAATTTTGAACACAAGCCTAGCTAAAGTTTTTAAAAACGCTTAGCGATGTTTTTTATTCATCATTTACCACTTTTTATGAAACTAAAACACAAATTTAATTATACAAACATATGTACATTAAAAAAATATTATTTTACCGGTAGAAGTGATCGATTTCTTGTTTTATCGAATTACTAGCTGATGTGTACTTGAATGTGGACTTGAATCGTTTGGGGTAAAGTTTTCAGATTGTGAATGATTCAAGTGTACCCAACAACTGGGTGCATTTTAAAGGTGAAAATAATATTATTGTGTTAAAAAATATTCCACGGGAGTCCTCAAATTCTTCAACTATTCACTTCCAAGTCATACATTCTCATTACTCCTTTTTCTTAGTTCATAAGTTAAGTCTAATTTTACCACAAATATTTATATGATTCATGTTAAAGAAAAAAATTCAGTAGCATGAAATCTATATTGTTACTGTTAAAAAACTACATTATATCAGCTTTAATTAGATTACGTATCTTATTTCTGTGCAAAGATAATGAGTCTTCAACAAACAAAGACACATTCACTCATGTATATATTTAGATTTAAAATTATACGGGAGCATTTGTGACAAAATTTTTAAAGTAAAGAGAAAGCTTCGCTTTTTGAGGGCGTTTCATTTGATGAGAGATATAGAGACACTATTGGCCTGTGTCGAAAATAAAAAAAAAAATGCCCTCTAAAATTGAAGGCTTAATCTGTTTTGAAAAGTAAACTACTTCCGTAAAACTAAATGTTTTACGAAGAATTAAAATTTACGTCATGTCACGCCACTGATAGGTTCTTTTAGGTAGTATTTTCAATTTAATTATGCCGTTAAAATAATCTGATTAATCGGCTTTGAAACTGCCTTGTCATTTTACTTGAGAGCGGATTTTTTACAAAATTACCATAACTGTTTGGAGAACTATGATCAGGATCAGGCGTAACTCAAACCGAGCTCTGGTCGTGACTTGCTTGAAATGCGTAGCGCTGTGTGTTGTTGACATAATTTTGTTATTTTATTTATTATTTTTATTTATATATATCTATAGTATATTATACAAGAAAAGTGTCACTGTCTTTGAAATAAATGTACAGTTTTATTTCGAGATTGGTAATTTTTTTCTCACTTGACCTTCAACACAAGGTACTGTCTCCGCAAAAATTTGGAAAACCACCCTATTTTTCCACCACTTAAAGCAGGATTTTCTTCTTGAACTTCAAAATGGAAAATTTACCGTCTATATCTGATTTTGAAAAAATCCATATAAGAATGGTCCAATATAAAACAAGGCATATTTTAATCAATTAAAACAAGCTAAAAGAGTTAGACCATGAAAACTAAAACAAAATAAAATCATCTATTTCAGATTAAAACTGTAGATTTGTTTTAAAAAAAAGCTCACCAACATACACTGTTCTTTTATATATAGCTAAAGATCAGGAATCAGGATCAATGACGTGCGTAAAAAAGCTTCATCATAACTATTCTGTCTTTCGACACACATCACCAAAGATATTAGACGAACGAGATATGCTATGTTGGCCGCCGGACCGTAGGCGGAGTACTAACTAATTAGGGTACTTTGAACGGTATCGGGACGTGTACGCACAGAAATCTGTTCTATGTATTAGTGCGGATACCTTAGCGTAAGCGAAGGTGTGCAGTAGTATTGGTGAACAAAACCGGCGACACTCGGCAAAGCCATTCCACACAGTATGAACTGCTCATAGCACATCTCGTTCTTCTAATATCTTTGCACATCACATATAGAAATTTTACAATTGAGCTTTTGGCGCGGCGGTAGCACAGATCATCATTGTCACCATCCTTCAAATAGAGGATGAAAGAACCGTTTAAACTTTCTTAACAAGCACAACATTTTGTAGTTCGGCCTAGGATGGCTGAATATACAAACAAAGCGACAAACTTTGAGAACATTTCAGAAATAGCGAACTGCACTTAAATGGCGTTAATTAACCAAACAAACACTTTGCAGCCGAGTTATTTAATCCTGATTCAAGCCGTGGGAAGTAATTGCATTAAGACATGCTTAATGTTTTTTGCACGCTTTTATGAAAGAAATATTATTTTATTCCAAGTTTTACTATGCCTCTGTGACCGTTTATAACTATTTCACAACATCAGAATTAGCTCCACTTTTTTACTGCTATTGTTTTATGTGATCTTTCAATTAAATCAATTTTTTAATGCTATTATTTTATGTGATTTTTCAATTAAATCAATTTTACTAGAACAAATTTCCTTTTAATAACTTTTGAAGGTTATATCCATCAATGTAATAAATAATTGAACAAGAAGATGGTAATAATAAATCCAAATAAGAGATGAAACAGAACAAAATACAGAAAAAAAGGTAACAGTCTTAACTGGGAATCGAATCCATGATCTCTGTATTTCCGGAACAACGCCTCTAACAACTCAATTGGGACCTAATTATTTTTCGTCATTTTTGTTGATCTCATATTTCACATTCAGAATTAAATCATTTTTACCATACTTTTGGTTCCTTTCTTTTTGAATGATTTCAGAAATCTAAAAAAATTGTTCGTAACCAAGATAGGGTCTTGGATAAACATATCCAATTTTTATTTATATGGGACACCTATTGACTTTTTCAAAATGATTGAAATAATGGATTGCGTTTATTAATGACCTTAAAAACATATTATCGAAAATTAAAAATAAGCTTTGCTTCATTGTAGGTGATTTTAACTTAAACATTAATGAAAAAATTGAAAATGGTTCTAAACATGAATACATTAACTGTATGACTGAACAAAACTTCATATCTTGCACAAATAAAAACACAAGAGAATTAAAAGAAAATACTCTATCCTGCTTAGATCATATCTGGACAAACGTAAATATTAAAGATCTTCACAAATTAAAATCAATTGTTTGGAGAACTAACATAACTGATCATCATTCATGCTTACTTCTATATAATAACAATATTAAACAAAAAAAAACATAATATAATAACTAAAAAATCCACCATTAATATGACCATTCTCACTGAAAATCTAAAAAAAGAGGATTGGAACAATGTTTTAAACAGTGATGACACCGAAACATGTTCGACTAACTTTGAAAATACCCTGTCGCAACACATTAAAAATTCAACAACTGAAACAACAACACACATAAAATCAAAATTAAGATGTTTAAAACCTTGGATTACCCAAGGACTTATAATATCTATTAGAAACAAAGAAAAACTTTACAAGACAACTTTAAAAAATCCCCAAGATGAAAATGAATATATTTTATATAAAAAATATAAAAATAAATTAACAACATGTATTAAAAAAAGTAAAGATTTTTTTTAAAATAAAATATTATCTTCAGAAAATAATTCAAAAACAAATCTGGAAAACAGTTAATTTGGCTATTGACAATACAAAAAAACACAAAACGTAAAATATATTGAACATGATAACAATATTATAGATGCCAATATGCAACCTAAACAATGTGCAAACATATTTAACTCTTTTTTTGCTAATGTTGGAAAAAATCTTGCGAAAAATATCCAAAAATCTTTTATCCCGGAAAATCATAATAATGAAAACTTACAGGAACGTAATATACTCTCAACGTTTGAAACAACAACAGAATGTGAAATCATAAAAATAATAGATAATATGAATGGAGGTTCGTCTCCCGGTTTTGATTCTATTACGGCACATATGTTAAAATCTATGAAACCTTGTTTAATAAAACCAATCACTCATTTAATAAACTTAAGATTAACAAAAGGAATATTTCCAACGAACTACAAAAATACAATAATCTCACCTATTTACAAATCTGGAGACCCACATCAAGTAACAAATTATCGACCAATCTGTTTAATTTCAAATATAGGAAAAATCTTTGAAAAAATTGTAAAAAAACAATTGGTCAATTTCCTAGATAATAATAAAATACTACACAAAAATCAGTTTGGATTTATAAAATCTCTCAGCACACAAGATGCTATTGCTAACGTAACTTCATACATTTACGAATCTTTAGATAAAGGTAAAAAATGTGCAGGTATATTTATTGATCTCAGAAAAGCTTTTGATAGCATATCCCATAAGATTCTACTGAAAAAATTGAATAATATAGGTATAAAAGACAACGCGATTAAATGGATTTCAAACTACCTAAAAAATCGACCACAAGTCGTAAAAATAAATAATGTTAATAGCGATACAGTGCTTGGACCAATTCTTTTCACCATATATGCTAACGACATTTTTTTTCAACCACTACATGGCCAAATTACTTCGTATGCCGACGATACAGTTCTAATAATAAGCGAAAAAACTTGGAAAAACGTAATACTTAAAGCCACTGAAGACATAAATACTCTTAAGAATTTCTTCGACATTAATTTACTATCACTAAATAGCGATAAAACATATGTAATTCCATTTGCAATACACACAAAAGACATCCCTAAAAATTTTGACATTATCATTCATGACAATTCCAAAATACATAATAAAAATTACTGTCTCCAAAACTGCACAATACTAAAAAACACAAACACAATCAAATATCTAGGAGTAATTACTCCGATAATTATCGATAAAAATTTGAATTGGAAGGAACAAATATGTCAAATTGTAAAAAAAATCAGAAAACTGATATACGTATTTTTAAGAATCAGAAATTTTTGTCTTTAAAAAGCCTATATTTAATATATTATGCCTTAGTCCAATCAACTCTACAATATGGTATCATTAGTTGGGATCCACATACAAAACTAACCTTACTCCAATAGAAGTGGTACAAAGGTTAATAATTAAAATAATATTAAGAAAACCTTCCGATTACCCAACGGATCGATTATTCGAAGAATTTCAAGTGCCTTCATTTAAAGATCTTTATACTAAAAATGCATTAATTCAAATCATAAAAGAAAAAGACAAGTATCAATTTCTAACTGAAAACCGTACTCGACTTAAATATATTTTTCCATGCCCAAAATTAAACACTTCCTTTGCACAAAATTATTACACTTACCGGGCAAGAATTTTTTTCAATCGACTACCTGAAGAAATTAGAAACATTAATGATAACATCCAAATAATAAACACTGTGAAAAAATATTTTAAAGACAAACTTACAAAAAATAAAAAATGTTTCCAATTGAATTAATCTTAAGAATAACTTATCTCAATTAGTTTCCTTAAGTAACATTCCATTCTTCAAATAAGTTTAAATTCATTTTATTTTTAATTACCTACATACTGTAATAAAACCATGTACACTCCATTTCCAGCCACAAGCTAATGCTTCTATGGAAGAGGGGTCTTGAAATATTTGATCATATATTGTAACAAATAAACAAAAATGTACTTATATAATAAAAAATAAAAAAATAAAATAAAAATTAAAAAAAATGGAATAACTTTTTTATCAACCTTTGAAGGCGTTACCCCGGTAAGAAAGAACCCGCTAATCCTGGGTACAACGCGTACAAATAAATTACTAAAGTATTGATCAACCACTCATGGTCGACTTAGAACTTAAATAGTACTTGCGTCTGTACCTAACGTAACCCTAATATTTGCTATAACAGCAAGTAAATTAGGTTTAAACTCTATTTGTCGGGAACCAAATCCGAAACCAATCCTGATTCAAAGCTCTTTTCCATTTGCCATAGCGGTAGACGCCAATCGTGTCTCAATCAAAATATATGGGCATGTGAAACATTACTGGAAACCTTTATCGGACCCTACTAATGACTTGTTACTGATTAGAAGTTATTTATTAGCTAATGTACCTGACTTCATGTTATTTCCTCTAGCAAATAGTTAAGCAATCAAGGTTCGGGACTGGTACAAGGAAACAAAAGGATTTGTAACAATTTGTTAAGATAAGTATAAGGAATTGGTTTTTTGTATTGTACTAGTTAAGTACTAGAAATCAATTTGTTTTCAGGAATTTTAATTTAAAAAATACAGAATACACGCTATAAAAAATAATTTATGAAATCTTGATAAATGTGTAAAATTTATCAAGTGTTCGATTCTTAAAATATCTGCGTCAATTAAAAATCACTTTCATAAAAAAAAAATTATTAAACGATTTATTTCTTTGGAAACTGAAAACGTAACTAACTTATTTACGAAACCATTCTAGCTCCTGAAAAATTAAGGGATATTTTGAATCCAAATTGGAAAAAATAAACAAATTTTTTAAATGACTCAAAGCAAATATTACTTCGTTGAACATTGACAATTTCACGCCGGAATAATGCACAAAACAAACATCCGAAATGAGTATATGTGGTGATAACTGCTGAAGAAGTACAGAGTTAAGTTCTCTGTTTTGTAAGATAGCCGCTATAGATATTTATTCTCTGCACAGACAACTTTGTAAATCTGTGCACGTTTTTCACCGGCTATATGTTTGCTTCACAATTAGTTCCTAGAGTGGAAGATACACTAAATATCACTCTGAAGAAAGACAACAGATTCGCAACATTATTTGAAATGGCTTTTGCAGTGTTTGGGGACTATATGTGAATAGCCAGGTAATTTCAGCCTTTCTCTTTCCCATCTCCTTCCCCTCTTCATAACCTTCAGCCTCACAGCATACTCCATTTAAATATGCTTTAGTCGTACTGACTCTGGTCAGTTGTGAACCGATGGGACTATTGCGCGATATTCGCATAAAAATAGTACAAAGATTTTATAGAACTCGTCTTTAATAAGCATTTATTGATTTAAAATGATCACAAGATTCATAAGTCATGTTTTTTTTAAATAAAACATTAATTTTTCCATAAATTGTTTTCAAACGATGAAATCATCCCTTAAACTTCCAAAAACTTACACCCTTTTGTAAGATCCAACTACCCTTCTGCGTGAACACTTCATCCTGAGAAATTTCCCAGTAGTGAACTGCCTTTAGGGTGGCAACCTCCCTCGTAAAATATGAAGCATACGCTGGGGGATCAATCATAATTACTACCCCGTTTTCATATCATCCCCCTAAGTCATCAATTTACTTCAGACTGAAATTTTTCTAGAAAGTTATTCAGAATTTCAAGAAAATTTCATTTCAGGCCTCCATATCGCTTAATAATATAACTTTACTGTTTAATATCCTATTTGAAAATGCTCCGACGAAAATATGAAATGCTGATAATTTTTTTCTGGGGATTATTGGGCTATTTAATTGAATGGTTCAATTACGTCTAATCGTACCTCAGCAAGTACCTGAAAGATATTATTTTTTTTCCAATTTCTCTCCGATGTCTTTCGAAACCACATAATTTAATGATTTGAGATTTTACATTCATGGTTGATATTGAAAATAAGATTCGATGTTTTTTTAATTTTTTATCCCTTTCATTTCGAAAGCTGTTTCGTCACGACGTTTGGTCTCTGATAGCTTCTTTTAGTCTCCGCCAATCACAAAAAAGGGTTCATACATGTACCATTGGATCCGCGCTCATCGATTGACTTCTGACTTCTCAATACATGAAAATACAATGAACGTACCGCCCGTAAAGTACTCTACTTTACATATCAAAACGTTCCGAGATTATTTACGTCCGCCGTAACCGCCGTTAAAACGCAATCATTGCAACAAGTGATCGCCGTGCGTGTGTGTGGTTAGTGTTTTAAAGTGACTTCTAATCCATACATTTACCGGACATTACCGAAGTGTGGGTCTCTCTTGACACCAACACACATCAAGAAAATCAAACTCTTGGGTTGTTACTCTGTGTGTCGGTTCGGAACCTGAATTACAAGTAACCTTAGGCAGAGAGAATATAACTCCTTTTTCTGACAAAGTATTAAAGTGTCACCGCACAAAAAGCTTTATAGCATATCACTATGCAAAATCCTTTTCAAACTTAAAATGTTTAGTGATTACCTTACGATTCGATAAGTTTTGTTTTGCTCCACTAAAAATATTTTCCTATGTATAATACGGTTCCATGATAACTCAACACAGTGACAATTCAACACACTTTTAAAAAGTGATATAAAGTCATTAGAACCGATGAAAAAAAAAATGTTTAAACCCAACCTAACCTAACCTACTTAACCCAGTTGATAAAATTTTTGTTTCATCACTTTCCATGACTTAATATAACTTTTTAAAGATGTGATGAATTATCATTGTGATGATTTACCCGGTCACCGTATAATACTAGTGAAAAAGAAAACTTGAAGGATATGTTAGTTATTTTTTATTTTATTTTATTAGTTGCTATTTAAGCTAAATTTGGAAATGATTTTGATTAAATTGGTATTTACAATAAGTTTCATATCTTTAAATGCGTATTGTTAAGGAATATGTACCTACTCGTATGATAATAATGTTACAGTTCCATAATCCTCTTCATTAGGGTGTCATGTTCTGAAGCGGCCTGTATTATTTTGTATATTATTGTGTTGATTATTCAGACTTCTCTACCTTATCTTTAATATTGTTTGAAAGTTGATTATCAATCAGTTCTCTCAGCTATGTTTTGACTTTAGTTTTAAATACAGGGTTTAACAGTCCGAATCGGAAGAAATTTAACTAGCGATTTCTGAACTTCTCTGGAGTAAAAAATGTAACTGTCATTTTTCTGTACGATGATATTTTAAAAATATTAAAAACGAGAAGTATATATTTTTATGTCACAGGTATGAGTAGTTGGGTAGAGCCTAGCGGGTCACGCGATACGCATTCAATCTCGTTCCAGCAGCAGGGTATTAGGAAAGGGAGCGCGTATCACGTAATCCCGTCTCGTGAGTACCAGTGTGATCAGTGGCGATGTGTGACAGAAATATATTTTATGTTTTTAATTGAAAAAATTATTATCGGAAAGCAAAATGAAGTACCTATACATTTTTTACTCCAATTATGTTCAGGAATCACTTGTCAAAATGCTTCGGGTACGTGCTCTTAATCCTGTATACTAGTCTATTTATATTTTTTGTTTTATTTGGTAGGGCATTATATAGTTTCGCACTATGAAATTTAATATTTTTCTGTTCAAAAGATCGAAATTGGGTATAACTATTATATTTTAACTTATTGCCTTGGTAAAGTATTTGTGATGGGCAATGGATTAATCAGATATTTTTGTTATAATTAAAATAAAATAACTTTGTTTGAATACCACTTTATTGTATATATTTATAACCAACTGGTTTCAGTTCAACCCGAACCTTCATCGGGGTTAATATAAACATATTAAATTAATTACAGAGGTGTATGGGTACTTATAGTTAAGCTGGAAGAGGGAGAGAGAACATCAACTTTAGTGGGAGTGAAAGACTTACATAGGTAAGAGAGAGGGGGTAAACATAGGTGCAGGGAAGAGAAATATATTTAAATTGGGGCTCTTTGTTAAATCTAATTGTTTATTTAATAAATTGATTTTATTGACTTTAAGGGATTTTTTTATTTCAAATGCTTCTAAATCGTTGAGGCGTAGACCTATCCCGTTTCTATGTAACACATCTATATATGAAGGCTTATTAAATGAGTGATCTTTATATTTTAAATGTGTTGCAAATTCCGAAAAACCTAGATATGTTGTTTAAGCATCTCAACTTTTCAACTACCCGCGTTTGAACATTTCTTGCAGTTTTACCAATGTAAAACGCTTCGCAATCATTACATTTAAGTTTATAGATGCCAGAATGACTTAAATTATTTTCTTTATCCTTTGAGTTAATTAAAAATTTAGCTAGGTTATTATTGGTATAAAAAGCGGCTTTAATTTCTGTTGAAAATTTTAAAACACACGAAGTTGAAAAATTATTAACGTATTAAATTCTACGCCAACCATGGTTTTTATTTACTGCGATCAGAGATGTGCAAAATGGGTACCCAAAACCATTTGAAATGCAAAATGGAAATGTGTCAAAACTTTTCCATTTGAAAATGCAAAATGCAAAATGGTTTTTAGAAAAGCATTTCAAATGCAAAATGCAAAATACCTATTTTCAAAATGCATTGAAAATGCAAAATGGTTTTTCAGGTCAAACAAATAAAATAATTATAGAATTTTTAAACAATTTTGTCATTTAATAATGGACATCAATGTAGAACAAACAACATGATGGTAAATCCAAAAACACCACGACTACAGATTATGAAACCACAAAAAATTTGCGCGGGACTAATGTTGCCAACGTAAAAACATAGAAACTGCTATCTAACATTTAATATTACAGCGTCATGGCCCCATGTTCAGTATTTGAATCAGTATTTTTTGTAATGGTATCACTCAATTGCTAGGGCGAAACTTGACAAATGTAAATTATCTCTCATAGCGAGGTTGAGGACCGACTGATATTTGGGGCTTATGAAAAAAAGATGAGTGGAGATAGTAGGAAGAATGTTGAAAAAAGCATTTAAAATGGAAAATGCATTGAGAAAAGCATTTAAAATGCAAAATGCAAAATGGTTTTAAGAAAAGCATTTAAAATGCAAAATGGAAAATACCCATTTTGCATTTTGCATTTCCATTTGAAATGGATTTATTTGAAATAAAGCACATCTCTGACTGCGATGTTGGGGATACTTTTGTACAGGAATTTATTAGAAAATATGAGTCGTTGTTTTTTTGCAATGATTTTATCAAATAAGATATGGGTATATTCGTTATTTATGAATAACTGTATCGGTAAAGGTAGGTTTCCTATAAATATTAAAATCGAATTTATTATTAATAATGGAAAGAGATAGGTCTAGAAAATTTAAACTATAATTGGTACCTATTTCTATTGTGAACTGAATATTTTTATGGAATGAATTAAGGGGGGACAAGAAGGAATTAAGTTGAAGATCGGTACCTTTCCATATGCGAAAAATGTCATCAACATAACGTTTCCACATAAATACATTATTTAAAAGATATGTTTGTTTTATATGAAATAAAACGTTTTATGAATAAAGTTTGTGCATTTAAAACCTAGAAGTTTAGAAATATTTTGTGTATGGGAGTTCTTACCTTATAAATGTTCTAATTGATTTAGGTACACCATTTTAGGCTGAGACGTTATACATTGTGTTAGTGCACAAGTAAGATCCCCATTCAGTTATCCCATACTCTAGTTGTGACTGACACAAAGTATAATATTTCTTTAATTATGTATAACTCACGATTTATTCATTAAATTATAAAGATTTAATCTATTATTAATATCTAACATCATTTATCAGCAGATTCATCTCATTTACAACTAAAACCCTACAAAGCCTATTTATTTTTCCCCGATGTATGTTTCTAGTTTACTGCATACCACATATTGCTTCTGTGAAAAGAGTTCATATATCGCAACGATTTCCAGGGTCAATAATATAGTTGCTGAGTGCTTCAACATCTTAACGTGAACAGTCCAATTCCTTGACATAATTCTCAATAACAAAATCAGGAAAAGGCCGATCAGCCTTTACTGAGCTATGAAATGAGACAATCTTCGCAAAATATTGGAGATTTATTGCCAGAAAACTGCCCCTCGTTAAATGTGATATTCAGTCTCTGTATCAAAAGATTTTGGAAAATGTAGATAATCGAAAATGAATTGGAAACATGTTGAATAAATAATATAATATTGAAAACGTTCAAGCTACTTGCCTAGGAGTTAATACATATTTATCAGTCGAAGATTTTATTACGTAATTGATAATGTTTTGGGAAAGAGGGAATGAAATGTGTGTTTTGGGAATAAAACATAGGAATCAAGGCGTTTTTTTAATGCGATTACCGCACAAGAGACCCACCTACTAATATAACCTAACCTAACCTAACCCAACTACTCCTAACTGTCTAGATCCAGTGAGACTATGACTTTTCCAATCGGGGCATGTTATGAGGCTGAAGGTAGTGGGGGGAAAAAAGTACACCATGCACGGGTAAAGCCATTTCAAGCAACGTATCAATTCTGAATGGTGGTCTTACACCATGACGATACTGAGAGTAAATTCTACTCTGGAATGTTCCACAAGTATACTTTATATTATTTTAAATTAATAAATTGTGAAATAACACAAATTTTTCAGATAAAACTTACTTGCGCACGCCGAGTTTTTAACCCACAACCTTCGGTTTTCTAGTCGAGAGCCTTACCTCTTGACAGTGCCAAGATTCGGTAAAAAGTTTCTATATGCCATAGATATTTTATGTAAATGTGTATATTTAAAAGAATCAATCCAAATAAATAAATAAAACTACGAAAACGAAGGGAATTAATTTATAAGGAAAATTTATATTTCAAAATTAAAGGTTTTAAACGTCGCAAATTTTAACTCATTACAATATGTTGTACATAACGATTAATTTAATTTTGCAGTCGGTGTTGATTATTGATTATTTTTACTACTCCCACTGAGACAGCAAAGGCATTTTTTGAATAAATGTGGTCAAAATAGATTCATTTTAAAATAGTCGAAGAATTTAACAAAATCAATCTTCACCAAACAACATCTTTTCAATTTTGAAAACTTTCTGATTGAAAATTTACTTCAGACTGAGCATTTAAAAAATATTTTAACTCGCTAATCTGAAGCATTTAAAACTTAAGACTCCGTTTCAAGAAAGCTTCAACTTTTAAACGTTCAATAACTCTTTTGAGTGCCTATTACATTTTTTACCTCTTTGAGAATGTTCTAAGTACGCTTGAAACCACAAAAGAGGTAAAATTGGTCCAAAGTACAATTTAAAATTTAAATTAAAAGTTTAGCTGCCGGATGATCTAAATTCAGACAAAATCTTCATAAGTGCTACAAAAACAGAGAAGACCAATGTATTCAGGAAATCATATTCGTAGATCGTAAAGTTGCAAAACTAATTTACATAGCTAAACTAGCCAGTTAGTATCTACATCAGGGGTACGGAACCTTTTTACCGTTGAGGGCTATTTGGATGTTTGTTGTATCAGCCGTGGGCCGCACATAGATTTTGGTGGCGGGTGGGGAGGAGGTTTTTCTACTCACCTGACAAGAACTCATCACGCGGAGCGAGAAAATGGTTTTCATCGGAAGTTTGCAGCATATGGTTTGAAACCAGAATTCAAACTCCATTAGAAACATGTGAACGTAATCGTTCAAAATTCGTCAGCAGATGAACCGCAACTGAAATTTTAACACATCATTCGGAACCCAGAATATATGTTTTAACTTAAGACTGAATATTTGCTTGGTTAAATCTACACCTAGCACATGGTTTTCTCTGATTCACTCATTCTGCATATTGGATTTTATAACTACACTTCAAACGCGATAATGTTTTCCTTCAAAATGCGTCAGCAAATGAATCCACAACCAAAATTTTATCGTTACATTCTGAAAACAAAACTGATTTTAACTTAAGAGTTAATCTTTGTGCGAGTTCCCAACATTAATTAAAACTACACCCAGAATTTCCTCCGATTTTTTCAGCATATAGTCTGCAAATAGAATTTTCAAACTGTACCTGAAACACATGAATGGTTACCTTCTTAATTGCGTATGTTAATTGAATCTGTCATTTTATCTGTAAGCGAGTCCCCAGTTAATTATCCCTCATTGATAATTTCTAATAACACATTTAATTTCTGATTCACTCAATAAAATTAACAAAAGGTCAAGCTGTCTGATGAGCACCTTTGCTTCTTTTTTTTATTTGATTGATTTAAAGTAAATGTGAATATGAAGTTTCATTAGAACACATAGCAAAATAATTCAATCGAACATACATGTCAAGTAAGAAGGGGTAGCAGAAAGCAGTAGGGTAGATGTCCAAAAGTTAAACATTATTTTTTTTTTCTTTTCTGTCTTACAATATTTTTATTTTTATTTTATATTCTACGTATAATATAGAACTCGTGGGATTGCCCTACCCTCCTCGAGTTCTGGAATAAATAAGGAAAAAAACTAATTTTATGTATAATTTTTTTTAATTTTTCAGAATAGTCTTAATCAATAATGTATACCTAGAAATTATAATAAATGTTTTATTTTCTTCCTTTTTGTAACATATATCTTTACTGTTGAGAAAATAATATCTTTACTGTTATCATTATTTCGTTTTGTGGATATGAAGTAATTATAAATAGATTATATAGTGTTCTTTTCTGAAATAAATATTGTCCTTAGAACGGGGTACCCCAGTAAGGACACATTATCTTATATAAAAAAATTGTTAAATAAAAAATAAAAAAAAATAAAAAATATTACATGGTGTTTTTTGGTGCAGTTGATTGATTTCGGTTTCAGTTTGTATTTTTGTATTTAGTGTCAGTATATATGTTCTATTTCTGATCTCCCTATGTTACGAGATTTAAATATTATAATATTGTTGTGAATTTTGAATGAGAGTGAGATTTTGTTGTAGCGTTGAGAACCACAGTATTGAAAGATATTTTTCCCAAATGTTGTCATTGTAATTTATTGATGGAAATGTTTTTGACCTTAAGATTTAGTACCTATATCTAAAATACCTACGTGTTATTTGTTACCAGTTTAATATGCATTATGGCTCTTTCTGTCTTAATTGGTGATTTTAACGTCAAATGACAAACATATTGATAACTTCATATTGTGATAAATATATATAGGTACATCAATTTAAAACATATTTTTACTTATATTTTGTAAATACGAATGCTTTCAACATAAAACATGAAAATATGTAAGACAAATAATAATAATGTATGTATTACATTTCAATATGTTAATGAACACACCAAAAAACGAACTTTTAACATATTATTCGCCGAGAAAAATGAGTAGTGCTGATTTATTAAAAATATTTTCAAATTTTTGGTAATCCTGTTAAAAACAGGACTGCAAGCAGCTTCCTGATAAAGTGTTAATAAATTCGTAATAATGACGGAACACGTGTTCATTCCCCTTCGTTTGTCTTAATAATGTATGATGAAGAAATGCAAAAATGTTAGGATTTTAATGAACACGTGTTCGGACATTGTCACAAAACATTAGTATTTTACTGAAAGTTTATCAGGATACCTTTTCAATTCATTCTTTAATGACCTACAAACTCCTTTTTAACAAGAATTCGAAAAATTTGAATAGATTCTTAATAAATTAGCAATATTTTATGAGGAAATTTTCTCCGCGTTTGATCTCATACATTACTGTAGATTTTTCAGATAAAAAAACACGGGGCAGGAATTCCGAGAATCACAAATATTCGAGAGCATTAAACCCTTATCTTAACCACTTCTCATCATTGTTGATGAATGCTAGGAAATTTTTGATACAATATTCGATGAAAGCTTTATGGTGTTAACAGAACATTGACCTATTTGATACTCCGGTCAAAATCAACCAATCAGAAGAGTACCTGGTAAGTAAGTACCTACCGAAGAAGCTTTTATTAAAAAAGGTAAAAAAATTAGACTCACAATCGTTAAAGTGTTTATTTCGAAAGAGCTTATGGCAAAATAATAAAAATTTCAGTCCTTTTTAATAACATGTAAGTAAAGAAAAACATAAGTTTAATTTTTTTATGTGAATACTACACAAGAGTCCCAACTACTTCCAACCGTCTGGAGACAATGAGACTACGGCATCGCCAATTGGGGTGTATGTGGGCCTGAAGGTAATAGCGAAGGGAAAGATAGGTGAAGAAAGGAAGGTGGGGAAGTACCTGGTTATTTAAATCTGGTCTCTAAACATGGCTAAAGCCATTTCAAGCAACGTTTGAACTCTGAATGTCGATCTTTTACCATGCGTTTTATTTATTTTTTTAATAATATTATTTAATTTACTTAATAATAAACTAACTAACTAACTAACCATTATGCCGTTTCACACACTCCTTGCCCCATTCACATTCATACATCGTCTCATACATACTCTTCTATTATTCTGACTCTTGACATGGCCCGACACAAGAATCGATTCACTTGGTCGTGCCATGTCTTCTTTGGGCGTCCCCGACTTCTGCTTCTTCATTTTTCGGTTCATTCGGTATACATGCCCAAGCCATCTAAGCGTCCCTTTCGCGTTTTCTTACTTATTACGCTTACATCAGCCTTGTACTCTTTGCGGATCTCCATATTTCTCACACTATCATATATAATAACAACATCCACAATTAAATTACAAAAACGTGTGAGAAAGTTTATTTATTTATCTTAGATTATAGAAACAAACAGTACCTACATTGGTTACATGAAACAATTTACAAATATAAATATATTCTATGATAATATATTTCCTTTTAATGTCTCATATGTAGGTAGTATATTCAGTAATTTTCGGGTGATGTGTGTAGTGTATAGGTAACACACACGTGTTCGGAATGTCAAAAAGTAATACTTGTCTGTGCGAAATTAGAATTTAAACAAGCGACTACTCAAATTATTCACAGAGTTGAAACTTGCTAAATTATGTGGAGAAACAATGTTTTGCCCGAAAAGGTTGTAATGAAGGTAGAATGTTAAAATGTCCATTTATACAAGACTAGATTTCTGCCAAATACTCAATTAGAAATTAAAAGTATTATGCTACGTATAAATCCGCGAGCCGAACTGCCGAGCTGAACCCCGACTTAAATGGGAAAGAAACGAAGCTACCGCAAATGGCGCGAAACGCCGCTTGCAGTTGATTCGTTCCTTTTCCCGTAATTCGTGATACGGTTCGCGTTTCGGTTCGCAAATGTATACGTACCCTTACAACAAAAGTTGTACTTCTAGGAAAGTCGGGTGGTAACTACATAGAGAAATATGAGTAGTGCCAATTTATTTAGTGGAATTATTGGTAAACTAGTTTATAACCAATATAGTTCCTAATTTATCATGCACCTGCGTTTATTTTGATTTTTCATGGACTCGTGTTCCGACATCGTCATAGTAGGTATTTTAGTAAAAGTTGATCATGAAACCCATCAATTCATTCGTTAAGGACCTCTAATACCGTTTTTAACCGGATTTATAAAAAAATAAGAGATTCTTATTAATTTAGCAATACTATTTTTTATTCCGTGTAAATTTCTTAGTAGTTTTACTTACTAGTATAACAGAACCTTCTAGTATCTCTTAGTAGATTTAGTTACTAGTGTAGCAGGAATTTCTAGTATTTCAGTAATTTAACTATTCAATTTTTTTTGTTAAAACAATAAAACTTGTTATCCTGAAAACCAGAGTGTAGTAATATTAGAATTGGAGTCTGGAACGAATCAGTCAAAAGCGAAATGCTTTTTTCCCTTACTCCACATCACCATAAAACCTGTATCATTAGTAGAAGGACTAGCAAAAATCCCACACTGAAAAAACACAATTGAACTATGTCAGACCTGAGGTGAGAAAATCCCCTGTTTTTTTCCTCAAATTCAGGCTAACATTTAGTTTATTCTTCCCTTACGAAACCTTTTTACCATCTTTCCGACCCTGATAAAGATAAACCGTAATCCGTTTCTTCTTAATTACTCCCTCACACCCCCGCCTTATTAATCAGAAGATATTATTAATCTAAATAATTTAATTAAACGTTTTTTGCGCTCTCTTGCGTTAGCCTTGTTAATCGCGCAGATTGAATTTTGGATTTGAGAAATTAATTAAAATAACAAATTATTTTAATTGGGTTAATTGTCAAAAATGTCGTTTATCCTTTGAAATAATTATATTGGAACATTTCTGTTGAATTTAACTCAACTTCATATGCACAGGGTAATTCAAGGAATTGAAGTAAAGCCTTAACTAGTCGAATTTCAAATAATGTTCCGTAATATTAATTTTAGAAGATTTATTTTTATTCGGTATTCCAATTTTCTCTTAAATAGAAATGTTTTCAACGAGACTAACAATAAATCAAAACAGTACCTATAAAAATGCTCGGCATTTACGTCGACAAAGCATTTTTCCGCCATGGAAATAAATTTAACAAACATCACAAAACTATCTACGCCGTAAAAAAAATGTGTATATTTTTATCATCCGATTTTAGGTCCGGGTTAAATCTTTCCCATATGAAAAACTAAACCCTTCCACACACTTTCCACAAATGATTATCTAGTCAATCAACATTATGTAAGTGCATTATATAAGCAAAATAAATACAAAACAATAAAAGAAACAACACGTTAACTCACCAGAGATCAAATGGTAAAATAATTCACCGACCCCAGATATTTTCATATCAGAGGGTCCGGCTCGGTAGAACTTCTAACAGGGCCTATAAATCCTACTGATCAGTCAGCAAAAATATTTTAAAAATCTTTCGTTATCCTACATGTATTCAAAATGACCGACTTTTGCATCTTTGTATATAAATTTTTTGATAGATCTAATACGCCTAAATTTTTAATGAGAGAGCTAGGTATAATGCCAGTAGCCGAAATAACGAATTGTAATATTTTTATAGTCTGAGAATGCCAAATTCTTTTTATCTCATTTTCTAAATCTGTGTATTTTCTTATTTTTTTATAATAATATTATTCTTCTATATAATATATATATATATATATATTCGAACGGACTTAAATGGATGTATACTTTCATATAGCTATAGCTCATTGTTACTTGACAGTTCCAATCCTTTGACATCTAAGCCTTATTGAAAACCCAAAAAAACGTTATTATTTTGTTTGGACTTTCGACAAAAAGTTGCAATAATTTTATCACTCCCTAAAAAGTAGTTGAAAACATTATTAACAAAAATATTAACTAGGTGCCAATTGCTTGAAAGTTAAGTTTTTTAAATACAATTAGAAATTATGCTCACTTTTATCCATATATCATTATATAAATAAATATAGCTTTGTTTTATAACCATTTGTAAGCACTTCAGCCCTCTGCAGCATTTGCAGCTTTTGAAAGCAAACATATGAAAAGAGTCGTATTCGTAAACTAGCATTATGTTTGCGAAACCTTCTAAGCCTTATTGGTAGTTAAGGCTATTCTATTCATAGGAAATGGATTACACGGTTCTCCGGGTTGAAGTTTCTTGGAGAGTTTTCCCGACCCTATTCATTGTATGTCAGTGAATGCATCGGTACAAATCCTACGTTCCTCGGCAAAGCTTGCTGCCTTTTTTGTAAGCTCTGATTGGTACTATTTTTAAAACAAGTTAAGAGATGAAGAAGTTTTTAATTGACCAAAATCTATAATCAGACAGTATTTCAAATTCTTCTCATCTCACTGATCGGTTTTCATTTTAATCCTTTGCAATATTAATATGCTTCATCTAAAATTTCCTAGATTAAAAGTAACTCAGATTTTCCTAACATTCTTACATAACAATAAACATCTCAGCGTGTGAGCAAATTGATCGAAATTTTAAATGTGATGACAGATATTATTTCAGAAATATTTGGCTGTTCAGTGAATCTAACGATAGAGATGCTTACATGGAATGGACACGCAAAGCAGATCAAAAAGAGGAATGTAAAAAGAGAATTCGAGGTGCAAGTAGATTGCACAAGAAGACAAGAAAAATGTTATTTGGTTAATAATTGGAACTCAAAAACGATGTATCAATGTGAACGATTAAATGTGTCAAAAGTGTGCCACCTACAAAATCTTATTTTCTCTTGTTCCTGTTTTTATTGTTGTTTTAAATAACTTTCATGTCCCTGGGATGGTGTAAATGTATTAGGAAGAAACCATTTATTTTTCAGCTTTTGTCGTCTTAGAAGTCCATTATCTCGTTAAATGCTCGTGAAATTTTTACAAGTTATTAACGAAGATAATTATTTCATTTTAGGCTGTTTTGATTTTGGATCTGTATAGATTTTGTAAATAATTATTCCTGCAGAACCAGGAAATATTTAGTTTGCATTGACCAAGTAGATTTTAATTATGAGGTAGATCGATATTTGAGATTTTAAAGTGATAAACCAACTAAAGAAAAGTATAAAACTAAAAACTTCGCTTAAATTTTGTGAATTTTCACATCGAGGGTGCCTCACTAAGCTGTGCAAATATAACTGTGCAGTTCAAAAATAAAAAAATACAGGACGGGTTTCCGAGAATTAATCAAATATCCAAGTACCCTGCAATAACCGGTCCATGATGAAATAGTAACGGAAATTGAGTAGAACTTTCACAGAACTTGAATTTTAACTTTAATTTTAACTGACGAATAGTTCAAATTCAGTGAAACAACCCATCCTAAGAAATTTTATTTAAAATAATCCTAAATCATGACTACCATAACACGGGCATTAGCCTAGTATGATTATTGAAAACTGTAATGTTTAAAAATCTATAAAATAAAAGAAAAAAATAATAACACTAAAAACTAAAAAAATAAGAGGAAAATCGTTTTTAAACGTTTTTTAAAAACACCAACACGGTCTAGCCCAAAAATGAGTATTTTAATCTTGTCTCCGTTTGTAAGACGAGTTTTGAGTTCCGTTTTGAATACTGTTGTCTTTTGTTCATGCAGTAGTAAATTTCGTGATTTAGGCTGTGGTACTTTGAAATTTTGGTCTCCATATTTATGTAGCATTTCGAGTGCGTTTTGACTCCAACCACCTTCCGGTGGCTGATTACGTTGCTGGTCTAACAATTGGAGATCATGAATAAGTGTTTTCAGATATGCATGGGCTAGATTATAAACGCGAAGAAATTCAAAATATTGTTCCGTTTATGAATATAACAAAAATAAAGAATCTGAAATCTAACAAAAGAATTACAACTTCACGACACAGCTGTAACTTCCCTTGCCAATGTCCGTCTACTGTATACTGTATAGTGCCCAATCAAAGGATTGCAAGTAGGCAGAATATTATTTTAATAATATATTACTATTAAACAAAATTATACATGTACCGTATTATAACATAACTATTAACAACATTAAATGTACACTCCTCTTCTATCCACAAGCTAATAAAACTAATGGAAGAAAGCCCAAAAATAGCAGAATAACACCGCGTATCTCAAAAAATACGAAATTATTCTTTTCAACTTTCTTTAAAAACCACACATGTGCCATGGTTTGAATTGACAAAAAAAAATATGTTGACCAATCACATAAGAAAAAGTTGAAAAAAGTAAATTGAAAATTTCATATTTTTCTAGATACGCGGTGTTATACGTAATATGAGCGACGAAATGTAAAACTTTGACTGGATTTGTATATAATATAAATAAATACATATACTCAGAAACTACTCCCATCGTGTTGCTATGTCAATATGAGGCACATAATCAAATTAATACTAACTGTTACTTTGAGGGGGCTCAATCATGTTAATGTTGCGTAAATGTGTCGAACTATTGTCATATTTATTTTCTACTGACATATTTTCATTGGCACGTAATGCCACCATAGAAAATTTTTTTTTACCCAAGTTTTCCTTGAAATCATTGACAAATATGCCTAGCTTGGATACATAACGAAATAACTTATGAGGTTGTGCTACATTGACATAAAAATATAAATTTTCTGAAGTTTTGAGGAATTTTTCCAGTATTAATGTTTTGGTAATAAGAATAATCTATATGTAATACGGCCTTATTTATGAAGTGTCTCAATTGGTTTTTTAGCAGATTTTTTTGCTTTGGTTGCATTGCATGTGGTCAAATGAACTGATTGTTTTCATTCATCAATTGTATACGAAAAGCATCCCATCATTATTCGTCTATAGTCCAGAATGCATTAAGTATCATTCGGGTGCTTTATATCGACAATAATGGTTTGGTGTTATTAAGGATTGATCCGGGATCATTTTTAATACTGTCCGGTAAGTAACTGAGTTAGCATCGCATCTTAATCCCACCAAGGCGAAATGAATTGAATCCCTCAGCTGGCTTACTCTTCCATCACAAGCAACATTTTATGCTTATTTTGATGGTAATAATAATGTTTGGATGATTTGTACAGCGCCGTTTTTGTGCAAAATCACCTCACGGGCGCTGTATAAATATATAATACATTTCTACAATGATCTATGTTATTACTAACTATATATGGAGATAATATACAGTACTATACTTACCTGGTAGGTCACTTGAAATTAACACTTAATTAATATTAACTAATTGTTTATTAGCGAAATTTAGATACAGGATTTAAGACGTAATTGAAAAATTGGATATAACTGGACTTTCTCTCAGGAATTGTATATTTAATTTATAGGTATGACAGCTTAAAAAGGTAAATTTTTAGTTTAGACCTGAATTCTGTTGGAATTGTTATGGATCTTAGTTCCGGAGGGAGTTTATTCCAAGCCTTCGGCCCAGATGCTCCGAAAGCGCGATCACCAAACTTAGCATTTGGCTTGCGCTTAGGTTCCATCAGTCTGCTTCCAGCTGCTGATGTTGCTGATCTATATTACGGTAGTATGAGCTTTTCAAATAGTGTCGTTTTTAGTTATTAGTATTGAAATATGATATAGTAGTCCCAGAGAGTAGCCGTACGTAACGTGATCGTTCTGGTAACTTCGGTATTTTTCATTTGTATGCATCGGTGATGTACGTACCCTCTCTGTCTGGGACTATTAAATCATTGACATTTAATGTATCTAAAGACACAGTATGTAAGAAGTTGTTTTGACTTCTTTTTTTCGATGTAATTTTGGGACTCAAAACCTATGCATAGTTTATTCTTTGAATGGAGAAAAATAAAAATTCCTACACAAGCTCTATTTTGTTGTCATGAAAATTAAGTAATACAATTTAAAAAATCATGGCGATACCCGGGACAATTTCGTGACATCCTTTACAGGCGAATGATTGAAGGTTTCAAGCTTAAAAGCACGTCTCATCGCGTAAAAGGCACCTTCAAGGCATCAATGATCTTCCGTTTAGAAATTTTAAGAGGCAAATCGTTGCTCCATTTTCGGATTTTGATTTGCTCCATATTTGGTTTTATAACCCGAGCGCGTGCTGAATTTGGGAAAAATTTTCAAATGTTACCTTTAACCTTGTTTGCAGTATTAAAATATTTTATTTTCGGCTTTATGTTGAACAGCGTACGTTTGCTAATTGTTTCGTCTCACTTTGGGGGCCAAAAACACTTTAGTAACAGCCTTATTAAAACATTTACACTTATTATTATAAATTATTATCCCGATTTTCCAAAGAGGTTTTGATATTAAAGAAAATTTGATCCGATGACAAAATTTATTTATGTAAGAAGAAGATAAAAGTTTTCAAAAGGATTCTAGATCATGATTCTACTTTGCTCAATAACTGGAAAGATTTTTATCATGTTAAATTTACTATAAAATTAATACGTGTGAATACCATTATTAACATGAAGATTGGTAATATTAACGTTTTTTAAACAATAGAGCATTTAATAGGGCGCCACGTCATTTCCATTCTTTATGATACAAGTTAAGGAGACATAAGATTGTAATAGCGGGGGTTGCTTGACACTCACATTCAAATTATTTCTGATGAACGTATTTATAAAATCTCAATTTCTAAAACGTTTTGAAAATTTTATAAAACGTTTTTCACTATAAAACTAGCAGTAAGCACCAGATTTTATTTTTCTAGTCCATGAATTAGTTACTTCCCGAGGGATCCCTCTTGAAAATTTTTAGATTTTAGTAAAACGTTCATTAGAAATAATTAAAATAAACCCCGCGGAAAGATCAATTATCTAGTCCTGCTAGGGCAAAGTCGACCTTAGGCCCGTTCGTTACGCCGGGCCGCGCGCTAAATATTGTTTTTGTGCACGGCTGCTTCACTTACGTCGTTAAGATTCTTGCTTTATTTTAGGGTATTGTCTAGTTTTAAGGAATAAGCAAAAAGTAAACCATTAGAAAGTTTAAAAAAAGCTCTACCAGCATTTTGACTTATTCACGTGCTTTGTAACGCCGCCATTTTGCTGCTTTCTAAAGTACCATGAACACCGTGATCCTGGAAAAAGGTTCCGCTATGATCGAGGCTGACAGCTGTACTAGAATCGATATATTATTGAATATCGATGTCACTTTAGGGCGTTCGATGGTACATTGCTTTACAATTTTAACTAATTACTTGTTTTATGTTTCTTAATTGCATATTAAAAAATGGCTCCATATGTCAACTGAAATCAAAGGATAGATATGATAATATTAACTTCAAAGAAAAAGAGTACATCAAAAAAGTATTGGCGATTATCTTATTATACACTGAACGCAGTACAACGTTATGATAAATTTTATCTGTAAATACTAGAGCGCACAGCAAATATTTGACTTACTAATCATTTTAAAGTCACAGGAATCGCCAAATTGTGGTTAATTGGGATAATTACGAAAAAAATCGAACTGGCTTGAATCTGTAAGATATTTTTTTGGCAAATACTCTGAAACCTTGGACCAGAAAGACAAGAAACACAAACAAGGCCCCAGCAGAGATAAAACAAGCATTTCATTTTAAATTACTGAAATGAAAGGCCGTGGCACAAAACAGAAATTAATGCAAATACGGCATGATGGCTAATTAAACACACGATTAATTCCGTACATACTGATAACAGATGTGTTGAAGAAGCTAAATTCTACGATGCTTAAGCAAACTTTATATATTTAATGTTTTTCATCGATGACATCCAAAGTTTCAGAGATCTCAAAAGTGGTAATTAAAAACAGTAATTGTAGTACTTTAAATTTAGTGGTTTTAGTACTAAATTGTCACGCATCGCGTGAGGTCGTGTGCTATATCTAATTAAATTGCGTAATGAGTGCCGAAATGCCTCCGTACGTATTTTCATTTCATTCGGAATTTTCTTAGAGTTATAAATAATAAAACTATTTCAATTGTTTCCCGAAGTTTTAAAGTGCCATTAGAGAGTATTAGAGATAGCTAACGTAGCGACACATAAGTGTAATAAGGATAACCTACTGGCAGTAGTCGTCTCTCGCAGCATCCTGTATTCGCCTTTGTTAGCGAGTAAGCGTGTCTTCATATCTCAATCACATCCGCGATCAGATATATAATGTAGTTTTCGCCGCAACTTTTAAATACGAAAACGCTACCAAATCGATTATCTCTTTCGTTCACACAGACATATTCTTTGAATGACTATCTTTGTCTTACGCGAACAACATTTAAAATAAGAATTTACTGAAAATAATATAAGTTTGTTTTACTTGCCACATTTTTTTTAAATTTTAACGGTTCTAGATGAATTATACATAAACTGACATAGGAATGATGTCTAATTACGGGGAAATGTGAATGTTTTATTCAAGTGCTGTAAATGTTCTATTCAAGTTCTGTTAATATTTACCTTAATCAACTGGACAGAAATGATAAAATAATAGAATTTGAGTAAAACCTTTATAAAACATGAAAATTAAATTTGAAAATTCATCAAATTGATCGATTTCTGTGACCCGTTCTACGGAAATCAAAAGAAAAATAAATTACGATCACGAGATACATGGACAAGGGATAAGAAATTTAAATTAAATTGGATTGCCATCAAAGGATAAATCAAGCATTTATAAAGTTCTTATGTGCCAGGTCGTCCAATTACATACCATATACCTAGTAAAATTCATGAAGAAGTTACTGCGTTTAAAGTTATGTATAATTTTAAAAGGAAATTAGAATAAATGGTTGACATAATGATTGATGTTAAGTTTGTGATTGCATCCATATTCAAGTACATAAACTAACTAATTAACCATCACGCCGTTTCCCCGCAGGGGTAGGCAGAGAGGACGGACCTCCAAACAAATCGGTCTTGGCACACACTTCTTGCCTCATTCACATTCATACATCGTCTCATCATACATACTCTTCTATTATTCTGACTCTTGACATGGCCCGACTCGAGTATCTGATTCACTCGATCGTGCCATGTCTTCCTCGAGCGTAACCGACTTCTGCTACCATTCGCATTTGCATCATATATCCTCCTTACACTCCTATATTTGCTCATTCGCTCTGCAAGCCCAAACCATCTAGGGGTCCCTTTCTTAATCTTACTCATTACGCTTACATCAGCCATGCACTCTTTGCCTATCTCCACATTTCTCACACGATCAAACATGGTTTTACCACACATACGCCTCAGGGATCTCATTTCAACAATTTTTATAATATTGTGTTTAATATAATATTACATTACAACATTTTTTTAATATTGCAAAATAGGTTTTCCAAATAACGCCTATTGTTTATACATTTTTTTAAAATTATTAGCACACAAGATAATGTCTGCTAACTTAAGATTACTAAATCCATACTTAAAGATGACTAGTGAAATTCGCAGTAACCCTAGCTTCGTGTCTTCTGGCTCCATGAAAAACACAGAAGTAAGCGTAACTAATTTATCACAATATATTGCTCCCGCGGCGTATATTACCCGAACAAACATTTTTAGTATTACCCAACTAAATAGACTTAGGTATTCCCTCTTAAGTCGTTTCAGCTAACGGGAACTCCACTTGCCTAATAAGAGAGAAACAAAACTAAATTATAGAAACCTGGAAACAAAGTACTTTATAAGACCGGGAACGGTAATTTAAGTTTCGTTGCTAAATAAGAATCCACGGATTCACAATTCTGGTTTAAGTTTTCCTCAGTTTGGAAGGCGGGTATGGGTACCGCAGCCCCGAGAACCAATTTTTTTTTATTTTTTAAAAGAAAGACAAACATTCCCGGGTTACGAATAACTTGACAATATTTGAAAATCTCCTACTACCACCACAGTAAGCTGAAAATGTTGCTTGTGTTGTGATGGAGGACTTAGCCAGCCGAGGAATTGAACACACTACGCCTGAGTGGAACCCACGCGCGATGTCAACTCGGCCACCGACCGGTCAATTTACATTACAATTTACCTGATGACTTTGCAGGGGTGCCCGGGTTCTTGGTGGTGAGGTCTATCTTGGTCACCTGCTGACTCAGAGACTGGTTGAGGGATGCCTTTTGGCCTTACTGACTAGAATCTCTCGAAACATCGCCTTACACTGCAGTTAAAGATTCGGGACTCACAAATTCCTACAAACCCCTCATACCTTTTCCTTCCCAGAACTTAAGTACAGGTAAATATATCTCTTTGTACATGAGATTGAAGGCAAAATCGTAAACAACTGTTTTTAGGCCACTATACTAATTTTAAAAAAATAATAAAATACTTTTAAAATATTAAAAAAAAACAATAAAGCCGTCTTTAAATATTGTATATAATTTAGCATGTTTTTATTTCATAAAAATCTTGCTTTGTAATCTTAAATGCGTTTCACAAGATAACTTATACACTGTAAACTAACTTACACTATCAAAGTGTAAGTCAGAATTTTATGGGCAAATATAATTCCTTTTGACAATTTCAAGAGACTTCTTTAGTCCTATTCTTTTGAATTCTGCGCTCCAACAACCAAACCTTAATTTCAAACAAAAGCTACATTTTAACTATGTTACCTACAAAAGTTAATTTAAATGTTCTCTGTGGAACGTTAAAGCCGCATAAAAGCATTATTTATTTTAAATAACCAACTCTAAAGGGATTTGGTACAACGAACATTAAGAACGGGGTCCTGTGTTTGCATTTGTTGCCTTAAAAATATAAGATTGGTATCTTTTCTACATCATATTAAAAAAATAGGTTGCGGCATTATTCTGGTGCTATGTTTATATTTAATGAGTTATTATTTCCGTTTTGTTCAGAAAACTTGCACTCTGTCCTAAGATTATATCACAGCGAAGTATGCAGGACAACAACGAAAGTATTGCGTTACCCACACACAGTCAATCAAGGTTATTAACTTTTGATTTATATCCCACCCAATGTGCTGTATAATATGTTATATACCTACATTAAGCTATTTTTGTATGACCATATAATATTCCAACCCCCTGAAATATTTAAAAGTAAGGTTACATATTGGTAGGAGGGTACATTAGTGAGCTAAAAAAAGGGTAGAATACGGTTTAATATTGTTAAGGGGGTATATTAGTGAGCTAAATAATAATAATACCAAGCATACAGCATGAATGCAAAACTACATAAAGAACACTTCGCCTGCTATTGTAAGTGTTTTACGGGGATTCTTACAACAGGTGTTTTGAATAAACCAATAAACAATTTATGAAAAATTCGGAAAGATAAAATATAATGATTTTCTTATTACAAGCTATATCAAACTTATTTTCAAAATTGTAAATAACCACATAGAATATTTCATCTTATATCTTATTTTATATCACCGTCTACTATAAAACCCCGAAACATTGAATATTCCTTTTAAAAGGACCAACTTAACTATCTCCCAACCTCATACGCGAATGTTTTGATAATGATATAACATCCAAATGGCAAAAATCCGGACATATTTAGCAATGGCTCCCAGAACTTTACTAAATTTCTCGAATCTTTTGTTTTCACGTGACCCATACTTTAAGGTCTCTTGTTTTACGCACTTGTTGTTTTATTCTTATATTTTGCAGTATTCAAGATTGATATTTATTCTAAGTTCTGTTGTGAACACCATAAACAAAATAGAATAAAAATTCTATGCAACATTTTCTCTTACCATTTTTTCATCACTTGCAGCGAAATTAACATAAAGTCTTGTTAAGTTTCAAGGATGTAAAAATACAACTTTTCCCCTGAACAAAATTCAACTCTCGTACATAGTAAGCGCTTGTTCCCAGCGAGGCGGGCCATGAAGATAAGGTAAATTCATAATTGGAGAGGATGAACAGCTATGATGGAGCACCAAGTATCAGCACAAACTTTCCCTTCACATAACTCATCGCAGGAAAATATTCAGGCCGAAGATAAAATACAGCGGTACTTCGATTTAAAAAGGAACCGAACTTATCCGGCAAACGTATTCCGCGAACGGTTCCAAGATAACTCAACACAGTGACATTTCAACACACTTTTAAAAAGTGATATAAAGTCATTAGGAACGATGAAATTTTTTTTTTAACCTAACCTAACCTAACCTACTTAACCCAGTTTATAAAGTTTTTGTTTCATCACTTTTCATGACTTTATATAACTTTTTAAAGATGTGATGAATTATCATTATGATGATTTATCCGGTCACCTCCGCGAACATTTCGAAACTCAAGAGTATTTTAAAAATTGTTTGGGTATGTTTAGTGGACAAACTTGAATGGTAGAAAAAGTTGTGGTCGCCCGAGAAAAACATAGTGCGATCACGTTAAAAAATAATTACTTGTGTTAGACCTTGTCAAATGTCAGAATAACAGAATGGCGTTTGCCTATCCCTGTGAGGAAACATCTTCTTAAGATTAGTGAATTAAGCACAAGGGTCCCAATTGCTCCCAACTCTTCGGAGCTAGTGGAGCCATGGTATCCCAAATGGAGCACGTTATGAAGCTGAAGGGAATGAAGTGGAGAATGAGATGGTCAAGGTAAAAGTTAGGAAGTACCTGGCTATTCAGATCTGGTCACTAAACACGACTATTGACATTTCAAGAAACGTTTAGATTCTGAATAATGGTCTTTCGACTTTTATTTTCTCTCTACAGAATGTATAAAATAGAGAGAAAAGGGAGATGGGGAGACAATGGTTGGTAAGTAGAAACTGTAACACGATTTTCGATATTATTACTGACACAAATCAAGCGATTTGAAACAGGGAAAGAACACTAATAACCGTTTTTTCAATTTTTTCAAAAATATTTAATGTAGCGGCCCAATAGGCGCAGAAAATTTATAAAAAATATATCGCATCGAAAGATATTTTAAATACCTTATGTACACTAACACCTCTTCCATAGGTCACTCCAAGTGGTTTGTGGGAGGAATGAATTTAAACGTCCGTCACTCTTGACCCCAAGATTCCTACCCACCCCTCATACATTTTGCTTCCCAGATCTTTATCTCTTTCTTCTCCACCCTTTCCTTAAAAAAACCCTCCACACAGCACACCCAAAGATGACATAGGCCTTTATTTTCCACAGGGCCTCCTGTATGGAGCTAGTGTAAGAAAAAAAAAATTTATAGTATTTTAACTAACCGGAAAAACCGTTTAACCGGGATTTATTCACCATTAATCTCGGTAAATCGAGAGTCTTCTTAACTTTGATAGTTTTCTGATACCGTTGAAAATGCTTTTAAAAAGAAGTTCTCTGCCCGATTTCAAAATTTATCTCTTCTTTCTCCTTGGGTTTTTGAGTTCATAAAGCATTTTATCGGAGATATGAGTCATTTAACCTCCATAAAACATGATGGATATCTTTTGATTCCAGTTTTTTCATGACAGTTTATACCTATACGTGAGAGGAATGTGAATATTTTAAAATATATGAGGTAATATAAAAAAATACAGTGTGTAATTGTATACCACGATCTTCAAAGTAGACAGTTACCCAGTAGTCTAGAGTGAATTTATTTATTTTTTATAATTTAAAAATCCCTTTATGTTTATCGAATGACCCTACACTTTATACGAAAAACCACTTTTTTTTTACCTGCTAAGACATCTTTAGGTGGAGAGGTTATCCTTCAATTTAAAAAAGACTAATTTTCTATATGTTACCAAAGCTAATCTTGCTAAAGGGCAATTCAAGTAACTTTTATTTGGCGTTAGCATACCATTTATGGTGGCACAAGTTGAACTATTGTTGCTCTTGCAACTCTTTCTAGTGACTTAGTGAATGAAACTCAAAATCACTCCCGCGCATCGATTTCTTGATTGCATACGTATTTACTGAAACACGGCCAACACAAGAAAAGATTTGTCGTGTCCTGTGTTTGGTGCACCAAAACAATTTAAATTCAACACGACATAATAACCGACCAATAATTATTGATAATAAAAACAGTAAATAAATGTATTTGAAAACAAATTATTATTCGTTTTTAAATTTCCACTTGTGTTGTTCAGGAATTAATAAACTATAGTTTAATTAGTTATAGTTATTTTATTTATTTATACGCCCATTGGGTTTTTACATACATACTTCATAAAAAAATAATATTCTGAAGATTGTAGGTTCACAATAGTAACAGTAATAATACATATAACCATATCCATTTGACATATTATAACAGCAAGTATATAGTAAATGCATACAATAATTATTTGTAGGTATAAACCTGTTGTATAAAAATAAGAATATGCCTACTCCTAAGGTATACAAACTTATATTAGTGAAAAAGAAATGTAAAGTTTATATGTAAATGCTAGGTAGTGGCAGCAGTAACATGATACCATACGACACATAGTGTATGAGGCCTTTGAATTAGAAAGTTAACGAAATAATAAATTTTATAGTTAAGTGATTGGGTTTCTATTCACTCAATGACTGGTCAGTGGCTTAGTTGACATCAATTCCTCGGCTGGCCTGAATTCCTCTTCCATCAAGTCCTCCATCATAATACAAGCATCATTTTCCACTTATTGTGTCGGTAGTAGGAGATTTTCAAATGCTGTCAGTTCTTTCTGAACCGGTAATGATTGCCTTTATTAATTTTTTAAAAATATAATATGTAAAAAAAGGTACACACCGCACATGAGACTAGCACATTCAATAATAATTTTTGCAATGAAAATTCCTAATTTTGTTTATTTATAAGGTAACCCGAGGCTGAATTCTAAGAAAACGTTTAACTCTAAGAAAACATTAAAAAAATATTATGGTTTTCCCGCTTCACCAATACCCATTTTACTTCACGTACCAATTGATACCAATAATACACAGTCGGGGCTCTTCTTGTAAAATGTTTTTATTTCCCTTCAAAACTTTCGAAAACATTTCACTACTAAAATTGACGGCCAAATATTTTTTGCATTTCCCCGAAATCCTAACGTCAAAATTTATCAAAAACTTTTGCTTGAATTGACAGATTTCCAAATTTGTTAGTTTCGAAGCTTATTTTCAAATCACCAGCAGTTTTACTTGTTGGAAACTGTAAAGAAGTATACCTTTCTTAGTCCGTTTTTCAAACTACATAGTCCACCCTTTTACGTCCAACTAAACTACTAAATAATTTCATGAAATCGGGTTCGAAGAAAGGTCAAGCTACAATTTTGTTTGAAAATAATTTATTTGTAGGCATTTTATTTTGTTTTTATTTTTTGAAATCTTATATCCGACGGATTTAAAAAAAAAGCTTGATAAAGTGCGAATCATTCTAAAAAAATTAAAACTACCCAGCAAACTTTTGTTCAAATCACCGAAAACTCACGAACGGTAAGATTCGGTGTATTGAAATGTGGGCTGTTTTTTTTTGTTTCTACTACCACCACAGTAAGCGGAAAATGTTGCTTGTTTTGTGATGGAGGACTTAGCCAGCCGAGGAAATTAATACATTACGCCTGGGTGACTGGTCGCGTATCAAAAGCTTGAATTCCAAAGAAAAAAATCATATAAAGGATTTATATAATTATATAAAGTAGGTATACACTGGTAAATCTTATAATTTGCATTTAACACTTTCAATACCAGAGTTCCTCGTGAGAAACATGAACCAAATTAATATATCTTGATTTTGTCAGAAAAATCGCACTGTATTTTGCGTATGGCTTGTAAAACATATTCCTCAATCGCGTCTATTTTTTTATGCTAGCTTGCAATCTCTCTATCCCAGCAACAAAAGCTTTAAATATAATGCTAGTTTGCGATCTCTCTATCCCAGCAACAACTCGTACTGTAAATATAATGCTAGCTTGCAATCTCTCTATCCCAGCAACAACTTGTACTGTAAATATAATGGTAGCTTGCAATCTCTCTATCCCAGCAACAACTCGTACTGTAAATATAATGCTAGCTTGAAATCTCTCTATCCCAGCAACAACTTGTACTGTAAATATAATGTTAGCTTGCAATCTCTCTATCCCAGCAAAAACTCGTACTGTAAATATAATGACAAATCCCATTATGGCTGTTTTATTGAATTTGGATGCATTATTATTTTTGTTTTTTTTTTTGTGTTATCTTTATACATAATTATGCACGTTTCGCAGTAAAATAATATTTTTTATAAATTAAACAATTATTTGTGCGATACGGTGTATTTTTTAATAATTATAAAAAATACCTTTTGACCTTAAAATAATAAAACACACATTAAAAAATCATCAAAGCTAGGGAGCAAATAAAAAAATGTATTCCCCAACTTTTCAATTAATTGATTAAACTGTAAAAACATCTTATTTTACTTCCATTGATTTTTGCCGATAAGTTAGTAAGTGCCTCAATTTACAAATAATGTAAGAGAAATGAAAAACAAAATTCAAAACTATTTACAAATTTATTTAAAAGAAATCAAAATTATTTTCATATTTATTTAAAAGTAATCAAAATATTTTCAAATTAATTTACAAATTAATTTACAAATTACATAATTTAATAGACTTCAAAATTATTTTCCAATTAATTTAATAGAAATAAAAATGACCTTCTTAACTTGAAATAAAAAAAAAAATTACTTTCACCCCTTTTTCCTTAAACTTTTTAGTACATAGGAAATAGTCTTTCTTACAAAGCTGATATTACGTCAAGCTATTGCCGTCTCAACGAAAAGGTTTTTTATAGAGACTATTTATTTTATCTCCCTTCCATACAAAGCAACCCTCGTAAAACACGCCAAGTAATCATTTTTATTTAGTTTATTCGGCTGTTGATGCCTTTATGTCTTCCTATTCGAATTTCTTGAAAAACAAGCCTGAAATATGGTTTGCTGAAACATTCGTGAACAGAAAATGCTTACGAATTGACAAATTAATGGAGGTATTCCTACACACGGAAGTATAAATGACATATTAATATGTGTTGTAACTTTTACATGAAATTTTCAAGTGAGGATCTTCTGAGGTGAGATTCTGAAGTTTTCTATTCGCATTGATTTTATTCGTTTACGTTTCACAACGTAAGTTATATGTCGGATATGTGTTTCTTGTTAGGGGGATACATTTAGCAACTCGGAAGAACGTTTGCATTGCGTTGGGAGCGGGGTCATCGCATCGTAATCTTCCATCAATTAATATTTTGATTGTCAATTGGGTGACCTTTAATCCACCGTATCTTAAGATATCGACCGTGAATTTCCTAGAAGCTCGCTGCACCTACACTGCAAGTATTTTTACATTACTCTAACTTGTAGTTTTGTCATTTGCAAATGTTAATTCTATCACAAAATACCACGATTTACATTAAACCCCGTATGTAATTATTTTACTTATTTGATTTCAGATCATTTGGTAATTCTTTAAAAAAAATCACTTACATAATTAATGTTTACATTTACAATTTTATTACTTGCTTGTATTTTCATAAGAAAAAAAAAATATTCACATATCTATTATACAATCATAAAGTGTATGTATTTGGGAGGTGTGGGAATACACTAACCCTCCCACATACTGGATTTTTAAAATATTATTATACAAATACCATTTTTTGGTAAGACGTAACAATTTACAAAAACATGATTTTGCAAAAAGCAAATAAGTTATAACGAAAATAGTGACAGCTAGGGTATGTTGGGCGATTGGCATTTTAACACTGACATCTTAAGGGTTAAGGGATGTGAAATACGAAAATATTAAAAAATATGTTTTTTTCTATTAGTAACGCACAAGTCTCAACTTTTCCCTACCGTCTGGAGCCAGTGAGGCATCCCCAATTGCGGTATATTGTGAAGGTAGAGGATGGGAGAATGGTGGTCTTTCAGCAGGGCGATACTGAAATTACGTTTCGCTCTGAAAATAAATAAAAGATAAGTGCAAGGTATTTTCACAACTGCGAGAAATCTTCCCGTTTAAATGCGGCTTCATTGATACAACATATATCGTTATTGAAAGCGATTAGATTCAACATCGCAATCGCTTTTCCTACAGGCAAGACCATTGGCATTCGAGATAAAATCGTCTATGTTGTCGATGACGAAGATAACCATCGGAAATAAAATCGAATGATCTTCGTAATCGATGATTCTCGAAGTAATCTGTAGAAACTGGGAGCAATACCGTATCGCTATTGACTCGTAGCTGTTTATTTTACTTAGTATGTGACGACTGTGCAAGAGTCACAACTGCCCGGAGCGAGTGGGGTGTGTTGTGGCGCTGAAAGGAGCGAAGAGAGAAAGGAGATTGGGAAGAGGAAGAATTGAAAACACACGGCTGACACATACAAAATAAGTAATTTCCTTGTAGCTTATAATGGCTTAAGTCATGTTTGGTGACCATCTCTTTGAATAGCTGGGTACTTCACACCCCAAATGAAGATGCCATAATATTTTTAGCTCCGGATAGTTCTCTTTTTGTTTTTTTTTACTGTGAATATCGCACGAGATTTTGAACTGTTCCTAACCTTTTGGAGCCTGCGAGACTAATGGCATCCCCAATTCGGGTATGTTGTGGTGCTAAAGGTAGTGAGAGGGTAAGAAAAGAAGAAGAGATAGATGGAAAAGTACTGTGTTATTCAGATCTGGTCACCAAACACGGCTAAAGCCATTCCAAGTAACGTTTCGATTCTGAATGGTGGTCTGTTACCATTTGAATTTCACTACCTGATTTATACTTACATATCTGTGTAAATATGAATGCGTCATTTCTTTGTATTTTGTGACTTGTGCTTATATCAAGTAATAATAATAGTAATAAAAATACATTTATACGGTGTAGTTTCGTATCATTTCACTTTAAGTGAATTAGAATTACAAAAGAAGGTTATAAAAGGATTCTTTTGAAAGGTTTTCCCAGTAAATATTAATTTTAATTTCATAACCTTCAAATCTGACAACTTCACATTTCTTCGAAAACATGTACACAATAATGAAAAACGTCTATCCAAAGGCAATTTGTTTATAACAGTTTTGTAACTTACATAATCAAATAATATCTGACCTACATCTGCGAGCCAAGAAGCGCTGTCAAGCGACAAAACAATAAATAATAAGAAATATTCCATGGTTTAATAAAGATAAGAATAAATACGAATAAAGAATAAGTACAATGCTTTGTTCTCGCATTGTTTTTGGTATAAAAAAGTAAACGAAAGTCTACACCAGAACATAAAAGGAATGTTATGGAACCAAAAATAATCAAGAATCTAAATTATTTTCACATATTTCACCCTATAACGGTCACAAGCGTCGTGTCTGGTCAGCTATATAATATAATATTAATCAAATCAAATGTGAAACTCGTGACATCTGGATTCATTATCGAGGATGTTAACCGCTCGCAAAGGGAGTCCGTCGATTATAATTCATTCAAACAATGTGGAAGATGATTATAATTTTTTAATTCAATTTTATACTCATCAATCAACACAAACTTCTCACAAATCCCGTAAAGTCGATGTTTATTTCTTTTAATAATTAAGTTCACTAAATGGACTAATAATAAATCTAATTTTAAACACTTACAACATTTTGTTAATCGCCACAATGGAAGGAATGTGCGTTCCAACGAACCAGCCAGTGCGTTTTAAAAGTCTTCGTCGGAACTTCATTCTGTTTTGAGTGGCTTGAAGCATAACACGTATTTACTACATATTAATCCCCAGCGTTTTCCGAAACCTTTTGATAAATCGCTTTGTATTGAGTGTTGAATAAAGTAAATATTTAAGAAAATATAATCGGTTCCTTTTAAACGTATTCGTAGCAATAAGCATATTAATGCCTAAACTAATTACCGCGATAACACCATACATCAACACCAGTAGAGTGGTTTTGTTCCTTTTCTGGGACGAACTCATCAAATTGTATGTATCTGTAAGTTCTAAATTTGATTATTTTCAATTGCGTATTTTTCATTTGCTTTCAAAAACGGTACCTTTTGAATTATGGGATACGTTCGTAAATAGTGAATTTATTTGAAATAAATGTCAACCGGAAATATGTCACCCATTTATCATCAATTTGACGGGCTATTAAAGATAACATGATAAAAGAAACTCAAATCCAGAAGGGTTAAAATAACCAGAATATACCTTTTTTTATTTAAAAAAAAAAACAAATACAAACATTCCCGGATTGCGAATAACTTGAAAATATATTTGAAAATCTCCTACTACCACCACAGTAAGCAAAAAGTGTTGCTTGGAAGACTTAGCCAGCCGAGGAATTGAAAACACCTTGTTTATTCGTAACCGGTCTATTCAATAAAGTAAAAATACCTATGTTTTAAAAAAAAAAAAATTAAAATTCTTTTCAAATCAAAAAAATACTTGAAAAACGAAAAACGCTACTAACTAACGAACGAACGAACTGTTAAATTTTATTGATACGAAAAGTCCTGTACCGTCCGCGTGCCGCAGCAGCACGATTAGGAAACTTAATTTGGTCAAATTAGTTGCCTTCCCGATTCCCAATAAATCAATAATTTTCTCTTTGGAGTTCTCTCCTCTCGTACTACATGTGACACCCGGAGCTGTTCATAATTTTGACCCACCACTTTGCATATAAAACAGTCAAAATTACTTATTCTTCTGTCGTATGGTGGGGTCAAAGGGGACGACGGAAATTTCTGCACGATGTGATTCGTTCACTGTATTATTTTAGCTTACTACCATAGTTTTAGCTTAGTAACTTAGCTTTAGCTTAGTAGATATTGCAGCGAAGTTAAGTCGAGCATAGAACCTTCTCACATGGATAAATTGCTTGCATATAACATGTTTCAAGCTTATTATTGGACTACAGAAAAGAGAGAGACAACTTATTAAAAAAAACAATAAAAGACAAACTGTTGTCTCAGTTATTTTGACATATAAATGAAAACAACAGTCTGTTAACTTTTTTGAATACCTATTCATATATGTCACTGTAAACACTTGCTCTCCTTTTTTTGATAATAACAATAAGTAGGCATAAGATAAATGATATTGCTTTTCTTGCAAGGACATCGCTATAATTTTTTTATATGTATCCTATAAATGA